>CANIUD010000035.1:0-1355233 GCA_947470075.1 Closterium sp. Yama58-4
GGTACAATGTTGTGCCGAAGCGCACATTGCGCGAGTACCTGCAAATGCATCAAGCGAAAAATGCGAAAGCAAACAAACACACGAACACACCATTCACACGCAAATGCATTCGCACACGCATACTCGTACAAACAGACGGCAGGATGTTGTGCAATGTGCATTTGCCACCAAACACACTCCCCCTCAGCCTGCCGGCTGCATCCCCGTCATTCCATGCTAGTTCATGCTCATTCCACTCATGCGCACACAACGCCAATGAGGCTCATCCGCAAGCCTCTTGGTGAGAAAGTTTGCTGGCTGCTGGTGAGTCTTGATGTAGATCGGATGCACCGTCCCCCTCTTCACCTCCTTACGCAGCCAGTGCCACTTGATACGCATGTGCTTGTTCAGCCCATGAAGCACAGCGTTTCTGGCCATCCCAAGAGCCCCCTTGCTATCACAAAACAGCGGCGTAGCAACTTTCTGCTCCTGGCCAATCTCCTCTAACAGCCTCCTCAGCCAAATCACCTCCTTCACCCCATGGAACATCGCCATGTACTCTGATTCTACGGAAGAGAGTGCCGTCTCCGTCTGCTTCTTGGACCTCCAACTAACAGGTCCTCCCCCAACTACGCAGATGTATCCTCCCACAGATGAGGAATCCTCCTTCTCAGAAGCCCATGTAGCATCGGTAAAGCAAGTGAGAAATAGCTTGCCTTCTCCAAGCCTCTCCCCCTTCTCTTTCAGCACCTCCACCCCTTTCTGCTTCACCTGTGCAGATGCGGAGTATTGAACTCCAATGCTTGGGTGAGAGTTCAGGTACTTCACCACACGCTCAGCTGCATCCACCTGCTCCTCTGATGGATTCTGCACCACCCTAGCCAGCTGCCCAACCGAGAAAGAGATATCGGGCCTCGTGTGAACTGCTGCGTACAAGAGGCTGCCCACCAAGGACTGAAATTGCTGCTGCTCCTCGGCTTCAACCCCTTCATCCTCTGCAGCCTTCACAAGCTTGAATTCTGCTGGCAGGGGAGTTGCAACCTTGCGCTCATTCTCAATCCCATACTTCTCCCCCAGCTCCTTGATGAACTTCTCCTGGTGCAGCTTCAACCACCTGTGATCAGGATCCCTCTCCACGTGCATCCCGAGGTAGTACTTTACCTCCCCAAGGTTCTTGCACTTGAAGTTCTCCATCAGTTGCTGCTGCACTTTCTGGATCTCCTTCATGCTGCTGCTGAAGAGAAGAATGTCGTCCACATAGACCAGAAACAGCACCAGCTTCTCCCCCTCGCCCTTGAGAAAGAGGCTCTCATCACAGCTGCTGGTCCTGAATCCCATCTCCTCTAAAACAGCTGCCAACTTCTGGTACCAGCAGCGTGGCGCCTGCTTCAAGCCGTAGATGGACTTGTTGAGCTTGCACACCCTGCCCGTACCATCTTCGCAAACCCAGGCGGCTGCGTCATGTACACATCCTCCTCTAAAATCCCATTCAGGAATGCCGTTGAAATATCCATCTGAATGATGAATTTTCCACTAACAGCTGCATCTGCCAACAAGACACGGAGGGTAGGGGTTTGGCAGTGGGAGCAAAGATCTCGTTGAAGTCCTGCTTCTCCTTCTGCATAAACCCCTTCGCCACCAGCCTACTCTTGTAGATGGTGACCTGCCCCTTGTCATCGGTCTTGATCTTCAGCACCCACTTGCATTGTATCGCTTTCTTCCCATCAGGCAGCACCACCAGATCCCATGTCCTATTCTCCAGCAGACTCTGGTACTCAGCATCCCTAGAAGCCAGCCACTTGTCCCTATCTGGTCCAGCTAATGCCTCTTCCATGCTAGCTGGTTCCTCTGGTGCAGGGCCAAGAAAACAGTACGCAGGCTCATCCTCCTCATCCGGGTCATAGCCATGAGGTAGAATCAGCAATGCCTCTTCGGTCCCTAGCTGCTGCTCTGCTGCATCAGTTCCTGCAGTCAGCTTCTTAGTAGCCATACGGGTACGTCCTGGCCTGGAGACGGGTGTCTCCCATCCCTTCATAACGACACCCTTCGGCTTCTTAGTTTTTCCCTGCTGCTTCTCTCCTCCCTCGGGTCCAGCAGCTCCACTAGTGCTGCCGCCAGTTTCCACACCATTTTCTCCACCAGCAGATGCCTCCTGTATCTTCTCTCCATCACCATTTCCAGCAGCTGCCTCCTCTCCCTCCTCCCACACACTAGGAGTCAGGTCCAGCTGCATGGTGATCTGCTCCATCTGCTGGGACACCCTTGCCTCCGGCTGTTTCTCCCAGCTCCCATACATCATGCCCTCAATGAATTTCACATCCCTGCTGTCAAACAACACACCCTTGGATGGTTCCCACAGCAGCCATCCCTTGCTCTCAGCAGCCAGCCCCAAATGCACACACCAGATTGCACTCGCCCCCAACTTACTGCGGTAGGTCTTGGGGACGTGGGCGACTGCCATGCAACCGAACACCCTCAGCATGTCCACCGGCGGCTTCCTCCCAAGCCACCTCTCCAACGGCACCCACGAGTCATCCCCAACCTTGGTGAGCACCCTGTTCCTAGCGACAGTGGCGTGCCGGACAGCATGAGGCCACATAGAATTGCTCAGCCCAGATTCTATGAGCAGCGCCCTAGCTGTCTCCAGAATGGTCCGGTTTGCCCGTTCTGCTACACCATTGGACTGTGGGGTATAAGCCGTGGTCAGCTCTCTCTGGATGCCCTGCTTCTTGAGCCAGGCCGTCATTTCAGCTCCAAGGAACTCACCACCCCGGTCTGTCCTAATCCGCTTCACTACACACTCCGCCTGCTTCTCCACGAATGGCAGCCAATCGTCCCGTATCGTGGAGGCGGCGTGGTCCTTCTGCTTCAGCGGATACGCCCACATCAGCCTGCTCCAGTCATCCACAATTGTAAGAAAATACCGCTCCCCCTTGTGCCCTTGCACCGGCAGCGGCCCCACCAAGTCCATGTGGACCAGCTCCAAAGGCTTCTTGCTCCTGCCAGCCACACTATGGAAAGGGAAACGGGTGAACTTTGAAAGCAAACAGATTTCACAGTTGTAATCGGGTGGCTGTCCGTTCAGCTTCAGACCCTTAACGGCTCCATCCTTCTCCAGCTGCTTCAGCAAAGGCATTGCCACATGCCCTAAGCGCCGGTGTGCCGTTGCCCAATCTGTCTCCCCAGATCTGGCCGACACTTTCACACCAACCCCTCCAACGGCATTGCACTCCCCCTGGGATGCAGACCCTTCTCCAGCCTGCCCCCCACCATGCCACGCCAGGGCCGGCAGCTGCCACATAGATCTGTACACGTCCTTGCTCTCGTGCAGATCCCAAAGCACCCGATTGCCCAGCTTCCCCTTATAAGTGCGTGCCCCATCCGTGTTGGTGTTCACCCCAGCCTTGCCAAGCTTACGGAGGGAGATAAGGTTGGCCTTCAGGTCGGGGACAAGGACGAACGAGAACGTCGCAGCACCACCGGCTTGCCATCCGCTCCCTTAAACGCAGCTCGTCCCGCACCAGCCACCTTCAACATGTGTCCAGAGGCGGAGCACACTTCATTGATCGGTGCAGCTCGTACTTCGTCCAGCAGGTCCTTGCGCGGCGTCATCGTCCAAGCAGCGCCTGTGTCCAACACCCAATAGTCTAGGGGGTGCAGCTCTGCTCCAACTTTGGCAGAGGCGTCTCCTTGCTCCCCCTTGTCTCCTACATGGAAGAATTGGCCCGCGGTGCGCTCCTTCTTCTTCTCCGCACCGCCGTTGCCCTTCGGGTTGTTGTCGGACGAATCAGCGACCATGTTGGCGCCGTTTTTCTGGTTCCTCCGCGCGCCGCCATCCTGGTGACGATTCTGGGGGTTCCATCCATCGGGTTTCTTATAGCACAAAAACCAGGGGTGCCCTTCCTTCTCACAATACCAGCAACTCCCTTTCATTTTGCCACCAGCACCCGACTTGCCCCCACGTCCAGATTTCGCACCGCGACCCCAACCGGTACCTCCTTGTTGGTCGTTGGAGTCGTCGTCTTTCTTTGCACCGCGTCCAGCACCACCGAAGCCACGTCCTCTGCCACGTCGGCTCCCTTGCATCCCGTAGCCGCTGCTGCCGTCGTCTCCACCCCTCAGTTGGCGGCGACGGAAGTCCTCCTCCAGAATCTTCGTCCGCACCCACTCGAGCGTCCACAAGCTCTGGTTCTGCGGCAGGCTCAATCCGCTCGTAAATTGAAGCCACGATTCTGGCAGCAGTGAGAGCATCTTCAAGCACTTGGTCTGCTCCGGGTAGGTGATTCCCGCGGTCGCCAACTTCGCGTAGAGGTCGCGCATCTTGTCCAGGACTGGTTGCACCGGCTCTCCTTCGCTCAGGCGCAACGCGGACAGCTCCCTCTCCAGCATCAACGTTGCGACAACGGAGGTCGGGGCGTGCAGCTCCTTCAACACGGTCCACGCCTTCGGACCGCATTCAACCTCCGGCAGCAGGTGCATGACGTGGTGACGCTGGTTCAGCTCCAAACTCTGCGACATCAAATAGTAGCCAGCCGAGGAGCGCTCGTCCCAATCTTCCTGCAGCGTGGGGTCACTCGGTCTAGGCTCCTCCCCAATCATTAGTTTCAGCAAACCGATCTGACGGAAATATAATTGCATTTTCCAGGCCCAATCATCATAGCCCTCACCATTGAACTTCTCGACGGTGAAATTCTTCAGCACCTCCTTGACAAGCGAGCCCTGGTTTGTTCGCGCTCCCCTTGGCGCTGAAAGACCAGAATCTTGGCTGCCGCTACGATCTTGGGCTGAAGATTCACCAGCTCCCGCCGAGGTGTTGCCCGCCATAGCTACCTATAACGAGGATCACTATAACGCAGCTCTGATACCAGCTTGTTGGTATAAGGGCCTAATAAACTCAAGCTATTAGGACTTAATCAAACTTAAAACCTCTCCTCGGGGTCACCTCCAAGGGTCCCTGGGTGCCTGGTACAAGACCAGCCCCTATCCCCGGGTCCGAGTTTGTAGAGAGAGGGATCAAGAAGGACTTAGTCAAAACAGCAAGAGTACCTTGAACGTCGCGCAGCGTGCCGTGCAGACCGTCGATCGGATTAAGCTGAGAATTCGCTATATCGAAGCTCGCTCCAAGAGCTTTAAAATGAGCCAAGTTGCCTCGCGAAAAGTTCTGCCATTACTAAGTTATGGCTCGGACAGCGTTTGCCTAGCGTTGGAGTGCTAGCATACTAGCGTTGACTCGGGTAGCATTCCGCCGTCGAATAGCGCAGAAACGAAATTCCAGCGAGGAAGGAATTCACATGAATCAATTTGACTATATTCAGGTACAAACAGAGAAGGATTAAATAGTTCTAGCTAGCAAGGACCTTGGGAATCAACCTGGGAACAACCAGGGATGATCCCAAATAATTCCAAGCAACAGAACCAACCTGGCTGGACAAAATAGCAGGTGGTAGGTTGGTAAACAACCTCTGGTTCTGTTTTTCCAACCTGGGAAAACAACAACCAGGTTCAGGTTCTAAAAACAGAACCTGTTTTGTCTTTGCCCAACCAGCCAAATGCTGGTTCCGCTGGTTTCCCCTGGCCTTGTAGCATGCAGATACAGACAAACAACATCCAACCTTCACCTAAATTGTACCCCTATAGTGCCTTCCCTGCTACACTATAGTTAACCAAACAAAACAGTACAATTTCGAGTTGGATAGAACTGAATCTGCGCAATCAACTCAACCGAACTGCAAAGCTTCCATCTTGGGTTCCTTTGCGAGCTCGTCCTTTCTGCTTGCACTGTTCATAGCGCGTACAATGTTGTGCCGAAGCGCACATTGCGCAAGTACCTGCAAATGCATCAAGCGAAAAATGCGAAAGCAAACAAACACACGAACACACCATTCACACGCAAATGCATTCGCACACGCATACTCGTACAAACAGACGGCAGGATGTCGTGCAATGTGCATTTGCACCCAACAATAGCTTGAGTTTATTAGGCCATTACACCAACAAGAGCGTGAGCGAGAGGGAGATGCGACGGGGAGAGCGTGAGAAATGATTGAACACTATGACTGAAAATACAGAGAAAATTGATATAATTTAATTCGTAGTTTAGGGAGGAGAGAGCCGCAGCCCGTTCAGTGCCCCATTTCAGGAGATGAGGGGAGAGAAGAACGGCGACAGGGGGGCGTTTCGGAGCGAACGAGAGGGCGACGAGATGGGTGATGTGTGAGGAGAGATGTAAAGAGATGGCAGGGCATTTCGGGGCAATTGAAGGCGACGGGACGGGTGATGGAAGGGGACATTTGTAAGGCGATCGGAGGGCGTTTCGCGGCGAACTCGAAGGCGACGGCATGGGCGAAACAGCGGGTGATGGGAAGTGAGAGACGAAGGGAGACGACGGGAGAGGAGGGGAGAGAACGAGGGCGACAGGAATGTTAGGGAGATGGCGACGGCGACGGAACGTGAGAATGGAGAGGCCAGCAGTAGGTGAGGGGAAATCGCGATGCGATGGGCAGCGATGGGAGATAGCGATGTGGTTTGGTGGGAGGGGAGAGAGGAACGTGCGTGAAATTCAAGGCAAGCGCGATAGCAACGAGGAGAGTAACGGTAAGGGAGAGAGGAGGAGCGATGGGAGGCAGAGGAACGGCAAGCGCGGGCAGCACGACGCGATACACTAGGCAACAGGAAGCACGGTGATTTAGCGAGGCGACAGGACGGACGACAGGATCGCGATTCGCGACGCGACGGTCGACGGGGGCGGCGTCGGGGCGGACGACAAACACACTATCTGAAAGAGAGGGCGAGCGAGATGCGATGGGAAGGCGGCGAGAGGGCATTTGTGTTGGGTGCAAATGCACATTGCACGACATCCTGCCGTCTGTTTGTACGAGTATGCGTGTGCGAATGCATTTGCGTGTGAATGGTGTGTTCGTGTGTTTGTTTGCTTTCGCATTTTTCGCTTGATGCATTTGCAGGTACTCGCGCAATGTGCGCTTTGGCACAACATTGTATGCGCTATGAACAGTGCAAGCAGGAAGGACGAGCTCGCAAAGGAACCCAAGATGGAAGCTTTGCAGTTCGGTTGAGTTGATTGCGCAGATTCAGTTCTATCCAACTCGGAATTGTACTGTTTTGTTTGGTTAACTATAGTGTAGCAGGGAAGGCACTATAGGGGTACAATTTAGGTGAAGGTTGGATGTTGTTTGTCTGTATCTGCATGCTACAAGGCCAGGGGAAACCAGCGGAATCAGCATTTGGCTGGTTGGGCAAAGACAAAACAGGTTCTGTTTTTAGAACCTGAACCTGGTTGTTGTTTTCCCAGGTTGGAAAAACAGAACCAGAGGTTGTTTACCAACCTACCACCTGCTATTTTGTCCAGCCAGGTTGGTTCTGTTGCTTGGAATTATTTGGGATCATCCCTGGTTGTTCCCAGGTTGATTCCCAAGGTCCTTGCTAGCTAGAAGTATTTAATCCTTCTCTGTTTGTACCTGAATATAGTCAAATTGATTCAAGCGAATTCCTTCCTCGCTGGAATTTCGTTTCTGCGCTATTCGACGGCGGAATGCTACCCGAGTCAACGCTAGTATGCTAGCACTCCAACGCTAGGCAAACGTTGTCCGAGCCATAACTTAGTAATGGCAGAACTTTTCGCGAGGCAACTTGGCTCATTTTAAAGCTCTTGGAGCGAGCTTCGATATAGCGAATTCTCAGCTTAATCCGATCGACGGTCTGCACGGCACGCTGCGCGACGTTCAAGGTGCTCTTGCTGTTTTGACTAAGTCCTTCTTGATCCCTCTCTCTACAAACTCGGACCCGAGGATAGGGGCTGGTCTTGTACCAGGCACCCAGGGACCCTTGGAGGTGACCCCGAGGAGAGGTTTTAAGTTTGATTAAGTCCTAATAGCTTGAGTTTATTAGGCCCTTACACCAACACAGCAGCTCCACTAGTGCTGCCGCCAGTTTCCACACCATTTTCTCCACCAGCAGATGCCTCCTGTACCTTCTCTCCATCACCATTTCCAGCAGCTGCCTCCTCTCCCTCCTCCCACACACTAGGAGTCAGGTCCAGCTGCATGGTGATCTGCTCCATCTGCTGGGACACCCGGGCCTCCGGCTGTTTCTCCCAGCTCCCATACATCATGGCCTCAATGAATTTCACATCCCTGCTGTCAAACAACACACCCTTGGATGGTTCCCACAGCAGCCATCCCTTGCTCTCAGCAGCCAGCCCCAAATGCACACACCAGATTGCACTCGCCCCCAACTTACTGCGGTAGGTCTTGGGGACGTGGGCGACTGCCATGCAACCGAACACCCTCAGCATGTCCACCGGCGGCTTCCTCCCAAGCCACCTCTCCAAAGGCACCCACGAGTCATCCCCAACCTTGGTGAGCACCCTGTTCCTAGCGACAGTGGCGTGCCGGACAGCATGAGGCCACATAGAATTGCTCAGCCCAGATTCTATGAGCAGCGCCCTAGCTGTCTCCAGAATGGTCCGGTTTGCCCGTTCTGCTACACCATTGGACTGTGGGGTATAAGCCGTGGTCAGCTCTCTCTGGATGCCCTGCTTCTTGAGCCAGGCCGTCATTTCAGCTCCAAGGAACTCACCACCCCGGTCTGTCCTAATCCGCTTCACTACACACTCCGCCTGCTTCTCCACGAATGGCAGCCAATCGTCCCGTATCGTGGAGGCGGCGTGGTCCTTCTGCTTCAGCGGATACGCCCACATCAGCCTGCTCCAGTCATCCACAATTGTAAGAAAATACCGCTCCCCCTTGTGCCCTTGCACCGGCAGCGGCCCCACCAAGTCCATGTGGACCAGCTCCAAAGGCTTCTTGCTCCTGCCAGCCACACTATGGAAAGGGAAACGGGTGAACTTTGAAAGCAAACAGATTTCACAGTTGTCATCGGGTGGCTGTCCGTTCAGCTTCAGACCCTTAACGGCTCCATCCTTCTCCAGCTGCTTCAGCAAAGACATTGCCACATGCCCTAAGCGCCGGTGTGCCGTTGCCCAATCTGTCTCCCCAGATCTGGCCGACACTTTCACACCAACCCCTCCAACGGCATTGCACTCCCCCTGGGATGCAGACCCCTCTCCAGCCTGCCCCCCACCATGCCACGCCAGGGCCGGCAGCTGCCACATAGATCTGTACACGTCCTTGCTCTCGTGCAGATCCCAAAGCACCCGATTGCCCAGCTTCCCCTTATAAGTGCGTGCCCCATCCGTGTTGGTGTTCACCCCAGCCTTGCCAAGCTTACGGAGGGAGATAAGGTTGGCCTTCAGGTCGGGGACGAAGAGAACGTCGTGCAGCACCACCGGCTTGCCATCCGCTCCCTTAAACGCAGCTCGTCCCGCACCAGCCACCTTCAACATGTGTCCAGAGGCGGAGCACACTTCATTGATCGGTGCAGCTCGTACTTCGTCCAGCAGGTCCTTGCGCGGCGTCATCGTCCAAGCAGCGCCTGTGTCCAACACCCAATAGTCTAGGGGGTGCAGCTCTGCTCCAACTTTGGCAGAGGCGTCTCCTTGCTCCCCCTTGTCTCCCACATGGAAGAATTGGCCCGCGGTGCGCTCCTTCTTCTTCTCCGCACCGCCGTTGCCCTTCGGGTTGTTGTCGGACGAATCAGCGACCATGTTGGCGCCGTTTTTCTGGTTCCTCCGCGCGCCGCCATCCTGGTGACGATTCTGGGGGGTCCATCCATCGGGTTTCTTATAGCACAAAAACCAGGGGTGCCCTTCCTTCTCACAATACCAGCAACTCCCTTTCATTTTGCCACCAGCACCCGACTTGCCCCCACGTCCAGATTTCGCACCGCGACCTTAACCGGTACCTCCTTGTTGGTCGTTGGAGTCGTCGTCTTTCTTTGCACCGCGTCCAGCACCACCGAAGCCACGTCCTCTGCCACGTCGGCTCCCTTGCATCCCGTAGCCGCTGCTGCCGTCGTCTCCACCCCTCAGTTGGCGGCGACGGAAGTCCTCCTCCAGAATCTTCGTCCGCACCCACTCGAGCGTCCACAAGCTCTGGTTCTGCGGCAGGCTCAATCCGCTCGTAAATTGAAGCCACGATTCTGGCAGTTGCGAGAGCATCTTCAAGCACTTGGTCTGCTCCGGGTAGGTGATTCCCGCGGTCGCCAACTTCGCGTAGAGGTCGCGCATCTTGTCCAGGACTGGTTGCACCGGCTCTCCCTCGCTCAGGCGCAACGCGGACAGCTCCCTCTCCAGCATCAACGTTGCGACAACGGAGGTCGGGGCGTGCAGCTCCTTCAACACGGTCCACGCCTTCGGACCGCATTCAACCTCCGGCAGCAGGTGCATGACGTGGTGACGCTGGTTCAGCTCCAAACTCTGCGACATCAAATAGTAGCCAGCCGAGGAGCGCTCGTCCCAATCTTCCTGCAGCGTGGGGTCACTCGGTCTAGGCTCCTCCCCAATCATTAGTTTCAGCAAACCGATCTGACGGAAATATAATTGCATTTTCCAGGCCCAATCATCATAGCCCTCACCATTGAACTTCTCGACGGTGAAATTCTTCAGCACCTCCTTGACAAGCGAGCCCTGGTTTGTTCGCGCTCCCCTTGGCGCTGAAAGACCAGAATCTTGGCTGCCGCTACGATCTTGGGCTGAAGATTCACCAGCTCCCGCCGAGGTGTTGCCCGCCATAGCTACCTATAACGAGGATCACTATAACGCGGCTCTGATACCAGCTTGTTGGTGTAAGGGCCTAATAAACTCAAGCTATTAGGACTTAATCAAACTTAAAACCTCTCCTCGGGGTCACCTCCAAGGGTCCCTGGGTGCCTGGTACAAGACCAGCCCCTATCCTCGGGTCCGAGTTTGTAGAGAGAGGGATCAAGAAGGACTTAGTCAAAACAGCAAGAGTATCTTGAACGTCGCGCAGCGTGCCGTGCAGACCGTCGGTCGGATTAAGCTGAGAATTCGCTATATCGAAGCTCGCTCCAAGAGCTTTAAAATGAGCCAAGTTGCCTCGCGAAAAGTTCTGCCATTACGAAGTTATGGCTCAGACGGTGTTTGCCTAGCGTTGGAGTGCTAGCATACTAGCGTTGACTCGGGTAGCATTCCGCCAACGAACCGCGTAGAAACGAAATTCCAGCGAGGAAGGAATTCGCATGAATCAATTTGACTATATTCAGGTACAAACAGAGAAGGATTAAATAGTTCTAGCTAGCAAGGACCTTGGGAATCAACCTGGGAACAACCAGGGATGATCCCAAATAATTCCAAGCAACAGAACCAACCAGGCTGGACAAAATAGCAGGTGGTAGTTTGGTAAACAACCTCTGGTTCTGTTTTTCCAACCTGGAAAAAAAACAAGCAGGTTCAGGTTCTAAAAACAGAACCTGTTTTGTCTTTGCCCAACCAGCCAAATGCTGGTTCCGCTGGTTTCCCCTGGCCTTGTAGCATGCAGATACAGACAAACAACATCCAACCTTCACCTAAATTGTACCCCTATAGTGCCTTCCCTGCTACACTATAGTTAACCAAACAAAACAGTACAATTTCGAGTTGGATAGAACTGAATCTGCGCAATCAACTCAACCGAACTGCAAAGCTTCCATCTTGGGTTCCTTTGCGAGCTCGTCCTTTCTGCTTGCACTGTTCATAGCGCGTACAATGTTGTGCCGAAGCGCACATTGCGCGAGTACCTGCAAATGCATCAAGCGAAAAATGCGAAAGCAAACAAACACACGAACACACCATTCACACGCAAATGCATTCGCACACGCATACTCGTACAAACAGACGGCAGGATGTCGTGCAATGTGCATTTGCACCCAACACAACAAATCGCTGATGGCGTACGGGGTGCTCCTGCGGAACATGTCGCCGGCGGAGCAGCTCAACATTCGTTCGTACAAGACCTCGGCTGCTCCAGCCCTCAACGCCTGGCGGCACCTGACAGGAGTCTATCAGCCCAAGGACTCCATCTCTTCGAGCCGACTACTCCAGGAACTCCTGGAAACTACCTTAATCGCTGTCGGAGCCTTCGCGATCAAATCGTGAAGCTGGGAAGCTCGATTTCCGAAGAAATCTTCGTCAACATCGTGCTTCAAGGGCTCGGCCCAGAGTGGCGGCCCTGCAAGGCGCTTCTCCGACAGCAGGGGGTCATCTCGGAGGCCGCCCTTTGCGCCGCCCTTCTCGTCGAACAGAGAGACATGGATCAGCAGCGACCAGCGCCGCGACGAGAACGCGAACGGCTCGCCTTCTACGCCGACAACACCGAAGAGCGAAAGCCTTTACTGCAAAAACTGCAGAAATTTCGGGCATCTGGCGGATCGATGCAAGAACCGATCTCGCCCTCGCCAGACCAATCCGGGGAACTGGTCCAGCCGACAAGACGCACGAGGCGACGTGCGTCCAGCCCAGGGGTATCAACCCCCTCCCGCGCGCAACCTGAACACAACCGTTCAGCATCAGCAGCAGCAGCCATCATCGACTGCCCCAGTTCGCAACGTCATGAGCAACATGGCCATGACAGGCGAATCACGTCGTCGCCGCGTGCGCTCACCTTCACCTGAGCCGGCACCGCACCCCATTGGCGCGTTCACAAATAACAACCCATTTAGCCCTCGCACGACTTCACCGACGACAACGATCAGGACTGGAATCTCCCAGTCCCGCTGCTCGAAAGTCCCCCGCACGTACCTGATATGCGGGTGGCGCCACTCGATTGGCTCACGCGCGAACAATTTTTGAAGTTCGACACTCCGCACATCGTCACGCCGCGTCTGGCGCTGCTCGCACGTGACGACAACAAGCGCTACAACACCTGGTACCTGGACAGCTGCTAAGGCCAGCACATGGTGGGGTCCGAGCGTTACATATCCAACGCCGTCCCCACCCCTACCGTCACTTACGTCACTGTGGCGAACAACACGCGCCTGCGCGCAAGGCATCGTCGTGCTTAAAGCACGTGGAAGCCGCACGCACATCACGCTTAATGATGTCTTGACCGTCCAGAACCTGCGCTTCAATCTACTGTCCGCCGCACAGCTCATGGATTGCGGCGTCGACCTCAGCACGGACCGCGCGACGCGAGACATCCTGCTGCACTACGAAGCGCGCAACTTCCCCCGCAGGCAGATCGGACGAGCGCACTCCGAAAATGGAGTGTACGTCCTGGATTTCGACATCCCCGACTGCAGCGGCGACTCGCACGAGCTGATTGACCTCGTGCCACTGCGCTTCGAGCACATCCACCGCAGGGACTGGAAGCACCCTGACGGCAGACCGTGGGTGCCGCACCATCCCCACCCACGCGAAACGGCGCTGCACGATCCCGGCCCAGATGGAATCTGCAGGGATTGTCACACACCAACGGCGTCGACCAGCGCAATTGCCGGCCGCGGACTCGCCGCCATCGCTGAAGCAGAGCGTCACGCGCCGCCAGAAGAAGGAATGTCTCAGCTCGAGCTCGAAGTCACCACTCAGCGCGTCTTCGGACCCAACCAGAGCCCCCACGCAGGGCCACCCTCTCAACGACTCGAAGGTATTCTACGCGGACAGAGGCGCGGATCCTTCGATACGCGCGGCTTCGCACGCCCCTACACCCTCAAACAATTTCTGAAGGTGTACCCTACCCCCACTGGCGCGATCCCAAGGCAAACCTCACCGTGGAACAAGAGGAAGAACTGGCGCGTCACGAATCTGAGGAACTTCGCCAACAAAGCCTCGCAGAAGCACGCGGAACATTCGCTTACGGCACATGGGGAACCGAAGCGGAAGAGAGTGCCTCCAATGAAGGGGGTGGGGAAGCGCTGGCGGATGGGGGACGGGCGACACTGGCGGATGGGGAGACACCGGCGGAACCTGGGCGAGTGCAAGCGGCGGATGGGGCGTCGCATCTGGTGGCGACGACAGCGGCTGGGGAGCCTCCTGTGAAGAACAAAGGGGGGGAGAAGAAGAACCAGAAGCAGCTGAGACAACACCCGCAGTTGTTCCCCTCGGTCGTCCCCCGCGCCAAACTCCACTTGCACTACCTCCCCCTGACACTCCGTTGCACCACGATCCGTGGGACACCATCCACTGGGGCAACGAACCATCAACCCCGCGTCGCACCGTCTATGGACCCGCTCCCGAACCGCGCGAACCTACCCTCGTCCCTGGAACCATCCCTGGGACCAACATCCCGCTCTCTGAAATTCGCGACAGAGAGTTCTTGGCGCTGATGCTGACTACCGCGGCAGAAGAAGAAGAAGCAGAGGAAGCAGCAGCAGAACCAGCTCCCGTACCTGACGAAGACCCAGAGGAAGCGCGCGCGCTACATGCGCACCTCTGGTTTCCGCGCTGACGATGCACTCTGGCACCAGCGCCTCGGACACCCTTCACGCGCGACGCTAAAGAACTGCATCGACGCAGGCGTCTTCGCTCCTGGCGCACTCTTGCGCCCTGATGGCTCCGAAGTGAGAGGCGCAACACATCCGCGCAACTGCACCGTCTGCCCCGAAGCCGCGCTGAGTCACCAACCGTTCCCGCTGCTCGAACCTGGAACGAACCGCTACCCCAAGCTGCACAAGGTGTACAGCGACTTCCTGAACGTGGGGCATTGCGGAGTCGAGGACGAGCTATACACTCTTACCTTCATCGACGCTGGAACACGCTATGTGTGGGTCGTGAACGTGGAGTCGCGTGACAGAGCCTACGAGGTATTTCGTCTCTGGCTGGCGCATGCGGAGCGGTAATCTGGGAAGAAACTCAAGATCTGGCAATCTGACGGCGCGGCAGAATTCAGGAGCAACCAGATGCTTACCTTCCTGACGCAAAAGGGGATCGAGCACCATATTTCTCTCCCCTACGCGCACCAGCAGCAGGGCGTAGCTGAGCGGACGAACCGCACGCTGATGACGAAGGTACGCGCACTAATGAAGCAGTCGAAACTGCCGCCGATCTACTGGACCTACGCAATGCACCACGCCGTGCGGGTGCACAACCTGCTTTCGACCACCGCAATTACCGGCAACTTGTTCCCGCACGTTAAGTGGACCGGGACGAAAGGGGACACATCGATGCTCCGCGTGTGGGGGTGCATGGTGCAGTACCGCCCGCCAACGTCAACCATCGGCAAATTCGCCAGCCGCGCGCGCTGGGGAATTCATCTCAGCATCAGTCACGAATACAAGGCGTGGATCGTGCTGGACCTCCTCAGCCAGAAGACCGCCCATGCACGCGATGTAATCTTCTACGAGCGCCTCTTCCTCGAGCAATTCCGCCACGACGAGCAGACAAACGCAAACCGCGTTTACGCCAACGATGGCCACAGCTACGCAACGCCTGAAGACGAAGCCGCTGCAGCAATTCTGGAGCAGGACACGAGGGGAGAATTCGCATGGGAGGAATCGGCGCAGCAGCGACGACGACGACGATGATTCCTCGGGAGGAGGAATGGGCGGAACAGGCGGAAGCGGAACGGGCGGAAGCGGCGGAGGCGCATTACCACCAGCACAACCTGAACCTGAAAGCGACGACGATGACGTGCAGGAAGTCATCCCGCAACGTCGCCACGACAGCACCGTCTCAGGACTGCAGCTGCTCGGGCTTCACACCGCAACCTCGAAGGCGCCGCGCATCATCGAGCCCCGAAATCCGCGCGAGGCTCTCTCTGGACCACACAGCAAGGAGTGGCGTGAGGCGATGGACGCGGAAATCAAGGCGCAGGAGTCACGGAACACCTGGGTACTCGTCGACCGCGCAGCAATCAAAGGCGCAAGGATCCTCTCGTCTTCCGCGTGAAGACCGCAGCGGATGGGACGATCGAGCGCTTCAAGGCACGATGGGTGGTTCGTGGCTACGATCAGAGGCACGAGATTAACTTCAATCAGACATTCGCCCCAGTCAGCCGCCACACATCTGTCCGCATCCTGCTCGCCATCGCAGCTGCAAGGCACTTACCACTCCGCCAGATCGACGTGAAGAACGCGTTCCTGTACGCGTTAGTGGACGCTGTGATTTACGTGGAGCAGCCACACACCTACGGCGAAGGAGACGCGCGTGTGTGTCAGCTGCGCAAGTCACTCTACGGCATCAAGCAGGCTCCGAGGCTGTGGCAGCAGTACCTGCACAACATCCTGCTTGAAATCGGGTTCAAGCAGATGCCGCACGACCCAGGGATGTACCGCCGCGATTTCCGCGGCGAATACATTCTCCTCACGGTGTACGTCGACGACCTGCTTTACACAGGCTCAAACAACGAGCTTCTCGAGCAGTTCGAGAAAGCCTTAGCGGGGCGCGTTGACATCACGTGCAACTACGAGGTGAAGCAGTTCCTAGGCCTCAACATCTCCTATGGCACCTGAGGCCATTCACCTCTCAGCGGCTAAGTACGCAGAGGAGTTAGGGAAGCGGTTCAACATTTCACCTGCACCCCTCTCAACTCCCCCCGGACCGAACCACAATCCCGACAACAAAGCCCTATCCCCTGCTGGGATTCAGACTTACCAGCAGCAGTTGGGATGCCTCCTCTTCGCCTCTGTCACCTGCAGGCCAGACCTCTCGTACATCGCAAGTCAGCTTGCGCAGTACTCACGCAAACCAACGGCTGAAAATCTTCTGGACCTGCAGCGCGTCCTTCAATTCTTCGTTTCAACGCCCAAGATTGGGCTGTGCTACTCAACTGCACCAACCCCATCCTTCAACCTCGTCGGCTACGTGGACGCCGATCACGCAGCAGACCCTGATAATCGACGGTCCAGGACTGGCTTCCTGTTCCGACTCGAGCCAACGGGACCAATCTCCTGGAATTCGCAGAAGCAGGAACTGGTTGCCCTGTCATCAGCCGAAGCGGAATTTATCGCAGCAACCGCAGCAGTTCGCGAAGGTCTCTACCTACAGGTACGTTTGCAAGAGGCGAAAATTCCAGCTTCGCCCACATTCCGCCTTCACTGCGACAACCAGAGCGCGATTCGCATCGCGAACAAACCTGGTTTCGTCAACCGCACCAAGCACATTGCGCTGCGGTACTTCTTCGTGAAGGACGAGGTGGACAAGGGCAAGGTCAACTTGACCTACTGCCCGACGGGTGACATGGCAGCGGACTTCCTCACGAAGCGACTGCCACGCCAGCAGTATCAGCACTGTTCCGAACTCAGCGGCGTGGTCAAGCAGGTCAAGTCGAGCTACGGCCAGGAGTGAAGGGGGGTGTTACGAATAGTAATATTTGATATTACTGTGCACTCCTCACCGCAGCAAAGAGAAGCATGCAGTGTTGGGAACGAACGCGAAGCGTCAGACAGTTGGAATTGAACCAAAGGGTCAGACGGTTACAGCACATCTGGACCGTCGGAGCAGACGGCATCGGGCAGCTGCAGGCAGGATGGTTTTGGCGGGAACAGTTACGAAACTGTACGCGCCGCACGGTTGGGGATGAATTTGAATAAGGGAATATACCCCTTAGAGTACATGGCTAGTTAGGTCGTTTCGTATTCCCTGTACTCTTATTTATATCGATGTATTTGCATGTTTTTATCATCTCAAGCATTTTACATTCACTCTGCTATTGAGGTCAAGGGCCCACCAACACTATCTAACTGCGTGCGAACCTTCCTAAGTAGATCCCGGGCTACGATCAACTTCTGATCGCAGCAGTAAGGAATTGTAATTCCTTCCACTCTCCCACCTTCCAAAGAAGGCAGCCCCGTACTGAAACAAGCCCCACACTAGCGAGGATTTCGAAGATATCCTCTTCAGCTGAATCCGACGGCTGAAATCCCTTGGGCGAATTTGAAATAGATGTTGGAATTGAGGCCGTTGATGCAGCAGATGTTAATCTGACGGTCGAAGACTGACGCGAAAAGGGAGGGAACCTGCTGACGCGAATTCAAACGCAATTGAGCAGGGGCCGTTGATCGTGTCGGTTTGATCGCGATCGTCCGTCGTGCTGACGCAACCTGACAAAGTCAGAAAGGACCGAGAAAACGCCAAGGAAAGAAATAGTGCAAAGCACTTTCTCCCCCCCTCCAAGGAAGTACACCAGAAAAGGTCCCGCAGCTGCGTCGAAATGAAAACAAACAAAAATCCAGGTGTTAAGTCCCACGAAGAAAGCCGTTGAGCGAAGAGTCCAGGCGAATTTGTGTCGGTGTGGAAATTCGATGACGAAACCAGTTGTTACGTGCCCCAAAATCTTCAAGGGCGAACCAGCTAAATTAGACCAGAAACCGAAACCAAAAATCCGCGTTGCTCGAACTGAAGTTGTTCTGTCTTCACATGCCAGAATCCTGCAGTATCTCCAGCAGTTGCAGTTGGCAGCACCTGACGTGGGCAGAATGTAAACTCATTTGTCCTGGGCGGGTCGAGGTGGGCGAATTGTCGTTAGTAGAGTTGGAGTTCCTGTCCCGAAATCCTCTGGCCGTGAAATCGGGAGTGTTACAAAAGTCGTAGATGTGGACGATCGAAGGCGATTGGCAGCGAAGTCGATTATTGAGAGTCGGCGATGGTCGTCAAAGCAGTAACCAAAAGCAAATGTCACTCCGGAAAAGTTATTGAACGCGATCCAGTGTCAGATGTCGTCAGCACCTCCGGCGGGTTTGTCCATACTCGCCGAGAAATTTGTCGCAATGCACCGAGGGCTCCTGGGCAGAGATGAAAAATTTGCAGCTGTCTCTCCCCCCTTCCACTGTTGCTGCCGCCTTCTTCAGTTCGTCGTAAGTCCTTCGTACCCCTTGAAAACTCTGTGTAAATCTCGCTGTGTTGCCCACGTCATTGTCGCGCGCGTTTAACCAAACGCCGCAACTCCTCCGAAACTGTCGGCGCTCTTCGCCGTAAAAACCTGTAAGTCCCGCGTACAACTCCGAAAATGTCGTTCGAAAACAACCCCGTAAATCCGCAGTTGCAAGTGCAGTTCGCCTCCGAAATCTTCGGTCGTGCTATAGCCGCCCACCCGGTCACCATCAGTTTCCTTCGGTTTACCCGACCCCAGCATGTGGGTTCAATCGAGAACCGGGGACTGCCCTGGGTCTTCCGAGACCGAATTTCACGGAACCTAGTGGCATCAACGCCGTTGACCTTCGGAGTAGAAACTTCTCCCGCCGATGTCGCTTAACAAAAACTCCTGTTTCTCCCACCGAGAAGTCCCCGAAGCTACGACTGCTCCCACGCTCCCTTTTTTTGAAAACTTTCCCGAGGTGTGTGTGTAAACACTGGGAGTCCTAGGTCTCCTCGCCGCTAAGTTTTTTGCCAGGCAACTTCGAAAAGTGCCCTTCAGGCGAAGTCCCCCAACGACTCAACCGCACTCCAAGAAGCGAAGAAATACCCGCAGCTTCACGATTTTTTTGTTGTTTCACCCCCCGACAATTCTGCTTCCCTCCGTTCACCCAGCGTTCGCTTTTGTCGGATGGAGTATTGTCGGTGTTGCCCTGCGCGAACTCGGCTACGGTGGAGGGGCAATAACTATCGGAGTCGGGGACCTTTATTTAGAAGAACTGTCGCCCAACCGTTTTGCAGCCCACCGCCAACCGTCACGCCACTAAACTCCACAGCTCCCGGTCCCTGCTTCGCCGCTGCGCCGTCACCTCGTGTAGACGCCCGGGTCAGAGGAAACCTGTAAACTGCACCAGTGTTGTCCTGCGGCGCCCCGATTTTTTCGCGTGCTGTTTCACCCAGCCCGCTTTTGTCGGAGTAGAACAGTACCGCGACTCCCGTTATTTTGTTTTTTTTTTCTGTACAGCTGTCGAACGGGCACCAAACCAGGTGCTTTTAACCAGCGCAGGGTAGGCTCGTGTTCACCCCCGTATTTATCCGAATAAGGTCGACTGTATGAGTCGGAACCAGTAATCGGTGGGGATGGTGAGGTTCGGGCGAAGTAGGGCCGCAGATCGGTTCCACCGGCTTTTATCTGCTCCCCACGACGTTCTTCAACCCCCGCTTAGCCGTTGGGCAGTCTCTTTTCGCGTGGCCCGGCGGCCTGCACCACACTCCGAAATTGTCGGGGTAGCACCTTGAACATTGTTTAATCGTGGGCTGCTGCGGCTGTCCCCGAAAACGGCTTCCTTGAACGGGGAAACCGATCTCGAAACTGTCGAACAGCTGGCAAGCAGCTCCAGGCACGCAGCAACAAACGAGTTTTTTCGGGTGTTCAGTCTCGATATGCCCTCGCGCCAGCGCCCCACTCCCGCTAAGTGCGATTTAGCCACGTCGTTGTCTGTTGCAGCCCGTAAGTGTCGGCGGGTCCAAAGTTCCCGTCTGTCCACAAGCACTTCTGCCGAAAATCGTCGACGACTCGCCCGCCAGTACGGTAAGCGCCGTACTCTCCGGTCGGACGGGATAAAACCAACCCCCGCTTAATTCGGGCGGCTTGAGCTTCTACCTCTCCCAGCCGTCGGGATCTTCTGACGCAAAACTCCATTTGCGCCTGGCGAGTTCTTCGAGCTGCCCTTTTCTTCACAGTAGAAACCTCCGAAATTGTCGCCCATGCTGACGCAGGCCCGTTGTCGCCAGCTGCCGAATATCCTCCCGAGAACCTCGCGCACAAGATGACGGCGAGCCACCGACGCCACTTGCCGCGTGCAGACGATTCCGAAATCTTCGCGCAACTGTTGACGCAGGTCTGCCGACGCCAGCTGCCACACATGTTGACGAAGTCGAGGCCATTCATGCAGATGCCGACGCAGATCCGCTGACGCCAGCTGCCACACGAATAAACCTCCGAAATCGTCGGAAACGCAGCGTAAATTACTCACATTAACATCGCGACAGCTGCTGCTGCCCGTCGCCCGGGGGGAGGGAGGTCACGGTCGATCGCGACCGTTCGAGGCAAGGATCTGGCGGTGCCGAAGGAGTGCACGATAAAACCATGGCCGCGAAGAGCAACTAACCCGTTCTCTTGGCCGGCCTACGCAACTCCTGGACCCCAAGGCATCCTTCCTCGTCCCCCCCCCCGAGGGGTATTACACTCTAAAAAGCGGGGTAGGCTAGGAAAGTAGCTCTGATACCAGGTGTTATGAATGAACTTGTCAGAGTGCGCAGATATCGAATAACGAGAATGAACTGATTACAGAATGACTGAACAATGAAGTAGCGAGGCCTAAATAGGGGAAAACCTAGCTAGGCGGGGGGTTCGGGATGGGATGGCTCGGTGATGGCTACGATTGGAGCGGAGGCCGACTCGGGGGTGGTTCGGTGCGACGAATTATGCTGAACAGGTTCGTCGTGATACCTTCGGGATGTACTCGCTAAAGTGCGAGTACAGTAAGGAATTGTAATTCCTTACATGCCGTGTAAGGAAACAAATCTAATATGAAATTTAAGTTTGCCTTGAAAATTCACAATGATAAAATCAGCATAAATTTTACCCCCAACGCTGATTTGGACACCACTTTGGACACTGCACACTGATCAATCAGCATGCCCTGAAACCAATCTGAGGGCCTGTCTAGGAGCTTACAAGCTAAAATAAACGTACAGTAAGAAATCAAAGCCTCTATATAAAATCCATGAAACGAAAAGAGTGCTGGAGGTTTTAATCTTGGAATACAGCCGTAATTAACCTCTACGCAAATTCCACAAGCACACTTCGACAATCACAGGTAATCGTTCACGCACTACAGCACGTACAAACTTACGGTAGTTGGTGTAGTGCAATTACATAAATACTAGTAACATTTAATAGACCAAGGGGCTGCACGCAACCCAACCTGCCCGCATTGGGCCGTTGTTACGGTAGCAATTCTCTTGCATGAATCTATATTTGACTTGAGCGAGTCTTGGCTGCAGCCTGCTAGATGAACATCTTGCTGCGCTGCATGGCAGAGATAATGCTGGGAGTGAGATGGTGGTGGGAGTGAGATGGTGGTGCGAGTGAGATGGTGGTTGGAGTGAGATAGAGGTGGGAGAGAGATGGTGGTGGGAGAGAGATAGTGGTGGGAGTGAGATGGTGGTGGGAGTGAGATGGTGGTGGGAGTGAGATGGTGGTGGGAGCGAGATGATGGTGGGAGTGAGCGGGCAATGGCAGCACTGCAGCAATGGACTACTGATGATGGCATCTCAAGATCCCAACATGGTGGGTCTAAAGCAACCGCCAGTTTCCCCCCAGCCCCTCCAGAAGCCTGTCACAAAGGGATTCTCCTCATTCTCATGACCTGCATGGTTCAGACGGTTGGGGATGAGGCAGGGGATAGGAATAGTGATTAGGATGGTGGGACACTGATACAGAGTGACACTGATTTGCACATCTGCAGGGTAATCAGAAGAAGAAAGTGCAGACAGAGGCCGGTGGGGCAGAGGGGTGTGAAGGAAGGTGGGTTGCTGTGAGAGGGAGGAGATGAGAATGGGGTGGGGGGAGGAAGTGGCGTTGTGAATGTATATTTTTTTGTAAACACAGTGAGTGTTTGGGGCTTGGGTTGACAGTGGGGAATGCAGCCTTGGAAGGCCCATAGGGAAACGCGAGTGAAGAGGGTGTGAGAGAAGCGATCAGAGATGGGAAGAGGGGAGGAATAAGGGAGAGCTGATACCACCAATCCCTGTTAATCCCACATTGCCACCTTGGATATCACCGGGGCAAGCACTTGCTGGCCATGCAATACAGAGAGTAACGTGAACATGACGCGAGCTAAAGTTGAATCATACTTGACATTAGAGCGACTCAAGAACGACCTCAAAATGATATGAGAATGACCTGAGAATGTGGGGGTGGGGGGGGGAGTGTGTGACTCAGTGCTGTGAGAGCAAGAGCTGAGATAGATGTCGGGAGTGAGAACAGGGGTACCAAGGTTGGGTATGCTATACTAACCAGGAACCTTCAGCCTGGTTAGGACGAATGGATTGTGTTTTTTTTTCCCGCACTCTAATTCACTTCAGAACAGCCACTAGGTAGCAAGATCTAATCGATCGATTTTGCAATCCACAAAAGACATAACATCTAGTACAGTATGCTATGCCAAGGCCCGCTAGCTCAGTTGCGACAAATGGATGGATGGTATTTCACCTCTTGGCTAATGATAAAATCTCACATATCCATGTGAACAAAGCAGCTCTCTTTTATTGTATGTGGTACCTGACAAGAGCGCAGCAGCCCACCACACTCAACATGCGCGCTCATCATGGTCATCCTTCGCTCATCACCCCATGCCGTTACACATGCTCTTGCTTCCCCCATTCCACACATGTCTATGTGTTACTTGATCACACCAAATTCCCACCTTCCATGTGTTATCTGACAGCAAGCACACACCTCACCACACCTCACCACGCTCAACACCTGCACTCACCTGGCACGAGCACGGGAGTGCTGCGTGTGGCGACGTTGGAGGAGATGGATGAGAGTATGAGAGCGCCTCGTCAAGACCGCCTGAGGAACAAACCAAAGGGAGGCTGGGGCGGCTGGATATGGGTGGTTGGTATGATGAATGCCGCATACATGAAAACAATTCTTAAGTCAGCATGAAAATTCTAAAGCATGTGTAACGTGAGTGAACACTATTATGAATTTCCGGAAAATGCCCCTCCCACCGTCCTCTCTCACACACTTGGCCCTCCAAGCACCACACACTCGTGCACTAGTCTCCCTCACACCACATATTCTACCCTTCACCCACCCTTCCCCCTCACCTACCCCAAACACCTCCTCCACTTAAGGCGCCAGCACCACACACTTGGACCTCCCACGCTGCTCCGCCTGCCCCACCTCCTGCAGCCCTGCCAGCAGCCGCCACCGCCCGTGCCTTTAGGGAATGGGATGGGAAACGGTACGAGGGGAATTCACTCTCGGCTTGCACCGCCTCCTTCCACCACCTCCTTCCACCTCCTGCCCTGCCACCATGCAACGCCTCATTGCTCTCCCAGCCCTGCCAGCCCGCCCTGCCAGCCCAACAACTGGGCTGGCGCATGGAGCACGACGCCATGGCCTATGAGTGGTGTTTCGGGGGTGGTGCTAACTGAATCGGTAGCTAGCAAGTGATCACCTCATCCCAATGTGCTGCTCCCCTTTCCTCCTCGCTAGTGTATGGCTCAGGTCGTCATTTTTTTGCAGGGCTTCTGGGTTGTTCAAAAAGTAATTGGGGCAAAAAACTCTATGCCTCACCTGCTGCATGCCTCCACGCCAATATAAGTGGCCGGATTAGTTTGTTTTTTCACCGTGCTGCCTTCTTGCCCCCTCTTCTTCTCCCCTCCCTTCTCCTCCCTTCCCTTCTCCTCCCCTGCTTGCCCTTTCTACCCTCCACCACTCCTTTTCTCCTCGCTCGCCTTCGCCTACCTACCCACTCGTTTCCCATCCGTGTGCCTGCCACCCACCTCACTCTCGTTCACTCTCCAGTCCATTCCTTGTCCACCCTCCTGCGCCTCTCCCCTGCACTCTGCTTCCACCCTTTGTGTCCCCCTCCCCTCTTCCTCCCTGCCCTCCATCCTACTCTTCTCTGACCCCTCCCTCCCCTCTCTCCCCTCTGACCCTAACCGTGGCTCTCCCATCCCCACTCTCTCCTCTGCCTCCTCCACTAACCCCTCCCGTTCCCTCACCCTTTATTCCATTCCCTCCCCCCCTTCCTCCGCCTCCCTACTCTCCCCTTCCCCCTGCTTCCCCGTGCATGTCTCGCCAGCACTGCTATGCGTTTCAACCGCCTCGCTCACTGCTGCGTCACTGTCTGTCTCTCCTTCCCCCGCCTCACACCCATGCTCTCCCACCTTGCTGCCTTCACCCACACCCGCCCCCCACCCCGCCCTCCTCCGCTGTCCCCCCCACGCCCCCCCTCACTCCACGCTCGAGCCTCACACCTATGCTCTCTGCCGTACCTGCATTCACCCGCCCCCTTCTCCCAGTTCCCCCCAGGCCCCCTCCGCACCCATCCCCGATCCCTCCCTTGCAGCCATCCTCGTTCCCACAGTCGCGCCCCTCTAACTGGCTACCCTTGCGCCCCCAATCTCGCCCCTTTCGTACGCTCTCCCCCATTCCCTCTCTCCCGCCCGTCCCCACCCTTCCCCCTGCTTCCCCGCGCATGTCTCGCCAGCACTGCCATGCGTTTCAACCGCCTCGCTCACTGCTGCGTCACTGTCTGTCTCTCCTTCCCCCGCCTCACACCCATGCTCTCCCACCTTGCTGTCTGTTTCAACCGCCTCGTTCCCACAGTCGCGCCCCTCTAACTGGCTACCCTTGCGTCCCCAATATCGCCCCTTTCGTGCGCTCTCCCCCATTCCCTCTCTCCCGCCCGTCCCCACCCCTCCGCCTGCCCCCCCCCCCCCCCCCCCCCCCCCTCCTGCTCCCCCTTCTTCCACCCCTCGCCTCGTTTCTGCCAAGCCCAGCCAACGTGGGCCCGCGTCCTCAATCCCCCAACCCCTCCCTGCGCCTCCCCTAGCAGCTCCACCTCCCCTTCCCCCTCCGCGTGGCCTACCGTCATTCTGCGCGTCTATCCCCATCTACGCTGCCGCTCCCACTTGCGCGCAAATCAAATTCTTTGGACACGCGGTAGAGGAGCTCCCACTGCAGGAGCTCGAACGGCGGCGGTGAGGAAGTGATCCAGGCGAACTTTCACCGCCTCTTCGAGCCGCCGCCGCCATCGCCGCTCCGGCCTGTGCTGCTCGCAGCGACGGTGCTGCCTCCACTGCTGCCACCTCTGGAAGCTCCGCCTATACGCGCGTGCTTACCTTGCCAATGATTGCCACTACTCCTCGTGCCTCTACTGTTGCGGCTCTCTGCCATCGTGAGTCGGACTCTATTGCTCTCGTCGTCTACAATCGCTCTGTCTAACGCAACTTCGTCGCTCTGCCTGTCGCTGTTTCGTCGACGTCCGTCGCGGTCTCTTCGCCCTGTCTGTCGTTATGATGCGACATTTAAAGTCACATTGTTGCCCTCCCAGCTCGCTTGCTAAACGCGGGTCCAGCCTAGCCCAAAGGACATGTTTGTCAAAATGGTGGGAAGGGCATACAAAATGAACTGTAATGCACTCTATTTTGAAAGCCTCAGAGCACTACTGGTTGGATGACCCACCACGAGTGTCTAAAACGAGATTTTGTTTAAAGCGTCGAGCTAGGCGAGAACTTCGGGCTCCGAGGGTCCTGATTCGTTTTGGGCCATCCTGTCAAAACAAAGCTCCAGGCCGAAGTCACACTGCCACTGCAGTGTGGTTGCCGCGTCGTACCCTAGAAATGGCAGGGTGTTGAAAATTTTCTGGTCTGGTATGGTAGGGTGGAAAAAGAAACTATGCTGCAGCGGTCCAATCTGTGTTAGTGTCTGCGTGGAATGACTTAGCCAGTTTTCGAGCACATTTGGTGCTTGACACGGTGTATGTGTGAGTGTCTCTGTGGAAAGGACTTAGCCAGTTTTTGAGCACATCTGATCCTCGAGTTGGTGTGCATGTGAGCACTCTGTCCGTGTGTTTGTGTCCAGTTTTTTATTGGCTAAATATTTACGAAGGGACAAACATCTCAGTCTGAGTGCTGCCACTACATAACTCGGCCAAGGCAGTGTGCTACAAGAACCAACAATTGCAAAAAAAGGGTCAAGATTTCACGAGGCCTAATCGTGACAGGGTGGTATAACCATTGAATCCTGAATTTCCAGTGTGGTCAGGAAAAAACACCCTAAAAAACAGGCTAAACAGGGTAAAACGCCTTGTAATCCTGAGGCCTGCTTCGGGGTCAATCAGGCTCGGAGCGAAAGCTACGGTCGCGACTCGGAAGTGGTTTGGGTGTAGGCCAAACCAGCTGACGCGGGCGCCTCGGAATGTACTGGGTAGATTATGGCTACAATAACATTTTTTTTGGATTGCGTAGCAACCCCTTTACATTTGGTAGCCCTTTTTTCGGTCGACTCGAAGGAACAGTGCATTTTTCGTCTTTCCTGAACGCCTGAAGCACTCCTTTTATAACATTTTTTTTGGAGTTCTCCAAAGGCGTGGAGATGACGGCACTGATACATAAGAGTCTCCAAAGGAAGTGAAACCAAATGTAACCAATCATTCCATAATCGTCGATAAATACGGCGAATGGAACAATTGGTCGTCAGATTTAACACCCAACACAATTGACGAGATAACACCCACCCAACCCAACAAGTGGAAAGCAACGCTGCCCCAACAACGATCCCCATCTCAAATCCAGACCCGACACAATCTAGCATCACAGAACGAACTCACATAAACAACAAACGATTAACGGTGACACGTTCTAACAGTGATAAACTGAGAGACAACACGTACTACTAGTGAATGCTAAAATGCACCGGTGCTACAAAAGAGATGGTTCCGGTATGCTAAGGCAAGCAACGCTGCCCCAACAACGATCCCCATCTCAATCGCAGACCCGACACAATCTAGCATCACACAACGAAATCACACAAACAACAAACGATAAACGGTGACACGTATTAACAATGATAAAGTGAACAGTGCATCACGTACTACTAGTGAATGCTAAAATGCACCGGTGCTACAAAAGAGATGGTTCCGGTATGCTAAGGCAAGCAACGCTGCCCCAACAACGATCCCCATCTCAATCGCAGACCCGACACAATCTAGCATCACAAAAAACGATAAACGGTGACACGTATCAAAAGTGATAAAGTGAACGGTGCATCACGTACTACTAGTGAATGCTAAAATGCACCGGTGCTACAAAAGAGATGGTTCCGGTATGCTAAGGCAAGCAACGCTGCCCCAACAACGATCCCCATCTCAATCGCAGACCCGACACAATCTAGCATCACACAACGAAATCACACAAACAACAACGGCGACACGTATCAACAGTGATAGAGTGAACAGTGCATCACGTACTACTAGTGAATGCTAAAATGCACCGGTGCTACAAAAGAGATGGTTCCGGTATGCTAAGGCAAGCAACGCTGCCCCAACAACGATCCCCATCTCAATCGCAGACCCGACACAATCTAGCAATACACAACGAAATCACACAAAGAATAAACGATTAACGGTGATGTCAGCGGGAGTTGTGTGTTGGCCCCGTCCTCGCTTGGGCGGAGCCGACTTCGTGGTCGGGTGTAGGGGTGCAGCCGACCTGTAGCAGTGGGCGAGCTGGTCGACGGGGTTGGTCAACCTGTATGGGGAGCCACTGCGTGGGCGCCGACTTCGGGAGGGCGCCAACTTCGGGTGGTCGACCTGGGAAGTCGACCTGCGGAGGGCGTCGACTTGGTGACGCCAACTTGGGGGCAGCCGACTTGGGTGGTCGGCTGACAGGACTGCTGGTCGACCTGGTGGTTGGTCGACCAGGCCTTTTGGTCGACCTGGTTGGTCGACCAGGCGTGTTGGTCGACTTGGTGGTTGGTCGACCAGGCGTGAGGTCGACCTGGTGGTCGACCGAACATGGTGGTCGACGAAGGAGGGGCCGACGTCGACCTTGACAGAGGGATTCAGGACGCCGTGCAGCCAGGGGCATCGAGTAGCAGGGCGTCAACTTGGTGACGCCGACTTCGGGTAGCCGACTTTGGGGTCAGCTAACAACTGTGCCGGTCGACGAGGAGATGGTCGACCAGGAGTGACGTCGACCTGGAGCTGGTCGACCTGGGGCAGTGGTCAACCTGGGGAGGTCGACTGGAGGTGGTCGTCGACTTGGGAGGTCGACGGGCACATACAGGAGCAGCTGGTCGACGTGGTTGCCCGGTCGACCAGGTTACCTGGGTGACGAGGTTCTGCGAAGGCACGCGACGGTCGCCCAGGCGACGTTGGCGAGGACGACCTCGGTGGTGGTATCCTGAGGTCGACGTGGCTGATCAGAAGCAGTCGTCAGCACGAAGTTGACGTGGTGTGTGCGTTGTGCAGGTGACGAGGCACTGCACGCCAATCATCTGCGAGCACCTGCGAAGCAGGTGCGCTGCTGTCCTGCAGGAGCAACGTTGGCACGCCGTCAACCTGCGACGTTGGCACGCCGTCGACCTGCAGCGTTGGCAAGCCGCGACTCTGCACTGCTGGAGCGCGGTCGACCAAGTTGTGCTGGCACGCGGTCGACCGTGCTGCGCTGGCAGTCGATCTGCTTGCATCCTAGCTCTGATGTAGTCTAGCCTTGCCAACTTCATTGTATCATTATTGTCAACTTTCTCTAGTAAAATTCTTGCCAAATTGCCCCGTGAACTAGCAAGCAGTGTGTGCACTAGGAAAACGACTAAGGAACAACGAACGCAGAGATCACACGAGCATCCGTGCCTAGCCCGTAGTCTAGCTCCCGTTGTAGTAGTTATCTCCGCAGGTGACACATATCAAAAGGGATAAAGTGAACAATGCATCACGTACTACTAGTGAATGCTAAAATGCACCGGTGCTACAAAAGAGATGGTTCCGGTATGCTAAGCCAATCAACGCTGCCCCAAGAACGATCCCCATCTCAATCGTAGACCCGACACACTCCAGCATCACACAACAAAATCACACAAACAACAAACGATAAACGGTGACACGTATGAATAGTGATAAAGTTAAAAGACACAAACGACAAAAACGACACAAACGACAAAAACACCACGATGACAATACCACAACGGAAAACACACAAACGTAACGAAGATGGAGGACGATGCCACGGACAAGGAGTCGACGCATGCGGTACACACACAAAGTTAATGCACACAAGTATAGCTGCGATGTATCAAAGATGCATAATTGCTATTCACTCTGTCCTCTCTGCGCTTATGTTTTCCTTGATACTTCTCTCCTTTTTGCTTCCCTTCTACCCCCTCTTTTCTCTCCATCCTTTTCCATTCCTTCTGTTTGCAGATTAGACCCTTGTGCCCTGCACACAAAAAAAGGAGAGTAAAAATACGTTAAAAATACATTTTGAAAATTAGTCTGACACATGCATGGATATGTACTTACACATATACTCATACATACACAACCTTGCATCCACTCTTACACGCAAACAATCGCAAACTTACAATCAAACCTTTGGAACACCACTTCCGTCCTGTGCAGAAAGCAATAGAAGTACAAGTATAGAGAAAAAAAACATTAACCACTGAAACACGCTCGTATTATGTTAAAAAATGGATAGTTGAGGAAAAACCAACAAGAATGAAACAAGCAAACCATTAAACAATCAATATACAATAATAAAACAAAGCAGCACCTACATGGCTACCACGACGCTGAGGAGTTTTCGAAGGTGTTGCGCGAACGGGTGGAGGGGCATCTTGTGCTATGCGCTTGTTGTTGTTGTTCACAATAGCTGTTTTGTCCTCCTATGAAAAAACATTAAGAACAGAAAAAAATTCGTTCACGTGTTAGTATACAAGGATAATAATATATCATACAGTATGCATAGATCATATAGATGTAGACAACTCTTTCAAATGCTTTGAGCAATGTAACGTGTTACTTACATGTCGACGCATTGGTGCAAATGAAGTGATGGTCCTCTCAAAACCATCTCCAGCCTGTTTTATGACCAACTGCAATTTGAGGGAAAGAATTAATAATTATAACAAAAGTGAAACAAAAATATCGACGAAGTCGTACACCGCCCGTAAGCGCAGAGAGCGCTACAGGGAGGGAGAGGGAAGAGAAGAACACAGTAGGAATGTTGGCGTGATGGCGCCATACGCTATTTTGCTGCCTGTGAGCTGAGAGAAGGGTTTATGGGGGAGAGGGGAGGAAAAAACACGAGGGGAAGGTTGACGTGATGACGTCATATTCCATTTTGATATTCGTAAGCTGAACGACGGGTACATGGGGGGAAGGGGAGAGGAGAACACGGGTGGAAGGTTGTCGTGATGGAGTCATACGTCGTCTAGCTGCACGTGAGCTATGAAATGGGTACATGGGGGGAGTGGGGAAGAAATAGCACGTGATAAAAGCAACAGTGATGGCGTCATACACTCTTTTGTTGTCCGTGGCATGAGAAGATGGCTATATGGGGGGAACGGGAGAGAAGACGGAAGAAGGTTGTCGTGATGTTGTTATACCCCCTCTTACTGCCCATGCGTTGAGAGAGCGGTACATGGAAGGAGAGGGACGGAAAGAACACGAGAGGTTTGTTGGCGTGATGGCATCATGCACCATGTATTGAAGGGGGTATTGAAGGGGAAAGGGGGAAGGAAGGAGCACGAGAGGAAGGTTGACGTGATTGCAACTATATAACCACGTGCAAGCTGATATAAGATAAGAAAGAACAATGGTAATGAGAAAAATACAGAGGAAGAAGAACACTTGATAATTTCTTCAAAATAAGTTCTCCCATTGTTATTGCAAACTTGTAGTTGGAAAACCACAGCAAGCACTGCATTACAAACAAAAATGACCTAACTAGAAAGAAAAGAATGGAAAAGAAAGTGAAACATAAACATGTTTACTCAATACACGGTCAAGCTCGCAACAATGACTTGAGTAAGCAAAATCATATTTTTACCTCAATAAGCCACTGATTTTCAAGCAAGCACATCAGCATCTCCTTCTTCTCCTCGTGCCCAACGGTGATCCATGCTGCAGTGCTGAAACCGTCCAACCCCTTTGTCGAAGCATGCATGTTGACTGTAGCATGTATACCTGTACGTGCGGTCTTTCCAGCTAAAAAAATGGAGTAGAAAACAAGGAAAAATAAAGCAATAAGAATGTTAACCATACGAATATGAAAGGAGGGAATCCGTGTACATGATAGGACAGTCTGAAACGCATAAAGAAAGGGAAACGGTATAGTTTTAAAAAATACACACATAAAGAATACATATGGAGTACATAAAGAATACGCACCTCCTGTGATGTTAAACACCACCGTGATGTTATCACTCTTGGTGGCATTTGTTGCTCCTTTCCACATATGTATTCACCACTTGTGAAATCCAAACGAACTGGGAAACCACACGTGTCTATCTCCTCTGTGCTGTTTTCCATGTCATTCTCTGTGTTCTTTGTGTTCTCAAACAGGCAAGTCCAGTTTTCTTTGAGCTCAATGATCTGAAACTCTACAACAATCTTGCAGGTGACATTTGTGCTCAGTCCAATCGCTCGGTCTTCCACTGCTCCCAAACTGATGAAAAAAGAAAGACATATGAAAAAAGAGAGGAAGATGGCGAAATAAAAAAAAAAAAAAAGTTTTAGGGTAGTTCAAGGAAAAAGGGAGGACAATAAGGCTGGCACTATGAACTGGTCACCATGAACATGGCACCATGAGCTGGGCACCATGAATCGGGAACCATGAGCCAGGCACCATGAGCCGGTCACCATGAGCTGGACACCATGAACCGGGCAACATGTGATGTTCCGGGCACCATGCCTGGGCACCATGAGCCGGGCAACATGTGATGTTCCGGGCACCATGGCTTGGGCACCATGAACCGGGCAACGTGTGATTTTCCGGGCACCATGGCCCGGGCACCATGAACCGGGCGACATGTGATGTTCCGGGCACCATGCCCGGGCACCATGAGCCGGGCAACATGTGATGTTCCGGGTACCATGAGCCTGAGCACCATGAACCGGGCAAAATGTGATGTTCCGGGCACCATGCCCGGGCACCATGAGCCGGGCAACATGTGATGTTCCGGGCACCATGCCCGGGCAACATGTGATGTTCTGGGCACCATGGCCCGGGCACCATGAACCGGGCAACATGTGATGTTCCGGGCACCATGCCCAGGCACCATGAACCGGGCAACATGTGATGTTCCGGGCACCATGCCCGGGCACAATGAACCTGGCAACATGTGATGTTCCGGGCACCATGGCCTGGGCACCATGAACCGGGCAACATGTGATGTTCCGGGCACCATGGCTCGGACACCATGAACCGGGCAACATGTGATGTTACCATGGCCCGGGCACCATGAACCGGGCAACATGTGATGTTCCGGGCACCATGCCCGGACACCATGAGCCGGACAACATGTGATGTTCCGGGCACCATGGCCCGGGCACCATGAGCCGGGCAACATGTGATGTTCCGGGCACCATGGCCCGGGCACCATGAACCGGGCAACATGTGATGTTCCGGGCACCATGCCCAGGCACCATGAACCGGGCACCATGAGCCGGTCACCATGATCCACGCACCATGAGCCGGGCAGCATAAGCCGGTCACCATGATCCATGCATCATGAGCCGGGCAGCATAAGCCGGTCAGCATGAGCCTGGCACCATGATCTTGGCACTATGACCTGGTCACCATGACCCGGGCACCATGAGCCGGTTACCATGAGCTTGGCACCATGAGCCGGGCACCATGAGCCGGGCAACATGTGATGTTCCAGGCACCATGCCCGGTCACCATGACCCGGACACCATGACCGTGTCACCATGACCCGGGCACCAAGCGCCGGTCACCATGAGCCGGGCACCATGAGCCGGGCACCATGAGTCGGGTAACATGTGGTGTTCCAGGCTCCATGCCCGGTCACTATGAACATGGCACCATGAACTGGTCACCATGAGCCTGACACCATGAGCCGGTCACCATGAACCGGGCACCATGAGCCGGTCACCATGAGCCGGTCACCATGAGCCGGTCACCATGAGCCGGTCACCATGAGCTGGGCAACATGTGATGTTCTAGGCACCATGCCCGGTCACCACGAACACGGCACCATGAACTGGTCACCATGAGCCGGGCACCATGAGCTGGTCACCATGAACCGGGCACCATGAGCCGGTCACCATAAGCCGGGCACCATGAGCTTGGCACCATGAGTCGGGCAACATGTGATGTTCCAAGCACCATGCCCAGTCACCATGAACCCGGCACACCATGAGCCAGGCACTATGAGCCGGTCACTATGAGCTGGTCACCATGAGCCGGGCCGGACAACATGTGATGTTCCGGGCACCATGCCCGGTCGCCATAAACCCGGCACCATGAGCCGGTCACCATGAGCCGGTCACCATGAGCTGGGCACCATGAGCCGGGCACCATGAGCGGAGCAACATGTTATTGTTCCAGGCACGATGCCCGGTCACCATGAGCCGGGCACCATGAGCCGGGCACCATGAGCCGGGCACCATAAGCCGGTTACCATGAGCCGGTTACCATGAGCCGGTCACTATGAGCTGGGCACCATGAGCCGGGCACCATGAGCGGAGCAACATGTTATGTTCCAGGCACGATGCCCGGGCATCATGACCCGGGCACCATGAACTGGGCACTATGAGCCGGGCACCATGAACCGGGCACTATGAGCCGGGCACCATGAACCGGGCACTATGAGCCGGGCACCATGAGCCGGGCATTATGAGCCAGGCACCATGAGCCGGGCACCATGAGCTTGGCACCATGTGATGTCTCAGGCACTATGACCCGGGCACCATGAACCCGGCAACCCCACCATGAGCCGGGACCATGTCCCGGCACCATTACACCCGGTCACTATGAGCCTGGCACCATGAGCTTGGCACTATGATCCGGTCACCATGAGCCAGGCACCATTTCCCGGGCACCATGGCCCGGTACCATGAGCCAGGCAACATGAGCCGGGCACCATGAGCCGGGCACCATGAACCGATCATCATGAACCCAGCCTCGCACTCAGCCAATCACTCATTCTCTCGTTACGCACACACTCCACTTACCACTCACTCAAACTGACTTACGACTTGACGAGCCCGCTGTCGACAACGTCGGGAGTTTTCAGCTCCATATACTTCGAGACTGTGGCAACAATCACATCGTCGTTGACCTTGAGAATTCTCGACCTGAAATGAGATTTTGAAATATGGACCACCAATATGTAAAAATATGTATCACAGATACGTATACAATATGAGAATACAATATTAAACATGACGATTTCAAAACCAAACTCATTGAAAATCAATCTGAAACTCTTCATTTTCAAAACAAACAACTATTAATGATACGATTTATATATTTTTTAGGTGCACGGTTTGACATACCTCTTCGTTGTCATAATCTGTCTGTCATCTTGATAGATCTCTGTGATCCACAGTACAACCTTCGTCTCATTGAAAAGTGTGTTCTTGATCGTCTGCTCCTCTGCCACGATCATTTTGATACCGTTCGCAAGCGCGCCCAGCGCGGTCAAGCTAAAGGTGCCGCTCTCATCACGCACTCTGCATACAGCTCGTGGAATATAGTTGGAGTCCATCCTTGCAACAGAAAGCTCCACAATGAACGACAGCACCTATATAACGGATTTGGGGGGAGAAAAAAGAAAAATGGAATGTGAGATTTCGGTGGCGTCATATGCCCTCTTGCTGCCTATGAGCTAAGAGACGGGTAAAGGCAGGGAAAATGAAAAAAACAAAAAAAAAAAGCACGACAGAAAGGTTAGCGTGATGGTGCTATACGCCCTCTTGCTGCATGTGAGCTAAGAGACGAGTACAGAGGAGGGAAGGGGAAGACAAATCATCGAAAAAAGGTTGGTGTGATGACATGACATGTCCGTTTTCTTCTCGTATGCTGAAAAGCAGGTAAAGGGCAAAAAAGAGAAGGAAAGAGCATGAGAGGAAGGTTAACGTGCTAGCGTCATACGCTTTCTTGCTGTCCTTTATCTGAGGGACGGATACGCGGGGGAAAAGGGCGGAAAGAGCACTGGAGGAAAGTTGAGGTGATGGGGACATACGCCATTCCCCTGACTTTGAGCTGAAAGAGGGGTACATGAAGAAAAAAGGGATGGAAAAGCACGTACTTCTCATACCCTAAACCTCCCGTAATGTGATATTTAACAACAAAACTAGGGATGCATGATCGTGGTATCACAAAAACGTGGGTACAGTCAAGACATTTTTTTTTTGTGACATAATATGATAGATAACAAGTTTTTTTTCGAATAAACCTGAAGCGGTGCACCCGGATTGGTTGAAAACAGCGACAGAAGAGGTGTAGGAGTGAATGCACTCAGAGGAATGCTATCCTCCTTCGCCGTCAAGCGAGCATGTGATTTACGATGCTCCCAAGTTAACACCCCTTCTAGCCCCCCAACAGAATACCTAGATACGAATGTGAGGCAATAATAGTTAAAAAGAAGGGAAAAAAATCATACAAATGATAAAGTTATTGATGATTATTTAGAAACATGTCAGCAACGACAATAATGTTGCTAAGAATTCGGAAAAGAACAATGCCAACAATGTTGTTTAGATAAGGAAGAAAAACAAGTCAAGAACAGAAACAAAAAAATAGAACATTTTGATGAAAAACTTAAACAAATGGAATGGCACTAGCGTTGCATTCGTGAATAAGCAAACAACAATGACGAAGGAAGCTATGCAATGTAGCACTACAAGAAGCAATGCAAACAAACAACGATTATATAAGCATACAATGACAATCAAATACCTTGTTATAAACGCACTTGCGATCTTTGGCGCGATTGATTTTTACCGAGCAGATATCGTACGTGCCTCCAAGAAAAAACTCTCCCATTGTTGAACGACACTTTTGTAGAGTCCACGGGAATGCACATCGGGTCTCAGCCCAAAAAATCAGCTCTATTACAACACCCTCAGAGTCAAGTAGAAACAGCTTCGCAGAGCATGTGAGCTTCTCGACTTCAGGGGGTCGAACATCCACAACAAATCCACGCACCATAATTTTTGTTAGCTTTCGGTCCATTCACATACTTCAACAGCGTCGTGAAGGTGGCAACCTTTGGAGGCTGGAGTTAAACACAGAATAAATGGGATAGTAAGGGAAAGGGAGGAAAGACGATGGGAGGAAGATTGGCATGATAACTCATACGCCTTGCTGTCTGTGAGCAGAGACAAGGGTACATGGGGGAGAAGAGGAGGAAAGAGCATAGCAAAAAATGCAGTCACGATGGTGCCATATGGCCACTTGTTGCCCATAAGCTGAAAGAAGGATACGGGATATGAAAAGGACTAAAAGAGCACGGGATGAGTGATTGCGTGATGACGTCTTACGCCTACGTGCTGTCCGTGAGCTAAGAGAGGAGTACAGGGGGGCAAGGTGAGAAAGGAGCACAGAAGCAAGGTTAGCGTGATAGGGTCATACACCCAGTTGCTGACACTCAACTAAGATACAGGTAGAAAGAGGAAAGAAAGAGGAAAGAACACGTGAGAAAAGTTGGCGTGATGGTATGCCTTCTTGCTACCCTTGAGCTGAGAGACGAGTGCAGACGGGGAAAAAGGAAGCAATGAGCAAGGAAGGAAGGTAAGCGTGAAAAAAGAAGGAATGAGCACAGGAAAAAGGTTGAAGTAATTGTGTCATACGACCTCTTGCTGCCCGTAACTTATGGCCTCTTGAAAGATGGGTACAGGTGGGGAAGGGGGGGAAGGGGGAGGGGCAAAGAGGAGGAAATGGGAAGAAAGAGATGGGTGCAGGTGGGGAAAGGGGAAGAAAGAGCACGGGATGAACATTGCCGTGAAGGCATTAATGCACTATTGCTGCCCGTGAGCTGAAAGACGGGTACATAAGAGGAAGTCTCGTTGTCCTTACAAACCATTACCAAATCAAACATTTGATGGTGCTAAAAACTGCATCAATTAGCAGAGAGACATTCGTTGTGTTTAAATGTTTCAGCAATCTCACCTGTGAAATATTCGTCTCAACGTATGGACGTCGACCTGATGGGAGAAATAAAAGGGAATAAATAATATCTTACTTGATTAGGGTGTATATGTTAAACTGTATTATGCTTGTAGGCTGTAGTGGGGTAGCCAATATGGGGTACAACCCCAACTAGGGTTTCATATTTGTACCCAAACTTCTGTTAGTTCATCCATTCTTGCCTAGTGATTCTAACATGGTATTCAGAGCAGGAGGTCCCTAGGACCTACCGATCGTTTTTAGGGCCCACCACCGCTCGCATGCGGTTACCACGCTACCCCGTTCCCTAGCCTCGTAGCGCCCTCGTGCGCCCTCGTTAGCGCCCTCGCGCGCACCCTCGTTAGCGCCCTCGCGCGCACCCACGTCAGCGCCCTCGCGCGCCCCTTCGTTAGCGCCCTCGCGCGCCCCTTTGCTAGCGCCCTCGCGCGCCCCTTGCTAGCGCCCTCGCGCGCCCCTCACTAGCGCCCTCGCGCGCCTCTCACTAGCGCCCTCGCGCGCCCCTCGCCGAGCCGCCCGCTCGCAGCCCGCCCGCCCGCTCGCTGCCCGCTTCGCGGCCCGCTCGCTACGCAGCCCGCCCGCCCGCTCGCTGCCCGCTTCGCGGCCCGCCCGCTTCGCAGCCCGCTCGCTCGCTGCCCGCTTCGCGGCCCGCCCGCTTCGCAGCCCGCTCGCTCGCTGCCCGCTTCGCGGCCCGCCACTTCGCAGCCCGCCCGCCCGCTCGCTGCCCGCTTCGCGGCCCGCCCGCCTCGCAGCCCGCTCGCCCCGCTGCCCGCTTCGCGGCCCGCCCACTTCGCAGCCCGCCCGCCCGCTCGCTGCCCACTTCGCGGCCCGCTCGCATCGCAGCCCGCTTGCCCCGCTGCCCGCTTCGCAGCCCGCCCCCCGCCCGCTGTTCGCTTTGCGGCCCGCCCGCCTCGCAGCGTCGCCCGCCCACCGTGCTGCCCGCTTGCAGCGCCGCCTGCCCGCCGCGCTGCCCGCTTTCCGGCCCGTCCGCCGCGCTGCCCGCTCGCAGCGTCGCCCTCCCGTCGCACTGACCGCTTGCAGCGCCGCCTGCCCGTAGCGCCAGCCTCGCCCGCTGCTCTCTATCCGTGCACAGTCGTCTTCCCCTGCTGCGGCAGCTTTCGTTACTCTGTCACACTGTCGCTATGGCTTCCATTCGCGTGCTGTCGTTCGATGCTGAGGGCCGCCCTGTGCGCTTCACCGCTTGGCTAGATGACCTGCAGCTGTTTCTCCTGAGCGATAGCAAGGAGCATGTGTCGCTCTATGACTACGCGTCTGGTGCTGCGCCTGCCCCTCCTGCCACAGCTGAGCTTAGTGTTCGTTCCCACTGGCAGACTCGTGACGCAGCTGCTCGCCTAGCCATTCGCAGTCACCTGCCGTTAGCTGAGCTAGAGCATTTTGGCGACTGCAAATCCGCTAAGGCCCTGTACGACGCTGTCGTCGCTCGCTACTCCTCGCCTGCCACAGCCGAGCTTAGCCGCCTCATGCTGCCGTACCTGTTCCCCGATCTGTCCACCTTTACTACAGTCGCCGATCTTATCACCCACCTTCGCACTAGTGATGCTCGCCTGCGTGCCGCCCTTCCCACCGAGTTCTGCGCTAAGAACCCCCCTCCACTGTACTGGACACTCCACTTCATAGTCACCCGTCTCCCTGACACCCTCCGCTCAGTTCGAGACCACTTCCTTGCTCGCTGTCCCACTGAGCTCACAGTCGCCCTCCTAGAGGAGCACCTGCTCGCGGCCGAAAAGAGCATTGTAGCTGTCGGTGCTGCTCGTGGCGCTCCTCGCACCCCCATCTTTGAGGGGTGTTCTCCCTCTCCCCTCGCTCCCTCCTACGCTGCTGCTGTTGCTGTTGACTTCCTTGGTGCTGAGTCTGTTGGCGCTGCTTCTACTCCTGGTGGGAGGCGCCGCACCGGCAAGGGCAAGGGGGGCAAGGGTGGTGGTGGTGGCGCTGGGGGGGGAGGAGGTGGGGGAGGTGGGGGGGGAGGCGGTGCTGGAGGGAGCGGTGGCGGGAGCGCTGGTGGGAGTGGGGTCGGTGGTGGAGACGGGGGCGGCGGAGGGACCAGTGGCAGTAGTGGCGGCGGCGGCGGTGGCGGCGGTGGCGGTGGTGGCGGTGGTGGCGGTGGCGGTCGGAGCGGTGGCAGTGGTGGCGGCGGAGGTCGGAGTGGAGGCACTGGCTCTGGCCAGAGCTCCCAGCAGCAGCAGCGTCCCCAGACGACCCAGCAGCTTCGTGAGTGGCTTGCTCAGCGTGGGACGTCGGGGGCCAGTGCCCGCTGTTCTTATGTCATTCGCACAGGTGACCGCAAGGGACAGACGTGTGGGAGGTTCCACACCCCGTACCGCTGCTTCTCCCGCCTTGACGACGCTTGGCGTGAGGAGATGGGTGCGGATGTTGAGCGCCCCCGCTGGGCTGAGCTCATGAGGGCTGGTGTTGATGTCTTTGCTCTTGACTATGATGCTATTATTGCTGCCATGTATGCATTGACTGTTAGTGCCGAGGGAGACTGTTACTTGTGTGTGCCGCCTGACCCAGGTATAGAGCCCGCTGCCCTGGGTACTAGTGAGTCTGCTCTCTCTGGTATGGTGCCCCGTGTACTTGCTCCCTCCAGTGCTGTCCCGACTGGTTTCGAGTCTGCTCTCTCAGGTACAGCACCCACAGAGACTGCTCTCTCAGGTACCGCACCGGCTGAGGCCTGTCACACCTTCACCCTTGACTCAGGTGCTTCCCGTTGCTTCTTTCGTGACAGTACTGAGCTCACACCGCTCCCTGCACCGGTCCCAGTCTCCTTGGCTGACCCCTCTGGGGGCCCAGTCCTTGCCCAGTCCACCACTGTCCTCCCTTGTCCGGCGGTTCCGTCTGGCTCGTTGTCGGGTTTCCACCTCCCCTCGTTCTCGACGAACCTGGTGAGCAACGCTGTCCTCCAGGATCAGTGGGTTGACACCTTTACCCCTGGCGGACAGCGTGTGGCGATCTGCACGTGCTCCAGGACTGGCCGTCACCTGGCTACGTTCACCCGTCGGCCGGGGTCGAGTCTCTACACACTGACCACTGCGTCTCCCCAGGTAGCTGCTGTCGGTCAGGTGTCTGCGTCAGGTCTGGTGGCCCACGCCTGTGAGTGTCGTTCCCTGTCGCACCAGACTCTTCTCTGGCACCACCGCCTGGGTCACCCCTCCTTGCCACGCCTTCGTGGCATGCACCGTCGCCTCCTTGTGTCCGGTCTTCCCCGGTCCCTCCCTCCCCTACCTGCCTCGCCTGCGCCGCCCTGCCTTCCTTGCGTCGAGGGGCGGCAGCGCGCCGCTCCTCACTCCTCCTCGTTCCCCCCGACAGAGGCTCCTCTGGAGACCCTCCACCTGGACGTGTGGGGCCCAGCCCGCGTTCGTGGTCAGGGCGGTGAGCGGTATTTTTTGCTGGTTGTCGACGACTACTCGCGTTACACCACGGTCTTCCCCTTGCGCACCAAGGGTGAGGTCCCTGCTGTTCTGATCCCTTGGATCCGCACGGTTCGTCTCCAGCTCCGCCGCCGTTTCCGGACGGATCTTCCTGTCCTGCGTCTGCACTCTGACAGAGGTGGTGAGTTCTCCTTCGACCTCTTGAGGACCTTCTGTCAGGCGGAGGGCATCGAGCAGACCTTCACGCTTCCGGACTCCCCACAGCAGAATGGGGTTGCTGAGCGCCGCATTGGCCTGGTCATGGAGGTCGCTCGTACCTCCTTGGTCCACGCGGCGGCTCCCCATTTTCTGTGGCCGTTTGCTGTCCGGTACGCCGCGCATCAGCTCAACCTCTGGCCCCGTGTCTCCTTGCCGGAGACCTCGCCCACACTGCGTTGGACGGGGGAGGTTGGCGATGCGTCGCGCTTCCGGGTGTGGGGTGCTCGTGCCCTTGTCCGCGATACGTCCGCGGACAAGCTCTCCTCCCGCACGCTTCCCTGTGTCTTCCTTGGCTTTGTCCCTGACGCGCCTGGCTGGCAGTTTTACCACCCCACCTCGCGCCGGGTCTTTGCCTCTCAGGATGTCACCTTTGACGAGTCGGTCCCTTTTTACCGTCTCTTCCCCTACCGCACTGCCCCCCTCCCTCCCCCGCCGCTTTTCCTTGCTCCTGGTCCCCCTCCGGTAGACCCCCTTCCCCCTCAGGGTCCTGCTCCTTCAGGTGTCTCTCAGGTAGACCCTCCTCCCGTCGCTGAGCCTGTCGAGGTCACAGGTGACTCAGGTGCTGCTGCGGGTGGTGCTGCTGGGAGTGCTGAGCCTGGGGGTGCTGAGCCTGGGGGTGCTGAGCCTGGGGGTGCTGGGCCTGGGGGTGCTGGGGCTGCAGGTGCTGGGACTGAGGGTGCTGGAGCTGAGGGTACGGTGCCTGAGAGTACGGAGCCTGGGGGTGCTGCGCCTGGGGGTGCTGAGCCTGCGGGTGCGGGGCCTGGGAGTGCTGCGACTGGGGGTGCTGCGCCTGCGGGTACTGAGCCTGCGGGTACTGAGCCTGGGGGTGCTGCTACTGAGCCTACGGAGCCTCGGGTTACTGCGTCTGGGGGTGCTCCGGTTCGGGGTGCTGAGCAGTCTCTCACACCGCAGCAGCTTCGTGACTGGTACGTCCGACGCTTTCGTCGTCCTAGTGGCTCGGCTGGAGTTGGGGGTGCTGGAGCTGCTCGTCCTGGGGGTGCTCGTACTGGGGGTACTGGAGCTGCCGGGACTGGCTGTTCTGGGAGCACTGCGACTGGAGCTGCTGGAGCTGGGGACTCTGGCGCTGGCGGTGCTAGCGGAGTTGGAGCTGCCGACTCTGGGGGTGGCGCTGCTGCTGGTGCTGCGGACCCACCTGGTGGAGCTGCTGCTGGTGCTGACGAGTCGGACGGTGGAGCTGCTGCTGGAGCTGGGGACCCGGCCGGTGGAGCTGCTGCTGGTGCTGTGGACCCGGACGCTGGAGCTCCTACTGGTGCTGAGGACCCGGCCGCTGGAGTCCCTTCTGCTTCTGGAGACGCTGCGCGGCCGCGACCGTACTTCGTACCGCTCCTTCAGCAGGTTCTTGGGCAGGCTCCTCCTCCTTGTCCTCCTCCCTCCGTAGAGTGTCCTCCGCCTGTCCAGCCGCAGTCACAGTTACCGCCTGCCTCGCCTCTCCCTGCTCCCTCTCCTTATACTGGTCCCACAGGAGGTCTTACAGAGCGTCGTGAGCCTGAGTCTCGTCCTGCGTCGCCTGTTCGTCCTGCTCGCACTGGTAGTCGTGTCCGTCGTGAGCGTCCTCCTCCTGTCCCAGGCACTCACTACATGACTCTGCGTCCCTCTACTGCTCCTCGGCGTGTCCCTCTACCGTCTCCTCCTGCGTCCTCTTTGCCTGCCGTTCCAGACCCTGAGTCTGACCGGTATCGCGCTGAGCACCCTACAGTCACGCGTCTCCTCGCTACTGTTGTCACTGACCCTACCTTTGAGTCCTCGGCTGCGTCTGCTCTGGTCGCTGAGTTGGTTGACTTTGCTGCTGCCTGTCGTCTAGACTACGCTGCTAGCCTTGTTGCTGCGTCAGAGTCTGCGTCTGTCTGTCCTCCGTCCGTCGGGGGTGAGTGTGCTCTTGGCACGGACGTCCTTGAGGAGAGGCAGGAGGACTTTGACTCTCTTGCGGCTGCTGTACCTCATCTCGTGGCCTGGTTGCTTGCCCCTGAGGGAGACCCGGATGCACTAGACATCCCCACTCCGCGCACTTACGCAGAGGCGATCTCGGGTCCCTACTCCTCTCAGTGGCAGACAGCCATGGACGCAGAGATGGCATCCTGGAAGTCCACAGGCACCTACGTCGACGAGGTTCCCCCTCCTGGGGCGAACATCGTCGATGGCATGTGGATTTTCAGGGTGAAGCGGCCGCCAGGTTCTCCGCCTGTCTTCAAGGCTCGTTACGTTGCTAGAGGCTTCAGTCAGCGTCAGGGGGTCGACTTCTTCCAGACCTTCTCCCCCACCCCGAAGATGACCACTCTTCGGGTTCTGCTGCACGTTGCTGCTCAGCGTGACTACGAGCTTCACTCTCTTGACTTCAGCACAGCGTTCCTGCAGGGCAGCCTGCACGAGGAGATCTGGCTGCGCCGCCCACCTGGCTTTACTGGGTCGTTTCCCCCTGGTACCCAGTGGAGTCTCCGCCGGCCAGTCTACGGTCTCCGCCAGGCGCCACGTGAGTGGCACGACACACTGAGGACTACTCTTGCGGCTCTTGGGTTCGCGCCGTCTACTGCTGACCCGTCGCTGTTTCTGCGCACAGACACGTCGCTGCCGCCGTTCTACATTCTCGTGTACGTCGACGACTTGGTCTTTGCTACTGCTGACACTGAGGCACTCGCTCGTGTGAAGTCGGAGCTGCAGAAGAGACACACCTGCACTGACCTGGGTGAACTGCGTAGCTACCTTGGCTTGCAGATCACCCGGGACAGAGCTCGCCGCACCATCACCCTGACTCAGTCACACATGGTGCAGCAGGTCCTTCAGCGCTTCGGCTTCCAGTTCTCCTCACCACAGGCCACACCTCTGGCTACCAGCCACTCGCTCTCAGCTCCACCTTCGGACGAGTCCGTAGAGCCGAGTGGCCCGTACCCAGAGCTTGTAGGCTGCCTCATGTACCTGATGACTTGCACGCGACCTGACCTCGCGTACCCTCTTAGCATCCTTGCTCGTTACGTTGCGCCTGGGAGACACAGGCGAGAGCACTGGGAGGCTGCTAAGAGGGTGCTGCGTTACCTGTGCAGTACATCAGGCATGGGGCTGGTGCTTGGAGGACGCGACAGAGTTGTCCTCACTGGTCACTCGGACGCCTCTTGGGTGGACGACCTGGCTACGCAGCGGTCGTCACAGGGTTACACCTTCAGCCTTGGCTCAGGTTCTGTCTCGTGGCGGTCCACCCGCTCTTCCTCTGTTCTCAGCTCTAGTTGTGAGGCTGAGATCTACGCCACAGCCATGGCTGCACAGGAGTTACGCTGGCTCACCTACCTGCTGACTGACTTGGGAGAGCGGCCTAGTTCTCCTCCAGTTCTGTACGGTGACAACAAGGCGGCTCTTGCCTTGTGTCAGGAGCACAGACTGGAGCACAGGACGAAGCACATTGCTCTTCGCTACTTTCTTGCTCGAGAGCTTCAGCAGCGCGGTCAGCTTCGGCTTGTGTACGTGGACTCGAAGGCCAACACTGCTGATATCTTCACCAAGGCGCTCCCGCCTAGTGATCATCAGCGGCACTGTACTTCTTTAGGCCTTGTGTCCACGTTTCCTCACTTGCTCACTGCTTGACATTCTTTGTACTGTACTTTATATATATCCTGTTGCTTGCTTGCTAGGTTTTGATCACTGTGTTGCTTGTCTTGTACTATATCTAGCACTGCATGTGAACTGGCCTTGTGGCCTTTACTTGTGCTCGGAGTGTGGTGACGTTGTGATCCACCCTGGGCTTTGTTTTGCTTTGCTGGACTGGTCTTGTGACCCTTTGTTCTCCCCCACTTTGCCTATGGGGGTGTGTTAAACTGTATTATGCTTGTAGGCTGTAGTGGGGTAGCCAATATGGGGTACAACCCCAACTAGGGTTTCATATTTGTACCCAAACTTCTGTTAGTTCATCCATTCTTGCCTAGTGATTCTAACAGTATATAGGGTAATGATTACTGAAAAATGTTTCACCAACAAATACTTCAGCATCAAACGTAGCAAAATCAAGCCATACATGATCAATAATAGAATTTCGAATAGTAGTGGGTGATCGAACACGTTGCGTCAATGAATATTTTTTCATGATTTTGATCAATTGGTTGCGAATGGACCCGTTGAAATCAAAGTTGAAATCACCGATGATAATAACATGTCCAAATAGAATTGCGTCAATAACGAGTTGCAAACATGTGTAAAAAGAAGAGTGAGATGAACGGGGGTTACGATAAACACAAATGACGAATGTTATTGGCAATGCTTATACTCTAAAACAACGAATTGCATTTTATCCTAGATCTTTTCGAACAACACCACGACACGCTCGTCGTGGTAGGCGACTAGTATTCCTCCAAAATCACAATCTTATGGAAGACGTTTAAATTTTTGAAAACTTCACCGTGAGTTTGGCTCGATAAAAGATGCGTCTCAAATAACACTATGAAGTCAAATGATAAAAGCATAGCCATGGAAGTCATGCACTCGAATCGGAATTTTCGTATATTATGATAAACAAATCTAGCTCGTGCGGAAGTCGACATAATGACTTCTACTGGGACTGGAACAATAGGTGTTCGAATCTCGCGTAAACGTTGCATCTTTTTACTCACTTCTTTGTGCACGCTAATTGAGTCACCAGAAAGATTTCTAGAAACAAAGATTGTGCAGACCGAAACCTACTTAAAGCAACATATGCTTTATGTACAAACAAACGCCGGTGAAAATGCACAACACCTGAATTAAAAGTAGAACCTTGACTGCGATGAACACTAATGGCATCGCTTGGGCGGAGAGGGAACTGTAATCTTGATATTGCTTCTTTCTTACTGTTAATTGAAAACTATTTATTTTGACGAATAATAGGAGTATATCTCGGATCAACAATGTTCCACATTAAGAACATTTGATGACTATCGTGCCTAATTTTTTTGCCTACACGTGCATCATCAAACAACACCCAAACAACAATGACTGCACCTCTTTCATTGATTGAAAATGTTTCAACAGTTCCAGGTGTACCATTTTCGATACCATCAGCAGTATCGGCATTCACAACGATATGGACTTTACAACCAATATATAGGCGCAAGCATGCATGCAAACTAGCAGTCTTTTTGGGATCAAGCGATGCGTACTTCGAAGGTTGTTTTTCACGAGCAGCCGATTTTGCGAACAAATGTAAATCATACGCTGGAATTTCGTACTTTTCATTTGTTGAGGTTGCAAATATCTTATTGTTATGTGCATCGATGTCAGCATGCAGAAAATGTGTTGCAATCCCAATAACCCATCACATGGTCTATTCAAAGAGGTAAAAAAGGCAATGCTATTACTCGTTTGATTACCTTCTCGCAGACGATTGAGACGCTCCGCAAATGCGCGTTCCTCCTTTTGTCGCATAATCATCGTAAGCTCAACCATTTGAAACGTTTTCCATATATTACCCTCGACGGATGTCTCCGCAAAACAATATTGGTCAGCAATAGGTGGTAATTGAAACAAGTCACCAACCAAAATCATATGTAGTCCACCAAAAGGTACATGTTGCGCACCTCGTAGTTCTCTTAGTCGCCAATCTAGCCATTGAAACATATGCTTACCGAGCATTGAGACTTCATCGACAACAACCGCCGTTACATCGCCAAAACGAGAGCGCAAGTGTTCAATCGATCAGATGATAAATTACATAGGCTTCTGTTTTGGGTTACAGGCACCATCAAGGCGTTGCGAAGAGTATATCCGCTGATGTTAAATGCAGCAATACCCGAAGGAGCCAACCTCAATACTTTGATTGAACGTGGTTTGGTATGTATTGATGCATTAAGCATTCGTGATATTCTCTCAGTAACAACATTGATTAATACTGATTTACCAACTCCAGCGTCGCCAGTTACAAATAGTCGTAACGGTTTCTCTGTAGATCGAATATGATGTACTATGTGGTTGCAAACGGCACGTCGGTGGATGTTTAATAAACTCTCTAGCCGCATGTACTCCGTATCGTCGATATTGACATACACAAAAACATCATCCGCTTTCTCTTGTCGTTTCTCCATGTTCAACTCAATCCCTATATCGATTTTATAGTCATCTTGATCTGATTCTAATGCATTGTTGGAATGCTCATGCATATCTTTGCGATAACTAATGAATCTAATAACCTTAATCTTTTTACGTTGATAGTAATACCTTCGTTTGTGGGACAAGTCTGGACCAATTGAACGAGCATTATTTGTTCTTTTTGAGTGCATCGCAACCTCAAACTTCGAACTGAAGTCAGCCATACAGATGTTGTCTAGAGCATTAGGTCTACCCATGTATCATTCCAATAAAGCATATGGCTGATACACATCCGTGCTGTTTGATTGTAATGCTTTTAATTCAGCGATTGTCTTTAAAGTTAACAATCGTTCGGTGTGAGGCGCATTGTTAACAAACAATACCTGACGTGTTGCCATTTGATACCGTAATCCAAGCAACACATTGCATGCTTCTTGTGCATTGATTTAAAGGGAATTAAGCATTGCATTGCCGAGCAAACGTAGAACTGTTTTTCTACCACCTTTTTGTTGACGTGCTTTCTCCATGGCTTGTTGCATCATTAGACTCGTACCTTTATTTGTCTTTGTCATATAGGAAACGATGTAATCAGCAACACTGTATGGATCGATGCACAACTGTACATCCGTATTACCATTCCATACCTTCAAAACAGTTGGATTAAAATTGTTGACAAACGCATCTCTTACATTACGACGAATAACAATCGAGACACGCTTGAGTGTCGATCAAATTGTCATTATGTAATCAGAAAGCAAAAGACCAATCTCTTTTACGAATGTGTCAAAAGTGCCTGAAATTGTTAGCACCACTTGCTCTAGCACACTCATTATGCACACAGCATTTGCTTTTAACCTTTTCACCTCTACCTCCATCAACGAAGTGGGCACAGGATGCAAAACCATTGTTTGAGGAAGTGGAATTTTTGGAAACCCGAACCTGCATTTACTGATTTTGGCCGACTTCCTTTGGCAAGATTTAGAATGTATATGGGTTTGTAACTATTGTAATTGCGGATCCAAACCATCTGAAGAGAAACTGATATGCTTATCTGCAAAATCAATTATACTCACGTTGTTGTCCAAAGAGACGTCTATACCAGATTTGCTCCACAAAACAGCGTGAGTATGTGGCGCACCTCGATGTTGGAACTCGTCCAAAGCAAAATAGTCATCGATGCCACCTAATAATGAGGACTTCGAAGACAGCAAGTTAGAGAACAATGTTTTTTTTCCTTTATTCATTATACCGAGCACATGTAACCGGATCGTTCCGTACAAGTACTTATCGTATTAAAACCTAATGGTACGCTACAATCGTCAGCCACTTTAGCTTGATTTTCTCGTAATTTATTAATGTTTAATAGTATCGTATGAAGATCGGCCCATTTTGTGTTAGCCATCGACAATGTCAAAAAAAATGTGGGCCTTCCAATCTGTTGCAACATCGCAAAGAGGTCGCGTTTACATTTATCTCTATATTGTTGTGTAGTACGGATTGGCTTGAAATCATTGTACAATGTGTCGTTTGGTTCCGTCTAACATATCAGCGGCCGTATATGATTCTATATTTCTAATTTTTTCTTGCCTCACCCTAGTTGCTATCACATTTTGAACTTGGAGGATCTCCTTTTTGTACATCTTAAAGAAAATGTTCGAAATATTGGAAGAACTCCGCCCGTAAATATGCTTCAACTCCCATTTTACTATATCGGAGTATGAAGCATGAACATCAAGCGATCCGCCAAATCTATGTTGACCACAATATTTTGAAGGAAAACTTAATTCTTCAACATCTTTGTCAAGAACAATAGACAACGGTCGTAAGCGCTCGCCAGGAGCCATTTTCACAATGGATTGTGACGGTTGTTGATAAAAATGCTCTTGCATTAATAATGTGTCAATCGCGCCGACATTTTGGTGGTCCACATTGTCGCTTTCACATAAAGACGACGATGCTGAGTCAACTTCATCAAAAGTGTTTTTCTTTGCGTTTGTTATTGAAAACGAATCATTCTCTTCTAACGTTTTCATGTTTGCTTGATGAACGCGAATATCGTATTTCTTAAAAAGTTCTTGATTGCAAAGAATTTGCAAAGCCTTATAAACTTTCGACGGGCGCACATTTGTACATGAGCTTGCGTTTCAAATGTACTGTAACCGTGTGTGTATCATCTCGTAACCTTGGAAACGATTGAACCATTTTGTCAACTTCTACTGGAATATTTATTACACCACCTTGAATGCCTAGTTGTTTGCCAACTGATAACGAATGAATTTTCATAAAAGGGATGCGAGGATATAAGAGTCGCTCCTCCAACAAGTTTTAATCTTGAAGCTCAAAAGGCTTCTTCGGAAACCCTTTTTTAATCAAAAATAGCGCAATGAGATTCTTTTCCGATCCTCTCGAATTTGGCACAATGGCGACATACGTGTACAGATGATTGTCGATGACTCATTTGAATGATATTGGATGCAAAATTCAAAGTGCCACATTTTGTGCATTCTATTTCAGGTCCACGCTTACAATCGCTTAGAAATTCGCGCGTCAATCGATCCGTCTCTTGCATGCGCGATTTTTTCTTTGACTTGTCTACGACGTCCACGACTACATCACTGAATTTTTTTTCGAGTTCCTTATTCAATATAGGAACGCCAGATGGATCCAATCCTAATGTCATTTTGATAGCATGTTTATGAGGTGCACGTAGCTTATAATGTATAAAATAAGCTCGTGCAAATGTTGCATCAATAGCGTGCAAGAAACCGGAAAATGAATACGTTTTTTGGTTGTGATTGATTAAAAATTTGAAACCCTAAAATTTGACACATCTCAGTGCTTTTACACCGATAAATTGTTTGACTGAAGAGTTTTGCACTCGCTCATTCTTATGACATATGCAAAACAACTCTTTCTCCATTCTCTTTTTGTTTTGGCAACACTGTTTTGAACGCGATAAAATGAACTCACTTTCTCCGACTTTCGTTTCACAGTATCTGTTCGAACTAAAAGTCGCAACGTTCATATTACTATTCGCAATTTCGACGGATTCCTCAATGTTTTCTGCTTTCTTTGACAAGACTGTACTTGGGACACTTCTTACAAGCGAACATTCTGAGGGCACAGAAATTGGCATATTTTGCAAGTTCTCACCTGACAAATATCGAGTCCCATAAAGCACGGCATCCTCAGAAGGGACCAACAATGAATAGTCTGACATTGAAGAGTCGTAATGCAAATGCATTACTCGGTCAGTCGACCTACCTTGGTCAGGTGTAAAACAGCAATAAAATGGGTCGTACCTAGCCAGATAAATGATGTAGTATTGAACAGATTGGAAAAAGCATGCATCTCATTGATGGACCCCCAAACACGATCAGGTGAAACACAAAAAAAAAATATTCGTCGGCGGATCTAAAAATGCGACCATGTGCCACACTTGCTTGATAAGGGTATTTATATTCCGAATTAGCCCAATCATAAACAACGTAGTGCAACACTGCAAGTTTAACTTCTTCATACCTGCTTTGTGTATCGTAAAGGCACTTGGACATACTTCGGTACAAACAATTGCCATCGCCCTTAATGGTTGACTTAGTAAAGCGGTATGGCTTCTCAAATTCATGAACAACTCCCTCACTTTTCAAGATTATGCTTGACAATGAGGTTGTTATCTTGTTCAAACTAAACGTTGCATCACTCATGTTACTACTATCGACATCGTTTGTCGATAAACTCTCAGCATGTAACAAGCCATCATCGATGGACACCTCAACGTCTCCTGCATTCTTTGACAAAAATGTGTGTGAGACATTTCTCTCGATCGAACAAACGTCTAAAGGTAAGGACGTTGGCATATTCAGCAAGTTCACACCCGGCAAAAACCGAGTTCCATAAAGCACGCCATCCTCAGAAGGGACCAACAATGAATAGTGTGACATTGAAGAGTCGTAATGCAAATGCATTACTCGGTCAGTCGAAGTACCTTGGTCAAGTGTAAAACAAGCAACAAAATGAGTCGTACCTAGCCAAATAGTTGATGTAGTATTGAACACTTTGGAAAACGCATGCACCTCATTGATGGACCCCGAAACACGATCAGGTGAAACATAGAAAAAATATTCGTCGGCCGATCTAAAAACGCGACCATGAGCCACACTTGCGTGATTAGGGTATTTATATTCGGGATTGGCCCAATTACAAACAACGTAGTGCAACATTGCAAGTCTAACCTTTTCATACCTGCTTTGTGTATCGTAAAGGCACTTGGTTATACTTCGATACAAAGAATTGCCATCGCCTTTAATGTCCAACTTATTAAAACGATACGGCTTCTCAAACTCACCAGCAACACCTTCGCCTGTGCAAGTTATTCTTGAGGATGGAGTGGTTATCTTGAATCAAGGCAGTGCGACCTCCCTCCTTCCGATACCGCCCGTTGTATTCGAAAACCCACACAAATCATTGCCACTAACAACAAAAATGGGGCAAAAATAAATGAAGGAACAAAAAGGAAACGAAAACATAATTACACAATGCATACGCAATCCAGGCACCATAACCCGGGCACCATGACCCGGGCACCATGAGCCGGGCACCATGAGCCGGGCACCATGAGCCGGGCACCATGAGCCGAGCACCATGAGCCTGGCATCATGAACTGGTCACCACGAACACGACACCATGAGCCGGGCACCATGACCCGGCCACCATCACCCGGTCACCATGAGCCGGACACCATGAGCCGGGCACCATGAGCCGGGCACCATGAGCCGGGCACCATGACCCGGGCACCATTAGCCGGGCCTCATGAGCCAGTCACCATGACGCGGGCACCATGAGCCGGGCACAATGATTCGGGCTTCATGAGCCGGGCACCATGGGCCGGTCACCATGACCCGGGCACCATGACCCGGGCACCATGAACTGGTCACCACGAACACGGCACCATGAGCCGGGCACCATGACCCGGGCACCATCAGTCGAGCACCATGTCCTGGGCACCATGAGCCGGTCACCATGAGCTGGGCACCATGAGCCGGGCAACATGTGATGTTCCAGGCACCATGCCCGGTGACCATGAATCCAGCACCATGAGCCAGTCACCATGACCTGGGCACCATGGCCCGGGCACCATGACTCGGGCACCATGAGCCGGGCACCATGAGCCGGGCACCATGAGCCGGCCCCCATGAGCCGGGCACCATGAGCTGGGCACCATGAGCCGGGCACCATGACGCGGACACCATAAGCCGGCCATGTCCCGGGCATCATGACCCGGTCACCATGAGCCGGGCACCATGAGCCGCGCATCATGAGCCGGGCACCATGAGCCGGGCAATATGAGCCGGGCACCATGAGCCGGGCATCATGTGATGTCTCGGGCACCATGACCCGGTCACCATGAACCTGGCACCATGAGCCGGGCACCATGAGCCAGACACCATGACCGGGCTCCATGCGTCGGGCGCCATGCGCCAGGTTTAAGGTTTAGGGTTTGCCGAGAAATTAGCAAAAGATATGTTTATTTCAATTTTATTTTTTCAAGTGTCTCGAAATAGAGCACAAAGTAACTACTTACAGTATGGTTAGAGCTAGTAGCTTCAAGGTTGCTGGAAGGGATGGAGCAAGTGAATTGGTTCGAGTCTATACGCCTGTGGAACGATACAGAGGGGTGCACAAAAATGCGATATGATATGAACAAATGTGTGGGAAGATATGTAGAGGTGTGTGATCAAACAGGAGTTGACTACCATGTGTGTGGTAGAAACATATATCTTAAAGGTGTAGAAGTGAGAAAGCATACACGAGAGCATAACAATCAAATCTGTTTCTTTCTAGTAGAAAGCAGAGCACAGCTAGTCTACCTGAAAATTTCAGAAAAAAATGCCGGCTTACAGGGTATTGACGGATGAGTGAGTAAATAGCAATAGAGAAAGGGAGACGAACAAGGAGATGCTGAAACATTTCCTGATGTTGAAGCACGAGGAAATAGGGGGTAAAGATAAAGAGAAAGAGAGGATTGAAAAAAAAAAAAAAAAAAACTACGATGGTGGGATGAGCCATTAAGAGATCGAAGACGACTGGGTGAGCAATCAAAATAAACACGTCGGCATGGAGCGGAACATATGAGCATGTCTCGATGAGCATAAACATGGCAACAAAATTGAATGAGCACACTCACGCAGAGATGTGCACACATGACAGCAATCTTATTGCGGAAAGTGTTGTAATCTAATTTATCTTAATTATTCACGAAAAGGTTAGAAAGAAGATATGGTCATCAAAGAACCGTTGTACAAGTTAGGAGAGTACCAAATCTCTTACAAAAATGTTCTTAAAGAAATGAAAATAAAAGACTGATTGCAAGCATGCACGCACGTACAAGTCTCCAACTACTCAAGTACCAAGATTACAGTGCAATCGTAGCTTGTTAGACCATGCTTATTGACGGGCTGCCACATGGTGAAAGTGGGGAAGGGGTAAACAGTGAGGAAAGGAGGCAGATGACGGGCGAGGCAATGACGGGTGGAGATGACGAGCGAGGCGCATGGCAGAAGTGAGAGGCACGGGAAGGTTGAGTGCCGGGTACGCTCATGCGACTTACACCTCATGAAGAACGCTTGTGGCGAGTGCAGGCACCATTATGAAACGAAGGCAATCATATGGAGCCTATGACAAAAGTGAGCAAGAAAAGAGACATGAAAAGGGAGACTGTGCAAACAAATCGCACTCCAATTCCATTGTAAAGAGGCAGACAGAGACGTACATAAAAACAGAAATGAAAACAGAACGATATCAAAATATATAGAAAAATATGGAAGCATATAAAGGCATACGCACGATGAGGCGGCTTGCAGGTCCATGGAAGGCTTGTGACGGGTGCTGGCTTCTTCGTTCAGAAGGGAAGGCAAGTGCATGGAGTGCACGGCGAGAATAGGAGACACGGCACGGGTGAGAGACACGGCACGGGTGAGAGACACGGCACGGGTGAGAGACACGGCAAGGGTGAGTGCTGGGTACGCTGAAACAGCTTGCAGCTCAACAGAAGGGTTCTTCCTGAAAAGGGGAGAAGAGACAAGGGATTGTGAAGAATGAGAATAATGGATAGTTGATGGAACAATGCGCTGGATGAAGAATACATTGAAAACATCGCGCCAGCGCCCAGGCGCCATAGCTCAAGGCGCCGGCGCCAGCAAACATTTGGCCAGCGCCCAGGCGCCATAGCTCAAGGCGCCGGCGCCAGCAAACATTTCGCCAGCGCCCAGGCGCCATAGCTCAAGGCGCCGGCGCCAGCAAACATTTCGCCAGCGCCCAGGCGCCATAGCTCAAGGCGCCGGCGCCAGCAAACATTGCGCCAGCGCCCAGGCGCCATAGCTCAAGGCGCCGGTGCCAGAAAACATTTCGCCAGCGCCCAGGCGCCATAGCTCAAGGCGCCGGCGCCAGCAAACATTTCGCCAGCGCCCAGGCGCCATAGTTCAAGGCGCCGGCGCCAGCAAACATTTCGCTATCGCCCAGGTGCCATAGCTCAAGGCGCCGGCGCCAGCAAACATTTCGCCAGCGCCCAGGCGCCATAGCTCAAGGCGCCGGCGCCAGCAAACATTGCGCCAGCGCCCAGGCGCCATAGATCAAGGCGCCAAAGGCGCTAGCAAACACTGCGCCAGCGCCCAGGCGCCAGTGCTCAAGGCGCGGCGCCAGCGCCAGCGCCTAGGCGCCAGAGCTCAGGGCGCCAAAGGCGCCAGCAAACATTGCGCCATTGCGCCAGCAAACATTGAGACATCAAACATCGTGCCAGCAAACATTGTGCCAACAAACATTGCGCCAAGGCGCTAGTGCTCAGGCGAAAGCTCAAGGCGCCAAGGCGCTAGTGCTCTAGTACAATTGAATGATTGCATGCGAACTATCCGTACAGTAGGTACCTTTTGAAAGATGTTCCTCACCTAAGAGATTCTCGATAAGTTTCTTTGGTGAATAGCAGCGACGTAGTGCTGTAACTAATAGTCAACTAGCGAAGTAATAGCTGCTATCCTGAATCTGAAGGTAGTACTAGCGATGTAGCGAGAGAGCTATGCAGTTAATTGGGAAGGGAGAGACGACGAGGGTGGGTTTGAAGGATGGGTTCGTATGGAAGAGATAGGGTTTGGGAATCGAGATGTTTTCGAGATGTGTTGATTTCGTTTTCGTTTTTTTGAAGTTCAACAATGAGGCAACAAGTGTGAGCTTTTAAAATTCACAAGTCTTAAGTATGACGGGCAAACTCAAGAGGCTGGAATTTGTCTTGTCCCACCAACACAGCAAAAACATTGGTCACGTAAAAAATCATCTCAACCGCATCATCACGACAGAATTGACACGACCCAAGTTATGGATGAGTCATCCCAAATCTGTGTGGTCCCCAATGAGTGTGCTATGGTCTTTAAAAAAATCATCTCAATAGTAACAATGTAAGCATACAAATAGCATATGAAGAGTTTGCATCCAAAACTAAAAGTTTAGCACATGATAAATGAATTATCACTGATCAGATACAAACACGTCCTAAAATGATTAATTCTATAAGCTTAACTTCCTATACAACCCTTTTGACTATATCGTTGAAACTCGACTTTACAACAATATAAATGTTACTGTTATCACGTACATATTGCTTCTAGTTATTACAGCAACAAAAGGTAAGGACTTTAAAAACAATATTGTAAGTTATATTTAGAACAACTATTGCAGACGTGATAAATCTACGTCATGGTATTTACTAGTACAACATATATATTCTGAAGTTGCGTCATTATGAATCAACGAGCTGAATTATGCATAAGGGAAAACGCGAACTTAGCGTTCTATACATACACTTCCAGTTGTCCTTCTGATGTTAACGTCGAGCCTTGTTACTTAACGAGATTAATGATTTTGATACGGTATATATTCTGAAAGCACCCCAACACATTTCTCCACAAATGCTATAAGGTTTAGGGAACCATTTCTGGAAACCAATGATGCGGTTTAAAGCGTACGAAACTAGCTAGTGCATTGCAATCACACAAATTACATTTTTTTTTTTCATTACACTTTACAAAACCAGGGGAGCATAACCCAAACTGCCACCATTAGGTAGGGAATTCTACCTTGTGGCAGAACGACTTGCTTGCAGCCCGACTGCTTGACCTCGTGCTACTCCTGCAAGCTTTCTTTCCTGCATGGTAGAGGGAGTGGTGGGAGAGGAATGGTATGGGAGTGAGATGGTGGTGGGAGTGGGATAGTATTGGGTGGGAGTAAGGTGGCATAGAAAGTAAGTTCTCTCCACAGCAGAACCATCTGGTGGGCTGATGCTTGAAACTTAACATCAAAATTTACGCCTTGTCTGTACTCCTGCCCCTCCTGCCCACCTGCCCCTCCTTCGCCACCCGCCCCTCCTACCCCGCCTACCACACCTGCCCCGCCTACCACAACCACGGGGATGCTGCGGCCTGCGGCGTCTGATGGGAGGGCCACGTCAAGACCACCTGGGAGACAGGGCGGAGGGGAAGAGGAAGGGAAGGGACGCGAGGGCAGGGAAGGGGTTTGGAATGCTGCTGGGAAGGCAGAGGGTGGAAGGGAGGGTGGTGTGGGTGGGCGGGGTTGATTTGAGCTTTGCATGCTATGTGCAGTGACATCTGGTAGGGTGGATGTGAGGGGCACGTCTACACTGGCTGGGAACAGGACGAAGGGGGTGGGGGGGGGTGGATGGGGTGGATACAGGTGGTGTGATCATTAAAGGAAGCGTCGATGCAGTAATATAAGAATGATGCCTCTGAGGCAGAATCTCATAAACGGCTCGTGCAAGTGATGATGTAGTAATAAAGACATTTGTTCTCCATCATCACCCCCCAACCCTTCTCTCCTTTCCCTCCTCTTTCCCCTTTACCCATCCGCGTTCCCCCCTAAACACTCACCTCCAGGCACCTCCTCCACATGCGGCACCACCACCACACACTTGGCCCTCCCATACCATCCCCATGCACATGTGCATTACCCTCCCTTTCTCCCCCCCTCCACCTGTCCCAGGAACTGCATCAGCACCACACCCACTTTTACTCAGCATGAGGCCGCAAGCACCACACACGAGTGCACAAGTCACCATCATCATCATGCTCACCCCCCTACCAACCCTTCGACTTTGTCAACACACACGCTGCCTCATCGCACGCATGGGTGGCTTGAACATTGGCAGATACGCGTTTTTGCCATTGTAATACATTATATTATGCAGTCCTGACAATCCTGCCAATGTATAAGCCACCCATGTGCATGTACATTGTAATACGCTAAAATGTATTTTAATTCGCAATCCTGAGTACGCTATTAAACGTGAAAGTACGCAGGGGAAAAAAAATTGGGCAGGGGGGAAAAACCTGTGTTATGGGGAAAGTGAAGGAGGGCCCAACAAGACGCTTCCACATCGAAAAACGAAAGTATCGTAAGGCTACACTTGTCGAGCAGAGCTAGATAGAAAGCAAGTGGAGAGGTGCGGGAATGATGATGAAGCTTGCGACATTTGAACAAGGACAAAGTTTGGGTTGGGAAATGGGAGTGCGCTGGGGGAAGGGAGGAGAATAATTTCAACACCACATACGTGTGCAAAAGTCACCATCATCTGCACGCTCACCCCTCTACCACCCCGCTCTCACCTCCCCCCTTCACAGGCCTCTTACCCGCCTCACCTATCCTAGACACTCCCCCCACGTTGGGAGCCTGCACCGCACACTTGGCCCTCCCACTACCGCCAGCACCGCACACTTGGCCCTCCCACTACCGCCAGCACCGCACACTTGGCCCTCCCTGTTGGGTGCAAATGCACATTGCACGACATCCTGCCGTCTGTTTGTACGAGTATGCGTGTGCGAATGCATTTGCGTGTGAATGGTGTGTTCGTGTGTTTGTTTGCTTTCGCATTTTTCGCTTGATGCATTTGCAGGTACTCGCGCAATGTGCGCTTCGGCACAACATTGTACGCGCTATGAACAGTGCAAGCAGAAAGGACGAGCTCGCAAAGGAACCCAAGATGGAAGCTTTGCAGTTCGGTTGAGTTGATTGCGCAGATTCAGTTCTATCCAACTCGAAATTGTACTGTTTTGTTTGGTTAACTATAGTGTAGCAGGGAAGGCACTATAGGGGTACAATTTAGGTGAAGGTTGGATGTTGTTTGTCTGTATCTGCATGCTACAAGGCCAGGGGAAACCAGCGGAACCAGCATTTGGCTGGTTGGGCAAAGACAAAACAGGTTCTGTTTTTAGAACCTGAACCTGGTTGTTGTTTTCCCAGGTTGGAAAAACAGAACCATAGGTTGTTTACCAACCTACCACCTGCTATTTTGTCCAGCCAGGTTGGTTCTGTTGCTTGGAATTATTTGGGATCATCCCTGGTTGTTCCCAGGTTGATTCCCAATGTCCTTGCTAGCTAGAACTATTTAATCCTTCTCTGTTTGTACCTGAATATAGTCAAATTGATTCAAGCGAATTCCTTCATCGCTGGAATTTCGTTTCTACGCGGTTCGTTGGCGGAATGCTACCCGAGTCAACGCTAGTACGCTAGCGCTCCAACGCTAGGCAAACGCTGTCCGAGCCATAACTTAGTAATGGCAGAACTTTTCGCGAGGCAACTTGGCTCATTTTAAAGCTCTTGGAGCGAGCTTCGATATAGCAAGTTCTCAGCTTAATCCGACCGACGGTCTGCACGGCACGCTGCGCGACGTTCAAGGTACTCTTGCTGTTTTGACTAAGTCCTTCTTGATCCCTCTCTCTACAAACTCGGACCCGAGGATAGGGGCTGGTCTTGTACCAGGCACCCAGGGACCCTTGGAGGTGACCCCGAGGAGAGGATTTAAGTTTGATTAAGTCCTAATAGCTTGAGTTTATTAGGCCCTTACACCAACACTCCCACTACCGCCAGCTCTGCCGCTTCCCTACCCTCCTGCCCCGTCCCACCTGCCCCTAACCCCCCTCACCTGCCCCCAGCACCTGCTCTACATTGGGCGCTAGCACCACACTTGTGGCTCTCCCACTACGCACCGCGTGCCCTCTCTTGCTCTCCTGTCTGCTGTTCCTTTTTCCCGTGCGTTTGTGCACGTTCATCACACACGCCCTCCATCTCCTCACCTCCCCCATGCACCCCCTCCATGTTAGGCGCCAGCACTACAGACTTGGCCCGCCCACTGCGCACCGCCTGCCCCACCTCCTTCAGCCCTGCTAGCACCCGCCGCCTCATTGCAAAGGGATGAGGGAAGAGGGGTGGGAAGGGAGGAAGTGAGAAGGGGAAGGAATCTTCTTCGGCCCCACACTGCGAGCATATGCAGCCTCATTGCACGCTGCGCAATGGGGTGGTTCAGTAAGGGGGTGGTTATAGGGAAGAATGGAGGAAAGGGGAGAAAAGAAGGGAAATCTCCTTCATCCCTGCTAGCACTTAGCATCTCATTGCATACTATTCCCATGCATCGCTGGGTCGTTAAGGGGAAGAATGGAGGAGGAAGACGGAGGGGAGAAGGCGAATCTCCGATGTGCTCATGTTGAGCTCGGGTGTGACCACCTGGCGGGCGAACCTGGGGGATAGCAGGGACAGGGCGGGGAGAGGGGACAGTCGAAAAGGGAAAAGGGGGGAACAGCGGGGGGAGGGGGTTGGAACCAGCAGCGGAATCGCAGCAGCTCCGCCAGCATCGTCGGCAGCATCGCCGGCAGCATCACCGGCAGCATCGCCGGCAGCATCGCCGGCAGCATCGCCAGCAGCATCGCCGGCAGCAGTGCAGCCACTAGTGCATTGAGCTCAGAAGTCAGCACCTGGTGGGCGTACCACAGCTGGGGGGGCAGGAGGGGAGGAGAGGGGCACAGGGGATGGGGGGAAGAGGGGAGGAAGGCGGACCTGGGTGGGAGAGGGGCCGGAGGAGGGAGAGAGTGAAAAGATGCAGGGCTCCCGTAGGAGGGAGCGATGAAAGCGAGTTGAGCCTGCCATGCAGCCACCATCGTGCTCAGCTCGGGTGTGACCGTCAAGTGAATCTTGGGTGTACCTCGGAGGTTGGGAAGAGAGGCAGACAGCAGCGAATGGTGTGGAGTGAGGTGAGGGTGTTAGATCCATCACTGCCGCTAGCAGTGCCGCCAACCGCACCGCCAGCAGCGCACTCAGCTCCCTCCGGGGTGACCACCTGGTGTGACGTACCTGGGAGGGGGGGAGGAATGTGATGGGGGGATGAAGGTGTCAACGGGAGTAGTGTTTGGCCCCGTCCTCGCTTGGGCGGAGCCAACCGCGGGACCGCGGGACTGCAGGAGAACTGCGGGACCGTGGGAGAACCGCGGGGCCGCGGGAGAACCGCGGAACCGTGGAACCGCGGGAGAACCGCGGGACCACGGGAGAACCGCGGGAGGAACGCGGACCGCGGGACTGCAGGAGAACCGGGGGACCATGGGAGGGCCGCGGGAGAACCGCAGTAGGGCCGCGGGAGAACCGCAAAACAGCGGAAGAACCGCGGGGCCGCGGGAGGCCGTGGGGCAACCACGGGACCACGGGGACCGCTGCACCTGCGAAGCAGTTGCACCGTTGTCCTGCGGATGCAACGCTGTGCAGCCGACTTACTGCAGCGTTGGCACACCGCGGACTGGCAACGTTGGCAAGCCGCGACTCTGCTCTGCTGGAGCGCGGTCGACCAAGTCGTGCTGGCACGCGGTCGACCGTGCTACGCTGGCAATCGATCAGCAACCTTGCTAGGTCTGATGTAGTCTGTGTTGCCAATGTTGATTCAATCATTCTGAACTTTTGTTCTCATGTTTTCCTAGTGAAACTCTTGCCAATTTTCCCCGTGAACTAGCAAGCAGTGTTAGCACTTGAAAACGAGTAAGGAACGAACGAACGCTACGATCACTCTTGCCCCGTGCCTAGCCCGTAGTCTAGCTCCCGTTGCACGAGTAATCTCCACTTGGTGCGGTGAGCGTGGAAGACACCGCGGTGTAATTTAGTCTAGCTGACTTTGCACTTCCCTATCGTGTTCATAGACCGGCAGCTGTGCGATAGTCACTATGGTAGGAGCCGTAGGTGACACGGGGGTGGTGGACACCCTGGAGGCACGGCTGGAAAACGCGAGGAGAAAGCACGAGGCCAACGAGTATGGCGACATCCCCTGGGCGGTCGTCGAAGCTGGCATCCGCTCCGTGTGGGCAACGGAGCACCCCCCTTCTCGGCCTACGTCTCCTCGACCGGTGAACAACGCGGACGCCAACGCGGGTGGTGGCCAAGTCGGTAGCAGCGCGGGAGGCACGTCGAGGCAGCGAGGTGTGATTCACGCCGATGAAGTCGGCGGTGTTCAGGCGCGAGGGATGCAGTCGTCGGCGGCTGCTGGGGTCTCACAAGGCTACACCGGTGGCAGACGAAGTGAATTGACGCCGATGTCGGCGACGCATGTGACCGCGAGAGGAATTGCACCGAGCTACGGCTACTTCAAGTTCACGCCGGACAGGATCTTGGTCACTCCTCCACTGGTCGGTCGTCCCGACATCCTCACGTGGAAGGAAGCCATCGAGCCCCAGCTGGAGATGGCCGGGCTAATGGGCTTCGCCCGCGGGACCGTGGCGACGCCGGAGGAGCACTACCCCAACCTGCAAGCGGAATTTCGCGCCGTGCAGTTGCTAACCTTCACGGTTATTTCGCGGAGCTGCTCGCCGGGCGTACAGATCGCCCTGAAGTCGTGCAGGGAGTACCTCGACGCCGGCCACCGGGCGTGGCATTTCATCGAGTCAACTTACCAGGTCACCGACAACTTGTTCATCGCCCAACTTGAGGGGCAACTGACGCACCTGCGTATGGGCGACCAGGAGACTGCGACCGACTACTGCAACCGGGCTCGGCGAATTCTTGCCACCATTCGGATGGCTAGCGCGGAGTACTTAACGGCGTCGTATGTCACACACGTCATGCATGGACTCCCGAGCAGCTACAACCTGCTGAAGCGGTTGTCGATGGCGCCGAGCACGCGGGCGACGCTCAACGATAACACATTGACCTCGTACATCCTGCAGGACGAGGCGATGCAGGAGGCTGAGCGGTCCCAGGAGCTCCTGGCGCAGGTGAACTTCATCGCCCCGGCGAAGCAAGGCGGTCAACCGGGACAGCGCGGGGAGTCTGGTGGCAGTCACCGCGGTGGCGGGAAGCCGGCGAAGGACGCCGACAAGAAGAAGTCGGCTAAGGAGAGTGGTCGTGGAGGAGGAGGTCGACGTCAGGAATGCTGGTTGTGCGGCGACCCCGATCACCTCTCCTTCGAGTGCCCCTTCCGCAACGATTGCGACGACTATGACGCGAAGGGAGGCCGCGGAAGGTCTGGGAGCCGTCGTCCTCGTCGAGGAGAGAACAAACCACAAAAGGAAAAGCAGTCGACGAAATCGACCGCGGCGAAGGACACCGACTCCTCCGCGGGTGGGAAAGGGCGAGGCGACAAGGAGGCGTCGTGCTCGCTGGTCGGGGTCGTGGAGCCGACCGTCTCGCTGGCGCCGGAGGCTGGCGAGGATTTCCAGGCGGTGGCGGCAGCTGTGCAAGCGAACCCCGCGGTGGTCCTCCTCGATAGCGGCTGCTCGCACCACCTGATGGGGACGAAGGAGGCCTTCGTCGACTTGGGGCCGAGCGGCGACGTGAAGCACGTGCGTGGCTTCAATGGGGCGCTGCAGGACGTACGCGGGCGTGGCACGATTGCTCCGCAAGGGGAGGCCGGGAAGCAGGTGCTCATCCCCGACGTGCTGTACGTCCCGGGCGTGCACGCGAACTTACTGTAGTCCAGCCAGCTGAAGGAGAATGGCGTGAAGCTGCAGGAGGACGGGGATGGAATGTTGCTCATTTCCGCGGCGGGAGAGGTGCTCGGTCGGGCGACGTACTCCGGGCGTATCCTCTGCACTGACCTCCGTCCCTGCTCGGCGACGACTGCGGCGGAGGAAGTGGCCCTGCGGGCAATCGTCTCGGCGACGAAGGCGACGCCGGACAGGCTGCACGCGAGGCTCGCGCACGTTGGCATGGACACCATCCGGAACTCGGCGAAGCACGAGGTCGCGACCGGGCTGGGCCTCAAGTCGACGTCCGGCCCTGACGCCGTGTGTCTCGTGCGTTGGCGGGAAGCTGGCGCGCCACACCTTCCCCGACAAGGGCTCGGACGCCGCAGCCGCCCTAGCTGTCGTGCACATCGACCTGTGCGGGCCGTTTTGCGTGGCTGCCAAGGATGGCAGCCTGTACTTCCTGCTGCTGAAGGACCGCAAGACCTGCTACGTGTGGGTGAGGCCGGTCGCCAAGAAGTCGGATGTGCTGCTGGAGTTCCAGAAGTGGCTGGTGTTGGTGGAGCGGCAGGCGAAGAAATCGGTGTTGCAGCTGCGCTCTGACCACGGAGAGGAGTTCCTTGGGAAGAAGTTCACCGCCTTCGTGGGCGGAAAGGGGATCGTCCACGACTTGACCTGCCCCTACACCCCGCAGCAGAACGGCATGGCGGAGCGGGAGATGCGGACGGTGGTGGAGTCGGTGCGGACGATGCTGCTGCACATGGGTGTGCAGCACCACTGGTGGCATCTCGCTCTGCGGCAGGCTGTCTAAGTCCGCAACTGCCTTGAGAGGTCGGCGCTGCCGCCGGGGACGACACCGTACCAGCTCCTTACCGGGCAGAAGCCCGACTTGTCGATGGCGCGCTTGTGGGGCTGCATGGCGCAATTCCTCGTCCCTGAGCAGCAGCGCGGTGGGAAGCTGAAGCCGAAGGCCAGGTGGGGCCTTCACCTCGGCGTGTCGGAGGAGAGCAAAGGCTGGGAGCTCCTCGACATCGCCGACAACCGGGTGGTCACCACGTCGGACGTGGTGTTCTACGAAACCATGTCGCTGGAGGTGTGGAAGTCGGAATTCGGGCCCGTGTCGGCCGCGGGCCACCTCGCCGACGGACACCTCGAGGCCACGCTTCCTCTGCACGCCGAGGTCGGTGAGCAGGCTGATGAGGATGCTGCGGTCACCCCTGCCTCGCCTTCCCATACCCCTTCTTCCCGTCCCCTCCAGGTCGATTTGCGCGGGCTGACTCCGGTGTTGGCCTCCGGCGATGAGGGGAGCAGTGGGGCGTCGCCTGTGGCGCCGGCCAAGTGCATCGCCGGTGGCCGACGTGACACCACGCGGGAGAAGACGAAGCAGGCCGCGGGACCGCGGGAACGCGAGACCGCGGTGACAAGGGAGCAGCTGCCAGGTGCCACGGGACAGCGGGACCGCGGTGACAGGGGAGCAGCAGACAGGGGAGCAGGCAGACGCGAAGCCTAACACGAAGCAGTCGGCAAGGGAGAAGTCACCCGAGACGCCGATCGTGGTGCAGCCGGACGCTGAGGACAGTGACGCGGGACCGCGGGACTGCGGGAGCTGAGGGACCGCGGGAGCCGCAGGACCGCGGAATGACGACGGGGAGCATTCGGATGCCGAAGAGCCCACCGAGAACGCCGAGGACGACAGCGATGTTGTGGGGGTCCCGCCTGGACCTAGGCGAACAGGCAGGATCTGAAGGCCTCCCGACTTCTTCGTCCCCGCTGCCTTCACCACGGTGTACGACATTGACGACGACGACCTCGCGTACGACGGGTGTGCAAGCTGCTGAAGAGCCTGTATGGGCTGAAGCAGTCGCCGCTGCTGTGGTACTTGGCGCTCAACGACGTGCTGGTCGGTGCCGGGTGGAAGAAGAGCCAGGTCGACGAGGCTCTGTACTTCAAGGTCGGCGACGACAAGGTGACCTGCTGGGTGCTGAAGGAGCAGCAGCGCCGCGAGCAGCAGCACCGTGATGCTGAAGGAGCTGAAGGAGCTGCTGGAAGCCGCCTTCGAGCTGCGCGAGATTTCGCCGGTGCAGAAGTACCTCGGGCTGGAGATCGTGCGCGACAGGCCGGCGCGGAAGCTGTGGCTGCACCAGCAGGGCTATGCCGACAAGCTGCGCAGGCGCTTCATCGACGAGGAGCAGACTGGGCGCACTCCGAAGACACCAGTCTCCGTCGCCGCCTACGCGGACCAGACATTCGATGACGAGGAGGCGCAGGAGCGCGAGGAGGAGGAGTACCGGCAGAAGGTCGGCTCGCTGCAGTTCGCGGCGACGACGATGAGGCCGGACATCGCGTTCGCGTGCAGCAAGCTGGGGAGCGGCCTCACAGTGAGGAGCGACCAGCACTGGCGCGAGGTCGACCACTGCCTCGCCTACCTCGCCAACACGCGAGACACCGCCCTGGAGTTCGGCGGTGGTCCGGAGTCGCTAGAGCTGGTTGGCTACTTGGACGCCGACGACGCCGGCGACAAGCAGAACCGGATGAGCACGGGCGGCTACGTGTTCGTCTACGGAGGGGCCGCGGTCTCCTGGTCGAGCCAGCGCATCAAGTGCGCGACGCTGTCGTCGACCGAGTCGGAGTACGTGGCGGCCGTCGAAGCCGGCAAGGAGGGACGTCGCCTTCGCTTCCTCCTTGCGGAGTTCCAACGGCTAGACGCCTGGAAGCCGAGTGTCCTCAGGGTGGACAACAAGTCGGCCATCACGGTCGCCGAGGGCATGGGGTTGACGGGCAACCTCAAGCACATGGAGCGGCGACAGGCCTGGCTGCAGCACATGGTGAAGCGTGGGAAGTTCTCGCTGCAGTACATCCCGACCATTGAGCAGCCGGCCGACTTTCTGACGAAGGCGCTGCACTACCCGGCCTTCAACCGGTGCTCCGTTGCAATCGGCCAAGTGCGCCTGGCTGATATGGGCGACGGCGACAACGACGTGCAGCAGTAGGTGCCATGCCCTCTTGCATGGCTGGTGCGGTGACCGGCGTGCTATGCATTGTGTGCACGCCGACGGGCTATTCTCCGAGTACTGCCGCGTGGGCTGGGGGGCCCAAGCGTAAACGCGGCAGGGGAGTGTCAACAGGAGTTGTATGTTGGCCCCGTCCTCGCTTGGGCGGAGCCAACCGCGGGACTGCAAGAGAACTGCGGGACCGCGGGAGAACCGCAGGGCCGCGGGAGAACCGCGGGACCACGGGACCGCAAGAGAACCGCGGGGCCGCGGGAGGACCGCGGGACCGTGGAACCGCGGGAGAATCGCGGGGCCACGGGAGAACCGCGGGAGGACCGCGGGAACGCGGGACTGCGGGAGGACCGCGGGACCGCGGGACTGCAGGAGAACCGCGGGACCACGGGAGGGCCGCGGGAGAACCGCGGTAGGGCCGCGAGACCGCGGGACCGCGGGAGAACCGCGGGGCCGCGGGAGGCCGTGGGGCAACCACGGGACTACGGGGACCGCGGTGGCCGCGGGTAGACGACCGGGGGCCATGGGGGCCGCGGGATACCCGGTCGACCAGGATACCCGGGCGACGTGGGCAAAGGTCGCCGGGGTGGTTTCTGCGAGGACGACCTCGGGGGTGGTATCCCGAGGTCGACGTGGCTGGTGGGCACCGTCACAGGTGGAGTGTCTGCGCCAGCGCAGCAGCCAACCAGCATATGACGGGGAGTTAGGCGCCAACCAGCTGCACGCACCTGCGAAGCAGGTGCACCGTTGTCCCGCGGATGCAACGCTGTGCAGCCGACTTACTGCAGCGTTGGCACACCGCGGACTAGCAATGTTGGCAAGCCGCCACTCTGCTCTGCTGGAGCACGGTCGACCAAGTCGTGCTGGCACGCGGTCGACCGTGCTACGCTGGCAGTCGACCAGCAGCCTTGCTAGGTCTGATGTAGTCTGTGTTGCCAATGTTGATTCAATCATTCTGAACTTTTAATCTCATGCTTTCCTAGCGAAACTCTTGCCAATTTTCCCGTGAACTAGCAAGCGGTGTTAGCACTTGGAAACGAGTAAGGAACGAACCAACGCTACGATCACTCTTGCCCCGTGCCTAGCCCGTAGTCTAGCTCCCGTTGCACGAGTAATCTCAGCAGAAGGGTGGATAGGGGGTGAGCCAGCAGTGCCGCCACCATTGTGTTCAGCTCAGCTCTGGTGTCACCAATGTGAGGGAGGACCAGGCTGCGAGGTGCGCGGTGTGGGCCATGTCTAGGTTCAGGGCAGGTCTAGGTTCACCTGCTGCATGCCTCAGCTGCTGCTGCATCCTTGCCAATGCAGGTGATCGACTGCTTCTCTTCCCCAATCTTCACCTCTCCAACCTTCACCTCCCAAACCTTCACCTCTCCAACCTTCACCTCCCGTTCCCTCTCCTCCCCTCCTTTCTCCTCCCCTGCACGCCCCTTCTCCTCTCCAATCCCTCCACATTCTCTCCTCCCTTTCTCCTCCCTCACCCTCGCCTACCCACTCTTCTCCATCCACCCACTTGCTTCTCCTCCCTTCTCCTGTCCACTCCTTGCCCCTCCTCCCGCCATCCCCACCCCTCCGCCTGCCCCTTCTCCCCTCCTCCGCCCTCTTGGTTCGTCCCCTGCTCCCCCTTCTCCCACCCTGCGCCTCGTTTCCTGGACGCGCGCCCGCCGCCGCCGCCGCCGCTTCATCCTGTGCTGCTCGCAGCGATGCTGCTGTTTCCGCCACTCCCGCTGCCTCTTCTATTTTCACCGCCGGTAGTCCGGGTGCTTGCCCCATCCAACATTGCTGCTCCTCGCGCTTCTGCCTTCACGGCTTTCTGCCATCGCAAAAAGGTTCTACTTTCACGGTATATCGTTGCGGCTTTCATTCTCTCTCTCTCTCTCTTGTTGTAGACGGTCGTTTTTTCGTCATGGACAGTCGCTTTTTCGTCGTCAGCCGTCGCTCTCTAATCGCCTGTCCGTTGCTCTCTATTCGTCTATCCGTCGTTTCGATGCGATGGTCATCGAGGCACTATTGACAGTTGGCCTTCTATCCCGTGCTCGTCGCACTCGCCTAGACGCGCCCTTGCCCTACCCGCCATTGCAGCTTCTCCTCACACCTCTGTCGATGCGGCTGTCTACCTTTGCAAATCGCTTCTACCTTCGCAAATCGCTTCTACCTTCGCAAACCGCTTCTCCCTCGCTCCCATCGTCTACAGTCGCTGTTTCGTCGCCATCCTTCGCGCTCTCGTTGCCTGTCTGTCGCATTGACGCGACCACTATCGAGTTACTATCTACGTCCCACTGTCGCCCTCTTTCCTCTCACTTGCTAATCCCGAACTCAGGTCCTGTGTACTCCAGAATCTAGCCCACGGGCCATGTTGGTCGAATGGTGGTAGCGTGGCGCACCATGTCTTGGCCAACTCGAGACCTATTTATAAAACAGACAGTTACACGTGGTTTTTTATAAACTAGACACCTGTACGAGTATTTAATAGACAGTGCCGAGCTAGGCGAGGAACTCAAGTTAACGAGGCTCGGAATTTGGCGAAAGGTGCGGAGGCGACTCGGAAGTGGTTTGGGGCGCTTTCGTAGGCTGAACCAGCTGACCCTAACTTTTCGGGTCTGGCCAAACCTAGCTCGGAGCTCTGCGGTCAAAACGAGCTTTGTTGAAAACGAGGGATATCAGGCAGTTTCGAGCTAGGCGAGAACCTCGGGTGGGAGGCTCGGATTGTGGTGAGGTCCCGTGGCGAACTGAAAGTGGTTCGCAGCGAAAATGTAGGGTGAACACTCGAAGCGAACTCGTTGGCACATACGGGTACAAGCTAAAGTAATGCTGCAACGTATAATAATTCCTTATACGAAATCAGTAATGAGAGCTGCCTTTTATGTAGAATTTTCTGATACAATCCCAAATGATCTCTTCAAGCTCACTAGCCAAATTGAACCATCGTGGAAAATCATTCACGCGTTACTACTACACGAAATTGGCTAGTGTAGTGCAAATATATCATATACGTATACGGTACCGGTAACCACTACCACTTGTAACAATCATTGCCCACGTTGTTATATTCTAACGCGCGTTTACGTGTTTTTGGCGACTCGCGAGTACTGAATGGAGCCTGCCTGGAGAACATCGTGCTAGGCTTCTTTTCCTGCATGGCAGGAGTGGTGGTGGGGAGTGAGATGGCAGTGGGAGTGTAAGGGCGGTGGAAGCAAAGAGGGTGGTTGTTGCTAGAAGAAACCCCCTTGCTTCACAACTTCGTTGCGTTTGACCTTAGAGAATCTCGGTTCCAGCCTCGTTGGCAGGTTATTTGTTACTCCACCCTGCCCCTTCTGCTGAAGATATCCCCCCTAATCTGTCTACTCCTCCTGCCATAACTGCCTCTGGCAGAACACTGCTCAGCAGGCTGTGCACCCCATCGGCTGTGCACCCCATCGGCTGTGCACCCCGTTGCCGTCCAGAGCGTGCTGGCAGAGGCAGAGCAGCGCCTCTCACCCGGCAGCGCAGGCTGGGCGGTTCAACATTTGGTGGGGAGGGTGGGGATGGGGGTGTATGCAAGGATTAAGGGCGAGGTTTGGGTGCAAGGATGGCACTTCAATGCAGCCTGTGCGCTCCACCGCCGTCCAGAATGGCCACGACACTCACCCGGCAGCGTGGTCAGTTTAGTGCCTGGCAGGTAGAGAAAAAGGAGATGGAAGGAATGGGTGCAATACAGTACGCTGATAACCAGAGGCTTGGTTGGGACAATGCGTGTATCATCTCCATTGCAGTCTTATATGCAGCATGGGGCATGCATGCAACGTGGGGCATGCATGCAGCATCCCCTTCAGAGTGAAATCCCCTGGACTGATAGACGGCCAGGCCGAGAGGGGGTATGCATGAAGGTGGACGGACCGATTAGGGAGAAGGGGTTTATTGCAAGCGAGCACGTACGCACATTGTGCTTCATCGCAGCAACCACTTACCTCCCCCACACCCTACTCACCCCACTTCCAGATTTCTGAAGCGCCTCATAAACTGGTTACCACAAACAAAAAATCAAGCGCTTGTGCTGCTCCACAGCATTCACTTATTTCCCACCCACAGCCCCTCTAGGTTCCTTCCACCCCATCAATCCGCCTTCCCTCTACCACCGAAATCAGAACTGCTCAACCCTCGTGCACACACCACCCCTGTTTCCGACGTATTGCCCAGTATAGTCCGTCATAGAACACGGCACTGTACAGCCCCACACACTTGCCACCCTTCCCTCATCCGCGAGATCACATACCCTAGTCTTGCCTAGCCGCTCACTCCCGGGATGGGATGGAACCAGCGGCTCACCTCACCTCAGCCTGAACTTCCCCAGTACCCCACCTTTCCACGTGCTACCTGATAGATAGCACATCAGCCTTTAGCCACCTTACCTGGCAAGGCGGCTTCAGGAGAGAGGAACGAGCATAGGGATCCTGCACTCATTTTGCTTTGTTATCTAGTAGCACCGCATCCCACCACATTTAACACCTGCACCCACCTTAGTCAGGCAGCGCTAAGCGAGCACCACAACCACGAGGAAGCTGCGAGCATCACCCCTCCCTCACACGGCCACTTCCAACCATTCCTCACCTCACTGTGTGCCATTCAATAGCACCAATACCCCACCTCAACCTCCATTCACCATAACCTGTCCTTTACTCACCTTGGCAAGGCGGCATTAGGAGAGAGCTACACGCACGCACGGGGATTCTGCGAGGGGTACCCCTCGTGCATTCACTCTCCCGTGTGAGAGTACCATACCTGATAGCACCACCAACACCCACCTCGTCCTCTACAAGCCATCTCAGCTTGCTCTCATCTTGAGCTCGATAGGATGGTTTGAGCTGGAAATGCCGCAGGCAACAACATCCGACCAACTGGGGAATAAGGTGAAGCGCAAGTGGGATGAGGTGGGTGCAGGTGGTTGGAACAGTGGAAGCGGTGCAGGATTTGGCATAAGATGGATGAGAAGGCTGCGTCAAGACTGCCTCGGGAAACAGGGCCAAGGAAAGTTTGGGGTGGGTTGATATGGGTGGTTGGACTTGGAACGATGAACGCCGCATACATGAAAGCTGTTCTTCCATCAGCTTTGAAAAATGTCTACAAATTTCAAAGCAAGTGTAACGAAGGGTTGAGCACAGAAGCGAGCTGTACCCAGTCCGGACGGGCCGGCCCGAAATTGCCCCAGGCCGAACCTCTAATTTGGGCTGTTGACCCAGGGCGGGCGGGGCATTCTGCTCCCGGCTCGGGCCCTCGTCGGCCCGCTATTGGCCCGCCCGTTACAGGGCAGGCCGGCACGGCCCAGGTCGGGCCCTAGAGCCACAATCTGACGCCCCACTGTTGCCCTCCCAGCTCTCCCCTTCGAATGCGGCTCCTCATGTGACTCCAGTCTGGCCCGCAGACCATGTTTGGCCGAATGGTATGGCCTGACGGAATCTAGGCTAACTCGAAAATATGTGTTTCGGTATGAGTGAGAATGATTCGCAAAAGAAATGAAAACACCATAATTAGAAAGCTGAAAATGCTACTGAATGCAAGATGAAAGTTCAAACGTGTTAATATAGGAAGTGTTGAGGTGTTACGGGTGCAATGGATCGAGGTAGCGAGGATTGCACTAAGTGTCAAACGAGTACAAAATGTGAGCGAAGGCATGAGCGAACATTTATAGGTGAAACATGCAAACAGTAACGCGGTGCGTGCGAGCTAGCTAGTGCTACGCTGGCAGTGCGGTTCGGGCTAGTCCCGAAGCGTAGGCTGACTCGGCTGGGCCAGCAGTGCGAGGTTTGATTGAAACAGTGCGCGCGAGGTTGGCGAAGTCCCGTTAGGCGTAACGGGCGGACAATGGCTGCTGCTGTACGCGATGTTGCAGGTCGCGGTAAGGGTTGTCGAGAAAATTCCATACACTACCCCCCCCTCAAGAAGCCCCCTCCGCTACGCGAGTGCGTGTATATCATAGAAACCACAGCTCCCCAGATACACTTGTAGGGCAGGGTGGTTTTCAATGTTGGCCAGGGGCACCCAGCTACCGTAAAACCCTGTATATAGCACCCCCTCCAGTTGTAGGCCCTTGGGTCTAAAATACGGAGGGGGTTACTCTATTCGAGTACATCTGAGTTACACCCTTTAAATGGCTCTTAACATTATAAGACCCCCCCACATCCTGTCGAAGTGTGGATTTTCAGCAAATGCAATAAAAATTTTCGTATTCCATGTTTAGTTAGAGATATCACACCCATGAACGTGGGTGTCTGAAGATCCCGCTTTTTCGGGACTGTGCAGCCCGCACGAAGCGTGCATGGGGTGTGAAGGCCGAGGCGAGCGACATTGTGCACTGGGCCCATCAAACGGTGCCCTGCGCTGTCGTATGAACACCAAGTGGTGTTTGTGGCCAATGGGAGGAGGCTCCCAGATAGGGTTTGTGATGGCGTGAGTTCAGCACGTGTGAAGACCAGTTCGAGTATGTTTGGGAGGTGCTAGAAACGGAGCAATTCTAAATAACTTCTTTGAGCTCCAAAACTACATTCTTATAAAGGTCAAATAGACAAGACCCGGGTCTTATAAAATCTATACCATTTAATTATACCCCCCAACTTTTTGAGGGGTGATTATCATAAGACCCTAGGGTCTTATATACGGGGGTTTATGGGTATCCTCAGTTGGCGTGCAGTCCTTCCAGCGAACGAGGAACTCGTTCCTCTTGATTTTTGTGGGGTGCCGAATCCGATGGCTCAGAATCTTCGCGGGCTCAATGATCGGCTCCGATGCAGGGCGGGTCATGGATGGCGGGCGGTGACGAGCAGGGCTCAATATTGGTTTGAGGGCGCTCTTGCAATTCAGGGTGCCTCGCTGACGTCACCCTTTTTGCTGGGATGATTTTTTTTCCACCCTGTCAAAATTAGGGTAAAATGATAACAATGAAGAAGTACCCTGTTTGTGTAAGGGTAGTTGTTTCCCACCCAAAATATTGTTAACTAGCTGGAAACCCTTCTTCCCACATCGCTCGAAATACAACAGCCCCGGTGGGGCCGGGAGGGTTGAGGGAATTGGGGGAGTGGGGCCAGGAGAGATGAGGGAAATGGGAGGACAGGGGCTGGGGGCAGAAAACGAAATGCGGTGAGTGTGGCTGGGAGATGTGCGAAAAATGGGGCGAAGGGGCTGGGAGAGGTGAATGAAATGGGGGGAATGAGGCTCGAAGAGTCTAAGGAAATGGGAGGTGAGGTGAGGCTGAAAAAGGCAAAGAACTAGGGCTGGAAGGGAGAGGCGAACTGGTGGGGATTGGGGGGTGCAGAGAGAGGGAATTGGGTTGGGAGCCGGGAGGTTGGGAAGGGCAGGGAGGCGCGACAAAAATCAGATTCCAGTGGCCTGTCAAATTCTGGTTCAGATTTCTTTCTTTCTATTCCCTTTTAGCAAGGCTAAAATATATAACACCCGGGCAAAATCAGTCTACCTTCTAGGTCTACACTTTTGCAGAAAGAGTACCAAGCAAAATAGGCTTCCAAAGTGGCCGCTACCGTCACCCCCCGGATAAGCCCTCATGGGGGGGGTATATAAAAACAGGGTTTTTTAGGGGGGTGGGCTTATAATTGAGTCAAATTTATAAGCGCAGGCGCTTATAAAATGATATATATATGTTTAACAGTTTCTAGCACCAAACTGTAGATCTTGTGCTTGCCTTTTCAATCGAATCGAAGCTACATGGGGTCTTCAGTGAAATTCCCGCGTGTGCTGGGAGATACACTTGATGTGACTCACAAGTTGCCCGTGACAGCTCCTGCTGACTGGACTCGCATCCAGTGCAGGGTTCGAATGTGAAGCGAACCGAATTTGCAACGCATCCGCCTGCTAAAGTAAACATCGTTGCATTGTTTTGAACGGATTTTAAAATTTCAAAATTTACATGCGCTTGTAGTAGTACAAGTTTTTTCAGGGGGTGCGCATATAATCGAGGAGCGGATATAAGCGCCATATGCCAATTACAAGCGCCTGGCGCTTATCCCAGGGTGGCGCTTATATCCAGGGGGTGACGGTAAGTATAATCAGTGTATTTTACCCTTGAAAAAAAGGCCCTGGTGACGAGGCAGTTGACTTGTAGTCGGAATGTAAGGGCAAAGCAGGCTGACGTGGAAGGATGGGCTGATGTACCAGTCGGTCGACAGCAGTAGATGGGCGGTTACCGGCGTAATCATGTGGCTAATTTGGAATGGGCCACCGTAGCAGGGTCGAAGTTTTGGTACGTCAGGCAGTCGCAGATTTTGCGTGTCGAGCAGTACATAATGTCCTGACAGGTACGTGACTGGGCAGCGGTGGCGGTCAGCGTTGTGCTTATCGATAACGTTGGCTTTTTTAATTGCTTATGCGGCTCGGGTTCGGGCAGCTTGCAGAATCTCGGCTAATTGCTGTGCATGTGGCGTGGGGTTGTCCGGACATGGCGTCATGGGCGCTACTGGATTTTGCGCGTAGTTCAGGTAAAACGGGGACTGCTGCGTCGTCGCTGACGTGGCGTTGTTGTACGCGAACTCGATCAGCAGCAACTGCTGCTCCCAAGTTGACAGATCGTCGCACATGGCACAAATCAACTGCTCCATTGTCTGATTCGCCCACTCTGTCTAACCGTTAGTCTCGGGGTGGTACGACGAGCTGAACTGTAGCCTGGTCCCGAACTGCTCCCAAAGGTTCTTCCAGAAGTTGCTGGTGAACTTCGTGTCTCTGTCGCTGATAATTGCTGCTGGTATCCCGTGCAGGCGAACAACAGCTGCAATGAACAGGCGAGCGGTTTTCTCGGCTGAGATCGACTTCTTGCACGCAGCGAAGTGTGCCATCGCGTCGTTACCCCCAGGGTTCGAAGGTAACCCCGTGACAAAATCCACAGTAACCTGCTGCCAGGCGCGCTCGGGCGGTGAAATTGGCTGCAACTGACCCGCCTTTCGTTTCCTCGAGCTCTTCATCACCTGACACGTGGGACACGAGCCCACGTGCTGCTGTACGTAGGTCAACAGCTCCGGCCAGTATTAGTACCACTGCAGTTGCTGTCGCGTTTTTTCTACCCCAAAATGTCCCGAGGTGATTCCGTCATGTGCCTCCTGCAGTAACAGTTTCCTCAGTAGTGAGTACGCGGGTACCCAGATGCGGTTGGTGCCTGTTTTGAAGTAATAGAATCCCTTTGTCTCTGCTAGTTGCGTGACTTTCCGGTCGTGAAAAATGGGTCGGTGCGGTATCCGTGGGTGAATAGTCCGGTTAACACTGGGTTGGTTTGGGCAAGTAGGATAGCGTGGAGCTGGGCCGTAGGGCGAGTGAGTGCGTCTGCGATATTTGATGCCCCTTTTTTGTACGTGACTGTGTAGTGGAAGTTGGACTCCAGCGGATCTGTTGCGGATTGAGATTCGGTTGGGCGCGCAGGTACTGTAGTGATCGATGGTCTATCCGTACTGTCACGTCAGCGTTAAGCACGTAACACCGACACACCTTGAATGCGTGCACGACCGCCAGGATCTTTCGGTCGTGTTTTGGGTAGTTGCGTTCGGGCGGGTGCAGCTTGCAGGACTCGAACGCGATTGGCTGGAGACCGTTCCCAAAATCCTGCAATAGTACTGCTTCCACGGTGATGCCACTTGCGTCAGTGACGAGCTCGAACGGACGGTGCGGATCCATGATGTGAAGTATGGGCGGTGAGCACAAAATTTCATGAGGGCCGAAAAGGCAGCTTGCTCTTTCTCCCCCCACGTGTACTCAACCCCCTTCCTCAGCAGGTTGGTCAAAGGGGGGGCGGTCAGCTTCGCCATGTCGAGGATGAACCGGCGCAAGTAGTTGACGAACCCCAAAAAACTCTGCAGCTCAGTCAGATTTGTCAGCGCGTGCCAAGCTTGAATCATCGCAATCTTCTTCGGGTCTATTCCCACTCCGTCAGCTGAAATTATGTGACCTAAAAACTCCAGTCTGTCCTGCAGAAACTCTCACTTAGAGGCTTTTGTCAGTAGGCGGTTCTCACTCAGTATTTTAAAAACTGCCACGATGTCTTGTAGGTGCTGTGCTCTGTCAGGGCCGTAAATCAGTGTGTCATCTAAGTGGGCGGAATGCTTCATTCATCGTCATTTGAAAAGTGACGGGGGCATTGGTCAGTCCGAAGGGCATTACTGTGTATTCGAAGGATCCGTAGTGTGTTCAAAAAGCTGTCTTGGGGCAGTTGGGTGGGTTGACGCGTATCTGGTGGTAACCCCATCGAAGGTCGATTTTCGAGAAAACTCGGGCTGTGCACACTTGGTCAATCAGTTCGTCGGCTCGCGGGATGGGGTAACGGGACTTGATGGTAACCCTGTTCAGTGCTCTGTGGTCTATGCACATGCGAAAACCCCCATCTTTCTTCGGTGTGAATAGTATCGGTGCCGCGAAGGGAGACGAACTCGGGCGAATAAACTCTTTCTCGAGCAGGTAATCCAGCGGCTTCCTCAGTTCGTGTAGTTCGGGTTGGGTCAGTCGGAACTGTCGCTGTACTGTCGGCTGTGCTCCCGGTTCTAATTTTATCCTGTGGTCGTACGGACGCTGATGTGGCAGTCCCGTCGGCAGGTCATCCAAAAATATCCCACTGTATTACTTCAGGAGGGCTACCAAGTCATCCGGTACGTCGGCAAGCAGTTTCTGTAAATCGCTCCTCTGGTCTCGTGCTTCGGCTTCCTGAATGTCAACTGCGTACACGTCAGCTCCTGCCGCTACAGTACGTTTCATTTTGACTGCGTTGACACCCACCGACGAAGACTCAGACGAGCTCCAGCGAGATAAGGCAGTCACCCGTCGTCCAGTTGATTGGCGGATTGTGCCGTTGCAACCAATCACAACCGAGTAAAATGTCGGTTTCATCGAGGGTTGTCGCGAGCATGTTACCCCCGCATCTAATCCGAACCCGGTCTACGCGTTCCCGTATCGCCAGCGGCGTGCCGTCAACCAGTCTTGAGTCTATCTCAGGTAAGCATATGTCCCGTGGCAATTTTAGCTTCAGTGCTGTGGCAGTGTTGATGAGGCTGTGGCTGGCTTCCTTGTCTACGAATATCTTAACTGAGACTGTCCCAATTTTCCCACTAAGCAGTATGGGGCTATCTGCCATTGTACCCTCCTTTTCGGCCGAGTGTGGTCGATCGCATGAGCCGGCACAATCACTCGGCGAGGGTCGGTTGGGTCGGGCGAGCGGCGTGACCTGTCAGTAGAGGGCCCGTCTGCTACTGACTCCCAGCGTTTCCCTACTACTTGGTCTGTTTCTGCTGCTCGGCTTCCCCCTTTCCATTAGCGTTTTCCGAGCATTCGCTCTTGCGGTGTCCCGGCCGATTGCACGCGAAGCAGCGCCCTTTGAACGGTGCGGCAGCGGCATTCGCGGCAACGGCGTATACTATAGCGCCTTTGTTCGTCCCATGAGACCGATGTCCCCAATTACTGCTGCTTTCGTAGGACCCCGGTCTCGGTCAGTGGAAGAAATCAAGTTTCTCCGCCATAGCAAGAATCTCCTGAAAGTCGGTAACGTCGCGGAGCTGAATTTCCTGAGCAATGTCGTGCTTCAGACCGCCAATATAGCGGTCGATGCGCTCGATCTCGTGCATGCATCCCACTTGCTCGCATAGCGCTAGAAACCCACTGGTTTTATCCTGGACGGAACCGAGTTGGCCCCAAGTGCGGAGCTTCCGACGCACCGCGATCAAAGCCGCAATTGGCTCAAATCGAGCGCGCAGACCTGCGCACCACGCGTCCCACGTGCGATATTGGGGCACCTCCACGAAATACGACGGCGCCCAGGGTCCGGTTTGTCCTTCCCGTGTCGGTAGAGTCGCGTAGTCATTCGGCTTCGTGACGATGACGCGCCACCAGTCCATGGCGGGTCCTCGCAGCAGCGACACGGCGTAGCGAATTTTTGCCGTATCATCCGAGACGTAGTTGGCAAACGTTCATCGTGAACAACCACGCCTGAACGGTAGGACCACCCCGTTGACTCGGATCGAAGCATGGCGAAAGCAGCGGCTTCAGAGACATCAATGATGGCAGTGCCGAATCATTGGTCGGTATCGAAATCGTGACGCGAGGCTGGCTTCTGGCCGCATTCGTCGCCTCGCGCTGTGGTCGTCGTCTCCGTCATGGTGAACGACACCATCACTAGCCGCGCTCGCGGGTCGCCCCACACTTTTGTGTTATGATGCCTGTGGTGAAGGTTGTGCCTGGGTGCCATGTGCTTGTGATTGTGCTTGCTGTGCTCGTGCGACGTCATTCTGCAGGGATTGGCGTTCTGCCGTCAGCGCCGCGATTTCTTCAGATTTTTCATGCAGCTCCTGCTGCGGTTGATTCAAACGGTCCTGCGTGTGAGGGTGATGACGTCGATATGTTCAACCATGGCGAAGGGCGTCGGCTCGGCTTAGTCTAGGCGCAGTCGTGTCGTGGCTACATGCGTTTACGAGAGAACGCGAGGACAGCGGCTCCTAGGGGCTAAGGTGCGTGAGTCCCTTCGAGTGAATACTCAATAGTTGATTTTATGGGGTGCGGAGATGCGCAGTCCGAAAGGAAAGAAGCTCTAAATACCAAGTGTTACGGATGCAATGGATCGAGGTAGCGAGGATTGCACTAAGGTGTCAAACGAGTACAAAATGTGAGCGAAGGCATGAGCGAACATTTATACGCGAAACATGCAAACGGTAACGCGGTGCGTGCGAGCTAGCTAGTGCTACGCTGGCAGCGAGGTTCGGGCTAGTCCCGAAGCGTAGGCTGACTCTGGCCAGCAGTGCGAAGTTTGGCAAAGCCTCGTTAGTAGTAACGGGCGACCAATGGCTACTACTGTACGCGATGCTGCAGTTCGCGATAAGGAATGTCAAGAAAATTCCTTACACGAGGTAGGCGAGGACTAGAAGTGTAGCAAAAGTTTTGGAGGCAACTCAGTAGTGGTTTGGTGCGAGTTTTTTTCCGAACCAGCTTTTGTGGGCACTTCGGAATATGCTCGCTAAAGGCTATTGCTAGAAACGAACTCTAGTACTACAGAAACTTGTTACATTAACCGATAAGCAAGTTAGAATTTTGAAATAACCCCTAGAACCTCCCTCCAAATGTTAATTGTATGGTCCAGAGCATACATAAGCATGTATTAATGTACTGCAGTTACGTAATTTACGAAAACGTAAATATATTTATTTACATTTTTGTCGTGCCAAATTGCATTGTGCCAAAGACAACCCAAACTGCCCTTGTGCCTTTAAAAAAAAAAATCACACACATACACACACGCACTTTTGTGGCCGAAATCTGCATTTGACTGCAGTGCAGTGCGTCTTGCCTACAGTTTGGCTGCCTTGGCCTCGTGCTGCTCCAGCGAGCTCTCTTTCCTGCATGGCAGCAGTGATGGTGGAAGTGTTCTCCTACCCCACCTGCCCCTCTTGCCACACCAGCCCCTCCAGTCACATCTGACTCTCCCGCTCTGCCTCCACCAGCATGCTCTTGAGCAGCTTGTGCGCCCCGTCGACATCCAGAATGAAAATGGCTCTCACTCGGCAGCATAGGCGATTCAAGGAGAGGCAAGAATTGGATTGAATGGAAGGGGGCTTGTAGTTGCTCATCACGATGTGATGGAAAACATTTGAGACGGCTCAACAACAGAAGGAGACCTGGCATTGCTTTTCAAGATGCAAGAGAACGAGTTCCGGAGAGGGTGAAAGCAATTTGGCAGTGGAGCAAAAGGAAGCCTAACAGGACGGAGTTACAAGGGGGGTCACCATGTTTGGTTACCACAGTTGCTAATCAAAGAGAAACCGTCTTAGCTGCTGTAGCCTGCAGTCGCCTTGGCAAGGTGGCGTTGCGAGAGGGCCACAACCACGGGAATGTGCACGGTAGCACGAGAGGCGTATTGCCCCGCACATGCTCATTGCGCACTTCATCCATTCCCCACTTGCCCCAGGTCCCCAGGTGCCACACACTTGGCCCTTCCACTGCGCACCGCCTGCCCCACCCCTACCAGCAAATGGCGCCACAATGATCCCTGTGTCTGGGCAGTGTAAGTGGGAGAAGAGGAGGTGCGGGAGGAGAGAAGGTAGAATCACATTCAGCCCCAAACCAACGGCCCCATCTCGTTCAGCCATGCCAGCACCCGCCGCCTCATGGCTCCCTGTGCAGGGGAGGTGAAGTGGGAGGTGGGTGGAGGAGGGGAGAAGGGGCCACCTCTCTTCCAGCCGCGCACTGCCTGCCTGCCCCACCTCCTTCAGCCCTGATACCGCACAGCACCGCATTTCACCCTGCGCGCGGTGGGGGGGAGGAGGAGGAAGAAGGAGAGGAAGGGGAATGTTGGAAAAGCGACGAAGGGGAGAGCTCTTTCAGCTTGCATGAGGGGGAAAGGGAGGAAGGAGCGAGAATATTCTTGAATACAAGTTGTAGTTGTTGTTGTTGTTGTTGTTGTTGTTGTTGTTGTTGTTGTTGTTGTTGTTGTTGTTGTTGTTGTTATTGTTGTTGTTTCTCTGTTCTCTCTCTCTCCGGGCGTTCACCCCTGCACCTCCATCCCTGCACCTCCATGGAGACGGTCGTTCTCTGGTTTGGCACGAGATGGGAAGGGGAAAAGCGAAGGGCGAAGGCCGAAGGGGTATGGAGGGGGGGCGTGGGGGGCCAAGGGAGGAAGGGGAGAGCGGAGGGGGGTTGGGGAGGGCTTAATGGGGATGGGAAGGGCGGAGGGAGGATGGGAACGGCGAAGGGGGGGAGGGGAGGGAGAGATGGGGGGAGCGGAGGGGGATAAGAAGAAGGAAGGGAGGATGGAAAAGGGGAGAAAAAGGGATAGGCGGATGGGAAGGGGAAGGGGGATGGGAAGGGGAAGCGGGGATGGGAAGGGGAATAGGGGGATGGAAAGCCACCAATGAGCGTTGTGGGTCGTAGGGGGATGCTGAAAGGGTTTGGAGTGCGCCTGCAGTGTTTATGGCTCGGGGTGACCACCTGTGGGCGTAGCTGAGTTGGGCTGGGGGGAGAGGACGTGGTGGGGAGAAAGGCGAGAAGGGTGGGCCAGCAGTGTGTGCAGCAGCGTGTTGAGCTCGGGTGTGACCTTCTGGAGGGCGCATCTGGCGGGAGGGCAAATGGGGAAGGGCGCACCTGGGGGGGGAGGGGGGAGGTTGGGGGGAGAGGGGAAAGGGGGCTGAAATCGAGTGCTTCCCTCCTCCTTGCCTCACCTGCTGCTTCCCTCCTCCTTGCCTCACCTGCTGCTCCTCCTTGCCTCACCTGCTGCTCCCCTCCTCCTTGCCTCACCTGCTGCTTCTCTCCTCCTTGCCTCACCTGCTACTCCTCTCCTCCTTGCCCCACCTGTTGCTTCTCTCCTCCTTGCCTCACCTGCTGCATTCACCCACTACCTTCTCCTTTTCCTCCCATTCCATTCCCAAATTTCCCTGCTCACCCACTGTGTCTGCCTCTCCATCGCCCTCTCACACCCATGGTCTCCCACGTTGCTATCTTCACCCGAACTTTCCCCCTCCCGACATTTCCCCGCGGGACCCCTCCGCGCCCCTCCCAGCGCCCTCTCCCGTGGCACCCGTCGCTCCCCCAATCGCTCGCGCCCCTCTACCTAGTCCCCCTCGCACCCCCCTTCCCTCGCTCTCCCCCTTTGCCTCTCTCCCGCCCTTCTCCAACACTTTGCCTGCCCCTTCTCAACCCCCACCCCATTCTGCTCCGCCCCCTGCCCCGCCTTCTCCCACTCCTCGCCTCGTTTCCGCAAAACCCAAGCCTCAATTTCTAATTTCCTCTCCCCTCCTCATTCCGTCCCCCTTTCCCACTCCGCGCGGCCGCCCGACAATGTTGCTTCCATCTGCGCTCCCCTTCTCCCTGACGCGCAAAGTTTTGCGGGCTCCCACTGATGTGGCGGTAGAGGCGAGCGCGCTGCGGGAATGGCGGCGGTGGCGGTGGCGCCTGCGGCGGGGGAGGCGGTAGTGCCGGTCTGTGCTGCTCGCAGTGACGGTGTTGCCTCCGCCGCCGTCACCGCCGGGAGCCCCGCCTGCGCAATCGTTCGTGCCCCATCCGCCATTGCTCTTGCTCCTCGCGCCTCTCTTTTGCAGCTCCACCATCGCGAATCGTTTTAATCGTTATCGTCGTCTACTGTTGCTTTTCTTGCTCTAGACGGTCGCGGTTTCATCGCCGTCCGTCCCTCCCTCGTCCTAGTCCGTCGTTCTCTGTTGCGGCCCGTCACTTTCTCATCGCAGCCCGTCGCTCTCTCATTGGAGCTTGACACTCTCTCATCGCAGCTCGCCGCTCTCTCATTGCAGCCCGTCGCTCTCTCATCGCAGCCCGTCGATCGCTGATTGCAGCCCGTCGCTCTTGAATCGCCGTACGTTGCGCTGCGCCACTGCCTATCTGTAGTTTTGACGCACCGCTACCTGACGCTCCATGCGTCTAGGGTTTAGAATGTCTTATGACATCTCTCAACGAATATAAGGTTTTCCTGTTGCCCACACGCCATTGCTGCTGCTCCTCGTACCTTTGCTGTCGTGCCTCTCAGCCGCTTCTCGCTCTCGCCGGCCTATCTATTGCATCGTCGCGACAGCTATCATGCCCCTAGTCCACACCCCACTGCTGCCCTCCCAGCTCGCACTTCCTGATCCTGAACGGGTGTAAGGAAAAACCCTTTTTCCTTACTGGGGTTTACTCAACCGCGTACAACCCCAACTTTGGCCACTTTGCTTGCTGCCGAAGCAACCTCGCGTCGCCTTCGATTTTCCTTTGCCCAACCTGCACCCAACCTCGTGTTCCCGAGGTTCCCGCCTAGCTAGGTTTTCCCGCTATATAATCGCATGCCTTCTTGTTGTATGGTCAGTTCATTGAGTCATAGCCCCGTTATTTGTTATTCCGCACTCTCTCTTTTACAACTCATAACACCTGGTATCAGAGCTACTTTCCTAGCTCACCCCGCTTTTCCAGGATAGTTTAGAGGCACGGGTGTGACTGGTACGGTGGGCTACAAAACGGTTGGTTGCAAAGTTTTCTAATTAAACTTGCCCAACTCCGATAGCTTTTGCGCTTGCACTGTTGCCGGATTGTCACAGCGACCCAGTTGCCTATAAGACGTAGCTTGCGACTCATGGACCAGGAGGCGTTCAACAAACTTATGCAGCAAGTGGCAGAAATGTCGGTTGGCATAAAGGCGTTAACAACGGAAGTGGAGATACTACATGAAGAAAACAACGAGCTACGCCAGGCGCGAGGTGAAGCGCGTCAGGAGTCGCCCGTCGAAGATGGCGAAACCACCAGTCAAGTGGCGAGCGACCCTAATGCAACTGGCAAGCTCTTACGAGGCGTCAAAGAAGGCGATAGGCGGACAGCGCCGGCAACAGCAATTGCAGTTACGACGATCAAGATCAAGCCCGCGAGCCCGCCCCCGTTCAACCCTACGGACAAGGGTACTACAGTTAAGGGGTAGCTGTTTGGCGTGGAGGTCTTCTTCATTGCGATATCACTTCTGCGAGGCCCCGCGCTCGAGTGGTGGCGACGTACCTTGGATACAAGGACCCCGACAGGTATGACACATGCGGCAGACGGGACCTCCGACTCTGCTAATGGGAGGGCATCATCAATATTCGGTGTGGCCACAATTCGCACGTGAAATCAATGGGGCGCAGCCTTACGAGAGTGTTTCGAGCGTGTATTCGCCTCGGAACTTTCGCATGAAGCTGCGTACCTGGTCGCAGTTGGCTTCTGTTCAAGACTACATGGTGTCGTTTATGGTGCTCGTGGACCAAGTGGACAACATGGCAGAAGCTGAACGGTTGGATAAATACATCAGCGTCTTGAAATATTGAATACAGTATGAGGTGCGCCGCAGCCGTCGAGCGACATTCAATGAAGCCGGCCGAGAGCACAGACGCGCTGATGCATTGGGCGGGTGGGAAACCGATTTTGTGGACAGACCGAGCGGGCCATGATTAACGGAGTCCATGCACCAGACTGCTCTTTTACATTGTTGTGTTTTAAGTGCGGAAAGCCTGGCCACATGTGTAAATACTGCCTCGACATGACGCAGGGAAAGAGGAGCAACGAGAAAAGGCCAGGAAATGGGAAGACTCAGTAACAGACGGGCCCCTTACTGACTGTGCTCTGTCGCCCGAACCCCACCGAGTCATGGTTCCAATTCATGCAATCGATTGCACTCGGATGAATAACGGGGGTGAACATATGGATCACCCTGTGCTGGTTGTCGGCACGGTTCCTAAGAAAAAAAAAATAAAAATGTTCGTCGATGGCGGGGCTAGCCATAGCCTCTTCAATCTGGCGACAGCAAAAAAATGCAAGTTGCAACTGGACTGGTGTCTGCCCAAAATTGACGCTCGCCTCGTGGATGGGACGCCGCTGACGATTATGGAGGAGACACGTATGGTGCTGATTGAGTGCGGCGACGTTGGACGGATGCGACGTGCTCCCGGGACGTGATTGGCTGCGACGTCACAACCCGATAATGCGACGTCACAAGCACGAGGGGCTGATTACCCTGCCCGCGTGGACTCCGGACTGCATCGAGTCTACATGCATCAAAGACATCACTATCACAGGCCACGTCGACAGGGGTGCGCATTTGTTTGCCGTATATTTGCGCGAGTTGGCAACTGACACCGACGGAAAAGACATCCAGAAGCTGTACACAGCTGTACCACCTGATTTAGCGGAGCTGATTCGACAGTCTTCCTGGATAACCTGCCACCTGGACTATCACCCGAACGACCCGCAGACCCCTGAATCACCCTCGATCCTGGCGCGCAACCATCTGTTCGTACACATTGGCGTCTGACTCAGCCAGTAAGTCAACTTGAGTCACTGTTGGAGAAGGGCTTCATCCGACCCAATAGTTCACCATTCGCCCCGTGTGCACAGCGGCGAAAGTTTGAAAGTGGACAAGGAATTTTGGCACGCTATGGAATCTCGCGAGGGGGGCTCTACATCCGCCTTAGAAGCTGTTTCTGAGGCTGTTTTCTCTGGCGAATGGCCTTTCATGCTCTGTTACGACTGACATTTGTTTGCGTACACTTATACTGTCTGTGCTTAGTGAATATATAAAAAACGAAAAAAAAAAAAAAAAAAACACCACCAGATCCCATGTCCCATTCTCTAGTATGCTTTGGTACTCAGCATCTTTAGAAGCCAGCCACTTGTCCCTATCTGGTCCAGCTAGTGCCTCCTCCATGCTAGCTGGTTCCTCTGGTGCAGGAGCAAGAAAACTGTGTGCAGGCTCGTCCTCCTCATCCAGGTCATACCCTTGAGGCGAAATCAGTAATGCCTCCTCATTCCCAAGCTGCTGCTCTGCTACACTAGCTCCTTCAGTCAGCTTTTTGTAGCTATGCGGGTGCAACCTAGCCTAGAGACGGGTGTTTCCCATCCCTTCATAACAACATCCTTCGACTTCCTCCTTTGCGTTAGCTTAGGCACCTTAGCTTTGCTGTGTTGCTGCTCTCCTCTTTCAAATCCAGCAGCTCCACCAGTGCTATCACTAGCCTCTCCTCCACCAGCAGGTGCCTCCTGTACCTTCTCTCCATCACCATCCCCTGCAGCTGCCTCCTCTCCCTCCTCCCACACACTAGGAGTCAGGTCCAGCTGCATGGTGATCTGCTCCATCTGCTGGGACACCCTTGCCTCCGGCTGTTTCTCCCAGCTCCCATACATCATGCCCTCAATGAATTTCACATCTCTTTTGTCAAACAACACACCCTTGGATGGTTCCCACAACAGCCATCCCTTGCTCTCAGCAGCCAGCCTCAATGCACACACCAGATTGCACTTGCCCCCAACTTACTGCGGTAGGTCTTGGGGACGTGGGTGACTGCCATGCAACCGAACACTCTCAACATGTCCAATTGCGGCTTCCTCCCAAGCCATCTCTCCAAAGGGACCAACGAGTGATTACCAACCTTGGTGAGTACCCTGTTCCTAGCGACGGTAGCGTGCCGGACAGCGTGAGGCCACATGGAGTTGCCAAGCCCAGATTCTATGAGCAGCGCCCTAGCTGTTTCTATAGAATGGTCCGGTTCGTCCGTTGTGCTACATCTTTAACCAGTGGAGTGTACGCCGTGGTCAGTTCAGCTCAAAAAAACTCACCACCCTGGTCTGTCCTAATCCGCTTCACTACACACTCCGCCTGCTTCTCCATGAATGGCAGCCAATCGCCCCGTACTGTGGAGGCGGCATGGTCCATTTGCTTCAGCGGATACGCCCCACATGAGTCTGCTCCGATCATCCACAATCATAAGGAAGTACTGCTCCTTCTTGTGCTCTTGCATCGGCATCGGCCCCACCAAGTCCATATGGACCAGCTCCAAAGGCTTCTTGCTCCTATAAGCCACACTATAGAAGGCGAACATATTTCACAGTTATTATCGGGTGGCTGTCCGTTCAGCTTCAGACCCTTAACGGCTCCGTCCTTCTCCAGCTGCTTCAACAAGGGCATGCTAGATGCCCCAAGCGTCGGTGTGCCGTTGCCCAATCTGTCTCCCCTGATCTAGCTGACAATTTCACACCAACCCCTCCAATGGCATTGCACTCCTCTTACGATGCAGATCCCTATAAAGCCTGCTCCCCTTTGTGCCACGCCAATGCCGGCAACTGCCACATAGATCTGTACACGTCCTTGCTCTCGTGCAGATCCCAAAGCACCCGATTGCCCAGCTGCCCCTTGTACGTGCGAGCCCCATCCGTGCTAGTGCTCACCCCAGCCTTGGCAAGCTTACGGAGAAAGATGAGGTTGGCCTTGAGATCGGGGACGAGGAGAACGTCGTGCAGCACCACCAGCTTGCCATCCGCTCCCTTAAACGCAGCTCGTCCCGCACCAGCCACCTTCAGCGCGTGTCCAGAGGCAGAGCACACCCTGTTGATCGGTGCAACACCCAAAAGACCAGGGGGTGCAACTCTGCAACTCTGCACCTTGGCAGATGCGTCTCCTTGCTCCCCCTTGTTTGAGACATGTAAAAATTGGCCCGCGGTGCGCACTGCCGTTGCCTTTCGGGGTGTTGTTAGACGAATCAGCAACTATGGTGGTATCGTTTTTCTGGTTCCTCCGTGCGCCGCCATCCTGGTGACGATTCTGGGGGGTCCATCCATCGGGTTTCTTATAGCACAAAAACCAAGGGTGCCCTTCCTTCTCACAATACCAGCAACTTCCTTTCATTTTGCCACCAGCACCCGACTTGCCCCCACGTCCAGATTTCGCACCGCGGCCCCAACCGATACCTCCTTGTTGGTCGTTGGAGTCGTCGTCCTTCTTTGCACCGCGTCCAGCACCACCGAAGCCACGTCCTCTGCCACGTCGGCTCCCTTGCATCCCATAGCCGCTGCTGCCACCGTCTCTACCTTTCAGTTGGCGGTGACGGAAGTCCTCCTCCAGAATCTTTGTCCGCACCCATTAGAGCGGCTACAAGCTCTGGTTCTACGGCATGCTCAATCGACCCGTACATTGAAGCCACAATTCCGACAGCAACAAGAGCATCTTCAGGCACCGGGTCTGATCCATGTAGGTGATTTCCGCAGTTGCCAACTTTGCGTAGAGGTCGCTCATGTCCAAGACAGGTTGTAACGGCTCTCCCTCGCTCAGGCGCAACGCGTTGGAGAGCTGGAACAACCTGTTCTGGACAAGATGCGCGACCTCTACGCGAAGTTGGCGACCGTGGGAATCACCTAGCCAGAGAAGACTAAGTGCATGAAGATGCTCTCGCTCCTGCCAGAATCGTGGCTTCAAATCACGAGCGGATAAAGCTTGCCGGAACCAGAACTTGTGGACACTCAAATGGGTGCGGAGAAAGATTCTGCAGGAGGTCTTCCGTCTCTCCAACTGAGGGATGGAGACGACGGCAGCAGCGGCTACGGGATGCAAGGGAGCCAACGTGGCAGAGGACGTGGCTTCGGTGGTGCTGGACGCAGTGCAAAGGAGGACGACGACTCCTGGTGGGGTCCGCGGTGCGAATTCTGGATGTGGGGGCAAGTCGGGTGCTGGTGGCAAAATAAAAGGGAGTTGCTAGTAATGAGAGAAGGAGGGGCACCCCTGGTTTTTGTACGATAAGAAACCCGATGGATGGGTTCCCAAGCATCGTCACCAGGATGGCGGCGCGTGGAGGAACCAGAAAAACGGGTCGCTGATTCGTCTGACAAAATCCCGAAAGGCAATGGCCTACTGTGTGGAGAAGAAGGAGCGCTCTGCGGGCCAATTCTTCCATGTTACGGACAAGGGGGAACAAGGAGACGCGAGCGCTGCTTGGATGATGACACCTCGCAAGGACCTGCTGGATGACGTACGCGCTGCACCGATCAACGAGGTGTGCTCCGCCTCTGGACATGCGCTGAAGGTGGCTGGTGCGGGACGAGCTGCGTTCAAGGGAGCGAAAGGCAAGCCGGTAGTGCTGCATAACGTTCTCCTGGTCCTCGATCTCGAGGCCAACCTCATCTCCCTCTGTAAGCTTGCCAAGGCTGGGGTGAGCACTAGCACGGATGGGGCTCGCACGTATAAGGTGAAGCTGGGCAATCGGGCGCTTTGGGATCTGCACGAGAACAAGGACGTGTACAGATCTATGTGGCAGCTGCCGGCGTTGGCATGGCACGGTGGGGGGCAGGCTGGAGAGGGGTCTGCATCCCAAGGGGAGTGCAACGCCGTTGGTGGGGTTGGTGTGAAAGTGTCGGCCAGATCTGGGGAGACAGATTGGGCAACGGCACACCGACGCTTGGGGCATGTGGCAATGAAGCAGTTGGGAAAGGATGAAGCCGTCAAGGGTCTGAAGCTGAACGGACAGCCACGCGATGGCAATTGTGTTTGGTCTCAAAGTTTACCCGTTTTCCGTCCCATATCGTGGCTGGCAGGAGCAAGAAGCCTTTTGGGCTTGTCCACATGGACTTGGTGGAGCTGCTGCCAGTGCAAGGGCAACAAGTGTTTGGTGCAAATTCACTGTGCACGACATCCTCCCGTCTGTTTGTACGAGTATGCTTGTGTTTGTGTTTTTGCAATTTTCGCTTGAAGCAGCTGCAGGTACTCGCGCAATGTGCGCTTCGGCACAACATTGTACACGCTATGAACAGTGCAAGCAGAAAGGACGAGCTTGCAAAGGAACCCAAGATGGAAGCTTTGCGGTTCGGTTTTATTGTTTGCGCAGACTCAGTTCTATCCAACTCGTAATTGTATTGTTTTGTTTTGTTGACTATGGTGTAGCAGGGCATGCACTATAGTGGTACAATTTAGGTGAAGGTTGAAAGTTGCTTGTCTGTATCTGCATGCTACAGGGCTAGGGGACACAAGCAGAATCAGAGTTTGGTTGCTTGGGCGAGGAAAGAACAGGTTCTGTTTTTAGGACCTGAACCTGGTTATTGTTGTCTTAGGTTGGAAGAACAGAACCAGAGGTTGTTACCAACCTACCATCTGCTGTTTTGTTCAGCTAGGTTGGTTCTGTTGCTTGAAATTATCACGCCAAGCCATGTTGTCTCACTACGATGTATAACTCCAAGAAGCAGTATGCCTATCGCCAGCGATGTGATTACACAGTGGCAGTCGAAGATCAGATGCTTCTTGACACGCACAACTTGAACCTGTCTCACCTACCATCCAAGCTGTGACATCGCTTCTGTGGTTTCTTTCTCCGACTTGGGTGAGCGGTCTTGTTCTCCTCCGGTCATATACGTCGACATCAAGGCCATGATTGATTGGGGTACAATTTAGGTGAAGGTTGGATGTTTTTTGTCTGTATCTGCATGCTACAGGGCCAGGGTGGACCAACAGAACCAGCATTTGGCTGGTTGGGCAAACACAAAACAGGTTATGTTATTAGGACCTGAACCTGGTTGTTGTTCTCCCCGGTTGGAAAGACAGAAACAGAGGTCGTTTACCAACCTACCACCTGCTATTTGACCAGCCAGGTTGGTTCTGTTGCAGGACTTATATGGGATCATCCCTGGTTGTTCCCAGGTTGATTCCCAAGGTCCTTGCTAGCTAGAACTAGATATTAATTCTCTGTTTGTGCCTGGATATAGCAATTATTTCAAGCGAATTTCTTGTTCGCTGGAATTTTGTTTCTACGCGGTTCGACGGCGAAATGCTACCCGAGTCAACGCTAGTACAATGCACTATGACAGTAGGCCAACGATTTCCGAGGCTTAACTTCATAATGGCAGAACGTTTCGTAAGGCATCTTGGCTCTTTTTAAAGCTGTTGGGGCAATATTCAATACAGCAGTTTCTCATACAGGGACCCGCTAGGAACAGGGTACCTACGCTGTCCGGCAAGCTACCGTCGCTAGGAACAGGGTACTCACCAAGGTTGGTGATGAATCATGGGTCCCATTGGAGAGGTGGCTTGGGAGAAAGGCCCGTGGACATACTGAGGGTGTTTGGTTGCATGACAATCACCCACGTCCCAAAGACCTACCGAAAGTTGGAGGCAAGTTCAATCTGGTGTGTGCATTTGGGGCTGGCTACTGAGAGCAAGTACGGCTGTTGTGGGAACCATCTAAGGGTGTGTTGTTCGACAGTAGGGATACAAAGTTCATTGAGGGCATGATGTATGGGAGCTGGGAGAAACAGCTGGAGGCAAGGGTGTCCCAGCAGATAGGGAGGACCACCATGCAGCTGGATCTGACTCCTAGTGTGTGGGAAGAGGAAAAGGAAGCAGCTGCGGGGAATTGTGATAGAGAAATTACAGGAGGCACCTACTGGTGGAGGAGAGGCTAGTGATAGCACTGGTGGAGCTGCTGGATCTGGAAAAGGAGAGCAGCAGCAGAGCAAAATTAAGGTGCCTAAGCTACCATCAAAATGAAGCCGAAGGGTGTCGTTATGAAGGGGTGGGAAACACTTGTCTCTAGGCCTGGACGCACCCGCACGGCAACAATAAAGCTGACTGCAGGAGCTGGTGCAGCAGAGCAGCAGCTTTGGGTTGAGAAGGCGTTACTGATTTTGCCTCAAGGGTATTACCCGAATGAGGAGGACGAGCATGCATGCTGTTTTCTTGCTCCTGCACCAGAGGAACCAGCTAGCATGGAGGAGGCATTAGCTGGACCAGATAGGGATAACTGGCTGGCTTCTAGGGATGCTGAGTATCAGAGCCTGCTAAAGAATGGGACATGGGAACTGGTGGTGCTGCCTGAGGGGAAAAAAGCTGTACAATGCAGGTGGGTGCTAAGGTTCAAGACCGATGAGAAGGGGCTGGTCACCATCTATAAGAGTAGGCTGGTGGCTAAAGGGTTTATGCAGATGGAGACCCGGGACTTCAATGATATCCTTGCTCCCACTGCCAAACCCCCTACCCTCCGTGTCTTGTTGGCAGATGCGGCTGTTAGTGGAAATTTCATCACTCAGATGGACATATCCACGGCATTCCTCAATGGGATTTTAGAGGAGGAGGTGTTAATGATACAGACGCCTGGGTATAAGGATGGTACAGGCAGGGTGTGCAAGCTGAAAAAGTCCATCTACGGCTTGAAGCAGGCGCCACGCTTCAAGTACCTGAAGTTAGCAGCTTTTTAGAGGAGATGAGATTCTGGACCACCAGCTGTGATGAGAGCCATTTTTCTCAAGGGGGAGAGGGAAAAGCTGGTGCTGTTTCAGGTCTACGTGGATGACATTCTTCTCTTCAGCAGCAGCATGATGGAAATTCAGAAAGTGCAGCAGCAGCTGATGGAGAACTTCAAGTGCAAGAACCTTGGGGAGGTAAAGTACTACCTCGGGATGCACGTGGAGAGGGATCTGGATCACAGGTGGTTGAAGCTGCACCAGGAGAAGTTTATCAAGGAGCTGGGGGAGAAGTATGGGATTGAGAATGAGCGCAAGGTTGCAACTCCCTTGCCAGCAGAATTCAAGCTTGTGAAGGATGTTAAGGATGAAGGGGTTGAAGCTGAGGAGCAGCAGCAATGGTTTGCAGTCCTTGGTTGGCAGGCTTTTGTATGCAGGGGTTCACACGAGGCCCGGCATCTTTATCTTGGTTGCGAAGCTGGCTAGGGTGGTGCAGAATCTTTCTGAAGAGAAGATAGATGCAGCTGAATGTGTGGTGAAGTACCTAAACTCTCACTCAAGTGTTGGGGTTCAATACTTCGCATCTGATGAATTTTCTGCCGCACTATATATTTCAAATTAATCAGTTTTAAACGTTTTATTGAAGGTGACCGAAACTGCGCCTACGAGCCCTCGCCTCGGATTTTGTCGCACATGTAAATCCACGCGAACACTCGACCTTTGTAAAAGTGTTGCTGCGAGAAAGGACGAGCGGTGTAGCTACCTTCTGCTCTTGGCTAATCTCCTCTAACAGCCTCCTCAGCCAAATTACCTCCTTCACCCCATGAAATATTGCCATGTAGTCAGACTCAACAGAAGAGAGTGCTGTCTTCGTCTGCTTCTTGAACCTCCAACTGACAGGTCCTTCCCCCAACTACATAGATCTATCCTCTCATAGATGATGAATCCTCCTTCTCAGAAGCCCACGTAGCATCGGTAAAGCAAGTGAGATAGAGATTGCCTTCTCAAGCCGCTCCCCCTTCTCTTCCAGCACCTCAACCCCTTTCTGCTTCACCTATGCAGATGCGGAGTATTGAGTTCTAACGCTTGAGTGAAAGTTCAGGAACTTCACCACATGTTCAGCTGCATCTACCTTCATCTCAGATGGATTCTGCCCAACCAAGAAAGAGATGTCGGGCCTCGTGTGAACCGCTGCATACAAGAGGCTGCCCACCAAGGACTGAAATTGTTGCTGCTCCTCGGCTTCAACCTCTTTATGCTCAGCAGCCTTCACATGCTTGAATTCTGCTAGCAGGGGAGTTGCAACCTTGCGCTCATTCTCAATCCCACACTTCTCCCCCAGCTCCTTGATAAACTTCTCCTGGTGCAGCTTCAACCACATGTGATCCAGATCCCTCTCCACATGCATTTTGAGGTAGTAATTTACCTCTCCAAGGTTCTTGCATTTGAAGTTATCCACCACCTGCTGTTGCACTTTCTGTGTCTCTTTCATGCTGCTGCTGAGGAGAAAAATATTGTCCACATAGACCAGAAACAGCACCAGCTCCTCCCCCTCCCCCTCGAGAAGGAGGCTCGTATCACAGCTGCTGGTCTTGAACCCTATCTCCTCTAAAACAGCTGCCAACCTCTGGTACCAGCAGCGTGGCGCCTGCTTCAAGCTGCAGATGAGGAACCCTCCTTCTCAGAAGCCAATCTAACTTCTTGTACCAGCAGCGTATCGCCTGCTTCAAGACATAGATAGACTTTTTCAGCTTGCACACCCTGCCCGTACCATCCTCATACCCAGGCAGCTGCGTCATGAACACCACCTCCTCTAAAATTCCGTTGAGGAATGCCGTTGATATATCCATCTGAATGAACAAACGGCTGCATCTGCCAACAAGACACGGAAGGTAGGGGGTTTGGCAGTGGGAGCAAAGGTGTCGTTGAAGTCCTGCTTCTCTTTCTGCATGCACTCCTTAGCCACCAGCCTACTCTTGTAGATGGTGACCTGCCCCTTATCATCGGTCTTGATCCTCAGCACCCACTTGTCTGAGGGGCTTTCTTCCCCTCAGACAGCTGCACCAAATCCTATGTTCCATTCTCTAGCAGGCTCTGGTACTCGCCTCCCTAGAAGCTAGTCACTTGTTCCAATCTGGTCCAGCTAATGCCTCCTCCATGCTAGCTGGTTTCTCTGGTGCATGAGTTCCAAGAGCTTTAAAATGAGCCAAGTTGCCTCGCAAAAAGTTATGCCATTACAAAGTTATGGCTCGGACAGCGTTTGCCTAGAGTTGGAATGCTAGCGTACTAGCATTGACTCGGTAGCATCTCACCGTCGAACCGCGTAGAAACAAAATTCCAGCAAGGAATTAATTCCCTTGAATCAAATTGACAATATCCAGGTACAAACAAAGAAGGATTAAATAGTTCTAGCTAGCAAGGACCTTCACACGCAAATGCATTCGCACACATACTCATACAAACAGACGGCAGGATGTCGTGCAATTTGAATTAGCACCCAACAGATGTCCACTAGGATGTGGGTTTCCAAGAAGTCCATCCACCGCACCTGCCGTCTTAAGAGCGTAGGCTGCGACTTAAGGTATTTGAGACCGCAGTGGTCAGTATAAACTGTTGTCTTGGCTCCTTCTAGGTAGCACCTCCACGCCTAGAAGGCTGTAACTATCGCTAAGTCTTCCTTGCCATTGATAGACAATTCAGTTATGCTTCGTGTAGCATTATACTGAGATAGGGGATAGGCTGCAAAACTGCGGCCATGATCCGGCATCAGTACTGCTCCAACTGCCTGGTCACTAACGTTTGTTTCCACCATGCACTTTCTGATTGTATCTGGTAGGATGAATACTGGCGCTGTAGTCAGTACTGTCTGTAGCTGCTTGATGGCTTGCTGTTGAGGAATATCCCATTTATAGGGCATATCATTTTCTAGTAAGTTCGTCAATGGCGCAACATTGTACGCGCTATAAACAGTGCAAGCAGAAAGGACGAGCTTGCAAAGGAACCCAAGATGTTCGCATTGCGGTTCAGTCCTATCCAACTCGAAATTGTACTGTTTTGTTTTGTTGACTAGTGAAGCAGGGCAGGCACGATAGGGGTACAATTTAGGTGAAGGTTGGATGTTGCTTGTCTGTATCTGCATGCTACAGGGCCAGGGGAAACCAGCGGAACCAACATTTGGCTGGTTGGGCAAAGACAAAACAGGTTCTGTTTTTAGAACCTGAACCTGGTTGTTGTTTCCCAGGTTGGAAAAACAGAACCAGAGGTTGTTTACCAACCTACCACCTGCTATTTTGTCCAGCCAGGTTGGTTCTGTTGCTTAGACTTATTTGGGATCATCCATGGTTGTTCCCAGGTCCTTGCTAGCTAGAACTATTTTGTCCTTCTTTGTCTGTACCTGGACATTATCAGTTGATTCAAGTGGATTCCTTCCTTGCTGAAATTTTGTTTCTACGCGGTTCAACAACGAAATGCTACCCGAGTCAACGCTAGTACGCTAGCATCTAGGCAAACGATGTTCGAGCCATAACTTTGTAATGGCGGAACTTTTCAAGAGGCAACCTGGCTTCTTTTAAAGCTCTTGGAGCGAGCTTCGATGTAGCGAATTCTCAGCTTAATCAGATCAATGGTCTGCACGGCACGCTGCGCGACGTTCAAGGTACTCTTGTTATTTTGGCTAAGTCATTCTTGACTCCTCTCTCTACAAACTTGGACCCGGAGATAGGGGCTTGTCTTGTACCAGGCACCCAGGGACCCTTGGAGGTGACTCCGAGGAGAGGTTTTAAGTTTGATTAAGTCTGAAGCTTGAGTTTATTAGGCCCTTACACCAACAGGGAGAAGGGGTATATCTTTCAGCCCTACACTGCTTGCCCCACGCCCTTCAGACCTGGTAACATCTGCCCTCTCATCAAACACTGCTCTCATGCGTGGTTCGGGTGTTAAGCGGAAGAATGGAGGAGGACAGAGGAAGCAGGGTGAAGTTAATTCTTTCAGTCCCGCACAGCCTGCAGTAAATTGTTAAGACACAATAGCACCCGGGGTTTCATTGCTCCCTGGTACCATAAGAAGGAAGGGAGTGAATTGAGGCTAAGTGCCGTGTCGGAGAAGAGCGGATGGGGAGGGCAAAGGGTTTCTGTGGAAGGGGAAAGACGGACATCCTTCAGTCCCATTGGCACTCGCCACTACATCACTCACTGCTGCAGCAAGACATAATAGAGTGGAGGGCCGAGTGGGGGGCCGGAGGATGGTAAATGAGAAGGGCGTTGGGGTGCTGTAGACTAGGAGATAGGGACCTCCTTTCCTGCCGGAACGTGGAGGTGCACCAATGCGAATGAGGGAGAGCGGACGTGGACTGGGGAAGGGGAAAACAGGCGGGAAGAGATGGAGGGGAGGAGGGGGGAGTGGACCAGCTGTGCAACAACCAGTGCACAGATGGTGGGCGGCGGAGGTATGAGTTCGTACCTGACCAGCCAAGGAGGAAGGGGAGGGAGGACTAGGGTGTGTGCCGTGCCAGTAGCCACTCATTGCTAGCATATGTTTATTTTATGCATGCTTGCTTGATTTCCTAGGCTAAGTGCTCTCCTTTATTTTATTATAGTTATAGCACCAAGCTAGGTTGCGTACACCGAATTCTGGGTCATTCGGTTGCCACCGAATTGCCTTCTGTTGGGTGCAAATTTACATTGCACGACATCCTGCCGTCTGTTTGTACGAGTATGCGTGTGCGAATGCATTTGGGTGTGAATGGAATGTTCGTGTGTTTGTTTGCTTTCGCAATTTTCGCTTGATGCATTTGCAGGTACTCGCGCAATGTGCGCTTCAGCACAACATTGTACGCGCTATGAACAGTGCAAGCAGAAAGGACGAGCTCGCAAAGGAACCCAAGATGGAAGCTTTGCAGTTCGGTTGAGTTGATTGCGCAGATTCAGTTCTATCCAACTCGAAATTGTACTGTTTTGTTTGGTTAACTATAGTGTAGCAGGGAAGGCACTATAGGGGTACAATTTAGGTGAAGGTTGGATGTTGTTTGTCTGTATCTGCATGCTACAAGGCCAGGGGAAACCAGCGGAACCAGCATTTGGCTGGTTGGGCAAAGACAAAACAGGTTCTGTTTTTAGAACCTGAACCTGGTTGTTGTTTTTCCCAGGTTGGAAAAACAGAACCAGAGGTTGTTTACCAACCTACCACCTGCTATTTTGTCCAGCCAGGTTGGTTCTGTTGCTTGGAATTATTTGGGATCATCCCTGGTTGTTCCCAGGTTGATTCCCAAGGTCCTTGCTAGCTAGAACTATTTAATCCTTCTCTGTTTGTACCTGAATATAGTAAAATTGATTCAAGCGAATTCCTTCCTCGCTGGAGTTTCGTTTCTGCGCTATTCGTTGGCGGAATGCTACCCGAGTCAACGCTAGTACGCTAGCACTCTAATGCTAGGCAAACACCGTCTGAGCCATAACTTCGTAATGGCAGAACTTTTCGCGAGGCAACTTGGCTCATTTTAAAGCTCTTGGAGCGAGCTTCGATATAGCGAATTCTCAGCTTAATCCGATCGACGGTCTGCACGGCACGCTGCGCGACGTTCAAGGTACTCTTGCTGTTTTGACTAAGTCCTTCTTGATCCCTCTCTCTACAAACTCGGACCCGAGGATAGGGGCTGGTCTTGTACCAGGCACCCAGGGACCCTTGGAGGTGACCCCGAGGAGAGGTTTTAAGTTTGATTAAGTCCTAATAGCTTGAGTTTATTAGGCCCTTACACCAACAAGCTGGTATCAGAGCTGCGTTATAGTGATCCTCGTTATAGGTAGCTATGGCGGGCAACACCTCGGCGGGAGCTGGTGAATCTTCAGCCCAAGATCGTAGCGGCAGCCAAGATTCTGGTCTTTCAGCGCCAAGGGGAGCGCGAACAAACCAGGGCTCGCTTGTCAAGGAGGTGCTGAAGAATTTCACCGTCGAGAAGTTCAATGGTGAGGGCTATGATGATTGGGCCTGGAAAATGCAATTATATTTCCGTCAGATCGGTTTGCTGAAACTAATGATTGGGGAGGAGCCTAGACCGAGTGACCCCACGCTGCAGGAAGATTGGGACGAGCGCTCCTCGGCTGGCTACTATTTGATGTCGCAGAGTTTGCAGCTGCTACAAGATGCAAGGGAGCCGACGTGGCAGAGGACGTGGCTTCGGTGGTGCTGGACGCGGTGCAAAGAAAGACGACGACTCCAACGACCAACAAGGAGGTACCGGTTGGGGTCGCGGTGCGAAATCTGGACGTGGGGGCAAGTCGGGTGCTGGTGGCAAAATGAAAGGGAGTTGCTGGTATTGTGAGAAGGAAGGGCACCCCTGGTTTTTGTGCTATAAGAAACCCGATGGATGGACCCCCCAGAATCGTCACCAGGATGGCGGCGCGCGGAGGAACCAGAAAAACGGCGCCAACATGGTCGCTGATTCGTCCGACAACAACCCGAAGGGCAACGGCGGTGCGGAGAAGAAGAAGGAGCGCACCGCGGGCCAATTCTTCCATGTAGGAGACAAGGGGGAGCAAGGAGACGCCTCTGCCAAAGTTGGAGCAGAGCTGCACCCCCTAGACTATTGGGTGTTGGACACAGGCGCTGCTTGGACGATGACGCCGCGCAAGGACCTGCTGGACGAAGTACGAGCTGCACCGATCAATGAAGTGTGCTCCGCCTCTGGACACATGTTGAAGGTGGCTGGTGCGGGACGAGCTGCATTTAAGGGAGCGGATGGCAAGCCGGTGGTGCTGCACGACGTTCTCTTCGTCCCCGACCTGAAGGCCAACCTTATCTCCCTCCGTAAGCTTGGCAAGGCTGGGGTGAACACCAACACGGATGGGGCACGCACTTATAAGGGGAAGCTGGGCAATCGGGTGCTTTGGGATCTGCACGAGAGCAAGGACGTGTACAGATCTATGTGGCAGCTGCCGGCCCTGGCGTGGCATGGTGGGGGGCAGGCTGGAGAGGGGTCTGCATCCCAGGGGGAGTGCAATGCCGTTGGAGGGGTTGGTGTGAAAGTGTCGGCCAGATCTGGGGAGACAGATTGGGCAACGGCACACCGGCGCTTAGGGCATGTGGCAATGCCTTTGCTGAAGCAGCTGGAGAAGGATGGAGCCGTTAAGGGTCTGAAGCTGAACGGACAGCCACCCGATGACAACTGTGAAATCTGTTTGCTTTCAAAGTTCACCCGTTTCCCTTTCCATAGTGTGGCTGGCAGGAGCAAGAAGCCTTTGGAGCTGGTCCACATGGACTTGGTGGGGCCGCTGCCGGTGCAAGGGCACAAGGGGGAGCGGTATTTTCTTACAATTGTGGATGACTGGAGCAGGCTGATGTGGGCGTATCCGCTGAAGCAGAAGGACCACGCCGCCTCCACGATACGGGACGATTGGCTGCCATTCGTGGAGAAGCAGGCGGAGTGTGTAGTGAAGCGGATTAGGACAGACCGGGGTGGTGAGTTCCTTGGAGCTGAAATGACGGCCTGGCTCAAGAAGCAGGGCATCCAGAGAGAGCTGACCACGGCTTATACCCCACAGTCCAATGGTGTAGCAGAACGGGCAAACCGGACCATTCTGGAGACAGCTAGGGCGCTGCTCATAGAATCTGGGCTGAGCAATTCTATGTGGCCTCATGCTATCCGGCACGCCACTGTCGCTAGGAACAGGGTGCTCACCAAGGTTGGGGATGACTCGTGGGTGCCGTTGGAGAGGTGGCTTGGGAGGAAGCCGCTGGTGGACATGCTGAGGGTGTTCGGTTGCATGGCAGTCGCCCACGTCCCCAAGACCTACCGCAGTAAGTTGGGGGCGAGTGCAATCTGGTGTGTGCATTTGGGGCTGGCTGCTGAGAGCAAGGGATGGCTGCTGTGGGAACCATCCAAGGGTGTGTTGTTTGACAGCAGGGATGTGAAATTCATTGAGGGCATGATGTATGGGAGCTGGGAGAAACAGCCGGAGGCAAGGGTGTCCCAGCAGATGGAGCAGATCACCATGCAGCTGGACCTGACTCCTAGTGTGTGGGAGGAGGGAGAGGAGGCAGCTGCTGGAAATGGTGATGGAGAGAAGGTACAGGAGGCATCTGCTGGTGGAGAAAATGGTGTGGAAACTGGCGGCAGCACTAGTGGAGCTGCTGGACCCGAGGGAGGAGAGAAGCAGCAGGGAAAAACTAAGAAGCCGAAGGGTGTCATTATGAAGGGATGGGAGACACCCGTCTCCAGGCCAGGACGTACCCGTATGGCTACTAAGAAGCTGACTGCAGAAACTGATGCAGCAGAGCAGCAGCTAGGGACCGAAGAGGCATTGCTGATTCTACCTCATGGCTATGACCCGGATGAGGAGGATGAGCCTGCGTACTGTTTTCTTGCCCCTGCACCAGAGGAACCAGCTAGCATGGAGGAGGCATTAGCTGGACCAGATAGGGACAAGTGGCTGGCTTCTAGGGATGCTGAGTACCAGAGTCTGCTGGAGAATAGGACATGGGATCTGGTGGTGCTGCCTGATGGGAAGAAAGCGATACAATGCAAGTGGGTGCTGAGGATCAAGACCGATGACAAGGGGCAGGTCACCATCTACAAGAGTAGGCTGGTGGCGAAGGGGTTTATGCAGAAGGAGAAGCAGGACTTCAATGAGATCTTTGCTCCCACTGCCAAACCCCCTACCCTCCGTGTCTTGTTGGCAGATGCAGCTGTTAGTGGGAAATTCATCATTCAGATGGATATTTCAACGGCATTCCTGAATGGGATTTTAGAGGAGGATGTGTACATGACGCAGCCGCCTGGGTATGAGGATGGTACGGGCAGGGTGTGCAAGCTCAACAAGTCCATCTACGGCTTGAAGCAGGCGCCACGCTGCTGGTACCAGAAGTTGGCAGCTGTTTTAGAGGAGATGGGATTCAGGACCAGCAGCTGTGATGAGAGCCTCTTTCTCAAGGGCGAGGGGGAGAAGCTGGTGCTGTTTCTGGTCTATGTGGACGACATTCTTCTCTTCAGCAGCAGCATGAAGGAGATCCAGAAAGTGCAGCAGCAACTGATGGAAAACTTCAAGTGCAAGAACCTTGGGGAGGTAAAGTACTACCTCGGGATGCACGTGGAGAGGGATCCAGATCACAGGTGGTTGAAGCTGCACCAGGAGAAGTTCATCAAGGAGCTGGGGGAGAAGTATGGGATTGAGAATGAGCGCAAGGTTGCAACTCCCCTGCCAGCAGAATTCAAGCTTGTGAAGGCTGCAGAGGATGAAGGGGTTGAAGCTGAAGAGCAGCAGCAATTTCAGTCCTTGGTGGGCAGCCTCTTGTACGCAGCAGTTCACACGAGGCCCGACATCTCTTTCTCGGTTGGGCAGCTGGCTAGGGTGGTGCAGAATCCATCAGAGGAGCAGGTGGATGCAGCTGAGCGTGTGGTGAAGTACCTGAACTCTCACCCAAGCATTGGAGTTCAATACTCCGCATCTGCACAGGTGAAGCAGAAAGGGGTGGAGGTGCTGAAAGAGAAGGGGGAGAGGCTTGGAGAAGGCAAGCTATTTCTCACTTGCTTTACCGATGCTACATGGGCTTTTGAGCGATTCAAGCGAATTCCTTCCTCGCTGGAATTTCGTTTCTGCGCTATTCGACGGCGGAATGCTACCCGAGTCAACGCTAGTATGCTAGCACTCCAACGCTAGGCAAACGCTGTCCGAGCCATAACTTAGTAATGGCAGAACTTTTCGCGAGGCAACTTGGCTCATTTTAAAGCTCTTGGAGCGAGCTTCGATATAGCGAATTCTCAGCTTAATCCGACCGACGGTCTGCACGGCACGCTGCGCGACGTTCAAGGTACTCTTGCTGTTTTGACTAAGTCCTTCTTGATCCCTCTCTCTACAAACTCGGACCCGAGGATAGGGGCTGGTCTTGTACCAGGCACCCAGGGACCCTTGGAGGTGACCCCGAGGAGAGGTTTTAAGTTTGATAAAGTCCTAATAGCTTGAGTTTATTAGGCCCTTACACCAACAGGAGAAGGCAAGCTATTTCTCACTTGCTTTACCGATGCTACATGGGCTTCTGAGAAGGAGGATTCCTCATCTGTGGGAGGATACATCTGCGTAGTTGGGGGAGGACCTGTTAGTTGGAGGTCCAAGAAGCAGACGGAGACGGCACTCTCTTCCGTAGAATCAGAGTACATGGCGATGTTCCATGGGGTGAAGGAGGTGATTTGGCTGAGGAGGCTGTTAGAGGAGATTGGCCAGGAGCAGAAAGTTGCTACGCCGCTGTTTTGTGATAGCAAGGGGGCTCTTGGGATGGCCAGAAACGCTGTGCTTCATGGGCTGAACAAGCACATGCGTATCAAGTGGCACTGGCTGCGTAAGGAGGTGAAGAGGGGGACGGTGCATCCGATCTACATCAAGACTCACCAGCAGCCAGCAGACTTTCTCACCAAGAGGCTTGCGGATGAGCCTCATTGGCGTTGTGTGCGCATGAGTGGAATGAGCATGAACTAGCATGGAATGATGGGGATGCAGCCGGCAGGCTGAGGGGGAGTGTGTTGGGTGCAAATGCACATTGCACGACATCCTGCCGTCTGTTTTGTACGAGTATGCGTGTGCGAATGCATTTGTGTGTGAATGGTGTGTTCGTGTGTTTGTTTGCTTTCGCAATTTTCGCTTGATGCATTTGCAGGTACTCGCGCAATGTGCGCTTCGGCACAACATTGTACGCGCTATGAACAGTGCAAGCAGAAAGGACGAGCTCGCAAAGGAACCCAAGATGGAAGCTTTGCAGTTCGGTTGAGTTGATTGCGCAGATTCAGTTCTATCCAACTCGAAATTGTACTGTTTTGTTTGGTTAACTATAGTGTAGCAGGGAAGGCACTATAGGGGTACAATTTAGGTGAAGGTTGGATGTTGTTTGTCTGTATCTGCATGCTACAAGGCCAGGGGAAACCAGCGGAACCAGCATTTGGCTGGTTGGGCAAAGACAAAACAGGTTCTGTTTTTAGAACCTGAACCTGGTTGTTGTTTTTCCCAGGTTGGAAAAACAGAACCAGAGGTTGTTTACCAACCTACCACCTGCTATTTTGTCCAGCCAGGTTGGTTCTGTTGCTTGGAATTATTTGGGATCATCCCTGGTTGTTCCCAGGTTGATTCCCAAGGTCCTTGCTAGCTAGAACTATTTAATCCTTCTCTGTTTGTACCTGAATATAGTAAAATTGATTCAAGCGAATTCCTTCCTCGCTGGAGTTTCGTTTCTGCGCTATTCGTTGGCGGAATGCTACCCGAGTCAACGCTAGTACGCTAGCACTCTAATGCTAGGCAAACACCGTCTGAGCCATAACTTCGTAATGGCAGAACTTTTCGCGAGGCAACTTGGCTCATTTTAAAGCTCTTGGAGCGAGCTTCGATATAGCGAATTCTCAGCTTAATCCGATCGACGGTCTGCACGGCACGCTGCGCGACGTTCAAGGTACTCTTGCTGTTTTGACTAAGTCCTTCTTGATCCCTCTCTCTACAAACTCGGACCCGAGGATAGGGGCTGGTCTTGTACCAGGCACCCAGGGACCCTTGGAGGTGACCCCGAGGAGAGGTTTTAAGTTTGATTAAGTCCTAATAGCTTGAGTTTATTAGGCCCTTACACCAACACCTTCTACCGAATTCAGGAAGCGTCTGTTTGGGACGCTTCGCGACCCTCGGAACCTTCGCGTAACACCTGGTTACTGGGCCTTGTGTCGAGCCTATATATAGCCTCGTGTTGTACCCAGGTGATTCATTCAATTCAAACTCTCTTTTCTGAGCTCGATCCTAGATCCTCACAAGTGGGGAGGCAGGTGCTAGATCCCCTCTTCCCTCTTCCTGATCCCATGGCGAAATTTCTATCCGGGGGCGAGCGTTCGAACGTAGTTCGCAACTTTCTACGCACCTTTTGGAGGCCCCACCCATCCCCCGCCCCTCGCCTGTAACATGGTCGTGGCGAACACCGCCTACGTGATTGCGAGGTTTTCACGAATATACTGAGAAGGTGTCTCATTTGTCTAGCCCGCCCCGACCTGGTCCGTTGCTAAAAGGTGCACGCCTGGTCTGAAATTCTGGTTTGATAGACCCACTTTGTGGACCAGGCATGGACCATACATGCGCTGGTCTGATGATTAGTTGTTGCGAGAAGCAACAGTAGGTACGCGAAGTAGATCTGAAATTGAGTTACCTACTTCTATGCCAGGTATAGTTCTCCGTCCAGTCGAGCACGAAAAACATGAATAGCGAGAAGCTTCGCAAACAAAAGTGGGAACTGCTACGCACGGGCTGGTCTGCCGACCAAATCGATGGCACCGTTGTAGTGTCATTCGAACTCTATAACAGGGTTGAAACTCCCACATCCCGGTCCAGTTCGTCGCTGGTTCACGTGTTGGTTCTCGAGCTGGTCCATCGGGTCCGCGTCGGACCCACGTGTACTCGCGCAGTTATGTCACGTCCTGAAATGCACCCGAATTAGTTCGCTACAGACTATTGCTGAATGCACCATGCATTTGTTGAATTAGGTTTCATAGGCAGATGCGAGATGAGGAGGCTCGAAAGTGCGGTGAAATTTGCGAAGCTGACCCGTAGGTTGTTCGGGCCGAGCGTATAAGTCGAACCAGACGAAGCGAGCTTTTCGGTTCGAATATACTTGCTAAGGTACAACTAGAGTAACTGATTTACTACTTTATAAACTACCTCATCAAAATAAATCTGGCTCTAGGTAAATTTCTGAAACAATCCCAACAACATTATATATATTAGCAACAAGGTCACTTGCCAAAGTTAACTATTACGAGTGATCGTTCGTACGAACCTAGCTATTGCATTGCAATTACCAAAATGAAAAATCCGCTCTTGCCATTTGATAAATGATCACACAAAGACCCTATTTTAACCATTTTAATAACCTTGTACACAGATTATTAGGAATGTCTCGACGAAACCAGGTCGACAGTTGGTTGACGGAGCGTCGACCACCGTCGACCTGACCCACGGGAAAAAAAAAAAAAAAACCCCATCGGATAGCTTGCCATCCGAAGGAGGCATCAACCCTAAACACATACGATAAGATGTTTAGGTAGAGCCAAAATTTATCAGTGTAATTTGCCTTTGTTTACTATTTACAAGGGTGAAATTAACGGATGACATTGATGTGTTTGGATCTTTTTGGGTGGATTAGTATTTCCCTGATATCTCAGTGTAACTGTGTAGGCCACACTGATGCACTTGGGCAATATTTCCCTTAGCGAAGTTTTCCTTGAAGAGCGTACAGAAACACCTCCATTCACCCCCCTCCACCCCCCCCCCCCTCCCCACCCCACCCGTCCCCCCTTCCTGAAACTCGACTTAACTGAACGAAATTTCCTAAAACTTTCGTCCCGATACATCAAATTTTGTAATATAATGCCAGCATGTGAGTACTGACAAACGACACTGCGTTAGTGTGCAAGGGTGAATTTCCATAACAGTACAAATCTCTGCGGTGATAGGGTGAAAATGGTGTGACGGGGCAAATGTCTTGCATGACAAAGCGAATGAACGTGACAGGTCAATGTCAGAATCCCAGCCACTAACCACTGGGATAAAAGGGCTTCTTTGTGTAGCGGGTGAGGGCGCCCATAACACCCCAGGCTGACGTGCCTGTAACCCTTCCCTAGGATCAATCAGGGATCCCCATGTGGACCTCTGACACCCCCTTGCACTGGGACGCCCGAAGTGCAAACACTGGAATACGAACCCGAAACCTTCGCTCTGATACTATGTCATAATGGCATACGATGGCTTGTTTTTGTAACGGGTGAATGTGCCCATAACCCCCCAGACCGACGTGCCTGTAACCCTTCCCTTGGATAAATCGGGGATCTTTAGTGGACCTCAGACAGTCAAGTGAGCTCCGATTGGTCAGACAGGGTCTTTTTATAAAAATCTGATTTATCTGATTTACACTGATCCATCAATGTTTCCAAAAAGGACACATTGCTCAAAAGGGCTTTGAAAATGGCTACACTGCTAATCGTGAGTAGCCGAAATCCAAATATAGGCCCTGTATTTAGGGTTATGCCTCCCTGACTGGATACATGCCTTATGGTTTTTATTTTTATTTTTCCCGCGGGCAGCGAGCTCCACCGTGTGGAGTTATTTTTCCGTTGAGCTATTATGAGGAAAGTGTATTATGGTCACACACACTTACTATGCCTCTGGTATTATTAAAAATCTCCCTGATTTGTGAGTATAATGTGTTTGGCTACACGGATGGCTTCGTGCAATGTTTTCAATGGCAGCGGCGGCGGTGACGATGGCACCGGCGGCAGGGACGGCGGCGGCGGCGGCGGGAAGGAAGCAATCCAGGCGGAGAGCGAGCGCAGGCTTCCACCATTCTTCACGTCGACATTGCTGCCCTCACTGCTTCGGCCTGTGCTGCTCGCAGTGGCGCTGCTATTTCCGTTGCTCCCGCTGCCTCTGCTATTGCCGCCGCTTGGAGCCCGGGTGCTTGCCCCATCCGACATTGCTGCTGCTCCTCACGCTTGTGCCTTCGCGGCTTTGCCATCAACGGTGTATATCCTTTCTCTCCCCCTCCATCTCTCTCTCTCTCTCTCTCTCTCTCTCTCTCTCTCTCTCTCTCTCTCTCTCTCTCTCTCTCTCTCTCTGTCTCTCGTTTTATACAGTCGCTATTTCGTCATCGACAATCGCTGAATTGTTGTCGTCAGCCGTTCTCTAATTCGCATGTTTGTCGCTCCCTGATCGCATGTTCGTTGTTTTGTTGCGATGGTTATCGAGCCACTAGTGATATGTCACTGTTGCCCTTCTAGCTCTTGCTCGCACTCGCCTGCGCGCGCGTGCTTGGCCCACCCGCCATTGCAGCTGCTCATCGCGCCTCTGCCGTTGCGGCCCTCTCCGAATCGGTTCTTCTTGCTCTCGTCATCCACATTCGCTTTCCCGTCGCCGTCTATCACGCTCTCGTCGCCTTGCAGTCGTTTCGACGCGACCATTATCGATCCACTATCTGACAAGCCACTGTTCCCCCTCCCTACTCTCACCTGCTGATCCTGAATGATGGGTCCTATGCATTCTAGAATGTAGCTCGTGGTGCATGTTTGGCTAACTCTAAGTGAATCATAAATTTAGGAAACTACAGAAGCAAATGTACTCTGTATGTCTAAAACGAGGTGGATATAGGCGGAGAAGAGCTAGGCAAGACTCTCGGGGGCGAGGCTTGGAACATAACGAAAGGTCCGTGGCGAATCAGAAGTGGTTTGTAGGCCAAACCAGTTGAAGCGAACTCCTCAAAGCATGCAAGCTAAAGTAAACCCACAGTAAGAAACCAGATATCTTTATAAAAGCTCAACGTAATGAACAGAGTTTTTCTAGGTAGTAAATTTATTTAACTAGAATCATTTGTTCCGCAAATTCCACCACTTGCCAACTTCAACGCATGCGCGGTGCAATTTACGTAATTTATACATGGCGCTGACCATACTTAGACAAAGAGGTAGACAACCCGAACTGCCCGCATTGGGTCGTTGTTGGTACTATTTCTCCCCCACATGACTCAGCATTTGACTGTAGCAAGTCTTGGTTGCTGCCTGCCTGGTGGTTCTCTTGCTGACCCACCAGGCTTCTTTTCCTGCACGGAAAGGATGGTGGTGGGAGTGGGAGGGCGGCGGGAGTGAGAGGGCTGTAGGATGGGTAAGAGAGGAGAATAAATCCCTCATTTTATCCAGGTTGACCTGACTTCCTGCTGCCAGAATTCTGCATGTCAGAGGTGGTGGTGGGAGCAAGATGGTGGTGGGAGCAGGCCTCGGATTCGTCTCTCGCGACTCCTCCCTCGCCTCTCTTTCCCCCTTTTGAACTCATACTCTCCTCTCCTCTCTCTAAACCCTCCCTCGCCTCTCCCACCCTCACTAACGTGTCAGCACACCCCTCTTCACGCCTCTCATGTTCCAACCATCCCATGCCTTTGACATCCCTCCCTCCTTTCCCACACAACCCTCCCACCCCATGCACCAGACGCCCTTCTTCCTTCTGCCCTCCTGCTCCTGCTCTTGCTCCTGCTCCTCCCCCTGTTCCTCCTCCTGCTCCTCCTGCTCCTCCTCCTCCTCCTCCTCCTCCTCCTCCTCCTCCTCCTCCTCCCCCCCCTCATCTTCCTCCTCCTCCTTCTCCCCAGCCCTCCCTCTCTTTCACTCCCCCTCCCCCTCCTCCCCCCCTCACAAATTCCCACATCCAACTCCTCTCCCTTTCTTCTACCCTGCATCCCCCTCCCCCTTCCTTTTCCCATGCATCCTTCTCCCCGTCCTCCTCTCTGGAAGCACCCCTTCCCCCCCCCCCCCACCTCCGCAACCCCCTCCCCTTTCCCGCCCCCCCTCTCTCTCTCACCATTTGTTTCAAACAACTCACTCACTTCTGCTTCGGTGAATGCTTCTCCTCCCACCTCACGCCAATGCTCTCCTATGACGCTATATTTACCCCCACTCGCCCTTCCCTGCTGACATTCTTGCGAACCCCAAAGCACCCCCCCTCGCACCCCCTTCTCATTGCTGGGGCATAATTCCCCCACTTCCCTCTCTCTCACCCTCCCCATCTCTCCGCCTGCCCCACCTCTGGTCTCATACTCCGCGCCCTGTTCCGCCTGCTCCTGCCCCTCACCCCGCGTCTACCAAACTTAAACCGCACGCGCCCGCATATCCCCCCCTCCCCTCTCGCGCATCCCATTCAGCACGGCAAAACGTCACTGGTACATCCATATGCTCTCACCCTCGCACTGGCACTCCCTCTCTCGAAGGCGGCGGTAGAGGCGCACGCGCAGTCTTCGCGCTGCCACCGCCGCCGCCGCCACTGCCACTCCGGCCTGTGCTGCTCGCAACAACACATGCTGCCTCCGCCGCTGTCGCGGCCGCTGTTTTGGTTGCTTCTCCATCTGGCAGACTCCCTTTGCTTGCGTGTCCTTGCCCTACCCGTTATTGCCGCTTCTCCTTGCGCTTATGCTGCCACATCTCTCTGTCATCGGTAAATATTTTTTGTCGCTTTATTGCTGTGTAAAGTTGCTCAATTTTCGTAGTCTGTTGCTCAATCCAGTTCTACTGTCCACAAGTATCTTAATTTAGTCTATGTGAATTTCCTCTCTAAGCAGTATAAAATTGTCTACTACTGTACCGTCCTTGTTCAGCCGAGTGTGGTCGGCTGCATGAATCGGCACTGTTATTTAGTGGGGATCGGTTGGGTCGGGGTGTTGCGTTACTTGTTATTAGAGGGCCCATTACTATTTGGTCTCCCTCTGTGCCTCGGCTCCTTCCTTTCCATTAGCTTATGGGCAATCGCTTTTGTGGTGGCCTGGCCAATTTCTTTGAACGGTGCATCCACAGCATTCTCAGCGATGGCACGTATCGTAGCGTGCTCGTTCGTTCCACGAGCCCAATGTCCCCTATTCCCCTATTCCCTATTTGCTGTTTGCAGAGTGCTAGAAATCCGCCAATGTGGTCCTGGACGGAATGGAGGTGGCGCTAAGTATACAGCTTTTGCCTTGCAAAGATTGGCGCCGCTATCGGCTCAAACCTCGCGCAGACCCAAGCAACATGCTTCTCACGTGCGATGATGGGCGACCTCCACGAAATATGATGGCGCCTAGGGCGGTAGCGGCTCATAGTCGCTCGGCTTCGTGACAATGACGCACCACCAGTCCATGGCAGGTCGACACTGCATAGTTGGCATCGAAAAACACGTTGATGGTGAAAATGATTATCGTCGGACCACCCTGTTGACTGGGGTCAAAGCATGGTGGACTCTGCGGCTTGAGTGTTGGGTATATGCTGCATTTGTCGCTTCGGGGTGTGCGACACCATCACTAGCTGTGCTCGAGCGTTCTACCACGCTGTCATGTCGGTACGCTATTGGTGCTGATGTTGCTTGTGCTATCATGCCAGGTTTAGGTCACGTTGGAGCGATTCACGTTCTGCCATTAGTCCTATTTCTTCGATGCTTTCGTGCAATCGACGCATCAGCTCGTCCAGGCGCTCCTCCATGAGGTCAGCGAGATTAATGTGGCCATAACGAAGGGTGTCGTCCGGCATATGTGCTAGGCACAATCGTGGCTCCAAGTGCTTACAAGAGAGCACGGGGACAACAACTCCTAGTAGGCTGAGAGGCGTAAGTCCCTCCTGACTAGTGCGATGTGAGCCGCGAGGATCGGGCTAGTCCCAAAGTGTAAGCCGACTCGGGCCAGTCAAGCAGTGCGTGGTTTGGGAAATATGACGCGCGAAGGCTGTCAAACACCTGGCAAAGAAGGTTGGCTTGTACGCGTTGATGAGGTGCTCAGTGAGGAATGCCAAAATTTTCCTTACAATTGGCCAAAGAGGAGGTTCACTATGGTGCACAAACAACAAATATGAAAGTAGTAAGGCTGCACTACCAATGTTGTTGGGTGCAAAATTCACTTTGCAAAACATCCTGCCGTCTGTTTGTACGAGTATACGTGTGCGAATGCATTTGCGTGTGAATGGTGTGTTTGTGTGTTTGTTTGCTTTCGCAATTTCCGCTTGCTTTACCGATGCTACTTGGGCTTCTGAGAAGGAGGATTCTTCATCTGTGGGAGGATACATCTGCGTAGTTGGGGGAGGACCTGTTAGTTGGAGGTCCAAGAAGCAGACGGAGACGGCACTCTCCTCTGTGGAATCAGAGTACATGGCGATGTTCCACGGGGTGAAGGAGGTGATTTGGCTGAGGAGGTTGTTAGAGGAGATTGGCCAGGAGCAGAAGGTTGCTACGCCGCTGTTTTGTGATAGCAAGGGGGCTCTTGGGATGGCCAGGAACGCTGTGCTTCATGGGCTGAACAAGCACATGCGTATCAAGTGGCACTGGCTGCGTAAGGAGGTGAAGAGGGGGACTGTGAATCCGATCTACATCAAGACTCACCAGCAGCCAGCAGACTTTCTCACCAAGAGGCTTGCGGATGAGCCTCATTGGCGTTGTGTGCGCATGAGTGGAATGAACATGAACTAGCATGGAATGATGGAAATGCAGCCGGCAGGCTGAGGGGGAGTGTGTTGGGTGCAAATTCACTTTGCACGACATCCTGCCGTCTGTTTGTACGAGTATGCGTGTGCGAATGCATTTGCGTGTGAATGGTGTGTTTGTGTGTTTGTTTGCTTTCGCAATTTTCGCTTGAAGCATTTGCAGGTACTCGCGCAATGTGCGCTTCAGCACAACATTGTACCCGCTATGAACAGTGCAAGCAGAAAGGAAGAGCTCGCAAAGGAACCCAAGATGGAAGCTTTGCAGCCCGGTTCAATTTATTGCGCAGATTCAGTTCTATCCAACTTGAAATTGTACTGTTTTGTTTGGTTGACTATAGTGTAGCAGGGCAGGCACTATAGGGGTACAATTTAGGTGAAGGTTGGATGTTGTTTGTCTGTATCTGCATGCTACAAGGCCAGGGGAAACTAGCAGAACCAGCATTTGGCTGGTTGGGCAAAGACAAAACAGGTTCTGTTTTTAGAACCTGAACCTGGTTGTTGTTTTCCCAGGTTGGAAAAACAGAACCAGAGGTTGTTTTCCAACCTACCACCTGCTGTTTTGTCCAGCCAGGTTGGTTCTGTTGCTTGGAATTATTTGGGATCATCCCTGGTTGTTCCCAGGTTGATTCCCAAGGCCCTTGCTAGCTATAGCTATTTATTCCTTCTCTGTTTGTACCTGGATATAGTCAATTGATTCATGCGAATTCCTTCCTCGCTGGAATTTCGTTTCTACTCGGTTCGACGGCGGAATGCTATCGGAGTCAACGCTAGTACGCTAGCATTCTAATGCTAGGCAAACGCTGTCCAAGCCATAACTTCGTAATGGCAGAACTTTTCGCGAGGCAAATTGGCTTATTTTAAAGCTCTTGGAGCGAGCTTCGATATAGAGAATTCTCAGCTTAATTCGATCGACGGTCTGCACGGCACGCTGCGCGACGTTCAAGGTACTCTTGCTGTTTTGACTAAGTCTCTCTTGATCCCTCTCTCTACAAACTCGGACCCGAGGATAGGGGCTGGTCTTGTACCAGGCACCCAGGGACCCTTGGAGGTGACCCCGAGGAGAGGTTTTAAGTTTGATTAAGTCCTAATAGCTTGAGTTTATTAGGCCCTTACACCAACAAGCTGGTATCAGAGCTGCGTTATAGCGATCCTCGTTATAGGTAGCTATGGCGGGCAACACCTCGGCAGGAGCTGGTGAATCTTCAGCCCAAGATCGTAGCGGCAGCCAAGATTCTGGTGTTTCGGCGCCAAGGGGAGCGCGAACAAACCAGGGCTCGCTGATCAAGGAGGTGCTGAAGAACTTCACCGTCGAGAAGTTCAATGGTGAGGGCTATGATGATTGGGCCTGGAAAATGCAACTCTACTTCCGTCAGATTGGATTGCTGAAACTAATGATTGGGGAGGAGCCTAGACCGAGTAACCTCGCCCTGCAGGAAGATTGGGACGAGCGCGCATCGGCTGGCTACTACTTGATGTCGCAGAGTTTGGAGCTGAACCAGCGTCATCACGTCATGCACCTGCTGCCGGAGGTTGAGTGCGGTCCGAAGGCGTGGACGGTGTTGAAGGAGCTGCACGCCCCTACCTCCGTCGCTGCGACGCTCATGATGGAGAGGGAGCTGTCCGCGTTGCGCCTGAGCGAGGGAGAGCCGGTGCAACCCATCTCTACGCGAAGCTGGCCATTTTGCAACTGATTATGGCAAATGACTGCTCGAACCGCTCTCCCCTCGCTTCCCTCGCGTGTCTTGCGGGCAGGCTTGTCATCTAGCTATCCAAACACCCATTCCGCATCGGCCATCAGCTCGTCTGTTTTGACCTACATTGTGCGCCAAGCCAACAGCCACTACAGGCAGATACCCAGAATATACCCACAACCCACGTTTGGCCCGCTGACTCCCCCACCCCCCCCCCCGCTGACTATTCCACCCCTCCCAGCTCAGCACCTGCTTCTCTTGCGTCAATTTCTGCCCCACGGATACCTGCCCCTTCGGTGCGACCTTACTTCTCAACCCCTTAATCTCTCCTTCCCACCTCTACCAACCTTCCCCCCCTGCCTTTCCATCAGCTCCCCACCACACCTGCTTCTCCTGCACCGATCTCTGCCCACTCATTCCCGTCCCTGCAACATGGGTGCACTGTTCATCAGAAAATCCGTTGTGGGCTGCTAAGGCAGTTCACTGCTACATTGTTCCCTACTCCCAGATTGGCACCTCAGTTGGCGTGCCTGGGACCCTGCACACTGCTGACTGCTTGCCTGTGCACCCCTGAAACATGGGCGCACTGTTCATAGGTAACTTGCGGGCTGCTGAAGCGCACTCCTTGCCAGGGCTGCAATGCTCCTGCCCTTCACCACTCATTACCCTCTCCCCTTCCTCCTCCATGGGCTTTGCACCTGCTTTTCCTGCACCAACTTCTGCCCCACCAACTCTCGCTCCCCTACAGCACTGTTTCCCACATCCATCTCACAAGCCGCTCTGCTATTTCCCTTCTCCGATCACGTGTGCATGTTGCAACCCGTCACTCTCCATAGTTGTCCCCCTGATTCCACTTCTGCTTCCCCTTCCACTTCCATTTCCCCCTTTTGCTTTCCCTTTCCTATCCCTATCTCCTTTCCAATCTCATAATATTTCCTTCCCCTTTACCATTCCTTTCCCCTTCGGCGTCTCCTTCCCATTCCCATTCCCATCGGCGTCCTCGTAGTTTAATATTGTTGGTTTTGAACTGTAACCAGCGTACCAAGAATTTACGAACGATGTAGGGAACGGATTCTACTAATCTGAAAGTGACAAACGACCCAACCCCATCAACGTCCTCACCCCCTCTCCACCAGGCGTGCATGGTGCAGCCAGTAGCGCCCACCTCCTGCCGTCTCTCTCTCACCAACCTCATCGACCTCTTCCCACTGCACACCCCTCTGCAGCTACTCTAGTGTGTCATGGCAAAGTGCTATGGGGTGAAAAGGAAGAGGATTGGGGAGGAGGGTCATGAAAAGGCCGAGCTGTGAAAGTGAATAGGGCTTACGGGGTTGAGTTTAGACAGTGCAGAGGCGTGCAAATATTTCCTAGACCTTACCTCTCCCTTGTTCTCCCCTGCGCCATCACCGTGCGCCATCACCATCCTGGCGGCCATGCTGCAGTGAAGACTTACTGTAGTCAAATGCAGAGTCTTGCAAGAAGGAAGAATTTCAAGCACCCCAATAGTGCCTCTCTTTGGGTTGTGTTTTGTATGCCGCTTTACAGTGTATAGAACGTACAATTTTGTGAATTTTGTAATTGCCCTGGACAAGTTAGCTGTACGCATTGTTGCATTAGGTTTTTTATTTTTTTCAATCATGCTCAAAACTTTGTTTCTGTTGAGTTAGTGTAAGGAGATGTAGTCCATTAGAGTATGTGTACGAAGTGCTCACGTCGGCTGGTTCGGCCTAGAAACTCGCCCCAAACCAATTCCGAATCCCCTACTCACCTTTCGCAGCACCTTCAAACCTAACTACCCTGAGATCTTCGGCTAGCTCGACTCTGCCTGTATATTATATTTTTGAACATTTGTTGGGCGCTCAGCAGCGTTCTTTGGCTTTCATTTTTAGTGCATTTCAGTTTCTTCGTAAAACACCCGTACACACAACAAATCACCTTGTTTGTCTCAGCCTAACATGGGCCGATGGCTAGGTTGGAGTCATAGGGGGAGCCGCGTTCAGGAAGTGCGACTCACTAGAGCCAGCGGTGGGGCGTTGGATTGTGCCACCATAGCTTTTGCGTCAAAGCAGGACAGGCAGGCGATGATCGGACAGCAACCATCGACGGTAAAAAGGCAATTGTAGACGACAAGAATGTGACAAAACACGACGAGAGTCGCATACGACGAGAATGAGACAGCCAACAACGAGAGTGCGGCAGTTGACGACGAGTGAGTGACAGATGAGATGGAGAGAATGTGATAGTCGACGACGATTTGCAAAGGCAGGGATCCGCGACAGCAGCAGCAATGGCGGGTGGGGCAAGCACGGGCCCGCAGGCGGGACTCTCGGCGGCGGTAGCGATTGAGACAGCGGCAGCGGCGGCGGCGGCGGCGGCGGCGCAGGAGCCGTGACGGAGGCATCGGCGTTGCTGTGAGGAGCACAGGCCGGAGCGGCAGCGTCGGCGGCGGCGCAAGGGGCGGTGGAAGTGCCAGTCGTGCTCCGCTTTGATAATCTCTTTATCGTTGTCATCCCCACCCCTGCTACGCACGCGCTTCCACGAGAGTCCGCACAAATTGGTCTGCGCGCCAGTGGAAGGGGGAGCGCAGAGAGCGCTAGCAGTGATGGGCGGCCGCGCGGAAGGGGAAGGGAATGTGGGACGGTGCTGCGAGGTGCCAGGAGGGGAGGGGGGAAGTGGGAGTGCGGGCATGGCGGAAACGGGGTGAGGTGCGGGAGAAGGTTGATCAAGAGGCGAAGCAGGAGAGTAGAGGAGGGGAGAGAGGGAAGTGGGGAGTGTACGCGCGAGGGGTGCGCGGAAGGCTGATTGGGCAATGGGGAGCGGGTAAAGGGGCGCAAGTGGGGAAATGAAGGGGGCGGCACTAGAGGTGGGAAGGCGGGATGGGTGTGCGTGAACCCAACAATGTCGGAGGTATGGGATGGGCCATGGTGGCGGTTTGAGGCACGAGCAGATGAGGCCTATGGCAAAAATAGGAGGCACGGAGTGGGTGCAGGGGAGAATGGGGTGGAGGGAGGGAGGGTGGCAGGAGAGGGGGCCAGTCAGCGGCAACGAGTGGGTAGAAGCGGGGCTGTTAAGCGTGTTAGGCACACACCATCCTGTGTTAGGCACGCATATTAAGTCAGTCAGACACACACTCTACGTAAAATATACAGGTCAAGTCAGGCATACAGAGCAGCATGGAAACACACACCAAGTCGGTCGTACAGGTGAGATTAGGGCAGGCAAAAGGGGGGAGGCTAGACATGTTTGTTGCTGGGACAGATCAGGTGCAGGCTGATTGGCCAATGCCCCACACATGCAAGACTGGGTTGGATAATACGTTTTTTTTTAGGGCCTAGCTAGACATTAAGGTCACAAAAGACTCTAGGTCATGCACACATTTAATTGTCGACTTCCGCACTAGCTCAATAAGGTTTCAAGGGCCAACGATCAACCATACATATATTGTGAAGGTGGCAAGATACATGAGCATAACCATATACCAGGATTGATGCCTTTGCGAAACCCAGGCCTCGTCTTTTGATGTCGTCCTCTCAGCTTGTGGCAGCACGACAATAGAGGTAAGAGAAGTGCAACAGGATGTAACAGCAACATATATCATACCTAACATTCACCCAATGCTCCCGCCAACCCGATCAGGTAATCCAGCCCTTGTCTCACCTCCCCCTTATCTTCTTTGCCTGACTTTCTGTTGTCAATTTTCTAGTCATATAAACGCATCAATCTTGCTCTCATCGTGCCATCCTCCCTCCTTCTTGAGGTTCACGTTGTGCACCAACTGGGCATCTTGTTTCTCGTCCTCCTCCCACTGTTGCCCTCCCATTATTTATCCCCCTCCCAACACAGACAAGCAGCAGTGCCATTGCAAGCAATTGCACATCTTTATGGTCTTGGCAATGTTAAATGAACACCCAGTTTGCAACAGAATATCATAACAATTCCATGCTGGCGTGACAACTAATGCCACCAAGCTTGATAAGCTTGATACGAGTGTTTACTGTGCTTGATAAGCTGCGGGAACGTGGAGTTGAGACGATAAGGGGTCATAAGTACGGAGTGTCAAAGGAGCATTGACGAGAGGATAAAATTGGTGATTGACGATATTGCTGGTGTGCGAGTTGAAATGATTCGTATGATGGGACAGGCCTTCCTGCTGCAAGTACGCATGCACGTGAACTCCCTCATGCCCATTCAACACATATGATGAAGCATACTAACACTGGTGAAGCATACTAACACATATGATGAAGCATACTGCGAAGCATTCTAACACTGGTGTTAAACACACATAAGAGTCGACTAAGTAAACCATTTTAGAGATGAATTTCATAGCATCCCTTCTCAGCACATATTGTGTCGGCACATGTATTGACAGCACATGTATTGATAGCACATGCCTTGACAGCACATGCCTTGACAGCACATGCCGTGTCAGCTCATGCCGTCTCAGCACATGCCGTGTCAGCAAATGCCGTGTCAGCACATGACATCCGATCATTGCTTTCTTCTCAGCGCCTCGTATAAACTACAAAAGGTTTTAGACCTCACATATGCATTCTCTCCTACAACAAACCCCCTCTCCTTCCTCTCCCTTCCTCTTTTTGCTGATCGTGTTTTGAACGTTGCTGCTCCTGCAGTGTGCAACCCTAAACCCTGAACCTGTGGACGAGTACATGGTGCTGCTTTTGGCCTTACCTACAGGTACATCCCACTACACTGCCATTTTAGAATCAAACTTGCTTCCGTCACTGCACCGCCCTTGAATCTCTGAACCTATTCATGCCTTCATCCATGCATGTTCTTCACCATCGAGGTCTATGGGACACAATGAGCATGCCCCATAATAGCAGCAGCTGAGTGGGACAGCAGCTGAAACAAGGAGCGGTAGGGGGGTGCATTAAGTGGGTAGAGTGGTGGGTTTGCAGTGAGAAGATGCAGCTGCAATAGCCTACTCTGCTGCACTTCGGGAAAGTCCAGGCTAGTAGTAGTTACAAGAAATGGCGGCATATGTCTTGTCACAGCCGAAGTGTAATCGGTTGTCATGGTACTCGTGTAGTAGCAGGTGGCAAAACCTGGAGTCATCAAGTACACAAACCGCACCAGAATCTGCATGGGTCCAAAACGAGTTGCTGAAATGGAAGGATGGGTGATGAGGGACTTTCTATCTCCAGCTTCCTATGAGAGATGACGTGACCTAGAAATGACAGCTTAGTTTTGGCAGACTTACACTTTGGACGCTTGGCATACAATCTGTGCTCACTCAACTGTGCAAGGACCAGCTCAAGATACTTTAAGTGCTCCTCACGAGTGCGGCTATAAATCAGCAAGTCATCAATGAGAACCACCAGAAACTTGTCAATGAAATCACTCAAAATGCTCTGCATCATGCCTTGGAAGGTGGCTGGAGTATTGGTGAGACGAAAGGGCAACACATGAAACTCATAGTGATCGTAGCGTGTTTGAAAAGTTGTTTTTGGGATGTCCTCACTTTGAATCCGCACCTGATGATACCCCGAACGCAGATCCAGATTCGAGAAGTACCGTGCCTCACCGACTTGCTTGAACAGCTCATCCATCCGTGGCAATAGGTAACGGTTCTTTACTGTTAACTTGTTGAGCCCGCCGTAATCTGCACACATCCGCAGAGAATGGTCCTTCTTCCGCACGAACAGCATTGGGGAAGCGCACGGTGAAGAATAGGCTGAATGAGCTGCTTAGCTAACAGGTCCTCTAACTACTTCTTCGGCTCGTTCAACTCCACTGCACTCATCTTGTAGGTAGGTCTAACAGGTGGGGCAGATCCTGGAATTAGCTCTGTCCTATGATCAGCAACTCGCTTAGGAGGAAGGCCAGGCATAGTGCTTTGAATTGGAGTTGCTGTAGAATCTGCACAAATTTATCACTACTTTGAGGGTTCCTGTGCATGAACGGTGACAGACATCGAAGGCGCCAAGGCTGAGTACTACACAGAATCGCTCATGACGTGTAGCGTGCTTCTAAGGAATATGACACCCGCGGAGCAACTCGGCATTCGTTCCTTCAAGGAGAAACCGGCTCTGGCACTGGAAGCTTGGGGGTACCTCACGAAGATGTACCAGCCGAGGATTCAGTATCATCGGGCAGGCTCCTGCAACAATTACAGGAAATCCAGATGGGGCACAGGGAGAAAGCAAATTAGTATATAGATCGTTGTCGAAGAATTCGCACCCAAATTGCAAAGCACGGGAGCACAATCTCTGAAGAAATCTTTGTCACCATTGTGCTCGTCGGACTTTGGTCAGAGTAGAGGCCTTGCAAGGAACTACTTCGACATCACAGAGCCATCTCTGAAGCTGCCCTTTAGTCCACGCTTCTCATCGAACAATACATGTAATCCAGCAATACAAACTCAGCAATGCAACAAGAACACCTCACCTTCTACACTGATAGTTAAGAAGGTTGACGACAACCAAAACAAAACCTTAGGACACTCTTTTGAGAGATGCAGATTCCGCTCCAACACACGCCACCCAAATACAACTCACCCAAAATTTTTGGACAACTCACAAACATAATCTTGGTACAACTCACACACACAATCTTAGTACAACTCACACACCACCTTATGGGTGGTACTCTGACTAAGGAAGAGTTATTTAGCATTTTAAGGAAGAGTTTGTGCGACGACGACCGCGACGACTGCGCCGTGTCAACGTAGTAACTAAGTGAACATGAGAATGAATAAGTTGGAAAGAAACATATGGCAAGTTATAAACGGTGAACACAAGCTGAATCTCCGGTCATGAATGTACACCTAGAATAACAAATATAAGCTGTAAGGAATATAGCTTGACTCACCCCCATAGTCTAGGCTACGGTAATACAGTGGAAGCAACACATATTTCAGGGTGAATCACGAAGTCACCAAAAAGTCCGAAACCAAGGGTCAGATGACCAGTCAGCAATAACAGACAACGGTCACAAGACCGGTTCATAGGAACAAAACCAATCTGAGGGTGGATCTTTAAATCACCACGCAGTCTGAAAAAAAGCAAGAGGCCACAAAGCTAGTCCACATGCAAGGATATAGCAAATATAGGAGATGCAAGAGTACAAGACAAGCAAGAAAAATATCTCCACAAAAGCAAGGGGCCACAAGGCCAGTCCACAGGAAAAGATATAGCAAACATAGCGAGATGCAAGGGTACATGACAATGCATCTCTACACAAGCAAGTGAGAGCCTGTAGACACAAGGCCTAGCTGGGTGCAGAAACGCCGATGGGCATGAAGCGGCAATTCCTTGGTGAAGATATTTGCAATATTCGCCTTAGGGACCACACGTCTCACGAGTGCCTGGCCACGCTGGTGCAACTCACGCAAAAGTAGTAATGGAGCTGAATATGCTTCACCTTCCCAATCAGACGGAGCTCCTCGCACAATAGGATAGCATACATGCTGTGAACGAACAAGACTGGGGGAGAGCGAGGTTGCTCATGAAGGCCAGTGAGGAGGAAAGACAGCCAGCAAAGATACTGGACAGCCGTGGCCGCAGTGTACACCTCTGCCTCACTGCTGGAACCGGAGAGGGATGACGCCCGAGTCGACCTCCACGAAACTGCTCCAGTCCGAAGGCTGCAGCAGTACCCATGTGTAGACCGCCCGTCCTGCGTCGTCGGCTCATGACGAGTCCGAAAAACCAGTGAGTATAGCATGCGGCTTCCCTACAAGGAGAAGTCATATGCCTGGTGTGCTCGCCACATACTTCGCCCGTGAGAAGTTGCAAACCAGTGAGAAGGTCCTGTCTCCCAGTCACAACAAAGCGCTTCATGATGCTGAGAGGGAAAGCTACGTCTAGACGAGTACAGGTCATCAGGTACATGAGACAACCCACCAACTCAGGATATGGATCACTGGGCTGAAATGACCCGTCTGAAGGTAAGAGGGGTGGAGCTGCCCGACCATATGCGACTGCGTTAGCCTAATGGTGCAAGCTGACCTATCCTAGGTGATCTGCAAGGCTAAGGCAGCGTATTGGTGCAAGCCAAGGAAGCGCTGCAACTCACCAAGGTAAGTGCGCAAGTGTGTCTCCTTTGCAGTTCCTCCTTCACAGAGGCCAATGCGCATCAGTTGTGAGTGGCAAAGACTAGGTTGTCAACGTAAACCAGAATGAAGAACGGGGTCGAAGAACGGCGTACGTGCGGAGAGTCACTCTACAATGGTCGTGAGCTAGACTTCGGGGTGTTGGCACAAACTATAGGAGTGATCATAGCTTTGCATGAGTTCCTTAGCACTTGCATATTCACGGGACAAGTTGGCAAAAGTTTCCACTAGCAAAGTTGGAATTACAGAATAATTGAACGACATCACAATAACAAGAATGACTACATCAGGCACCTAGCAACTCTGGAGCTAGCCTGGTCGACCGCCAGCACAGCATGGTCGACCGCCTGCCAGCGTTGCGTAGAGGAGCCACGCCAGCACTGCAGAAACGCGGCCTGCCAACACAGCAGGTCAACGGCATGCCAACGCTGCAGCAGAGTGGCTGTCCAGCGTTATACCTGTAGAAGACAGCAGTACGCATGTACGCAGGTTCGCGCAGACGATTGGCCCGACTTGCACCGTTGTGCATCCGTTGGTCCTAGTCTGTGCCTATCCAGCCATTTCGACTGCGGGATGTTGGAGTAGGCTAGTGCTCGCTCTGGCATTTATCATGGTGTTCCTTTGTTATTTCACCATGCTTAGAGCGAGTTACACCTCCGGTTCAGTTTAGGTTCATTTAATAGTTTCTAGCACAAACTGAACACACCCTAAGTTCAATTAGGGTTTCCTACTTTTGTCTCTCGACACTTTTTCCTAATCAATTTCTTCAACCTATCTTCCTAGCCATGGCTACCACTCCTATATTAACATGGTATACAGAGCCTAATCCTTGGCGTTTTCTGCTTATTTACATCTCTTAGGACGCTTTAGACCTTAGGCATCCGGGGCGCCACCTCCCACTCAGTGTAGATTTTTCGTTTCCTACCATCTCGACCCTCGATTTTCTCTTTGTTTCCCTCATTATTTAAACTCGCGGACCCCCTTTTCCATCCCCCGAGTCCTCCCTACCCCGTCGTGCGCCTCGTCGCTCAGTCGCACGCCATCTCCCCTCGTCGCGCGCGCCCTGCCCTGCCCTCCCGTCGTACGTCCTGCCCTCCCGTAGCCCGCAAGCGCCCTCCCTCTGCCGTCGCGCGCGCGCCCTGACTGCCGACGTCGCGCGCGCGCACCTTGTTCGCCGCCGTCGCACGCGCACAGTCTGCCCGCCGCCGTCACTCTCCCCGCCGCCCATTCTCTCCTTTCTGCGGCCGCCCTCCCTCCCCCCCCCCCTTTTTTCGCGGACATTTTCCTCTCCCCTCGTGGTGCGCTGAACCCCTCCTTCCTTCCCCCCCTTCTCCTGCCTCCTTCGCACCACCTCTTTCCTCTCCGCTCAGCACACCCACCTCTTCCACTCCTCCCCCTCTCTTCTCTCCTCCCCCCCTTTCGTGCTCCTCCTCCATTCCTCCACTCTCGTTTGTGCGTCAAGCACCACCTCACCTCTTCGTCCTCCTATTTTCTCTCCATATCTACTACCCTTCCATACCATCCGCCCCTTCACCCTCCTCCTCCTCTCCTCTCTCCCTTCATTCCCCTCCCGATCTCCCTCTCTCCTCCGCCTCTCTCCTCTCGTCTACTGCTGCAGCTGGCTGCCGGCCTTGCTTCGTAGCCGTGCTTTGTCCCCACTGTGTCCCTCCTCCTCTTATTTCTCCCCTCAGCGGCGCAGCAGCAGACTACTCCGCCATCATCCCTCCTCCTCTTATTTCTCCCCTCAGCGGCGCAGCAGCAGACTACTCCGCCATCATCCCTCCTCCTCTTATTTCTCCCCTCAGCGGCGCGGCAGCAGACTACTCCGCCATTGTCCCTCCTCCTCTTATTTCTCCCCTCAGCGGCGCAGCAGCAGACTACTCCGCCATCATCCCTCCTCCTCTTATTTCTCCCCTCAGCGGCGCAGCAGCAGACTACTCCGCCATTGTCCCTCCTCCTCTTATTTCTCCCCTCAGCGGCGCGGCAGCAGACTACTCCGCCGCTATCCCTCCTCCTCTTATGTCTCCCCTCAACGGCTCAGCAGCTGACTACCTCGTCGAAATTCCTCCTCCTCTTTTATCTCCCCCCAACTGCTCCATTGCCATCCCCTTCCTCAGATGGGGCCTATTCTCGCTCTTACCCCTCCTCCTCTGCGCTTCCGCCCTCACCCGTCTCCTGCGGTACCTCCTCTCCTACCCTTGCCTTCCCTACTCTCCGCCCCTTTCGCTGCCCCGTCCTTCCCTTGCGCCTCTCCTCCTTGCCGCTGGACCCCCCCTCTTCTCCGCCCCTCTGCTTGGAGTCCGCTGTTCCATCAACGTCGCCGCTCTTGTGTCGTTGTCACCTCTGGTATTGGTTCTCTGGCCTCTGTCTTCAGTGTGACCCTGCCATCTCAGGATAGCATCCTTGGTGCTTCTCCCCTTATGGACCCTTGCTTTGTCGTTCCACTTTTTCCACCCGTTCCAAGCGCTGTCTCTCACTCTCCTAGCCCTACGGCTGCCGCTCTCTCACTTCCTCGCTCTGGCGCTGTCACTGGCCTTTACGTTCCCTCTTGCCGTCATAACCTCCTCTCTCTCCCTACCCTCCAACGCCTAGGTGTGCGGGCACTCTTTCCCGCCGGTGAACTCTTTTCTGATCTTCATTACCACGACCGTCACCTTGCTCGTTTCACCCTTTCTCCTGTCACTCACCTCTACACCCTTCGTGTTCCCCTCCCCTCATCCGTCCATCACACCTCTTCTTCCTCTGCCCCTCCCGTCTCCACTTGCGACTGTCGCTCTCTCACCCAACCTACCCTTCTTCTTCATCATCGTCTTGGCCACCCCAACTTCCCTCTCCTTCGCAGCATGGTCACTTCGAAGCTGCTTCATGATCTCCCTCCCTCTCTCCCGCCCCTTCCCCCCTCTCCTGCTCCTCCATGCACCCCTTGTGTCCAAGCCAAGCTCTCTCAATCTCCTCATCCTTCTTCCCCTTCTGCCTCCCCCAAACCACTTGATCTTGTGCATATGGACCTCTGGGGTCCATCTCCCATTGCCTCCCGCCAAGGTCATCGTTACTTTCTCCTTCTTGTCGATGACCACTCTCGCTTTGCCTCTGTTTATCCCCTCCGTGCCAAATCTGACGCCCCCTCTCTCATCATTCGCTGGGCTGAGCAGGCGCGCCTTCGCTTTGGTCGTCCTGTCGCCCGCTTCCACTCTGATGGTGGTGGCGAGTTCTTTAACCACTCTCTCCTTTCTTACTGCTCCTCTCATGGCATTCGCCAGACCTCCACCCTCCCGCATTCTCCTGAACAGAATGGTGTTGCCGAGCGTCGTATTCGCACTCTCATGGAGATCACCCGTTGTCTCCTTACTCATGCTTCTGCTCCACACTCCCTTTGGAGCTACGCTATTATTCATGCCACTCTTCTTTCCAACCTTCGCCCCCATCCTCTTCGCCCTTCCATTACTCCCTTCCAGCTCTGGACTGGCCGCCAGCCCTCCGCCCGCCCTCTTCGGGTGTGGGGCTGTGTCGCTCATGTCCTTATCAATCCCGCCGATCGAGCACGTCAGGGTGGGAAGCTCGCTCCCAAGACGCAGCTCTGTGCGTTCATTGGTATCAATGCTGACTGTCCTGGCTATCTTTTCTATGCTCCCTCCTCTCAGCAGCTCATTCGCAGCCAGGACGTTATCTTTGATGAGACTCGTTCTCCATTCCTCGCCCCCCCTCCCACCCCTCCTCCTCCCTCTCTTCATTGGTCTGACTTTGACCCGCTACCCTCCGCTGCACCCTCTCCTTCTCCACTTCCTCCTCCCCCTGCTCCGCCTCCCCTCCCTGCCCTCTCTACTCCCCCCTCTGCAGTCATCTCCGGCTCCTCTCCTCCTCCCTCTTCCTCTTCTGCTCCCCTGCCCTCTCCTTCCCCACCTCCTTCTGCTCCTCTTCCTTCTCCTCCTGCTCCTCCACCTTCACCGCGTCTCACCCGCTCCATGACCCGTGCTATGTCCAATTTTCAACACTCTGCTCTCTTTACTCGTCTCTCTCCCTCTCCAAACGTCGATCTTCTCGAGGATCGCTTTGAGGAGCTGTTCTCCATTCATCCTGTTTCACCCCTCCTCTGTGTCACCATTGGCGATTTCTCCAATTCTCCCACTCTTCTCTCCGTTGACACTGCCGCTATTCCCACCCCTCAGACCTACTCCGAGGCCGTGTCTGGCTTTCATGCAACTGAGTGGATGGCTGCCATCATTGCCGAGTGTGAGGCATTCACCCGAACTCAATCTTACGTTGACTCTGTCCCCCCCCCTGGCGCCACCATTGTCAAGGGCAAATGGGTCTTTCGTGTCAAGCAGCTGCCTGGGGAGCTCCCTGTCTTCAAAGCTCGTTACTGCGCCAAAGGTTTCACCCAACGTGAAGGCATTGACTACTTTGCCACTTACTCTCCCACTGCCCGTCTCCCCACTCTTCGCCTCCTTCTTGATCTAGGCGCCCGTTGGGATTGGGAGATTCACTCCATGGATGTCTCCAATGCCTTTCTCCAGGGCGAGCTTCATGAACGCATTTTTCTTGAGCGAGCTGAAGCGCCCAGTCTATGGTCTTAAACAAGCCCCCCGCGAGTGGCACGCTAAGCTCGCCTCCACTCTTCACTCTCTTGGCTTCTCTACCTCTTCTTCCGACCCCAGTCTCTTCATTCGCACCTCCCCCCACAGGCTTTACATTCTTGCATACGTCGATGACTTGGTGCTCCTCGCTGAAGATTCTGCCGACCTTGCCGCTGTCAAGCAGGCCCTCCAGGCGCGTCTCCTGTGCAAGGATCTTGGCGAGCTTCGTCATTACCTCGGCATGGAGATCCGTCGTAATCGTGCTGCCCGCACCATCTCTCTCTCTCAATCCTTCTACATCCACTCCATTCTTGAGCGTTTTGAAATGTCGCAAGCGAAGCCTGTTTCCACTCCTCTTCCCGCTAACCATCAGCTTACCGCCCCTGCTGTTCCCGCTCCCTCCTCAGAACTGCGACCTTATCCTGAGCTCGTTGGGTCCCTCATGTATGCTATGATGTGCACTCGCCCCGATCTTGCTTACCCCCTCAGTGTTCTCTCTCGTTTTGTTGGCCTTGGTCGCCACACTGACGTGCACTGGGCGGCTGCCAAGCGTGTTCTCCGCTATCTCCGCGCTACCTCTGATCTTGCACTCACTCTTGGTGGCTCTTCCCCCCCCGTTCTTTCCGGTTACAGTGATTCCTCCTATGCTGATTCTCGCCCTGATCGCCGCTCCTCCCAGGGTTATGGTTTCACTCTTGGCAGTGGCCTCATCTGTTGGGTGCAAATGCACATTGCACGACATCCTGCCGTCTGTTTGTACGAGTATGTGTGTGCGAATGCATTTGGGTGTGAATGGAATGTTCGTGTGTTTGTTTGCTTTCGCAATTTTCGCTTGATGCATTTGCAGGTACTCGCGCAATGTGCGCTTCGGCACAACATTGTACGCGCTATGAACAGTGCAAGCAGAAAGGACGAGCTTGCAAAGGAACCCAAGATGGAAGCTTTGCAGTTCGGTTGAGTTGATTGCGCAGATTCAGTTCTATCCAACTCGAAATTGTACTGTTTTGTTTGGTTAACTATAGTGTAGCAGGGAAGGCACTATAGGGGTACAATTTAGGTGAAGGTTGGATGTTGTTTGTCTGTATCTGCATGCTACAAGGCCAGGGGAAACCAGCGGAACCAGCATTTGGCTGGTTGGGCAAAGACAAAACAGGTTCTGTTTTTAGAACCTGAACCTGGTTGTTGTTTTCCCAGGTTGGAAAAACAGAACCAGAGGTTGTTTACCAACCTACCACCTGCTATTTTGTCCAGCCAGGTTGGTTCTGTTGCTTGGAATTATTTGGGATCATCCCTGGTTGTTCCCAGGTTGATTCCCAAGGTCCTTGCTAGCTAGAACTATTTAATCCTTCTCTGTTTGTACCAGAATATAGTCAAATTGATTCAAGCGAATTCCTTCCTCGCTGGAATTTCGTTTCTACGCGGTTCGTTGGCGGAATGCTACCCGAGTCAACGCTAGTACGCTAGCACTCTAATGCTAGGCAAACACCGTCTGAGCCATAACTTCGTAATGGCAGAACTTTTCGCGAGGCAACTTGGCTCATTTTAAAGCTCTTGGAGCGAGCTTCGATATAGCGAATTCTCAGCTTAATCCGATCGACGGTCTGCACGGCACGCTGCGCGACGTTCAAGATACTCTTGCTGTTTTGACTAAGTCCTTCTTGATCCCTCTCTCTACAAACTCGGACCCGAGGATAGGGGCTGGTCTTGTACCAGGCACCCAGGGACCCTTGGAGGTGACCCCGAGGAGAGGTTTTAAGTTTGATTAAGTCCTAATAGCTTGAGTTTATTAGGCCCTTACACCAACAAGCTGGTATCAGAGCTGCGTTATAGTGATCCTCGTTATAGGTAGCTATGGCGGGCAACACCTCGGCGGGAGCTGGTGAATCTTCAGCCCAAGATCGTAGCGGCAGCCAAGATTCTGGTCTTTCAGCGCCAAGGGGAGCGCGAACAAACCAGGGCTCGCTTGTCAAGGAGGTGCTGAAGAATTTCACCGTCGAGAAGTTCAATGGTGAGGGCTATGATGATTGGGCCTGGAAAATGCAATTATATTTCCGTCAGATCGGTTTGCTGAAACTAATGATTGGGGAGGAGCCTAGACCGAGTGACCCCACGCTGCAGGAAGATTGGGACGAGCGCTCCTCGGCTGGCTACTATTTGATGTCGCAGAGTTTGGAGCTGAACCAGCGTCACCACGTCATGCACCTGCTGCCGGAGGTTGAATGCGGTCCGAAGGCGTGGACCGTGTTGAAGGAGCTGCACGCCCCGACCTCCGTTGTCGCAACGTTGATGCTGGAGAGGGAGCTGTCCGCGTTGCGCCTGAGCGAGGGAGAGCCGGTGCAACCAGTCCTGGACAAGATGCGCGACCTCTACGCGAAGTTGGCGACCGCGGGAATCACCTACCCGGAGCAGACCAAGTGCTTGAAGATGCTCTCGCTGCTGCCGGAATCGTGGCTTCAATTTACGAGCGGATTGAGCCTACCGCAGAACCAGAGCTTGTGGACGCTCGAGTGGGTGTGGACGAAGATTCTGGAGGAGGACTTCCGTCGCCGCCAACTGAGGGGTGGAGACGACGGCAGCAGCGGCTACGGGATGCAAGGGAGCCGACGTGGCAGAGGACGTGGCTTCGGTGGTGCTGGACGCGGTGCAAAGAAAGACGACGACTCCAACGACCAACAAAGAGGTACCGGTTGGGGTCGCGGTGCGAAATCTGGACGTGGGGGCAAGTCGGGTGCTGGTGGCAAAATGAAAGGGAGTTGCTGGTATTGTGAGAAGGAAGGGCACCCCTGGTTTTTGTGCTATAAGAAACCCGATGGATGGACCCCCCAAAATCGTCACCAGGATGGCGGCGCGCGGAGGAACCAGAAAAACGGCGCCAACATGGTCGCTGATTCGTCCGACAACAACCCGAAGGGCAACGGCGGTGCGGAGAAGAAGAAGGAGCGCACCGCGGGCCAATTCTTCCATGTGGGAGACAAGGGGGAGCAAGGAGACGCCTCTGCCAAAGTTGGAGCAGAGCTGCACCCCCTAGACTATTGGGTGTTGGACACAGGCGCTGCTTGGACGATGACGCCGCGCAAGGACCTGCTGGACGAAGTACGAGCTGCACCGATCAATGAAGTGTGCTCCGCCTCTGGACACATGTTGAAGGTGGCTGGTGCGGGACGAGCTGCGTTTAAGGGAGCGGATGGCAAGCCGGTGGTGCTGCACGACGTTCTCTTCGTCCCCGACCTGAAGGCCAACCTTATCTCCCTCCGTAAGCTTGGCAAGGCTGGGGTGAACACCAACACGGATGGGGCACGCACTTATAAGGGGAAGCTGGGCAATCGGGTGCTTTGGGATCTGCACGAGAGCAAGGACGTGTACAGATCTATGTGGCAGCTGCCGGCCCTGGCGTGGCATGGTGGGGGGCAGGCTGGAGAGGGGTCTGCATCCCAGGGGGAGTGCAATGCCGTTGGAGGGGTTGGTGTGAAAGTGTCGGCCAGATCTGGGGAGACAGATTGGGCAACGGCACACCGGCGCTTAGGGCATGTGGCAATGCCTTTGCTGAAGCAGCTGGAGAAGGATGGAGCCGTTAAGGGTCTGAAGCTGAACGGACAGCCACCCGATTACAACTGTGAAATCTGTTTGCTTTCAAAGTTCACCCGTTTCCCTTTCCATAGTGTGGCTGGCAGGAGCAAGAAGCCTTTGGAGCTGGTCCACATGGACTTGGTGGGGCCGCTGCCGGTGCAAGGGCACAAGGGGGAGCGGTATTTTCTTACAATTGTGGATGACTGGAGCAGGCTGATGTGGGCGTATCCGCTGAAGCAGAAGGACCACGCCGCCTCCACGATACGGGACGATTGGCTGCCATTCGTGGAGAAGCAGGCGGAGTGTGTAGTGAAGCGGATTAGGACAGACCGGGGTGGTGAGTTCCTTGGAGCTGAAATGACGGCCTGGCTCAAGAAGCAGGGCATCCAGAGAGAGCTGACCACGGCTTATACCCCACAGTCCAATGGTGTAGCAGAACGGGCAAACCGGACCATTCTGGAGACAGCTAGGGCGCTGCTCATAGAATCTGGGCTGAGCAATTCTATGTGGCCTCATGCTGTCCGGCACGCCACTGTCGCTAGGAACAGGGTGCTCACCAAGGTTGGGGATGACTCGTGGGTGCCGTTGGAGAGGTGGCTTGGGAGGAAGCCGCTGGTGGACATGCTGAGGGTGTTCGGTTGCATGGCAGTCGCCCACGTCCCCAAGACCTACCGCAGTAAGTTGGGGGCGAGTGCAATCTGGTGTGTGCATTTGGGGCTGGCTGCTGAGAGCAAGGGATGGCTGCTGTGGGAACCATCCAAGGGTGTGTTGTTTGACAGCAGGGATGTGAAATTCATTGAGGGCATGATGTATGGGAGCTGGGAGAAACAGCCGGAGGCAAGGGTGTCCCAGCAGATGGAGCAGATCACCATGCAGCTGGACCTGACTCCTAGTGTGTGGGAGGAGGGAGAGGAGGCAGCTGCTGGAAATGGTGATGGAGAGAAGATACAGGAGGCATCTGCTGGTGGAGAAAATGGTGTGGAAACTGGCGGCAGCACTAGTGGAGCTGCTGGACCCGAGGGAGGAGAGAAGCAGCAGGGAAAAACTAAGAAGCCGAAGGGTGTCGTTATGAAGGGATGGGAGACACCCGTCTCCAGGCCAGGACGTACCCGTATGGCTACTAAGAAGCTGACTGCAGGAACTGATGCAGCAGAGCAGCAGCTAGGGACCGAAGAGGCATTGCTGATTCTACCTCATGGCTATGACCCGGATGAGGAGGATGAGCCTGCGTACTGTTTTCTTGCCCCTGCACCAGAGGAACCAGCTAGCATGGAAGAGGCATTAGCTGGACCAAATAGGGACAAGTGGCTGGCTTCTAGGGATGCTGAGTACCAGAGTCTGCTGGAGAATAGGACATGGGATCTGGTGGTGCTGCCTGATGGGAAGAAAGCGATACAATGCAAGTGGGTGCTGAGGATCAAGACCGATGACAAGGGGCAGGTCACCATCTACAAGAGTAGGCTGGTGGCGAAGGGGTTTATGCAGAAGGAGAAGCAGGACTTCAACGAGATCTTTGCTCCCACTGCCAAACCCCCTACCCTCCGTGTCTTGTTGGCAGATGCAGCTGTTAGTGGGAAATTCATCATTCAGATGGATATTTCAACGGCATTCCTGAATGGGATTTTAGAGGAGGATGTGTACATGACGCAGCCGCCTGGGTATGAGGATGGTACGGGCAGGGTGTGCAAGCTCAACAAGTCCATCTACGGCTTGAAGCAGGCGCCACGCTGCTGGTACCAGAAGTTGGCAGCTGTTTTAGAGGAGATGGGATTCAGGACCAGCAGCTGTGATGAGAGCCTCTTTCTCAAGGGCGAGGGGGAGAAGCTGGTGCTGTTTCTGGTCTATGTGGACGACATTCTTCTCTTCAGCAGCAGCATGAAGGAGATCCAGAAAGTGCAGCAGCAACTGATGGAAAACTTCAAGTGCAAGAACCTTGGGGAGGTAAAGTACTACCTCGAGATGCACGTGGAGAGGGATCCAGATCACAGGTGGTTGAAGCTGCACCAGGAGAAGTTCATCAAGGAGCTGGGGGAGAAGTATGGGATTGAGAATGAGCGCAAGGTTGCAACTCCCCTGCCAACAGAATTCAAGCTTGTGAAGGCTGCAGAGGATGAAGGGGTTGAAGCTGAAGAGCAGCAGCAATTTCAGTCCTTGGTGGGCAGCCTCTTATACGCAGCAGTTCACACGAGGCCCGACATCTCTTTCTCGGTTGGGCAGCTGGCTAGGGTGGTGCAGAATCCATCAGAGGAGCAGGTGGATGCAGCTGAGCGTGTGGTGAAGTACCTGAACTCTCACCCAAGCATTGGAGTTCAATACTCCGCATCTGCACAGGTGAAGCAGAAAGGGGTGGAGGTGCTGAAAGAGAAGGGGGAGAGGCTTGGAGAAGGCAAGCTATTTCTCACTTGCTTTACCGATGCTACGTGGGCTTCTGAGAAGGAGGATTCCTCATCTGTGGGAGGATACATCTGCGTAGTTGGGGGAGGACCTGTTAGTTGGAGGTCCAAGAAGCAGACGGAGACGGCACTCTCTTCCGTAGAATCAGAGTACATGGCGATGTTCCATGGGGTGAAGGAGGTGATTTGGCTGAGGAGGCTGTTAGAGGAGATTGGCCAGGAGCAGAAAGTTGCTACGCCGCTGTTTTGTGATAGCAAGGGGGCTCTTGGGATGGCCAGGAACGCTGTGCTTCATGGCCTGAACAAGCACATGCGTATCAAGTGGCACTGGCTGCGTAAGGAGGTGAAGAGGGGGACGGTGCATCCGATCTACATCAAGACTCACCAGCAGCCAGCAGACTTTCTCACCAAGAGGCTTGCGGATGAGCCTCATTGGCGTTGTGTGCGCATGAGTGGAATGAGCATGAACTAGCATGGAATGACGGGGATGCAGCCGGCAGGCTGAGGGGGAGTGTGTTGGGTGCAAATGCACATTGCACGACATCCTGCCGTCTGTTTGTACGAGTATGCGTGTGCGAATGCATTTGGGTGTGAATGGAATGTTCGTGTGTTTGTTTGCTTTCGCAATTTTCGCTTGATGCATTTGCAGGTACTCGCGCAATGTGCGCTTCGGCACAACATTGTACGCGCTATGAACAGTGCAAGCAGAAAGGACGAGCTCGCAAAGGAACCCAAGATGGAAGCTTTGCAGTTCGGTTGAGTTGATTGCGCAGATTCAGTTCTATCCAACTCGAAATTGTACTGTTTTGTTTGGTTAACTATAGTGTAGCAGGGAAGGCACTATAGGGGTACAATTTAGGTGAAGGTTGGATGTTGTTTGTCTGTATCTGCATGCTACAAGGCCAGTGGAAACCAGCGGAACCAGCATTTGGCTGGTTGGGCAAAGACAAAACAGGTTCTGTTTTTAGAACCTGAACCTGGTTGTTGTTTTCCCAGGTTGGAAAAACAGAACCAGAGGTTGTTTACCAACCTACCACCTGCTATTTTGTCCAGCCAGGTTGGTTCTGTTGCTTGGAATTATTTGGGATCATCCCTGGTTGTTCCCAGGTTGATTCCCAAGGTCCTTGCTAGCTAGAACTATTTAATCCTTCTCTGTTTGTACCTGAATATAGTCAAATTGATTCAAGCGAATTCCTTCCTCGCTGGAATTTCGTTTCTACGCGGTTCGTTGGCGGAATGCTACCCGAGTCAACGCTAGTACGCTAGCACTCTAATGCTAGGCAAACACCGTCTGAGCCATAACTTCGTAATGGCAGAACTTTTCGCGAGGCAACTTGGCTCATTTTAAAGCTCTTGGAGCGAGCTTCGATATAGCGAATTCTCAGCTTAATCCGATCGACGGTCTGCACGGCACGCTGCGCGACGTTCAAGATACTCTTGCTGTTTTGACTAAGTCCTTCTTGATCCCTCTCTCTACAAACTCGGACCCGAGGATAGGGGCTGGTCTTGTACCAGGCACCCAGGGACCCTTGGAGGTGACCCCGAGGAGAGGTTTTAAGTTTGATTAAGTCCTAATAGCTTGAGTTTATTAGGCCCTTACACCAACATCATCAGCTGGCACTCTACTCGTTCATCCTCTGTCTGTCTTTCCACCTGCGAGGCTGAATTGTATGCAGGCACATTGGCGGCTCAGGAGGCTCGCTGGCTCTCGTTTCTCCTTGCTGAACTTGGTCACTCTCAGCCCTCTGTGACGCTCTCCTGTGACAGTGCGAGCATGATTCACCTCACTGAAAATCCTGTCTATCACGCTCGCAGCAAACACATCGAGGTCCGCTACTTCTTCGTGCGCGAGCTGGTGCAATCTGGCTTCTTACGGCTTCGCAAGGTGGACGCTACTGCCAACCTTGCTGATATTTTCACCAAGGCCCTCCTACGTGCGCCACACCGTTTCTATGTGCGCGAGCTTGGGCTCACGCGTCTCTCTACTTCTGGGGGTGTGCCAATTCACTAGGTGTTTTGCTCCAGAGCTTCGCCTAGCCTGGGGGTGTGTTGGAGTAGGCTAGTGCTCGCTCTGGCATTTATCATGGTGTTCCTTTGTTATTTCACCATGCTTAGAGCGAGTTACACCTCCGGTTCAGTTTAGGTTCATTTAATAGTTTCTAGCACAAACTGAACACACCCTAAGTTCAATTAGGGTTTCCTACTTTTGTCTCTCGACACTTTTTCCTAATCAATTTCTTCAACCTATCTTCCTAGCCATGGCTACCACTCCTATATTAACACGGGATACCAGCCCGAAGTCGACTTTGCCATCGCGACCTCGGCGACGTTCATGTGCCTCCGCAGAACTCGCGGAGAAGGTTAACTGGTCGACCTGGACACCACCAGGTTGGCGTCGACTTGTTCGGGAAAAATTGACTGAAAGTTGTACGTGCTCGTCGACCACCCAGTGCTCCGGTCGACACCTCCCTCGTCGACCACAGCTTCCGTCGAGGAACACCCTGGTCGACGACCCGTCCGTCAACCAGCCCTGTCAGCTGCAGCCGTCGAGCACCCCTGGTCCACGGCAACACCACATCGATCCCCTGCATCTCGACTAAGCCAGTCGAGCAGCTCTCTCACTGCAAACGGTCTGCTGCTTTACTGTACATCCGACCTGGACATCGGTGTCGCCCTAGCGAGGGCGGAGAAAATACTCCATTCCCATTGATACTCCCCTGCCGTGCTCATGCTTGGGCTTTCCATTGGAGTGAAGAGAACCGGTGCACCGTAGGGAGAGGTGGATGGGCGGATCAGTTTTCTGTCCAGTATATACTCAATCTGTTTATTCATGTCTGACAGTTCGGTCGAACTAAGGCGGTATGGTGCACGTGAGACGGGTTTCGCACCTAGTTCCTCCACGATCTCGTGCTCGTGGGTGCGTGCTGGAGGTACTCCTGCAGGTAGGTCGTCTGGCATGATATCTTTGTACTGCTCCAACACCTCCTTTACTGCTGCAGGTAGCTCCAAACTCGGCTTCTCCTCCTCTGCTGCTGCCATAACCAGTGCTAAGTAACCCGTGTTACTCTCGTTCACCGTCCGTTCGAACCGCGCCAGTGTCGTTTCAGGAACATCCCTTGTATCCGTCCAGCTTCGCAGCTCCACACGTTTCCCGTTGTTGTAGATACACGCCTTCCGGTTGACCCAGTCAATCTCGGGGTTGAACCGCTTCAGAAAATCACGCCCCAAGATGAAATCTAATCCCTTGATGTTCGTGATCGGCAACGTCGGCTTCCACCTCAACGCCCCTATCTGCAGCTGCAGTGTTGACTCGCCGTGGATGGGAAGCTTCGTACCGTCCACCATCGTTGACGTAAACAGGGTCTCCTAAGATGACTCTCCAATTTTCTCAACGTCCCGCGGTCGCACACGGAGTGGGACGCACCACTGTCCACAAGTGCCTGGAGGCGTCGCTCGTTGCAGATCACCTCGAGTACTAGTGGCTGCTGCCGCTCCGAGTAGCTGTAGATGGTGTTGCTTACAGGATCATAAGGTAGATCAAATGTATCATCCCTTCATCCTGCGCTAGAAGCTGCTGACTCAGTTTCCAACTTAGCAGGGTTAGAAGGATTTATCCAAGGCCGATTCAGCTTCTATAGGGCCTGGAACCTTCCCCTAAGCCTTTGCAGCGGTGTGGGCTTTGCCTGTGGGGAACAGGGAGCCTTTAAACAGTGCTGCTGGGAGAGAATATTAACTCCTTGGAACGCACGACCCTTATCAGCGCTCCGGAGTAGGGTCCCCATATTACCCGGTACCGGTTTAATTTCTGACTCTCCCTTAATAAAGGCTTGAAAACCACGAGAAGTAATATTCTTAGTTAAAGTATCTTTATAGGATAACTTTAACGAATTCTTACTTGTCGAGGTGTACGGCTGGAGTTTCCCAGTCGGTGCAGAGTCTTGTTTCGCGGAGTCTCCATTTGTCTCGGCGATTTCCCCTGGAGCCGGCTGGTCGTGACGTTTTAATTTCGCGCCACCGTATTCTCCTTTTTTTGCCCTCTCCGAAGTTGCCACGTTGTCCGTTTTCTGCTTCGGGGGTGCCACACTGTTCTTGTCCCTCAGCTCCGCACGTACTTTCTTCATTTTCCAACACGCCAAGATACGATGTCTCGTAGCGCCGCAAAACTCGCACGTCGCATTTTTTGCTAGCCACTGCGTCGCATCGTCCTTGTCGTTCTCCATCGGGTCGGCAGTCGTGGGTGGTGCCAATCGCTCCATGCCACTATTTGGCTTGTTGCGTCGTGTTCCGTAGTAGCTACTGTTCAACGCGTCGAACTGTTTGATCAATGCTGCCCGAAACTGCACCCACGTCTCTTCGCCTATTGCGAATCCACTCTAGAGCTGGGGCCTCGTAACAGTGTTGCTGGGAGCCGTATGCCCAATGCGTCTTGGTTGAGGGTCGTGCATCCAACGGCTTCGAAGAAATTTTCTAGTACAGCTACAAATCGACGGACGTCGCTCCCTTTCGCTCTAGGATCGAACGCGTCTGGTCGCCTCGGCTTTACTGCTTCGAGATTAAATGTAGCTGCTGCCGTTGTCGCAGGTACAATTATCGGTGTCGCCGTCGTCGCTTCTGCTGCTGCTGCGGCTACCGATTGGTTCGCAAGGAGTTTTTTGAGTCGTGGGAGCGCCACAAATATTTGCTTATGCTCAGCACTGTCAAACATTATATATGTTGTGTTTGTTTAGGCTACAGTGGGTTAGCCTATAGGGGGTACACAATTCTAGGGTTAGGTACTTGTACTGATTTCACTGTTAGTTCAACCATTCCTGTCCGTTCATTCTGACATGGTTTCAGAGCAGGTCCGTCACTAGGACCGTTTTAGGGCCCACCGTTACCTACCTACCTACCTACCTACCTACCTACCGTGCGCCCTCGTGCGCCTTCTACCTACCGCGCGCGCGCAGCCCGCCAGCCACCCGCGCGCGACTCGTCTTTTTTTTAAACGCGCGCGACCCGCTAGCCGCCCGCGCGCGGCCCGTTTTTTCTTCGCGCCCGGCCCCGCGCGCTGCCCGCAAGCTGCTCGCGCGCTGCCCGCGCGCCTGTGCGCTCGCTGCCGCGCTCGCTGACGCGCCCGCTGCTGTAGCCGCCCGTCACCTGCTCCGCGGTCGCGCGCCGCTGCAGCTCCTGCTGTCGCACCCGCTGCTGCTGCCGCCCGTCGCCAGCTGCCGCAAGTGCGCCCGTGCGCCACTGCTGCAGCTCCTGCTGCCGCGCTCCCTACTACTGCCGCCCGTGCGCCATTACCGACCGTCAACCCCGCCCGCGCCTCTCCTAGCGGCCCCGCCGGCCGGTCGATTCCGCCTGCGTCCCACCTAGTAGCCCCGCCGGACCTATCGACCCCGCCCGCCCTCCGCATAGAGGCCCCGCCGGCCCCGTTGACCCTGCGCACACCTTTCAAGCGGCCTTGTTACTACTGCTACTACTGCTACCACTACTGTTTCTACTACTACTGCTACTGTCACTATGGCTAGTCCTACCGTACTCGCTTTCGATGCCGAGGGCCGTCCAGTGAAGTTCGAAACCTGGCTAGATGACCTGCACCTTTTCCTACAGCTCACTGCCAAGGAGGATATCTCACTGTACGACCACGCCCTAGGCCATGCTACTGCCCCTGACACTTCTGCTGACAGCACTCTGCGCTCCCAGTGGCAGACTCGTGACGCGCACGCTCGCTTCGCTATTCGCAACTCCCTACCGCTAGACGAGCGCGAGCACTTCGGCCAGTGCAAGACTGCTAAGGAACTGTACACAGCCGTAGTTGCTCGTTACTCCTCACCGGCCTCTGCTACACTAGGCCGCCTCTCACTGCCCTACCTGTTCCCCGATCTGGCCTCCTTTCACACTGTTGCTGACCTCATCACCCACCTCAAGACTAGTGAGGCCCGCTTTCGCGCTGCTATGCCTGCCGAGTTCCTTGCTACCAACCCCCCCCCCCTCTGGCTCACTCTCTACCACATTGTTACCCGCCTCCCTGACTCTCTGCGCGCAGTCAGGGATTCCTTTCTAGCTCGCTCCCCTACTGAGCTCACCATTGCCCTCCTCGAGAAGGACCTACTTGCAGCTGAGGCGAGCATCGTCGCCGTAGGTGCCTCTCGTGGCGAGCCCCGCACCCCCTTCTTTGAGGGGTGTTCCCCTTCCCCCCTTCTCCCCTCTGTCGCCTCTGCTGCTGCTGTCGACCTCCTTGGTGCTGAGAAGGTCGGGACCGCGTCTGCTCCGAGCGGGCGCCGCAGGAGCAAGGGGGGCAAGGGTGGAGGTGGTGGCGGGGGAGGCGGGGGTGGTGGCGGTGGGGGTGGAGGTGGGACTGGAGAGGCTAGTGGCGGCAGTGGGGGTGGTGACAGCAGCGGCGGGAGCAGTGGCAGGGGCGGAGGCGGCGGCGGAGGCGGAGGTGGTCGTGGCGGCGGCAGGGGTGGAGGTGGCCGAGGCGGTGACGGCGGCGGTCGTAGTTGTGGAGGCGCAGGCGGTGGCCAGAGCCAACAGCACGCCCCGTCGCTCCAGGAGGCACGTGAGTGGTACTCGCAGCGGGGGGGGGGCGGGTGGCTTTACCTGCACGTACGTCATCCGCACTGGTGACCGCACTGGCCAGACGTGTGGGAGGCCGCACCCCACGCACCGCTGTTTCTCGCGCCTTACCGACGCTTGGCGCGCTCAGTTCCCTGGCGGCGCTGAGCTTCCCCGCTGGGGTGATCTGGAGAGGAAGGGAGTTGATATCTGGGCCTTAGACTTTGATGCTATTCTCACTGCCATGTATGCGATGTTTACTAGTGGAGAGGGTGCTCAGTACTTGCGTGTTCCGCCCGACTCGGGCATTCTGACCAGTCCGGCTGCCGCTCTAGGTGCTAGTGAGTCTGCTGCCCCAGGTCCTGGTGAGGCTGCTGCTCTAGGTGCTCGTGAGTCGGTCCCCCCTGGTACTGAGTCGACTGCAGCACTTCACACCTTCACACTGGACTCTGGTGCTTCTCGCTGTTTCTTTCGTGACCGCACTGTCCTTGAGCCACTCACTCGGCCAGTTGCTGTCTCCCTCGCTGACCCCTCTGGGGGTCCGGTCATTGCGACCTCCTCCACTGTCCTTCCTTGTCCTGCGGTCCCGTCAGGCACACTGTCAGGTCTCTACCTCCCCTCGTTCTCTACGAACTTGGTGGCAGGTAGTGCGCTCCAGGACGGGGGTGTTCACCAGTTCACCCCTGCATACGAGCGCGTGACACACTGCACGTGTGCTCGGACGGGCCGCCACCTGGCTACCTTCACTCGAGAGCCAGGGTCGGACCTGTACACACTGACCACTGAGTCCCCTCAGGTAGCTGCGTCTGCGTCTGCGTCTACGTCAGGTCAGCTGTCCGCCCCCTGCTCGTGTCGCTCTCTGGCGCATGAGACTGTCCTCTGGCACCACCGCCTTGGTCACCCGTCTGTGCAGCGCCTTCGGGCCATGCACAAACGGGACCTTGTTGCTGGTCTTCCCAGGGTTCTCCCTCCCCTCCCACCCTCGCCTGCTCCTCCCTGTCTTCCCTGTGTCGAGGGGCGGCAGCGCGCCGCTCCTCACTCCTCCTCCTTTCCCCCGACGACTGCTCCTTTGCAGACGCTCCACATGGACGTGTGGGGCCCAGCCCGCGTCCGTGGTCAGGGTCAGGAGAGGTACTTCCTGATTGTTGTTGACGACTTCTCGCGCTACACCGCGCTCTTCCCCTTGCGCACCAAGGGTGACGTCCCTGATGTCTTGATCCCTTGGATCCGCAGATCTCGTCTCTAGCTCAGTGAGCGTTTCCGCTCTGACTTCCCTGTCCTGCGTCTGCACTCTGACAGAGGTGGGGAGTTTTCCTCTGGCCTCTTGGAGACCTTCTGTCAGCAGGAGGGCATTGAGCAGTCGTTCACGCTTCCGGCCTCTCCACAGCAGAACGGGGTTGCTGAGCGCCGCATTGGCTTGGTCATGGAGGTCGCTTGTACCTCCTTGGTTCATGCGGCTGCCCCCCACTTTCTGTGGCCGTTTGCAGTCCGATACGCTGCGCATCAGCTCAACCTCTGGCCCCGTGTCTCCTTACCGGAGACTTCTCCGACACTGCGTTGGACGGGAGAGGCTGGCGATGCGTCGCGTTTTCGGGTCTGGGGATCCCGAGCTTTTGTTCGCGACACGTCCGCGGACAAGCTCTCCCGTCGCGCTGTCCCCTGTGTCTTCCTTGGCTTTGTCCCGGACGCGCCTGGTTGGCAGTTCTACCACGCCACCTCGCGTCGTGTCCTTGCCTCTCAGGACGTCACTTTTGACGAGTCCGTCCCCTACTACCGCCTCTTCCCCTACCGCACTGCCCCACTCCCCCCCCCGCCTCTCTTCCTCGCTCCAGGTGCTGAGGTACCAGACCCCCTCCCCCCTCAGGGTGCCGCTCCCTCAGGTGTGTCCCAGGTAGACCCGGGTGAGCCTGTCGAGGTAGCTGTTGACTCTCGTCCTGCTGGGGGTGCTGAGCCTGGGGGTGCTGAGCCTGGGGGTGCTGCGTCTGGGGGTGCTGAGCCTGGGAGTGCTGAGTCTGGAGGTGCGGAGCCTGGGGGTGCTGAGCCTGGGGGTAGTGAGCCTGACGGTGCTGAGTCTGCGGGTGCGGAGCCTGGGGGTGCTGAGTCTGGGGGTACTCCACCTGGAGGAGCCCTCTCCTCACAGCGGCTGCAGGAGCGGTACCTACAGTACTGCCGCCTCCGGAGAGGTACTGCTGGAGCTGGTCGCGGTGCTTCCCCTCCTGCCCGGGAGCTCCCCCCCCTCCAGCAGATCCGAGAGTGGTACACGAGGCGCTGCAGTCTTCGGAGTGGTGCTCCTGGTGCTGCGGACCCGGACGTTGGAGCTGCTGCTGGTGCTGCGGACCCGACTGGTGGAGCTGCTGCTGGTGCTGAGGACCCGAGCGGTGGCGCGGCTACTGGTGCTGAGGACCCGAGCGGTGGCGCTACTGCTAGTGCTGAGGACCCGGACGTTGGAGCTGCTGCTGGTGCTGAGGACCCGGCTGGTGGAGTTCCTGCTGGTGCTGAGGACCCGGCTGGTGGAGTTCCTGCTGGTGCTGCGGACCCGGACGGTGGAGCTGCTGCTGGTACTGAGGACCCGGGCGGTGGAGCTGCTACTGGTGCTGAGGACCCGGGCGCTGGTGTCTCTGCTCCTTCTGGAGACGCTACGCGGCCACGACCGTACTTCGTATCGCTCCTTCAGCAGGTTCTTGGTCAGGCTCCTCCTCCTCGTCCTCCTCCCTCCGTAGAGTGTCCTCCGCCTGTCCAGTTGCAGTCACAGTTACCGCCTGCCTCGCCTCTTCCTGGTCCCTCTCCTTACACTGGTCCCACAGGAGGTCTTGCAGAGCGTCGTGAGCCTGCGTCTAATCCTACGTCGCCTGTTCGTACTGCTCGCACTGGTCGTCGTGTCCCCCGTGAGCGTCCTCCTCCTGTCCCTGGCACTCACTACATGACTCTGCGTCCCTCCACTGCTCCTCAGCGTGTCCCGCTGCCGTCTCCTCCTGCGTCCTCTCTGCCTACTCTTCCTGATCCGGAGTCTGACTCCCGTCGTGCTGCCAGTCCCACTGTCACCCGTCTCCTCGCTACTGTTGTCACTGACCCTACCTTTGAGTCCTTTGCTGCGTCTGCTCTGGTCGCTGAGCTGATAGACTTTGCTGCCCGGTGTCGTCTAGACTACGCCACTAGCCTTGTTGCTGAGTCTGAGTCTGAGTCTGTCTGTCCTCCGTCCGTCGGGGGTGAGTGTGCTCTTGGCACGGACGTCCTTGAGGACAGACAGGAGGAGTTCTAGTGCTTTGCTGCTGCTTTGCCCCACCTCGTGTCCATGCTAGTTGCCCCTGAGGGAGACCCGGATGCACCAGACATCCCGACCCCGCGCACTTACGCTGAGGCGATGGCGGGTCCCTACTCCTCTCAGTGGCAGACAGCCATGGACGCAGAGATGGCTTCCTGGAAGTCCACAGGCACCTACGTCGACGAGGTTCCCCCACCTGGGGCGAACATCGTCAGTGGCATGTGGATTTTCAGGGTGAAGCGGCCACCGGGTTCTCCTCCTGTCTTCAAGGCGCGCTACGTGGCTCGAGGCTTCAGTCAGCGAGAGGGAGTTGACTTCTTCCAGACCTTCTCCCCCACCCCGAAGATGACCACTCTTCGGGTGCTGCTGCACATAGCCGCTCAGCGCGACTACGAGCTTCACTCACTTGACTTCAGCATTGCTTTCTTGCAGGGCAGCCTGCACGAGGAGATCTGGCTACGCCGCCCTCCTGGCTTCACTGGGTCGGTTCCTCCTGGTACCCAGTGGAGGCTCCAGCGGCCGGTCTACGGTCTCCGCCAGGCACCGCGTGAGTGGCACGACACACTGAGGACGATACTTGCGGCTCTTGGGTTCGCTCCCTCTACTGCTGACCCGTCACTGTTTCTACGCACAGACACCTCGCTGCCGCCGTTCTACATCCTCGTGTACGTCGACGACTTGGTCTTTGCCACTGCTGACACCGCGGCACTCGCCCACGTGAAGTCGGAGCTGCAGAGGAGACACACGTGCATAGACCTGGGTGAACTGACAAGCTATCTTGGCTTGCGGATCACCCGGGACAGAGCACGGCGCACCATCACCTTGACTCAGTCACACATGGTGCAGCAGATCCTTCAGCGCTTCCGCTTCACGTACTCCTCGCCTCAGTCCACTTCTCTGCCTACCGGTCACTCGCTCTCAGCTCTGCCTTCGGATGAGTCCGTAGAGCCGAGTGGCCCGTATCCAGAGCTTGTGGGCTGCCTCATGTACCTGATGACCTGCACTCGACCTGACCTTGCATACCCTCTTAGCATCCTTGCACGCTATGTCGCTCCTGGCCGTCACAGGAAGGAGCACATGGATGCCGCTAAGAGGGTGTTGCGCTACTTGTGCAGTACGTCGGGCATGGGGCTAGTGCTTGGAGGGCGAGACCGAGTTGTACTTACTGGACACTCAGACGCTTCTTGGGCGGACGACCAGGCTACTCAGCGGTCGTCTCAGGGTTACACCTTCAGCCTTGGCTCCGGCTCAGTTTCTTGGCGTTCTACACGCTCTTCTTCTGTTCTCAGCTCCAGTTGTGAGGCTGAGATCTACGCCACAGCCATGGCTGCCCAGGAGCTACGCTGGCTGACCTACCTGCTGACCGACTTGGGAGAGCGGCCTCGTTCTCCTCCAGTGCTGTACGTCGACAACCAGGCTGCCATTGCCTTGTGTGAGGAGCACAGACTGGAGCACAGAACGAAGCGCATCGCTCTGCGGTACTTCCTTGCTCGAGAGCTGCAGCAGCGTGGTCAGCTTTGTCTGCGTTACGTGGCCACTGAGGCCAACCTTGCTGATGTGTTCACCAAGGCGCTTCAGCCTTGTGACCATCAGCGTTTCTGTACTCTTCTAGGCCTTGTGCCTGCTGGACCTCACTTGACTCTTGACTCTGCTTGTACTGTGATCTTTATATATATGCCTGCATGCTTACACTTGCTAGGTTGTGATCACTGTATCTCTTGTTATATTATCAACCTGCATGTGAACTGGTCTTGTGACCACTTGCTTGTGCTCGGAATTTGTGTGGTATCCTTGAGATCCACCCTGAGCTTGTTTTGCTTTGCTTTGACTGGTCTTGTGACCCCTTGCTCTCCCCCACTTTGCCTATGGGGGTGTGTCAAACATTATATATGTTGTGTTTGTTTAGGCTACAGTGGGTTAGCCTATAGGGGGTACACAATTCTAGGGTTAGGTACTTGTACTGATTTCACTGTTAGTTCAACCATTCCTGTCCGTTCATTCTGACAAGCACGTAACTCCGCGATTTTTCCGTATAAAGAAATCTCTATTTCCCTCCCTTTTGGCGGTTTACAAAAAGAAGCGCGGCGAAAAAAATATGAATGATGGGTGCTGGTCGACTTACTGCCAGTCGAATCGACTGTTGAATCGACGAGCTCGAATTCTGTACGTCGCGCAAATCTCCCCTAGTCAAAATTCGCGTCCGATCTCGGCCGTTGAAGAGAAACTCGATATGACGGTCGAAATTCCAACCTTTTCACCAATATTCCTGAGGGGTGTTCGAAACCAAATCGAGGGGGACTTGGAAAAATTCGCGCGGAACTGGATTTTAAAGGCCGGAACTGAGCGGAAGAAGAACTCAAGTGTAAACCCTCTGATTACCAAGTGTGAGGATCTGGTTCAAGAAAGATTGAACTATTGAATAATGCACCTGGGTACAAGGCGAGGCTATATATAGGCTCGACACAAAGCCAGTAACCCGGCTGTTACTAGAAGGTTCCGCGGGTCGCGAAGCGTCCCGAACAGGTCCTTGCCGAATTCGGTAAAAGGCAATTCGGTGGCAACCGAAAAGCCTAGAATTCGGTGCACTCAACCTAGTTCGGTGCCTATAACTATAATAATATAGTAAAAGCAACGAACCTAGGAAATCTAGCAAAAGCAAGCAAAACAAAATAAAACTAAGCTAGATAATGCATAGTAAAGCAGAATCAAGCTAGTAAATCATAGCAAAGCCGTCGTACTCTCACAGTTCCCCAGCAATTCCTTCTTCCCCTTTTTATGCATCGTGATGGTCACTGCTGTCTTGATTTCTGGGAGCTTCCACGACCGCTCAAAGGCCTTGACAAACTGCATCAAGCCTGGGCCGAGCAGATCCCAATTCTTCTCGAAAAACTCTCGCGGCAGCCGGTCTTGTCCCGGTATTTTCCCCTTGGGCAACTCCGCTTGCTTCACCTCTTTTTCCGTCCATCTTGCTTGCAGAGTTTCTCGATCCATTTTATCCGGTCTATTACTCTTATCTGTCAGCCTGCCCGACACTACTTTGGCTCTCCCAAACAGGTCTTTGAAGAAATCCGATGCTGCTGCCAGGATCTCCTTTGCCTCCGTAATTGTTTTGCCCCCCACCACCAGGCTTGATATCTCTGTTTTTGCTTTCCGCGCCGCTATCTTCCCCGAGAACAGTTTTGACGATGTTTCCCCTTCCAGTTCCCCCTATATTCTAGCCAGTACCTGTAGCCAGTCCCGCTTCCCATACCAGTACGACTTTAGTTGAGCTTCGCACTTAGCCGATTGCTCCTGCAGCTGCACATCCCCCGTGTCACTCATAAAGCCCTGCTTCAAAACCATCGCTTTTTCCTCAAGGTGAGCAACTATACGAGCCACCCTCTTCCTCTCGCCCTCTGCATATTCATTTATACTTGTCTGTAGCTTCACCAGCATCTTAACGAAACCATCATCAGCTGCTTCCTCCTGGTATTGCGTAATTGTTTGCATAAACTTCCTCACTCCATAGTTGCTTTCCATCTTTGCAGGCAGTCTCCACAGACCAGGTCCCCTCGCTTTCTCAGCCGACGACAACAGCTTCACTGAGATGGCGAACCAGTGGTTGCCACATTTGTATGAATGTGAAGGGTAAGGAAGTTGCATAAGGGAGGTTGTTTATACTGTATATACTGTATATAGCGAGTCGGTGCAATGCGATGATGGGAGCCGAAAGGTCAGTTGGCGTTTCACGGAGCGAAGGGCAGGGCGAAAGCTGGCGCTAGCCGAGCCTGAGGGTCAGAGGGTTGCGTGGGCAAGAGTGTAGGTGGCACTTACGTAAGTAGGAGGTTGATGGTAGTGGAAGCAGCGGAGAGCAAGGCAGTGGCAGCAGGAAGGCAGTTGTACTGCCAGCTATGGATAGGTGTACGTGTGAATGCCTGTTTGTTTTCCTGTGTGTGCAGGATTGGTTCGGGGAGCCAGCTGGATCTGGATGATTGCAGTTGGAGGCAAAGTAGCCAGGGCATGGAAGAGATGGCAAGAAGCAGTACGGCTGCAAGTCTGCACGTAGAGACTCATAGCCTCTAGCGTAGACTAGGGTGATGGGACAGTCCGATGGTGGTGGGAGTGCTGGTAGAATAGGTGGAATCTTGAATATAATCCTCATTGCTTGTATGTTTCCCTTTTATCCGAGTGCTTTGCTATAAAGTGAGTAAGCGGTTGTCAAACATTATATGTTTATATGTTGTAGGCTGTAGTGGGTTACACCTTAGGGGGTACACAAAGTTAGGGTTTCCTACTTGTACCAAACTGCTTGCTAGTTCATCCATTCCTGCTCAGTTATTTCTGACATGGTTTCAGAGCAGGTCCTTCGTTAGGACCTAATTTCTCTTCGGGCCCACCACTACCTACTACCTACTAGCGCCCTCGTGCGCCCTACTATCGGAGCACGTCTTAGCGCCTCCCCCTTAGCGCCCTCGTGCGCTTCTCCTTTCTTTTTTTTTTTTCGGCCCCGCTGGCCCCGTCGATAGCGCGCGAGTCTCGCTTAGAAGCCCCGTGGCCCCGTCGCGCCCCGCTTAGAGGCCCCGCGGCCTCGTCCCGCCCCGCTTAGAGGCCCCGCGGCCCCGTCGCGTCCCCCCCTTAGCGGCCCCGCCGACCCGTCGACCCCGCCCGCGGCCCACCTAGCCGCCCCGCGGCCCTGTCGATCCCACTCGCGCCCCACCTTAAAGGCCCCGCGGCCCCATCGCACCCCGCCTAACGGCCCCGCTGGCCCGTCGACCCCGACCGTTCCCCGCCTAGCGGCCCCGCGCCCCCCCGTCGCGCCCCGCTTAGCGGCTCCGCCGGCCCGTCGACCCCAGTTGCGCCCCGTCTAGACGCCCCGCAGGCCCCCAGCCGAGCCGCACAGCCCGAACCGAGCCGCGCCGCCCTACCCGAGCCGCGCCGCCCTACCTAAACCAAGCCGCGCCGCCCGTACTCAGCAGCCCTGCAGCTACTACTACTGCTGCTACTGCTACAACTGCTACTGCTGCTGCCACTATGGCTAGTCCTCCTGTACTCGCTTTCGATGCTGAGGGCCGCCCAGTGAAGTTCGACACCTGGCTAGATGACCTGCACCTCTTCCTACAGCTCACTGCCAAGGAGGATATCTCACTGTACGACCATGCCCTCAGTCACGCTACTGCCCCTCCTACCACTGCTGACAGCACTGCCCGCTCACAGTGGCAGACTCGTGACGCCCACACTCGCTTCGCTATTCGCAACTCCCTGCCGATAGATGAGCGCGAGCACTTTGGCCAGCACAAGACTGCTAAGGAACTGTACACTGCTGTCGTCGCTCGTTACTCCTCACCTGCTTCTGCCGCACTAGGCCGCCTCTCCCTCCCCTACCTGTTCCCCGACCTGGCCTCCTTTCACACAGTTGCTGACCTCATCACCCACCTCAAGACTAGTGAGGCCCGCTTCCGCGCTGCTATGCCTGACGAGTTCCTTGCTAGCAACCCCCCCCCGCTCTGGCTCACTCTCTACCACATCGTCACCCGCCTCCCTGACTCTCTGCGCGCAGTCAGGGATCACTTTCTAGCTCGCTGCCCCACTGAGCTCACCATTGCCCTCTGTCAAATTATATGTTTCATATTATTTAGTTCTAGGTTGTGTAGGGGTGATTCTTAGAGGGTACAACAATTCTCTCGATACTCTTGTACCCCCTCCCCTAACCTAATCGACATACTTTCCTCTCTAGTCTTGACATGGTATAGAGCAGGAAGTTTCCTAGGGCCCACCACGGAAAACGAATTTTTTTTTCCTGCCCGGAGCGCGCTTCGCGCCTACCCTAGTCGCGCCCCGTGCGCCTGTCCCTAACGGCCCGTCGCGGCCCCTCTCTTAAAGTCCTCTCGCGGCCCCTCGTTGGCCCCTTCGCGACCCCCGCTTACGGCCCCTTAGCGCCCCCCCCCCCTTTTTCGCGGCCTCGTCGCCCTCCCCCCCCCACGCGGCTCTGTCGCCGCCCTTTCGCGACCTCGTCGCCGCCCCTACGCGGCTTCGTCGTCGCCCCTACGCGGCCTCGTCGCCGCCCATACGCGACTCCGTCGCCGCCCTCCCCTTCGCGGCTCTGTTGCCGCCTCTTCGCGGCTTCGTCGCCGCCCCTCGCCGCCCTTCGCGGCCCCTCCAGGACCCGTCGCGGTCCCCTTCCCTCTCGTCTGCAGCAGCTGTCGCCGCTGAGCCTGCAGCAGCTACCGCCGCTAACCTTCAGCCGCTGCCGCCGCAGAGCATACAGCAGCAGCCGCAGCCGGACCTGCAGTAGCAACCGCCGCCGAGCCAGCAGCAGCAGCCGCGGTCGGACCTGCAGTAGCAGCCGCCGCCAGACCTGCAGCAGCTGCCGCGGCCGGACCTGCAGTAGCAGCCGCCGCCGAGCCTGCAGCAGCTGCCGCCGCCGAGCCTGCAGCAACAGCCGCGGCAGAGCCTGCAGTCGCAGCCGCCGCCAGACCTACAGCAGCGGCCGCCGCCGACCCTGCAGCAGCAGCTGCCGCCGACCCTGCAGCAGCTGCCGCCGCCGAACCAACAGCAGCAGCCGCCGCCGGACCTACAGCAGCGGCCGCCGCCGACCCTGCAGCAGCTGCCGTCGCCGAGCCAGCAGCAGCAGCCGCCGCCAGACCTGCAGCAGCTGCCGCCGCCGAGCCTGCAGCAGCAGCCGCCATTCGAGAATACCACAGCAGCCGCCGTCCCTGCAGCAGCGGCCGTTCCCGAGCTTGCAGCAGCTGCCGCCGCCGCCGCCGTCACTGCCACGGCCCTGCCCTGCTAGAGCCGCACTGCCCTGCCCTACCGCGCTACTGCTGCTGCTGTCACTGCTACTGACACTACTACTGTTCCTCCTACTGCTACTATGGCTAGCCCTCCTGTGCTAGCCTTCGATGCTGAGGGCCGCCCAGTGAAGTTTGACACCTGGCTAGATGACCTGCACCTCTTCCTACAGCTCACTGCCAAGGAGGACATTTCACTGTACGATCACGCCCTAGGCCATGCTACTGCCCCTGACACTACTGCTGACAGCACTCTGCGCTCCCAGTGGCAGACCCGTGACGCGCACGCTCGCTTCGCTATTCGCAACTCCCTACCGCTAGATGAGCGCGAGCACTTCGGCCAGTGCAAGACTGCTAAGGAACTGTACACAGCCGTAGTTGCTCGTTACTCCTCACCTGCGTCTGCCGCACTAGGCCGCCTCTCACTCCCCTATCTGTTCCCCGACCTAGCCTCCTTTCACACTGTTGCTGACCTCATCACCCACCTCAAGACTAGTGAGGCCCGCTTTCGCGCTGCTATGCCTGCCGAGTTCCTTGCTAGCAACCCCCCCCCGCTCTGGCTCACTCTCTACCACATTGTCACCCGCCTCCCTGACTCTCTGCGTGCAGTCAGGGATTCCTTTCTAGCTCGCTCCCCTACTGAGCTCACCATTGCCCTCCTCGAGAAGGACCTACTTGCAGCTGAGGCGAGCATCGTCGCCGTAGGTGCCTCTCGTGGCGAGCCCCGCACCCCCTTCTTTGAGGGGTGTTCCCCTTCCCCCCTTCTCCCCTCTGTCGCCTCTGCTTCTGCTGTCGACCTCCTTGGTGCTGAGAAGGTCGGGACCGCGTCTGCTCCGAGCGGGCGCCGCAGGACCAAAGGAGGCAAGGGTGGAGGAGGCGGCCGGGGAGGCGGGGGTGGAGGCGGTGGGAGTGGAGGAGGGGCTGGAGAGACTAGTGGCGGCAGTGGGGGTAGTGACGGCAGCGGCGGAGGCGGTGGCAGGGGCGGGGGCGGCAGCGGGGGCGGTGGTGAACGTGGCAGCGGCAGGGGAGGGGGTGGTCGAGGAGGTGGCAGCGGCGGTGGTGGTCGTGGAGGCGCTGGCGGTGGTCCGAGCCAGCAGCACACTCCGTCGCTCCAGGAGGCCCGTGAGTGGTATGCGCAGCGTGGGGGGGCGGGTGGCCTTAGCTGCACGTACGTCATCCGCACTGGTGACCGCGCTGGTCAGACGTGTGGGAAGCCGCACCCCACGCCGCGCTGTTTCGCGCGCCTTGACGACGCTTGGCGCACTCAGTTCCCTGACGGCAATGAGCTGCCCCGCTGGTTTGATCTGGAGAAGAAGGGTGTTGATATCTGGGCTTTAGACTTTGATGCTATTCTCACTGCCATGTATGCTATGTTTACTAGTGGAGAGGGTGCTCAGTACTTGCGTGTTCCGCCCGACCCGGGCATTCTCACCAGTGAGGCTGCTGCTCTAGGTGCTAGTGCGTCTGCAGCTCCAGGTGCTCGCGTGTCTGCCACCTCAGGTGACGGTGAGGCTGTCGCTCTAGGTGCTGGTGAGTCTGTCTCCCCTGGTACTGAGTCGACTGCGGCACTGCACACCTTCACACTGGACTCAGGTGCTTCTCGCTGTTTCTTTCGAGATCGCACTGCCCTTGAGCCACTCGCTCGGCCAGTTGCTGTCTCCCTCGCTGACCCCTCTGGGGGTCCAGTCATTGCGACCTCCTCCACTGTTCTTCCCTGTCCTGCGGTCCCGTCTGGCACACTGTCTGGTCTCTACCTCCCCTCGTTCTCTACGAACTTGGTGGCGGGTAGTGCGCTCCAGGACGGGGGTGTTCACCAGTTCACCCCTGCCTACGAGCGCGTGACACACTGCACGTGTGCTCGGACGGGCCGTCACCTGGCTACCTTCACTCGGCAGCCGGGGTCGGACCTGTACACACTGACCACTGAGTCCCCTCAGGTAGCTGCGTCTGCGTCTGCGTCAGGTCAGCTGTCCGCCCCCTGCTCGTGTCGCTCTCTGGGGCATGAGACTGTCCTCTGGCACCACCGCCTTGGTCACCCGTCTGTGCAGCGCCTTCGGGCCATGCACAAACGGGACCTTGTTGCTGGTCTTCCCAGGGTTCTCCCTCCCCTCCCACCCTCGCCTGCTCCTCCCTGTCTTCCCTGTGTCGAGGGGCGGCAGCGCGCCGCTCCTCACTCCTCCTCCTTTCCCCCGACGACTGCTCCCTTGCAGACGCTCCACATGGACGTGTGGGGCCCAGCCCGCGTCCGTGGTCAGGGTCAGGAGAGGTACTTCCTGATTGTTGTTGACGACTTCTCGCGCTACACCACGGTCTTCCCCTTGCGCACCAAGGGTGACGTCCCTGATGTCTTGATCCCTTGGATCCGCAGATCTCGTCTCCAGCTCAGTGAGCGTTTCCGCTCCGACTTCCCTGTCCTACGTCTGCACTCTGACAGAGGTGGGGAGTTTTCCTCTGGCCTCTTGGAGGCCTTCTGTCAGCAGGAGGGCATTGAGCAGTCGTTCACGCTTCCGGCCTCTCCACAGCAGAACGGGGTTGCTGAGCGCCGCATTGGCTTGGTCATGGAGGTCGCTCGTACCTCCTTGGTTCATGCGGCTGCCCCCCACTTTCTGTGGCCGTTTGCAGTCCGATACGCTGCGCATCAGCTCAACCTCTGGCCCCGTGTCTCCTTACCGGAGACTTCTCCGACACTGCGTTGGACGGGAGAGGCTGGCGATGCGTCGCGTTTTCGGGTCTGGGGATCCCGAGCTTTTGTTCGCGACACGTCCGCGGACAAGCTCTCCCGTCGCGCTATCCCCTGTGTCTTCCTTGGCTTTGTCCCGGACGCGCCTGGTTGGCAGTTCTACCACGCCACCTCGCGTCGTGTCCTGGCCTCTCAGGACGTCACTTTTGACGAGTCCGTCCCCTACTACCGCCTCTTCCCCTACCGCACTGCCCCGCTCCCCCCCCCGCCTCTCTTCCTCGCTCCAGGTGCTGAGGTACCAGACCCCCTCCCCCCTCAGGGTGCCGCTCCCTCAGGTGTGTCCCAGGTAGACCCGGGTGAGCCTGTCGAGGTAGCTGTCGACTCTCGTCCTGCTAGGGGTGCTGAGCCTGGGGGTGCTGTGTCTGGGGGTGCTGAGCCTGGGAGTACTGAGTCTGGAGGTGCGGAGCCTGGGGGTGCTGAGCCTGGAGGTGCGGAGCCTGGAGGTACGGAGCCTGGAGGTGCGGAGCCTGGGGGTGCTGAGTCTGGGGGTGCTGACCCTGAGCGTGCTACACCTGGAGGAGCCCTCTCCTCCCCACAGCTGCAGGAGAGGTACCTACAGTACTGCCGCCTCCGGAGAGGTGCTACTGGAGCTCGTACCGGTACTTCCCCTCCTGCCCAGGAGCTCCCCCCCATTCAGCAGATCCACGAGTGGTACACGCGGTGCTGCAGTCTTCGGAGTGGTGCTCCTGGTGCTGCGGACCCTGGGGTTGGCGCTGCTACTGGTGCTGAGGACCCGGGCGTTGGAGCTGCTGCTGGTGCTGAGGACCCGGGCGTTGGAGCTGCTGCTGGTGCTGCGGACCCGAGGGCCTAATAAACTCAAGCTATTAGGACTTAATCAAACTTAAAACCTCTCCTCGGGGTCACCTCCAAGGGTCCCTGGGTGCCTGGTACAAGACCAGCCCCTATCCTCGGGTCCGAGTTTGTAGAGAGAGGGATCAAGAAGGACTTAGTCAAAACAGCAAGAGTACCTTGAACGTCGCGCAGCGTGCCGTGCAGACCGTCGATCGGATTAAGCTGAGAATTCGCTATATCGAAGCTCGCTCCAAGAGCTTTAAAATGAGCCAAGTTGCCTCGCGAAAAGTTCTGCCATTACTAAGTTATGGCTCGGACAGCGTTTGCCTAGCGTTGGAGTGCTAGCATACTAGCGTTGACTCGGGTAGCATTCCGCCGTCGAATAGCGCAGAAACGAAATTCCAGCGAGGAAGGAATTCGCTTGAATCAATTTGACTATATTCAGGTGCAAACAGAGAAGGATTAAATAGTTCTAGCTAGCAAGGACCTTGGGAATCAACCTGGGAATAACCAGGGATGATCCCAAATAATTCCAAGCAACAGAACCAACCTGGCTGGACAAAATAGCAGGTGGTAGGTTGGTAAACAACCTCTGGTTCTGTTTTTCCAACCTGGGAAAACAACAACCAGGTTCAGGTTCTAAAAACAGAACCTGTTTTGTCTTTGCCTAACCAGCCAAATGCTGGTTCCGCTGGTTTCCCCTGGCCTTGTAGCATGCAGATACAGACAAACAACATCCAACCTTCACCTAAATTGTACCCCTATAGTGCCTTCCCTGCTACACTATAGTTAACCAAACAAAACAGTACAATTTCGAGTTGGATAGAACTGAATTTGCGCAATCAACTCAACCGAACTGCAAAGCTTCCATCTTGGGTTCCTTTGCGAGCTCGTCCTTTCTGCTTGCACTGTTCATAGCGCGTACAATGTTGTGCCAAAGCGCACATTGCGCGAGTACCTGCAAATGCATCAAGCGAAAATTGCGAAAGCAAACAAACACACGAACATTCCATTCACACCCAAATGCATTCGCACACGCATACTCGTACAAACAGACGGCAGGATGTCGTGCAATGTAAATTTGCACCCAACACACTCCCCCTCAGCCTGCCGGCTGCATCCCCATCATTCCATGCTAGTTCATGCTCATTCCACTCATGCGCACACAACGCCAATGAGGCTCATCCGCAAGCCTCTTTGTGAGAAAGTCTGCTGGCTGCTGGTGAGTCTTGATGTAGATTGGATTCACCGTCCCCCTCTTCACCTCCTTACGCAGCCAGTGCCACTTGATACGCATGTGCTTGTTCAGGCCATGAAGCACAGCGTTCCTGGCCATCCCAAGAGCCCCCTTGCTATCACAAAACAGCGGCGTAGCAACTTTCTGCTCCTGGCCAATCTCCTCTAACAGCCTCCTCAGCCAAATCACCTCCTTCACCCCATGGAACATCGCCATGTACTCTGATTCTACGGAAGAGAGTGCCGTCTCCGTCTGCTTCTTGGACCTCCAACTAACAGGTCCTCCCCCAACTACGCAGATGTATCCTCCCACAGATGAGGAATCCTCCTTCTCAGAAGCCCATGTAGCATCGGTAAAGCAAGTGAGAAATAGCTTGCCTTCTCCAAGCCTCTCCCCCTTCTCTTTCAGCACCTCCACCCCTTTCTGCTTCACCTGTGCAGATGCGGAGTATTGAACTCTAATGCTTGGGTGAGAGTTCAGGTACTTCACCACACGCTCAGCTGCATCCACCTGCTCCTCTGATGGATTCTGCACCACCCTAGCCAGCTGCCCAACCGAGAAAGAGATGTCGGGCCTCGTGTGAACTGCTGCGTACAAGAGGCTGCCCACCAAGGACTGAAATTGCTGCTGCTCTTCAGCTTCAACCCCTTCATCCTCTGCAGCCTTCACAAGCTTGAATTCTGCTGGCAGGGGAGTTGCAACCTTGCGCTCATTCTCAATCCCATACTTCTCCCCCAGCTCCTTGATGAACTTCTCCTGGTGCAGCTTCAACCACCTGTGATCTGGATCCCTCTCCACGTGCATCCCGAGGTAGTACTTTACCTCCCCAAGGTTCTTGCACTTGAAGTTTTCCATCAGTTGCTGCTGCACTTTCTGGATCTCCTTCATGCTGCTGCTGAAGAGAAGAATGTCGTCCACATAGACCAGAAACAGCACCAGCTTCTCCCCCTCACCCTTGAGAAAGAGGCTCTCATCACAGCTGCTGGTCCTGAATCCCATCTCCTCTAAAACAGCTGCCAACTTCTGGTACCAGCAGCGTGGCGCCTGCTTCAAGCCGTAGATGGACTTGTTGAGCTTGCACACCCTGCCCGTACCATCCTCATACCCAGGCGGCTGCGTCATGTACACATCCTCCTCTAAAATCCCATTCAGGAATGCCGTTGAAATATCCATCTGAATGATGAATTTCCCACTAACAGCTGCATCTGCCAACAAGACACGGAGGGTAGGGGGTTTGGCAGTGGGAGCAAAGATCTCGTTGAAGTCCTGCTTCTCCTTCTGCATAAACCCCTTCGCCACCAGCCTACTCTTGTAGATGGTGACCTGCCCCTTGTCATCGGTCTTGATCCTCAGCACCCACTTGCATTGTATCGCTTTCTTCCCATCAGGCAGCACCACCAGATCCCATGTCCTATTCTCCAGCAGACTCTGGTACTCAGCATCCCTAGAAGCCAGCCACTTGTCCCTATCTGGTCCAGCTAATGCCTCCTCCATGCTAGCTGGTTCCTCTGGTGCAGGGGCAAGAAAACAGTACGCAGGCTCATCCTCCTCATCCGGGTCATAGCCATGAGGTAGAATCAGCAATGCCTCTTCGGTCCCTAGCTGCTGCTCTGCTGCATCAGTTCCTGCAGTCAGCTTCTTAGTAGCCATACGGGTACGTCCTGGCCTGGAGACGGGTGTCTCCCATCCCTTCATAACGACACCCTTCGGCTTCTTAGTTTTTCCCTGCTGCTTCTCTCCTCCCTCGGGTCCAGCAGCTCCACTAGTGCTGCCGCCAGTTTCCACACCATTTTCTCCACCAGCAGATGCCTCCTGTATCTTCTCTCCATCACCATTTCCAGCAGCTGCCTCCTCTCCCTCCTCCCACACACTAGGAGTCAGGTCCAGCTGCATGGTGATCTGCTCCATCTGCTGGGACACCCTTGCCTCCGGCTGTTTCTCCCAGCTCCCATACATCATGCCCTCAATGAATTTCACATCCCTGCTGTCAAACAACACACCCTTGGATGGTTCCCACAGCAGCCATCCCTTGCTCTCAGCAGCCAGCCCCAAATGCACACACCAGATTGCACTCGCCCCCAACTTACTGCGGTAGGTCTTGGGGACGTGGGCGACTGCCATGCAACCGAACACCCTCAGCATGTCCACCGGCGGCTTCCTCCCAAGCCACCTCTCCAACGGCACCCACGAGTCATCCCCAACCTTGGTGAGCACCCTGTTCCTAGCGACAGTGGCGTGCCGGACAGCATGAGGCCACATAGAATTGCTCAGCCCAGATTCTATGAGCAGCGCCCTAGCTGTCTCCAGAATGGTCCGGTTTGCCCGTTCTGCTACACCATTGGACTGTGGGGTATAAGCCGTGGTCAGCTCTCTCTGGATGCCCTGCTTCTTGAGCCAGGCCGTCATTTCAGCTCCAAGGAACTCACCACCCCGGTCTGTCCTAATCCGCTTCACTACACACTCCGCCTGCTTCTCCACGAATGGCAGCCAATCGTCCCGTATCGTGGAGGCGGCGTGGTCCTTCTGCTTCAGCGGATACGCCCACATCAGCCTGCTCCAGTCATCCACAATTGTAAGAAAATACCGCTCCCCCTTGTGCCCTTGCACCGGCAGCGGCCCCACCAAGTCCATGTGGACCAGCTCCAAAGGCTTCTTGCTCCTGCCAGCCACACTATGGAAAGGGAAACGGGTGAACTTTGAAAGCAAACAGATTTCACAGTTGTAATCGGGTGGCTGTCCGTTCAGCTTCAGACCCTTAACGGCTCCATCCTTCTCCAGCTGCTTCAGCAAAGGCATTGCCACATGCCCTAAGCGCCGGTGTGCCGTTGCCCAATCTGTCTCCCCAGATCTGGCCGACACTTTCACACCAACCCCTCCAACGGCATTGCACTCCCCCTGGGATGCAGACCCCTCTCCAGCCTGCCCCCCACCATGCCACGCCAGGGCCGGCAGCTGCCACATAGATCTGTACACGTCCTTGCTCTCGTGCAGATCCCAAAGCACCCGATTGCCCAGCTTCCCCTTATAAGTGCGTGCCCCATCCGTGTTGGTGTTCACCCCAGCCTTGCCAAGCTTACGGAGGGAGATAAGGTTGGCCTTCAGGTCGGGGACGAAGAGAACGTCGTGCAGCACCACCGGCTTGCCATCCGCTCCCTTAAACGCAGCTCGTCCCGCACCAGCCACCTTCAACATGTGTCCAGAGGCGGAGCACACTTCATTGATCGGTGCAGCTCGTACTTCGTCCAGCAGGTCCTTGCGCGGCGTCATCGTCCAAGCAGCGCCTGTGTCCAACACCCAATAGTCTAGGGGGTGCAGCTCTGCTCCAACTTTGGCAGAGGCGTCTCCTTGCTCCCCCTTGTCTCCCACATGGAAGAATTGGCCCGCGGTGCGCTCCTTCTTCTTCTCCGCACCGCCGTTGCCCTTCGGGTTGTTGTCGGACGAATCAGCGACCATGTTGGCGCCGTTTTTCTGGTTCCTCCGCGCGCCGCCATCCTGGTGACGATTCTGGGGGGTCCATCCATCGGGTTTCTTATAGCACAAAAACCAGGGGTGCCCTTCCTTCTCACAATACCAGCAACTCCCTTTCATTTTGCCACCAGCACCCGACTTGCCCCCACGTCCAGATTTCGCACCGCGACCCCAACCGGTACCTCCTTGTTGGTCGTTGGAGTCGTCGTCCTTCTTTGCACCGCGTCCAGCACCACCGAAGCCACGTCCTCTGCCACGTCGGCTCCCTTGCATCCCGTAGCCGCTGCTGCCGTCGTCTCCACCCCTCAGTTGGCGGCGACGGAAGTCCTCCTCCAGAATCTTCGTCCGCACCCACTCGAGCGTCCACAAGCTCTGGTTCTGCGGCAGGCTCAATCCGCTCGTAAATTGAAGCCACGATTCTGGCAGCAGCGAGAGCATCTTCAAGCACTTGGTCTGCTCCGGGTAGGTGATTCCCGCGGTCGCCAACTTCGCGTAGAGGTCGCGCATCTTGTCCAGGACTGGTTGCACCGGCTCTCCCTCGCTCAGGCGCAACGCGGACAGCTCCCTCTCCAGCATCAACGTTGCGACAACGGAGGTCGGGGCGTGCAGCTCCTTCAACACGGTCCACGCCTTCGGACCGCATTCAACCTCCGGCAGCAGGTGCATGACGTGGTGACGCTGGTTCAGCTCCAAACTCTGCGACATCAAATAGTAGCCAGCCGAGGAGCGCTCGTCCCAATCTTCCTGCAGCGTGGGGTCACTCGGTCTAGGCTCCTCCCCAATCATTAGTTTCAGCAAACCGATCTGACGGAAATATAATTGCATTTTCCAGGCCCAATCATCATAGCCCTCACCATTGAACTTCTCGACGGTGAAATTCTTCAGCACCTCCTTGACAAGCGAGCCCTGGTTTGTTCGCGCTCCCCTTGGCGCTGAAAGACCAGAATCTTGGCTGCCGCTACGATCTTGGGCTGAAGATTCACCAGCTCCCGCCGAGGTGTTGCCCGCCATAGCTACCTATAACGAGGATCACTATAACGCAGCTCTGATACCAGCTTGTTGGTGTAAGGGCCTAATAAACTCAAGCTATTAGGACTTAATCAAACTTAAAACCTCTCCTCGGGGTCACCTCCAAGGGTCCCTGGGTGCCTGGTACAAGACCAGCCCCTATCCTCGGGTCCGAGTTTGTAGAGAGAGGGATCAAGAAGGACTTAGTCAAAACAGCAAGAGTACCTTGAACGTCGCGCAGCGTGCCGTGCAGACCGTCGATCGGATTAAGCTGAGAATTCGCTATATCGAAGCTCGCTCCAAGAGCTTTAAAATGAGCCAAGTTGCCTCGCGAAAAGTTCTGCCATTACTAAGTTATGGCTCGGACAGCGTTTGCCTAGCGTTGGAGTGCTAGCATACTAGCGTTGACTCGGGTAGCATTCCGCCGTCGAATAGCGCAGAAACGAAATTCCAGCGAGGAAGGAATTCGCTTGAATCAATTTGACTATATTCAGGTGCAAACAGAGAAGGATTAAATAGTTCTAGCTAGCAAGGACCTTGGGAATCAACCTGGGAATAACCAGGGATGATCCCAAATAATTCCAAGCAACAGAACCAACCTGGCTGGACAAAATAGCAGGTGGTAGGTTGGTAAACAACCTCTGGTTCTGTTTTTCCAACCTGGGAAAACAACAACCAGGTTCAGGTTCTAAAAACAGAACCTGTTTTGTCTTTGCCTAACCAGCCAAATGCTGGTTCCGCTGGTTTCCCCTGGCCTTGTAGCATGCAGATACAGACAAACAACATCCAACCTTCACCTAAATTGTACCCCTATAGTGCCTTCCCTGCTACACTATAGTTAACCAAACAAAACAGTACAATTTCGAGTTGGATAGAACTGAATCTGCGCAATCAACTCAACCGAACTGCAAAGCTTCCATCTTGGGTTCCTTTGCGAGCTCGTCCTTTCTGCTTGCACTGTTCATAGCGCGTACAATGTTGTGCCGAAGCGCACATTGCGCGAGTACCTGCAAATGCATCAAGCGAAAATTGCGAAAGCAAACAAACACACGAACATTCCATTCACACCCAAATGCATTCGCACACGCATACTCGTACAAACAGACGGCAGGATGTCGTGCAATGTAAATTTGCACCCAACAAGTGGTGGCGCTGCTGCTGGTGCTGAGGACCCAGGCGTTGGAGCTGCTGCTGGAGCTGAGGACCCGGACGGTGGAGCTGCTGCTGGTGCTGAGGACCCGGGCGTTGGAGCTGCTGCTGGAGCTGAGGACCCGGGCGGTGGAGCTGCTGCTGGTGCTGAGGACCCGAGCGGTGGAGCTGCTGCTGGTGCTGAGGACCTCGCTGCTGGTGTCTCTGCTGGTTCTGGAGACGCTGCGCGGCCGCGACCGTACTTCGTACCACTTCTTCAGCAGGTTCTTGGTCAGGCTCCTCCTCCTTGTCCTCCTCCCTCCGTGGAGTGTCCTCCGCCTGTCCAGCCGCAGTCACAGTTACCGCCTGCCTCGCCTCTCCCTGCTCCCTCTCCTTACACTGGTCCCACAGGAGGTCTTACAGAGTGTCGTGAGCCTGAGTCTCGTCCTGCGTCGCCTGTTTGTACTGCTCGCACTGGTCGTCGTGTCCCACGTGAGCGTCCACCTCCTGTCCCTGGCACTCACTACATGACTCTGCGTCCCTCTACTGCTCCTCAGCGTGTCCCTCTGCCGTCTCCTCCTGCGTCCTCTCTACCTACTCTTCCTGACCCGGAGTCTGACTCCCGTCGTGCTGCCAGTCCCACTGTCACGCGTCTCCTAGCTACTGTTGTCACTGACCCTACCTTTGAGTCCTCTGCTGCGTCTGCTCTTGTCGCTGAGTTGGTTGACTTTGCTGCCCGCTGTCGTCTAGACTACGCCGCTAGCCTTGTTGCTGAGTCTGAGTCTGTCTGTCCTCCGTCCGTCGGGGGTGAGTGTGCTCTTGGCACGGACGTCCTTGAGGACAGGCAGGAGGAGTTCCAGTGCTTTGCTGCTGCTTTGCCCCGTCTCGTGTCCATGCTAGTTGCCCCTGAGGGAGACCCGGATGCACCAGACATCCCGACCCCGCGCTCTTACGCTGAGGCGATGGCGGGTCCCTACTCCTCTCAGTGGCAGACAGCCATGGACGCAGAGATGGCTTCCTGGAAGTCCACAGGCACCTACGTCGACGAGGTTCCCCCACCTGGGGCGAACATCGTCAGTGGCATGTGGATTTTCAGGGTGAAGCGGCCGCCGGGTTCTCCTCCTGTCTTCAAGGCGCGCTACGTTGCTCGAGGCTTCAGTCAGCGAGAGGGAGTAGACTTCTTCCAGACCTTCTCCCCCACCCCGAAGATGACCACTCTTCGGGTGCTGCTACACATAGCCGCTCAGCGCGACTACGAGCTTCACTCACTTGACTTCAGCACTGCTTTCTTACAGGGCAGCCTGCACGAGGAGATCTGGCTACGTCGCCCACCTGGCTTCACTGGGTCGGTTCCTCCTGGTACCCAGTGGAGGCTCTAATGGCCGGTCTACGGTCTCCGCCAGGCACCACGTGAGTGGCACGACACACTGAGGACGACACTTGCGGCTCTTGGGTTCGCTCCCTCTACTGCTGACCCGTCACTGTTTCTACGCACTGACACCTCGCTGCCGCCATTCTACATCCTCGTGTACGTCGACGACTTGGTCTTTGCCACGGCTGACACCGCGGCACTCGCCCACGTGAAGTCGGAGCTGCAGAGGAGACACACGTGCATAGACCTGGGTGAACTGACGAGCTATCTTGGCTTGCGGATCACCCGGGACAGAGCACGGCGCACCATCACCTTGACTCAATCACACATGGTGCAGCAGATCCTCCAGCGCTTCCGCTTCACGTACTCCTCGCCTCAGTCCACTCCTCTACCTACCGGTCACTCGCTCTCAGCTCTGCCTTCGGATGAGTCCGTAGAGCCGAGTGGCCCGTATCCAGAGCTTGTGGGCTGCCTCATGTACCTGATGACCTGCACTCGACCTGACCTGGCATACCCTCTTAGCATCCTTGCACGCTATGTCGCTCCTGGCCGTCACAGGAAGGAGCACATGGATGCCGCTAAGAGGGTGTTGCGCTACTTGTGCAGTACGTCGGGCATGGGGCTAGTGCTTGGAGGGCGGGACCGAGTTACGCTGGCTGACCTACCTGCTGACCGACTTGGGAGAGCGGCCTCGTTCTCCTCCAGTGCTGTACGTCGACAACAAGTACTTTCTTGCTCGAGAGCTGCAGCAGCGCGGTCAGCTTTGTCTGCGTTACGTGGCCACTAAGGCCAACACTGCTAATGTGTTCACCAAGGCGCTTCAGCCTTGTAACCATCAGCGCTTCTGCACTCTGCTAGGCCTTGTGCCTACTGGACCTCACTTGCTTACTTCTTGACCCTGCTTGTACTGTGATCACTATATATATATATATACCTGCATGTTTACTCTTGCTAGGTTGTGATCACTGTATCTCTTGTTTTGTTATAAACCTGCATGTGAACTGGCCTTGTGGCCACCTGCTTGTGCTCAGACTGTGTGGTGTCCTTGAGATCCACCCTGAGCTTTGTCTTGCTTGCTTTTCTGCTTGACTGGTCTTGTGACCACTGTTAGGTTTGGCTATCCCCCCTACTTCACCTATGGGGGTGTGTCAAATTATATGTTTCATATTATTTAGTTCTAGGTTGTGTAGGGGTGATTCTTAGAGGGTACAACAATTCTCTCGATACTCTTGTACCCCCTCCCCTAACCTAATCGACATACTTTCCTCTCTAGTCTTGACACCCTCCTCGAGAAGGAACTCCTTGCAGCTGAGGCGAGCATCGTCGCTGTAGGTGCCTCTCGTGGCGAGCCCCGCACCCCCTTCTTTGAGGGGTGTTCCGCTTCCACCCTTCTCCCCTCTGTCGCCTCTGCTGCTGCTGTCGACCTCCTTGGTGCTGAGAAGGTCGGGACCGCGTCTGCTTCGAGTGGGCGCCGCAGGAACAAAGGAGGCAAGGGTGGAGGTGGCGGCGGGGGAGGCGGGGGTGGAGGCGGTGGGAGTGGAGGAGGGGCTGGAGAGGCTAGTGGCGGCAGTGGGGGTGGTGACGGCAGCGGCGGGGGCGGTGGCAGGGGCGGGGGCGGCAGCGGGGGCGGAGGTGGTCGTGGCAGCGGCAGAGGAGGAGGTGGTCGAGGAGGTGGCGGCGGCGGTGGTGGTCGTGGAGGAGCTGGCGGTGGTCTGAGCCAGCAGCACACTCCGTCGCTCCAGGAGGCCCGTGAGTGGTATTCCCAGCGCCCGGGGGCGCGTGGCTTTAGCTGCACGTACGTCATCCGCACTGGTGACCGCACTGGTCAGACGTGTGGGAGGCCGCACCCCACGCACCGCTGTTTCTCGCGCCTTGACGACGCTTGGCGCGCCCAGTTCCCTGATGGCGGTGAGCTGCCCCGCTGGCTTGATCTGGAGAAGAAGGGAGTTGATATCTGGGCTCTAGACTTTGATGCTATTCTCACTGCCATGTATGCGATGTTTACTAGTGGAGAGGGTGCTCAGTACTTGCGTGTTCCGCCCGACCCGGGCATTCTGACCAGTGAGGCTGCTGCTCTAGGTGCTAGTGAGGCTGCCACTGCAGGTACTCGCGTGTCTGCCACCTCAGGTGATGGTGAGGCTGTCGCTCTAGGTGCTAGTGAGTCTGTCTCCCCTGGTACTGAGTCGACTGCGGCACTGCACACCTTCACCCTGGACTCAGGTGCTTCTCGCTGTTTCTTTCGTGACCGCACTGCCCTTGAGCCACTCGCTCGGCCAGTTGCTGTCTCTCTCGCTGACCCCTCTGGGGGTCCGGTCATTGTGACCTCCTCCACTGTTCTTCCCTGTCCTGCGGTCCCGTCTGGCACACTGTCAGGTCTCCACCTCCCCTCGTTCTCTACGAACTTGGTGGCGGGGTGTACGCTTCAGGACGCGGGTGTCCACCAGTTCACCCCTGCCTACGAGCGCGTGACACACTTCACGTGTGCTCGGACGGGCCGTCACCTGGCTACCTTCACTCGGCAGCCGGGGTCGGACCTATACACACTGACCACTGAGTCCCCTCAGGTAGCTGCGTCCGCGTCTGCGTCAGGTCAGCTGTCGGCCCCCTGCTCGTGTCGCTCTCTGGCGCACGACACCGTCCTCTGGCACCACCGACTTGGTCACCCGTCTGTGCAGCGCCTTCGTGCCATGCACAAACGGTACCTTGTTTCTGGTCTTCCCAGGGTTCTCCCTCCCCTCCCACCCTCGCCTGCTCCTCCCTGTCTTCCCTGTGTCGAGGGGCGGCAGCGCGCCGCTCCTCACTCCTCCTCCTTTCCCCCGACGACTGCTCCCTTGCAGACACTCCACATGGACGTGTGGGGCCCAGCCCGCGTCCGTGGTCAGGGTCAGGAGAGGTACTTCCTGATTGTTGTTGACGACTACTCGCGCTACACCACGGTCTTCCCCTTGCGCACCAAAGGTGAGGTCCCTGGTGTTCTGATCCCTTGGATCAGCAGAGCTCGTCTCCAGCTAGGCAAGCGTTTTCGCTCGGACTTTCCTGTCCTGCGCTTGCACTCTGACAGAGGTGGTGAGTTCTCCTTCGACCTCTTGGCAGCCTACTGTGCCGAGCACGGCATTGAGCAGTCGTTCACGCTTCCGGCCTCTCCACAGCAGAATGGGGTTGCTGAGCGCCGCATTGGCTTGGTCATGGAGATCGCTCGTACCTCCCTGATCCATGCGGCTGCTCCCCACTTTCTGTGGCCGTTTGCGGTCCGATACGCTGCGCATCAGCTCAACCTCTGGCCCCGTGTCTCCTTGCCGGAGACTTCCCCGACACTGCGTTGGACGGGAGAGGTTGGCGATGCGTCGCGTTTTTGGGTCTGGGGATCAAGAGTTTTTGTTCGCGATACGTCCGCGGACAAGCTCTCCCGTCGCGCTGTTCCCTGTGTCTTCCTTGGCAGTTTTACCACGTCACCTCGCGCCGGGTTCTGCCTTCTCAGGACGTCACTTTTGACGAGTCCGTCCCCTACTACCGCCTCTTCCCCTACCGCACTGCCCCGCTCCCTCCCCCGCCTCTCTTCCTCGCGCCAGGTGCTGCTGTTGTAGAGCCCCTCCCCCCTCAGGGTGCCGCTCCCTCAGGTGTGTCCCAGGTAGACCCGGTTGAGCCTGTCGAGGTAGCTGTCGACTCTCGTCCTGCTAGGGGTGCTGAGCCTGCGCGTGAGGAGCCTGGCGGTGCTGAGTCTGGGGGTGCTGAGCCTGGGGGTGCGGAGCCTGGGGGTGCTGAGCCTGGAGGTGCGGAGCCTGGGGGTGCTGAGCCTGGACGTGCTGAGTCTGGGGGTGCTGAGTCTGGGGGTGCTGCGTCTGGGGGTGCTGAGCCTGAGAGTGCTACACCTGGAGGAGCCCTCTCCTCACAGCAGCTGCAGGAGAGGTACCTACAGTTTTGCAGCCTCCGGAGAGGTACTGCTGGAGCTGGTACCGGTGCTTCCCCTCCTACCCAGGAGCTCCCCTCCCTTCAGCAGATCCGAGAGTGGTACACACGGCGCTGCAGTCTTCGGAGTGGCGCTCCTGGTGCTGCGGACCCTGGAGCTGGAGCTGCTGCTGGTGCTGAGGACCCGGGCTTTGGAGCTGCTGCTGGTGCTGAGGACTCGGGCGGTGGAGCTGCTGCTGGTGCTGAGGACCCGAGCGGTGGAGCTGCTGCTGCTGCTGAGGACCCGGGCGTTGGAGCTGCTGCTAGTGCTGAGGACCCGAGCGGTGGAGCTACTGCTGGTGCTGAGGACCCGGGCGTTGGAGCTGCTGCTGGTGCTGAGGACCCGGGCGGTGGAGCTGCTGCTGGTGCTGAGGACCCTGGTGTTGGTGTCTCTGCTGGTTCTGGAGATGCTACGCCGCCGCGACCGTACTTCGTACCGCTCCTTCAGCAGGTTCTTGGTCAGGCTCCTCCTCCCTCCGTAGCGTATCCTCCGCCTGTCCAGTCGCAGTTCCCGCCTTCCTCACCTCTCCCTGCTCCCTCTCCTTACACTGGTCCCACAGGAGGTCTTACAGAGCGTCGTGAGCCTAGTCTTGTCCTGCGTCGCCTGTTTGTACTGCTCGCACTGGTCGTCGTGTCCCACGTGAGCGTCCTCCTCCTGTCCCTGGCACTCACTACATGACTCTGCGTCCCTCCACTGCTCCTCAGCGCGTCCCTCTGCCGTCTCCTCCTGCGTCCTCTTTGCCTACTCTTCCTGACCCGGAGTCTGACTCCCGTCGTGCTGCCAGTCCCACTGTCACGCGTCTCCTCGCCACTGTTGTCACTGACCCTACCTTTGAGTCCTCTGCTGCGTCTGCTCTGGTCGCTGAGTTGGTTGACTTTGCTGCTCGGTGTCGTCTCGACTACGCCGCTAGCCTTGTTGCTGAGTCTGAGTCTGTCTGTCTTCCGTCCGTCGGGGGTGAGTGTGCTCTTGGCACGGACGTCCTTGAGGACAGACAGGAGGAGTTCCAGTGCTTTGCTGCTGCTTTGCCCCATCTTGTGTCCATGCTAGTTGCCCCTGAGGGAGACCCGGATGCACCAGACATCCCGACCCCGCGCTCTTACGCTGAGGCGATGGCGGGTCCCTACTCCTCTCAGTGGCAGACAGCCATGGACGCAGAGATGGCTTCCTGGAAGTCCACAGGCACCTACGTCGACGAGGTTCCCCCACCTGGGGCGAACATCGTCATGTGGATTTTCAGGGTGAAGCGGCCGCCGGGTTCTCCTCCTGTCTTCAAGGCGCGCTACGTTGCTCGAGGCTTCAGTCAGCGAGAGGGAGTAGACTTCTTCCAGACCTTCTCCCCCACCCCGAAGATGACCACTCTTCGGGTGCTGCTGCACATAGCCGCTCAGCGCGACTACGAGCTTCACTCACTTGACTTCAGCACTGCTTTCTTGCAGGGCAGCCTGCACGAGGAGATCTGGCTGCGCCGCCCTCCTGGCTTCACTGGGTCGTTTCCTCCTGGTACCCAGTGGAGGCTTCAGCGGCCGGTCTACGGTCTCCGCCAGGCGCCACGTGAGTGGCACGACACACTGAGGACGACGCTTGCGGCTCTTGGGTTCGCTCCCTCTACTGCTGACCCGTCGCTGTTTCTACGCACCGACACCTCGCTGCCGCCGTTCTACGTCCTCGTGTACGTCGACGACTTGGTCTTTGCCACTGCTGACACTGCGGCACTCGCCCACGTGAAGTCGGAGCTGCAGAGGAGACACACGTGCACAGACCTGGGTGAACTGACAAGCTACCTTGGCTTGCGGATCACCCGGGACAGAGCACGGCGCACCATCACCCTGACTCAGTCACACATGGTGCAGCAGGTCCTTTAGCGCTTCGGCTTCACGTACTCCTCGCCTCAGTCCACTCCTCTGCCTACCGGTCACTCGCTCTCGGCTCTGCCTTCGGATGAGTCCGTAGAGTCGAGTGGCCCGTATCCAGAGCTTGTGGGCTGCCTCATGTACCTGATGACCTGCACTCGACCTGACCTTGCATACCCTCTTAGCATCCTTGCACGCTATGTCGCTCCTGGCCGTCACAGGAAGGAGCACATGGATGCTGCTAAGAGGGTGTTGCGCTACTTGTGCAGTACGTTGGGCATGGGGCTAGTGCTTGGAGGGCGAGACCGAGTTGTACTCACTGGTCACTCAGACGCGTCTTGGGCGGACGACCAGGCTACTCAGCGGTCGTCTCAGGGTTACACCTTCAGCCTTGGCTCCGGCTCAGTTTCTTGGCGTTCCACACGCTCTTCTTCTGTTCTCAGCTCCAGTTGTGAGGCTGAGATCTACGCCACAGCCATGGCGGCCCAGGAGCTACGCTGGCTGACCTACCTGCTGACCGACTTGGGAGAGCGGCCTCGTTCTCCTCCAGTGCTGTACATCGACAACAAGGCTGCCATTGCCTTGTGTGAGGAGCACAGACTAGAGCACAGAACGAAGCACATCGCCCTGCAGTACTTCCTTGCTCGAGAGCTGCAGCAGCGCGGTCAGCTTCGTCTGCGTTACGTGGCCACTGAGGCCAACACTGCTGATGTGTTCACCAAGGCGCTTCAGCCTTGTGACCATCAGCGTTTCTGTACTCTTCTAGGCCTTGTGCCTACTGGACCTCACTTGCTTACTTCTTGACTTTGCTTGTACTGTGATCTCTATATATATACCTGCATGTTTACACTTGCTAGGTTGTGATCACTGTATCTCTTGCTATATTATCAAACTGCATGTGAACTGGTCTTGTGACCACTTGTTTGTGCTCGGAATTTGTGTGGAATCCTTGAGATCCACCCTGAGCTTGTCTTGCTTTGCGTTGAATGGTCTCTTGACCCTGTGGTTGTCTCCCACTGCGCCTATGGGGGTGTGTCAAACATTATATGTTTATATGTTGTAGGCTGTAGTGGGTTACACCTTAGGGGGTACACAAAGTTAGGGTTTCCTACTTGTACCAAACTGCTTGCTAGTTCATCCATTCCTGCTCAGTTATTTCTGACAGCGGTAACACTAGGGAGATATGACGAGCAAGTTTTTGGGAGCTTAGGAAGCCAAGCGACATATGTGTGAAGGAGCTTAGAGCTCATCACATACAAGCAATCATGATCGAGTAGTGAATGCCCACAAGATCGGGTCTAGATTTTGCCGCGAAGAATCGTTCCATGGAGACAAAGGTGATAGACGGCGATGGGAAGAACGATCACAAAAAGGGGAAGGAGACGAAGTCGCATGGCGCAAGAGAAGACGATGCAAAGAACCGGAATGGAGCCATGGGCTCAGACGAGGAGCGCGGACAGCCGCTCGAAGCGGGAAAAAAGGTAGCTAAAGCTAGGGCGGAGAAGCCCGTCTCTGCAGAAGGAGCCGCAATGATGTGAGGAAGAAGGGGGAACGACAGGCCATATCAATGCAGTGCCTCGTGGCAGGGCTTCGAGGAGGAGGCGGTATTGACGCGGTGGCGGTACACCATGCTTCTGAAGGTGGAAGTGCCAGAGCGATTCTCGCGAGAGACGCGACGTGGACCGTCCCTGAAGAACTACCCAATGCAACTAGATAACTTGCATGCACGATGAGAACTTGCTGCAGACGAGTTTTTTAGGAGCCTAGCGAACACTCTAACAAGGAAAGCCGACACGTATTACCGGATCTGTCGACGAGAGCTGCTGGATTGGGCGGAAAAAGGGAGGACGGGGGAGAGGGACCCTACCATAATGTTGGTGCAACCCTACGGTTTGCACTCGGCTTGTTGTCTGTGTGCGTGCATGCGTGTATGTATGGAATGGTATGAGGGCATTAAATAATATATATTTTCATGCTTATAATAGTGTGTGTATGATGGGTCATGATGTCGAATGTGTGTGTCAAGTCAATAGCGAGTTATCGCTAGTCGCGTGTTACGCGATCATTTGGTGTCCCGCGCGGTTTCTATTTTACGTGCGCAGTTTCCATTTTGTCCTGTGTTGAACGTTAGGCGTGTCGCAGGTGTGTGCAGCAGACCCATCAAGAACTCAAAGATGAGTTTTGTGATGAAGAACTGGAGCCTTGGTTCAAGCTTCAACTGATTTCGAACCTCGCCAAAAGGGCACACTTCAAGATATTGAAGATAGTCCCATTACAATGTGTAGTGTAGCATTCCAGTTGGCTTAGACCCTTGTGAAGGGTAGTTTCGAGACCCTTCTTGGTTGGGGATAGTGTGGCACTGTTCCACATCACTGTACCTCGGCTCTTGGGGTTTGTAGGAGCTGGGAATCATTCCCGACTCGTAACCATTCGTAACTCTTCCTAGCTCTTGCTAATTGTGTGTTCTAAGACTATGTTGCTGCCATAGTGCCGTTCGTTCAAACCGACGCCGTGTCCTCAATTCTTGGTCAAATCATGCGATCTAGATTGTCTTTTGTAGGCTACGTGCAAGAAATCCAAGAAATCAGGTCAATTGGAGCTGTGACCAGATCGCTATGAACGTTTGAAGCCGCTGTGCAGAAATCTGACTGCGCACTCTATCTTTCGTTTTAGGCACATTGGAGCCTATTGTGACTATAACAAGTGGTATCAGAGCGCCTTGGAGCAGCTACGACGATGGCTGGACCTGAAGAAAGGGGTGACAGAGGTGCTGGTGGCAGTGGAGGACGCAAGCACAAGGTCAACCTCGTGATTCAGCCATGGCGTCCGTGCAACCGACTCTTGGACCTTCTAGGGATGAACCAAGAGTGTTCGAACTTGACAAGTTCAACGGCGACAACTTTGCTGAATGGTCCTTCAGAATGGAAAACATGTTTGACCACTATGACCTGCTGGAGGTGATGGAAGGAACAGAAAAGCGTTCCGAGAACGACCCGGAGAAAAGCCCGTGGGTGTGGAAGAGCGCACAAGGCTATCTCCTACTTGGGCAAGCGTTGGGGAGCAACCAAATCAGTCACATCAAGCCATTCCAGCGTGAACCAGAGAAGGGACCAAAGGCATGGGCTGCTCTCAAGGGTGTACATGCTCCTGCAACAGCGGCGGTAGCTGTGGTGTTGGAACGGCAAATGGCGACGCTACGAATTGAAGAAGATGAACCCGTGGAAGAAGGGGTGCAGAAATTCTTCGACTTGTTGACGCGGCTTGAGGGAGCTGATTTGAACTACAGTGAGCTCCAGAAGAAGACCAAGTTGCTGGCCCTACTCTCCGAGGTTTTGGTCCTCGCTCATCATCAATTTGAACCGTGATCTGCCCCGTCTCTCGCTTGAAGACGTGAAGCTCGTGATCCTTCAAGAGGACTTCCGCCGCCGTGAGTTGGCGAGTGCGGATGGCGCTGGGGCAGCAAGCGTCGGCCGTGGATATGGCCGAGGAAGAGGCAGAGGACGAATGGGTGGAAGGTTTGGTGGCAGCAACTTCGGTGGAGGCCGCGGAAGTGGTGGTTACGACAGCGACGACAAGAGCTCCGGTCGCGGTCGCGGACGATTCGACGATGAATGTCACTATTGCCACAACAGCGGACACATGTGGTGCAATTGCTACAAACTCCCTGATGGATGGACCCCTGCTCAAGACCAAGAGGGTAGAGGAGCAGGAGGAGGGAGAGGAAGAGGCCGTGGAGGCCGTGGCGGTCGCGCAGGCAGTGCTGCAAACATGAAGAGCGGAGATAACGACAAGGACCCGAGCGACGATCGGTACCCGGGTCTTTTCTACTTCGTGTCAACGCAAGTACCAGCTGGTCCAGAGAAGGATGAAGGCTTTGAGGAGCCAGCAGCTGTGGGGAAGGTGACCCTACACCCCCTGGACTATTGGGTGATTGATAGCGGAGCCACCTATAGCATGACATCTCGCGCGGACTTGCTCACCGAACACGAACCTTTCAGAATAACTAGGCAAGAATGAATGAACTAGCAGAAGTTTGGGTACAAATATGAAACCCTAGTTGGGGTTGTACCCCATATTGGCTACCCCACTACAGCCTACAAGCATAATACAGTTTAACACACCCCCATAGGCAAAGTGGGGGAGAACAAAGGGTCACAAGACCAGTCCAGCAAAGCAAAGCAAAGCCCAGGGTGGATCACAACGTCACCACACTCCGAGCACAAGTAAAGGCCACAAGGCCAGTTCACATGCAGTGCTAGATATAGTACAAGACAAGCAACACAGTGATCAAAACCTAGCAAGCAAGCAACAAGATATATATAAAGTACAGTACAAAGAATGTCAAGCAGTGAGCAAGTGAGGAAACGTGGACACAAGGCCTAAAGAAGTACAGTGCCGCTGATGATCACTAGGCGGGAGCGCCTTGGTGAAGATATCAGCAGTGTTGGCCTTCGAGTCCACGTACACAAGCCGAAGCTGACCGCGCTGCTGAAGCTCTCGAGCAAGAAAGTAGCGAAGAGCAATGTGCTTCGTCCTGTGCTCCAGTCTGTGCTCCTGACACAAGGCAAGGGCCGCCTTGTTGTCACCGTACAGAACTGGAGGAGAACTAGGCCGCTCTCCCAAGTCAGTCAGCAGGTAGGTGAGCCAGCGTAACTCCTGGGCAGCCATGGCTGTGGCGTAGATCTCAGCCTCACAACTAGAGCCGAGAACAGAAGAAGAGCGGGTGGACCGCCACGAGACAGAACCAGAGCCAAGGCCGAAGGTGTAACCCTGTGACGACCGCTGCGTAGCCAGGTCGTCCACCCAAGAAGCGTCCGAGTGGCCAGTGAGGACAACTCTGTCGCGTCCTCCAAGCACTAGCCCCATGCCTGATGTACTGCACAAGTAGCGCAGCACCCTCTTAGCAGCCTCCCAGTGCTCTCGCCTGTGTCTCCCAGGCGCAACGTAACGAGCAAGGATGCTAAGAGGGTACGCGAGGTCAGGTCGCGTGCAAGTCATCAGGTACATGAGGCAGCCCACAAGCTCTGGGTACGGGCCACTCGGCTCTACGGACTCGTCCGGAGGTGGAGCTGAGAGCGAGTGGCTGGTAGCCAGAGGTGTGGCCTGTGGTGAGGAGAACTGGAAGCCGAAGCGCTGAAGGACCTGCTGCACCATGTGTGACTGAGTCAGGGTGATGGTGCGGCGAGCTCTGTCCCGGGTGATCTGCAAGCCAAGGTAGCTACGCAGCTCACCCAGGTCAGTGCAGGTGTGTCTCTTCTGCAGCTCCGACTTCACACGAGCGAGTGCCTCAGTGTCAGCAGTAGCAAAGACCAAGTCGTCGACGTACACGAGAATGTAGAACGGCGGCAGTGACGTGTCTGTGCGCAGAAACAGCGACGGGTCAGCAGTAGACGGCGCGAACCCAAGAGCCGCAAGTGTAGTCCTCAGTGTGTCGTGCCACTCGCGTGGCGCCTGGCGGAGACCGTAGACTGGCCGGCGGAGGCTCCACTGGGTACCAAGAGGAAACGACCCAGTAAAGCCAGGTGGGCGGCGCAACCAGATCTCCTCGTGCAGGCTGCCCTGCAGGAACGCTGTGCTGAAGTCAAGAGAGTGAAGCTCGTAGTCACGCTGAGCAGCAACGTGCAGCAGAACCCGAAGAGTGGTCATCTTCGGGGTGGGGGAGAAGGTCTGGAAGAAGTCGACCCCCTGACGCTGACTGAAGCCTCTAGCAACGTAACGAGCCTTAAAGACAGGCGGAGAACCTGGCGGCCGCTTCACCCTGAAAATCCACATGCCATCGACGATGTTCGCCCCAGGAGGGGGAACCTCGTCGACGTAGGTGCCTGTGGACTTCCAGGATGCCATCTCTGCGTCCATGGCTGTCTGCCACTGAGAGGAGTAGGGACCCGAGATCGCCTCTGCGTAAGTGCGCGGAGTGGGGATGTCTAGTGCATCCGGGTCTCCCTCAGGGGCAAGTAACCAGGCCACGAGATGAGGTACAGCAGCCGCGAGAGAGTCAAAGTCCTCCTGCCTGTCCTCAAGGACGTCCGTGCCAAGAGCACACTCACCCCCGACGGACGGAGGACAGACAGACGCAGACTCAGACCCAGCAACAAGGCGAGCAGCGTAGTCTAGACGACAGGCAGCAGCAAAGTCAACCAACTCAGCGACCAGAGCAGACGCAGCCGAGGACTCAAAGGTAGGGTCAGTGACAACAGTAGCTAGGAGACGCGTGACAGTAGGGTGCTCAGCACGATACCGGTCAGACTCAGGGTCCGGAACGGCAGGCAAAGAGGACGCAGGAGGAGACGGCAGAGGGACACGCTGAGGAGCAGTAGAGGGACGCAGAGTCATGTAGTGAGTGCCTGGGACAGGAGGAGGACGCTCACGACGGACACGACGACCAGTGCGAGCAGTACGGACAGGCGACGCAGGACGAGACTCAGGCTCACGACGCTCTGTAAGACCTCCTGTGGGACCAGTGTAAGGAGAGGGAGCAGGGAGAGGCGAGGCAGGCGGTAACTGGGACTGCGGCTGGACAGTCGGAGGACACTCTACGGAGGGAGGAGGACAAGGAGGAGGAGCCTGCCCAAGAACCTGCTGAAGGAGCGGTACGAAGTACGGTCGCGGCCGCGCAGCGTCTCCAGAAGCAGAAGAGACTCCAGCGGCCGGGTCCGCAGTACCAGCAGGAGCTCCAACGTCCGGGTCCCCAGCACCAGCAGCAGCGCCACCGCTCGGGTCCTCAGCTCCAGCAGCAGCTCCACCAGGTGGGTCCGCAGCACCAGCAGCAGCGCCACCCTCAGGGTCCGCAGCACCGCTAGGAAGAGCACCCCCAGAGGCGGCAGCTCCAACTCCGCTAGCACCGCCAGCGCCAGAGTCCCCAGCTCCAGCAGCTCCAGTCGTAGTGCTCCCAGAACAACCAGTCCCGGCAGCTCCAGTACCCCCAGTACGAGCACCCCCAGGACGAGCAGCTCCAGCACCCCCAACTCCAGCCGAGCCACGAGGACGGCGGAAGCGCCGGACGTACCAGTCACGAAGCTGCTGCGGTGTGAGAGACTGCTCAGCACCCCGAACCGGAGCACCCCCAGACGCAGTAACCCGAGGCTCCGTAGGCTCAGTAGCAGCACCCCCAGGCTCAGTACCCGCAGGCGCAGCACCCCCAGACTCCGCACACGCAGGCTCAGCACTCCCAGTCGCAGCACCCCCAGGCACAGCACCCCCAGGCGTCGAACTCTCAGGCACAGTACCCTCAGCCCCAGCACCCGCAGTCCCAGCACTCCCAGGCCCAGCACCCGCAGGCTCAGCACCCCCAGACTCAGCACTCCCAGCAGCACCACCTGCAGCAGCACCTGAGTCACCTGTGACCTCGACAGGCTCAGCGACGGGAGGAGGGTCTACCTGAGAGACACCTGAAGGAGCAGGACCCTGAGGGGGGAGGGGGTCTACCGGAGGGGGACCAGGAGCAAGGAACAGCGGCGGGGGAGGGAGGGGGGCAGTGCGGTAGGGGAAGAGACGGTAAAAAGGGACCGACTCGTCAAAGGTGACATCCTGAGAGGCGAAGACCCGGCGCGAGGTGGGGTGGTAAAACTGCCAGCCCGGCGCGTCAGGGACAAAGCCAAGGAAGACACAGGGAAGCGTGCGGGAGGAGAGCTTGTCCGCGGACGTATCGCGGACAAGGGCACGAGCACCCCACACCCGGAAGCGCGACGCATCGCCAACCTCCCCCGTCCAACGCAGTGTGGGCGAGGTCTCCGGCAAGGAGACACGGGGCCAGAGGTTGAGCTGATGCGCGGCGTACCGGACAGCAAACGGCCACAGAAAATGGGGAGCCGCCGCGTGGACCAAGGAGGTACGAGCGACCTCCATGACCAGGCCAATGCGGCGCTCAGCAACCCCATTCTGCTGTGGGGAGTCCGGAAGCGTGAAGGTCTGCTCGATGCCCTCCGCCTGACAGAAGGCCCTCAAGAGGTCGGAGGAAAACTCACCACCTCTGTCAGAGTGCAGACGCAGGACAGGAAGATCCGTCCGGAAACGGCGGCGGAGCTGGAGACGAACTGTGCGGATCCAAGGGATCAGAACAGCAGGGACCTCACCCTTGGTGCGCAAGGGGAAGACCGTGGTGTAACGCGAGTAGTCGTCGACAACCAGCAAAAAGTACCGCTCACCGCCCTGACCACGAACGCGGGCTGGGCCCCACACGTCCAGGTGGAGGGTCTGCAGAGGAGCCTCTGTCGGGGGGAACGAGGAGGAGTGAGGAGCGGCGCGCTGCCGCCCCTCGACGCAAGGAAGGCAAGGCGGCGCAGGCGAGGCAGGGAGGGGAGGGAGGGACCTGGGAAGACCAGACACAAGGTGGCGACGGTGCATGCCACGAAGGCGTGGCAAGGAGGGGTGACCCAGGCGGTGGTGCCAGAGAAGAGTCTGGTGCGACAGGGAACGACACTCACAGGCGTGGGCTACCAGACCTGACGCAGACACCTGACCGACAGCAGCGACCTGAGGAGACGCAGTGGTCAGTGTGTAGAGACTCGACCCCGGCCGACGGGTAAACGTAGCCAGGTGACGGCCGGTCCTGGAGCACGTGCAGATCGCCACACGCTGTCCTCCAGGGGTAAAGGTGTCAACCCACTGATCCTGGATGACAGCGTTGCTCACCAGGTTCGTCGAGAACGAGGGGAGGTGGAAACCTGACAACGAGCCAGACGGAACCGCCGGACAAGGGAGGACAGTGGTGGACTGGGCAAGGACTGGGCCCCCAGAGGGGTCAGCCAAGGAGACTGGGACCGGTGCAGGAAGCGGTGTAAGCTCAGTACTGTCACGAAAGAAGCAACGGGAAGCACCTGAGTCAAGAGTGAAGGTGTGACAGGCCTCAGCCGGTGCGGTACCTGAGAGAGCAGTCTCTGTGGGTGCTGTACCTGAGAGAGCAGACTCGCAAACAGCCGGGACAGCACTGGAGGGAGCAAGTACAGGGGGCACCATACCAGAGAGAGCAGACTCACTAGTACCTAGGGCAGCGGGCTCTATACCTGGGTCAGGCGGCACACACAAGTAACAGTCTCCCTCGGCACTAACAGTCAATGCATACATGGCAGCAATAATAGCATCATAGTCAAGAGCAAAGACATCAACACCAGCCCTCATCAGCTCAGCCCAGCGAGGGCGCTCAACATCCTCGCCCATCTCCTCACGCCAAGCGTCGTCAAGGCGGAAGAAGCAGCGGTACTGAGTGTGGAACTTTCCACACGTCTGCCCCTTGCGATCACCTGTGCGAATGACATAGGAACAGCGGCCACTGCCCCCCGACGTCCCACGCTGAGCAAGCCACTCACGAAGCTGCTGGGTCGACTGGGGACGCTGCTGCTGCTGGGAGCTCTGGCCCGAGCCGGTGCCTCCACTCCGACCTCCACCGCCGCCACTACCTCCGCTCCGACCGCCACCACCGCCACCGCCACCGCCACTACCGCCACCGCCGCCACTGCCGCCGCTGCCACCACCGCCACTGCTCCCGCCGCCGCCCCCGCCTCCGCCGCCGGCCCCACTCCCACCGGCACTCCCGCCACCGCTCCCTCCAGCACCGCCTCCCCCCCCCCTCCCCCACCCCCTCCCCCCCCAGCGCCACCCCCGCCACCCTTGCCCCCCTTGCCCTTGCCGGTGCGGCGCCTCCCACCAGGAGCAGAAGCAGCGCCAGCAGACTCAGCACCAAGGAAGTCAACAGCAGCAGCAGTAGCATAGGAGGGAGCGAGGGGAGAGCACCCCTCAAAGATGGGGGTGCGAGGAGCGCCGCGAGCAGCACCTACAGCGACAATGCTCTTCTCGGCTGCTAGCAGCTTCTCCTCTAGGAGGGCGACAGTGAGCTCAGTGGGACAGCGAGCAAGGAAATAGTCGCGCACTGAGCTGAGGGTGTCAGGGAGACGGGTGACTATGAAGTGGAGTGCCCAGTACAGGGGAGGGGGGTTCTTAGCGCAGAACTCGGTGGGAAGGGCGGCACGCAGGCGAGCATCACTAGTGCGAAGGTGGGTGATAAGATCGGCGACTGTAGCAAAGGTGGACAGGTCAGGGAACAGGTAAGGCAGCATGAGACGGCTAAGCTCGGCTGTGGCAGGTGAGGAGTAGCGAGCAACGACAGCGTCGTATAGGGCTTTAGCGGTTTTGCAGTCGCCAAAGTGCTCTAGCTCAGCTAACGGCAGGTGACTGCGAATAGCCAGGCGAGCTGCAGCGTCACGAGTCTGCCACTGTGAACGTACACTAAGCTCGGCTGTGGCAGCAGGAGCAACGGCAGCACCAGACGCGTAGTCATAGAGGGAGATGTGGTCCGTGCTATTGCTCATAAGATACAACTGCAGGTCGTCGAGCCAGGAAGTGAACTGCACGGGACGGCCCTCAGCATCGAAGGAAAGAACGCGAATAGAGGCCATAGCTCAGGCGTGAGGGCACAGCAGAGCAGCGGCAGCAGCAGAGGGGACGCGCTAGAGCGAAGCTAGCAGCCACAGCAGGAGCAAGCGGCGGTGCACAGGCAGGGAGCAGCAGGCGAGGCGGGCGGCGCTGCAGGCGGGAAGTGCGGCGGGCGGGCTGCGAAGCGGGCAGCGGGGCGGGCGGGCGACGCGGCGAGCGGGCAGCGCGGCGGGCGGCTGCGAAGCGGGCAGCGGGCGGGCGGGCGACGCTGTTGGTGTAAGGGCCTAATAAACTCAAGCTATTAGGACTTAATAAAACTTAAAACCTCTCCTCGGGGTCACCTCCAAGGGTCCCTGGGTGCCTGGTACAAGACCAGCCCCTATCCCCGGGTCCGAGTTTGTAGAGAGAGGGATCAAGAAGGACTTAGTCAAAACAGCAAGAGTACCTTGAACGTCGCGCAGCGTGCCGTGCAGACCGTCGATCGGATTAAGCTGAGAATTCGCTATATCGAAGCTCGCTCCAAGAGCTTTAAAATGAGCCAAGTTGCCTCGCGAAAAGTTATGCCATTACGAAGTTATGGCTCAGACGGTGTTTGCCTAGCATTAGAGTGCTAGCGTACTAGCGTTGACTCGGGTAGCATTCCGCCAACGAACCGCGTAGAAACGAAATTCCAGCGAGGAAGGAATTCACATGAATCAATTTGACTATATTCAGGTACAAACAGAGAAGGATTAAATAGTTCTAGCTAGCAAGGACCTTGGGAATCAACCTGGGAACAACCAGGGATGATCCCAAATAATTCCAAGCAACAGAACCAACCTGGCTGGACAAAATAGCAGGTGGTAGGTTGGTAAACAACCTCTGGTTCTGTTTTTCCAACCTGGGAAAACAACAACCAGGTTCAGGTTCTAAAAACAGAACATGTTTTGTCTTTGCCCAACCAGCCAAATGCTGGTTCCGCTGGTTTCCCCTGGCCTTGTAGCATGCAGATACAGACAAACAACATCCAACCTTCACCTAAATTGTACCCCTATAGTGCCTTCCCTGCTACACTATAGTTAACCAAACAAAACAGTACAATTCCGAGTTGGATAGAACTGAATCTGCGCAATCAACTCAACCGAACTGCAAAGCTTCCATCTTGGGTTCCTTTGCGAGCTCGTCCTTTCTGCTTGCACTGTTCATAGCGCATACAATGTTGTGCCGAAGCGCACATTGCGCGAGTACCTGCAAATGCATCAAGCGAAAAAATGCGAAAGCAAACAAACACACGAACACACCATTCACACGCAAATGCATTCGCACACGCATACTCGTACAAACAGACGGCAGGATGTCGTGCAATGTGCATTTGCACCCAACACACTCCCCCTCAGCCTGCCGGCTGCATCCCCGTCATTCCATGCTAGTTCATGCTCATTCCACTCATGCGCACACAACGCCAATGAGGCTCATCCGCAAGCCTCTTGGTGAGAAAGTCTGCTGGTTGCTGGTGAGTCTTGATGTAGATTGGATTCACCGTCCCCCTCTTCACCTCCTTACGCAGCCAGTGCCACTTGATACGCATGTGCTTGTTCAGGCCATGAAGCACAGCGTTCCTGGCCATCCCAAGAGCCCCCTTGCTATCACAAAACAGCGGCGTAGCAACTTTCTGCTCCTGGCCAATCTCCTCTAACAGCCTCCTCAGCCAAATCACCTCCTTCACCCCATGGAACATCGCCATGTACTCTGATTCTACGGAAGAGAGTGCCGTCTCCGTCTGCTTCTTGGACCTCCAACTAACAGGTCCTCCCCCAACTACGCAGATGTATCCTCCCACAGATGAGGAATCCTCCTTCTCAGAAGCCCATGTAGCATCGGTAAAGCAAGTGAGAAATAGCTTGCCTTCTCCAAGCCTCTCCCCCTTCTCTTTCAGCACCTCCACCCCTTTCTGCTTCACCTGTGCAGATGCGGAGTATTGAACTCCAATGCTTGGGTGAGAGTTCAGGTACTTCACCACACGCTCAGCTGCATCCACCTGCTCCTCTGATGGATTCTGCACCACCCTAGCCAGCTGCCCAACCGAGAAAGAGATGTCGGGCCTCGTGTGAACTGCTGCGTACAAGAGGCTGCCCACCAAGGACTGAAATTGCTGCTGCTCTTCAGCTTCAACCCCTTCATCCTCTGCAGCCTTCACAAGCTTGAATTTTGCTGGCAGGGGAGTTGCAACCTTGCGCTCATTCTCAATCCCATACTTCTCCCCCAGCTCCTTGATGAACTTCTCCTGGTGCAGCTTCAACCACCTGTGATCTGGATCCCTCTCCACGTGCATCCCGAGGTAGTACTTTACCTCCCCAAGGTTCTTGCACTTGAAGTTTTCCATCAGTTGCTGCTGCACTTTCTGGATCTCCTTCATGCTGCTGCTGAAGAGAAGAATGTCGTCCACATAGACCAGAAACAGCACCAGCTTCTCCCCCTCGCCCTTGAGAAAGAGGCTCTCATCACAGCTGCTGGTCCTGAATCCCATCTCCTCTAAAACAGCTGCCAACTTCTGGTACCAGCAGCGTGGCGCCTGCTTCAAGCCGTAGATGGACTTGTTGAGCTTGCACACCCTGCCCGTACCATCCTCATACCCAGGCGGCTGCGTCATGTACACATCCTCCTCTAAAATCCCATTCAGGAATGCCGTTGAAATATCCATCTGAATGATGAATTTCCCACTAACAGCTGCATCTGCCAACAAGACACGGAGGGTAGGGGGTTTGGCAGTGGGAGCAAAGATCTCGTTGAAGTCCTGCTTCTCCTTCTGCATAAACCCCTTCGCCACCAGCCTACTCTTGTAGATGGTGACCTGCCCCTTGTCATCGGTCTTGATCCTCAGCACCCACTTGCATTGTATCGCTTTCTTCCCATCAGGCAGCACCACCAGATCCCATGTCCTATTCTCCAGCAGACTCTGGTACTCAGCATCCCTAGAAGCCAGCCACTTGTCCCTATCTGGTCCAGCTAATGCCTCCTCCATGCTAGCTGGTTCCTCTGGTGCAGGGGCAAGAAAACAGTACGCAGGCTCATCCTCCTCATCCGGGTCATAGCCATGAGGTAGAATCAGCAATGCCTCTTCGGTCCCTAGCTGCTGCTCTGCTGCATCAGTTCCTGCAGTCAGCTTCTTAGTAGCCATACGGGTACGTCCTGGCCTGGAGACGGGTGTCTCCCATCCCTTCATAACGACACCCTTCGGCTTCTTAGTTTTTCCCTGCTGCTTCTCTCCTCCCTCGGGTCCAGCAGCTCCACTAGTGCTGCCGCCAGTTTCCACACCATTTTCTCCACCAGCAGATGCCTCCTGTACCTTCTCTCCATCACCATTTCCAGCAGCTGCCTCCTCTCCCTCCTCCCACACACTAGGAGTCAGGTCCAGCTGCATGGTGATCTGCTCCATCTGCTGGGACACCCTTGCCTCCGGCTGTTTCTCCCAGCTCCCATACATCATGCCCTCAATGAATTTCACATCCCTGCTGTCAAACAACACACCCTTGGATGGTTCCCACAGCAGCCATCCCTTGCTCTCAGCAGCCAGCCCCAAATGCACACACCAGATTGCACTTGCCCCCAACTTACTGCGGTAGGTCTTGGGGACGTGGGCGACTGCCATGCAACCGAACACCCTCAGCATGTCCACCGGCGGCTTCCTCCCAAGCCACCTCTCCAACGGCACCCACGAGTCATCCCCAACCTTGGTGAGCACCCTGTTCCTAGCGACAGTGGCGTGCCGGACAGCATGAGGCCACATAGAATTGCTCAGCCCAGATTCTATGAGCAGCGCCCTAGCTGTCTCCAGAATGGTCCGGTTTGCCCGTTCTGCTACACCATTGGACTGTGGGGTATAAGCCGTGGTCAGCTCTCTCTGGATGCCCTGCTTCTTGAGCCAGGCCGTCATTTCAGCTCCAAGGAACTCACCACCCCGGTCTGTCCTAATCCGCTTCACTACACACTCCGCCTGCTTCTCCACGAATGGCAGCCAATCGTCCCGTATCGTGGAGGCGGCGTGGTCCTTCTGCTTCAGCGGATACGCCCACATCAGCCTGCTCCAGTCATCCACAATTGTAAGAAAATACCGCTCCCCCTTGTGCCCTTGCACCGGCAGCGGCCCCACCAAGTCCATGTGGACCAGCTCCAAAGGCTTCTTGCTCCTGCCAGCCACACTATGGAAAGGGAAACGGGTGAACTTTGAAAGCAAACAGATTTCACAGTTGTCATCGGGTGGCTGTCCGTTCAGCTTCAGACCCTTAACGGCTCCATCCTTCTCCAGCTGCTTCAGCAAAGGCATTGCCACATGCCCTAAGCGCCGGTGTGCCGTTGCCCAATCTGTCTCCCCAGATCTGGCCGACACTTTCACACCAACCCCTCCAACGGCATTGCACTCCCCCTGGGATGCAGACCCCTCTCCAGCCTGCCCCCCACCATGCCACGCCAGGGCCGGCAGCTGCCACATAGATCTGTACACGTCCTTGCTCTCATGCAGATCCCAAAGCACCCGATTGCCCAGCTTCCCCTTATAAGTGCGTGCCCCATCCGTGTTGGTGTTCACCCCAGCCTTGCCAAGCTTACGGAGGGAGATAAGGTTGGCCTTCAGGTCGGGGACGAAGAGAACGTCGTGCAGCACCACCGGCTTGCCATCCGCTCCCTTAAACGCAGCTCGTCCCGCACCAGCCACCTTCAACATGTGTCCAGAGGCGGAGCACACTTCATTGATCGGTGCAGCTCGTACTTCGTCCAGCAGGTCCTTGCGCGGCGTCATCGTCCAAGCAGCGCCTGTGTCCAACACCCAATAGTCTAGGGGGTGCAGCTCTGCTCCAACTTTGGCAGAGGCGTCTCCTTGCTCCCCCTTGTCTCCCACATGGAAGAATTGGCCCGCGGTGCGCTCCTTCTTCTTCTCCGCACCGCCGTTGCCCTTCGGGTTGTTGTCGGACGAATCAGCGACCATGTTGGCGCCGTTTTTCTGGTTCCTCCGCGCGCCGCCATCCTGGTGACGATTCTGGGGGGTCCATCCATCGGGTTTCTTATAGCACAAAAACCAGGGGTGCCCTTCCTTCTCACAATACCAGCAACTCCCTTTCATTTTGCCACCAGCACCCGACTTGCCCCCACGTCCAGATTTCGCACCGCGACCCCAACCGGTACCTCCTTGTTGGTCGTTGGAGTCGTCGTCTTTCTTTGCACCGCGTCCAGCACCACCGAAGCCACGTCCTCTGCCACGTCGGCTCCCTTGCATCCCGTAGCCACTGCTGCCGTCGTCTCCACCCCTCAGTTGGCGGCGACGGAAGTCCTCCTCCAGAATCTTCGTCCGCACCCACTCGAGCGTCCACAAGCTCTGGTTCTGCGGCAGGCTCAATCCGCTCGTAAATTGAAGCCACGATTCTGGCAGCAGCGAGAGCATCTTCAAGCACTTGGTCTGCTCCGGGTAGGTGATTCCCGCGGTCGCCAACTTCACGTAGAGGTCGCGCATCTTGTCCAGGACTGGTTGCACCGGCTCTCCCTCGCTCAGGCGCAACGCGGACAGCTCCCTCTCCAGCATCAACGTTGCGACAACGGAGGTCGGGGCGTGCAGCTCCTTCAACACGGTCCACGCCTTCGGACCGCATTCAACCTCCGGCAGCAGGTGCATGACGTGGTGACGCTGGTTCAGCTCCAAACTCTGCGACATCAAATAGTAGCCAGCCGAGGAGCGCTCGTCCCAATCTTCCTGCAGCGTGGGGTCACTCGGTCTAGGCTCCTCCCCAATCATTAGTTTCAGCAAACCGATCTGACGGAAATATAATTGCATTTTCCAGGCCCAATCATCATAGCCCTCACTATTGAACTTCTCGACGGTGAAATTCTTCAGCACCTCCTTGACAAGCGAGCCCTGGTTTGTTCGCGCTCCCCTTGGCGCTGAAAGACCAGAATCTTGGCTGCCGCTACGATCTTGGGCTGAAGATTCACCAGCTCCCGCCGAGGTGTTGCCCGCCATAGCTACCTATAACGAGGATCACTATAACGCGGCTCTGATACCAGCTTGTTGGTGTAAGGGCCTAATAAACTCAAGCTATTAGGACTTAATCAAACTTAAAACCTCTCCTCGGGGTCACCTCCAAGGGTCCCTGGGTGCCTGGTACAAGACCAGCCCCTATCCTCGGGTCCGAGTTTGTAGAGAGAGGGATCAAGAAGGACTTAGTCAAAACAGCAAGAGTACCTTGAACGTCGCGCAGCGTGCCGTGCAGACCGTCGATCAGATTAAGCTGAGAATTCGCTATATCGAAGCTCGCTCCAAGAGCTTTAAAATGAGCCAAGTTGCCTCGCGAAAAGTTCTGCCATTACGAAGTTATGGCTCAGACGGTGTTTGCCTAGCATTAGAGTGCTAGCGTACTAGCGTTGACTCGGGTAGCATTCCGCCAACGAACCGCGTAGAAACGAAATTCCAGCGAGGAAGGAATTCACATGAATCAATTTGACTATATTCAGGTACAAACAGAGAAGGATTAAATAGTTCTAGCTAGCAAGGACCTCGGGAATCAACCTGGGAACAACCAGGGATGATCCCAAATAATTCCAAGCAACAGAACCAACCTGGCTGGACAAAATAGCAGGTGGTAGGTTGGTAAACAACCTCTGGTTCTGTTTTTCCAACCTGGGAAAACAACAACCAGGTTCAGGTTCTAAAAACAGAACCTGTTTTGTCTTTGCCCAACCAGCCAAATGCTGGTTCCGCTGGTTTCCCCTGGCCTTGTAGCATGCAGATACAGACAAACAACATCCAACCTTCACCTAAATTGTACCCCTATAGTGCCTTCCCTGCTACACTATAGTTAACCAAACAAAACAGTACAATTTCGAGTTGGATAGAACTGAATCTGCGCAATCAACTCAACCGAACTGCAAAGCTTCCATCTTGGGTTCCTTTGCGAGCTCGTCCTTTCTGCTTGCACTGTTCATAGCGCGTACAATGTTGTGCCGAAGCGCACATTGCGCGAGTACCTGCAAATGCATCAAGCGAAAAATGCGAAAGCAAACAAACACACGAACACACCATTCACACGCAAATGCATTCGCACACGCATACTCGTACAAACAGACGGCAGGATGTCGTGCAATGTGCATTTGCACCCAACAGACGCTGCAAGCGGGCAGCGGGCGGGCGGGCGACGCTGCAAGCGGGCAGCGAGGCGGGAGGGCGACGCTGCGAGCGGGCAGCGGGCGGGCGGGCGACGCTGCGAGCGGGCAGCGAGCGAGCGGGCGACGCTGCGAAGCGGGCAGCGGGCGGGCGGGCGACGCTGCGAGCGGGCAGCGAGCGAGCGGGCGGGCGACGCTGTGAAGCAGGTAGCAGGCGGGCGGGCGGCGCTGCGAGCGGGCAGCGAAGCGGGCGGGCCGCGAAGCGGGCAGCGAGCGGGCGGGCGGGCTGCGAAGCGGGCAGCGGGGCGAGCGGGCTGCGAAGCGGGCAGCGGGGCGAGCGGGCGACGCTGCGAGCAGGCAGCGCGGCGGGCGAGGGGCGAGCGGGCAGCGTGGCGGGCGGGCGACGCTGCGAGCGGGCGGCTCGGCGGGCGGGCGACGCTGCGAGGGGCGCGCGAGGGCGCTAGCGAGGGGCGCGCGAGGGCGCTAGCAAGGGGCGCGCGAGGGCGCTAACGAGGGGCGCTCGAGGGCGCTAACGAGGGTGCGCGAGGGCGCTAACGAGGGGCGCGCGAGGGCGCTAACGAGGGGCGCGCGAGGGCGCTAACGAGGGCGCACGAGGGCGCTACGAGGCTAGGGCACGGGGTAGCGTGGTAACCGCATGCGAGCGGTGGTGGGCCCTTAAAAAAAAAAACGGTCGGTAGGTCCTAGGGACCTCCTGCTCTGAATACCATTTCAGAATAACTAGGCAAGAATGAATGAACTAGCAGAAGTTTGGGTACAAATATGAAACCCTAGTTGGGGTTGTACCCCATATTGGCTACCCCACTACAGCCTACAAGCATAATACAGTTTAACAGAACCGTCACCGGTGAAGCATGTTACATCGGCTTTGGGGCAGCGAGCAGAGGTGAAAGGCATGGGCACGAACGTACTTTGGGTGCCCAGCCTTGCTGCGAACCTGATTTCCGTGCGGCGGTTGGCAAAGGCCGGCATGGACACGAACTCGAAGGGAGCCAAGACCTACATCGCGATAATTGGTGACCGGATTCTTTGAGACCTTCACGAGGATAGGGACGTCTACAACGAGATGTGGCAGATCCCTGTGGTCCCTATGCCTAAGGAGAGGCAAGTGGCAGCAAGCATCAGCGCCAAGGGCGAAGCGGTTGGTAGCGGCGATGGCGCGTACGGTTGCGCTAAGGAGAATGAGCCCATGAAGGGCAAACCAGGAGGAACCAGCAAGCTCGGTGAACCTAAGGAGAGTGATGCAGCAGCCAAGGAGCAGCACAAGGGTGAGAACTCCAAGGCAGCAGCGGAGGAGGACTACGGAGAGAGCATGTGGGGCGCTATTGCGAGCGCGGCATTCTACAATTCGACTTCGGCTTTGGGGGAGTGTGATTGGCTCACCTTGCATCGGCGCATGGGGCATGTGGCCCTGCCTATCTTGCAGCAGCTAGTGAAGAACCAGATGGTTGCTGGCATACATGTCAAGGGGGAGCCGATGAGGTGCTTGGCTGCCCGACGTGCATTCAAGCCAAGTTCACAAAATTTTCGTTCACTGGTTCGGAGGCAACGGCTAAGGCACCACTTGATGAGGTGGTGATGGACGTGGTGGGCCCCCTGAAGCTTGGAGCTGCTGGAGCAGAGTACTTCCTCACCATTGTCGACGTCTACACCCGCATGACTTGGGTGTATGTGCTCTCCAAGAAGAGTGACGTGGCTGAAACGTTGAAGACCGATTGGTTCCCGATGGTGGAGCGGCAACAAGACCGACTTGTGAAGTCGATCCGCACCGATCGAGGGGGAGAGTTCCTGAGCAAGGAGTTTGGGTTGTGGCTGAAGAAGAATGGTATTCGGCACTCCCTCACCATGCCATACTCCCCTGCAATGAACGGCATCGCTGAGCGAGCGAACCGCACAATCACTGAGGCGGCACGCGGGTTGCTCATTGAAGCTGGGCTACCCGATTACTTTTGGCCTGATGCGGTGCGGAGCGCGTGTGTGGCCAAGAACAGAGTTTTGACTCATGTGGGAGCAGACAAATGGGTGCCCTATGTGGAGTGGCTTGGAAGGAAGCCAAAGGTGGATATGCTTCGGGTGTTTGGGTGCATGTGCATGGCGCTCGTGCCTAAGCATCTTCGGCACAACAAGCTTGGTGTCAAGCCAATACGGGCCGTGCACGTGGGCATGGCTCAAAACAGCAAGGGGTGGCTTCTTTGGGACCCATTCACCAAGAAATTCTTGGTGAGCAGGGACTGCAAGTTCATGGAGAACCTGATGTACAAGGATTGGAAGGCGGAGAATGAGGCGAAGATAGGCGTGCGGTTTGGAGAGGTGAAGAGTTCCGGCTTGGAGCATGTGGAGCTGCCTTTGGAGCTGAGCAACGGTAGCACCACCACAAGGCAATCTTCCCTTGTGAATGGGGGAGAGGAGGCCAAGGATGCAGAGGAGGAGGAGGAGGAGGAGGTGCAGCAAGTGAGCGAGCGTGCACCGACACATCCTTCCTACAATACGAGCGCTGCACGGAATTGAGCCACACCACAGCAACGCCAAGGCCTTCAAGTCCCTGCAGCTGAGGAGGAAGGAAGGGTCAAGAGGAGAGTCCAAGCCCCTAATAGGCTGACATATGACTTATAAGGCAAGAAGGCCTTGGCCGGAGCGGCAATGATGGTCGGAGACGACGAGGAAAGCGACTACGAGGAGTGTGCCTTCGCATTCTTCTCTCCGGTGGAGATGCCGGGAGAACCAGCAACTCTCAAGGAAGCCTTGGAGAGTAGTGATGCTGAGGAGTGGAAGAAGGCCATGGAGAGTGAGCTGAAGAGCATCGAGGAGAACGACATGTTTGAATTGGTTGAGCTACCAGAGGGGCGTACGGCGACAACGTCCAAGTAGCTCTTCAAAATCAAATTGGATGCCGACAGCAAGATCGAGCGTTTCAAGTCTAGGCTGGTGGCCAAGGGGTACAAGGACAAGGTGGACTTCAATGAGCTTTTTACTTCTGTGGTGAAGCTGATGACACTGCGAACCCTAATCGCGAGAGCCGCAATCAAAGGTTGGGTGGTGAAGCAGCTAGACATCGTAACGGCATTCCTCAACGGAATCCTTGAGGAGGAGATTTTTATGGCGCAGCCAGAGGGGTTTGACGATGGTAGCGGCAGACTGTGGAAGCTGAAGAAGGCCCTCTATGGGCTGAAGCAGGCCCCTAGGCAGTGGTACCTGAAGCTGCGCGAAGTGTTGGAGGAGATCGGCTTCACTCCCTCAACGGCCGATCACTCCTTGTTCATGCTTGGCGAGGGGGAGCAGAGGAGCTTCATGGTGGTGTATGTGGATGATATTCTCATCTTCTCACCCTCCTCTGACCTTGTGAAGGAGGTGATGCTGAAGCTTCAAGACAAGTTCAAGTGCAAGTCCCTTGGGGATGTGAACTTTTACCTCGGGCTTCACATCGAGCGTGATGTGGAGAAGCGGTGCATGCGGGTGCACCAACGGAAGTACCTGGAGGCATTGGCTGCCAACTTTGGGCAGAATGAAGGCCATGTGGCTACACCCTTTCCAACTGGGTTCAAGTGTGTGAAAGGACCAGAGGAGGAGAGCGTGGGTGAAGAGGAGAGGCGCCGTTTTCACTCATTGGTGGGCAGCCTCATGTATGCGGCAGTCAACACACGACCGGATGTCGCGTTTGCTACTGGGCAGCTGGCTAGGGTGGTGCAATGCCCTAATGAGGAGCAGGTAGCAGCTGGAATGAGGGTGGCCAAGTATCTTGGCCAAACACCGACCGTTGGGCTGCAATACTCGGCGGCGGCACAAAGGCGCCAAAAGGGCGCGGATGGTGTGGAACCCGGGCGTTTGTTCCTCACTGCATTCTCGGATGCCTCCTATGCATCAGAACCAGAGGATATGACAAGTGTGGGAGGCTTCATATGCTGTGTTGGTGGAGGCCCAACTGCTTGGGAAAGCAAGAAGCAGGTGGACCAAGCATTGAGCTCGGTGGAATCCGAGTACGGTACTCTTCCGTGCCATACGGGAGATTGTGTGGCAGCGGCGTTTGCTGGCTGAATTGGGGGAGGAGCAGCAAGGACCAAGAACCTAGCCAAGAACCTTGTGTTGCCCGGCCTGACCAAGCACATGAGGGTGAAGTGGCACTGGACGAGGAGCATGGTGACTGCGGGTGAAATTGAGTTGCGCTACGTGAAGATGATGGGGCAGCCAGCTGATGTGATGACCAAGAGGCTGGTGGAGCAGCAGCATTAAAAGCGTTGCAAGCTGCCTGGGATGGCTCTGAGCTGAGAGAGCAAGATCCTAAGGCCAACAACCCGAGGGGGAGTTTGTTGGTGCAACCCTACGGTTTGCACTCGGCTTGTTGTCCATGTGCGTGCATGCGTGTGTGTATGGAATGATATGAGGGCATGAAATAATATATATTTCATGCTTATAATAGTGTGTGTATGATGGGTCATGATGTCGAATGTGTGTGTCAAGTCAATAGCGGGTTATCACTAGTCGCGTGTTACGCGATCATTTGTGTGTCCCGTGCGGTTTCTATTTTGTCGTGCGCGGTTCCCATTTTGTCCTGTGTCGAACGTTCGGCGTGTCGCAGGTGTGTGTAGCAGACCCATCAAGAACTCAAGGATGAGTTTTGTGATGAAGAACCCGAGCCTTGGTTCAAGCTTCAAGTGATTTCGAAGCTCGCCAAAAGGGCACAGTTCAAGATATTGAAGATAGTTGCATTACAATGTGTAGTGTAACATTCCAGTTGGTGTAGGCCCTTGTGAATGGTAGTTTCGAGACCATTCTTGGTTGGGGACAGTGTGGCACTGTTCTACATCACTGTACCTCGGCTCTTGGGGTTTGTAGGAGCTGGGAACCGTTCCCAACTCGTAACTCTTCCTAGCTCTTCCTAATTGTGTGTTCTAAGCCTATGTTGCTGCCATAGTGCCGTTCGTTCAAACCAACGCTGTGTCCTCAATTCTTGATAAGATTGTGCGGTCTAAATTGCCTTTTGTAAGCAACGTTAAGGCGCTCCACATCCAAGTTGAATGAGGTCAATTGGAGCTGTGACCAGATCGCTATGAACGTTTGAAGCTGCTGTGGAGAAATCCGAATATGCATTCTATCTTTCGTTTTAGGCACATTGGAGCCTATTGTGACTGTAACACAAACAATTCCTGGAGATGCTAAGCGAACAGTTTCCGCTGCAGATGTCCGAACTGGTCGTTGAGTTCCGTGACTTCAAACAAAGAGCAGGGGAATCCTTGCTGGCTTACTATGGGCGACTCGTGGAGCTCGGGGAGGACATGAACTGTGTGGATTAGGGACGCCTCGTAAGCAATTTCTTGGCCTGAATTGCGAGCTGCAATGGGATGTGCAGGCGAAGATCATCGAGATGGGGGCAGCTGCGACGCTGAGGGTGCCATATGAGACCGCGAAGAGGGTGGAAACGGGAAGACGGTTGTTTGAGGTGGAACGGACAGGAGAAAGGTCCATGGACAGGCAAAGGCCAGCGTAGAGCGCTAGCCTACTGGAATACGAGCGCCCGTCGAGAGGTTTGGCAGACGCGAGGAAGTGTCACAATTGCGGCAGAGACGGTCACGTACGGCGAGATTGCCATAATCTTCCAGCTTGTTCCATTTGCGGCAAGGAGGATCACCTGAGAAGGGAGTGCTCGGAAGCGCCAACCTGTGAGAAGTGCGGACGGAAGGGGACTGTAGAGCGTGACTGTTACTCACGAAGAGGGGACGCCAGAGAAAAAGGGGCGATGGCGGAAATGCGGGCAGAGATCGAGAGGCTGCGGGCGCAGTCGAGGAGCGAGAGCGAGAGACAGAAAGGAGGCCAGCTATGGTAGAAAGGGAAGAAGACGAGGAGGAAGGTAGTGAGCAAGAATTCTGTTTGATGGCGAGACCCGCTAGAGATAGAGAGGAATTGGGGCTGAGTCCGAGGGAGAGATACTTGAGACAGAGGGTGGAAGAGAGGTAGGAGTATGGGCCGCGGCGGCAGGCTGGAAAAGTCAGGGAGGGGTTACCACCAAGGCGTCACCCTTTGGAGAGACTCGGCTGTGCGGCGTCGGACTTGGTCGCAAAGAAGGGTTATATCACGATGGGAGGTTGCCGGTGAAGCAGGCAATCATCGACACGGGTGCATACCCAGTGCTGATTGGGAGGCGGTTAGCGGAGCAGCTGCAACTGGACAGACCAGAGAGGCAGATAACAGAAGGGCTGCTATTGATGACGGCGGAGGGAGGCGGTACCAAGTGGATGCCAAAGACACGCGTGGCGGTGGAGATCATGATAATGCGGGGCAGCCTAGAAGAATGATCTGCAAAACTGCAGTGCGGTATGTCGCCGTAAGAAGATTACGATCTGCTCTTGGGAGTCAAGTTCCTCTGCAGCATCGGCGCGACCATATGCATGTGGGAGGAGAAGCTGTTATACTGAGTGACCTATTGGGAATACGATGGTCCGCTGGCAGAGTTGCCAGTGCGCTTCATTCACCACGAGCCACGAGAGGCATATCAGGAAGAGGAAAAAACGAAAGAGCAGGAAACGGGACGGATGAATTGGGAGGAATTGGAAGAGGAGAGGCGCTACCGAGACTGGCAACGGTAGCAGTGGGGGGAAAGTGGGAGCCTGAAGGAGCTGCACCTGGACAGCTGGGTGTTCCAGAAGCCAATGGTGCTTCTGGAGCTGTTTGGAGGCATCAGCACGGGGCTGGCCGCGGTACTGAAGACGGGGCTGCAAGTGGGGAAGTACATCTACATAGACAACGATGACGTGGCAAGCACCATGTCTTGGCACCATATCAGGAAGCTTGAGGAGAGATATCCCTCGCAGCTGTACGAGGGAGCGGTTGACCAAGGGGCGGAGTGGATCTGTCATTGGGTAGAGGATGTGAAGGAGGAACCATTCGCCCGCTGGGGGCACATTGACTTGGTGATTGCAGGCTGGGAGTGCCAAGGGATGTGACGGGCCGGGGAAGGAAGGGGGATGGATTATCCAAGAAGCGGACTATTCAGGGAGCTGATCAGGATTCTGAAGCCGATCCAACGGAAACAAGGGGAACTGGCGTACAGTGTGGAAAACGTGGATACCAGGGAAGCGGTCAAGCGAGCGGAGGAGGAAATCAGAGGAGAGCTGGGGGCAGGGCTAGCATGGGACGCGGCGCAGAATGGAAGCCGAACGCATCGAACTCGCAGGTACTGGCAGAATGTACTGCCGGAAGCTCTCCTGCAATAAGAAATATCGCTAATGGAACGACCGCGTCTGCAGCTCGTCGCAGACATACTGGAGCCAGCGCAAGTGCCCGCGCCAGTGCGGCACCCCGACCACGAGACGCAATATCCGTGCAACGAAGTGGGTAAGCCTCGGCAAGCTTGGCCGACGTTGGTGGCGCATGAAGAGGCGGAGGCATTCAGGATGCGAGATGGGGTGGAGGGACCAGGCATGGTATTTGATCGACTAAAAGGGGTGTGGGAGGAACCAACAGCGATGGAGAGGGGCTGGCCATGGGATTCATAGCAGGAGCAACTGCAAGCGCAGATGTTACAGAGGTGCAGCGGCGAAGGGCGCTGGGGATGGCCATGGACCTGAAAGCATTGCATTGGCTGGTGGGGACAAGGGATCGGCATCTCGAGCGAAACCGGCTGGAGCGGAGAAAGGATTACGCAGCGAGGGCAGACCTAAAGACACGAGATGATAAGGTTAATGAAGAGGAGCCGGAGATACTGCTGGAGCACTTGGAGAACGAGGCGTGGGAGATGCGGAGGAGGGGGGTGCCACAAGAGAAGCGAACAGAGAGGCTGAGTGGTCATCTAGGCATCACGGGAAGATACCCAGACCAGGAGGAAGAAGGAGAAGAAGGGTGAGCCGAAGATGGATTGGGATTCAGATCAGGAAGAACATCCCATTGAAAGTTGGATTTTTTACCCCGATGAGGTCTTCCTAGGACCTAGCAGACAATATATGGCAAGCAAGGTGGAGGTGGAGGAGTCAGAGGAGCAGAAGCCAACAACAGAAGCGGGGAGGGCAAGGGTAGAGTCGCCAGGGCGAGAGGGAATGGGAGAGACAACCGCGGGGGAAGGAGAAGTCAAGAGGGAGAGAGGGGTCCAGCAGGAAGAAGCAGGCACATGCTGGGACATCGGAGGGAGAAATGGCGCTAAGGCTGGAGGCAGTCCTGCGGCAGCATGCTGCGGCATTCGCACACACTCTACAACAGCTGGGAAAATGCGTGACCAATACAATGCATCTGCCACTGACCAGCAAGGTCCCGGTGTACTAGAGGAAGAGGAGGATGAGTCCCCAACGCATCATAATCACCACCGTCGCGCGTGTCTTCGGCATCCACTTGGTACCGCCTCCCTCCGCCGTCATCAGCAGCAGCCCTTCTGCTTTCTGCCTCTCCGGCCTGTCCAGTTGCAGCTGCTCCGCTAATTGCTTCCTGATCACCACTGGGTGTGCACCTGTGTCGATTATTGCCAGCTTCACCGGCAGTCCTCCCACCGTGATATAACCCTTCTTTGCGACCAAGTCCGACGCCGCACAGCCGAGTCTTTCCAAAGGGTGACGCCTTGGTGGTAACCCCTCCCTGTCTTCTCCAGCCTGCCGCCGCAGCCCATACTCCTACCTCTCTTCCACCCTCTATCTCAAGTATCTCTCCCTCGGACTCAGCCCCTATTCCTCTCTATCTCTAGCAGGTCTCGCCATCAAACAGAATTCTTGCTCACTACCTTCCTCCTCTTCTTCCCTTGCTACCATAGCTGGCCTCCTCTCTGTCCCTCGCTCTTGCTCCTCGAGCTGCGCCCGCAGCCACTCGATCTCTGCCCGCATTTCCACCATTGCCCCCTTTTCTCTGGCATCCCCTCTTCGCTAGTAACAGTCACGCTCTCCATGCCCCTTCCGTCCGCACTTCTCACAGATTGGCGCTTCCGGGCACTCCCTTTTCAGGTGATCCTCCTTGCCGCAAATGGAACAAGCTGGTAGATTACGGCAATCTCGCCGTAGGTGACCGTCTCTGCTGCAATTGTGACACTTCCTCGCATCTGCCGGACCTCTCAGCGGGCGCTCGTATTCCAGTAGGCTAGCGTTCTACGCTGGCCTTTGCCTGTCCATGGACCTTTCTCCTGTCCGTTCCACCTCAAACAACCGTCTTCCCGTTTCCACCCTCTTCGCGGTCTCATATGGCACCCTTAGTGTCGCAGCTGCCCCCATCTCGAAGCTCTTCACCCGCACATCCCGCTGCACCTCGTAATTCAGGCCAAGAAATTGCTCACGAGGCGTCCCTGATCCACACAGTTCATGTCCTCCCCGAGCTCCACGAGTCGCCCATAGTAAGCCTGCAGGAATTCCCCCTCTCTTCGTTTGAAGTCGCGGAACTCAACGACCAGCTCGGACGTCTACAGTGGAAACTGCTCGCGCAGCATCTCCAGGAAACGTTTGGCGGGCTTCAAGAAGAGCACTTCAAGGGAGGAAGTGACAGCAGATACATGCACAGGCAGGAAAGTACAGCAAGAGAAGGAGAAGAGGGAAGAGAGAGGTTCAAGAGCGAGGGAGGAGAGGGCGAGTTGCTGTCCAGAAAGTGAAGTGAGAGAGTCAGGGTGAGCAGTGCAGTTCAAGAGAGATGCGGGGAGTGGTGGGCGAGTTTTTTACATGGCCCGTAATCCTCCTCGGGACGTACGTGTGGAAGGCTCCGCTGACAACGCTCAGCATGGACGCCGATCCCAGCTGGTCAATTCTTGAGCTCTCCTTCGCCGACGCGAATAGAAGGTGAACTCTTGCTTGATTGGATGCAGCAACCTAAAAGCGTCTTGCAGATCTAGATTTGCACAACCGTTCACCATCCTCCGGTTCTCCACAGTTATTCCAAATTTTTATATCTTGTCTATCTCCGGATCCTCTACCAGGTTGAAATCCCCCATCATTACTGTGTGCGGAGATGCAGGCAGCTTATTCATGAAAGTGAAGAGACAGCTCCTGAAGAAAACGCCGCGTACGCTTGCCAGTGCCGGTAGATAAAGAGCTACCAGTCGCCACTCCAGCTCCTTCTATTCAATCTTCACACTGAATAGCCTCTCCGAGTCGTGTATAATCACCTCTGACATCTGGATATCAGCTGTAAAGGTCATCACCGCCACACCCTTTGCTTTTTGGGACGGCGATACTGCAGCCACCTCCGTAGGTCTTATCTGTGTCCAAATTTGTGGTCCGCTCCTATCCTTGTATCTGCCAATGCCACCACGTGCTGCTTTCCTTAACCATCTTAGGCACTTGTTCCTTTTCCCCGCGCTGCCCAATCCAGATTGAGTGTATTGGATGTATTCATTTAACCACCGTCTGTAGACCCACAGCATCTACGGGTCATAAGAACACGTTGATAGCACCACATAGCATGACACAAAAACCACCAATGATAGAGCCACTACTACTCCTGACACCACTAGCTCAGACAGATTTATTCCTGACTCTCCTTCCACTCTGGTACCCTGTCTTGCATCTCCCCTCCTCCAGCAGTTGATCATTTTAACAGTTCATTATGCAAGTTCACCACACTGATGGCGCCTCTGCTTGCATGCGTTGCAGCACCAGCCTTGGTACAGTTCGTCTTGTGACGCACCAACGCAACATGCGCAGCTGCGAGCTTGAAGCTGGAGCCATGCGCCTTCTCGCAAGCATCCTGGACACATGCCCAATCTTCGCGGGAGCCTCCGGTCAACAGCAGCACCATTGCTGGGTCTTTCAGTATGGCTTTTGGGCGGTCAGTGACTATCAGTGAAGCCGCTGCGGGCAGGTAACTACAGAGGTAACTCAGTACGATATAGAGGGATTAAAAGCGGAGTTGAAGCATGAGACGTAAAATGCGCGACATCTGTAATACCGTTAATCTCACGCACGCGTTTAACCGTTAAGTTCCATTTAGCAATGTTACCCTGACGGTCAGTGACGTAGTCATCGTGGTAGTGTGCTGTGTGCTGGCCATTGGAGTGGTTGCAGGTGATGAACGAAAAGTGCAGCGGAATCTTTTTCCCATGCTTTGCAGGGTCCTCGATGTAGTGTTACCAGCGATAGCGGTCGTCTTCATGCTGCACCACCAGGCCTCGCACGTTGTCCGTGTCCAATCCTGTAACCGGGTCCTGGACGCAGTAAAATCCGAAGTCATCCTTGTATGCCGTCTTCCCCCTCTTCACAAGCTTCACATCCACCAGCTGGCTGCAAATGACGTCGGGAGTCAGCTCAGCCGGGACTCCTTTCAGCACCACTTTGATCGCTTACAGGTGAGAAACACGAAGCTGAACAAAAGTAAAATCCTTCGGAAACTGCCATCCCAGCTCCAGCTTATCTCCTTAGACCATGTAATGTACGATATTTTGCTTTCTGGCGTAGTACTCGTCATCCATCGACGTGGAGACAACCTAAAGCCGGCCAAAGCGCGTCTTAGACGGGTATGTAGTAGGGAGCTTCTGGTACTTTGTAGTAGTACAAGCATCCTCCGGAAGGTCATCTTTCCAGTGTTCAAGATGCTTGGCAACTGTATGAGCCGTTCTTGGCACCTCATATTCATGCCTGAAAGGTACGAGTAAAGTTAGTGTAAACTTGAGCTTAGCAGCCACAATGCTCAGGTAAGCTGGATCGGCTTCTTCTTCGGGGTCATCACAGAGGTATCCGTCATCCTCCCCCTCTGTAACAGGATCATCTAGCGCTTCCACCTCGAGACCCGTCGCCGGCGTAGGCGTCACCGGAGCTGTCCGAGCAGGATCATCTTCTGGCACAGACGTGTCCAGTGCGTCCTTAAGACTGTTGACCTGCAGCGCTCAGATACGCGACAAGAACGGTGGCTGCACTGGATCTGAGTCAGCGACAATGGCCGATCCAGCGTAGGCGGAGGCGTCACCATCGGATCACCGGCACGTTCCTTGAGATGGGGTGATTCGTTGTTGCCCTTTGGCGAGTCCAGATCTTCCAACGATGCCTTAGGAGCTGTCTTTGTCTGCTTCTTTGGCCGTATGATGATGATCGGTTGGAACTTTGAACTGGCTTCTTCATTAAGATTGGAAGGCAGAAATGCCTTGGCAACTTGTGCTTGGCCTTAAGCCTGTGTCACTTCTTATATCTTGTGCGATAGTTATGATAATCCTACACCTTGGAAATGACGCGTTCCTAGGTTTTAGTTCTCGTGCCAGGATATTGCCTTGCATTGAAATACGCAAAGATGACGTCATTTGCAAGCTTCACCTCCACCAGCAGGCTGCAAATGACGTCGGGAGTCAGCTCGGCTGGGAAACCTTAAAGCAACACTTTGATCGCATGCGGGTGAAGAGCACGCAGCTGAACAAACGTCGAATCCTCCGAAACAAACGTTGCAACTCCTTCACGTTCACCGGTACTTTCCACTTCTTGACGGCTTCGATTTTCCGCGGATCCACGTGTACGCCCTCGGCACTCACCATATGTGTGCTCACCTTTTTAAGGGCGAAGTCACTCTTTGATAGCTTTACGTAGAACTTGTTCGTCCGCAGGATCTCGAAGACTTCCCGCAGATGCTCCACGTGCTCTTTCATGGTTTTGGAGTAGATCAATATGTCGTCCAGGTACACTACTATGCACTCGTCCAGCAGGGGCCGTAGGATGTGGTTCATCTCTGCCTGGAACGTCGCGGCCCAATGCGTTGTAGAGTTCGAATGGCATCACTAAGTATCTGTAGGAGCTGTATCTAGTACAGAACGCCGTCTTGTGGATCGAGTTGTCTGCCATCTTGATCTGCCAGTAACCCGACCGTAGGTCTAGCTTCGAAAATACCGTCGCACCACGCAGTTGGTCTAGAAGATCGTCTATGCGCGGTATGGGGTATTTATTCTCGACTGTCTATTTTTTCAGTGCTCGGTAGTTGATGCACATCCGTAAACTACCGTCTGGCTTTGGAGTGAAGAGAACCGGTGCGCCGTAGATACTCAATCTGTTTCTTCATGTCTGTCAGTTCGGTCGGACTAAGGCAATATGGTGCACGTGAAACGGGTTTCGCACCTGGTTCCTCCACGATCTCATGCTCGTGGGTGCGCGCTGGAGGTACTCCTGCAGGTAGGTCGTCTGGCATGATATCTTTGTACTGCTCCAACACCTCCTTTACTGCTGCAGGTAGCTCCGAGCTGCTGACTCAGTATCAGTTTTTAACTGAGCAGGGTTAGAAGGATTTATCCGAGGCCGATTCAGCTTCTTTATGGCCTGGAACTTCCCCTAAGCCTTTGCAGGTGTGTGGGCTTTTCCTGTGGGGAATAGGGATCCTTTAAACAGGGCTGCTGGGGAGAAAACTAACTCCTCGGAACGCTCGACCCTTATCAGCGCTCCGGAGTAGGGTCCCCATATTACCCGGTACCGGTTTAATTTCTGACTCTCCCTTAATAAAGGCTTGAAAACCACGAGAAGTAATATTCTTACTTGTCGGGGTGTACGGCTGGAGTTTCCCAGTCGGTGCAGGGTCTTGTTTCGCGGAGTCTCCATTTGTCTCGGCGATTTCCCCTGGTGCCGGCTGGTCGTGACGTTTTAAATTCGCGCCACCATATTCTCCTTTTTTCGCCCTCTCTGAAGGTGCCACGTTGTCCGTTTTCTGCTTCGAGGGTGCCGCACTATTCATGCCCCTCAGCTCCGCACGTGCTTTCTTCATTTTCCAACACGCCAAGATACGATGTCCTGTAGCGCCGCAAAACTCGCACGTCTCATTTTTTGCTAGCCGCTGCGTCGCATCGTCCTTGTCGTTCTCCATCGGATCGACAATCATAGATATGCCAATCGCTCCATGCCACTATTTGGCTTGTTGCGTCGTGTTCCGTAGTAGCTACTGTTCAACGCGTCGAACTGTTCGATCAGTGCTGCCCGAAACTGCGCCCACGTCTCTTCGCCTTGGACTATTCTATTGCTAATCCACTCCAGAGCTTGGCTTTGTAACAATGCTACTGCGAGCCGTATGCGCAATGCGTCTTGGTTGAGGGTCGTGCATCCAACGGCTTCGAAATAAAATTCGAGTTCAGCTACAAATCGACGAACGTTGCTCCCCTTTGACTACGGGATCGAATGGTCGTGTCGTCTTCGCTGCTTCAAGATTAACTGTAGCTGCTACCATTGTCGCAGATGCAATTGTCGGTGTCGCCGTCATCGCTTCTGCTGCTACTACGGCTACCAAGGAGTTTTTCAAGTCGTGGGAGTGCCGCACGTCTCTGCTTTTGCTCGGCACGTAACTCCGCGGTTTTTCCTATAAAGAAATCTCTATTTCCCTCCCTTTTGGCGGTTTACAAAAAGAAGCGCGACGAAAAAAATATGAATTATGGGTGCTGGTCGACTTACTGCGAGTCGAATCGACTGTAGAATCGACGAGCTCGAATTCTGTACGTCGCGCAAATCTCCCCTAGTCGAAATTCGCGTCCGATCTCGGCTGTTGAAGAAAAACTCGATCTGACGGTCGAAATTCCAACCTTTTTGCCAATAATCCTGAGGGGTTTTCGAAACCGAATCGAGGGGGACTTAGAAAAAATCGCGCGGAACTGGTTTTACATACCCGTATCGGCGCTTTCGTCGTCGCCCCCGCGGTTTTTAAAGGCCGGAATTTTTTACGCGGAAGAAGAACTTGCGTATATACAGGTTCTGATTACCAAGTGTGAGTATCTGGTTCAGGAAATATTAAACTATTGAATGATGCACCTGGGTACAAGGCGAGGCTATATATAGGCTCGACACAAAGCCAGTAACCCGGGTGTTACTAGAAGGTTCCGCGGGTCGCGAAGCGTCCCAAACGGGTCCTTCCCGAATTCGGTAGAAGGCAATTCGGTGGCAATCGAAAAGCCTAAAATTCGGTGCACTCAACCTAGTTCGGTGCCTATAACTATAATAAATATAGTAAGATGCCTAGGAAATCTAGCAAAAGCAAGCAAAACAAAATCATTCTAAGCAAGATAATGCATAATAAAGCGGAATCAAGCTAGTAAATCGTAGCAAAGCCGTCAAACGACTCCCGAAACTAGCCCAAGACGACTCTCCACTTCTTAGGGAAGAATTCAATGGAGCTAAAGCCGCTGAGGAGGCAGCTGGGACTTGAAATGAAGCTGCAAAAACCCCTCCAGGATGCATTCAGTGGATCGCAGGCGTCGTCCGGATCCACCCCCTCTGGGTCAACCACTAAATTTACTATCTCTACTCCTGTCGTCGGAGAGGAGCCTTTTTGCACGCAGCCGTGGCTAGCCGTTTGTCCAAGAGTAAGCAGTGAAACCACGGTATGAACTGACGGATGTAGTCTATCATACTGTTAATGAGACTATTTTGGATACTCCGAGCAATGCTCCCAACTCCTGCTCGAGGTGATCTGCGACGGACAGCGCCTCCAACATCACAAAAAACTTGGGTTTTTGAAGGGGGTTCGAAGGGGTGTACATTTCAGGTGTTTTGGTTGGCGAAGCTCTGAAACGAAATCGCGACCAATCACGGACCGAAATCGGACCGCGTTTGTTTGTTGGAGTTGGATAGCAAGTTCGGAATGTCGTACATTGTCGGTTTTTCGTGGCTTGCCAAAATAGTTATCAATTTGGATTAGATTGTTTTGGCCTTGACTTCAGTTAAGTTTGACAGTGCATAAATAAGCTGGCTATTTTATTACACGATAAATGCATTACATATGATACTTATTTAGGAGATAGGTACTGTCCAGATGGAACGCCTTCACCACATGGACGTGGCGAAGCAGCGCTTCAAGCGGAATCACGGAGTACGCATACACTCCAGTCGTCCACTTGAGGCGAGTGCATCCAGTTGCAGCATCCTCCCCGCACGCATTCCAATATCTAATGTACGCCAGCTCCTCCCTCTCTCCACGGATTTTGGTGTGGAACAGCAGCAGCAACCTTGCGTACCACTCCTCTCTCCGACCGTACCTTACACCCTCTACTGCAACATCCGAGTACCACGGCCGCTCAAAATAGTCAGGTGTCGCCCGAACGAAGTGAGAAACCCTTGAGAAGCTGGCATCATCTGCCGCTGGGATGGCCAACGATGCATGGGCCTGCACAACAATTGCAGTGTGTAATCAGATGGAACTGGGGCATGAAAATAATGATTGTATGATCCACGGGGAGGGTGTGACGTGGAAAGTTCCCACAGTCCATCCTGTGGTCACGCGGCCACAGTCATAACTGATGGTTTCTCTCTCCCCGTGTCGTGTTGTAAACCCCACACCCCTGCGCAGAACAAAGCCTACTTAGTGTGCTCTCAGCTCCTGTTTCTGAACCCCCCGGAGAAAATTCAGTATTACCCTGCACCGGAGGAAGTGTTCGAGGCCTTCGCTGTCCACTTGTCTGTCGAAGGGCTAGAGTCAATGAAGCTGCTGTGGTTGCACAACGACAAGTCAACCATGGGTGTCTTCAACCACCAGATGTCATCAACCAGGTCAACAATCAACACCACCCTCAGGCCAGCAACATACGTCGGCATGGGTCTCTCCGATTACGCCAATGCGGTGGATTGCCTGCCCACTGAGCTACACCCAAAGAAGTGGTTCAACGACGAGCAACTCCTGGCGGAGTACAGAGATGGTATGTGCGTCTCAAACACACCATATCCCCTTGCCTATAAGCCAGTCAGCAGCTACAAATAACCGTGCCATGGCACTCTGACCCTGTCTTTCACCCCCCCACTTGATCTATCTGCACCCCATTTCCAACCCATACGCTCCCTCCCAAAATGCAGAACAGTGGGCCCTCAACTGGCACTTTGACAAGGCCACCGGAACACCCTTCAGCAACCCCTTGTTTGCTTATGCGTTCAAGCTCTCCTTCAAGAGGAGCGGGGTCGTGTTCACCAAGTTCAAGAGCCGCATGGTGGCATGGGGCCTGTTTTCGGTAAGGATGTAGATATGCGTCTCTACACCCATGCCTCATTCCCTAAACCCCTTGCCTGTACTTCATCTAAATCCCTGGTCGCTTAGGCATTTGCGATTACGTAGGGTGTGTCGTCTTCACCGCTTTCAGTTGGATCATATACCCGTCCCCCCCCCCCTTATACACCATCCACCCAACCCTACACCACATTGCAGATCGAGTGGCCCCTTCTGCAGGACAAGCGCCGCAAGCGAATTCCGGCCCAGCCGGAACAAAACAGGCCGGACTACTTCGAGTGGTGTGACAAGGTCAAACAGATGATACACTTTGCCGTCGTGGAGCGACGCATCCCACACGATCCGGCTCAGGGTGCGTTCGTCTTCCCGAACAAGTTCCTCATCGACGATGGCGACCTTGGAGATGTTGTTCTTGCCCACCGGGCGCTTGCAGGGCCCACCATTGAGTAGGCTATTTCACTAGGTGTTAAAACTGCAGGTTGCTAGAATGCTGAATAATGGTTGCTGTAAACCGGAATATTGAATGTAATTCTAAAATCCTCAATTCCCAAAATGAAACGAAAACAAAATCCATATTTAAATGATTTGGTTACAAAATTGCACCAAAACGGATTGCGCGCGAATGTCATCCGAAAAAGCGCGCGTGCCAATTTGGAACTTGACCCGAGCCAAGCCTTGTCGCGAGATGTGTGTCGGAGCTCCTATCAAATGACTCCAACCGTCGGTCGAAATTGGGTCCGGATTTTTTTACGCGAAGACAATCCCAATAAAAATTCGTCCAAACTTGGCATAGGGTTTTTGTGATGAAGCACCGTGGACAGCGAGGTGTCGCACAGCGTCTACGACAAAAAGGCAGTCGATCAATTCGGAGGTGAGATCAAGTCTTCAAGCTTCTTGGCAACGATGGTGAATGGCAGTTAGCTACCAATCTATGGGGGAACACAGTAACTACTACAGATTGGACCCTGCGATGGAAGCCTGCTCTCCCCGTCACAAATATTAAAGGACTCGACATAATCTTTGGGAGAGACTTTCTTACAAAATTCAACCCCGACTTCAACTGGGTTAACCGGACGGCCACCATCAACAACAATGAGAGGAAAATCAGCCTTCCCAAACGGGACAACACAAGGAATATTATAGTCGAGACACTCGCACACGTTGAAAAAAACGTCAAACGGACCACGGCGGGATCTATAGAGATAGTTAACGAAACAGATATTGAGAGAAGGAGACCCAGGAACTTCCTTTAGCAATCAAGAATACTCTTGAAAAGTTCTAGGACGTTCTCCTTGATCAACTACCGCCATGCAGAGCACATCAACACGAGATCATGGAAGAGCTGGGATCTAAACCGTTCCCAGCGCCATACCGGCTAAGCCTAACGGAGCTTGCCGACATGGAAAACAAATCGAGTGTCTCATGTAGAAGGGGTTTATCCGACCTTCCACTTTGCCGTACGAAGCTCCAATTCTCTTCCGTACGATGTAATTATGTAAATGTGCATCGACTACAGAGACCCATAATAAAATAATACCAAGAACCACGGATTGTTAACTTGCTTGATCAACTCCGCGGTGCTACGGTGTTTTTTAAGCTCAACATTAGATCTAGATACTGGCAAATTCGAATGGCAGACAACTCCATAAAAGTGCCTTCCGAACTCGGTATGGGTCGTACGAGTATCTCATGATGCCGTTCGGACTCACCAACGCACCAGCCACGTTTCAGGCGGAAATGAACCACATCCTTCGACCCCTTTTGGATGATTGCGTTGTGGTTTACTAGGACGACATCCTGATTTACTCGAATTACATGAAGCAGCACGTTGAGCACCTGCGACGCGTCTTCAAAATTCTCCGACGAGAACGCATTTACGTGAAACTATCCAAGAGCAAGTTTCCGCTAGATAAGGTCCAGTTCCTAGGACCTATGGTGAGCTCTCAAGGAGTTCACGTGGATCCCAAGAAGATTGAAGCAGTGTGTGTTGGTGTAAGGGCCTAATAAACTCAAGCTATTAGGACTTAATCAAACTTAAAACCTCTCCTCGGGGTCACCTCCAAGGGTCCCTGGGTGCCTGGTACAAGACCAGCCCCTATCCTCGGGTCCGAGTTTGTAGAGAGAGGGATCAAGAAGGACTTAGTCAAAACAGCAAGAGTACCTTGAACGTCGCGCAGCGTGCCGTGCAGACCGTTGATCGGATTAAGCTGAGAATTCGCTATATCGAAGCTCGCTCCAAGAGCTTTAAAATGAGCCAAGTTGCCTCGCGAAAAGTTCTGCCATTACGAAGTTATGGCTCAGACGGTGTTTGCCTAGCATTAGAGTGCTAGCGTACTAGCGTTGACTCGGGTAGCATTCCGCCAACGAACCGCGTAGAAACGAAATTCCAGCGAGGAAGGAATTCACATGAATCAATTTGACTATATTCAGGTACAAACAGAGAAGGATTAAATAGTTCTAGCTAGCAAGGACCTTGGGAATCAACCTGGGAACAACCAGGGATGATCCCAAATAATTCCAAGCAATAGAACCAACCTGGCTGGACAAAATAGCAGGTGGTAGGTTGGTAAACAACCTCTGGTTCTGTTTTTCCAACCTGGGAAAACAACAACCAGGTTCAGGTTCTAAAAACAGAACCTGTTTTGTCTTTGCCTAACCAGCCAAATGCTGGTTCCGCTGGTTTCCCCTGGCCTTGTAGCATGCAGATACAGACAAACAACATCCAACCTTCACCTAAATTGTACCCCTATAGTGCCTTCCCTGCTACACTATAGTTAACCAAACAAAACAGTACAATTTCGAGTTGGATAGAACTGAATCTGCGCAATCAACTCAACCGAACTGCAAAGCTTCCATCTTGGGTTCCTTTGCGAGCTCGTCCTTTCTGCTTGCACTGTTCATAGCGCGTACAATGTTGTGCCGAAGCGCACATTGCGCGAGTACCTGCAAATGCATCAAGCGAAAATTGCGAAAGCAAACAAACACACGAACATTCCATTCACACCCAAATGCATTCGCACACGCATACTCGTACAAACAGACGGCAGGATGTCGTGCAATGTAAATTTGCACCCAACAGTGTGAACATGGAAGACCCCCAAGAACGTGAAGGAGTTGCAGCGGTTCCTCGGATTCGCTAACTACTACAACCGGTTCGTACCAAACTACGCCAAGATCGCCGCACCACTGACTAGAGCATGTTACAAGTAACTGATCGATCCCCTCTCTAAACCAATCACACCTAATCACGCTACTGTAGTGTCAAGTGACCAAGCTACAGTTCAACCACTGTGCACGACTGTGATAGCTGGAGGGAGCCCGCTCGATCGCCTTCGCATTGACGACTGATCATGAGATAAACCAGTCAAGGGTGTGAACGATTTTGTGATTGCACAACTCGCACAACACATCTCACGAAGTGAATCGGATTTCGCCTTCGCTTCAAATTTGGCACGCATGTACTTTGCATTGTCATAAGCGGTGCGACAAAGAAATTGCTTGTACTTTGCATCGTCATCTGTGATGCGAGAGAAAATTTGACCAAGGAACCCAGATTTCCACTTGACAACGTTCACGCAAAGCAAACAAGACAGAGGAGCTCCCGCATTGATGGAGTATAAAATGCATTCAGACGTGACAGTCACTTCAAGTCAAGCATAGATCAACGATAGAGTAGACCACAATTCTACTACCATGGCCATCCAGTCCCAGCATGGTTCGAATGACGGCTCTGACGTTCATTCGCGGGGTCATGCTTCAACTGTTATAGTCACAATAGGCTTCAATGTGCCTAGAACGAAAGATAGAGTGCGCAGTCAGATTTCTGCACAGTGGGTTTAAACATTCATAGCGATCTGGTCACAGCTCCAAACGACCTTCTTCAACTTGGATCTGGAGCGTCTTAACGTCGCCTACAATAGGCAATTTAGATCGCACGATTTCGTTACGAATTGACGACACGGCGTCGGTTTGAACGAACGGCACTATGGCAGCAACATAGTCTTAGCACACACAATTAGGAAGAACTAGGAAGAGTTACGAAGGGTTACGAGTTCGGAATGACTTTCAGCCCCTACAAACCCCAAGAGCCGAGGTACAGTGATGTGGAACAGTGCCACACTGTCCCCAACCAAGAAGGGTCTCGAAACTACCCTCCACAAGGGCCTACACCAACTGAAATGTTACACTACACATTGTAATGTAACTATCTTCAACATCTTGAGGTGTACCCTTTTGGCGAGCTTCGAAATCACTTGAAGCTTGAAACCAAGGCTCGGGTTCTTCATCACAAACTCAACCTTGAGGGTCTGGTGCACACACCTGCGACACGCCGAACGTTCAACACAGGACAAAATCGAAACCGCGCACGGGACACACGACAAAATAGAAACTGTGCGCGAGACACAAATAACCGCATTAACACGCGGCTAGCGATAACTCGCTATTGACTCGACACACACACACACTCGATACATAACCTATCATGCACACACAATCATAAGCATGAAATTCATATTATTTCATGCACTTATTCCATTCCATGCACACACGCATGCACGCACACGGACAACAAGCCGAGTGCAAACCGTAGGGTTGCACCAACAAACTCCCCCTCGGGTTGTTGGCCTTAGGATCTTGCTCTCTCAATTTAGAGCCATCCCAGCTAGCTTGCAACACTTCCAATGCTACAGCTTCACCAGCCTCTTGGTCATCATGTCAGCTGGCTGCTCTGTCGTCTTCACATAACGCAACTCAACTTCACCCGCGGCCACCATGCTCCTCGTCCAGTGCCACTTCACCCTCATGTGCTTGGTCAGGCCGTGCAACACAGGGTTCTTGGCTAGAGCAATGGCTCCTTGGCTGTCTCATTAGAGTGGGGTAGGTCCTTACTGCTCCTCCCCCAATTCAGCCAACAAACGCCGCTGCCACACAATCTCTCGTACGGCACGGAAGAGTGCCATGTACTCGGACTCCACCGAGCTCAATGCTTGGTCCACCTGCTTCTTGCTCTCCCAAGCAGTTGGGCCTCCACCAACACAGCATATGAACCTTCAATCACTTGTCATGTCCTCTGGTTCTGATGCATAGGAGGCATCCGAGAATGCGGTGAGGAACAAACGCCCGGGTTCCACACCATCCGCGCCCTTTTGGCGCCTTTGTGCCGCTGCCGAGTATTGCAACCCAACTGTCGGTGTTTGGCCAAGGTACTCGGCCACCCTCATTCCAGCTGCTACCTGCTCCTCATTAGGGCTTTGCACGACCCTTGCCAGCTGCCTAGTAGCAAACGCGGCATCCGGTCGTGTGTTGACCGCCGCATACATGAGGCTGCCCACCAATGAGTGAAAACGGCGCCTCTCCTCTTCACCAACACTCTCCTCCTCTGGTCCCTTCACACACTTGAACCCAGAGGGGAATGGAGTAGCCACATGGCCTTCACTCTGCCCAAAATTGGCAGCCAATGCCTCCAGGTACTTGCGTTGGTGCACCCGCATGCACCGCTTCTCCACATCACGCTCGATGTGAAGCCCGAGGTCGTTGTTCACGTCGCCAAGTGTCTTGTACTTGAACTTGTCTTGAAGTTTCAGCATCACCTAATTCACAAGATCTGAGGAGGGTGAGAAGATCAGGATGTCGTCCACGTAGACCACCATGAAGCTCCTCTGCTCCCCCTCGCCAAGCATGAACAAGGAGTGATCGGCCGTTGAGGGAGTGAAGTCAATCTCCTCCAACACCTCGCGCAGCTTCAGGTACCACTGCCTAGGGGCCTGATTCAACCCATAAAGGGCCTTCTTAAGCTTCCAAACTCTGCCGCTATCGTCATCAAACCCCTCTGGCTGCACCATGAAAAGCTCCTCTACGAGGATTCCGTTGAGGAACGCCGTTACAATGTCAAGCTGCTTCACCACCCAACCTTGGATCGTGGCTCCCGTAGCGTCGTCGGCTTCACCAGAGGAGCAAACAGCTCATTGATGTCCACCTTCTCCTTCTGCTGGTACCCCTTGGCTACAAGCCTAGACTTGTAACGCTCAATCTTGCCATCGGCATCGGACTTGATTTTGAAGAGCCACTTGGACGTAATCGCCGTACGCCCCTCCGGTAGCTCCACCAACTCAAACGTGTCGTTCTCCTCAATGCTCTTCAGCTCACTCTCCATTGCCTTCTTCCACTCCTCAGCATCACTACTCTCCAAGGCCTCCTTGAGAGTTGCTGGTTCTCCCGGCATCTCCACCGGAGAGAAGAACGCAAAGGCACAATCCTCGTAGTCATTGTCCTCGTCGTCTCCGACCATCATGCCGCTCCGGCCAGGGCCGTCTTGCCCGGCTCTCCCGGCGCATCATATGTCAGCCTCTTAGGGGGTTGGACTTTCCTCTTGACCCTTCCTTCCTCCTCAGCTGCAGGGACTTGAAGGCCTTGGCGTTGTTGCGGTGTGGCTCGAATCCGTGGAGCACTCGTAGTGCGGGAAGGAAGTGTCGGTGCACGCTCGCTCACTTGCTGCACCTCCTCCTCTTCCTCTGCATCCTTGGCCTCCTCTCCCCCATTCACAAGGGAAGATTGCCTTGTGGTGGTGCTGCCACTGCTCAGCTCCAAAGGCAGCTCCACATGCGCCAAACTGAAACTCTTCACCTCTCCAAACCGCACGCCTATCTTCGCCTCATTCTCCGCCTTCCAATCCTTGTACATGAAGTTCTCCATGAACTTGCAGTCCCTGCTCACCATGAACTTCTTGGTGAATGGGTCCCAAAGAAGCCACCCCTTGCTGTTTTGAGCCATGCCCAAGTGCACGGCCCATATCGCCTTGGCACCAAGCTTGTTGTGCCGAAGATGCTTAGGTACGAGCGCCATGCACAATCACCCGAACACCCGAAGCATATCCACCTTTGGCTTCCTTCCAAGCCACTCCACATAGGGCACCCATTTTTCTGCTCCCACATGAGTCAAAACTCTGTTCTTGGCCACACACGCGCTCCGCACCGCATCAGGCCAGAAATAGTCGGGTAGCCCGGCTTCAATGAGCAACCCGCGTGCCGCCTCCGTGATCGTCCGGTTCACCCTCGGCGATGCCGTTCATTGCAGGGGAGTATGGCATGGTGAGGGAGTGCCGAATACCATTCTTCTTCAGCCACAACCCAAACTCCTTGCTCAGGAACTCTCCCCCTCGATCGGTGCGGATCGACTTGACTAGACAGTCTTGTTGCCGCTCCACCATCGGGAACCAATCCGTCTTCAACGTTTCAGCCACGTCGCTCTTCTTGGCCAGCACATACACGCGCCCCAGTCATGCGGGTGTAGACATCCACGATGGTGAGGAAGTACTTTGCTCCAGCAGCTCCAAGCTTCAGGGGGCCCACCACGTCCATCACCACCTCATCAAGTGGTGCCTTTGCCGTTGCCTCCGAACTAGGGAACGGAAACCGGGTGAACTTGACTTGAGTGCACGTCGGGCAGCCAAGCACCTCATCGGGCTCCCCCTTCACACGTATGCCAGCAACCATCTGTTGCAAGATGGGTAGGGCTACATGCCCCATTCGCCGATGCAAAGTCAACCAATCTCACTCCCCCGTAGCCGAAGTTGGGTTGGAGAATGCCGCGCTCACAATAGCGTCCCACATCCTCTCTCCGTAGTCCTCCGCAGCTGCCTTGGGGTTCTCCCCACCCTTGTGCTGCTCCTTATGGTCACACACTTGCTGGTCCCTCCAGGTTTGCTCTTCTTGAGCTCGTTCTCCTTAGCGCGACCGTTCGCGCCATCGCCGCTACCAACCGCTTCACCCTTGGTGCTGATGCTTGCTGCCACTTGCCTCTCCTTAGGCATGGAGACCACAGGGAACTGCCACATCTCGTTGTAGACGTCCCTATCCTCGTGAAGGTCCCATAGAATCCGGTCGCCAATCCTTGCGGTGTAGGTCTTGGCTCCCTTCGAGTTCGTGTCCATGCCGGCCTTTGCCAATCGCCGCACGGAAATCAGATTCGCAGCAAGGCTGGGCACCCAAAGCACGTTCTTGAGGCCCACCAACTTCTGATCAGCACCCTTGAACATGGCCTTGCCCATGCCTTTCACCTCTGCTCGCTGGCCCAATGCTGATGTGACATGCGTCACCGGTGACGGCTCAAGTTCAGTGAGCAAGTACGGGCGAGGTGTCATGCTATAGGTAGCGCCACTATCGATCACCCAATAGTCCAGGGGGTGTAGGGTCACCTTCCCCACAGCTGCTGGCTCCTCAAAGCCTTCATCCTTCTCTGGACCAGCCGGTACTTGCGTCGACACGAAGTAGAATAGACCCGGGTACCGATCGTCCTTCGAGTCCTTCTCGTTATATCGTTCTTCATATTTGCAGCACCGCCTTTGCGACCGCCACGGCCTCCACGGCCTCTTCCTCTCCCTCTATTTGCTCCTCTACCCTCTTGGCCTTGAGCAGGGGTCCATCCTTCAAGAAGCTTGTAGCAATCGCGCCACATGTGTCCGCTCTTGTGGCCATCAAAATGTCCGCGACCACGACCGTAACTCTCGTCGTCGCTGCCGTTGCTGCCACTACCGCGGCCTCCACCGAAGTTGCTGCCACCAAACCTTCCTCCCCCTCGTCCTCTGCCTCTTCCTCGGCCATATCCACGGCCAACACTTGCTGCCCCAGCGCCATCCGCACTCGCCAACTCACGGCGGCGGAAGTCCTCTTGTAGGATCGCGCGCTTCACGTCTTCAAGCGAGAGACGGGGCAGATCACGGTTCAAGTTGATGATGAGCGAGGACCACGACTCGGGGAGTAGGGCCAGCAACTTGGTCTTCTTCTGGAGCTCACTGTAGTTCAAATCAGCTCCCTCAAGCCGCGTCAACAAGTCGAAGAATTTCTGCACCCCTTCTTCCACGGGTTCATCTTCCTCAATTCGTAGCGTCGCCATTTGCCGTTCCAACACCACAGCTACCGCCGCTGTTGCAGGAGCGTGTACACCCTTGAGAGCAGCCCATGCCTTTGGTCCCTTCTCTGGTTCACGCTGGAAAGGCTTGATGTGACGGATTTGAGTGCTCCCCAACGCTTGCCCAAGTAGGAGATAGCCTTGTGCGCTCTTCCACACTTACGAGCTCTTCACCGGGTCGTTCTCGGGACGCTTCTCTGTTCCTTCCATCACCTCTAGCAGCTCATAATGGTCGAACACATTCTTTATTCTGAAGGACCATTCAACAAAGTTGTTGCCGTTGAACTTGTCAAGTTCGAACACTCTTGGTTCGTCCTTAGAAGGTCCAAGAGTCGGTTGCACGGACGCCATGGCTGGATCGCGGGGTTGGCCTTGTGCATGGGGTCCTCCACTGCCACCAGCACCTCTGTCACCCCTTTCTTCAGGTCCAGCCATCGTCGTAGCTGCTCCAAGGCGCTCTGATACCACTTGTTATAGTCACAATAGGCTTCAATGTGCCTAGAACGAAAGATAGAGTGCGCAGTCAGATTTCTGCACAGCGGTTTTAAACATTCATAGCGATCTGGTCACAGCTCCAAACGACCTCATTCAACTTGGATCTGGAGCCTCTTACCGTCGACAACAATAAGCAATTTAGACCGCACGATTTTATTACGAATTGACGACACAGCGTCGGATTGAACAAACGTCACTACGGAAGCAACGTAGTCTAAGGACACACAATTAGGAAGGACTAGGAAGAGTTACGAAGGGTTACGAGTTCGGAATGACTTTCAGCCCCTACAAACCCCAAGAGCCGAGGTACAGTGATGTGGAACAGTGCCACACTGTCCCCAACCAAGAAGGGTCTCGAAACTACCCTCCACAAGGGCCTACACCAACTGAAATGTTACACTACACATTGTAATGTAACTATCTTCAACATCTTGAGGTGTACCCTTTTGGCGAGCTTCGAAATCACTTGAAGCTTGAAACCAAGGCTCGGGTTCTTCATCACAAACTCAACCTTGAGGGTCTGCTGCACACACCTGCGACACGCCGAACGTTCAACACATGACAAAATCGAAACCGCGCACGGGACACACGACAAAATAGAAACCGCGCGCGAGACACAAATGACCGCATTAACACGCGGCTAGCGATAACTCGCTATTGACTCGACACACACACACACTCGATACATAACCCATCATGCACACAAAATCATAAGTATGAAATTCATATTATTTCATGCACTCATTCAATTCCATGCACACACGCATGCACGCACACGGACAACAAGCCGAGTGCAAACCGTAGGGTTGCACCAACAAACTCCCCCTCGGGTTGTTGGCCTTAGGATCTTGCTCTCTCAATTTAGAGCCATCCCAGCTAGCTTGCAACACTTCCAATGCTACAGCTTCACCAACCTCTTGGTCATCATGTCAGCTGGCTGCTCTGTCGTCTTCACATAACGCAACTCAACTTCACCCGCGGCCACCATGCTCCTCGTCCAGTGCCACTTCACCCTCATGTGCTTGGTCAGGCCGTGCAACACAGGGTTCTTGGCTAGAGCAATGGCTCCTTGGCTGTCTCATTAGAGTGGGGTAGGTCCTTACTGCTCCTCCCCCAATTCAGCCAACAAACGCCGCTGCCACACAATCTCTCGTACGGCACGGAAGAGTGCCATGTACTCGGACTCCACCGAGCTCAATGCTTGGTCCACCTGCTTCTTGCTCTCCCAAGCAGTTGGGCCTCCACCAACACAGCATATGAACCTTCAATCACTTGTCATGTCCTCTGGTTCTGATGCATAGGAGGCATCCGAGAATGCGGTGAGGAACAAACGCCCGGGTTCCACACCATCCGCGCCCTTTTGGCGCCTTTGTGCCGCTGCCGAGTATTGCAACCCAACTGTCGGTGTTTGGCCAAGGTACTCGGCCACCCTCATTCCAGCTGCTACCTGCTCCTCATTAGGGCATTGCACAACCCTTGCCAGCTGCCTAGTAGCAAACGCGGCATCCGGTCGTGTGTTGACCGCCGCATACATGAGGCTGCCCACCAATGAGTGAAAACGGCGCCTCTCCTCTTCACCAACACTCTCCTCCTCTGGTCCCTTCACACACTTGAACCCAGAGGGGAATGGAGTAGCCACATGGCCTTCACTCTGCCCAAAATTGGCAGCCAATGCCTCCAGGTACTTGCGTTGGTGCACCCGCATGCACCGCTTCTCCACATCACGCTCGATGTGAAGCCCGAGGTCGTTGTTCACGTCGCCAAGTGTCTTGTACTTGAACTTGTCTTGAAGTTTCAGCATCACCTAATTCACAAGATCTGAGGAGGGTGAGAAGATCAGGATGTCGTCCACGTAGACCACCATGAAGCTCCTCTGCTCCCCCTCGCCAAGCATGAACAAGGAGTGATCGGCCGTTGAGGGAGTGAAGTCAATCTCCTCCAACACCTCGCGCAGCTTCAGGTACCACTGCCTAGGGGCCTGATTCAACCCATAAAGGGCCTTCTTAAGCTTCCAAACTCTGCCGCTATCGTCATCAAACCCCTCTGGCTGCACCATGAAAAGCTCCTCTACGAGGATTCCGTTGAGGAACGCCGTTACAATGTCAAGCTGCTTCACCACCCAACCTTGGATCGTGGCTCCCGTAGCGTCGTCGGCTTCACCAGAGGAGCAAACAGCTCATTGATGTCCACCTTCTCCTTCTGCTGGTACCCCTTGGCTACAAGCCTAGACTTGTAACGCTCAATCTTGCCATCGGCATCGGACTTGATTTTGAAGAGCCACTTGGACGTAATCGCCGTACGCCCCTCCGGTAGCTCCACCAACTCAAACGTGTCGTTCTCCTCAATGCTCTTCAGCTCACTCTCCATTGCCTTCTTCCACTCCTCAGCATCACTACTCTCCAAGGCCTCCTTGAGAGTTGCTGGTTCTCCCGGCATCTCCACCGGAGAGAAGAACGCAAAGGCACAATCCTCGTAGTCATTGTCCTCGTCGTCTCCGACCATCATGCCGCTCCGGCCAGGGCCGTCTTGCCCGGCTCTCCCGGCGCATCATATGTCAGCCTCTTAGGGGGTTGGACTTTCCTCTTGACCCTTCCTTCCTCCTCAGCTGCAGGGACTTGAAGGCCTTGGCGTTGTTGCGGTGTGGCTCGAATCCGTGGAGCACTCGTAGTGCGGGAAGGAAGTGTCGGTGCACGCTCGCTCACTTGCTGCACCTCCTCCTCTTCCTCTGCATCCTTGGCCTCCTCTTACCCATTCACAAAGGAAGATTGCCTTGTGGTGGTGCTGCCACTGCTCAGCTCCAAAGGCAGCTCCACATGCGCCAAACTGAAACTCTTCACCTCTCCACTCGTTCTCGGGACGCTTCTCTGTTCCTTCCATCACCTCTAGCAGCTCATAATGGTCGAACACATTCTTTATTCTGAAGGACCATTCAGCAAAGTTGTCGCCGTTGAACTTGTCAAGTTCGAACACTCTTGGTTCGTCCTTAGAAGGTCCAAGAGTCGGTTGCACGGACGCCATGGCTGGATCGCAGGGTTGGCCTTGTGCATGGGGTCCTCCACTGCCACCAGCACCTCTGTCACCCCTTTCTTCAGGTCCAGCCATCGTCGTAGCTGCTCCAAGGCGCTCTGATACCACTTGTTATAGTCACAATAGGCTTCAATGTGCCTAGAACGAAAGATAGAGTGCGCAGTCAGATTTCTGCACAGCGGCTTTAAACATTCATAGCGATCTGGTCACAGCTCCAAACGACCTCATTCAACTTGGATCTGGAGCGTCTTAACGTCGCCTACAATAGGCAATTTAGATCGCACGATTTTATTAAGAATTGACGACACAGCGTCGGTTTGAACAAACGTCACTACGGAAGCAACGTAGTCTAAGGACACACAATTAGGAAGGACTAGGAAGAGTTACGAAGAGTAAGAGACACAGGACAAAATACAAACCGCGCACGGGACACACGACAAAATAGAAACCGCGCGCGAGACACAAATGACCGCATTAACACACGTCTAGCGATAACTCGCTATTGACTCGACACACACACACTCGATACATGACCCATCATGCACACACTATTATAAGCATGAAATATATATTATTTCATGCCCTCATTCCATTCCATGCACACACGCATGCACGCACACGGACAACAAACCGAGTGCAAACCGTAGGGGTGCACCAACATCAACCTCTCAAGATCCAAACACACAGGCCTCAATTACCCTTGGATTAGCGGCGACTGCCAACAATTTCACTACTCTTGCCCAAAACGAAGTCCCTTATCCGACTGGCCTGACGCCTTCGCTGCCTTAGGGTGCGGGAAGAAAGCGTTCTGCCAATCTGCGCCCGCGAGCTGGCCGCGCCATGCCCGGTACGAGAACAAGACCCACAACCACTCCTCCGAGGGAGGTCATAGACCTCGACACCTATGTGACGGGTCTGCTAGCGCCCACTGATGACATTGGTGAACTAGATGATAGCCTGGATGTTGAAATTGATACGCAAGCTCGCTCTACACCTACTCCAACTGTGGCACCCACGGATCTGATCATTACCACCGAGAAACCTCGTGAATATAATTCCTATAAGGTTGCAACTACGGGGGAATTACGTGCGTCGTTAACTGATCCAGGCCAGCGAGCATAGAAGTCGAACACTATACCCTTATAGTCGACTAGGAGCGGAAGAATAATTGTGTGCTGGCCATGACGGTTACGAAAGTCATCAGCGTGCACACCAAATCTGCGACACTTAATAAATGTACCATTAATGGCAGACACAACGCCCAGTAGTCCTGCCTCGTAGCGAAATTCGGACTCCATCTGATCCAACTCGCTCCTCATAGGCCACCTAACTTATTCAGGCATTAGCACCTCACACACGTATTGCATGAAGTCGACAACTAGGCCCATGACGTGCACGTGACACGTTCCGAATGTGGGTCCAAGACATCTAAGGCTCCATCCGTGTGCCAACTAGGTGACGGCCACAGCAGCTCTCAAACTTGGCTGCATATCGGAGGACCAGTTGCTTACATGATAAAAATCATAACGGGATACTATGTACTAAAAACAGGCCTGTCCACCCTGAAACGAGCGTAGAACCTGCCGGGTGCTATATTCGGTATCATGTGCATCCAACGCATGCGTGCCTGGTGCCAATCATTATGGAGATGAACGTTGTGCCAACCAAGACGCAACGACGGCAGTATGGTGTGGCTAAGTTGAGCTAAGGTTAGCACTAGTGGAGCAAGAATGGCCTCCAGAAAGCCATGAAGTAGGGCGGTTATTAAAAGGAGAATGTACCTGTCATCCATTTCGAAGTGTCGAGTGAGGAATGTGAGTTGGAATGTTGAGCACAAAGCTACATTTGTACGGAGAGCTCGGACATTTCACATTTTGACGCGCATGCTAGAGTTGGGTTTCCAAGGACATTGAACAATTCGATGCGCGTCAACTTTCCAAGCCGCAAAGTCAATCTCGTTTTTGTCGAAGTTGTTGACCAACGTTGCTGTGCTGTAACCCGCAAAACCCCTGCCTTGTTGCAATACCAGAAGTGGTACTGTACCCGGGCGATCGTGGTACACATCCTCTTACTGTATTGGCGGATCGATCATATCGGGGGGCCTACACTGAGCCTAGAATCTTTAGTCGCGCTCGGTATAGCTGATCGGTCCAACCACTAGATCCTTCGATTTTTGCACTTGCAACACGCCCTAAGCCGTTGAAGAGAAATACACCATTTTAGTGGGAGGCGAAACACAAGGAAATCGAGGAACAGCTGAAATCCGCACTCACATCCGCACCTGTCCTTATCTTGCCAGACCCCGAACTTGACTATGGCATCGAGGCCGATGCTAGCGATCAAGCAGTGGGCGCAGTACTAATGCAAGACCAAGAAAAAAAGATTGCAGCCTATGGCATACCTCAGTAAAATCCTTCATGGAGCAAAACTCAATTACTCTCATAAGGCATTCGCTATCATCAACGCGTTCAAGGCATGGAGGTGCTATCTCGAAGGAAGAAAAACGATTGTGTACACGGGCCACTGCAGCCTCAAATGTTTGAAAACCCAACCAACGCTCTCCAGATTGACTTCCTTGAAACCCACTTCCATTATGACATCGTGTATAAGCCAGGGCACAAGAACAAAGATGACGCACTCAGTCGCCCTGCGCACGTTCCCGCCCTACAAGTCGATGGCATGAACCCACTCTTGAAGGGACTCTTCACGCATGGATACACTATCGACCCTGAAGTCTCCATATCAGAAAAGCATCATCTTCTTCATTGGGATCAAGACATCGCATACTGCAATGGTTCCACAAAAATATGGGTACCTAGTTACCCTCCGTTACGTCAGCTACAACTCGAAAATATCATGACGTACTCTGTGCAAGCCAGTTGTAACAAGTCACTTGCCGGTATTGCGAAACATTATTATTGGCCCCACATTATTATTACAGAAATTCGTCACCTCGTGCTATACATGCTAACGAATGAAGAGCAGCAAGCAGAGAAAGCCGGGTTGCTCCAGCCTCTTCCTATCCCTGAACAGCCTTGGCAAGTGGTTAGCTTGGACTTTACCACCGGGTTGCCACCTACTAAAGCTGGGTACGACGCCATCCTAGTTGTCATCAATAATTTCTAAAAAAATGGGGCACTTCATCCCAACTCACATGACGGCTCGCACTGAGGAGGCAGTGCAATTGTTCTTCCGCTATGTCATCTTGCAGCATGGCATTCCGACCAAACTTCAATCAAGGTGGACTTCTTTTGAAACTTCTCCCCCACATTGGAGATGTCTACTCTTTAGTGTACAACTGCAAATAGTAGCACAGGCTGACTACAAGCTGCACGCAAAAGACTTCTACTCTGCCTTTCTACAGGGCAGTCTGAATAAGCAGGCCTGGCTTGGCCGTCCTAGCACCTAGTGGAGTCTTCAACTACTAGTCTAAGGTCTGTGGCAGTCACCTCGTGAGTGGCACGATACGGTGTATACGACTCTTGCCGCACTCGTTTCATATCCATCCTCAGCTTAACCTTCTTCCTTCGTCCTCTGAAGCTACGCGCCCTTCTACATCCATATTTATGTTGACGGCCTCATGATTGCTACTCACGACAGAGCAACGCTGGTCTCTGTGAAGACCGAGCTGTAGAGGAGGCACACATGTACTGACCTCGGTTAACTGCAACGCTACCATGGCTTGCGATCACCCGAGACAGAGTAGCGCGCACCAATACACTGTCTTAGTCACACATGGTGCAGCTAATTACCATGGGTTCAACTTTGCTTCTTGTCTCCACAGACCACCCCACTTGTTGTCGATGGACTCACAAGCATGCTTTTGACGAGCCTGCTGAGCCTAGTGGTCAGTACGCTGAGTTGGTGGGCTGAATCAGATACTTGATAACCTGTACTCGCTCAGACCTCGCATGCCCTCTCAGCATCCTAGCTTGTGTTGTTGCGCCTGGAAGACGCATACCTGCCCACTGGGCAGCCGCTGTGCGGTATCTGGCGAGCACATCAGGCATGAGGCTTGTGTTTGGAGGGAGATTGGCTGTCAGCGTACTGACACATCATGGTTAGAGGATGCTGGGTTTCGGAGGTCTTTACAGGGATACTGTTTTAGTCTCACTTATGGAAGTGCCTCGTGGAGGTCAACTCGTGCGCCTTCTGTTGCCTTGCCTACCTGTGAGCGGAGATCTACGCTGGTGCTATGGCCGGCTGACCTTTTTGCTTACTAACTAGGGTAAGTCACTTCTTGCTGCCCTGGTCCTATTTGCAGACAGCTAGGCCATGATCCGGCTACGTCAAGGGCCTCGTCTTGTGAGCAGCAAGAAGCTTGTTGAGCTTGGTACTTCCAAATGCGTGGGTTACAGCGGCGCAGCCAGGCACTGCTAATGTCTTCACCAAGGGGCTTGAACCTCGTGATAATCAGCAGTTCTGCACAGAGTTGGGCCTAATTACCAGAGGCAGTCGTATATTAGTTTCGTGATCCTTGTTGCTTGCTTTGTGTGTGACTCCGCAAATATTGTTAGCTTGAACGCATGTACTGGCCTTGTGGATTCTTTCTCTAAGAGGTTAGACTAGTTATGCCATCCTGAGATTGTTTGTTGATGTTAGAGACAAACCCATCCCAAGCCAAGCAGTGTGTAAAATATATTTCTTTCAATGTTAGTTTCTAAAGGCTAGACAAGGTTAGACTCTTGGAGAATGACATTTGTACTTGTGTTCACTGTACTCAAGTCCCTAGTGCAATTTTTTTCGCGAAATCCCTCTTTTCATTGTAAGGTTCTCCTTCCCCCTCATCATAAGGTCCGTGCACTGTGAGAGCATCATTTCTCACTCTCCAACCTTCTGCTTGTCCTTATTGAGGCCTGCTACCATTCCTTGCATTGCTGCATCAAGTGCACCCCGTGACATTGCTGGGCTGACTGCTTTCCAGCTTCTCAATTCTACTCAAAATAGCACAGAATATGCTCCAGTGTTCAGCCCCATAGCTGCATGCCAATAAACGCACTCATACTTTGGATTCGGGAACAATAAAGCCACCCGACCTTTGCTGCGTTGGTCGATGGGCTTTGTTGTGGGAAGGGGAGGGGGGGGATGGGGGGGGGATTGAGAATTGATTATCACAGCATCGTCAATTCTCTTGTTCCATCCGGCCATGCATGCATGTGCATGTGCCCATCCATGCATGTACTTGTGGCTGTATATGTGATGTGCTCGTGTTAGTGCATATACAGTACATGGAAGAATTCACCTGGTCCAGCATGCATGCATGCACATGCATCCACTAGTGCACTGTCGTTCAGCTGCCCTCTCAAACCCTCCTCTTAGGCACCATTCTGGACTGCTCCAGCCTCCTCCTTGCTGGCATGCTCTTCCGCAAGGTATTTGACCCTTACCGTTGTTTAGCGTTGTCATTTTACATTGCGTTTGAAGGGAAAATGTAGGTATGCTGATTGAGACAACTAGTGTTTAGTTGGCTGAGTAAAACTAAGATGGTTTTCCTATGCCACTGTGCTGTGTCGACGTGACAGGGCATGGTGCAGATTTAATGGGCCCATCCTACTGTCCACACAAGCAACAGCAGCAGAACCACCAGCAAGCGCACACTGTAGCGGCCAATTTCTCTCATGTGTGCTTTGTTCAACTGTAAGACGGCCTTAGCATTATACGGTAGTAGTAGCTGCCAGCTATTTCACTGGCAGGATGCACCAGCTGCATTGTATAACCGGTACTTCAGCTTCTAGAAATATGCATTCGGTATTTGATATGTACACATGATGTCCTATTCCATAAGAGGGAACATCACAAATGCACTGCCGCCTACGGAGCTACTGGCATTTGTGGAGCATCTGTGATGTTCCTTCTCGGATCACAACACCATCATCACCCCATGCATCCTTCTCCTACACCCCTTTTCTGTCAGAACCTGCCAGCAAGCAGCTTGCCCGACAAGCTGCTGCTGGTGGCCGTGAAGCCAATGTAGAGCTGCCCGTTGGTGCCCGTCTGGATGGCGCTGAGCACGTCCGCCAGGTCCGCCGGCGCGACAGTGAGCACATTGGCCAGCGACCACGACACGGAGCTCAGCAGCTGCCACGTGCCGGGCAGCTGCAGCGCCACGGGTGGGGCTGCCTGCCCGCACGTGCTGTTGCCGCTGTAGATGGCCGCCGCCTGCGGTGCCTCCGCCATGCCCGTCGCCACCAGCTCGTACGCCACCGCGTACACCGAGCCCCTGCCGTGAGGAGAGGGGGAGGGCGGGTGCACAATAGGGGGATATGTGTACTTCACTGGAGGGTACAATCTACTGCTTGGCAGGAGCATTATGAACGTCAGAGCTGATGGCAATGGTGTGAGCGTGGAAGTGTGTTAATGTGGAAGGAATCAAAGGGAGCCCTTGCGGTGAGGAGGGGGCCCCGGGGGGAGAGGAGAGGAGGGGAGGGAGAGGGGCGGAAGGGGGAGGTAGGGGAGGTGTTGGCTTACATTTTGGTGATCTGGATGTTGGCTGCTCCCACCGGGAGAAGGCCGTCGAACGAGGTGAGCACGCCACGCAGCATGCCTGCAGTAGTGAAGATTGAGCACAAGAGCAGCAGCCGATGGTGCAAGAAATAGCAGCAGCAAATGGTGCAAGAATGAGCACAAGCAATGCACAATCCCTGGCTGCTCAGTATAGGAGCACAATCGACACAAGATCACAGCAGCTAAAACATGGCTTCGTGGCTGCGAGATTAGGGTTTCAAAGCATACTCACGTATCAATGCTCTGTAGGTGCGGGAATAGAGTTTACGGGATAAGGGGTTGGCGGGGTTGGGGTTTGAGGGAATCGCTGTGAGGTTAGGGTTTGTGGGGCTGACCTGCTGGCTGGGGCAGCAGAGCCACGAGATCCGCCACGCCAAGGGCGTCACTCAGCGGGGCGATCAGCGCGTCCACCTGCGCAGCGAGCGCCGACACGTCCAGATTCAGTGCACCCACCCTCTGAGTGAGCGCCGCCACTCGCTGACTCAGCAACGCGCGGAGGTTGGGGAGGATGCCCGCCAGGTCCGCGTTGAGGGAGGTAGCGCGCTTGTTAATAGCGGGGATGCTGCCTGTTAGCGACGAGATGCGCGACTGGAGTGCGACGGGTGTCGCCTGGGGAGTGGCGCCGCCGGGTCGCGTGATTCTAATGTAAAGGAGAAGGTCGAGGTTCGCAATGCGTGCGTTTAGAGTGTCGATGCTGTTTCGGAGGGCGTAAATCTGCGCTTGAAGCGCCAGTGTGGCCGCGGATGCGTTGTCGTTCAGTGCGGTAGCGAGCTTGTCGAGCGATTGCGTGAGCGCTCCTTCTAGTGCCACGACCTGCGCTTGCAGCGCGGATATTAGGTCGGACACGCTAGTAGTGATCGTGCTCGTGACTTGGGCTGGTCGGTTCGGGATGCGATTCCCGAGCAGTCCGTTGGAGCCGATTCTAGCCTGTGCGCATGATGCAAACAGCGCCGTTACAAGCAGTGCCGCCACAAGTGAGGACGCTAGAGAACGCGCCATACGGGAAACAATATAGTAGGGAAAGAGTGCTACGGATCGCTGCTGGTACCAGAACGTACGGATTTTACGCTACGTAATTTACTCGGGTGGCTGAGGAAGACAGTCGTGAGCGATTCGGGGCGATTGCGAAATGTGGGAGGAAGGTTGTGACTGAGGGTTGCTTTAGCAGGCTAAGATTGTGAGATTCAGATTGCGGCTAACCCTCGGCTAAATACTCACTCGTAAACGCTCGAGCCAAGCCAGTAGCCTTGGGAAGGAGTCGATGCGGTGATAAACGGCTGGTTTGCGGCGATCGAATGGGGTAAGCGTGGGCGACGATGAGTGAGGTGCGGCGAACCTGCGATGGGCTGGGCAGGGGTTTGCACCGAATGCGATTCGCTTCACGCGGAATTGCTGTGAGCGAAATTGGCGAACTAGCTCTAGGAAGGAGAGGTCGCGCCCCGTGTTACCTCAAAGTTGAGTGTGAGAAAATCTACCGATATTAGCATAACCTGGTTTTATACAATCTAAAGGATATCACTTCAGTGTTACATTCAATGAAAAAACCTGATGACCATGACCTCTCCGCCATGGATTCCGCCTGACAGCTTTAAGGAGCTCGTTCGTGAAGGCCACGTGTCAGTTGGTAACATTGATTACAAATTCGGAACCGCATTTACGTTACGAAGCTATTGTACAATTCTCGTGTCCAACTAACAGACATTGTACCTTATGCTAAAAGGGGTATCGCTTTCTTATGAGTTGCTAACTCTAAGGTCTTACGATATTCTCTATGGCTGCTCAGCGCATCATTGTCCAGGGGTGACACCAGTACATTAAGTCGACAACAAGGGACTCGGCGAGGATTTCATACTTTCGCGCCATTGGTTTGCTATGCAATACAAGATTACGGAAGTAGGCTACTCTCAAGGCTATTTGGTTCACGAAGTTTCAAGTTTAAGGATATAAAAACCGACAATGGTGGTGCGAGTGTTGTGCTTATACAATGGCTTTCACCAGGAGGAGGCTTTCAGTTTACGCCGTGTCATCATAGCACTATGTCCAGGATGACTACCAGGAACGGGAGGGTCCGCAATGCTGATGGCTCTGCTAGTGTCACCCTGGACAAGCCCAAGGAGGTGCCGGTGGTTGTTGACGCTTCAGCTACATCGGCCATAAAGCGTACGGCAGACCTGTTCACAGAGGCGGATAAAGATGCTCTTCAGCCCACCGGGTCCAAGTTGAATCAGGTCAATTGGAGCTGTGACCAGATCGTTGACGCCGCAGTGAAGAAATCCGACTATGCACGCGAACTTACGTTTTTAAGCACATTGAAGCCTATTGTGACGATAACATGTGGTATCAAAGCCCTTGGAGCAGCATGGACGATGGCTGGATCTGAAGAAAGGGGTGACAGAGTTGCTGGTGGCAGTGGAGGACCCCAAGCACAAGGTCAACCTCGTGATTCAGCGACGGCGCCCGTGCAGCCTACTCTTGGACCTTCAAGGGATGAACCAAGAGTGTTCGGGCTTGACAAGTTCAACGGCGACAACTTTGCTGAATGATCCTTCTGAATGAAGAATGTATTTGACCATTATGACCTCGTGGAGGTGATGGAAGGAACGGAGAAGCGTCTCGAGAACGACCCGGAGAAGAGCCCGTGGGTGCGGAAGAGCGCACAAGGATATTTTCTACTTGGGCAAGCGTTGGGGGGCAACCAGATCTGTCACATCAAGCCTTTCCAGCGTGAACCAGAGAAGGGACCTAAAGCATGGGCTGCTCTCAAGGGTGTACACGCTCCTGCAACAGTGGCGGTAGCTGTGGTGTTGGCACATGCAGATCAAATGGCATTGGCCACACAAGGAGGTGCAGATGGGAACCCTTCAGCCCCTCTGTGTGAAGACTCAGCAGCAGCTGGCGGATCTTCTGAAATAGTGGTTGGCTTAAGAACCCGAATGGGGTTGTGCCAAGCTGTGCGGTATGGGCCTTAACAAGGCTCATGCAATAAGGTGCAAGCAAGCGTCTGCTTGTGTGGGAATTTGTTGGCTGCCGCTGAGGGTGCTGTCTCTGGGGGTCCCGAAGCTGAGGGTTTGATTTTGGCGGTGCTGACGCTGGAGCTACAGATGCTAGAGGTTCTACCAAAGGAGACTCGGACTCCGAGGGTGCACAGGCCCTGCGTCGTTCAGCAAGATCGGCAGCAGCTGCTGCCAGAGCAACAACTTCAACAGCCTTGTCACCTCAGATGACTGTACTTCACCTTTTCTTAGTTTTCCCTTAACAAACCATCCACCCATTACCCTGCTGCCTCTCCTTGAACCATTTGGCTTGTTTTCCTCCTAGTTCTTTGTCTCCTCCTCTCATCTTTGACCCACATGGTGCCTCTTCCTCCTACACTTCTCGTCGTTCCTCTCATGCTCACCCTGTGTTTCCTGCTCCTTGCTTTCATCCTATGCGCTTGTCCTCTTTGTGTCTCTCCTCCTCCACTCCTCTCCCCTCATTGGTCGTCTCTCATTCTCTTCCCTCCTCTGTTCTCGGACTTCCTTGGGACCGCTTGTCCTATCGCCTCTCGTGTCCTTTCGTCCCTTGTTACCCACCATAAGGACAGACACCTTGTTGTCCTTGAGCTGCCCATCTCTATGCCATGCTGCTATCCCCTACAATAAACCCAGGCGCCTTCGAAATCTCGGCCCCTCGCACATATACTGAAGCGGTCTCGAGACAGTGCGCCGCTTAGTGGATGGTAGCCATGGACGCGAAGATGACATCTTGGAGGTCCACAGGCATGCATGTCCATGCTAATCCCCCTTCATGAGGCGCACGTGGATCGTCAAGGTGATGCGGCCATGTAGATTATTGTCTGTTTCGAGGGGCATTACGTGGTGAGGAACTTCAATCAATGAGAGGGGGTGGACTTCTTTTGAAACTTCTCCCCCACATTGGAGATGTCTACTATTTAGTGTACAACTGCAAATAGTGGCACGGGGTGACTACAAGCTGCACGCACAAGACTTCTACACTGCCTTTCTACAAGGCAGTCTGCATGAGCAGGCCTGGCTTGGCCGTCCTAGCAACCAGTGGAGTCTTCAGCTAAGGTCTATGGCAGTCACCTTGTGAGAGGCACGATACGGTGCATACGACTCTTGCGGCACTCGTTTCATATCCATCCTCAGCTTAACCTTCTTCCTTCGCCATCTGAAGCTCCGCGCCCTTCTACATCCTTATTTATGTTGACGACCTCATGATTGCTACTCACGACAGAGCAACGCTGGTCCCTGTGAAGACCGAGCTGTAGAGGAGGCACACATGTACTGACCTCGGTTAACTGCAACGCTACCATGGCTTGCAATCACCCGAGACAGAGTAGCGCACACCAATACACTGTCTTAGTTACACATGGTGCAGCTAATCCCCAATTGGTTCAACTTTTGCTTCTCGTCTCCACAGACCACCCCACTTGTTGTCCATGGACTCACAAGCATGTTTTTGATGAGCCTGCTGAGCCTAGTGGTCAGTACGCTGAGTTGGTGGGCTGAATCATGTACTAGATAACCTATACTCGCTCAGACCTCGCATGCCCTCTCAGCATCCTAGCTTGTGTTGTTGCGTATAAAAGACGCATACCTGCCCACTGGGCAGCCGCTGTGCGGTATCTGGCGAGCACATCAGGCATGAGGCTTGTGTTTGGAGGGAGACTGGCTGTCAGCGTACTGACGCATCATGGTCAGACGATGCTAGGTGTCGGAGGTCTTTACAAGAATTCTGTTTCAGTCTCACTTATGGAAGTGTCTCGTGGAGGTCAACTCTGTCAAACATTGTATGTTTATATTGTGTAGGCTGTAGTGGGTTACACCTTAGGGGGTACACAAAGTTAGGGTTTCCTACTTGTACCAAACTCTGTGCTAGTTCATTCATTCCTGCTCAGTCATTCTGACATGGTTTCAGAGCAGGTCCTTCGCTAGGACCTAATTTCTCTTCGGGCCCACCGCTACTTACTCTCTACTAGCGCCCTCGTGCGCCCTACTGTCGGAGCGCGCCTTAGCGCCTCCCCCTAGCGCCCTCGCGCGCTTCTCCTCTTTTTTTTCCGGCCCCGCTGGCCCCGTCGACCGCACGCGCGGCCCGCTTAGAGGCCCCGCTGGCCCCGTCGACAGCGCGCGAGCCCCGCTTAGAGGCCCCGCTGGCCCCGTCGACCCCACGCGCGCCCCGTCTAGAGGCCCCGCTGGCCCCGTCGATCCCGCTCGCGCCCCGCTTAGCAGCACCGCCGGCCCCGTCGGCCCCGCTCGCGACCCGCCTCTGGCCCCGCCGGCCCCGTCGATCCCGCTCGCGCCCCGCCTAGCGGCCCCGCCGGCCCGTCGACCCCGCTTGCGCCCCGTCGACCCCGCACGCGCCCCGCCTAGAGGCCCCGCGGCCCCGTCGTCCCCGCTTGCGACCCGCCTAGAGGTCCCGCAACCCCGTCGACCCCGTGCGCACCCCACCTAGAGGCCCCGCCGGCCCCGTCGACCCCCTGCGCGCCCCGCCTAGAGGCCCCGCCGGCCCCGCTGTCCCCGCGCGCGCCCCGCATAGAGGCCCCGCTGGCCCCGTCGACCCCGCGCACCGCCTCTTAGCGGCCCTGTCGCTACTGCTGCTACTACTACTGCTACTGCTGCTACCGCTACTGCTGCTACTGCTACTACTGCTGCTACTATGGCTAGTCCTCCTGTACTTGCTTTCGATGCTGAGGGCCGCCCAGTGAAGTTCGACACCTGGCTAGATGACCTGCACCTCTTCCTACAGCTCACTGCCAAGGAGGACATCTCACTGTACGATCACGCCCTAGGCCATGCTACTGCCCCTGATACTTCTGCTGACAGCACTGCCCGCTCACAGTGGCAGACTCGTGACGCCCACGCTCGCTTTGCTATTCGCAACTCCCTGCCGATAGATGAGCGCGAGCACTTTGGCCAGCACAAGACTGCTAAGGAACTGTACACTGCTGTCGTTGCTCGCTACTCCTCACCTGCTTCTGCCGCACTAGGCCGCCTCTCACTCCCCTACCTGTTCCCCGACCTGGCCTCCTTTCACACAGTTGCTGACCTCATCACCCACCTCAAGACTAGTGAGGCCCGCTTCCGCGCTGCTATGCCCGATGAGTTCCTTGCTAGGAACCCCCCCCCGCTCTGGCTCACTCTCTACCACATCGTCACCCGCCTCCCTGACTCTCTGCGCGCAGTCAGGGATCACTTCCTAGCTCGCTGCCCCACTGAGCTCACCATTGCCCTCCTCGAGAAGGAACTACTTGCAGCTGAGGCGAGCATCGTCGCTGTAGGTGCCTCTCGTGGCGACCCCCGCACCCCTTTCTTTGAGGGGTGTTCCCCTTCCCCCCTTCTCCCCTCTGTAGCCTCTGCTTCTGCTGTCGACCTCCTTGGTGCTGAGAAGGTCGGGACGGCGTCCGCACTGAGTGGGCGCCGCAGGAACAGAGGGGGCAGGGGTGGAAGTGGCGGCGGGGGAGGCTGGGGTGGAGGCGGTGGGAGTGGAGGTGGGGCTGGAGAGGCTAGTGGCGGCAGTGGGGGTGGTGACGGCAGCGGCGGGGGCGGTGGCAGGGGCGGGGGCGGCAGCGGGGGCGGAGGTGGTCGTGGCAGCGGCAGGGGAGGAGGTGGTCGAGGAGGTGGCGGCGGCGGTGGTGGTCGTGGAGGCGCTGGCGGTGGTCTGAGCCAGCAGCACACTCCGTCGCTCCAGGAGGCCCGTGAGTGGTATTCGCAGCGCCGGGGGGCGGGTGGCTTTACCTGCACGTACGTCATCCGCACTGGTGACCGCACTGGTCAGCCGTGTGGGAGGCCGCACCCCACGCAGCGCTGTTTCTCGCGCCTTGACGACGCTTGGCGCACCCAGTTCCCTGATGCCACTGACCTGCCCCGCTGGGCTGATCTGGAGAGGAAGGGAGTTGATATCTGGGCTCTAGACTTTGATGCTATTATCACTGCCATGTATGCGATGTTTACTAGTGGAGAGGGTGCTCAGTACCTGCGTGTTCCGCCCGATCCGGGCATACTGACCAGTGAGGCTGCCGCTCTAGGTGCTAGTGAGACTGCCACTCCAGGTACTCGCGTGTCTGCTACCTCAGGTGATGGTGAGGCTGCCGCTCTAGGTGCTAGTGAGTCTGTCCCCCCTGGTACTGAGTCGACTGAGGCACTGCACACCTTCACCCTGGACTCAGGTGCTTCTCGCTGTTTCTTTCGTGACCGCACTGCCCTTGAGCCGCTTGCTCGGCCAGTTGCTGTCTCCCTCGCTGACCCCTCTGGGGGTCCGGTCATTGCGACCTCCTCCACTGTTCTTCCCTGTCCTGCGGTCCCGTCGGGCACACTGTCAGGTCTCCACCTCCCCTCGTTCTCTACGAACTTGGTGGCGGGTTGTGCACTCCAGGATGCGGGTGTTCACCAGTTCACCCCTGCCTACGAGCGCGTGACACACTGCACGTGTGCTCGGACGGGCCGTCACCTGGCTACCTTCACTCGGCAGCTGGGGTCGGACCTGTACACACTGACCACTGAGTCCCCTCAGGTAGCTGCGTCCTGTCAAACATTGTATGTTTATATTGTGTAGGCTATAGTGGGTTTAGCCTTAGAGGGTACACAAACTTAGGGTTTCATACTTGTACCCACCTTCCTGCTAGTTCATCCATTCTCGTTCTATTCTAGATTCTGACATGGTATCAGAAGCCTAGGTTGCTACCTAGGACCGCTTTCTACAATGGGCCCACTATTCCGCTAGGCGCGCCCTCGTGCGCCCTACCTTACGTACGCCCTTGTGCGCCCTACCTTACGTGCGCCCTCGTGCGCTCTACCTTACGTGCGCCCTCGTGCGCCCTCGTGCGCCTTTCTCTGCTAGTGCGCCTTCGTGCGCCCTCGTGCGCCCTCGTGCGCCCTCGTGCGCCCTCGTGCGCTCTCGAGCTGCCCCTGCAGGTCCGTCAGGCCCCCGAGCCGCCGCTGCAGGCCCGTCAGGCCCGAGAGCCGCCCCTGCACACCCGTCAGGCCCGCGCGCAGCCTCTGCACGACCGCGCGCCGCCCCTGCAGGCTCTCGCCGCCCGCCGCGTCGCCCTGCCCGTGGCGTCGCCGCCTCCCCGCGGCGTCGTTTCTGCCCGCGACGTAGCCCCTGTCCGCGGCGTCGTCGCCTGCCCGCGGCGTCGTCGCCTGCCCGCGGCGTCGCCGCCTGCCCGCGGCGTCGTCGCCTACCCGCGGCGTCGCCACCTGCCCGCGGAGTCGTCGCCTGCCCGCGGCGTCGCCGCTTACCCGCGGCGTCGTCGCCTGCTCGCGGCGTCGTCGCCTGCCCGCGGCGTCGTCGCCTGCCCGCGGCGTCGTCGCCTGCCCGCGGCGTCGTCCCCTGCCCGCGGCGTCGGCGCCTGCCCGCGGCGTCGTCGCCTACCCGCGGCGTCGCCACCTGCTAGCGGCGTCGCCCTACTCGCGGCGTCGCCACCTGCCCGCCGCGTCGCCCTGCCCGCGGCGTCGCCACCTGCCCGCCGCGTCGCCCTGCCCGCGGCGTCGCCACCTGCCCGCCGCGTCGCCCTGACCTAATCCGCCTCTCGCCCCTGGAGCAGCCGCCACTGCAGCAGCAGCCGCCACTGCAGCAGCAGCCCCTGGAGCAGCCGCCACTGCAGCAGCAGCCCCTGGAGCCGCCCGCCACTGCAGCAGCAGCCCCTGGAGCCGCTCGCCACTGCAAAAGCCGCCCCTGGAGCCGCCCGTCACTGCAGCAGCCCCCTCTGGAGCAGCACGCACCTGCAGCAGCCGCCCCTGGAACAGCCCGCACCTGCAGCAGCCGCCCCTGGAGCAGCCCGCACCTGCAGCAGCCGCCCCTGGCACCTGGAGCAGCTGCCGTCGCGGCCCAGCCTCGCCCTGCCGCAGCTGCCGCGGAGCTCCCTGCTGCGGCCCGGCCCAGCCCTGCAGTTGTAGCAACCCCACTGTCGCCACCGTCTTACGCCTGCCGCGCCGACCACTGGTGAGCATTGCCCAGTACTGCTGCAACTGCCTTTTCTACTCCCACTGCCACTGCTCCTGCTGTTACTACTGTTACTGCCGCTACTGCTACTACTGCTGCTCCTGACGTGGCCAGATGCAGCTCCAGGGCTGTGCGCGTGAGTCCCCCACGCCCCAGCAGCTTCGTGCGCGTGAGTGGTACGCTAGTCGGGGCTGTCGGGGTGGCCGTAGTGGTAGTCGCTCTGGAGTGGGTCGGTCGGGAGCTTCTGGTAGTGGACAGGTGCAGCAGCCGTGTCCTCCTTCGCCCCAGCTGCTTCGTGCGCGTGAGTGGTACGCTAGTTTGGGCTGTCGGAGTGGCCGTAGTGGTAGTCGCTCTGGAGTGCATCGTTCGGGAGCTTCTGGTAGTGGACAGGTGCAGCAGCCGTGTCCTCCTTCGCCCCAGCTGCTTCGTGCGCGTGAGTGGTACGCTAGTTTGGGCTGTCGGAGTGACCGTAGTGGTAGTCGCTCTGGAGTGCATCGGTCGGGAGCTTCTGGTAGTGGACAGGTGCAGCAGCCGTGTCCTCCTTCGCCCCAGCTGCTTCGTGCGCGTGAGTGGTACGCTAGTTTGGGCTGTCGGAGTGGCCGTAGTGGTAGTCGCTCTGGAGTGCATCGGTCGGGAGCTTCTGGTAGTGGACAGGTGCAGCAGCCGTGTCCTCCTTCGCCCCAGCTGCTTCGTGCGCGTGAGTGGTACGCTAGTTTGGGCTGTCGGAGTGGCCGTAGTGGTAGTCGCTCTGGAGTGCATCGGTCGGGAGCTTCTGGTAGTGGACAGGTGCAGCTGCCGTGTCCTCCTTCGCCCCAGCTGCTTCGTGCGCGTGAGTGGTACGCTAGTTTGGGCTGTCGGAGTGGCCGTAGTGGTAGTCGCTCTGGAGTGCATCGTTCGGGAGCTTCTGGTAGTGGACAGGTGCAGCTGCCGTGTCCTGTCAGTGAGGCTGCCGCTCTAGGTGCTAGTACGTCTATTGCCCTAGGTGCTGGTGAGGCTGCTACTCTAGGTCCTAGTGAGTCTGCGCCCCCTGGTACTGAGTCGACTGAGGCCCTGCACACCTTCACCCTGGACTCAGGTGCTTCTCGCTGTTTCTTTCGTGACCGCACTGCCCTTGAGCCGCTTGCTCGGCCAGTTGCTGTCTCCCTCGCTGACCCCTCTGGGGGTCCGGTCATTGCGACCTCCTCCACTGTTCTTCCCTGTCCTGCGGTCCCGTCGGGCACACTGTCAGGTCTCCACCTCCCCTCGTTCTCTACGAACTTGGTGGCGGGTTGTGCACTCCAGGATGCGGGTGTTCACCAGTTCACCCCTGCCTACGAGCGCGTGACACACTGCACGTGTGCTCGGACGGGCCGTCACCTGGCTACCTTCACTCGGCAGCCGGGGTCGGACCTGTACACACTGACCACTGAGTCCCCTCAGGTAGCTGCGTCCGCGTCTGCGTCAGGTCAGCTGTCGGCCCCCTGCTCGTGTCGCTCTCTCGCGCACGACACCGTTCTCTGGCACCACCGACTTGGCCACCCGTCTGTGCAGCGCCTTCGTGCCATGCACAAACGGCAGCTTGTCTCTGGTCTTCCCAGGGTGCTCCCTCCCCTCCCACCCTCGCCTGCTCCTCCCTGTCTTCCCTGTGTCGAGGGGCGGCAGCGCGCCGCTCCTCACTCCTCCTCCTTTCCCCCGACGACTGCTCCCCTGCAGACGCTCCACCTGGACGTGTGGGGCCCAGCCCGCGTCCGTGGACAGGGTCAGGAGAGGTACTTCCTGATTGTTGTTGACGACTACTCTCGCTACACCACGGTCTTCCCCTTGCGCACCAAGGGTGAGGTCCCTGATGTCTTGATCCCTTGGATCAGCAGAGCTCGTCTCCAGCTCAGCGAGCGTTTCCGCTCGGACTTTCCTGTCCTGCGTTTGCACTCTGACAGAGGTGGTGAGTTCACCTCCGACCTTCTGGCAGCCTACTGTGCCGAGCACGGCATTGAGCAGTCGTTCACGCTTCCGGCCTCTCCACAGCAGAATGGGGTTGCTGAGCGCCGCATTGGCTTGGTCATGGAGGTCGCTCGTACCTCCCTGATCCATGCGGCTGCTCCCCACTTTCTGTGGCCGTTTGCGGTCCGATACGCTGCGCATCAGCTCAACCTCTGGCCCCGTGTCTCCTTGCCGGAGACTTCCCCGACACTGCGTTGGACGGGAGAGGTTGGCGATGCGTCACGTTTCCGGGTCTGGGGATCCCGAGCTTTTGTTCGCGACACGTCCGCGGACAAGCTCTCCCGTCGCGCTGTCCCCTGTGTCTTCCTTGGCTTTGTCCCGGACGCCCCTGGTTGGCAGTTTTACCATGTCACCTCGCGCCGGGTTCTGCCCTCTCAGGACGTCACTTTTGACGAGTCCGTCCCCTACTACCGCCTCTTCCCCTACCGCACTGCCCCGCTCCCTCCCCCGCCTCTCTTCCTCGCGCCAGGTGCTGCTGTGGTAGACCCCCTCCCCCCTCAGGGTGCCGCTCCCTCAGGTGTGTCCCAGGTAGACCCGGTTGAGCCTGTCGAGGTCGCTGTCGACTCTCGTCCTGCTAGGGGTGCTGCGCCTGCGAGTGAGGAGCCTGGCGGTGCTGAGTCTGGGGGTGCGGAGCCTGGGGGTGCTGAGCCTGGGGGTACTGAGCCTGGGGGTGCGGAGCCTGGGGGTGCAGACCTTGGAGGTGCGGAGCCTGGGGGTGCTGAGCCTGGAGGTGCTGAGTCTGGGGGTGCTGAGCCTGCGAGTGCCACACCTGGAGGAGCCCTCTCCTCGCAGCAGCTGCAGGAGAGGTACCTACAGTACTGCGGCCTCCGGAGAGGTGCTGCTGGAGCGGGTACCAGTGCTTCCCCTCCTACCCGGGAGCTCCCCTCCCTTCAGCAGATCCGAGAGTGGTACACACGGCGCTGCAGCCTTCGGAGTGGCGCTCCTGGTGCTGCGGACCCTGGAGTTGGAGCTGCTGCTGGTGCTGAGGACCCGGCCGGTGGAGCTGCTGCTGGTGCTACGGACCCTGGAGTTGGAGCTACTGCTGGTGCTGAGGACCCGAGCGGTGGAGCTGCTGCTGGTGCTGAGGACCCGAGCGGTGGAGCTGCTGCTGGCGCTGAGGACCCGAGTGGTGGAGCTGCTGCTGGTGCTGAGGACCCGGGCAGTGGAGCTGCTGCTGGTGCTGAGGACCCGGGCGGTGGAGCTACTGCTGGTGCTGAGGACCCTGGCGCTGGTGTCTCTGGTGGTTCTGGAGACGCTGCGCGGCCGCGACCGTACTTCGTACCACTCCTTCAGCAGGTTCTTGGTCAGGCTCCTCCTCCTTGTCCTGCTCCCTCCTTAGAGTGTCCTCCGCCTGTCCAGTCGCAGTCCCAGTTACCGCCTGCCTCGCCTCTCCCTGGTCCCTCTCCTTACACTGGTCCCACAGGAGGTCTTACGGAGCGTCGTGAGCCTGAGTCTCGTCCTGCGTCGCCTGTTCGTACTGCTCGCACTGGTCGTCGTGTCCCACGTGAGCGTCCTCCTCCTGTCCCTGGCACTCACTACATGACCCTGCGTCCCTCCACTGCTCCTCAGCGTGTCCCTCTGCCGTCTCCTCCTGCGTCCTCTCTACCTACTCTTCCTGACCCGGAGTCTGACTCCCGTCGTGCTGCCAGTCCCACTGTCACGCGTCTCCTCGCCACTGTTGTCACTGACCCTACCTTTGAGTCCTCTGCTGCGTCTACTCTGGTCGCTGAGTTGGTTGACTTTGCTGCCCGGTGTCGTCTAGACTACGCCGCTAGCCTTGTTGCTGAGTCTGAGTCTGTCTGTCCTCCGTCCGTTGGGGGTGAGTGTGCTCTTGGCACGGACGTCCTTGAGGACAGACAGGAGGAGTTCCAGTGCTTTGCTGCTGCTTTGCCCCATCTCGTGTCCATGCTAGTTGCCCCTGAGGGAGACCTGGATGCACCAGACATCCCGACCCCGCGCTCTTACGCAGAGGCGATAGAGGGTCCCTACTCCTCTCAGTGGCAGACAGCTATGGACGCAGAGATGGCTTCCTGGAAGTCCACAGGCACCTACATCGACGAGGTTCCCCCACCTGGGGCGAACATCGTCAGTGGCATGTGGATTTTCAGGGTGAAGCGGCCGCCGGGTTCTCCTCCTGTCTTCAAGGCGCGCTACGTTGCTCGAGGCTTCAGTCAGCGAGAGGGAGTAGACTTCTTCCAGACCTTCTCCCCCACCCCGAAGATGACCACTCTTCGGGTGCTGCTGCACATAGCCGCTCAGCGCGACTACGAGCTTCACTCACTTGACTTCAGCACAGCTTTCTTGCAGGGCAGCCTGCACGAGGAGATCTGGCTGCGCCGCCCTCCTGGCTTCACTGGGTCGGTTCCTCCTGGCACCCAGTGGAGGCTCCAGCGACCGGTCTACGGTCTCCGCCAGGCGCCGCGTGAGTGGCACGACACATTGAGGACTACACTTGCGGCTCTTGGGTTCGCTCCTTCTACTGCTGACCCGTCGCTGTTTCTACGCACCGACACCTCGCTGCCGCCGTTCTACATCCTCGTGTACGTCGACGACTTGGTCTTTGCCACTGCTGACACTGCGGCACTCGCCCACGTGAAGTTGGAGCTGCAGAAGAGACACACGTGCACAGACCTGGGTGAACTGACAAGCTATCTTGGCTTGCGGATCACCCGGGACAGAGCACGGCACACCATCACCTTGACTCAGTCACACATGGTGCAGCAGATCCTTCAGCGCTTCCGCTTCACGTACTCCTCGCCACAGTCCACTCCTCTGCCTACAGGTCACTCGCTCTCAGCTCTGCCTTCGGATGAGTCCGTAGAGCCGAGTGGCCCGTATCCAGAGCTTGTGGGCTGCCTCATGTACCTGATGACCTGCACTCGACCTGACCTTGCATACCCTCTTAGCATCCTTGCACGCTATGTCGCTCCTGGCCGTCACAGGAAGGAGCACATGGATGCTGCTAAGAGGGTGTTGCGCTACTGCACAAGAAGCGCAACACCCTCACTTGCTTACTTCTTGACTCTGTTTGTACTGTGATCTCTATATATATACCTGCATGCTTACACTTGCTAGGTTGCGATCACTGTATCTCTTGCTATATTATCAAACTGCATGTGAACTGGTCTTGTGACCGCTTGCTTGTGCTCGGAATTTGTGTGGTATCCTTGAGATCCACCCTGAGCCTGTTTTGCTTTGCTTTGCTTTGACTGGTCTTGTGACCCTCTGGTTGTCACCCACTTTGCCTATGGGGGTGTGTCAAACATTGTATGTTTATATTGTGTAGGCTATAGTGGGTTTAGCCTTAGAGGGTACACAAACTTAGGGTTTCATACTTGTACCCACCTTCCTGCTAGTTCATCCATTCTCGTTCTATTCTAGATTCTGACACGTCCGCGTCTGCGTCAGGTCAGCTGTCGGCCCCCTGCTCGTGTCGCTCTCTGGCGCACGAGACCGTCCTCTGGCACCACCGACTTGGTCACCCGTCTGTGCAGCGCCTTCGTGCCATGCACAAACGACACCTTGTCTCTGGTCTTCCCAGGGTTCTCCCTCCCCTCCCACCCTCGCCTGCTCCTTCCTGTCTTCCCTGTGTCGAGGGGCGGCAGCGCGCCGCTCCTCACTCCTCCTCCTTTCCCTCGACGACTGCTCCCTTGCAGACGCTCCACCTGGACGTGTGGGGCCCAGCCCGCGTCCGTGGACAGGGTCAGGAGAGGTACTTCCTGATTGTTGTTGACGACTACTCTCGCTACACCACGGTCTTCCCCTTGCGTACCAAGGGTGAGGTCCCTGATGTCTTGATCCCTTGGATCCGCAGAGCTCGTCTCCAGCTCAGCGAGCGTTTCCGCTCGGACTTTCCTGTCCTGCGTTTGCACTCTGACAGAGGTGGTGAGTTCTCCTCCAACCTCTTGGCAGCCTACTGTGCGGAGCACGGCATTGAGCAGTCGTTCACGCTTCCGGCCTCTCCACAGCAGAATGGGGTTGCTGAGCGCCGCATTGGCTTGGTCATGGAGGTCGCTCGTACCTCCTTGATCCATGCGGCTGCCCCCCACTTTCTATGGCCGTTTGCAGTCCGATATGGTGCGCATCAGCTCAACCTCTGGCCCCGTGTCTCCTTACCGGAGACTTCCCCGACACTGCGTTGGACGGGAGAGGTTGGCGATGCGTCGCGTTTTCGGGTCTGGGGATCCCGAGCTTTTGTTCGCGATACGTCCGCGGACAAGCTCTCCTCTCGCGCTGTTCCTTGTGTCTTCCTTGGCTTTGTCCCGGACGCGCCTGGTTGGCAGTTTTACCACGTCACCTCGCGCCGGGTTCTGCCTTCTCAGGACGTCACTTTTGACGAGTCCGTCCCCTACTACCGCCTCTTCCCCTACCGCACTGCCCCGCTCCCCCCCCCGCCTCTCTTCCTCGCGCCAGGTGCTGCTGTGGTAGACCCCCTCCCCCCTCAGGGTGCCGCTCCCTCAGGTGTGTCCCAGGTAGACCCGGTTGAGCCTGTCGAGGTAGCTGTCGACTCTCGTCCTGCTAGGGGTGCTGAGCCTGCGCGTGAGGAGCCTGGCGGTGCTGAGTCTGGGGGTGCGGAGCCTGGGGGTGCTGAGCCTGAGGGTACTGAGCCTGGGGGTGCGGAGCCTGGGGGTGCTGAGCCTGGAGGTGCGGAGCCTGGGGGTGCTGAGCCTGGAGGTGCTGAGCCTGGGGGTGCGGAGCCTGGGGGTGCTGAGTCTGGAGGTGCTGAGTCTGGCGGTACTGAGCCTAAGAGTGCTACACCTGGAGGAGCCCTCTCCTCACAGCAGCTGCAGGAGAGGTACCTACAGTACTGCAGCCTCAGGAGAGGTGCTGCTGGAGCTGGTACCAGTGCTTCCCCTCCTACCCAGGAGCTCCCCTCCCTTCAGCAGATCCGAGAGTGGTACACGCGGCGCTGCAGTCTTCGGAGTGGCGCTCCTGGTGTTGCGGACCCTGGTACTGCAGGGGCTACTGGTGCTGAGGAGCCGGGCGCTGGAGCTGCTGCTGGTGCTGCGGAGCCGGGCGCTGGAGCTGCTGCTGGTGCTGAGGACCCGGACGCTGGAGCTCCTGCTGGTGCTGGGGACCCGGACGGTGGAGCTGCTGCTGGTGCTGCGGACCCGAGCGGTGGAGCTGCTGCTGGTGCTGAGGACCCGGACGTTGGAGCTACTGCTGGTACTGAGGACCCTGACGCTGGTGTCTCTACTGGTTCTGGAGACGCTGCGCGGCCGCGACCTTACTTCGTGCCGCTCCTTCAGCAGGTTCTTGGTCAGACTCCTCCTCCTTGTCCTCCTTCCTCCTTAGAGTGTCCTCCGTCTGTCCAGTCGCAGTCACAGTTACCGCCTGCCTCGCCTCTCCCTGGTCCCTCCCCTTACACTGGTCCGTCCGGAGGTCTTACGGAGCGTCGTGAGCCTATGTACGAACAGGACGAGTCCTGCGTCGCCTGTTCGTACTACTCGCACTGGTCGTCATGTCCCACGTGAGCGTCCTCCTCCTGTCCCTGGCACTCACTACATGACTCTGCGTCCCTCCACTGCTCCTCAGCGTGTCCCTCTGCCGTCTCCTCCTGCGTCCTCTCTACCTACTCTTCCTGACCCGGAGTCTGACTCCCGTCATGCTGCCAGTCCCACTGTCACGCGTCTCCTCGCCACTGTTGTCACTGACCCTACCTTTGAGTCCACCGCTGCGTCTGCTCTGGTCGCTGAGCTGGTTGACTTTGCTGCCCGGTGTCGTCTAGACTACGCCGCTAGCCTTGTTGCTGAGTCTGAGTCTGTCTGTCCTCCGTCCGTCGGGGGTGAGTGTGCTCTTGGCACGGACGTCCTTGAGGACAGACAGGAGGAGTTCCAGTGCTTTGCTGCTGCTTTGCCCCACCTCGTGTCCATGCTAGTTGCCCCTGAGGGAGACCCGGATGCACCAGACATCCCGACCCCGCGCACTTACGCTGAGGCGATGGCGGGTCCCTACTCCTCTCAGTGGCAGACAGCCATGGACGCAGAGATGGCTTCCTGGAAGTCCACAGGCACCTACGTCGACGAGGTTCCCCCACCTGGGGCGAACATCGTCAGTGGCATGTGGATTTTCAGGGTGAAGCGGCCGCCAGGTTCTCCTCCTGTCTTCAAGGCGCGCTACGTTGCTCGAGGCTTCAGTCAGCGAGAGGGAGTAGACTTCTTCCAGACCTTCTCCCCCACCCCGAAGATGACCACTCTTCGGGTGCTGCTGCACATAGCCGCTCAGCGCGACTACGAGCTTCACTCACTTGACTTCAGCACTGCTTTCTTACAGGGCAGCCTGCACGAGGAGATCTGGCTGCGTCGCCCTCCTGGCTTCACTGGGTCGGTTCCTCCTGGTACCCAGTGGAGGCTCCAGCGACCGGTCTACGGTCTCCGCCAGGCGCCGCGTGAGTGGCACGACACACTGAGGACTACACTTGCGGCTCTTGGGTTCACTCCTTCTACTGCTGACCCGTCGCTGTTTCTACACACCGACACCTCGCTGCCGCCGTTCTACATCCTCGTGTACGTCGACGACTTGGTCTTTGCCACTGCTGACACTGCGGCACTCGCCCACATGAAGTCGGAGCTGCAGAAGAGACACACGTGCACAGACCTGGGTGAACTGACAAGCTATCTTGGCTTGCGGATCACTCGGGACAGAGCACGGCGCACCATCACCTTGACTCAGTCACACATGGTGCAGCAGATCCTTCAGCGCTTCCGCTTCACGTACTCCTCGCCTCAGTCCACTCCTCTGCCTACCGGTCACTCGCTCTCAGCTCTTCCTTCGGATGAGTCCGTAGAGCCGAGTGGCCCGTATCCAGAGCTTGTGGGCTGCCTCATGTACCTGATGACCTGCATTCGACCTGACCTTGCATACCCTCTTAGCATCCTTGCACGCTATGTCGCTCCTGGCCGTCACAGGAAGGAGCACATGGATGCCGCTAAGAGGGTGTTGCGCTACTTGTGCTGTACGTCGGGCATGGGGCTAGTGCTTGGAGGGCGAGACCGAGTTGTACTTACTGGACACTCAGACGCTTCTTGGGCGGACGACCAGGCTACTCAGCGGTCGTCTCAGGGTTACACCTTCAGCCTTGGCTCCAGCTCAGTTTCTTGGCGTTCTACACGCTCTTCTTCTGTTCTCAGCTCCAGTTGTGAGGCTGAGATCTACGCCACAGCCATGGCGGCCCAGGAGCTACGCTGGCTGACCTACCTGCTGACCGACTTGGGAGAGCGGCCTCGTTCTCCTCCAGTGCTGTACGTCGACAATAAGGCTGCCATTGCCTTGTGTGAGGAGCACAGACTGGAGCACAGAACGAAGCACATCGCCCTGCGATACTTCCTTGCTCGAGAGCTGCAGCAGCGCGGTCAGCTTTGTCTGCTAATGTCTTCACCAAGGGGCTTGAACATCGTGATAATCAGCAGTTTTGCACAGAGTTGGGCCTAATTACCAGAGGCAGTCGTATATTAGTTTCGTGATCCTTGTTGCTTGCTTTGTTTGTGACTCCGCAAATATTGTTAGCTTGAACTCATGTACTGGCCTTGTGGATTCTTTGTCTAAGAGGTTAGACTAGATATGCCATCCTGGGATTGGTTGATGTTGCTGAGAGACAACCCCATGCCAAGCCAAGCAGTGTGTCAATCAATGTTAGTTTTTAAAGGCTAGACATGGTTAGACTTTTAGAGTATGACATTTGTACTTGTGTTCACTGTAATCAAGTCCCTAGTGCAATATTTCTCGCGACATCCCTCTTGTTATTGTAAGGTTCTTCTTCCCCTCATCATAAGGTCCGTGCACTGTGAGCATCATTTCTCACACTTACTCTCCAACCTTCTGCTTGTCCCTATTGAGGCCTGCTACCGTTCCTTGCATTGCTGCATCAAGTGCACCCCCGTAACATTGCTGGGCTGACTACATTCCAGCATCTCAATTCTACTCAAAACAGCACAGAACATGCTCCAGTGTTCAGCCCCATAGCCGCATGCCAATAAACGCACTTATTCTTAGGAGCCGGGAAGCCACCCGACCTTTGCTGCATTGGTCGATGGGCTTTGTTGCGAGGGGGGGGGGGGGATTGAGCATTGATTATCATAGCCTCGTCAATTCTCTTGTTCCATCCGGCCATGCATGCATGCATGCCTAGGGAGGATACATTTGATCTACCCTATGATCCTATTACCAACACCATCTACAGCTACTCGGTGCCGCATCAGAAACCACTACTCTCGAGGTGATCTGCAACGGGCGACGCCTCAAGGCCCTAGTTGTGAGGATCTAGGATCGAGCTCAGAAAAGAGAGTTTGAATTGAATCATCACCTGGGTACAACACGAGGCTATATATAGGCTTGACACAAGGCAGGTAACCCAGGTGTTACGCGAATGTTTCGAGGATCGCGAAGCGTCCCGAATAGAACCTTCCCGAACTTGGTAGAAAGCAATTCGGTGGCAACCGAATAGCTTGAGTTCGGTACACGTAACCTGGTTCGGTGCCTATAACTATAATAACTATAGTAAAGCAACGAACCTAGGAAATCAAGCAATTCATGCATGTGGAAAATAAACCTAAGCTAGGAATAGCGTAAGGAAATAATAGCAAGCATGTATGGCTGGCATAAGCCGTCGTACTCTCACACGTCCCCCCCTCAAAGCTGGGTGGCGTGAGATACACCCTGCTTGACAAGATAGTCATTGAGAGCACGCGGTGCGTTGCCCATATCAGCTTCTGCAACCCAACTGTCCTCAGTGGGGTCATATCCCTTCCAGCGTATCAGGAACTCGAGGGTCTTGCCGCCGCGGCGCCGATGAGTGAGAACGCGCTCGATCTCGTACTCTGGTTCATCCTGCACAAGAACAGGTGGTGGTGGCGGTAGTTGCCGTCCCTGGAACTGTTGGTTGGGGTCCTTGTAGGGTTTCAGTAGCTGAACATAGAAAGTTTTGTGAAGCTTCCACGTATCTGCTAAGCGCAAGCGGAATGTAAATGGTGTCACCTGTGCCTCCACGAGAAATGGACCACAGAAGCGAGGCCGGAGTTTGGATGGTAGGTGAGACAGGTTCAAGTTGCGCGTGTCAAGAAGCACCTGATCTCCGACTGCTACTGAGTGATCACATTGTTGACGATCGGCATACTACTTCTGGGAGTTCTGCATCGTGGTGAGACGCCGCTGAGTCTTCTCCCATAGCTGCTGCATGGTGGTGACGAAGTCGTGTGCGGCTTGGACGTGTGCCAGTGTGGTTGGCTGCTGTGGTGTAAGTGGTTCCCGTCCGTAACACAGGAAGAAAGGAGTTTTTCCTGTGGCCGCATGCGAGGCGCTATTGTAAGCGAACTCTAAGGTCGGTAACTGTGTGTCCCAGTGGCTGATGTCGTCTTTGCAAGCTGTGCGCAGTAACTGTTCAACCACCTGATTGAGTTGCTCTGTCTGTCCGTCAGTCTGGGGATGGTATGCTGAAGACATCGCAAGCTTAGTCCCCAACAATCCCATAAGCTCCTTCCAGAACTTACTCGTAAATTTTGGGTCTCTGTCTGAGATGAGTGTAGCGGGGATGCCGTGGATGGTGATGATGCGGTCGAAGAAGAGTCGAGCAGTTGCTTCAGCTGTAGCTGTGGCGTTGGTCGGTATGAAGTGACCCATTTTGGAGAACTTATCGATTACTACGAGGATGGAATCATGTCCCCGTGAGGTCGAGGGAAGTCCTGTGATGAAGTCGAGACTAACGACCTGCCATGGCTGCTCCGGTACGGGTAGAGGCTGAAGTAACCCTGCTTTCTTCTGCTTGCTACTCTTCATCCGCTGACACGTGTCGAAGGAGGTGACAAGCTGCTGCACGTCTGCTGCCATCCGGGGCCAGTAGTAATACTTCGCTATTCCTGCTAACGTCTTGTTGCTCCCGAAATGTCCCGTGTATGGTACGTCATGAAACTCCTCCAATAGGATCTGCCGTAGCGGGGCGTAGTTCGGTACCCAAATCTTCCCTGAACCCTTCCTTACCGCTAAGTCTTTCTCCCACTGTAACAGCTTCTGCTTCTCTGCCGTTGCGATCTTGCCGTCCACGGAGTACCCATGTTGGAATAGACCCTTGAGTAGAGGGTTCATCCCATCGAGCTGGATGCCTGCTACATGACCTGGGCGGCTCAACGCGTCTGCTTTGTTATGGAGACCTGGTTTGTAGATAATGTCGTAGTGGAACTGGGTCTCCAAGAAATCCATCCACCGCACCTGTCGTCGTGAGAGCGTCGGCTGCGACTTCAGGTATTTGAGACTGCAGTGGTCAGTGTATACTGTGGTCTTGGCTCCCTCTAGATAACACCTCCACGCCTTGAAGGCTACGACTATGGCTAAGGCTTCCTTGTCGTGAATGGGGTAGTTTAGTTCTGCTCCGTGCAGTTTCTTACTGAGGTAGGCGATAGGCTGTAAACCGTTCCCGTGATCCTGCATCAGTACTGCTCCGACTGCCTGGTCACTAGCATCTGCTTCAACTACGTAGTCCTTCTCTGGGGTCAGGTAGGATGAGTACTGGCGAAGTGGTCAGTGCTGTCTGTAGCTGTTCCATGGCTTGCTGATGAGGAGCACCCCAATTAAAGGGCGTGTCTTTTTTCAGTAGGTCTGTCAGTGGCGCTGCTATCTTAGCGTACTGCGGCACAAACCTGTTGTAGTAGTTGGCGAAGCCGAGGAACTGCTGCAACTCCTTCACGTTCTCTGGAACTTTCCACTTCTTGACAGCTTCGATCTTCCGCGGGTCCACGTGTACGCCCTCGGCACTCACCATGTGCCCAAGAAACTGCACCTTCTTCAGTGCGAAGTCGCTCTTTGACAGCTTCACGGTACACAGCATGTGGGCAACGCTATGGCACGGAACAATGCGTGGAACCCGTGTGGGTAAGCGCGCCACTGGGCCTGTCTGGCCGCCCGTCATAATGCTCGCGCCGTCCGTGGTCATGCCGCTGATCTTTGACAGCTCGAGGCCGCAAGCAGTAAGGAGGACCATCTGCTTCGCCTTCAAGTAGCACACCTTCGTCTCGACCAACTGCTTGAAACCGTACCTGCGTCAAACAATTAAACAATAAATTAGTATATAGGGTTGTTCAAATAAAGCAGTGAGGTAAACATTCTACACTTACGTTGCACAGTAAGTCCCTTGGTCCTTCACTGGCATAACTGGAGTTCCCATCTCCGCCATGAACTACACGACTGTCATGAACAAGTCTATGGGGGTGTCAGAATTGCAAATGAAACGCACAGTAAAAAACATCTTGATCAACCGCCGCGTTTCAGATCTTATTCCCAAAGTTGGAGACAGAAGCCTGCATCGTCTGCGGGCCTTCACGCTGCTCCAACCGTCCCTTCACCGCCCGTTGCCGGATTCTCCACTGGTGTTTCCGCATCGTTTGCTTCTGTATATCGATGCCTCCCTCGACCTAAGCGCCGTACTGCGATTCTGGATTTGCGTACATCATGCAAAACTTGCACCTCATGCAAGGACAACCTTCAGAATTGTCACTGATGATAAGCCAAGGGAAGTGGCGATGCCACTGCTCTTTAACTTTTAGCTGCAGCTCCTTCAGCGTTATAATTGGGGGACCGGGCTTCTCTGCTTTATGGCTCGCCCGTCCATCGGCACTAGTAGCAGGAGAAGGGCTTGGGCGCTTCGGAATAGAAACCTGATGACGATCAGCCAAGGAGGCTCGTTGAGCTTGGTGATCTAACGGGGTAAAATGGTATAAGCGGCTTGTCATCCATCTCAGCGAAAGGGTAAGGGTGCTCAGGAAAATATGTTTTCTCATTCTCACCGACCGAAGGAGCAACATGAGCAGCTGAAATTGGAGTTGTGGTGAAACACCCCCCGGTAAGGAAATCAAGGCCAGTGCGTGGGCATGGCAACACACTGGAAGGTGGCAGTGAAGCATGCTGAGTGGATGCTGGAGGGGCCTCCGTGCAAGAGCCAGAGGCCATCGTGGTGGAACAACACACTAGCTGGCTCTCGCCCACGAGGGTAAAATGAAGGACCCCACAAGATGAGGGGAGTGTGACGAGATCGTCCGAACCGAGCCGCATGCATGAACGTCCCCATCTCTGTTGGAAGCTGCCATGCCATCCATCTCCTGACTCGACACGCACTGAGGGTTGTCAGCGTTGCAAATGTGGCTGTCTGCTGTGCGCTGGCATGAACATGCCAAAGGAATTGGCAAGATTCGTGCCAGTGGGGTGAGTCCGGCGCATTTGACGTGCGGTGTTGTCACCGACCAGAGGCAACGTACAGCCAGGCGGTGGCAGCACGGTAACGCGGTGGGTGGCAGGACTCGTCGGGAACAGTGGGCAACAGGGCATGTGGGCACCTAGTCATGTGGATTGGCTAGGTGGGAAAATTTGTCAGGTTCAGATGAGAAAAGACTCATTGTGTGCAGTCTCAGATGAATTGTATAAGGATGACTTCGAACTAAGATAAATATGAAAACATTGTCTTGGAAATCAGATGAGTTTAAGGAACATGTGTAGGCTATCAGATGATCCCTAAAAAACGTGTCTGAAATCCAATCAGACAAACAAAAAAATATCAGATAACGTAGGCCCTGCATGCGAACCCCTATTTTAGTCTACTAGCGAGCCGCTCTCATGCATCAACTTTTCCCATTCCTCGAACCCACCGCCAACCAGATTTAAAAAGCTCGAAAAACCTTTCATCGGCTTCCTCGTGAACTACCCCCTTCCGTACCTACTCTCGGATCTGCTGCATAATGAATGAAGTGTAGTGCATCCCAATACGTAACATGTGCTAAGGAGTACTGACTATGAAGACGACGAGTTAGGCGAGTTGAAGCGACTGATGCAGGCACGGATATTTGAATGGGAAATGGCAGGAACAGGTTCGAAACGGGTTCCCGCGCCGCTCGGTAGGATTTTGTTGCAATAAGGGCATGTACCCCTTAGAGTACATGACTACTTTTCGCATTCCTTTGAACTTCTATATAAACCCATAGATGTCATTGTTATAGTCACTCTGATCATTTTGCATCCACTGTGAGTAGGACTCAATCATTTCCGCCACAATATCATTCGGTGATCAACCCTGAAACGATCAGTGAAAAGTTCACGTGGGATTGTAACATGTATAGACAGCGACTCAAGTTCATCGTACACCCACTTTTGAGACTCTATACGATCCAAAAATGGCGAATGGCATATGCTCATGTGTCACGAGGGCAAAAGAATCAGGAGGCCAAACGTATCTAACAGCTAAAGCGTAGACCAACCCTGCTGCATCATCAAAGGCGACGACTATAACTACCACCACCGCTCTCTAGCAGATGCTTCAACAACTATCAACTTTTAAGCAAGGACTCCAAACATCGCGAAATGACGACGAGAGAACCTTCTCCCAACCTACTCAACCGTTCACAACTGACCGTGGAACCGCAATCACACCTTCTTCTTCGACACTAACAACTCAACTCCAACAACCCTCCTTCCAAGTGATGACACCATCAATTAAGCTCAAGCACGCTAACTGAACATCTCCAAAATCAAAAGAAGCATGGATTTCGACAGGAAGGATATCTACACAGAGCTTTGAATTGGAGTTGCTATAGAATCTCCACAAATTTATCCCTACTTTGACGGTTCCTGTGCATGATCGGTAACAGACATCGAAGGTGCCAGGGCTGAGTACTACATAGAATCACTCATGACTTATAGCGTGCTGCTAAGGAATATAACACCCGCGGAGCAACTCAGTATTCCTTCGAGGAGAAAAAGGTTCCGGCACTGGAAGCTTGGGGGTACCTCACCAAGATGTACAAGCCGATGACTCAATAACATCGAGCAGGCTTCTGCAACAATGACTGGAAATCAAGATGGCGCACGGGGAGAAAGCAATTTAGTATATAAATCGTGGTGGAAGGATTCGCAACCAAATTGTGAAGCACGGTATCATCATCTCTGGAGAAATCTTTGTCACCATTGTGCTCGTCGGACTTTGGTCAGAATGGAGGCCTTGCAAGGCACTACTTCGACAGCATGGAGCCATCTTAGAAGCGGCCCTTTAGTCCATGCTTCTCATCGAACAACAATACATGTAATCCAGCAATACAAACTCAGCGGTGCAATGAGAACGCCTCACCTTCTACACTGACAATTAAGATAATCGACGGCAACCAAAGCGAAACCTTAGGGCACTCTTATGAGAGATGCAGATTCCATTCCAACACACGCCATCCAAATACAACTCACCCGAAGTATTGGGACAACTCACAAGCATAATCTTGGTGCAACTCAAACGCCACCTCCTGCAGCTTCTACGACTATGTGCGTAATGTAGCGTTTGAAGGAAGGGTAAGTGCGACGACGAGCGAGACGAGTGTCAACGTGGTAACTAAATGAACATGAGAATGAATGAGTAGGAAAGAAACATACACCAAGTTATAACTGGTGAACCCTAACTGAATCTCAGGTCATGAATCTAGACAAACAAATATAAGCTGTAGCAAATATAGCTTAACATACCCCCATAGTCTAGGTCACGGTAATACAGTGGAAACAACACATACTTCAGGGTGGATGACGAAGTCACCAAACAGTCCGAAAACAAGGGTCACATGACCAGTCAGCAAGAACAGGCAACGGTCACAAGACTGGTTCACAAGAGCAAAACAAGCTTCAGGGTGGATCTAAAAAAAACCACGCATGCTGAGAAGAAGCAAGAGGCCACAAAGCTAGTCCACATGCAAGGATATAGCAAATATAGGAGATGCAAGAGTAGAAGACAAGCAAGAAAAATATCTCCACAAAAGCAAGGGGCCACAAGGCCAGTCGGCAAGCAAAGATATTGCAAATATAGCGAGATGCAAGGGTACAAGACAACGCATCTCTACACAAGCAATTGAGAGCATATAGACACAAGGCCTAGTTGGGTGCAGAAACGCTGGTGGTCATGAAGTGTCAATCCCTTGGTGAAGATATATGCAATGTTGACCTCAGAGAGCACACGTCTCATGAGTGCCTGGCCACCCTGGTGCAATTCGCGCAAAAGGAAGTAACGGAGATGGATGTGCTTCACCTTCCCAATCAGTCGGAGCTCCTCGCACCACAGGATAACAAACCTATTGTGAACGAACAAGACTGGGGGAGAGCAAGGTTGCTCATCAAGGTCGGTGAGAAGGAAAGACAGCCAGAAAAGTTACTGGACGGCCATGGCCGCAGTGTACACCTCTGCCTCACAACTGGAATCGGAGAGGGACGACGCCCGAGTCGACCTCCACGAAACTGCTCCGTCCGTACCCATGTGTAGACCGCCCGTCAAGCGTCGTCGGCTCATGACGAGTCCGGAAACCAGCGAGTATAACATGTGGCTTCCCTCCAAAGAGAAGTCCTATGCCTGGTGTGCTTGCCACATACTTCGCCTATGAGAAGTTGCGAACCAGTAAGAAGGTCGTCTCTCCCAGTCACTACAAAGCGCGCCATGGTGCTAAGAGGCCTAGACGAGTACAGGTCATCACGTACATAAGACATCCCACCAACTCAGGATATGGATCACTGGGCTCAAATGACTCGTCCAAAGGTGGGGCCGTGAGCCTATGATCCATAGTAAGAGGTGTTATAGTTACAGTAGGCTTCAATGTGCCTAGAACCAAAGATAGAGTGCGCAGTCAGATTTCTGCATAGCGCCTTCAAACGAACATAGCAATCTGGTCACAGCTCCAAACGATCTCATTCGACTTGGATCTGGAGCGTCTTGACGTCGCCTACAATAGGCAATTTAGATCGCACGATTTCATCAAGAATTGACGACACAGCGTCAGCTTGATCTAACGCCACTATGGCAGCAACATAGTCTTAGAACACACAATTACGAACAGCTAGGAAGAGTTACGAAAGATTACAAGTTGGGAATGACTCCCAGCTCCTACAAACCCCAAGAGCTGAGGTACAGTGATGTAGAACAGTGCCACACTGTCCCCAACCAAGAAGGGTCTCGAAACTACCCTCCACAAGGGCCTACACCCATAGAAATGTTACACTACACATTGTAATGTAACTATCTTCAATATCTTGAGGTGTACCCTTTTGGCGAGCTTCAAAATCACTTGAAGCTTGCAACCAAGGCTCGGGTTCTTCATCACAAACTCATCCTTGAGTTCTTGATGGGTCTGCTGCACACACCTGCATCACGCCAAACGTTCGACATATGACAAAATAGTAACCGCGCACGGGACACACGACAAAATAGAAACCGCGCGCGAGACACAAATGACCGCATTAACACGCGGCTAGCGATAACTCGCTATTGACATGACACACACATTCGACATCATGACCCATCATTCATACACCATTATAAGCATGAAATATATATTTATTTCATGCACTCATACCATTCCATGCACGCACACGGGTTGTTCCTAATTGTGTGTTCTAAGACTATGTTGCTGTCATAGTGCCGTTCGTTCAAACCGACATTGTGTCGTCAATTCTTGATGAAATCGTGCGATCTAAATTGCCTATTGTAGGCGACGTTAAGACGCTCCAGATCCAAGTTGAATCAGGTCATTTGGAGCTGTGACCAGATCGCTATGAACGTTTGAAGCCGCTGTGCAGAAATCCGACTGTGCACTCTATCTTTCGTTCTAGGCACATTGAAGCCTATTGTGACAATAACACACGTGCTTCCGCGGAATTTGCCGAGCAGGTTGCCTGGTCGACCTAGTCACCACCAGGTCTGCGTCAAGTTGTTGGGAAAAGTCGACCGAAAGATGTACGTGCTCGTCAACCACCCAGTGCTCGTCAACCACCCATTGCTCCAATTAACGCCTCCCTCGTCGACCACAGATTCCATCGAGGAACACCCTAGTCGGCGGACCCTTCCGTCGACCAGCACTGTCACCGGCCCCCCTCTGTTCAACGGCCCGTCCGTCGACCATCCCAGTCAGTCACAGCTGCGAGCACGCCTGGTCGATGGCAACATCTCAGCGATCCTTTGCATCTCGAAGAAGCCCGTCGAGCAGCTCTCTCACTTCAAACAGTCGACTGCTTCTCCCGTACATCCGACCAGGACATTGGTGTCGTCTAAGCGAGGGCAGGGTAAAACTCCATTCTCGTTAACACTCCCCTGCCGCGCTCACGCTTGGGCCTCCAGCCCACACGGCAGTATTCCACGAAGAAAACTCATCCTTGGTATGCACCCCACACACAGCACGCCGTCACCGCACCAGCCGTGCAGAAGGGCACGGCACCTACTGCTGCACCTCGTCACCGTTGCCGACGTCGGCCAGGCGCACTTGGACGATCACGACAGAGCACCGGTTGAAGGCTAGAAAGTGCAGCGCCTTCATCATGAAATTGGCCGGCTGTTTAGTGCTCGGGATATACTTTAGCACGAATTTCCCGCAGCCAAGTGTAACGTCGCTCCATGTGCTTGAGGTTGCCCGTCAGCCCCAACCCTCGGCTATCATGATGGCCGACTTCTTATCCAAACAGAGGACTCTCGGCTTCCCAGCGTTGAGCTGCGTCAACTCCGCAAGAAGGAAGCGAAGCCGGCGTCCTTCCTTGCCTGCGTCCGGGCCGCCTCGGTCGACGACTGTGTCGCGCATTTGATGCGCGAGCTAGACCAGGAGACAGCCGCCCCTCTGTAGACGAACACATAGCCTCCCGTGCTCGTCCGGATCTGCTTGCCGCCCGCGTCGTCAATGCCCACGTAGCCGATCACCTCCAGCGACTCTGGTCCACCGCCAAACTCCAGAGCAGTATCGCGGATGTCAGCGAGATAGGTGAGGCAGCGGTCGCTCCTCACCGTGAGGCCGCTTCCCAGCTTGCTGCAGGCGAACGTGATGCTCGGCCTCGTCGTCGTCGCCGCGAATTGCAGCGAGCCGACCTTCTGCCGGTACTCCTCCTCCTCGCGCTCCTGCGCCTCCTCGTCGTTGAAAATCAGCTTGGCGTAGGCGTCGACCGAGACCGGCGTCTTCAGGATGTGCCTGCCCTGTTCCTCGTCGATGAAGTGCCTACGCAGCTTGTCGGCGTAGTTCTGTTGGTGCAGCCACAACTTCCACGCTGGCCTGTCGTGCACAATCTCCTGCCCGAGATTCTTAACGACCGACAAGATCTCGCACAGCTCGAAGGCGGCCTCCAGCAGTTCCTCCAGCTCCTTCAACATCGCGGTGCTGCTTCTTGCGGCGAGGAGGTCGTCGATGTAGACCAAAACCCAGCAGGTCACTCCGTCGTTGCCGATCTTGAAGTAGAGCGCCGTATCGACCTGGCTCTTCTTCCAGCCTGCGTCCAACAGCACGCCATCAAGAGCCCTGTACCACAATAGCGGCGATTGCTTCAGCTAGTAGAGGCTTTTCAGCAGCTTGCACACCCGGCCAGTCCCGTCATCGAAGTAGTCCGGCTGGTACATGTAAAGCACCCGGTTGAGCTTAGTTTGCAGGAAAACATTCTTCATGTCGAGCTGCATCAGGTTGAGGTCGAGGATGGCGACGATGCTGAGGAAGATCCTCAGCGTGACGTAGCTGCTCACCGGCGAATGTACCTCGTCGTAGTCGGCACCGTACACCTGCATGAAGCCCTTCACGACCAGCCTCGCCTTTTTGCACTCGACAGTGTCGTCGATGCGGTACTTGGTCGTCAGCACCCACCGGTTCTTCATGATGTTCACCCCACGTTGTTGTTCGACCAGCTCCCAGGTGCCCATGCCGATGAGGCTACGGATCTCCTCGTCCATGGCGACCTTCACCGCCTCGCCCTTCTAGCTCGCCAGCGCCTCCTTCACCGTCATTGTCGCGATATCCCAGCGGTGTTCGGGGTCGGCATGCACGTCGATGTCGAGCTCTGGTAGGTCGATGTCATCTTCGGCGTCGTCGTACAGCAGGTCATCGTCGGCGTCGTCGTACACCGTGGTGAAGGCAGGCATGGTAGTTTAGCCACTTTGGTGGCCTCCGAGTCGACCTGAGCGTCGCAGCTCAGGTTCTGAGCTTTGAAGCTCAGGCATCTTAATTAGCACTTCCACCATGTCGCTTTCGGTGGACTCCTCTCCTGCCGACAGCTCCCCTTCGTCGTCGACATCCTCGTCGTTGTCGAGTTGCTGCAATCCTTCATCCGTCTGCTCCCCTCTCGTCGGCCCCGTCTGCTACTCTCCTGTCGACTAGACCTCTACTGCTGCCTCTTTCTGCACCAGCTCCCCTGTCTGCTGCTTCCCTTTCAACGGCTGCACATCCTCGTTGACGAGCTTGACGTCACGTCGGCTGCTGGCGATGCCACTGGCTGGCGCCACAAGCGACGCCTCAAGGCTCCCCCCATCGCTAATGGCTGACACTGGTGTCGACCCAAGTCGATCTGCGATGGGGTTGGGAGGATCAAGAACAGGGGGTGGAGGGAGGACTTCCTCGACATCCTCATCAGCGGGCTCGTCGACCTCGGCGAGCAGCGGTAACGCCACCGTCGAGGTGTCCGTCGGCGGGTGTGCCTGCGTTCGCCCCAACGCCGGCCCATACTCCGCCTTCCACACCTCTAACGACAACGTCTCGTAGAAGATCACCTCGACCGACGTGACCACCTTGTTGTCGGTCAAGTCCAGCACCTCCCAGCCCTTGCTCTCTGGCGACACGCCCAGGTGAAGCCCCCAGCGAGCCTTCGGCGCCAGCTTCCCACCGCGCTGTTGCACAGGAACCATGAACTGCACCATGCAGCCCCATACCCGCGCCAGCGTGAGGTTGGGCTTCTTCCCGGTCAGCAACTGGCACGGCGTCGTCCCCGGTGGTGTCGTCGACCGCTCCAAGCAGTTGCGCATCTGGACGGTCTGTCGCAGGGCGAGGTGCCACCAGTGGTGCTGCATGCCCATGTGCAGCAGCATCGTCCTCACTGGCTTGATGACCGTGCGCATCTCCCGCTCAGCCATGCCGTTCTGCTGTGGAGTTTAGGGGCACGTCAGGTCGTGGACGATGCCCTTCCCGTCGACGAAGTTAGCGAACTCCTTCTAGAGGAACTCCCCTCCTCGGTCTGAGCGAAGCATCAGCACCAACTTTTTTATCTGACGCTCTACCAACACTATCCACTGCTGAAACTTTTGCAGCAGGTAGCTCTTCTTAGCGACCAGCATTGCACACACGAACCAAGTGTGGTGATCTTTCAGCAGCCGGAAGTACAAGCTTCCGTCCCTAAATGACCCGCACAAGTCAATGTGCACGAGAGCTAGTGCCTCCTCGGCGGCCGAGCCCTTGTTGAGGAAGGTGTGCCGCGCCAGCTTTCCTCCGACGCACGAGACACACGCGGGTCCACTCCGGTCGACGGCGTGATGTCGAGCCCAGTAGCAACTTCATGCTTTTCCGAGCTCTTGATCGTGTCGACGCCGACGTGCGCGAGACTCGCGCGCGACCGGTCGGGGGTCGACTTCGTCAAGGCGATTGCCCACAAAGCCACCACCTTGGTCGATGGCGACCACGTGTACCAGGGGCGAATAACTTGTCTGGTATAGCGTGCTCGAACAAGCATTTCCTCGGTCGCGGTGACGAGGAACATCTCGTCGCCGTCCCCTTGCAGCTGCTATCCGCTCTCCTTCAGTTGGCCAGCGGATAACATGTTCGTCTGTAATCCCGGAATGAAAATAAAGTTTAGGATGGGGACCTGTTTCCCTTCTTTCCCTTGGAGAGCAACGGTTCCGTGACCTTCGACAGGCTGCAACGCCCCATTAAATTGGCGCCATGTCGCCGAAGACCGCCTTCGTCCCCATCAGGTGGTGGGAGCAACCGCTGTCGAGCAGCACCGCCATCGGCTGCCGCCACCGCCTGGAAGTCCTCGCCAGCCTCCGGCACTAGCGAGACTGTCGGCTCCACCACGCCGACCATCGAGCACGACGCCTTCCTGTCGGAAATGTCGACGTCCTTCATCGACGACGTCTTCTTTGACGTTTGCTTTTCCTTGCGTGGCTTCTCACCTCGACAGGGGCCACGACTGGTTGGCCGACCGCGGCCTCCCTTGCTGTCATCCTCGTCGCTGTCATCGCGGTCGGGGCACTCGAAGGAGAGATGGTCGGGGTCGCCGCAGATCCAGCACTCCCGCCGTCGACCACCACCTCCACGGCCTCTGTCCCGCGTGGACGTCTTCTCGTCAACCTCCTTTATCGACCACCCACCTCCGCTGCCGCCTCCGCCCACCTTCACGCGCTTTCCCTGCTGATGATTGTGCTTCGTCGGTGCAGCGTAGCTTGCCTGCGGAAGAAGCTCTGTGGGCTGCTCTGCCTCCTGCAAAGCCTCGTCTTGAATGACGCAGGTGGTGAGGGAGTCCTCGTCGAGAGGCTCACGCGTGCCGGATACCATCATCATCCTCTTCATAAGGTTGTAGTTGCGCTGCAGGCCCTTGACGACATGGGTGATGTAGGACGCCTTTGAATATTCGACGCCCGCCATCCGCATCTCAGCCAGGATCCGTCGAGCATGTTTGCAGTAGTCCGTTGCCGACTCCTGCTCGCCCATCCGGAGGTGTGTCATCTGCTCCTCCTGCTGTCCGATGTACAGATCGTTCTTCGCCTGGTACGTCGGCAGTGGGAAGTGCCATGCTTGGTGTCCAGTATCCAGTCGCTCTTGACATGATTTGAGCGATAGCTACACCATCGATGAGCAGCAGCTTGAGATGACCATGAAGGTGGGCAAGTGGGCGGCACGAAACTCCCCGTGCAGCTCGACATCGTCCTCAGGTGGAATTGGCACGGTCCCATCGGCAAAGCCTTTCAGCCCGGTGACCTTCAGCTGAGGTTTTATCGACTCCCTTCAGGTGATAAGGTCCCGTCGACCTTGCAGCGGTATGACGGTGATTCTGTCCAGCGAAAACTTGAAATAGCCATACGCCGGTACGATTCCGCCCCCCGTCAACTGCGTCGTTGCCGAGAGCCCTCCACCATTTCGTAGAGGAGAACGACGTCGACCATTGACTTCGATCCGCGAACTGCCTGCGGCTGTCGACGACCGCTGCACTCGCGCCTGACTCCCGTCGATGCCACCGTCGACCTCGGGATACCAGCCCAAAGTTGCCTTTGCCATCACGACCTTCGTGGCGTTCACGTGCTTCCGTGGAACTGGCCGAGCAGGTTACCTGGTCAACCTGGACACCACCTGGTCGGCGTCGACTTGTCCGGGGAAAGTTGGCTGAAAGTTGTACGTGCTCGTCGACCAGTCAGTGCTGCGGTCGATGCCTCCCTCGTCGACCACAGCTTTCGTCAAAGAACACCCTAGTTGACGGACCCCTCCGTCGACTAGCACTGTCAACTACCCTTCTTGGTCGACGGCTCGTTCGTCGACCAGCCCAGTCAGCTGCAGCCGTCGAGCACCTCTGGTCGACGTCAACACCACAGCGATCCCCTGCATCTCGACGAAGCCCGTCGAGCAGCTCCCTCACTGCGAACGGTCGGCTGCTTCTCCCGTACATCCGACCAGGAGGACATCGGCGTCGATTAAGCGAGGGCGGGGCCAATACTCCATTCCCGTTAACAGTACAAGCAACGACGGGTTGGCAGATCAAGCGCTGCAACAGTCGTACGTAGTGTGTCGTGCCACTCGCGGGGAGCCTGATGCAGGCCGCAGACCGGTCGACGATGCTGCCACTGAGTCCTAGTGAAGCCAGGTAGGCGACGCAGCCAGATCTTCTTGGAGAGGCTCTCCTGAAGGAACGCTGTAGAGAAGTACAAGGAGTGCAAGTTTCAGTCGCGCTAGGCTGCAATATGCAGCAACACCCGAAGAGTGGTCATCTTTGGGGTGAGAGCGAAGGTCCGGAAGAAGCCTACCTCTCGCTGACTAGAGCCTTTCTCCACATAGCGTGCCTTGAAGACTGGTGGTTCTCTAGGCGGCCGCATCACCTTGTAGAGCCACATGCCACTGACGACGTTCGCCCTATGTGGTGGGACAACGTCGATATAGGTGCCTGTGGACCTATAAGATGCCATCTCTGCCTCCTCAGCTGCTATCCAATACCGAGACAGCCTCAGCGTGGGTGCAAAGGAGCGGAATATCAAGAGCGTCTGGATCTCCCTCATGGGCAAGCATAGATGAGACAGCGGCCGCAAGGAACCCAAGCTTGAACTGCCGGCTCTCCTGGACCTCTAGAATAAACAGGAGCATCCCTCGTGCACGGAGAAAGTGCAGAGTTGCTGCGTAGTCAAGGCGGTGAAAAGAGGCAAAGGCACTGATAGTAGTGACAAGGGCCGAGACACACAGTGGAGGAGTGGTCGAGTGAGTGACCAATGAGGACAGAACACGTGAAATGACAAGATAAGAGGCATGGAGTTAGTCGGTCAACGGGTTGCGCAACACAAGGAGGGACGACTCAAGAGGCTGTGGAAGGACGGGGGAAGGTGTGTTGGTGCAACCCTACGGTTTGCACTCGGCTTGTTGTCCGTGTGCGTGTGCGTGCATGCGTGTGTGCATGGAGTGGTATGAGTGCATGAAATAAATATATATTTTATGCTTATAATGGTGTGTGTATGATGGGTCATGATGTCGAGTGTGTGTCTCGAGTCAATAGCGAGTTATCGCTAGCCGCGTGTTAATGCGGTCATTTGTGTCTTGCGTGCGGTTTTCTATTTTTGTCGTGTGTCCCGTGCGCGGTTTCTATTTTGTCGCTTGTCGAACGTTTGGCGTGATGCAGGTGTGTGCAGCAGACCCATCAAGAACTCAAGGATGAGTTTGTGATGAAGAACCCGAGCCTTGGTTGCAAGCTTCAAGTGATTTCGAAGCTGGCCAAAAAGGTACACCTCAAGATATTGAAGATAGTTACATTACAATTTGTAGTGTAACATTTCTATGGGTGTAGGCCCTTGTGAAGGGTAGTTTCGAGACCCTTCTTGGTTGGGGACAGTGTGGCACTGTTCCACATCACTGTACCTCGGCTCTTGGGGTTTGTAGGAGCTGGGAGTCCTTCCCAACTCGTAACTCTTCCTAGATGTTCGTAATTGTGTGTTCTAAGACTATGTTGCTGCCATAGTGCCGTTCGTTCAATCTGACGCTGTGTCGTCAATTCTTGATGAAATCGTGCGACCTAAATTGCTTATTGTAGGCGACGTTAAGACGCTCCAGATCCAAGTTGAATGAGGTCAATTGGAGGTGTGAGCAGATCGCTATGAACGTTTAAAGCCGCTGTGCAGAAATCTGACTGCGCACTCTATCTTTGGTTCTAGGCACATTGAAGCCTATTGGAGCCTATTGTGACTATAACAAGGTGGAACACGAGAGCACAGGACAAGGTGAAACGGCTGTGTGCACGGGAACAAGACCGACGAGGCTTTTGAGACATAGCACGACAAAGAGGAGCACGACGAGCTCACGGGGACGAAGAGAGGGACTGAATAGGGGGAACGGGAGGGGACGGTAGGGGACGGTAAGGGACGAACCAAGCGTGCAGGTGCTGGGTCGGGCAGGTCGTGCAGTCTCTGCTGCTCCGCCTCCTCATGGGTCAGGAAACGTACAGTGCGCGCTGTGGGCACTGAAGTGCCAGTGCCTTAGGCTTCAGCACGCCCACAAACAGAAACTCCACCAACGACACCCCCAGTGCGTTTGGCTTTGCCAGTGCCTACATTACCTCCCGCAAGAACACCCTCAGGCTCTGCTGCGACCGGCCGCGAGACGAGCGAGGAGGCAACCACGGGGTGGACTGGAAGATAACTTTTACAACGGGAGCTTGACTACGGGGAAGGCACATTTGTGAGAGGGATCCCTGCGTTCGTTCACTTAATCGTTTCCAAGTGCTCACACTGCTTGCTAGTTCACGGAAAATGTGGTAAGAGCTTCACTATGAAAACATGACAACAAAGGTTCAGAATGATAGCAACAACATTGGCAACACAGACTACATCAGAGCTAGCTAGGCTGTTGGTCGACCTCCAGCGCAGCACGGTCGACCGCGCTCCAGCGCAGCAATGCTCGCACCGCTCCAGCGTTGCAGAGATGCGGCGCGCCAACGTTGTAGGTCCATGGTGTGCCAATGCTGTAGCAGGTCACTTGCACAGCGTTGCACCCGCAGGACAACGGTGCACCTGCTTTGCAGGTGTGCGCGGCTGGTTGGCGTCCAACGCCCCGTCACGTGCCCAGCGCAGACATTCCACCCGTGATGGCGCCCACCAGCCTCATTGACCTTGGGATACCACCCCCAAGGTCGTCCTCGCAGAAACCACCCCCGGCGACCTTCGCACACGTCGCCCGGGTATCCCGGTCGACCGGGCAACCCTGCCTAATGGTCCAGCCCAGTCGGTCGCCGGCTACACCAAACCCGGCGTCCCAGGGTCGGCGTCCTGGCGTCCAGGTCGGCGTCCACTCGCCCAGGACGCCGTCCAGGCGCCCAGGTCGGCTTCCAAGTGCCCGAGACGCCGAGAAGACGCCCAGCTCGGCGTCCAGCCCCCTAGGACGCCGTGCAGACGCCCAGGACGCCGCCCAAACGCCATGGACGGCGTCCACCTGCTCGGCGCCCTTGCAGTGGCCCCCGTGCCCACTGCTGCAGGTCGGCTGCATCCCCCCGCACACCCGACCACGAAGTCGGCTCCGCCCAAGCGAGGACGGGGCCAAACACTACTCCCGTTGACAGAGGCTGGGGGAGGCCGCTGACTAGAGGCTGCTGTGTCCTCCACAGGGGTGGCCTCCACGCCCACACCCCCTGCGCCCTCAAAGTTGGCTCCACCAGCCCCAGCAGCCCCGATACCCTCACCCTCAACAGCTGCACCTCCCGCTCCCCCAGGCACGATAGAGACAAGACAATGCGATGGATACGTATGCAGAGTGACTTGCGACGCACCTGACGGGGCTGGACACGAGGGGGGGGCGACTAAGGGGGGGCTCAGGGGTGAGGAACAGCCGGAGGGGGGAAGCCCTCGGAACCTCGGTGGGGGCGACTCCTTTAGTAACAGACAGACTAATCGAAAATGACGTCATAAGAAGCGAAGAACTGGCGGGTGACCGGGTTGTAGAACGCCCAACTGGAGGCATTAAAACCGGAGGTCCAAGAGTTTCTAACTTAGGAAGGTTGCTTGGGGTAAGAAGTGTGACTGGCTCACGAGCCATGGTGGTGTCGAAATCGGTGGTCGTTGGTTGCAAAGTAGGAAAAGCTCGCGAGTGTAACTAGATCAGAAAAGCAACGTCAGAACTAGTTCGCAAGCGGATTCGGAAGGGCTTCAAATGTGTCTGTCGCCACAATCGTCCTCACAAGTACAGTAATTTCGCTTGACGAAATTGTCCCAACGTTTTGCGAGGAGTGCTCGGTATTCATTGGGTCACACCCAACCGAAGTTAGGAAGGTTGAGGCACTTTTGGGCTGTTTGGGACTCCGGTTTTAAGAGGGAAGCCATTAAACACACAGGCACGAGTACGCCCAAGGGGCGCGAAACTGAGCCGGAGTGTGAGAGGACGTCCCCATTATAATATTTTATCGTTATCATTCTCCTTCTTATCCTCTATATTAGGGACTCATTTCTATTTTCTAGAGCCTTCTCTTGATATTCCTATTTTTCCCACCGACAGTGCCAACAATGGTGTATACGTTGTAACCTGAGCGTAATCCCAAGTGCCAATAGCCTTGTGTGCTTGTGCGCACTTGTGATTGTAGTATCGGGAAGGGTGTGTTCTCGAATGTTCATTTTATCTCATTTATCCTTGTATTTAGTTTTTAGAGACGCATTTCGCTTGAGAATTCGATCTTGTGACACTTGGTAATCAGAGCTGTCTCACTCGACAAATCTCGGCTGAGCAGCGGTCGCGGAAAAAATCACCTCGAAAAACCGTCGGGGGCGACCAATTCGACGTCGCTTTCGGGTAAGCAGCAATTCAGCGATTTCGAATTAACCCCCTTGCGTGATTTCTGAACAAGGAGGTTTGTCGGCAACCAACGACGTTACGCAGCATCTCTTCGTGCAAATCGCTAAGATGGAAGCGGAGATGCGAGCGACAACCAAACAGTCACGATTGGAGAACGAGCAGCTGCGAAATGAACTGCAGCGCGTTACACAGCTTCTCACGACCAAGAGCGTTCTGTCAGAATGAACGGACAGGAATGGTTGAACTAACAGTGAAATCAGTACAAGTACCTAACCCTAGAATTGTGTACCCCTTATAGGCTAACCCACTGTAGCCTAAACAAACACAACATATATAATGTTTGACACACCCCCATAGGCAAAGTGGGGGAGAGCAAGGGGTCACAAGACCAGTCAAAGCAAAGCAACACAAGCTCAGGGTGGATCTCAAGGATACCACACAAATTCCGAGCACAAGCAAGTGGTCACAAGACCAGTTCACATGCAGGTTGATAATATAACAAGAGATACAGTGATCACAACCTAGCAAGTGTAAACATGCAGGCATATCTATGAAGATCACAGTACAAGCAGAGTCAAGAAGTAAGTAAGTGAGGTCCAGCAGGCACAAGGCCTAGAAGAGTACAGAAACGCTGATGGTCACAAGGCTGAAGCGCCTTGGTGAACACATCAGCAAGGTTGGCCTCAGTGGCCACGTAACGCAGACGAAGCTGACCACGCTGCTGCAGCTCTCGAGCAAGGAAGTACCGCAGGGCGATGTGCTTCGTTCTGTGCTCCAGTCTGTGTTCCTCACACAAGGTAATGGCAGCCTTGTTGTCGACGTACAGCACTGGAGGAGAACGAGGCCGCTCTCCCAAGTCGGTCAGTAGGTAGGTCAGCCAGCGTAGCTCCTGTGCAGCCATGGCTGTGGCGTAGATCTCAGCCTCACAACTGGAGCTGAGAACAGAAGAAGAGCGTGTAGAACGCCAAGAAACTGAGCCGGAGCCAAGGCTGAAGGTGTAACCCTGAGACGACCGCTGAGTAGCCTGGTCGTCCGCCCAAGAAGCGTCTGAGTGTCCAGTAAGTACAACTCGGTCTCGCCCTCCAAGCACTAGCCCCATGCCCGACGTACTGCACAAGTAGCGCAACACCCTCTTAGCAGCATCCATGTGCTCCTTCCTGTGACGGCCAGGAGCAACATAGCGTGCAAGGATGCTAAGAGGGTATGCAAGGTCAGGTCGAGTGCAGGTCATCAGGTACATGAGGCAGCCTACAAGCTCTGGATACGGGCCACTCGGCTCTACGGACTCATCCGAAGGCAGAGCTGAGAGCGAGTGACCGGTAGGCAGAGGAGTGGACTGAGGCGAGGAGTACGTGAAGCGGAAGCGCTGGAGAACCTGCTGCACCATGTGTGACTGAGTCAGGGTGATGGTGCGCCGTGCTCTGTCCCGGGTGATCCGCAAGCCAAGATAGCTTGTCAGTTCACCCAGGTCTGTGCACGTGTGTCTCCTCTGCAGCTCCGACTTCACGTGGGCGAGTGCCGCGGTGTCAGCAGTAGCAAAGACCAAGTCGTCGACGTACACGAGGATGTAGAACGGCGGCGGCGAGGTGTCTGTGCGTAGAAACAGTGACGGGTCAGCAGTAGAGGGAGCGAACCCAAGAGCCGCAAGTGTCGTCCTCAGTGTGTCGTGCCACTCACGCGGTGCCTGGCAGAGACCGTAGACCGGCCGCTGGAGCCTCCACTGGGTACCAGGAGGAACCGACCCAGTGAAGCCAGGAGGGCGGCGTAGCCAGATCTCCTCGTGCAGGCTGCCCTGCAAGAAAGCAGTGCTGAAGTCAAGTGAGTGAAGCTCGTAGTCGCGCTGAGCGGCTATGTGCAGCAACACCCGAAGAGTGGTCATCTTCGGGGTGGGGGAGAAGGTCTGGAAGAAGTCAACTCCCTCTCGCTGACTGAAGCCTCGAGCCACGTAGCGCGCCTTGAAGACAGGAGGAGAACCTGTCAGAATAACTGAGCAGGAATGGGATGAACTAGCACAGAGTTTGGTACAAGTAGGAAACCCTAACTTTGAGTACCCCCTAAGGTGTAACCCACTACAGCCTACATAATATAAACATGCAATGTTTGACACACCCCCATAGGCGCAGTGGGAGACAACCACAGGGTCACAAGACCAGTCAAAGCAAAGCAAAGCAAGCTCAGGGTGGATCTCAAGGATTCCACACAAATTCCGAGCACAAGCAAGCGGTCACAAGACCAGTTCACATGCAGGTTTATAACAAAGCAAGAGATACAGTGATCACAACCTAGCAAAAGTAAACAAGTAGGCATATATATATAGTGATCACAGTACAAGCAAGGTCAAGAGGTAAGCAAGTGAGGCCCAGTAGGTACAAGGCCTAGCAGCGTGCAAAAGCGCTGATGGTCACAAGGCTGAAGCGCCTTGGTGAACACATCAGCAGTGTTGGCCTCCGTGGCCACGTAACGCAGACAAAGCTGACCACGCTGCTGCAGCTCTCGAGCAAGGAAGTACCGCAGAGCGATGTGCTTCGTTCTGTGCTCCAGTCTGTGCTCCTCACACAAGGCAATGGCAGCCTTGTTGTCGACGTACAGCACTGGAGGAGAACGAGGCCGCTCTCCGAGGTCGGTCAGCAGGTAGGTCAGCCAGCGTAGCTCCTGAGCAGCCATGGCTGTGGCGTAGATCTCAGCCTCACAACTGGAGCTGAGAACAGAAGAAGAGCGAGTAGAACGCCAAGAAACTGAGCCAGAGCCAAGGCTGAAGGTGTAACCCTGGGACGACCGCTGAGTAGCCTGGTCGTCTGCCCAAGAAGCGTCTGAGTGCCCTGTGAGAACAACCCGGTCTCGCCCTCCAAGCACAAGCCCCATGCCCGACGTACTGCACAAGTAGCGCAACACCCTCTTAGCAGCATCCATGTGCTCCTTCCGGTGACGGCCAGGAGCGACATAGCGTGCTAGGATGCTAAGAGGGTATGCAAGGTCAGGTCGAGTGCAGGTCATCAGGTACATGAGGCAGCCCACAAGCTCTGGATACGGGCCACTCGGCTCTACGGACTCATCCGAAGGCAGAGCTGAGAGCGAGTGACCGGTAGGCAGAGGAGTGGACTGAGGCGAGGAGTACGTGAAGCGGAAGCGCTGGAGAACCTGCTGCACCATGTGTGACTGAGTCAGGGTGATGGTGCGCCGTGCTCTGTCCCGGGTGATCCGCAAGCCAAGATAGCTCGTCAGCTCACCCAGGTCTGTGCACGTGTGTCTCCTCTGCAGCTCCGACTTCACGTGAGCGAGTGCCGCGGTGTCAGCAGTGGCAAAGACCAAGTCGTCGACGTACACGAGGATGTAGAACGGCGGCAGCGAGGTGTCGGTGCGTAGAAACAGCGACGGGTCAGCAGTAGAGGGAGCGAACCCAAGAGCCGCAAGTGTCGTCCTCAGTGTGTCGTGCCACTCACGTGGCGCCTGGCGGAGACCGTAGACCGGCCGCTGAAGCCTCCACTGGGTGCCAGGAGGAACTGACCCAGTGAAGCCAGGGGGGCGGCGCAGCCAGATCTCCTCGTGCAGGCTGCCCTGCAAGAAAGCAGTGCTGAAGTCAAGAGAGTGAAGCTCGTAGTCGCGGTGAGCGGCTATGTGCAGCAGCACCCGAAGAGTAGTCATCTTCGGGGTGGGGGAGAAGGTCTGAAAGAAGTCTACTCCCTCTCGCTGACTGAAGCCTCGAGCCACGTAGCGCGCCTTGAAGACAGGTGGAGAACCCGGCGGCCGCTTCACCCTGAAAATCCACATGCCACTGACGATGTTCGCCCCAGGAGGGGGAACCTCGTCTACGTAGGTGCCTGTGGACTTCCAGGAGGCCATCTCTGCGTCCATGGCTGTCTGCCACTGAGAGGAGTAGGGACCCGCCATCGCCTCAGCGTAAGAGCGTGGGGTCGGGATGTCTGGTGCATCCGGGTCTCCCTCAGGGGCAACTAGCAAGGACACGAGACGGGGCAAAGCAGCAGCAAGGCAGTGGAACTCCTCCTGTCTGTCCTCAAGGACGTCCGTGCCGAGGGCACACTCACCCCCGACGGACGGAGGACAGGCAGACGCAGACTCAGACCTAGCGACAAGGCTGGCAGCGTAGTCTAGGCGACAGCGAGCAGCAAAGTCAACCAACTCAGCGACCAGAGCAGACGCAGCAGAGGACTCAAAGGTCGGGTCAGTGACAACTGTAGCGAGGAGACGCGTAACAGTGGGACTGGCAGCACGACGGGAGTCAGACTCCGGGTCAGGAAGAGTAGGAAGAGAGGACGCAGGAGGAGACGGCAGCGGGACACGCTGCGGAGCAGTGGAGGGACGCAGAGTCATGTAGTGAGTGCCAGGGACAGGAGGAGGACGCTCACGTGGGACACGACGACCAGTGCGAGCAGTACGAACAGGCGACGCAGGACGAGACTCAGGCTCACGACGCTCTGTAAGACCTCCTGTGGGACCAGCGTAAGGGGAGGGAGCAGGGAGAGGCGAGGCAGGCGGTAACTGTGACTGCGGCTGGACAGGCAGAGGACACTCGACGGAGGGAGGAGGACTAGGAGGAGGAGCCTGACCAAGAACCTGCTGAAGGAGCGGTACGAAGTACGGTCGCGGCCGCGCAGCGTCTCCAGAAGCAGCAGGGACACCAGTGGCAGCCCCAACGCCCGAGTCCTCAGCACCAGCAGCAGCTCCAACGCCCGGGTCCTCAGCACCAGTAGGAGCTCCAACGCCCGAGTCCTCAGCACCAGCAGCAGCGCCACCGGTCGGGTCCTCAGCACCAGCAGTAGCTCCAGCCCCCAGGTCCTCAGCACCAGCAGCAGCTCCAGCGTCCGGGTCCTCAGCACCAGCAACAGCACCACTGCTCGGGTCCGCAGCACCAGGAGCACCACTACGAAGACTGCAGCGCCGCGTGTACCACTCGCGGATCACCTGAATGGGGGGGAGCTCCTGGGTAGGAGGGGAAGTACCGGGACGAGCTCCAGAAGCACCTCTCGGGAGGCGGCAGTACTCGAGGTACCTCTCCTGCAGCTGCTGGGAGGAGAGGGCTCCTCCAGGTGGAGCACGCTCAGGCTCAGCACCCCCAGACTCAGCACCCCCAGACTCAGCACCCCCAGGCTCCGCACCTCCAGGCTCCGCACCTCCAGGCTCAGCACCCCCAGGCTCCGCACCTCCAGACTCAGCACCCCCAGGCTCCGCACCCTCAGACGCAGTACTCCCAGGCTCAGCACCCCCAGACGCAGGACGCGAGTCAACAGCTACCTCGACAGGCTCACCCGGGTCTACCTGGGACACACCTGAGGGAGCGGCACCCTGAGGGGGGAGGGGGTCTGGTACCTCAGCACCTGGAGCGAGGAAGAGAGGCGGGGGGGGGAGCGGGGCAGTGCGGTAGGGGAAGAGGCGGTAGAAGGGGACGGACTCGTCAAAAGTGACGTCCTGAGAGGCCAGAACCCGGCGCGAGGTGACGTGGTAAAACTGCCAACCAGGCGCGTCGGGAACAAAGCCAAGAAAGACACAGGGAACAGCGCGACGCGAGAGCTTGTCCGCGGACGTGTCGCGGACAAAAGCTCGAGATCCCCAGACCCGGAAACGCGACGCATCGCCAACCTCTCCCGTCCACCGTAGAGTCGGGGAAGTCTCCGGCAAGGAGACACGGGGCCAGAGGTTGAGCTGATGCGCTGCGTACCGGACTGCAAACGGCCACAGAAAGTGGGGAGCAGCCGCATGGGTCAGGGAGGTACGAGCGACCTCCATGACCAAGCCAATGCGGCGCTCAGCGACCCCATTCTGCTGTGGAGAGGCCGGAAGCGTGAACGACTGCTCAATGCCGTGCTCAGCACAGTAGGCTGCCAAGAGGTCGGAGGCGAACTCACCACCCCTGTCAGAGTGCAAGCGCAGGACAGGAAAGTCCGAGTGAAAGCGCTTGGCTAGCTGGAGACGGGCTCGGCTGATCCAGGGGATCAAAACACCAGGGACGTCACCCTTGGCGCGCAAGGGGAAGACCGTGGTGTAGCGCGAGTAGTCGTCAACAACTATCAGGAAGTACCTCTCCTGACCCTGACCACGGACGCGGGCTGGGCCCCACACGTCCATGTGGAGCGTCTGCAAGGGAGCAGTCGTCGGGGGAAAGGAGGAGGAGTGAGGAGCGGCGCGCTGCCGCCCCTCGACACAGGGAATGCAGTCAGGAGCAGGGGAGTCGGGAAGGGGAGGGAGCACCCTGGGAAGACCAGCAACAAGGTCCCGTTTGTGCATGGCCCGAAGGCGCTGCACAGACGGGTGACCAAGGCGGTGGTGCCAGAGGACAGTCTCATGCGCCAGAGAGCGACATGAGCAGGGGGCGGACAGCTGACCTGACGCAGACGCAGACGCAGCCACCTGAGGGGACTCAGTGGTCAGTGTGTACAGGTCCGACCCCGGCTCCCGAGTGAAAGTAGCCAGGTGGCGGCCCGTCCGAGCACACGTGCAATGTGTCACACGCTCGTAGGCAGGGGTGAACTGGTGAACACCCCCGTCCTGCAGAGCACAGCCCGCCACCAAGTTCGTAGAGAACGAGGGGAGGTAGAGACCTGAGAGCGTGCCGGACGGAACCGCTGGACACGGAAGTGTAGTGGAGGAGGTCGCAATGACCGGACCCCCTGAGGGGTCAGCAAGAGAGACAGCAACTGGCCGAGCGAGTGGCTCAAGGACAGTGCGGTCACGAAAGAAAGAGCGAGAAGCACCTGAGTCCAGTGTGAAGGTATGCAGTGCTGCAGTCGACTCAGTACCAGGGGGCACAGACGCACTAGCACCTAGGGCAGCAGCCTCACCATCACCTGGGGTAGCAGACACGCGAGCACCTGGAGCGGCAGACGCACTAGCACCTAGAGCAGTAGGCTCACCAGTATCTGGAGTAGCAGACACGCGAGTACCGGGAGTGGTAGCCTCACCTGCTCCGAGGGCAACAGACGTACTGGCACCGAGAGCGGCTGCCTCACTCACAGAGCGACTACCACTACGGCCACCCCGACTGCTCAAACCGGCGTACCACTCACGAGCCTGCTGGAGCAGAAGAGGGCACGGCTGCTGCACCTGTCCACTACCGGAGCCTCCCGAACGACGGACGCCAGAGCGACTACCACTACGGCCACCCCGACTGCTCAAACCGGCGTACCACTCACGAGCCTGCTGGACCAGAAGAGGGCACGGCTGCTGCACCTGTCCACTACCTGAGCCTCCCGAACGACGGACGCCAGAGCGACTACCACTACGGCCACCCCGACTGCTCAAACCGGCGTACCACTCACGAGCCTGCTGGACCAGAAGAGGGCACGGCTGCTGCACCTGTCCACTACCTGAGCCTCCCGAACGACGGACGCCAGAGCGACTACCACTACGGCCACCCCGACTGCTCAAACCGGCGTACCACTCACGAGCCTGCTGGACCGTAGGAGGGCACGGCTGCTGCACCTGTCCACTACCAGGGGCTCCCGAACGACGCACGTCAGAGCGACTACCACTACGGCCACCTCGATAGCCCCAACTGGCGTACCACTCACGAGCCTGCTGGAGCGTGAGGGACTCACGCGCACGGTCCTGTGGCTGCATCTGGCCACGTCAGGAGCAGCAGGAGTAGCGGGAGTGGGAGTAGAAACGGCAGTAGTAGCAGTAGCAGCGGTAGCAGTGCTGGCAGGGCAATGCTCACCAGTGGTCGGCGTGGCAGGCGCAGTAGGAAGCTCCGCGGCAGCTGCTGCAGAGCTAGACCGGGCTACGGCGGCAGTTGCTCCAGGGGCGGCTGCTGCAGGTGCGGGCGGCTCCAGGGGCGGCTGCTGCAGTGGTGGGCGGCTCCAGTGGTTGCTGACGCAGTGGCGGGCGGCTGCAGGGGCTGCTGCTGCAGTGGCGGCGGCTCCAGGGGCTGCTACTGCAGTGGCGGCTGCTCCAGGGGCGAGAGGCGGATTAGGGTTAGGTGGCGACGGCGCGGGCAGGGCGACGCGGCGGGCAGGTGGCGACGCCGCGGGCAGGGCGACGGATTAGGGTTTGGTGGCGACGGCGCGGGCAGGTCGACGCGGCGGGCAGGTGGCGACGCCGCGGGCAGGTCGACGCGGCGAGGAGGTGGCGACGCCGCGTGCATGTGGCGCGGGCAGGCGACGACTCCGCGGGCAGGTGGCGACGCCGCGACGACGCCGCGGGCAGGCGACGTCTCCGCGGGCAGGCGACGGCGCCGCGGGCAGGGATCGACGTCGCGGGCAGGCGGCTTCGACGCGGGCAGGCGACGACGCCGCGGAGAGGCGGCGACGCTGCGGGCAGAGCGACGCGGCGGCCGGCTAGGGCCTGCAGGGGCGGCGCGCGTGGCCTGACGGGTCTGCAGGGGCGGCTCTCGGGCCTGACGGGCCTGTAGCGGCGGCTCGGGGGCCTGACGGGCCTGCAGCGGCGACTCGGGTGCCTGACGTGCCTGTAGCGGCGGCTCAGGTGCCTGACAGGCCTGCAGCGACGGCTCGGTGGCCTGACGGACCTGCAGGGGCAGCTCGAGGGCGCACGAGGGCGCACGAGGGCGCACGAGAGCGCGTAGGCGCAAGAGGCGCACGGTAGGTAGGTAGGTAGGTAGCGGTGGGCCCTAAGAGCGGTCCTAGCGATGGACCTGCTCTGATACCATGTCAGAATAACTGAGCAGGAATGGGATGAACTAGCACAGAGTTTGGTACAAGTAGGAAACCCTAACTTTGAGTACCCCCTAAGGTGTAACCCACTACAGCCTACATAATATAAACATGCAATGTTTGACAGAACCCGGTGGCCGCTTCACCCTGAAAATCCACATGCCACTGACGATGTTCGCCCCAGGTGGGGGAACCTCGTCGACGTAGGTGCCTGTGGACTTCCAGGAAGCCATCTCTGCGTCCATGGCTGTCTGCCACTAAGAGGAGTAGGGACCCGCCATCGCCTCAGCGTAAGTGCGCGGGGTCGGGATGTCTGGTGCATCCGGGTCTCCCTCAGGGGCAACTAGCATGGACACGAGGTGGGGCAAAGCAGTAGCAAAGCACTGGAACTCCTCCTGTCTGTCCTCAAGGACGTCCGTGCCAAGAGCACACTCACCCCCGACGGACGGAGGACAGACAGACTCAGACTCAGACTCAGCAACAAGGCTAGTGGCGTAGTCTAGACGACACCGGGCAGCAAAGTCTATCAACTCAGCGACCAGAGCAGACGTAGCAGAGGACTCAAATGTAGGGTCAGTGACAACAGTAGCGAGGAGACGGGTGACAGTGGGACTGGCAGCACGACGGGAGTCAGACTCCGGGTCAGGAAGAGTAGGCAGAGAGGACGCAGGAGGAGATGGCAGCGGGACACGCTGAGGAGCAGTGGAGGGACGCAGAGTCATGTAGTGAGTGCCAGGGACAGGAGGAGGACACTCACGGGGGACACGACGACCAGTGCGAGCAGTACGAACAGGCGACGTAGGACGAGACGCAGGCTCACGACGCTCTGCAAGACCTCCTGTGGGACTAGTGTAAGGAGAGGGACCAGGAAGAGGCGAGGCAGGCGGTAACTGTGACTGCAACTGGACAGGCGGAGGACACTCTACGGAGGGAGGAGGACGAGGAGGAGGAGCCTGACCAAGAACCTGCTGAAGGAGCGGTACGAAGTACGGTCGTGGCCGCGTAGCGTCTCCAGAAGGAGCAGAGACACCAGCGCCCGGGTCCTCAGCACCAGTAGCAGCTCCACCGTCCGGGTCCTCAGTACCAGCAGCAGCTCCACCGTCCGGGTCCGCAGCACCAGCAGGAACTCCACCAGCCGGGTCCTCAGCACCAGCAGGAACTCCACCAGCCGGGTCCTCAGCACCAGTAGCAGCTCCAACGTCCGGGTCCTCAGCACTAGCAGTAGCGCCACCGCTCGGGTCCTCAGCACCAGCAGCAGCTCCACCAGTCGGGTCCGCAGCACCAGCAGCAGCTCCAACGTCCAGGTCCGCAGCACCTGGAGCACCACTCCGAAGACTGCAGCGCCTCGTGTACCACTCTCGGATCTGCTGGAGGGGGGGGAGCTCCCGGGCAGGAGGGGAAGCACCGCGACCAGCTCCAGCAGTACCTCTCCGGAGGCGGCAGTACTGTAGGTACCGCTCCTGCAGCCGCTGTGAGGAGAGGGCTCCTCCAGGTGGAGTACCCCCAGACTCAGCACCCCCAGGCTCCGCACCACCAGGCTCAGCACCGTCAGGCTCACTACCCCCAGGCTCAGCACCCCCAGGCTCCGCACCTCCAGACTCAGCACTCCCAGGCTCAGCACCCCCAGACGCAGCACCCCCAGGCTCAGCACCCCCAGGCTCAGCACCCCCAGCAGGACGAGAGTCAACAGCTACCTCGACAGGCTCACCCGGGTCTACCTGGGACACACCTAAGGGAGCGGCACCCTGAGGGGGGAGGGGGTCTGGTACCTCAGCACCTGGAGCGAGGAAGAGAGGCGGGGGGGGGAGTGGGGCAGTGCGGTAGGGGAAGAGGCGGTAGTAGGGGACGGACTCGTCAAAAGTGACGTCCTGAGAGGCCAGGACACGACGCGAGGTGGCGTGGTAGAACTGCCAACCAGGCGCGTCCGGGACAAAGCCAAGGAAGACACAGGGGACAGCGCGACGGGAGAGCTTGTCCGCGGACGTGTCGCGAACAAAAGCTCGGGATCCCCAGACCCGAAAACGCGACGCATCGCCAGCCTCTCCCGTCCAACGCAGTGTCGGAGAAGTCTCCGGTAAGGAGACACGGGGCCAGAGGTTGAGCTGATGCGCAGCGTATCGGACTGCAAACGGCCACAGAAAGTGGGGGGCAGCCGCATGAACCAAGGAGGTACGAGCGACCTCCATGACCAAGCCAATGCGGCGCTCAGCAACCCCGTTCTGCTGTGGAGAGGCCGGAAGCGTGAACGACTGCTCAATGCCCTCCTGCTGACAGAAGGCCTCCAAGAGGCCAGAGGAAAACTCCCCACCTCTGTCAGAGTGCAGACGCAGGACAGGGAAGTCGGAGCGGAAACGCTCACTGAGCTGGAGACGAGATCTGCGGATCCAAGGGATCAAGACATCAGGGACCTCACCCTTGGTGCGCAAGGGGAAGACCGTGGTGTAGCGCGAGAAGTCGTCAACAACAATCAGGAAGTACCTCTCCTGACCCTGACCACGGACGCGGGCTGGGCCCCACACATCCATGTGAAGCGTCTGCAAAGGAGCAGTCGTCGGGGGAAAGGAGGAGGAGTGAGGAGCGGCGCGCTGCCGCCCCTCGACACAGGGAAGACAGGGAGGAGCAGGCGAGGGTGGGAGGGGAGGGAGAACCCTGGGAAGACCAGCAACAAGGTCCCGTTTGTGCATGGTCCGAAGGCGCTGCACAGACGGGTGACCAAGGCGGTGGTGCCAGAGGACAGTCTCATGCACCAGAGAGCGACACGAGCAGGGGGCGGACAGCTGACCTGACGCAGACGCAGACGTAGACGCAGCTACCTGAGGGGACTCAGTGGTCAGTGTGTACAGGTCCGACCCCGGCTCTCGAGTGAAGGTAGCCAGGTGGCGGCCCGTCCGAGCACACGTGCAGTGTGTCACGCGCTCGTATGCAGGGGTGAACTGGTGAACACCCCCGTCCTGGAGCGCACGACCTGCCACCAAGTTTGTAGAGAACGAGGGGAGGTAGAGACCTGACAGTGTGCCTGACGGGACCGCAGGACAAGGAAGGACAGTGGAGGAGGTCGCAATGACCGGACCCCCAGAGGGGTCAGCGAGGGAGACAGCAACTGGCCGAGTGAGTGGCTCAAGGACAGTGCGGTCACGAAAGAAACAGCGAGAAGCACCAGAGTCCAGTGTGAAGGTGTGAAGTGCTGCAGTCGACTCAGTACCAGGGGGGACCGACTCACGAGCACCTAGAGCGGCAGCCGGACTGGTCAGAATGCCCGGGTCGGGCGGAACACGCAAGTACTGAGCACCCTCTCCACTAGTAAACATCGCATACATGGCAGTGAGAATAGCATCAAAGTCTAAGGCCCAGATATCAACTCCCTTCCTCTCCAGATCACCCCAGCGGGGAAGCTCAGCGCCGCCAGGGAACTGAGCGCGCCAAGCGTCGGTGAGGCGCGAGAAACAGCGGTGCGTGGGGTGCGGCCTCCCACACGTCTGGCCAGTGCGGTCACCAGTGCGGATGACGTACGTGCAGGTAAAGCCACCCGCCCCCCCACACTGCGAGTACCACTCACGTGCCTCCTGGAGCGACGGGGCGTGCTGTTGGCTCTGGCCACCGCCAGCGCCTCCACGACCACCACCGCCGCCGTCACCGCCTCGGCCACCTCCACCCCTGCCGCCGCCACGACCACCTCCGCCTCCGCTGCCGCCTCCGCCCCTGCCACTGCTCCCGCCGCTGCTGTCACCACCCCCACTGCCGCCACTAGCCTCTCCAGTCCCACCTCCACCCCCACCGCCACCACCCCCGCCTCCCCCGCCACCACCTCCACCCTTGCCCCCCTTGCTCCTGCGGCGCCCGCTCGGAGCAGACGCGGTCCCGACCTTCTCAGCACCAAGGAGGTCGACAGCAGCAGCAGAGGCGACAGAGGGGAGAAGGGGGGAAGGGGAACACCCCTCAAAGAAGGGGGTGCGGGGCTCGCCACGAGAGGCACCTACGGCGACGATGCTCGCCTCAGCTGCAAGTAGGTCCTTCTCGAGGAGGGCAATGGTGAGCTCAGTAGGGGAGCGAGCTAGAAAGGAATCCCTGACTGCGCGCAGAGAGTCAGGGAGGCGGGTAACAATGTGGTAGAGAGTGAGCCAGAGGGGGGGGGGTTGGTAGCAAGGAACTCGGCAGGCATAGCAGCGCGAAAGCGGGCCTCACTAGTCTTGAGGTGGGTGATGAGGTCAGCAACAGTGTGAAAGGAGGCCAGATCGGGGAACAGGTAGGGCAGTGAGAGGCGGCCTAGTGTAGCAGAAGCCGGTGAGGAGTAACGAGCAACTACGGCTGTGTACAGTTCCTTAGCAGTCTTGCACTGGCCGAAGTGCTCGCGCTCGTCTAGCGGTAGGGAGTTGCGAATAGCGAAGCGAGCGTGCGCGTCACGAGTCTGCCACTGGGAGCGCAGAGTGCTGTCAGCAGAAGTGTCAGCGACAGTAGCATGGCCTAGGGCGTGGTCGTACAGTGAGATATCCTCCTTGGCAATGATCTGTAGGAAAAGGTGCAGGTCATCTAGCCAGGTTTCGAACTTCACTGGACGGCCCTCGGCATCGAAAGCGAGTACGGTAGGACTAGCCATAGTGACAGTAGCAGTAGTAGTAGAAACAGTAGTGGTAGCAGTAGTAGCAGTAGTAACAAGGCCGCTTGAAAGGTGTGCGCAGGGTCAACGGGGCCGGCGGGGCCTCTATGCGGAGGGCGGGCGGGGTCGATAGGTCCGGCGGGGCTACTAGGTGGGACGCAGGCGGAATCGACCGGCCGGCGGGGCCGCTAGGAGAGGCGCGGGCGGGGTTGACGGTCGCGCACGGGCGGCAGTAGTAGGGTGCACGGCAGCAGGAGCTGCAGCGGCGCACGGGCGGCAGCAGCGCGCGGGCTTAGAGCAGAAGCAGCGGCGCGCGGGCAGCGGCAGCAGCAGTGGCGCACGGGCGCACAGGCGGCAGCTGGCGACGGGCGGCAGCAGCAGCGGGCGCGACAGCAGGAGCTGCAGCGGCGCGCGACCGCGGAGCAGGTGACGGGCGGCTGCAGCAGCGGGCGTGTCAGCGAGCGCGGCAGCGAGCGCACAGGCGCGCGGGCAGCGGTGCACAGGCAGCGCGCGAGCAGCTTGCGGGCAGCGCGCGGGGCCGCGCGCGAAGAAACGGCCGCGCGCGGGCGGCTAGCGGGTCGCGCGCGAAAAATCGACCGCGCGCGGGCGGCTAGCGGGTCGCGCGCGTTAAAAAAAAAGACGAGCCGCACGCAGGTGGCTGGCGGGCTGCGCGCGCGCGGTAGGTAGAAGGCGCACGAGGGCGCGTAGGCGCACGAGGGCGCACGGTAGGTAGGTAACGGTGGGCCCTAAAACGGTCCTAGTGACGGACCTGCTCTGAAACCATGTCAGAATGAACGGACAGGAATGGTTGAACTAACAGTGAAATCAGTACAAGTACCTAACCCTAGAATTGTGTACCCCCTATAGGCTAACCCACTGTAGCCTAAACAAACACAACATATATAATGTTTGACACGTTCCTGCTTTGGCGACTTTGCAGTAGTCACAGCGTCATTTCGAGGTTCCAAAACCTTGCTCGCCGGAATCGTTCGACCCTAGCGATTGAAAATCTGACGTCAGGCGGTGGCTCGCAACGATCGAACTTTATTTCGCGGCGATCGGATGGACGACAACGAAGTACGACGGCGAGAAAATTCGTCTCGCGACAACATTGATGTGCGGTCCAGCTCTCAAATGGCTTGGAAGCAACAGTAAGATAGGGTGAAGCCACGTGGAAGCAGTTCCGGGCAGACCTGCTCAAACGTTTTGAGCCGATTAATTCTACTTATATTGTGCGCAAAAAAGGTTACATCACCACCGGCAATACAGGAGTGTCGCACAATACACTTAGTAGATGGAATAATTTAATGATCGCATATCCGACATTACTGAGGGTGAACAAATTCAGTCTTACATCGCGGTGCTGAACAACGACATTCGTCGCCAGGTTGCAGCAGCGAATTGCAGCAGCTACATCATACAATATATAAGCATACAACCACAGTCGTACCTATTTTCAATGGAGGACCTAACTACTAATGGGTATAGCAGTCATTCCCCCAACCCCGTCTTTATGGCGTTTTAAAGTGGGTCCGTGAATCCCCCCAGATCGAGCGAAATCCCTCCTTCCATGTCATCTCATTTTTCCCAACAAAAATCTCGCTGAGGGTCCTTGCCTCGTCCCGTGGCAGGTGCTCCCAGTCACCACCACTCGCTGCCTTTGTCCTGTAACGCTGCGTGCTTCTCCACTTGTTGTAGACCTTCAATTGCTACATAAAGTTCGCCATAATTTTCCTTGTCACCCTTTTGTGTTGAAACTTTTTCTGTCTGAAAACCGCTCCGCATCTCTTCAGCCAAAAATGGTGCACAGTGATTGCCACCAGCGATAATTTTGAGGAGCTCGACTTCGTGCCGGTGCTCCGGAAAATCAGCCCTCCCACGTTTTTTTGCCTCCTCCTTGACTCCAAACATTTTCAGCGTCGCTTGTAACGTTCCGACGACTCTCCCCACCTCCAGACACATCATCAGGTAGTGGTCCACTGGCTCGTCTGCTCCGCAGTGTGGGCAGCGCGCCAAGTCGCCCAAGAAATGGAGTCTGGCACCCACTTGCAGGTTTTTGCTGTCAAGGTGAAGGAGCACCTCTCTTTTTCTGGAGGGGACCACCACTGAGTCGCGTGTAGTGATGACTCTGGTCTAGTTTATCGTCCCTCCGTACTCCTCCCAGCAGACCTGCTGCTTTGGCTTCTCGTCTGACACTCCAATTGCGTTCCTTAGGGTTTTCAGAGACATCAGCTCCCCTCCTTTGCAAATAGCCGATTCCCTGAGCCGTGTGAGGTGATGCTCGAGCGGGCCCAAGAACTTCCCGTCCACTTCTTTAACCGGTGTAACACACGCCGCACTGATGTCGAAAGGGCTGGCGTATGGCGCCGGAGTTATCTGCCCCCTCAACACCTCTACCCATTCCACCACCAGTCTCTCCCTTTCTGTCCTGAGTGTCCTCCAATAGTCCATCTGCTTCACTTTATCCCCTACAGTGCACACACCAGGCTCGTTGCTGTCGCAATCTCCTCTGCAGTTCGCTTAGTCAGCAATTTGTAACGTCACTCCATCGGTGTAGCCTGGAGGGCTATGAGCACCCATCTAGCAGGGATCTTCCCTCCAGCTCCGTGCTCAGCCGCTGCAAAGCTTTCACTGCAACCGTCCCGTCATGATTTGAAATGAGTATGTCTTTGAGTCTCATCCCCTTCAGGCACTCCGACCCGCGTCGCGCACTGAAAGGGCCTTTTCCTTTGAAAAGGATTCGGTTGTTGAACCACAGGTGCTCGTGCTCCACCTACCATCTGGAATCCGACTCTCTGAGATGTGGTATCTTCCCCCCTCCCCCCACCCCCCCCCCACCTTTTTATTGCTTAGTGATATCTTTGTGCGCCCACATTATCGCCCAGGCCAGAGGCATTGCCGTCGCTTGCTCCATCATCCACCTTTTAATGTCGCTCCTCTCCGCAATGGCATTACTAAGGCACTACAGCGCCATGTTGTGAATGCAATCTCTCAGATTAATCACCCCCACACCCCCTTCTCTCCTTCTCCTGCATGTCAGATCTTAGCTCTAGAGGACGAAACGGCGGTCACGCGTTGCCTTCCCGGCAGAGACAAAATTATGGCAGAGCCTCCAAATTCTCATCCAAAAGCCGGCTGGCGGCGGGTATACTTGTGCCTGTAACAATAGCACCGGCATCACGTATGAGTTTATCACCGCCACTCTGGCCGACGTTGTGATAAGTTGCACTGCCCATCTGCCGAGTGAGCCGCTTACTCTTATCAAGGCCTTGTTCTATGACGGGCCCGCGTCTCCATTCAAGGTGACACCCCCAGTAACCTCTCCGGCTGGTTCAGTTTTGCAACCTTAACATGTGACGTTCCTTGGTATTTCTTTCTCATGTTCATCCCCAGCGGCATGAACACCGTCTTCTTTTGGTTGATGTGCAGGCCCAAGACTTTCCCGAAATCCCTCGGCACCTCTTTTGCCATTGCCAGTTGTCCAGGGCCTTTCAGCACAAGTGTAGTGTTGTTTGCGTACCCTAGGTACGACAGCTCTCCTTTCTTGCATTTCCTGATTCCCAACATTCTCTTTTCAATCTCCTGACGCAGAGGTTCCACTGCGCAGATGAACAGATACGGGGCCAGCAAACAGCCTTGCCTCACACCGACTTCCACCCCCAGCCGCTCCCCGAGCCAGCCGTTAATTAGTAGCCTGGTTCCAGCTTCCTTGTGCAGGCCCTCTGTCCAAACAACAAAATTCTCTAGGAACCCCATCCCACTTAAGGTGCCGAAGAGATGATCGCGCGGCACAAAGTCATATGCCTTTTGGAAGTCTACCAGTAGCAAGTACCAGTCTCCCTTCCCCGTCGCCGCTGCATCGATGACATCTGCTGCCGCAACCACTGCATCTGAGAGCTTCCGCCCTGGTACAAAACCGTGTTGATCCTCCAAGATCACCTTCGGTAATACCATTTTCATCCTGTTGGCCAGCACCTTCGCAACAATCTTGTAGACCATATTCAAAAGCGTGATCGGCCTGGAGTTCCCCAGCAAATCCTCCCCCTTTTTATGCAGCATGATGGTCACCGCCGTCGTGAGGCTTTCCGAAAGCTTCCCCATCCCCTCAAAGGCCTAGAAAAAATTGCATCAAGCCTGGGCCGAGCAGATCCCAATTCTTCTCAAAATACTGTCTTGGCAGCCCATCTTGACCCGGTCTTTTCCCCTTGTACAACTCCGCAATCGCTTGCTTCACCTCTTGTTCCGTCCATCTTGCTTGCATAGTTTCCCGATCCCTTTCATCGAGTCTCTTGCTCTTATCTGTCAGCATGCCCGACACTTCTTTGGCTCTCCCAAACAGGTCTTTGAGCCGCTGCAAGTATCTCCTTTGCCTCCGTAACTGCTCCCCACACCACCAGGCTTGATATCTCTGTATTTGCTTTCCGTGCCGCTATCTTCCCCGAGACAAGTTTTGACGCCGTTTCCCCTTTGAGTTCCCCCTATATTCTAGCCAGTACCTGTAGCCAGTCTCGCTTCCCATCCCAGTACGACTTCAGCTGAACTTCACACTTAGTGTGAGAGTACGTCGGCTTATGCTTGTTATTCATGCTTGCTTTTATTCCCTTACGCTATTCCTAGCTTAGGTTTATTTTCTGCATGCATGAATTGCTTGAATTCCTAGGTTCGTTGCTTTACTATAGTTATTATAGTTATAGGCACCGAACCAGGTTACGTGTACCGAACTCAAGCTATTCGGTTGCCACCAAATCGCTTTCTACCGAGTTCGGGAAGGTTCTGTTCGGGACGCTTCGCGACCCTCGGAACATTCGCGTAACACCTGGGTTACCTGCCTTGTGTCGAGCCTATATATAGCCTCGTGTTGTACCCAGGTGATCATTCAATTCAAACTCTCTTTTCTGAGCTCGATCCTAGATCCTCACACTTGGTAATCAGAGTACGTTTACACGTGAAGTTTTTTCGACCGCTAAAACCCAGTCTTCAAAAAACCGCGGGGGCGACGCAGTTAAACATCGATTTCGGGTACGTAAAACCGGTTCCGTGTTTTTCGCTCCCCCTCGATTCGGTTTTTCGGACGCGTTGATATCAGGCATGGAGGGCCAATGCGACAATTACGCGACTACGAGCGACATCGCGAGCCTCCGCACCGACATGGGGAAGACGCAGGCGACGCTTCGTCGACTCGAAGCCCTTCTGACAAACCAACCAGGCTTCGCCACCGCAGCAGCAGCGACCGCAGCGAATGCAGCAGCGACAACACCAGCAGCAGTGGCGACACCGACATTTCATTGACCGATGGCACCACTGTCGCCAAACCTCGAAGCAGCACGACCGAGGCTCCCTGAGGCGTTCGATCCAAGCGCGAAGGGATCCGACGTCCGGCGATTCGTGGCCACCCTCGAAATTTACTTCGAGGCCATTGGCTGTTCGACCCCGACATATGACAAAGCAAAAATTCGGCTCGCAGCGACACTGTTACGTGGACCGGCACTCGAGTGGATCTACAACACTGACGTGGCCCGCGGGGAGAAATCGTGGGCGCAGTTTCGGGCAGCCCTGATCGAACGTTTCGAACCGATTAATATGACCTACATGGTGCGGCAACAAATTCATCGGCACAAACAGTACAGTAGTGTAGCACAGTACACGCAGCAGATGGAGCTACTGTTCAACCGCATCCCCGACCTGACCGAAGGCGAAAAAATCCAGGCGTACACATAAGGGATAAAATTGGAGATTCGGCGGCAGGTGATTGCGGCGAATTACAACAGCTACAGGGACATCGTGCGTGCTGTCGAACGATATGACGCGCTGACTCAAGGTCAACCCGAAACACGACGTTTCGCGCCGAACCGTACATTCGGCACGGAGCGATCGGCACCCCCCACGTTCGCCGAACCGATGGATATCGACAAATTTGACGCGAAGCAGCAGTCGGCAAAATGTGAATTATGCGGCGCAGCAGGGCATCAAATTTTGTCGTGCTACAAAATGAAGAAAGCACGTGCGGCACTCCGGGACGGTAACAGTGGAGCACCCCCGAAGTAAAAAAACGGCAGTCGCCAGTAGCCGCGGATCGACCTGGCGATCGCGTAAAGATCCGAAAAGCAGGAAAAGGCGACGACGTGGCGACTTCGGAGCGGGTGAAAAAAGGAGAAAATGATGGCGCGAATATAAAACGTCACAACCGTCCGGCATCAGGGGAAATCGCCGAGGCGAATGGTGGCTCCGCGAAAAAAGACTATGCACCAACCGGGAAACTCCAGCCGAACACCCACGAAAGTAAGAATTTGTTAAAAGTATCCTATAAAGATACTCTAACGAAAAATATTGCTTCTCGTGGTTTTCAAGCCTTTGAAAAATTCAGGGGAGAATTAGAGGCCAAGAAAAAGCCTTTAGAAATTATTCAGGTACCTGAGAAGTTGGGCAAAGTATTACGGAGCGTAGAAAAGGGTCGTGCGTTCCGTGGAGTTAATATTCTCTCCCCGCAGCATAGTGTTAAGGCTCCCCGTTGCCCACAGGTGAAGCCTACACAGCTGCAAAGGCTTAGAGGAGACATCCAGGCTCAGGAGAAATTATACAAGCCTCGGAAAAATCCTCCTACCCCCCAGGTGAAGTTGGAAAGTGCTGAGTCAGGTATAGGAAGTAGGGAAGGTATTCATTTTGATGTACCCTATGATCCTATTAATGAGACCCTCTTTGGCTACTCAGCGCAGCAGAAACCACTACTCCTCGAGGTGTTATGCAATGGGCGACGCCTCCAGGCACTGGTGGACAGCGGTGCATCTCACTCGGTGTGCGACCGCGAAACATTGGAGAAAATTGGAGAGAAGGCGGAGGAGACCCAGTTTTCAGCAACCATGGTGGACGGTACGAAGCTTCCCATCCACGGCGAAGCATCACTGCAGCTGCATATAGGTGCATTGAGGTGGAAGCCGAAGCTACCTGTCACCAACATCAAAGGGTTAGATTTTATCTTGGGGCGAGATTTCCTGAAGCGGTTCAACCCCGAGATTGACTGGGTCAACAGCAAGGTGTGCATCTACAACAACGGGAAGCGGATAGCACTGCGAAGCTGGACGGATACAGGGGACATTCCTGAAACGACACTGGCACGGTTCGAACAGACGGTGAACGAGAGTAACACGGGTTACCTAGCACTGGTCATGGCGGCAGTAGAAGAGGTGAAATCGGGTTCCGAGCTACCCGCAGCAGTGAAGGAGGTCTTGGAGCAGTACAAGGACATAATGCCCGACGACCTACCTGCAGGCGTACCTCCTGCACGCACCCACGAGCACGAGATTGTGGAGGAACCAGGTGCGAAACCCGTCTCACGTGCACCTTACAGACTGAGTCCGACCGAACTGGCAGACATGAAAAAACAGATCGAGTATTTACTGGACAGACAACTGATCCGACCATCCACCTCTCCCTACGGCGCACCAGTTCTCTTCACCCCAAAACCAGACGGCAGTTTACGGATGTGCATCGACTACCGCGCACTGAACAAACAGACAGTAAAAAACAAATACCCCATACCGCGCATCGACGACTTACTGGACCAACTGCGTGGAGCAACAGTTTTCTCAAAGCTGGACCTACGGTCGAGTTACTGGCAGATAAAAATGGCGGACAACTTGATCCACAAGACAGCATTCCGTACCAGATACGGCTCCTACGAATACTTGGTGATGCCGTTCGGACTCTGCAACGCACCAGCGACGTTCCAGGCGGAGATGAACCACATTCTACGGCCCCTGCTGGACGAGTGCGTAGTAGTGTACCTGGACGATATCCTCATCTACTCCAAAAACATGAAGGAGCATGTGGAGCATCTGCGGAAGGTGTTCGAGATCCTGCGGAAAAATAAGTTCTACGTGAAGCTGTCAAAGAGCGACTTCGCACTGGAGAAGGTGCAGTTTCTCGGGCACATGGTGAGTGCCAAGGGCGTACACGTGGACCCGCGGAAAATCGAAGCCGTCAAGAAGTGGAAAGTTCCGGGGAACGTGAAGGAGTTGCAGCAGTTCCTCGGCTTTGCCAACTACTACAACAGGTTTTTGCTGCAGTACGCTAAGATAGCAGCGCCACTGACAGACCTACTTAAGAAGGACACACCCTTCAAATGGGGTACTCCTCATCAGCAAGCCATGGAACAGCTACAGACAGCACTGAGCACAGCCAGTACTCATCCTACCGGACCCCGAGAAGGACTACGTAGTTGAAGCAGACGCTAGTGACCAAGCAGTCGGAGCAGTACTGATGCAGGATCACAGGGACGGTTTACAGCCTATCGCCTACCTCAGTAAAAAGCTACACGGAGCAGAACTGAACTACCCCATACACGACAAGGAAGCCTTAGCCATAGTCGTAGCCTTCAAGGCGTGGAGGTGTTACCTTGAGGGAGCCAAGACCACAGTCTACACTGACCACTGCAGTCTTAAATACCTGAAGTCGCAGCCGACGCTCTCACGACGACAGGTGCGGTGGGTGGATTTCTTGGAGACCCACTTCCACTACGACATCGTCTACAAACCCGGGCTCCACAACAAAGCAGACGCGTTGAGCCGCCCCGGTCATGTAGCAGGCATCCAGCTTGACGGGATGAACCCTCTACTCAAGGGTCTATTCCAACATGGGTACTCCGTGGACGGCGAGAAAACAACGGCAGAGAAACAGAAGCTGTTACAGTGGGAGAAAGACTTAGCGGTAAGGAAGGGTTCAGGAAAGATTTGGGTACCGAACTTCGCCCCACTACGGCAGATCCTGTTGGAGGAGTTTCATGACTACCTTACGCGGGCCATTTCTGGAGTAACAAGACGTTAGTGGGAATAGCAAAGTATTACAACTGGCCTCGGATGGCAGCAGACGTGCAGCAGTTCGTCACCTCCTGCGACACGTGCCAACGGATGAAGAGTAGCAAGCAGAAAAAGGCAGGGTTACTTCAGCCTCTACCCGTACTGGAGCAGCCATGGCAAGTCGTTAGCCTCGACTTCATCACAGGACTTCCCTCGACCTCACGGGGACACGATTCCATCCTCGTAGTCATCGACAAGTTCTCCAAAATGGGTCACTTCATACCGACCAACGCCACAGCTACAGCTGAAGCAACGGCTCGAAACTTCTTCGACTGCATCATCACTGTCCACGGCATTCCCGCTATACTCTTCTCATACAAAGACCCAAAATTCACGAGTATGTTCTGGAAGGAGCTTATGGGACTGTTGGGGACTAAGCTTGCGATGTCTTCAGCATACCATCCCCAGACTGACGAACAAACAGAGCGACTCAATCAGGTGGTTGAACAGTTACTGCGCACAGCTTGCAAAGACGACATCAGCCACTGGGACACACAGTTACCGACCTTGGAGTTCGCTTACAACAACGCCTCGCATGCGGCCACAGGGAAAACTCCTTTCTTCCTGTGTTACGGACGGGAACCACTCACACCACAGCAGCCAACCACACCGGCACACGTCCAAGCCACACACGACTTCGTCACCACCATGCAACAGCTATGGGCGACGACTCAGCGACGTCTCACCACGATGCACCCAGAAGCAGTATGCTGATCGTCAGCGACGAGATCACTTAGTAGCAGTCGGAGATCAGGTGCTTCTTGACACGCGCAACTTGAACCTGTCTCACCTCCCATCCAAACTCCGGCCTCGCTTCTGTGGTCCATTCCGCTTGCGCTTACCAGATACGTGGAAGCTTCACAACGCTTTCCATGTTCAGCTACTGAAGCCCTACAAGGACCCCAACCAACAGTTCCAAGGACGGCAGCTACCGCCACCACTGCCTGTACTTGTGCAGGATGAACCAGAGTACGAGATCGAGCGCGTTCTCACTCATCGGTGCCACGACGGCAAGACCCTCGAGTTCCTGATACGCTGGAAGGGATACGACCCCACTGAGGACAGTTGGGTTGCAGAAGCTGATATGGGCAACGCACGCTGTGCTCTCAAGGACTATCTTGTCAAGCAGGGTGTCTCTCACGCCACCCAGCTTTGAGGGGGGGACGTGTGAGAGTACGTCGGCTTATGCTTGTTATTCATGCTTGCTTTTATTCCCTTACGCTATTTCTAGCTTAGGTTTATATTCTGCATGCATGAATTGCTTGAATTCCTAGGTTCGTTGCTTTACTATAGTTATTATAGTTATAGGCACCGAACCAGGTTACGTGTACCGAACTCAAGCTATTCGGTTGCCACCGAATTGCTTTCTACCGAGTTCGGGAAGGTTCTGTTCGGGACGCTTCGCGACCCTCGGAACATTCGCGTAACACCTGGGTTACCTGCCTTGTGTCAAGCCTATATATAGCCTCGTGTTGTACCCAGGTGATCATTCAATTCAAACTCTCTTTTCTGAGCTCGATCCTAGATCCTCACAACTAGGGCCTTGAGGCGTCGCCCGTTGCAGATCACCTCGAGGAGTAGTGGTTTCTGATGCGGCTCCGAGTAGCTGTAGATGGTGTTGGTAATAGGATCATAGGGTAGATCAAATGTATCCTCCCTAGGCATGCATACATGCATGGCCGGATGGAACAAGAGAATTGACGAGGCTATGATAATCAATGCTCAATCCCCCCCCTCGCAACAAAGCCCATCGACCAATGCAGCAAAGGTCGGGTGGCTTCCCGACTCCTAAGTATAAGTGCGTTTATTGGCATGCGGCTATGGGGCTGAACACTGGAGCATGTTCTGTGCTGTTTTGAGTAGAATTGAGATACTGGAATGCAGTCAGCCCAGCAATGTTACGGGGTGCACTTGATGCAGCAATGTTACGTGGCAATCTTCCTCACTCCATGGTTTCTTGCCATCTTTGCAGGCAGTCTCCACAGACCAAATCCCCTCGCTTTGCCAGCCGACAATGACAGCTTTACTGAGATGGCGAACCAGTGGTCCGTAATCCTCCTCGGGACATACGTGTGGAAGGCTCCACTGACAGCGCTCAGCATGGACACCGATACCAGCGCACGGTCAATTCTCGAGCTCTCCTTCTCCCACCGCGAATAGAAGGTAAACTCTTTCTTGACTGGATGCAACACCCTGATAGCATCTTGCAGATACAGATTTGCTCAACCGTTCACATCCTCTTGTTAAAGTAAGGAAAGCCATGGATGGCGAGAGGCTTTGGTGAGGTTGAAGAAGTTGAACTAGGAGGAGAATGTCGAGATACAAAAGAGAGAGGGTTGGAAACCCTAATTGAACCTAGGGTGTGTTCGGTTTGTTCTAACAATTATGAAATGAACCTAAAATGAACCTGAGTGCGTAACTCGCTCTAAGCCCAGAGAAATAACAATATAAGAACACCAAAATAAAGGCCAGAGCGAGCTCTAGCCTACTCCAACACACCCCCAGGCTAGGTGAAGCTCTGGAGCAAAACACCTAGCGAACCGGCACACCCCCAGAAGTGGAGAGACGCGTGAGCCCAAGCTCGCGCACGTAGAAACGGTGCGGTGCACGCAGGAGGGCCTTGGTGAAAATGTCTGCAAGGTTGGCAGTAGCGTCCACCTTGCGAAGGCGTAAGAAGCCAGACTGCACCAGCTCACGCACAAAGAAATAGCGGACCTCGATATGCTTGCTGCGGGCGTGATAGACAGGATTTTCAGTGAGATGGATCATGCTCGCACTGTCACAGGAGAGCGTCACAGAGGACTGAGAGTGACCAAGCTCAGCAAGGAGAAAGGAGAGCCAACGAGCTTCCTGAGCCGCCAATGTGCCTGCGTACAACTCAGCCTCGCAGGTGGAAAGGCAGACAGAGGATGAGCGAGTGGAGCGCCAGCTGATGAGACCACTGCCAAGAGTAAAACCATAGCCCTGAGATGAGCGACGATCAGGGCGAGAGTCAGCGTAGGAAGAGTCACTGTAGCCGGAGAGAACGGGAGGAATAGAGCCACCAAGAGTGAGAGCAAGGTCAGAGGTGGCACGCAGATAGCGCAAGACGCGCTTAGCAGCTGCCCAGTGCACGTCAGTGTGGCGGCCCAGACCAACAAAGCGAGAGAGAACACTGAGGGGATAAGCAAGGTCGGGGCGAGTGCACATCATAGCATACATGAGAGATCCAACGAGCTCAGGATAAGGCCGCAGCTCTGAGGAGGGAGCAGGGACGGCAGGGGCAGTAAGCTGATGGTTAGCGGGAAGAGGGGTGGAGACCGGCTTGGCTTGCGACATCTCAAACCGCTGGAGGATGGACTGAATGTAGAAAGACTGGGAGAGAGAGATGGTACGAGCAGCACGATCACGACGGATCTCCATGCCGAGGTAGTGACGAAGCTCGCCAAGATCCTTGCACATGAGACGCGCCTGCAGGGCTTTCTTGACAGCTGCAAGATCGGTTGAGTCCTCAGCAAGCAGCACCAAATCATCCACGTAGGCAAGGATGTAAAGCCTGTGGGGGGATGTGCGAATGAAAAGACTGGGGTCGGAAGTGGAGGTAGAGAAGCCAAGAGAGTGAAGAGTGGAGGCGAGCTTGGCGTGCCACTCGCGCGGGGCCTGTTTAAGGCCATACACAGGTCGCTTTAATTCCCAAACAGTGCCTGGAGGGAAAGGGCGAGGAAAACCAGCGGGGCGCTCAAGGAATATGCGCTCATGCAGCTCGCCCTGGAGGAAAGCATTGGAAACGTCCATGGAGTGGATCTCCCAATTCCAGCGAGCGCCTAAGTCAAGAAGGAGGCGGAGAGTGGGGAGACGGGCTGTGGGGGAGTAAGTGGCAAAGTAGTCAATGCCTTCACGCTGAGTGAAGCCCTTGGCACAGTAGCGGGCCTTGAAGACAGGAAGTTCGCCGGGCAGCTGCTTGACACGGAAGACCCATTTGCCTTTAACAATAGTGGCGCCAGGGGGGGGGACAGAGTCAATGTAGGAATTGGTTCTGGTAAATGCCTCGCACTCAGCAATGATGGCAGTCATCCATTCAGTGGCATGAAAGCCCGACACAGCCTCGGAGTAGGACAGAGGGGTGGGAATGGCAGCGGTGTCAACAGAAAGAAGAGTGGGAGAATTGCTAAAGTCACCGACGGTGACACACAGAAGAGGAGAAACAGGATGAATGTTGAAGAGCTCCTCAAAGCGATCTTCAAGAAGATTAACATTCTGGGGTGGAGAAAGACGAGTGAAAAGAGCAGAGTGTTGAAAGTTAGAAAGCGCGCGAGTCATGGAGCGAGTAAGGCGCGGGGAAGGGGGGGGAATGGGAACAGGTGAAGGAGGTGGAGAGGAAGATGGAGGTGAGGAAGGGACGGGAGCCGAAGAGGAAGAGGCGGGTGGGGAGGCGCCAGAGATGATGTCGGAAGGGGGGGCAGTAGAGGCTGGCGCGGGTGGAGGGGCGGGAAGGGGTGGGAGAAGGGGGGGGGGAGGAGGGGAGGGAATGACAGACGACGGCTGATCGAAATCAGACCAGCGAAGAGAGGGGACAGGAGGGGCGGGTGGGGGGGAATGGAATGGGGATCGAGTCTCATCGAAAATAACGTCCTGGCTGCGGATGAGCTGGTGAGAGGAAGGGGCATAGAAAAGGTAGCCAGGACAGTCAGAGTTTATGCCAAGGAAGGCACAGAGTTGAGTCTTGGGAGCGAGTTTCCCACCCTGACGGGACCGGTCTGCTGGATTGACAAGAACATGGGCGACACACCCCCAGACCCGAAGAGAGCGAACAGAGGGCTGGCGGCCAGTCCAAAGCTGGAAAGGGGTGGTACTAGGGCGATGAGGATGAGGGCGGAGGTTAGAGAGCAGAGCGGCATGGAGGAGAGCATAGCTCCAAAGAGAGTGGGGAGCAGAAGCATGGGTGAGAAGGCAGCGAGTAATTTCCATGAGAGTGCGATTGCGACGCTCAGCAACCCCATTCTGTTCTGGGGAGTGAGGAAGGGTGGAGGTCTGGCGAATGCCATGAGAAGCACAGTAAGAGGAGAGAGAGTGATGAAAGAATTCGCCACCACCATCTGAGTGGAAGCGCGCGACAGGACGCTGAAAGCGCAGACGAGCCTGCTCAGCCCAGCGAATGATCAGGGAAGGGGCGTCAGATTTGGCACGGAGGGGATAGACAGTGGCAAATCGTGAGTGATCATCAACCAAAAGCAGAAAGTATCGATGACCCTGGCGAGAAGCAGTAGGTGAAGGACCCCAGAGATCCATATGAACAAGGTCAAGGGGTTGGGGAGAGGCAGAGGGAGAAGAGGGATGGGGTGACTGGGATAGCTTGGCCTGGACACATGGGGTGCATGGAGGAGCAGGAGAAGGAGGAAGGGGGGGAAGAGAGGAAGGGAGGCCATGAAGAAGCTTGGAGGAGACCATACTGCGAAGAAGGGGAAAATTGGGGTGGCCAAGTCGATGATGGAGGAGGAGGGTAGGTTGAGTGAGAGAACGACAGTCGCAAGAAGGAACAGGAGGGGCGGAAGCTGAAGTGGCATGATGGGCAGGGGGGGGGAGAGAGACACGAAGAGTGTAGAGGCGAGTGATAGGGGAAAGCGTGAAGCGTGCAAGATGGCGGTTGCGATGATAGAGATCACAGTGGGAGTCACATTCTGGAAAGACAGCTCGCACACAAAGACGTTGAAGAGCAGAGAGAGAAAGAAGGTTGTGGCGGCAAGAAGGAACATAGAGGCCAGTCACAGCACCAGAGGGGGAGGCAGGACAGGGGAGAGAGGAGGTAGCAGTGCAAGTCATGGTCATGGTATCCCCAGCCCCTTGAATGGAGAGGGGATGGGGAAAAGAGCGAAGCACACCAGCGTCACGAAAAACAGAGTCAGTAGCACCACTGTCAAGAACAAACTCAAGCGTGCGAGGGAGGGAAAGAGCAGCAGCTGTGGGACCAAGATACTGAGAATCATTGCCATTAACAGAAGGAGCAAACATCATGGCAAAACGAGGGTCCATAAGGGGAGAAGCCCCCAGAATGCTATCCTGACTAGGCATAGTCACACTGAGAGCAGAGGTTTGAGTACTGGCACCAGAGTCGGCGGCCACAAGTACCGCCTGGGCAGAAGACTGGCGACGCTGACGAGAGAGTTGAAGCCAGTTGGGAGGGCGACCAGTGTTGCCAGCCAGGAACCAGTCATCGGTGAGTTTCTGGAAGCAGGAGGTGGCGGGATGATTGGTGCGACCGCAGGGCTGACCCTTGCGGGGCCCCTGACGAATGATGTAGGTGCAAGGAGGAAAGGTGTTGCGAGGGCGAGAGGAAGCGGCAGCGGCAGTGGTGGTGGGGAGAGGAGGGGGGGCGGAAGAGGGTGCGACAGCGGCGGCAGTAGGAGGGCAGCTGCGGAGGTTGAGCTCTGCCTGGAGGAGGAAGGCAGAGACACGAGAGAACGACCACTGGTCGGCGGGGCGCTCACCATACAGGGTGACATGAACACTGTATTCAGGAGTGAGGCCTGTGAGGAGGAGGGCACCGCAGACATGATCGGAAAGTTCGAACTTTTGAGCAGCAAGTTGGGAGGACAGCGTCTGCACACGAGCGATATAGTCCGCCATGGTGGTGAAGTCAGCAAGGCGAAGAGAAGTGAGCTCGCGTAAGAGGGCAATGACACTGATGGGAGTCTGCGACTGGAAGCGCTCAGTAAGATAGCCGAGAAGGTCCTTGGCATAGCGGATGTGCGAGCACTGAGGGAGAAGGGTTGGAGGTAGGCAGGCAAGGATGACCTGGCAGGCACGTGCGTTGGCAACATGCCAGTCAGCGAGAAGGTCAGAGTGAGATGGAGCAGAAGCAGAGGGCAGAGGGGCAGAGCGAGGAGAAGGGGTAGCGAGATGCTCAGAGAGGCGCTTGCGGGTGCTCTCGAGGGATTCAGAAAGAACACGAGCGAGGTCACGGGCAGCAGCATTGTCAGGAGCAGCCGCGGCAGTGGTTTGGGCCGTGGCCGCAATCCGCTCAGTTTCAGCGATAGCAGCACGAAGGCCATCAGCATAGGGATCGGAGGAGGTAGAGGTAGGTGTAGAGGCAGGTTTAGGAATGGCGCCAGAACCACTCTGCTGAGTGACAAACCAGAGGTTAAAGCCACTCACGAGGGTGCCAGACAGCGTGCGCTCAAGACAGTTCAGCCAACTGGGGAAGTTGACTGCGCTGCCATCAGGCGCGAGCTGAAGGACCAGCAGAGGGAGGGAGGGGAGGGCGAGAGAAGTCGCCATAAGGAGGAGGAGACAGCTGCAGAGCAGATGAGGGGAGAGGTATAAGAGGCGGAGGAATAAGGGGCGAAGCAGTCTGCTGCTGAGCCGCTGAGGGGAGAAAACAAGAGGAGGAGGGATATGGACGGAGTAGTCTGCTGCTGAGCCGCTGAGGGGAGAAACAAGAGGAGGAGGAATAGTGGGGGAGTAGTCTGCTGCTGCGCCGCTGAGGGGAGAAACTAGAGGAGGAGGGATAGTGGCGGAGTAGTCTGCTGCTGCGCCGCTGAGGGGAGAAACTAGAGGAGGAGGGATAGTGGCGATGTAGTCTGCTGCTGCGCCGCTGAGGGGAGAAACTAGAGGAGGAGGGATAGCGGCGAGGTAGTCTGCTGCTGGGCCGGTGAAGGGAGAAATAAGAGGAGGAGGGAGAGTTGTGAGGGAGTTCGCAGTTGAGCAGTTGAGGGGAGGGTAGTGAGGAGGAGGAAAGGTGGGGAGGAGTACCAACTTAAAAAAAAAAACGCAATCAACACCAGCTGCAGCAGAGGAGAGAAAAGAGGTGGAGGAAAACGGGTGAGATAGTGAGGGATGCACAAAGGAGAGAGGAAAGGAGGAGGAGGGTAAGGGAGGGAGGGCGGATTGTGAAAGGGCAGGGCGCGCTGCAGGGGAGGCAGGCGCGCGCGCTGCTCGACGAAGCGAAGCGCGCGCTGCGACGGCAGCACAATGCGCACGCGACGAGACGGGAGAAGGCGCGGAGCCGGGGGGGGGGGGGGGGGGGGGGGGGGGGGCTACAAGCAGAAATCGGCGCGCTACCGCCGGGAACGTGAAGAGGAAGAGGCGCGACGAAGAGGGAAGGCGCGGGGGAACGATATGAACGGGAGGGAGGCGCGCTACGGAGCGGAATTGAGTATCCGCGTGACTAAAGTGAAGAAAATCGCGAGGATACTAAGAGTGACTGTAAAGAAACGAGAAAATAAAAAAAAAAAGGAAAATCGTCTAGCTAAGTAGCGCGGAAATGGCCTAAGGGCCAGAAACTTTCTAAGAGATGCGGATAAAACGGAAACGCCTAGGACTAGGCTCTGAATACCATGTTAAAGTAAGGAAAGCCATGGATGGCGAGAGGCTTTGGTGAGGTTGAAGAAGTTGAACTAGGAGGAGAATGTCGAGATACAAAAGAGAGAGGGTTGGAAACCCTAATTGAACCTAGGGTGTGTTCGGTTTGTTCTAACAATTATGAAATGAACCTAAAATGAACCTGAGTGCGTAACTCGCTCTAAGCCCAGAGAAATAACAATATAAGAACACCAAAATAAAGGCCAGAGCGAGCTCTAGCCTACTCCAACACCTCTGGTTCTCCGCAGTCGTTCCAAATTTTTATGTCTTGTTTGACTACGGATCCTCTACCAGGTTGAAATCCCCCATTATTACTTTGGGCGGTGATGCGGGCAGCTTGTTCATGAAAGGGGAGAGACGGTCCTTGAAGGAAAAGCTGCGTGCGCTTGCCTGCGCTAGTAGATAAACCGCTATCATTCAGCACTCCAGCTCATTCCATTCCATCCATCTTCACACTCCCCGAGTCATGTTTAATCACCTCAGACATCCGGATATCAGGTGTGAAGGTCATCACCGCCACTCCTCTTGTTTTTTGGGACGGCGATAGGTCCGTAGGTCTTATATATGTCCAAAAAATTGTGGACCGCTCCTATCCTTGTAACCGCCAATACCAACACGTTTGCTGCTTTCCTTAACCATCTTAAGCACTTGTTCTTTTTCCCTGCGCTGCCCACTCCATTGACGTTGAGCGCGCTCAGCTTGAGTGTGTTGGATTTATTTATGTAACCACTGTCTGTAGACCCCACAGCATCCAGGGGTCGTAAGAATGAGTTGATAGCACCACACAGCATATCACAACAAATACCAATGCTAAAGCCACTGCTGCAGCTGATACCAATAGCTCAGACAGCTTTATTCCTAACACTCCTTCCACTCTAGTACACTGTCTTGCATCTCCCCTCCTCCAGCAGTTGATCATTTGAACAGTTCTCTAGTCTAGTACCATGGCCATCATGCCCTAGCGTGGTTTGAACGACGGCTCTGACGATCACTCGTCCCCTCATGCTTCAACCTCTCAAAATCCAGACACACAGGCCTCAACAATTTCAATTCTCCTGCCCAAAACAAAGTCCCTTATCCGACTGGCCTGACACCTTCACTGCCTCAGGGTGCTGGAAGGGCGCGTTCTGTCAATCCGCGCCCGCCAGCTGGTCGCACCAGGCCGGATACGAGAACGAGACCCACCACCACTCCTCCGAGTGAGGTCATAGACCTTGAATGGCGTGCACGTGACACATTCCGAATGCGAGTCCAAGGCATCTAAGGCTCCATCCGTGTGCCAACCAGGTGACGGCCACAGCAACTCTCAAACTTGGCGGCATATCGGAGGACCAGCGTTACGGGATAAAAAGCGTAACGGATACTATGTACTCAACAACAGGCCTGTCCATCCTGAAATAAGTGTAGAACCTGCCGGGTGCCATATTCGGTATCATCTGCATCCAGCGCATGCGTGCCTGGCGCCAATCATTATGGAGATGAACGTTGTGTCGACCAAGATGCAACGATAGTAGTGCTAAGGTTAGCACTAGCGGAGCAAGAATGGCTTCCAAAAAACCATGGAGTAGGGCAATTATTAGAAGGAGAGTACCTGTCATCCATTTCGGAGTGTGGAGTGATGATGTGAGTTGGAATGTTGAGCACAAAGCTACATTTGTACGGAGAGCTCGGAGATTTCACATTTTGACGCGCATGCTAGAGTTGAGTTTCCAAGGACATTGAACAATTCGATGCGCGTCAGGTTTCCGAGCTGCAAAGTCAACCTCGTTTTTGTCAAAGTAGTTGACCAGCGTTGCTGTGCTGTAACCCGCGAAACCCTTGCCGTGTCGCAATACCAGAAGTGCTACCGTACTCGGGCGATCGTGGTGAACATGCTCGGACTGCATTGGTGGATCGATTATATCGAGGGGCCTACACCGAGCCCATGATCTTCAGTCGCGCTCGGTATAGTCGATCGGTTCAACCACTAGATCCTTCGATTTTTGCACTTGCAACACGCCCTAACCCGTTGAAGAAGAATACACCATTTTACTGGGGGTGAAACACCTATAAGTCGTGGAACAGCTGAAATCCGCATTCACGTCCGTACCTGTCCTTATCTTGCTAGACCCCGAATTTGACTATGTCATCGAGGCCAATGCTAGCAATCAAGCAGAGGGCGCAGTACTAATGCAAGACCAAGGAAAAGGACTGCAGCCTATTACATACCTCAGTAAAAGACTTCATGGAGCATAACTCAATTACCCTATCCATCAAGGCATAAAGGTGTTATCTCGAAGGAAGAAAAACGATTGTCTACACGGACCACTGCATCCTCAAATGTCTGAAAACCCAACCAACACTCTCCAGGCGGCAGTTCCGGTGGATTGACTTCCTCGAAACCCACTTCCATTATGACCGTGAATTAGTCGGGGCACAAGAACAAAGCAAATGCACTAAGTCGCCCTGCACACGTTGCCTCCCTACAAGTCGATGACATGAACCCACTCTTAAAGGGAGTCTTCACACATGGATACACTATCGATCCCGAAGTGTCCATAGCAAAAAAGCGCCATCTTCTGCATTGGGATCAACACATCGCATACCGCAATGGTTCCACAAGAATATGGGTACATAGTTACCCTCCATTACATCAACTACTACTCGAAAAATATCATGGCGTTCTCTATGCAAGCCACTTCGATAGTAACAAAGCACTTGCAGGTATTGCGAAACATTATTATTGGCCCCACATGGCAAATGGCTTACAAAAATTCATCACCTCGTGCTATACATGCCAATAGAAGAGCCGAGTTGCTCCAGCCTCTTCCTGTCCCCGAACAGCCTTTATCTCGACTCACACGATGGCTCGCAATGAGGAGACAGCACAATTTTTCTTCCGCTACGTCATCTCGCAGCATGGCATTCCGACCACGCTGATCTCCGACAGAGATGTATCCAAAGTATACAAGCAACTTTTTTTGGTGAGCTCATGTCGCACACAAGGACCAAACTTGCCGTGTCATCATCTTGTCATCCCCAAACGAACGGTCAGATGGAGCGCTTCAACCAAATTGAAGTACAGCTTCTGATAGCAGCTCTCCAAATGGGATGCGCACCTGCCGGTTCTCGAGTTTGCGTACAACAACGCTACACACGCCGCAACAGGACAGACCCCTTTCTTCCTCACGCCTCAGAAACCGACAGTACCCGCCACGGTGCAACCCGCACATGACTTCATCACCATTATGCACCAGTTGTGGGAGCACATTCCAAAGACCATTTGACTATCCAGCAGCAACATAAGAAGCTCGCTGATCGGAGTCGCAACGATCGTTGAATCAAGATTGGCGATCAAGTGCTTCTGGATACATTCAATCTCGAGTGTGTGAGTACGACGGCTTTGCTAAGCTTTACGTGCTTGATACTGCTTTATTATGCATTATCTAGCTCATATATATTTTATAGCATGCTTTTGCTTGATTTCCTAGGTTCGTTGCTTTACTACATTAATTATAGTTATATGCACCGAACTAAGTTGAGTGCACCGATTCCTAGGCTTTTCGGTTGCCACTGAATTGCCTCGAATTTGGGAATGACTCGTTCGGGACGCTTCGCGACCCGCGGAACCTTCTAGTGTCACCCGGGTTACTGCCTTTGTGTCGAGCCTATATATAGCCTCGCCTTGTACCCAGGTGGATCATTCAATAGATTTATACTTCCTGAACCAGATCCTCAGACTTGGTAATGAGAGAGGGTTTACATGCGAGGTCTTCAACCCGCATAAAACCGGCCTTTCAAACCCGTGGTGATGACGAGGAAAGCAACGATACATGTATGTAAAACCAGTTCTGAGCAATTATTCTAATTCCTCCTCGATCCGGTTTCCGACCGTCAGATCGATTCAAATCTCAACGGCCCAGAGAATTTCGCCCAAACAACGAAGGAATCTGGAGCGTCGGATGGATTTTCTCCTTAGCGGCCGAGATCGGACGCGAATTTCAACAAAGGGAGAATTGCGCGACGTCCTAAATTCGCGCTTGTTGATTCTATAGTTGATTCGACTCGTAGTAAGTCGACCAGCACCTAGAATTCAATTATATTCGTCGCATAACTTCCTGTTAATCACCAAATTGGGGGAAATAGAGATAATTAAATAGGAAACTTGCGAATTTACGAGCCGAGCATGAGCAGATACGTGCGGCGCTCCCACGACTAAAAAAACTCCGTACGAACCAATCGGTAGCCCCCGCAGAAGCAGCAGAAGCAGCGACGAGGACGACACTAATACCGACAATTGTACCTATGACAACGGCAGTAGCAACGGTTGACCTTGAAGCAGCGAAGCTGAGGCAACCAGAGGGGTTCGATCCTCCAGTCAAAGGGAGCGATATTCGTCGATTTGTAGCTGAACTCGAAATATACTTTTAAGCCATTGGATGCATGACCCCGACAAAAGACGTAATGCGCATACGGCTCGTAGCATCACTGTTCCGAAGCCAAGCTCTAGAGTGGATTAGCAACAAAATTGTCCAATGCGAAGGGACGTGGGCGCTGTTTCTGGCAGCACTAATCGAAGAGTTTGATGCATTGAACAGTAGCTACTACGGAACACGACGCAACCAGCCAAATAGTGGCATGGGACGATCGGCACCACCCACGACTGCCGACCCGATGGAGAACGTGGCTAGCAAAAAATGAGACGTGTGAATTTTGCGGTGCTACAGGCCATCGTGTTTTGGCGTATTGGAAAATGAAGATAGCACGTGCTGAGCTGAAGGGCAAGAACAGTGCGGCAAGCAGGAAACGGACAATGTGGCTATTTCGGAGAGGGCGGAAAAAGGATAATATGATGGTGCCAATTTAAAATGTCACGACCAGCCGGCACCAGGGAAAAGTGCTGAGACCAATAGAGACTCCGCTAAGCAAGACCCTGAACTGACCAGAAAACTCCTGCCGTACACCCCGACAAGTAAGAATATTACTTCTCGTGGTTTTCAAGCCTTTATTAAGGGATATTCAGAAATTAAACCGGTACCGGGTAATATGGGGTCCCCAGTCCGGAGCGTTAATATGGGTCAAGCGTTTCGAGGAATTGATATTCTCTTCCAGCAGCACGATGTTAAGCCTCCCCGCCGTTCCCCATAGTGAAGCCTAGTACAAAGGCTTAGGGGAAGATTCCAAGATCAGGAGAAGCTGTACGAGCCTCGGATAAATCCTTCTAACCCTACCCAATTGATACGTGATATTAAGTTAGCAGCTTCGAGTAGAGGACCTAGGGATGATACATTTGATCTACCCTATGATCCTATTAGCAATACCATCTACAGCTACTCGGGGCGGCAACAACCACTAATCCTTGTGTTGATCCGCAACGGGCAACGCCTCCAGGTACTGGTGGACAGTGGTGCGTCCCACTCGGTGTGCGACCGCGGGACGTTGGAGAAATTTGGAGGGTCATCGGAGGAAACCCAATTTACAGCAACGATGGTGGACGGTACGAAGCTTCCCATCCACGGTGAGTCAACACTGCATCTGCAGATAGGGGCGTTGAGGTGGAAGCCGAAGTTGCCAATCACAAACATAAAGGGATTACACTTCATCTTGAAACCCCGATATTGACTGGGTCAACCGGAATGCGTGCATCTACAGCAATGGGAAACGTGTGGAGCTAAGAAGCTGGACGGATACAGGGGATGTTCCTGAAACGATTCTTGCACGGTACGAATGGACAGTGAGCAATGGTAACACGGGTCAATTAGCACTGGTTATGGCATTAGTAGAGGAGGAGAAGCCGAGTTCGGAGCTACCTGCAGCAGTACATGAGGTATTAACATAGTAAAAAAACATCATGCTAGATGACCTGCCTGCGGGAGTGCCTTCTTGGGCTGTCCTTGTGTTGATGTTCAAGATCCGTCACTTCGAGAGCTTACGACGAACTCATTTCTCAACTAAACGCAAATCCGCTCGGTAGGATGTTGCGCCTTAGGCTTAGCTACCATCTCCAATTTGAATCACTTAGAAAGATGGTCTAGAGAGTGAGAACCAAGTAAAAACGTCCAGCAGCCGCATGACTAGAATGGTAGAGGAAGTACAAGCATGAAGCATAGAAAGTTGGAGTTGGGGACTCCAAGAGAACCATGAGAGGGAAGGGGTTCTCCAAGAGCTAGGGAAGGATAGTAGGAACCTTCCTAGCAGCAAGGATGCAACCCTCATCATGAGGTCCTTGAGGTGTCACATGCAAAATCCAATCTAGTTGGATTTTGCCTAGGTGTTGCAACATTTGCAACCCATGCTAGAAACTTCTAGCCACCCCAATCCAAAAGTCAAAGTTGCCTTCCTAACCACCCAACCAAAGATCCCTTTATAGTCATGTCCCAATAATCGCCCAAAAGGTAATAAGAAATCCAAGTCTTGGAAATCTTGTAACTTGGGCGATCTTGGTCGGAATAAGGCGATCTTGGTATCGTTGGAAAGCTCTGAATTTCTCCTGCATGATCAAGCATGTAGACTTGGAGAAAACACAGAGATGATAATATCCAACAGCCATGCACAATGACATATGCTCATGCAAACAATGCACGCATGAATAGCACGAGCACTCGGCAGGACGTTAGGATGACATGCACTCAGAATGACGTGCATCCAACAAACTCCCCCTCAGACTAACGGACTGCATGCACACACATTGACACACATGCAAACTCTCATGCACACAATCACACATGCACTCATGACACAGCTGCCCACACTAATGCAATGCCATGCCACACATCTTAGCACACTTCCAATGTGCGCTCTCGGGAAGTCTCTTGGTGAGAAAATCTGCCGCCTGCTTGCTAGCCTTCACATGGTGAAGCTCAACAACTCCCTCCTTCACCATCTGCCTCACCCAGTGCCACTTAATCTTCATGTGCTTGTTCAGCCCATTCAGGATAGGATTATTGGCCATGCCAATAGCAGCTTCGTTGTCAGTGAAAAGTGGTGTAGGTCCCTGCTGTTCAGCTCCCATGTCCTCCAGCAGCTTCCTCAGGAGCACGATCTCCTTGATGGCATGGTACATCGCCATGTACTCTGCCTCTCCGGAAGACTGAGCAATCTCACTCTGCTTCTTGGACCTCCAGCTCACTGGTCCACCTCCGACCATGCACACAAAGCCGCCAACTGATGACTGATCCTCCTCCTCTGAGGCCCATGTGGCGTCGGTGAAGCACGACAGCTTCAAGGTTCCAGGCGTGATCCCATCTGCTCCAAACTGTTTCAGCTGCCCGCCAGCTGAAAACTGAACACCAGCAGATGCCGTTGATCCGAGGTAGCGCACCAAGCGCTTTGCCACCTCCAACTGCTCCTCAGTGGGCCGCTGCACAACTCTGGCTAGCTGCCCCACTCCAAATGAAGCATCAGGTCGCGTATGCACAGCTGCATACATCACACTCCCAATGAGTGACTGGTACTCATTCTGCTGCTCATCCTCGAGCACATCATCCTCCTCAGCTGCCTTCTTCAGTTTGAAGCCCGCAGGGAATTGTGTCATCACAGTGCGACCCCCAGTCACACCATAACGCTCCATGACACCAGAGATGTAGTGTGACTGATGCATCTTCAGCCACCTCCTCTCAACATCCCTCTCAATCTGCAGCCCCAAGTAGTAGTGGACATCCCCCAGCATCTTGCACTTGAAGTTGTCCACCAGCAGCTTCTGTGCCCTCTCAATCTGCTCCATGGAGGGTGAGAACAGCAGTATGTCATCGACATACACCAGCAGCAAGAGCAGCTGCTCCCCCTCTCCAAGCAGGAACAAGCTGTGATCCGCTTGGGACGTCTTGAAGCCTCCACTCAGCAGCACCTCCTCCAGCTTCTCGTACCAGCACCTGGGCGCTTGCTTAAGACCATAGATGGCCTTCTTGAGCTTGCACACCCGGCTGGTCCCATCCTCATAGCCGTCGGGCTGCGCCATGTAGATATCCTCCAGCAGTATTCCATTGAGAAACGCTGTGGTGATATCCATCTGCTTCACGTGCCATCCCTTCACAGCTGCGCCAGCCAGCACTGTCCTCAAAGTTGCTAGCTTAACAACGGGAGCGAAGATCTCCTTGAATTCAACCTTCTCTTTCTGCTGAAACCCCTTGGCGACCAAGCGGCTCTTGAACCACTCCAGTGCACCATCAGCTCCACTCTTCACCTTGAAGACCCACTTGCTGCTGATCGGCCGTCGCCCCTCGGGTAACTCAACAAGCTCCCAAGTCCCATTCTCGATGACACTGTTGAACTCCGCATCCATGGCAGCCTTCCACTCCTCCTTCTGGGGTCCACTCAGTGCCTCCTCCACTGTGGCTGGTTCTCCAGGCAAGGGTGTGAAGAAACAGAAGGCCATCTCCTCATCCTCTCCCTCATCCGCCTGAACCGCCATGGCACCTTGCTTGGGTCCTCTGAAACGGCTATACTTCAGCCTTGAAGGTGCTGCTGCCACTCTCTTCTTACGGGTTGCAGTCTGCTGCCCATGTGGTGAAGCTCCTTTCTGCACACTCCTCTTGGTGACCTTGGCAGTTGCAGCAGGCTCGGGCTGAGATGGTGAGTCCACACGTGCCGACTCATCCTCCAACCCCTCCTCCGCAGCAGGACCAGAAACTTGCTGCTCACCACCGCCACTGTGGTCACTGGTCAGCTCTGACCCAGGGAGGTCATCAGGTGCAGCTGAACCTCCTCCACTGCAGACCGCTCAATCTCCTGCAGACGCAAGCCAATCTGCACCTGCTGCTGCTGCTGCTAGTCCTTGTACATGACGTCCTCCACAAACTTGACGTCACGGCTGACCAGCGTCTTCTTGCTCTTGGGGTCCCACATCAGCCACCCCTTCGAGTCAGGAGCCATCCCAAGATGGACAGCCCACACAGCAGCAACTTCCAGCTTGTGCCTCTGCTCCTTAGGCACCATCACAAGCCCCATGCAGCCCCACACCCGCAGCATATCAATGGATGGCTTCTTCCCAAGCCAACACTCATACGGAACCCAATGCTTGTCGCCAACATGCGTCAAGACCCTGTTCTTGACCGTGATGACATGGCGAACAGCTTCAGGCCAGAACTTGTAGGGCATCCCAGCAGCCCCCAACAAGGTCTTAGCCGCCTCGCCAATGGTCCGGTTGGCACGCTCAGCAATGCCGTTCTGCTGCGGTGTTCCAGGGCAGGTCAGCTGGTGTCGGATGCCGTTCCTCTTGAGAAACTTGGTGAATTCCGCTCCAAGGAACTCTCCACCACGGTCACTCCTCGGGACCTTCACCAGCCGCATCGCTTGCCGCTCCACCATCGGCAACCAATCCTCCTTGATCGCCGCTGCAGCATCGCTCTTCTTGGACAAGGGACGTGCCCACGTGAAACGGCTCCATTCGTCCACCATGGTGAGGAAGTACAACACTCCCCCAGTCCCCTCCGTCCTCATAGGACCCACCAGGTCCATGTGCACCACCTCCAATGGTGCCTTGGCTGATCCCTCCGCACGTGGAAACGGGAACCGCGCAAACTTGTTTTGCATGCACGCCTCACAACTGCCATAGTGAGTGCCATCTCCTTGCAGTTGCAGCCCATGCACGCACTTCTCCTTGTGCATCACCTCCAATGTAGAAACAGCCACGTGTGCGAGCCGCCGATGCCAAGTCTCCCAATCCGCTTGGCCCGAGGTAGCCGACGCCTATACCGCCGCGCTTCATCCAATCAGCTCCTCTCCTTGCACACCTTGCTGCTCCTCCTCAGTGACGCTCTCTTCCACTGATGCCACTGCTGCCGCCTTGCCCGATTTCCGCCAAGGGAGGACCGGGATCTGCCACATGCCCTTGTGGACATCCCCTTTCTACCGAAGGTCCCAAATGAGGCGCTTATCGTTGCAGGCATGATAACGCTCCGAGCCAATCGTCTCGGTGTTCACACCTGCATCTCCCAACCGGCCGGTAGAAATCAGGTTCGCGCACAAGTCCGGCACCCACAGCACGTTCTTCAGCCCCACGAGCTCTCCATCCGCTCCCATGAACTTGGCGCATCCCATGCCCATGACCTTGGCCTTGGCGCCCGTCGCGGATCTGACTGTAGAGATGGGTGCGGGCTGAATCTCATCGAGTAGGTCCGCACGAGGAGTCATGTGCCAAGAGCTCCCGGAATCAAGCACCCAATGGGTGAGAGGGTGTAGGAGAACCTTGGCAGCCATAGCGAGGTCGGTTGCACCTTCGTTCACGAAGAAGAAGAACCCGGCCTTCCGCTCCTCAGATTTGCCGCCTTTCTCCTCATCCTTCTCCTCTCCACTAGCTCCCATGACTCCCCCACTCCTCTTGCCACCATGCTCGTTGCTCGATGAAGACGGGGTCCAATCCTTGGGTCGTTGGTAGCACTTCCGCCAACGATGTCCGCGCTTCTTGCAGTAGAAGCACACCTCCCCTTGACCCCCGCCGCCATCCTCCTTAGGGTTGTCTTTGTTCTTGCCCTTCCACTTCTTCTTGAAGCCACTCTTTCCACCTCCAACTCCATAGCCAGCCCCCTCCTCCGAGCGCTCCACACTCCGGCGCCGCAAGTCCTCCTCAAGAATGCGCGCCCGGATGTAATCCACGCTCCATTGGGGTTGTTGGGAGTTGAGGTTGATTGCAAGGGCAGACCACGACTCCGGCAGCCGTATCACGATCTCCACGCACTGCACGAGCTCCGGGTACACCACACCGCCGCCTTGGAGCTTCGTGAAGATGTCGCGCATCTCGTCCAACACCGGTTGCATCGGCTCTCCATCAACGAACTTGATGTCGCGCAGCCGCCGCGCGAGTAGCACGATGCCGGTAGCGTGTGTCGGTGAGTGCACATCCAGAAGCTTCCTCCAAGCCTTGGGGCCACACTCTGGATCACCCAAGAGGTCCTTGATGTGGTCAAGCTGTCGTCCGCCAACCGCTTGCACCATGAGCATGTACGCGTCGAACGATCGCTTCATCCACGCTCCTTTCAGCTCTGATACCACTTGATGTTCAAGGTCCGTCACTTCGAGAGCTTACGACGAACTCAATTCTCAACTAAACGCAAATCCGCTCGGTAGGATGTTGCGCCTTAGGCTTAGCTACCATCTCCAATTTGAATCACTTAGAAAGATGGTCTAGAGAGTGAGAACCAAGTAAAAACGTCCAGCAGCCGCATGACTAGAATGGTAGAGGAAGTACAAGCATGAAGCATAGAAAGTTGGAGTTGGGGACTCCAAGAGAACCATGAGAGGGAAGGGGTTCTCCAAGAGCTAGGGAAGGATAGTAGGAACCTTCCTAGCAGCAAGGATGCAACCCTCATCATGAGGTCCTTGAGGTGTCACATGCAAAATCCAATCTAGTTGGATTTTGCCTAGGTGTTGCAACATTTGCAACTCATGCTAGAAACTTCTAGCCACCCCAATCCAAAAGTCAAAGTTGCCTTCCTAACCACCCAACCAAAGATCCCTTTATAGTCATGTCCCAATAACCGCCCAAATTAGATATAACCCCAAAAGGTAATAAGAAATCCAAGTCTTGGAAATCTTGTAACTTGGGCGATCTTGGTCGGAATAAGGCGATCTTGGTATCGTTGGAAAGCTCTGAATTTCTCCTGCATGATCAAGCATGTAGACTTGGAGAAAACACAGAGATGATAATATCCAACAGCCATGCACAATGACATATGCTCATGCAAACAATGCACGCATGAATAGCACGAGCACTCGGCAGGACGTTAGGATGACATGCACTCAGAATGACGTGCATCCAACATGTGTAAGACCGAGTACATGGCTCTTCATCATGGGGCAAAGGAGGTAGTGTGGCTGAGGCGTTTGTTGGAGGAGATTGGTGTTGGTCAGATGGAGTCGACTGTGATGTTCTGTAACAATAAGTCGGTAGTGAAGCTAGCCAAGAATGCTTGTCTTCATGGGCTGACCAAACACATCAGGCCTAAGTGGCATTGGGTGAGGAGGCTCCTGGACAAGGAGGTGCGGCTGGAGATTGTGAAGACCCAGCAGCAGGCGGCTGACATTCTCACCAAGCGCCTAGCTGAATCTTAGCATTGGAAGGGAATGAAGCTTGCTGGAATGAGTGTGCATTGAGAGTGCATGCTTGAGCTATGGCATGTGGGATGGCGGTTGGCAGCCAAAGGGGGAGTTTGTTGTGTGATGCTATCATCCGCATTCACTTCAGTCTGCGCCCCATCATATGTTCGTGCGTTGCATGCGTGGTGTGAGCGTGTGCAAGAATTTGTGTTTGGTGTGGTTTGGATTTTCTGAGTGTGTGTGAATGTTATCTTGCTTGAGCAGATATCTAAAATGACTCCTCTCCTCAAGTGCTTCCCGACGAACCATGAATCGTTGCGATCGGAGCTAGAACGATAAAGTTATAATGGTTCGAAATTTTGATTGGGATGCGACAACTATGGGAAGTTGTGAAGTGACTCAATATGGGATACGGACTTTTGAGGGTTGGGAAATTCGTCCCCATTACTGTAGATGCTGCCAATTGGTTGGGAGAAGCCAAAACAGGCTGGCAAGTGTGGCCAAGTTGGGTGAGGTGGATTGTGGAGGTTGGGAAAGTGACAAAAGTAAAAGTAGGGTTGCTATAGGGAGGGGATTTGATGTGCTTATGAGGTTTCCTTGGTTGGGACTCCCTAGGGACCTTCCCTCCCATCATCCTCTTCCCTTCTTTCTGGTTTCTAGCTACTCCAACTTCCTTGTGTGTGAACTAGTGAGAACTTGTGAGACTATTGTGGTTGAGAACTTGTGCAGAATACCCCTTAGTGCGCCAAAATTCATAACTCGATTTGTACTCCATCTTTTGATACGATTCAAATTGGGAAAGATAGCCACTTTTAAGGGCTACAACATAATCGAGTTTGAGAGAATTCCAACAGTGCGTTTTTCGTCGACGGTGTTTCTTGTGACGACGACATTTCTGTCCATAATTCTAAGTCAATGATTTTGAGAAAATTGGGCTCCTAATCTTCGTAGACTCGGTCCTTAGTCTCTAACATGGATGATCCCCTGACCCATATGGAACACCTCGAGGCGAGTAGAAGATAACTCACCACCACGGTCGGAATGTAGCCGAGGCTCTTGAAGACCCTAGGTGCCACCCCTCGCTAGTAGCCACGGCTCGAGGACAGTAAGAATGTCAGCCTTTCGTCGCAAGGGAAACACAGTGGTGTAGCGGCCGTAGTCGTCCACTAAAATCAAGAAGTAGCGCTCCTGAAGTGGGCCAAGGACAGGGGAAAGGCCAGACGTCCAAGTGCAAGGTCTGTAAGGGAGCCGTGGTGTGGGGGAACGAGGAGGAGTGAAGGTCAGCGCGCTGCAACCCTCGACGCAAGGAGTGCACGGCGGTGTAGGCGAGCGAGGAAGTGGGGTGAGCGACTCTGGGAGACCTGACACCAGAAGGCGATGTACCATCTTACTAAGAAGTGAGAAGGGCGGGAGACCTAGACAGTGGTGCCAAAGGACCGATGCATGGGTGAGTGACCGCGACACAACAGCAACCTGACATGATCTGACCTAAGCGGTGCGACCTAATGTGTAGTGAGTACAGACCAGAGCATGGCTTCCTATGAGAAGTGGTTAGAAGCACCCCAGTGGCACCAACGGTGCAGGAGGCAACAGGCTCGTCCGGAGGCAAAGTGGTGAATATTCCGAGGTCATGGAACTGACTGACACCCACCAAGTTTCTGTAGAATGAGGGGGTGCAGTAAGTTGTAAGGACCCCAGAGGAGGTTGCTAAGCACGGGAGAGTGGTGATACTGTGGGCAACGACATGTCCTGCTGAGGGGTCAGCCAAGGCAATAGTGACTGGAGTGCATAGCGGCGTATGTTTCGGTGCAGACAGGGAAGAAACAACTGGACGCCCAAGTGTCTAGGGTGAAGGAAAAAAGCGTAGTCGCTGAGGTCGTACCCGTGCCGGCGACAAAGGTGGGTACTAGGCTAGTCGTAGCTGCAGCTCCCACACAAAGACCCTGAGAGGCTCCTAGGCTAGAGACTACACACGCACCACGATTGGAAACATAAATCCCTACAAATGCAGCCGGGAGAGGTCCTAGACTAGGTAGTGCAACATTACCCCGGTGAATACGTGAATGCATTGCGGTGGAATCGTGTTACGACCAAATCGCCCACCGTGAAGGTCGTCGAGGTGACGGTAGTAGCTGGACGCGGAGTGGTCAGGACACCAGCAGGTAGTGCAAGCACCAGAGCCAGTCAGGATCTGGTACCCGCAGGGACTGACGTCGCGCACACTGCTTGCTGAGCCGCGGTCGGGGCTGTCAATCCTTGGACCCTCAGTTCCCCATTGTCGGGGGTGTTGCAGCTGTTGTGGCTGCGGCTTACCCTCCTGCTGCAGAACTTTAGAAGACGCCATGATAGGCACTAGAGATGGCCGAGCATGGTGGGGAGCAGCTAGGAGTGGCCGAGTACGGTGTGGTGTGGTCTAGTATAATGGAAAACGGCTAGAAGCAGTTGGGAGTGATCGGGGTAGAAATTGGGTACGGGTATGGGTACTGGTATGGATACGGGTACAGGTACTGACTGGTACGGGTAGCAGGTACTTCTACCTCAAGAGGGTGTTGGGGGGGGGGGGGGGGGGCAAGGCCTTCTAGTCAGGTGGTCATCGGACCTTCAAGCTGGGAGGCACGAGGCCTTCTAGCTTGGCGGGGCGCGGGGTTTTCTAGTTTGGGGGCACGAGGCCTTCTAGTAGGGGGGCACAAGGCCTTCTGCCTAGGGGACACGGGTACTTCTATCTGGGGGCCATGAGGCTGACTCAACCATTTACGATGGAAGAAGCGCTTCATGGACCACACAGGGACAAAAGGTTGACGTCAAGGGAATAACAGCCAATTGGAGAAATAGGACTTGGGAGCTGGTGCCGTTACCCGTGGCGAAGAAGGTTGTGACTTATAGCTGTATCCCAAGGATCAAGACCGACAACAAGGGAACTGTGACATTCTACAAGAGCAGGTTGGTGGAGAGGGGATAGCAGCAGAAAGAAGGGGTGGACTTCAAGAACATATTTGTTGCAGCTGCAAAACCACCAACGTTGCGTCTCCTACTTGCCGGTGCAGCCGTGCATGGTTGGGTGATAAATGGACATCACCACCGCTTTTCTCTATGGGCTTGTAGACTAGAAGGTCTACGTGATGAAACCGCCGGAATATGAGGATGGTACCGGGCATGTGTGCAAGCTGAAAAAAGGCTATCTATGGCCTAGGCAAGCACCTTGCTCGGTACAAGAAGCTAGCGTTGGTGTTGAAGGAGATAGGCTTCGAGGTGAATGCATGTGGTAAGAGTCTCTTTCTTATGGGAGGGGGAATGAACCTCGTCATGTTTCTGGTGTACGTGGATAGTATCCTCTTGTTCGGGAGCAGCAAGCAGGAGGTGATGAAGGTACGGCAGAAGCTGATGCAAAACTTCAAGTGCAAGACCTTGGGGGAGGCACAACTACTTGCTTGGAATGCACATTGAAAGTGACGTCAACAACAGATTGGTGAAGCTGCACTAGGACAAGTACATCAAGGACATGGGAAGCAAGTACGACGTTGAGGTTCTCAAGGGGAGGAGGGAGCATCTTGGAAAATGGGAGTTGTTTCTCACAGGTTTTGCTGATGCATCATGGGCCGTGGTGAAATGAGGGCATGTTATCAATGGGAGGATATGTGTGTGTGTGATTGATGGTGGGCCCATGAGTTGGAGCTCAAAGAAACAGGTGAAAACAGCGGGTTAATCTGCTGAAGCTGAATATATGTCTATGTACCATGCAGCCATGGAGCTGTTTTGGCTGACGAAGCTGTTGGAGGAGATAGGGCATGAGCAAAAGCAGCTACTCCACTGTTTTGTGTCAACATAAGTGCATTTTTTATGTCCAAGAATGCTGTGCTACATGGGCTTAACAAGCACATGCAGATCAAATGGCATTGGCTGCGCATACAAGGAGGGGCAGATGGGAACCCTTCAGCCCCTCTGTATGAAGACTCAGCAGCAGCTGGCAAATCTTCTCATGAAGTGGTTGGCTGAAGAACCCCAATGGGGTTGAGCCAAGCTGTGCGGCATGGGCCTTAACAAGGCTCATGCAATAAGGTGCAAGCAAACATCTGCTTGTGTAGGAGTTTGTTGGCTGCCGTTGAGGGTGCTGTCTCTGGGGGTCCCGAAGCTGAGGGTTATATTTTGGCGGTCCTGACGCTGGAGGTACTGATGCTAGAGGTTCTAGCAAAGGAGACTCGGACTCCGAGGGTGCACAGGCCCCGCGTCGTTCAGCAAGACTGGCAGCAGCAGCCGCTAGAGCAAAAAAATCAACAGCCTTGTCACCTCTGGTGACTGGACTTCACCTTATCTTAGTTTTCCCTTGACGGACTATCCACCCAATACCCTGTTGCCTCTCCCTGGACCATTTGGCTTGTTTTTCTCCGTGTTCTCTATCTCCTCCTCTCATCTTTGACCCACATGGTGCCTCTTCCTCCTGGAATTCTCGTCGTTCCACTCATGCTCGCCCTATGTTTCCTGCTCCTTGCTTTCACCCTATGCGATTGTCCTCTTTGTGTCTCTCCTCCTCCACTCCTCTCCCCTCATCAGTCGTCTCTCATTCTCTTCCCTCCTCCGTTCTCTGACTTCAATCGGACCGCTTGTCCTATCGCCTCTCGTGTCCTTTCGTCCCTTGTTACCCACCATATGGACCCTCCTTTGACTGTCTCAGCTCTTGTCGCTACTCAAACTTACTTTGCCTCCAAACACCACCTTTACTTGCTCGGTCAGTCTCTGACACTGCCCATCTTTTGTATATGAGAGGTGAGTTTGCTCTTGGTTGTAACGTCCTAGAGGACAGACAGTTTGAGCTGCCCATCTCTATGCCATGCTGCTATCCCCTACAATAAACCCAGGCGCCTTTGAAATCTCGGCCCCTCGCACATATACTCAGGCGGTCTCAAGACATTGGGCCGCTTAGTGGATAGTAGCCATGGACGCGAAGATGGCATCTTGGAGGTCCACAGGCATGCATGTCCATGCTAATCCCCCTTCATGTGTCGCACATGGATCGTCAAGGTGATGCGGCCACGTAGAATATTGTCTGTTTCGAGGGGCGTGTCAAACATATATGCTGCTTATTGTGTAGGCTGTAGTGGGGTAGCCCATATGGGGTACAACCCAAATTAGGGTTTCCTACTTGTACCCATCATGCTGCTAGTTCATCCATTCCTGCTGCTAGATTCTGACATGGTTTCAGAGCACTAGGTCCATAGGACCGTTTTTTTTTTTTTTTTTTTTCGGGCCCACCTACCGTTGCGGTTACCGCGCTACCCCACGTGTTGCCTGCCTGCCTGCCTTGCCTTGTGACGTGCTGCGCTGCGCGCGCCGTCCTGCAGCCCTCGCGCTGCCTACTGCTGCCCTAGGTTAGCACGCCGCCTCTGCAGGCCCGTCAGCCCTGCGCGCCGCCCCTGCAGAATCGTCAGGCCCGCGAGCCGCCCCTGCAGGCCCGTCAGGCCAGAGCGCTGCCCCTGCAGGCCCCGCCTCGCAGCCACGACGCGGCCCCACCTAGCCCCGCCCTGCAGCAGCCCGCGCTGCGTGCTGCAGCCCCGCGCATCGCGCTGCAGCTCCGCGCGTCGCGCTGCAGCCCCGCGCGTCGCGTCCGCTGCCCGCGCGTCGCGCTGCAGCCCCGCGCGCCACGGCTGCCGTCCTCGCGCAGCCCGCGGCGGCTTCGCGCGCCGCGCCCGCAGCTCACGCTTCGCGCTGCAGACCCGCGCGCCGCGACTGCCCCTGTTTGTCGCGGCCCCCCCCCGGACGTCGCCCCGGCCTGTCGCGACGCCCCTCCTCTGGACGCCGCCCCTGCCTGACTGCCGCTGTCGCTCCTGCAGCAATTGCCGCGGAGCGCCTTGCCATAGTTGCGGCCCCGCCCTGCAGCAACTGCCGCGGAGCCTTCTGCCGCCGTCGCGGCCCTGCCCTGCAGCAGCTGCCGTGGAGCCTCCTGCACCTGTCACGGCCCCGCCCTGCAGCAGCTGTCGTGGACCTGCCCTACCGCCGACGCGGCCCTGCTCTGCCGCAGCTGTCGCGGCCCCGCTGTCGCCGCCGTCGTGCGCCTACACGGCTGCCGCTCACCGAGCGCCGGCCCTGACCGCATTGGTGAGCACCTGCCTTGTTCGCGCCCTGTCGCGCCACCTGCCTGCGTGCCTGCCTGCCTGCCTGCGTGCCTGCCTGCCTGCCTGCCTGCCTGCCTGCCACGCCTGCCTGCCTGCCTGCCGCGCCTGCCCTGCCCGCGCTGCTACTGCTGCTCCTTCTGTTACTACTGCTAGGCTGCTGCTGCTGCTGCTGCTACTACTGCTACTGCTGCTACTGGCAAGTGGCAAGATGCAGCTCCAGAGACGTTTACGCGAGTCTCTCATGCCCCAGCAGCTTAGTGAGTGGTACGCTAGTTGGGGTTGTCGCGGTAGCCGTCGTAGCTGTCGCCCTGGAGCTGGTCAGTTGGGAGCGTCTGGCAGTGGCCAGCTGCAGCTACAACAACGTCCATGCGAGACACTTACGTCCCAGCAGCTCCACGAGTGGTACGCTCAGAGTCGAGGGTCTTTGAGTACAGTTCGCTGCCCGTACGTCATTCGCACAGGTGATCGGGCTGGTCAGCCTTGCGGGACGCTTGGTCACACACAGTCCCACTGCTTCGCCCGTCTGAGCGACGCCTGGCGTACCGAGTTTGGCGACGAGGCTGAGCTCCCCACCTGGCTGGAGCTGCTTGGACAGAGGGTAGATATCTTTGCTCTTGACTATGATGCTATTCTCACTGCCATGTATGCATTGCCTACTAGTGCTGACCGTGCCTGTTACCTGTGCGTACCGCCTGACCCAGGTATAGAGCCTGCTGCTCTAGGTGCTGGTGAGGCTGCTGCTCTAGGTGCTCGTGCGTCTCCTGCTCTAGGTGCTGGTGAGGCTGCTGCTCTAGGTGCTAGTGAGTCTCCTGCTCTAGGTGCTGGTGAGGCTGCTGCTCCAGGTGCTGGTGAGTCTGCTCTCTCTGGTACTGCGCCTGCTGCGGTCTTGCACACCTTCACCCTTGACTCAGGAGCTTCTCGCTCCTTCTTTCGCGACTGCACCACACTCACGCCGCTTAGTCGGCCAGTTGCAGTCTCCCTGGCGGACCCCTCTGGGGGTCCAGTCCTTGCTCACTACTCCACGGTTCTGCCGTGTCCGGCCGCCCCGTCTGGCTCGCTGTCAGGTCTTTACCTCCCCTCGTTCTCTACGAACTTGGTGAGTGGAGCTGACCTCCAGGATGGGGGGGTTGACCTGTTCGCTCCTGCGAGTCAGCGAGTGACTCACTGCACGTGTGCTCGGACGGGCCGACACCTGGCCACGTTTACCCGTGCGCCTGGCTCAAGTCTATACACCCTGACCACTGAGTCCCCTCAGGTAGCTGCGTCTGCGTCTGCGTCAGGTCAGCTAGCGGCCCCCTGCTCGTGTCGCGCTTTGTCGCACCAGACCCTCCTTTGGCACCACCGCCTTGGTCACCCCTCGGTGCAGCGCCTTCGTAGCATGCACCGCCGTGTCCTTGTCTCTGGTCTTCCCAGGGTTCTCCCTCCCCTCCCACCCTCGCCTGCTCCTCCCTGTCTTCCCTGTGTCGAGGGGCGGCAGCGCGCCGCACCTCACTCCTCCTCGTTCCCTCCCACAGAGGCTCCCTTGCAGACTCTCCACCTGGACGTGTGGGGCCCAGCCCGCGTCCGTGGACAGGGCCACGAGCGGTACTTCTTGCTGGTCGTCGACGACTACACGCGTTACACCACGGTCTTTCCCTTGCAGCGCAAGGGGGAAGTTCCTGATGTTCTGATCCCTTAGATCCGCGCTGCTCGTCTCCAGCTCCGCGAGCGGTTCGGGACGGAGTTTCTTGTCCTGCGTCTGCACTCTGACAGAGGTGGTGAGTTCTCCTCTGACCTCTTGGCAGCCTTCTGTGCGGAGCACGGCATCCGCCAGACGTTCACACTTCCGGCCTCTCCGCAGCAGAATGGGGTTGCTGAGCGCCGCATTGGCTTAGTCATAGAGGTCGCTCGTACCTCCATGATCCATGCGGCTGCCCCCCATTTTCTGTGGCCGTTTGTGGTCCGGTACGCCGCGCATCAGCTCAACCTCTTGCCCCGTGTCTCCTTGCCGGAGACCTCGCCCACACTGCTGTGGACGGGGAAGGTTGGTGATGCGTCGCGTTTCCGGGTCTGGGGTGCCCGTGCCTTTGTCCGCGATACCACCGCGGACAAGCTCTCCGCCCGCGCTGTTCCCTGTGTCTTCCTTGGCTTTGTCCCTGACGCGCCTGGTTGGCAGTTTTACCACCCCACCTCGCACCGTGTCTTCTCCTCTCAGGACGTCACATTTGACGAGTCGGTTCCCTTTTACCGTCTCTTCCCCTACTGCACTGCCCCGCTCCCCCCCCCCACCGCTCTTCCTCGCTCCATATGCTCCCCAGGTAGGCCCCCTCCCCGCTCCCAGTCCTGCTCCTTCAGGTGTGTCCCAGGTAGACCCTCCTTCCTTGACTGCGCCGGTTGAGGTCACTGGTGACTCAGGTCCTACTGCGAGTGGTCCTGCTCGGGGTGCTGCTTCTGGGGGTGCTGAGCCTGGGGGTGCTGAGCCTGGGGGTGCGGAGCCTGGGGGTGCGGAGCCTAGGGGTGCGGAGCCTGGACGTGAGGAGCCTGGGGGTACTGAGTCTGGGGGTACTGAGTCTGGGGGTGCTGCGCCTGGGGGTACTGAGGCGTCTGGTGAGCAGTCTCCCTGGAGCGGCCGTCTCCGTAGTCGCTCCGCTGGTGCCTCGCCGCTGCACTCTCGTCGTCGTCTCCCTCTCTCCCCACAGCAGCTGCGTGAGTGGTACGTTAGCCGTCAGGGTCGAGCTACTGGGGCTAGGGGCCCTGCTGCGGGAGGCGCTGGAGCCGGTGACTCTGCTACTGGAGTTGTTTCTGCTGGAGGCCCTGGAGCTGGAAGTGTCGGTTCTGGGGGTTCTACTGCTGGTGGCGCTGGAGCTGGAGGTTCTGGAGCTGTTGCGAGTGATGGCGCTGGAGGTTCTGGAGCTGTTGGAGGTGCTGACACTGGTGGCGCTGGCGCTGGAGGTTCTGGAGCTGTTGGAGGTGCTGGCGCTGAGGGTTCTGAGTCTGCTGTTGCGCGGTCTCCTTGGAGTAGCCGCCTTCGTCCGCGTGTGCCTCTCACCTCAGCGCAGCTGCACGACTGGTACGGTCGTCGTCAGGGTCGCGCCTCTGGAGCTCGGGGCTCTGCCGCTGGAGGTACTTCTGCTGACGTCACTGGAGCTGGGAGTGGTGCTGGTTCTTTGCCTGCTGGAGGTGCTGAGCCTGGAGGTGCTGAGCCTGTGCGTGAGGAGACTTGGGGTGCTGTGCCTTGGGGTACTGAGCCTGTGCGTGAGGAGCTTGGGGGTGCTGAGTCTGAGGGTGCGGCGCCTGAGGGTACTGCGACTGCTGGTGCGCGGTCTCCTTGGAGTGGCCGCCTTCGTCCGCGGACACCTCTCACCTCACAGCAGCTGCACGACTGGTACGGTCGCCGTTAGGGCGCTCGTGGAGGTACTTCTGCTGACGTTACTGGAGCTCCGAGTGGTGCTGGTACTTTGTCTACTGGAGGTGCTGCGTCTGGGGGTGTTGCTACTGGAGACACTGAGGCTGGAGACCCTGGGACTGGAGGTGCCGGTTCTGGGGGTGCTGTTGCTGGTGGAGCTAGCGCTGGAGGTTCTGGCGCTGCTGGGGGTACTGGGGCTGCTGGAGGTGCTGGAGCTGCTGGAGGTGCTGGAGGTGCTGGTGCTGGTGTCACTGCACCGACACGACTGTTCTTCGCTCCGCCGTCTCCGTCGTCTCAGCCACCGCCTGACTCTGTGCTTCGCCAGGTTCTTAGCCTCCCGTCTTCTACTGGTCTTCCGTTACTGCCTGGCTCACCGCTGCGTGCTCCGTCTCCTTACACTGAGCAAACAGGGAGTCTTGCTGAGCGTCGTGAGCCTGCGTCGCGTCCTGTCTCGCCTGTCCGTTCTGGTCGTCGTGTTTCTCGTCCGCGTCAGCCGGCTGTCCCCGGCGCACACCTCGTAGTCCGTCGTCCTTCCTACTTTCCGCAGCCTGTTCCTCTGCCACCCCCCCTGCGTCCTCTCTGCCTGACGTTCCGGACCCTGCGTCTGACCGGTTTCGTGCTGCACACCCTACTGTCACGCGTCTGTTAGCCACTGTTGTCACTGACCCGTCGTTTGCGCCTGCTGCTGCGTTTGCCTTGGTTGCTGAGCTTGTTGACTTTGCTGCTGCCTGTCGTCTAGACTACGCTGCCAGTCTTGTTGCTGCGTCTGAGTCTGTCTGTCCTCCGTCCGTCGGGGGTGAGTGTGCTCTTAGCACGGACTGTTAAGAATAGAGAGCAATGAATGAATGGACTAGGTGAGGGGGAGAGGGTACAAGACTATCGAGAAGTTTGTTGTACCCTCTAAGGAATCACCCCTACACAACCTAGAGATATATAATATGAAACATATAATTTGACACACCCCCATAGGTGAAGTAGGGGGGATAGCCAAACCTAACAGTGGTCACAAGACCAGTCAAGCAGAAGAGCAAATAAGACAAAGCCCAGGGTGGATCTCAAGGACACCACACAATCTGAGCACAAGCAGGTGGCCACAAGGCCAGTTCACATGCAGTTTTATAATAGAGCAAGTAGTACAATGATTACAACCTAGCAAGTGTAAGCATGCAGGAAGATATATAGAGATCACAGTACAAACAGAGTCAAGCAGTAAGCAAGTGAGGCCCAGCAGGTACAAGGCCTAGAAGAGTACAAAAACGCTGATGGTCACAAGGCTGAAGCGCCTTGGTGAACACATCAGCAGTGTTGGCCTCAGTGGCCACGTAACGTAGACGAAGCTGACCACGCTGCTGCAGCTCTCGAGCAAGGAAGTACCGCAGGGCGATGTGCTTCGTTCTGTGCTCCAGTCTGTGTTCCTCACACAAGGCAATGGCAGCCTTGTTGTCGACGTACAGCACTGGAGGAGAACGAGGCCGCTCTCCCAAGTCGGTCAGCAGGTAGGTCAGCCAGCGTAGCTCCTGGGCCGCCATGGCTGTGGCGTAGATCTCAGCCTCACAACTGGAGCTGAGAACAGAAGAAGAGCGTGTAGAACGCCAAGAAACTGAGCCAAAGCCAAGGCTGAAGGTGTAACCCTGAGACGACCGCTGAGTAGCCTGGTCGTCCGCCCAAGAAGCGTCTGAGTGTCCAGTAAGTACAACTCGGTCTCGCCCTCCAAGCACTAGTCCCATGCCCGACGTACTGCACAAGTAGCGCAACACCCTCTTAGCGGCATCCATGTGCTCCTTCCTGTGACGGCCAGGAGCGACATAGCGTGCAAGGATGCTAAGAGGGTATGCAAGGTCAGGTCGAGTGCAGGTCATCAGGTACATGAGGCAGCCCACAAGCTCTGGATACGGGCCACTCGGCTCTACGGACTCATCCGAAGGCAGAGCTGAGAGCGAGTGACCGGTAGGCAGAGGAGTGGACTGAGGCGAGGAGTACGTGAAGCGGAAGCGCTGAAGGATCTGCTGCACCATGTGTGACTGAGTCAAGGTGATGGTGCGCCGTGCTCTGTCCCGGGTGATCCGCAAGCCAAGATAGCTTGTCAGTTCACCCAGATCTGTGCACGTGTGTCTCTTCTGCAGCTCCGACTTCACGTGGGCGAGTGCCGCAGTGTCAGCAGTGGCAAAGACCAAGTCGTTGACGTACACGAGGATGTAGAACGGCGGCAGCGAGGTGTCGGTGCGTAGAAACAGCGACGGGTCAGCAGTAGAGGGAGCAAACCCAAGAGCCGCAAGTGTCGTCCTCAGTGTGTCGTGCCACTCATGTGGCGCCTGGCGGAGACCGTAGACCGGCCGCTGGAGTCTCCACTGGGTACCAGGAGGAAACGACCCAGTGAAGCCAGGAGGGCGGCGCAGCCAGATCTCCTCGTGCAGGCTGCCCTGCAAGAAAGCAGTGCTGAAGTCAAGTGAGTGAAGCTCGTAGTCACGGTGAGCGGCTATGTGCAGCAGCACCCGAAGAGTGGTCATCTTCGGGGTGGGGGAGAAGGTCTGGAAGAAGTTGACTCCCTCTCGCTGACTGAAGCCTCGAGCAACGTAGCGCGCCTTGAAGACAGGAGGAGAACCCGGCGGCCGCTTCACCCTGAAGATCCACATGCCACTGACGATGTTCGCCCCAGGTGGGGGAACCTCGTCGACGTAGGTGCCTGTGGACTTCCAGGAAGCCATCTCTGCGTCCATGGCTGTCTGCCACTGAGAGGAGTAGGGACCCGCCATCGCCTCAGCGTAAGAGCGCGGGGTCGAGATGTCTGGTGCATCCGGGTCTCCCTCAGGGGCAACTAGCATGGACACGAGGTGGGGCAAAGCAGCAGCAAAGCACTGGAACTCCTCCTGTCTGTCCTCAAGGACGTCCGTGCCAAGAGCACACTCACCCCCGACGGACGGAGGACAGACAGACTCAGACTCAGCAACAAGGCTAGCGGCGTAGTCTAGACGACAGCGGGCAGCAAAGTCTATCAACTCAGCGACCAGAGCAGACACAGCAGAGGACTCAAAGGTAGGGTCAGTGACAACAGTAGCTAGGAGACGCGTGACAGTGGGACTGGCAGCACGACAGGAGTCAGACTCCGGGTCAGGAAGAGTAGGAAGAGAGGACGCAGGAGGAGACGGCAGAGGGACACGCTGAGGAGCAGTGGAGGGACGCAGAGTCATGTAGTGAGTGCCAGGGACAGGAGGAGGACGCTCACGTGGGACACGACGACCAGTGCGAGCAGTACGAACAGGCGACGCAGGACGAGACTCAGGCTCACGACGCTCCGTAAGACCTCCTGTCGGACCTGTGTAAGGAGAAGGACCAGGAAGAGGCGAGGCAGGCGGTAACTGTGACTGCGACTGGACAGGCGGAGGACACTCTACGGAGGGAGGAGGACAAGGAGGAGGAGCCTGACCAAGAACCTGCTGAAGGAGCGGCACGAAGTACGGTCGCGGCCGCGCAGCGTCTCCAGAGCCAGCAGAGACACCAGCGCCAGGGTCCTCAGTACCAGTAGTAGCTCCACCGCTCGGGTCCTCAGCACCAGCAGCAGCTCCACCGCTCGGGTCCTCAGCACCAGTAGCAGCTCCACCGCCCGGGTCCTCAGCACCAGCAGCAGCTCCACCTCCCGGGTCCTCAGCACCAGCAGCAGCTCCACCGCCCGAGTCCTCAGCACCAGCAGTAGCTCCACCGCCCGGGTCCTCAGCACCAGCAGCAGCTCCACCTCCAGGGTCCGCAGCACCAGGAGCTCCACTCCGAAGACTGCAGCGCCGCGTGTACCACTCTCGGATCTGCTGAAGGGAGGGGAGCTCCCGGGTAGGAGGGGAAGCACTGGTACCAGCTCCAGCAGCACCTCTTCGGAGGCGGCAGTACTGTAGGTACCTCTCCTACAGCTGCTGGGAGGAGAGGGCTCCTCCAGGTGTAGCACTCTCAGGCTCAGCACCTCCAGACGCAGCACCCCCAGACTCAGCACCCCCAGACTCAGCACCCTCAGGCTCAGCACCCCCAGACTCAGCACCCCCAGACTCAGCACCCCCAGGCTCCGCACCTCCAGGCTCCGCACCTCCAGGCCCTTCATTCATTGCTCTGATACCATGTTAAGATTAGAGAGCAAAGAATGAATGGACTAGGTGAGGGGGAGAGGGTACAAGACTATCGAGAAGTTTGTTGTACCCTCTAAGGAATCACCCCTACACAACCTAGAGATATATAATATGAAACATATAATTTGACACGGACGTCCTTGAGGACAGGCACGAGGACCTTGAGTGTCTTGCGGCTGCTGCGCCTCATCTCGTGGCCATGCTGCTTGCCCCTGAGGGAGACCCAGATGCACCAGACATCCCGACCCCGCGCTCTTACGCTGAGGCGATCGCAGGTGAGTACTCCTCTCAGTGGCAGACAGCCATGGACGCAGAGATGGCATCCTGGAAGTCCACAGGCACTAACGTCGATGAGGTTCCCCCTCCAGGGGCGAACATCGTCGATGGCATGTGGGTTTTCAGGGTGAAGCGGCCGCCGGGTTCTCCGCCTGTCTTCAAGGCTCGTTACGTTGCCAGAGGCTTCAGTCAGCGTGAGGGAGTTGACTTCTTCCAGACCTTCTCCCCTACTCCGAAGATGACCACTCTTCGGGTGCTGCTGCACGTTGCCGCTCAGCGTGACTACGAGCTTCACTCTCTTGACTTCAGCACAGCCTTCTTACAGGGCATGCTGCACGAGGAGATCTGGCTGCGCCACCCACCTGGCTTCACTGGGTCGTTCCCTCCTGGTACCCAGTGGAGCCTCCGGCGGCCAGTCTACGGTCTCCGCCAGGCGCCTCGTGAGTGGCACGACACACTGAGGACTACACTTGCGGCTCTTGGGTTCGCTCCTTCGACTGCTGACCCGTCGCTGTTTCTGCGCACCGACACTTCCCTGCCGCCGTTCTACATCCTCGTGTACGTCGACGACTTGGTCTTTGCCACTGCTGACACTGAGGCTCTCGCTCAGGTGAAGTCGGAGCTGCAGAAGAGACACACGTGCACAGACCTGGGTGAGCTGCGCAGCTACCTGCATGCCAATAAACGCACTCATACTTTGGAGTCGGGAACAATAAAGCCACCCGACCTTTGCTGCATTGGTCGATGGGCTTTTTTGCGGGAAGGGGGGGGGGGGGGGGGGGGAGATTGAGAATTGATTATCACAGCATCGTCAATTCTCTTGTTCCATCCGGCCATGCATGCATGTGCATGTGCCCATCCATGCATGTACTTGTGGCTGTATATGTGATGTGCCCGTGTTAGTGCATATACAGTACATGGAAGAATTCACCTGGTCCAGCATGCATGCATCAGGCCCTTAGATTCGTTTTTTGCCTGTCTGATTCGTCAGAGTAGTACACAGTTTTTGTCTGAAACTCTCAGAGTTGGTAAAAAAAAAAGGCTGAAATTTCAGAGTGTCTGAAAGAAAAAGTCTGAACATTCGAAATCAATGTATTCAATGTTCAACAGAAAGTAATTCAATGTTTCATTCATCTGATACCGAAACATGCTAGGCTAAGGGGATTTTGGGAGAACGTGCTCTGACGGCGAATCTGCAATGTCTGACGCGAATCTTGTGTCAGGGCGAATCTATGGTGATTGGGCAAATCTTTTGGTGATTGAGCGAATCTTGTGTCAGGGCGAATCTGCAATGTCAAATGCGAAATTTTGGTGATTGGGCGAAATCTGCAGTGCTCTGATGGCGCAAATCTGTGGTGTCATGTCAAATGTTCTAGCCATTAGTGGGTTGTGCAATAGGGGGTACAAACAGTTAGGGTTTGAATATGTACCCCAATCTGTCTAATGCAACTCATTCCGCTACGTTCAGAGCCCACGTTATCAGGGCAAAACATCCTGATTACCCTGAATTCAGGATGCAGTTTTAAATTTACCCTGTCATTTCAGAATAGTTTCAATATTTACCCTGAGGTCTCAGGATGTTTTTATCTGAAATGACCTGAACATTCAAGATGGCCGTGGTGTACTTCCCTGTAGCGTCAGGGTGAATGTCGAGGCCTACCCTGACGCATTATTTGAAGGGGGGAGGGGGGGGGGAGGGGGTCCCGTTTCGGGGGGAATTTCTTCCCCGGGGACTTTTGTCTCCGTTGAAATTCTTCCCCGTGTATGTTTCCCGCCTTCGCACAATCTCCCCTCTTTCACGTTTGTGTTCCGATCCCCCGCGTGCTCTGCGCCATAGTCTCCTCGTGGACGGACAGCAACGGCCCGCAAAAACCCACTCCCCTTCGTTCCCCGTTACCCTCCCTTCTCTCCCGCTAAACTTTGAACCCTGAACACTAATTTTTTTGCCCTGACAGGTCAGGATTAGTTTCTGCAAAAGCCCTGAACATACAGGAAGGCTTTGGAAATTTCCCCTGACAAATCAGGGCATTTTATATTATTCTAGAAAAGTGCCCTGAGGGCTCAGGGTGCCCCAAATCCCAGCACGGGCCCTGGCTACGTTCACTTTGTAAGATGGTATCAGTAGTAGGTTCGCCGTTCCTAGGGCCCACCTAATCTCCGCCGTTCCTATTCACCGCCGTTCCTAGTCTCCGCTGTTCCTAGTCTCCGCCGCCCGTCGACTTACGTCTCCTCTAGCCTTGGTGTGCCCCCCCCCCCCCCCCCCCCCCTGTGTCTGTCCTAAGCGCACTAGCCAGCAGGCCCGCTAGCGCCCTAGCCACGAGTCCCGCTAGCGCCCTAGCCACCAGGCCCGCCAGCGAGCCCTGCCAGCGCGCACGCCAGCGCGCCCCGCCGACGCGCACGCCAGCGCGCCCCGCCAATGCGCACGCCAGCGCGCCTCGCCAGCGCAAACGCCAGCGCGTCACGCTAGTGCGCACGCCAGCGCGCCCCGCCAGCGCAAACGCCAGCGCGCCCAGCCAGCGCGCCCCGCCAGCGCAAACGCCAGCGCGCCCCGCCAGCGCAAACGCCAGCGCGTCCCGCCAGCGCAAACGCCAGCGTGCCCGCCAGCGCGCCGCGCGCGTAGACCCGCTGCGCCGCCCGCCAGCCAGCGCTCCGTGCCGCCCGCCTGTCCGCATGCCGTGCCACCTGCCCGCCTTCACGCCTGCGCGCCTGCCTACACGCCACTGACGGTCTCACCCTCCCGCGGCTGGCAGCCGCGCTCTCCCACTTTCGCCCCTTATGGCGACCTCCCGCGTACTGCGCTTTGACCCTGAGGGGAGACCGATAGACTTTAGTACGTGGCTTACGCAAGCGCAGCGCCACCTTAAGAGCCAGCGGCAGGATGGCGTGCACTTGTTCGCACACGCATCCGGTACTCAGACCGCTCCCCAGCAGCCTAGCCCGCTGCCCACTACCCCACCGCCTACTCCTGAGCAGGAGGCCGAGTACCAGCGCCAGTTCCTCGCTCGTGACGTGTGGGAGTCTCGTGACGCCGCTGCCTGCCTCGCCCTGACCGACCTTCTCCCGCCGACAGAGGCAGTCCATTCCACTCAGGTCGAGTCTGCTGCAGATCTGTATAAGGCTATTGTTGATCGCTACTCCACTCCCTCCTCTGCTTCACTCAGTCGCCTCCTCGTACCCTTTATTTACCCTGACCTCGCCTCCTGTGAAACTGTCTCAGACCTAGTTACCCACCTTCGCTCCCTTGACGCTCGCTTTCGCGCTGCTTGCACTGAGGACCAGCTTGCCCTTGCCCCGCCCCCTATGTGGCTCACTATTCACTGGCTAGTCACTCGCCTCCCTGACCGCCTAGCCACAGCCCGCGACGCGCTTCTTCTGAAGCACCCCACTGAGCTTACCATCGATCTTCTTGAGACCGCTCTCTCGAAGATCGAGAGTAACCTCCTCGCAGTTGCCTCTGCCTCTTCCGCGCCTCCTCCTCGTCTTTTTGAGGGGTGTGCGGTACCACAGCTTCCCACCTTCACTGCCTCCCTTGCCACCCCCGCGTCTTCTGCCTCTGAGGAGACGGCGGCTGTTTCTGTCTCTGGCGGACAGAAACGTGGCAAGGCCGGTAAGAAGGGTTGGAAGGGCGGCGGGGGTACCGGGGGTGGTGCGGGCAGTGGTGGTGGCGGTGGAGCTGGTGGTGGGAGTGGTGGTGGGGGTGGCTCGGGACCTGACGGCCCTCCTCTCGACGGTGGAGTTTTCACTGGTGGTGAGGGGTTCCAGCAGCAGCAGCAGCAGCCGACTTCTCAGCAGCTGCCACCGCCTGGACAGCAGCAGCGGCAGGGACAGCAGCAGCAGCGACAGGGCCAGCAGCAGCGCCCGCCACAGCAGCAGCCTCAGCAGTGGGGCCCTCCGCAGCCGTGGGGCCCTCAGCAGCAGTGGAGGTCCGCGGGTCCCCCGAGCACTGGGCGCAGTGCCGCCCCCTCCAGTCGGGGACCGCGCTCGGCCGGCCGCGACGTTGGTCCCTGTGAGTACTGGATCCTTACGGGTCCTCGTAGGGACTCGTACTGTGGCCGCCCTGACCACTCTGCTGCACGCTGCTTCAGTCGTCTCGACGACCTCTACCTCTTGCACCACGGCCCCTCCGCTCCCCCGCCGCCACGCTGGGGGACGCTGCTTGCTCGTGGTATTGCTGTTTTTGATATGACTATGGATGATGCTAAGTCTTATGCCATCTATGCTGATGTTGACTATAGTGCTCCTGGATCTGTGTACTTGCCTGTACCTAGCTTAGGATCTTTGCCTGTTGCTAGAGTAGGTGCTAGTGTAGGATCTTGTTTAGCTACTAGTACAGGTACTCCCTCGGCGGACGCGTCTCTCTCCTTCACACTGGACTCAGGAGCGTCGCACTGCTTCTTCCGCGACTGCACGACTCTCTCTCCGCTACCGGCGCCTGTCCCTGTAGCACTGGCCGATCCCTCCTCGGGACCGGTCATTGCGACTCACGCCACTACTCTCCCGTGCCCAGCTGCTCCTTCTGGTTCCCTGACCGGCCTCCACGTTCCTACGTTCTCTAGGAACCTGGTTGGTGTGGGCACCTTGGCGAGACAGCACGTCGGAGTCTGGGTTGAGCCTTCTGGTGACACCGCAGTCTGCGTCGACGGTGACACGTACGCCCCCTTGGCCACTTTCCGCCAGGAGCCGGGCTCTGGTCTGTACACCCTCCACACCGACCCCCGTCAGGTTCCCCCGTCCCACCAGGTAGCCGGGTCCAGTCAGGTTGCTGTGTCAGGTGTAGTTGCTGCGTCGTGCTCGTGTCGGTCGCTTGCCCACCCCACCGTTCTGTGGCACCACATGATGGGGCACCCGTCCCTTCCTCGTCTGCGCGCCATGTCCAGTCAGCGTCTTGTCTTAGGCCTCCCCCGAGTCCTCCCACCACTCCCGCCGTCCCCAGCTCCTCCGTGCGGTCCTTGTGTCCAGGGTCGGCTTCGCGCCACCCCTCACTCCTCCTCCCTCCGTCCGGCCACCGAGCCCTTCCAGACACTCCACTTAGACGTCTGGGGCCTTGCCTCCCGCCTTGGCCCTGAGCGGGAGAGTTTCTTTCCGACGTGACTTCTACGCTGATCCGGTGGCTCCTCGCCACCGAGGGCACTCGTGGTCGTCGTGTCAGTTGTCTCCACTCCGACCGTGGGGGTGAGTTTCGCTCCGGCATTCTCGCCAGATTCTGTGCTGAGCAGGGCATCACCCAGTCCTGGACTCTTCCAGACTCTCCACAGCAGAATGGGGTTGCTGAGCGCCGCTTAGGCCTGGTCATGGAGATCGCCCGCACCTCCATGATCCACGCCCGCGCGCCCCATTTTCTGTGGCCCTACGCGGCTCGGTACGCCGCTCACCAGCTGAACCTCTGGCCTCGCGTCTCTCGGCCAGGGGCTTCACCGACCAGTCTTTGGACAGGGTCCCCTGGTGTTGCGTCGAGGTTTAGTGTCTGGGGCTGCTTGGCTCTTGTCCGCGACACCTCTGCGGACAAGATCTCGCCTCGCGCCGTCCCCTGTGTCTTCCTTGGTTTCCCAGAGGACTCCTCTGACTTCACCTTTTACCACCCTCCCTCCCACCGGTTCTTTGACTCTCGTGACGTCCGTTTCGACGAGTCCGTCCCCTACTACGTCAGGTACCCCTCTCGAGGTCTCCCGGTTCCCCCCCCTCCCCTCTTCCTGGCTCCAGCTCCTCCTCCTCCCGCCCCTGCTCCATCGGTACCCCCCCCTGTTCCCGCTCCGTCTGGTGTGTCCCACGCTACTCCCCCTCCCTCGATACCTCCCCAGGTCTCTCCTCCTTCCCCACAGTCGTCCTCACAGCCTCCGCAGCAGCCGCCAGCGCTTCCTCTACCGGCCACTGCGGACTCTGAGGGTGTTGGTGCTCGAGGTGAGGGCTCTGGCGGTGCCGGTTCTGGGGGTGTTGGCGTTGGCGCTGAGCGTGCACCTGCCGCGGCTGCCCGTTCCGAGGGTACTGGAGCTGGTGGTGGTGCTGGAGCTGGTGGTGTTTCTGGAGCTGGAGAGTCTGGGGCTGGTGCTGGTGCCACTGGAGGCACCACGACTGGGGGTGCGGGTACACCTCCTACAGGTACTGGTCGTGCTGCCGCAGGGGGTCCTCGCTCTGGGGGTGCTCAGCCGGGTCCTGTCGAGGGTGGAGCCGGTTCTTCTTCGTCGTCTCCTGACACCACTCCTCCTCCTCACCCCTACCCGACTCGTTACCAGGCCCTTCTTCGTCTAGAGCGTGAGGAGCAGCAGCGTTTGGAGCGTGAGAGGTCGGAGGTTCAGCAGCGGGTGGAGCGTGAGAGGTTGGAGTTGCAGCAGCAGCAGCAGCAGCAGCAGCAGCAGCAGCCGCAGCCACAGCCGCCGCAGCAGCAGCAGCAGCCGCCGCAGCAGCCGGAGCAGCCTCCGGCCCCTGTTTCTGGCCTTCGGGCCCTTGGTCTCCCCTCCTCTCCTCCTGTGTTCGGTCCTACGTTTCCTCCTCCGGACTCCACTCCGGCTGTCTTCCCTCGTTCTCAGTCTCCTCCGTCCCCCCCTCCTCTCGCCCACACTTGGGCCTCTCGTCCTCCTCGTGCTCGTCCCTCGTCCCCTGTCACTGACCTCCGTACCGTGTTGTTTCGTCCTAGTCCTCCTCGTTCTCCTCCGTCTGTCCTTCCTCGTCCTCCTGAGTCTTCTTTCACTGCCTCCCTGTCCACTCCGGTCACTGACTACTACCGCACGTACCGCCCCACTCTCTCTCGTGTTCTCGCCTCTCTTGTTACAGACCCTCGTGCCTCTCCTTCCTCCGTCGCGGTCCTCACTGCCGCTGTCACTGACTTTACTGCTACGCGTCGCCTTGACTACGCCACTCGTGTTGTGGCCGCTCCTCCTGTCCGTCCTCTGTCCGCCGGGGGTGTGTCTGCCCTTGGCTGTGACGTCTCAGAGGACAGACAGTTTGAAACAGAGTTCCTGGCAGCTGCTTCGCCTCATCTCTGTGCCATGCTGCTCACTCCTGAGGGAGACCCCGACGCTCCTGACATACCTACTCCTCGCACTTACGCTGAGGCAGTGTCAGGGCCTTGGGCCTCTCAGTGGAGAGCTGCCATGGACGCAGAGATGGCCTCCTACAGATCCACAGGCACTTACGTTGACGAGGTTCCCCCCCCAGGGGCGAACATTGTTGACGGCATGTGGATCTTCAAGGTGAAGCGGCCGCCGGGATCTCCCCCAGTCTTCAAGGCACGCTACGTGGCTAGAGGGTTCAGTCAGCGCGAGGGGGTTGACTTCTTTCAGACCTTCGCGCCCACCCCGAAGATGACCACTCTTCGGGTGTTACTGCACGTAGCAGCGCAGAGAGACTACGAGCTACACTCTCTTGACTTCTCCACTGCCTTCCTCCAGGGCAGCCTACACGAGGAGATCTGGCTGCGTCGTCCTCCGGGCTTCACTGGCACTTTCCCGCCTGGGACCCAGTGGAGCCTCAGACGACCGGTCTACGGTCTCCGCCAGGCACCCCGTGAGTGGCACGACACTCTCCGCTCTACTCTCTCCGACCTCGGGTTTGAGCCGTCTTCCGCCGACCCGTCGCTGTTTGTTCGTCGTGGCCGTACACCTTTCTTCGTTCTGGTCTACGTTGACGACTTGGTTTTTGCCACGGTCGACACAGCTGCACTGGCGGAGGTGAAGTCCGAACTGCAGAAGAGACACACCTGCACTGACCTTGGGGAACTGCGCCGCTACCTTGGCCTGCAGATCTCCAGGGACAGAGCCGCTCGCACCATCACTCTGACTCAGTCACACATGGTGCAGCAGGTCCTTCAGCGGTTCGGGCTTCAGGACTCTTCTCCTGCCCCCACTCCTCTTGCTGTAGACCACAGACTCACTGGGCCTTTTCCTGACGAGCCGTTCGAGCCCAGTGGTCCCTACGCAGAGCTGGTGGGCTGCCTCATGTACCTGATGACGTGCACTCGCCCGGACCTCGCCTTCCCTCTTAGCATCCTGTCTCGCTTTGTTGCGACTGGGAGACACCGTCCTGTTCACTGGGCGGCGGCTAAGAGGGTGGCGAAGTACCTTGGCGCGACATCAGGCATGGGGCTTGTACTTGGAGGGACACAGCCAGTTGTACTCACCGGTCACTGTGACTCCTCCTACGCTGACGACGTTGAGACTCAGAGGTCTACGCAGGGTTACTGTTTCAGCCTGGGTTCTGGAGTTCTTTTGTGGAGGTCTACTCGGTCCTCCTCTGTTGCGACTTCTACCGCAGAGGCCGAGATCTACGCTGGAGCCCTTGCTGCTCAGGAGCTACGCTGGTTGACCTTTTTGCTCACTGACCTTGGTGAGCGGCCGAGCTCTGCACCGACCCTGTTTGCTGACAACAGGGCGATGATTCTCCTGTGTCGTGAGCCTCGACTGGAGAGCAGAGTGAAGCACATCGCCATCAGGTACTTCCTCCTTCGAGAGTTGCAGAGACGCGGGCAGGCTCGTCTGGAGTTTGTGGCCTCCGAGGCCAACACTGCAGACATCTTCACCAAGGTGCTTCCGCCTTGTGACCACCGCCGGTTCTGTCTGCAGTTGGGCCTCGTTGAGACTGGGTCGAGTAGACTGCAGTAGTGAGTGCTTGTCTCTTGTCTTTGCTTGTAAAGCATATATTTGCATATACACTCTTGAACTGGCCTTGTGGCCGCTGTTTGCGCTCAGACTGTGTGGTGACGTTGTGATCCACCCTGAGCTTTGTTTTGTCTCTTGTTTATGACTGGTCTTGTGACCTTAGGTTGTTTGTTGTTACTTTGCACTCCCGTCAAACATTGCATGTTTATATTGTCTAGGCTGTAGTGGGTTACACCTTAGGGGGTACACAAAGTTAGGGTTTACTACTTGTACCAAACTCTGTTCTAGTTCATTCATTCCTGCTCAGTTATTTCTGACATGGTTTCAGAGCAGGTCCTTCGCTAGGACTGTTCTTAGGGCCCACCGACTTACCTACCTGCTTACCTTCGCTTGTTTCCGGCCCCGCTGGCCCCGTCGATCTAGCACGATCTAGCGGCCCTGCGGCCCCGTCGAAATTTTTTTTTTTTTTTTTAGCGGCCTCTCACGGCCCCCGTCGCGTCGCCCCTTAGCGCCCCGATCGGCCCCGTCACGCCGCCCGCGAACCGCACAGCGCGCCGCGCTCACAGCCCGCGAACCGCCCGCGCACAGCCCGCGACCCGCCTGCGCAGCCCGCGACCAGCCCGCGCAGCCCGCGCACAGCCCGCGAACTGCCCGCGAGCAGCCCGCGACCTGCCCGCGAACCCCCGCGAGCCGCCCGCGACCCGCTTACGCAGCCCGCGAGCAGCCCGCGCAGCCCGCGCTGAGCCTGCGCGGCTCGTGCGCTGACCGCCGCCGGCCCGCACGCTGCCCGCACTGCTCCCGGCCCGCCGCTGCTGAGCCCGCAGCCGCCCGCGCACCGCCGCTGCTGAGCCCGCCGCCGCCCGCGCACCGCCGCTGCTGAGCCCGCCGCCGCCCGCGCACCGCCGCTGCTGCGCCCGCTGCCGCCCGCGTATCACCGCTGCTGAGCCCGCCCCTGCTGCGCCGGCTCTCGCTGCCGCCTGCTGCGCCTGTGCACCACTGCAGATCCTACTACTACACTTCCTGCTACTGCTGCTTGTGCGCCACTACAGTCCGTAGGCCCCACCGGCCCTGCTGACCCTGCGCACGCCTGTTCAGTGACTTTACTGCTTCTACTACTGCCGCTGTCGCTATGGCTAGTCCTCCTGTTCTAGCTTTCGACGCCGAGGGCCGTCCGGTCAAATTCGAAACCTGGCTAGATGATCTGCACCTTTTCCTACAGCTCACTGCCAAGGAAGATATTACACTGTACGACCACGCTCTCGGCCATGCGACCGCCCCACTCGCTACTGCCCCCCCAACTGAGCGCTCACAGTGGCAGACCCGTGACGCGCACGCTCGCTTTGCTATTCGCAACTCCCTGCCGCTAGATGAGCGCGAGCACTTCGGCCAGTGCAAGACTGCTAAGGACCTCTACACAGCTGTAGTGGCCCGCTACTCCTCACCCGCTTCTGCCACACTAGGCCGCCTCACTCTCCCCTACCTGTTCCCCGACCTAGCCTCTTTTCACACTGTCGCAGACCTCATCACCCACCTTAAGACTAGTGAGGCTCGCTTTCGCGCTGCCATGCCTGATGAGTTCCTCGCTAGCAACCCCCCCCCGCTCTGGATCACTCTCTACCACGTTGTCACCCGCCTCCCTGACTCTCTGCGCCCTGTCAGGGACCAGTTCCTCTCTCGCTCCCCCACTGAGCTCACCATAGCCCTCCTCGAGAAGGAACTGCTTGCAGCCGAGGCTAGTATCGTCGCTGTAGGCACCTCTCGTGGCGACCCCCGCGGCCCCTTCTTCGAGGGGTGCTCCCCTTCCCCCCTCCTCCCCTCTGTTGCCTCTGCTGCTGCTGTCGACCTCCTTGGTGCTGAGAAGGTCGGGGCTGCGTCTGCTTCAGGCGGACGACGCAGGGGCAGGAGTGGCAGGAGTGGGGGTGGTGGCGGAGGAGGCGGGGGTGGAGGTGGTGGCGGTGGAGGTGCGACTGGAGAGGCTAGTGGCGGCGGTGGTGGAGGTGACAGCGGTGTTGGGAGTGGTGACAGGGGCGGAGGTGGCAGCGGAGGCGGAGGTGGTCGTGGCAGCGGCAGGGGTGGAGGTGGCCGGGGCGGAGGCGGAGGGGGTGGTGGTCGTGGAGGCCCGGCGGGCGGTCAGAGTCAGCAGCCTGCCCCGACCCTTCAGGCCGCCCGTGAGTGGTATGCGCGGCGCAGCGTCACCTGCCAGTACGTTATTCGTACAGGTGACCGCACTGGCCAGACGTGTGGGGGGCCGCACCAGACGGAGCGCTGCTTCGCCCGCCTCAACGATGCGTGGCGCACTCAGTTTCCTGGTGGGGGTGAGCTGCCGCGCTGGGCTGATCTGCTCAGGAAGGGTGTTGATATTTGGGCACTTGACTTTGATGCTATTCTCACTGCCATGTATGCGATGTCTATTAGTGGAGAGGGTGCTCAGTACTTGCGTGTTCCGCCCGACCCGGGCATTCAGGCCAGCCCTGCTGCTGCTCTAGGTGCTAGTGTGTCTGCTTCCACAGGTACTACTGCAGCTGCTGCTCTAGGTGCTTCTGCGTCTGTGCCCCCTGGTACTGAGTCGACTGCAACACTGCACACCTTCACACTTGACTCAGGTGCTTCTCGCTCTTTCTTTCGTGACCGCACTGTCCTTGAGCCTCTAGCTCGGCCGGTTGCTGTCTCTCTTGCTGACCCCTCTGGGGGTCCGGTCCTTGCGACCTCCTCCACCACCCTTCCGTGTCCAGCGGTTCCGTCCGGCAAGCTCTCAGGTCTCTACCTCCCCTCGTTCTCCACGAACTTGGTGGCAGGTAGTGCGCTCCAGGACTCGGGTGTTCACCAGTTCACCCCTGCCTACGAGCGTGTGACTCACTGCACGTGTGCTCGGACGGGCCGCCACCTGGCTACTTTCACTCGAGAGCCGGGGTCTGACCTGTACACACTGACCACTGAGTCCCCTCAGGTAGCTGCGTCTGCGTCAGCGTCAGGTCAGCTGTCCGCCCCCTGCTCGTGTCGCTCTCTGGCGAACGACACCGTCCTCTGGCACCACCGCCTTGGTCACCCGTCTGTGCAGCGCCTGCGGGCCATGCACAAACGGGACCTTGTTGCTGGTCTTCCCAGGGTGCTCCCTCCCCTTCCTGACTCCCCTGCTCCTGACTGCATTCCCTGTGTCGAGGGGCGGCAGCGCGCCGCTCCTCACTCCTCCTCCTTTCCCCCGACGACCGCTCCCCTGCAGACGCTCCACATGGACGTGTGGGGCCCAGCCCGCGTCCGTGGTCAGGGTCAGGAGAGGTACTTCCTGATAGTTGTTGACGACTACTCGCGCTACACCACGGTCTTCCCCTTGCGCGCCAAGGGTGACGTCCCTGGTGTTTTGATCCCCTGGATCAGCCGAGCCCGTCTCCAGCTAGGCGAGCGCTTTCACTCGGACTTTCCTGTCCTGCGCTTGCACTCTGACAGGGGTGGTGAGTTCGCCTCCGACCTCTTGGCAGCCTACTGTGCTGAGCACGGCATTGAGCAGTCGTACACGCTTCCGGCCTCTCCACAGCAGAATGGGGTTGCTGAGCGCCGCATTGGCTTAGTCATGGAGGTCGCTCGTACCTCCCTGACCCATGCGGCTGCTCCCCACTTTCTGTGGCCGTTTGCAGTCCGGTACGCAGCGCATCAGCTCAACCTCTGGCCCCGTGTCTCCTTGCCGGAGACTTCCCCGACTCTACGGTGGACGGGAGAGGTTGGCGATGCGTCGCGTTTCCGGGTCTGGGGATCTCGAGCTTTTGTCCGCGACACGTCCGCGGACAAGCTCTCGCGTCGCGCTGTTCCCTGTGTCTTTCTTGGCTTTGTTCCCGACGCGCCTGGATGGCAGTTTTACCACGTCACCTCGCGCCGGGTTCTGGCCTCTCAGGACGTCACTTTTGACGAGTCCGTCCCCTTCTACCGCCTCTTCCCCTACCGCACTGCCCCGCTCCCCCCCCCGCCTCTCTTCCTCGCTCCAGGTGCTGAGGTACCAGACCCCCTCCCCCCTCAGGGTGCCGCTCCCTCAGGTGTGTCCCAGGTAGACCCGAGTGAGCCTGTCGAGGTAGCTGTTGACTCGCGTCCTGCGTCTGGGGGTGCTGAGCCTGGGAGTGCTGCGTCTGAGGGTGCGGAGCCTGGGGGTGCTGAGCCTGGAGGTGCGGAGCCTGGGGGTGCTGAGCCTGGAGGTGCGGAGCCTGGGGGTGCTGAGCCTGGAGGTGCGGAGCCTGGGGGTGCTGAGCCTGGAGGTGCGGAGCCTGGAGGTGCGGAGCCTGGTGGTGCTGAGTTTGGACGTGCTGAGTCTGGGGGTGCTGAGTCTGGGGGTACTCCATCTGGAGGAGCCCTCTCCTCCCAGCAGCTGCAGGAGAGGTACCTCGAGTACTGCCGCCTCCGGAGAGGTGCTTCTGGAGCTCGTCCCGGTACTTCCCCTCCTACCCAGGAGCTCCCCCCCATTCAGGTGATCCGCGAGTGGTACACGCGGCGCTGCAGTCTTCGTAGTGGTGCTCCTGGTGCTGCGGACCCGAGCGGTGGTGCTGTTGCTGGTGCTGAGGACCCGGATACTGGAGCTGCTGCTAGTGCTGAGGACCCGGGCGTTGGAGCTGCTGCTGGTGCTGAGGACCCGACCGGTGGCGCTGCTGCTGGTGCTGAGGACCTGACCAGTGCCCCTGCTGCTGGTGCTGAGGACCCGGGCGTTGGAGCTGCTGCTCGTGCTGAGGACCCGACCGGTGGTGCTGCTGCTGGTGCTGAGGACTCGGGCGTTGGAGCTGCTGCTGGTGCTGAGGACTCGGGCGTTGGGGCTGCCACTGGTGTCCCTGCTGCTTCTGGAGACGCTGCGCGGCCGCGACCGTACTTCGTACCGCTCCTTCAGCAGGTTCTTGGTCAGGCTCCTCCTCCTTGTCCTCCTTCCTCCGTCGAGTGTCCTCCGCCTGTCCAGCCGCAGTCACAGTTACCGCCTGTCTCGCCTCTCCCTGCTCCCTCCCCTTACGCTGGTCCCACAGGAGGTCTTACAGAGCGTCGTGAGCCTGAGTCTCGTCCTGCGTCGCCTGTTCGTACTGCTCGCACTGGTCGTCGTGTCCCACGTGAGCGTCCTCCTCCTGTCCCTGGCACTCACTACATGACTCTGCGTCCCTCCACTGCTCCGCAGCGTGTCCCGCTGCCGTCTCCTCCTGCGTCCTCTCTTCCTACTCTTCCTGACCCGGAGTCTGACTCCCGTCGTGCTGCCAGTCCCACTGTTACGCGTCTCCTCGCTACAGTTGTCACTGACCCGACCTTTGAGTCCTCTGCTGCGTCTGCTCTGGTCGCTGAGTTGGTTGACTTTGCTGCTCGCTGTCGCCTAGACTACGCTGCCAGCCTTGTCGCTAGGTCTGAGTCTGCCTGTCCTCCGTCCGTCGGGGGTGAGTGTGCCCTCGGCACGGACGTCCTTGAGGACAGACAGGAGGAGTTCCACTGCCTTGCTGCTGCTTTGCCCCGTCTCGTGTCCTTGCTAGTTGCCCCTGAGGGAGACCCGGATGCACCAGACATCCCGACCCCACGCTCTTACGCTGAGGCGATAGCGGGTCCCTACTCCTCTCAGTGGCAGACAGCCATGGACGCAGAGATGGCCTCCTGGAAGTCCACAGGCACCTACGTAGACGAGGTTCCCCCTCCTGGGGCGAACATCGTCAGTGGCATGTGGATTTTCAGGGTGAAGCGGCCGCCGGGTTCTCCACCTGTCTTCAAGGCGCGCTACGTGGCTCGAGGCTTCAGTCAGCGAGAGGGAGTAGACTTCTTTCAGACCTTCTCCCCCACCCCGAAGATGACTACTCTTCGGGTGCTGCTGCACATAGCCGCTCACCGCGACTACGAGCTTCACTCTCTTGACTTCAGCACTGCTTTCTTGCAGGGCAGCCTGCACGAGGAGATCTGGCTGCGCCGCCCCCCTGGCTTCACTGGGTCATTTCCTCCTGGCACCCAGTGGAGGCTTCAGCGGCCGGTCTACGGTCTCCGCCAGGCGCCACGTGAGTGGCACGACACACTGAGGACGACACTTGCGGCTCTTGGGTTCGCTCCCTCTACTGCTGACCCGTCGCTGTTTCTACGCACCGACACCTCGCTGCCGCCGTTCTACATCTTCGTGTACGTCGACGACTTGGTCTTTGCCACTGCTGACACCGCGGCACTCGCTCACGTGAAGTCGGAGCTGCAGAGGAGACACACGTGCACAGACCTGGGTGAGCTGACGAGCTATCTTGGCTTGCGGATCACCCGGGACAGAGCGCGGCGCACCATCACCCTGACTCAGTCACACATGGTGCAGCAGGTTCTCCAGCGCTTCCGCTTCACGTACTCCTCGCCTCAGTCCACTCCTCTGCCTACCGGTCACTCGCTCTCAGCTCTGCCTTCGGATGAGTCCGTAGAGCCGAGTGGCCCGTATCCAGAGCTTGTGGGCTGCCTCATGTACCTGATGACCTGCACTCGACCTGACCTTGCATACCCTCTTAGCATCCTAGCACGCTATGTCGCTCCTGGCCGTCACCGGAAGGAGCACATGGATGCTGCTAAGAGGGTGTTGCGCTACTTGTGCAGTACGTCGGGCATGGGGCTTGTGCTTGGAGGGCGAGACCGGGTTGTTCTCACAGGGCACTCAGACGCTTCTTGGGCAGACGACCAGGCTACTCAGCGGTCGTCCCAGGGTTACACCTTCAGCCTTGGCTCTGGCTCAGTTTCTTGGCGTTCTACTCGCTCTTCTTCTGTTCTCAGCTCCAGTTGTGAGGCTGAGATCTACGCCACAGCCATGGCTGCTCAGGAGCTACGCTGGCTGACCTACCTGCTGACCGACCTCGGAGAGCGGCCTCGTTCTCCTCCAGTGCTGTACGTTGACAACAAGGCTGCCATTGCCTTGTGTGAGGAGCACAGACTGGAGCACAGAACGAAGCACATCGCTCTGCGGTACTTCCTTGCTCGAGAGCTGCAGCAGCGTGGTCAGCTTTGTCTGCGTTACGTGGCCACGGAGGCCAACACTGCTGATGTGTTCACCAAGGCGCTTCAGCCTTGTGACCATCAGCGCTTTTGCACTCTACTAGGCCTTGTACCTACTGGGCCTCACTTGCTTACCTCTTGACCTTGCTTGTACTGTGATCACTATATATATATGCCTACTTGTTTACTTTTGCTAGGTTGTGATCACTGTATCTCTTGCTTTGTTATAAACCTGCATGTGAACTGGTCTTGAGACCACTTGCTTGTGCTCGGAATTTGTGTGGAATCCTTGAGATCCACCCTGAGCTTGCTTTACTTTGCTTTGACTGGTCTTGTGACCCTGTGGTTGTCTCCCACTGCGCCTATGGGGGTGTGTCAAACATTGCATGTTTATATTGTCTAGGCTGTAGTGGGTTACACCTTAGGGGGTACACAAAGTTAGGGTTTACTACTTGTACCAAACTCTGTTCTAGTTTATTCATTCCTGCTCAGTTATTTCTGACATGCACTCCCCACTTAGGCTATGGGGGTGTGTCAAATGTTCTAATGCAACTCATTCCGCTACTTTCACTTTGTAAGATGTCAGGGCGATTTTGCTGTTGGGCGAAAATTTCGTGCTGTAAGGCGCGGATTTGCTGTGTCAAGGCGATTTTGAGTTGCCAGTGCGAATCTGTTGTGACTCGTGAAAGTCCGAATCACCAGTGAAGAACTCGCTTGTACTCTGAATGATTCAGAGTACACTCCCGGAAAACTCTGAAATTCCAGAGTTAGCCTTAACATTTTTCTGAAAATTACAGAGTTGGGGCCAAAAAATCTCTGATTTTAACAGAGTTCACTTACAAAAAAATCTGAATTCTCAGAGTTTTTCATGCAAATCAGAGAAAAAAGTCTGACTTCTGAGGGCCTGGCATGCATGCACATGCATCCACTAGTGCACTGTCGTTCAGCTGCCCTCTCAAACCCTCCTCTTAGGCACCATTCTGGACTGCTCCAGCCTCCTCCTTGCTGGCATGCTCTTCCGCAAGGTATTTGACCCTTACCGTTGTTTAGCGTTGTCATTTTACATTGCGTTTGAAGGGAAAATGTAGGTACGCTGATTGAGACAACTAGTGTTTAGTTGGCTGAGTAAAACTAAGATGGTTTTCCTATGCCACTGTGCTGTGTCGACGTGACAGGTGTCAAGATAGTAGCTAGAGGTGAGGAGCCATGCTAGGGTGAAGAGGAGAAAGTGTCGAGAGAGTTTAGGCAAGGAAAGAGGGGTTTCACTATAGCACACAAGGTACATATAGCAAAGCAACAAAGAAGGTGCACCACCAACTCTTAATAATAATAACTACAGTACCTACAGCACGCAGGGTATATATTAAACATATTGTTTGACACACCCCCTTAGCCTGCGTGCGGTAGAAACTGGTGCAGCCAGCACCCCCTGAACAAGCGCTGTGGAAGAAGGCAGAGAAGTGAGGAAGGTGAGAGGAGAGGAGAGAAGAGGAGAGGAGAGGAGGTGGGGGGCCAGGACCGGCGGACCCGCTTACGAACCTCCTTTTACAAAGGGGAGGTGAGAGAGGGAAGGGAGAGGAGGTGGGCTAGGCGGGCTTGAGCGCGAAAGCTCATAGCGATCCCCCCCCGTTAAGAACCCCCAAGTCCCGATGAGGAGAGGAGGTGGGCTAGGCGGGCATGAGCGCGCACGCTCAATGCGATCCCCCCCCGTTAAGAACCCCCTAGTCCTCACCCCCCCTCGTCACTCAACCCCGTCAACCTCACACCTTCCGCACCTGTCTTCTCCCGCCACCCCCTCACCCTTCTGCACTTCTCTCCCCCCCCCCCTTCTCTACGGCGACAATCCCTGCAGTAAGAGAGAGGGGAGGGACGGGCTGCAGGCAGCTCACACACGCCACCCACACATCTCCCCCTCCTCCCTCCCTCCCCCCTGAACCTGTCTCCTCCCCCCTGAACCTGTCTACAGCAACACTTGCTGCAGGGAAAGAGGAAGAGGGAAGGGGGGGGAACGGGCGTGAGAAGCTGCCGGCGCAGGCGTCCGCGCTGGCGCTGGCGATTGAGACGGCGTCGGGCGCAGGCGTCCGCGCTGGCGCTAGTCGCTGGCGCCTGCGCCGACGCTTGTCGCTGGCGACGGGGGGGCGGGGGTCAGCAGACGACGGAAGGCGCGACGAGCAGGGCGCCACGGACGGGACGGAACGGGCAGGGCGGAACGCGCTCGGACGGGCAGGGTGAAACTTGCGCCACGCGCAGTTCGCAACAGGCGCAAACGGGCGGACGAAAAAAAAAAGGAAGCGCATTTCGCGCTAGGACGGGCGGGCCCATGTTCCGTGAAGAAAAAATAGGTCCTTACACCGTTTTACAGCTCTGATACCATGTCAAGATAGTAGCTAGAGGTGAGGAGCCATGCTAGGGTGAAGAGGAGAAAGTGTCGAGAGAGTTTAGGCAAGGAAAGAGGGGTTTCACTATAGCACACAAGGTACATATAGCAAAGCAACAAAGAAGGTGCACCACCAACTCTTAATAATAATAACTACAGTACCTACAGCACGCAGGGTATATATTAAACATATTGTTTGACAACAGGGCATGGTGCAGATTTAATGGGCCCATCCTACTGTCCACACAAGCAACAGCAGCAGAACCACCAGCAAGCGCACACTGTAGCGGCCAATTTCTCTCATGTGTGCTTTGTTCAACTGTAAGACGGCCTTAGCATTATACGGTAGTAGTAGCTGCCAGCTATTTCACTGGCAGGATGCACCAGCTGCATTGTATAACCGGTACTTCAGCTTCTAGAAATATGCATTCGGTATTTGATATGTACACATGATGTCCTATTCCATAAGAGGGAACATCACAAATGCACTGCCGCCTACGGAGCTACTGGCATTTGTGGAGCATCTGTGATGTTCCTTCTCGGATCACAACACCATCATCACCCCATGCATCCTTCTCCTACACCCCTTTTCTGTCAGAACCTGCCAGCAAGCAGCTTGCCCGACAAGCTGCTGCTGGTGGCCGTGAAGCCAATGTAGAGCTGCCCGTTGGTGCCCGTCTGGATGGCGCTGAGCACGTCCGCCAGGTCCGCCGGCGCGACAGTGAGCACATTGGCCAGCGACCACGACACGGAGCTCAGCAGCTGCCACGTGCCGGGCAGCTGCAGCGCCACGGGTGGGGCTGCCTGCCCGCACGTGCTGTTGCCGCTGTAGATGGCCGCCGCCTGCGGTGCCTCCGCCATGCCCGTCGCCACCAGCTCGTACGCCACCGCGTACACCGAGCCCCTGCCGTGAGGAGAGGGGGAGGGCGGGTGCACAATAGGGGGATATGTGTACTTCACTGGAGGGTACAATCTACTGCTTGGCAGGAGCATTATGAACGTCAGAGCTGATGGCAATGGTGTGAGCGTGGAAGTGTGTTAATGTGGAAGGAATCAAAGGGAGCCCTTGCGGTGAGGAGGGGGCCCCGGGGGGAGAGGAGAGGAGGGGAGGGAGAGGGGCGGAAGGGGGAGGTAGGGGAGGTGTTGGCTTACATTTTGGTGATCTGGATGTTGGCTGCTCCCACCGGGAGAAGGCCGTCGAACGAGGTGAGCACGCCACGCAGCATGCCTGCAGTAGTGAAGATTGAGCACAAGAGCAGCAGCCGATGGTGCAAGAAATAGCAGCAGCAAATGGTGCAAGAATGAGCACAAGCAATGCACAATCCCTGGCTGCTCAGTATAGGAGCACAATCGACACAAGATCACAGCAGCTAAAACATGGCTTCGTGGCTGCGAGATTAGGGTTTCAAAGCATACTCACGTATCAATGCTCTGTAGGTGCGGGAATAGAGTTTACGGGATAAGGGGTTGGCGGGGTTGGGGTTTGAGGGAATCGCTGTGAGGTTAGGGTTTGTGGGGCTGACCTGCTGGCTGGGGCAGCAGAGCCACGAGATCCGCCACGCCAAGGGCGTCACTCAGCGGGGCGATCAGCGCGTCCACCTGCGCAGCGAGCGCCGACACGTCCAGATTCAGTGCACCCACCCTCTGAGTGAGCGCCGCCACTCGCTGACTCAGCAACGCGCGGAGGTTGGGGAGGATGCCCGCCAGGTCCGCGTTGAGGGAGGTAGCGCGCTTGTTAATAGCGGGGATGCTGCCTGTTAGCGACGAGATGCGCGACTGGAGTGCGACGGGTGTCGCCTGGGGAGTGGCGCCGCCGGGTCGCGTGATTCTAATGTAAAGGAGAAGGTCGAGGTTCGCAATGCGTGCGTTTAGAGTGTCGATGCTGTTTCGGAGGGCGTAAATCTGCGCTTGAAGCGCCAGTGTGGCCGCGGATGCGTTGTCGTTCAGTGCGGTAGCGAGCTTGTCGAGCGATTGCGTGAGCGCTCCTTCTAGTGCCACGACCTGCGCTTGCAGCGCGGATATTAGGTCGGACACGCTAGTAGTGATCGTGCTCGTGACTTGGGCTGGTCGGTTCGGGATGCGATTCCCGAGCAGTCCGTTGGAGCCGATTCTAGCCTGTGCGCATGATGCAAACAGCGCCGTTACAAGCAGTGCCGCCACAAGTGAGGACGCTAGAGAACGCGCCATACGGGAAACAATATAGTAGGGAAAGAGTGCTACGGATCGCTGCTGGTACCAGAACGTACGGATTTTACGCTACGTAATTTACTCGGGTGGCTGAGGAAGACAGTCGTGAGCGATTCGGGGCGATTGCGAAATGTGGGAGGAAGGTTGTGACTGAGGGTTGCTTTAGCAGGCTAAGATTGTGAGATTCAGATTGCGGCTAACCCTCGGCTAAATACTCACTCGTAAACGCTCGAGCCAAGCCAGTAGCCTTGGGAAGGAGTCGATGCGGTGATTAACGGCTGGTTTGCGGCGATCGAATGGGGTAAGCGTGGGCGACGATGAGTGAGGTGCGGCGAACCTGCGATGGGCTGGGCAGGGGTTTGCACCGAATGCGATTCGCTTCACGCGGAATTGCTGTGAGCGAAACTGGCGAACTAGCTCTAGGAAGGAGAGGTCGCGCCCCGTGTTACCTCAAAGTTGAATGTGAGAAAATCTATCCGATATTAGCATAACCTGGTTTTATACAATCTAAAGGATATCACTTCAGTGTTACATTCAATGAAAAAACCTGATGACCATGACCTCTCCGCCATGGATTCCGCCTGACAGCTTTAAGGAGCTCGTTCGTGAAGGCCACGTGTCAGATGGTAACATTGATCACAAATTCGGAACCGCATTTACGTTACGAAGCTATTGTACAATTCTCGTGTCCAACTAACAGACATTGTACCTTATGCTACAAGGGGTATCGCTTTCTTATCAGTTGCTTTCTTATCAGGTCTTACGATAGTCTCTATGGCTGCTCAGCGCGTCATTGTCCAGGGGTGACACCAGTACATTAAGTCGACAACAAGGGACTCGGCGAGGATTTCATACTTTCGCGCCATTGGTCTGCTATACAAGATTACAGAAGTAGGCTACTCTCAAGGCTATAGCCCTATTGAGTTTGTAAACGATTGTACAATATACTGAAAAAGGCATTGAAACCCTTGTTGTACGGTGTACTGCTTGGTTGAAATGTTGCGGTACCAGTCAGGGAATTCGCGTACAGTTGATGGGTACCACGCAGAGAAGATGGGTACCACGGAGGGAGTATGGGTACCACGAAGGGGCGCGCATGATCTGACGGGTACCATCGAGCCACGTAGGTTAATCCTGACGTCAACGGGCTCGATGTTGGTTATCCGGAATGTAATTACCCAATTAACAACTGCGTGGAAATGACAATGACAATGCTACGCTGGCCGCCATGGATTCTGCCTCCTTTGACCCGGTCAATGTCCTCGCTAAGAGTCTCGACGCGAGCATCTGTTCTTATTAAAAGCTTCGCCTGTTTCTTACCTACCGGAAGACCAGGCTTTCAGTTTACGCAGTGTCATCATTGCACTATGTCCAGGATGACTACCAGGAACGGGAGGGTCCGCAATGCTGATGGCTCTGCTAGTGTCACCCTAGACAAGCCCAAGGAGGTGCCGGTGGTTGTTGAACCTTCAGCTACATCAGCCATAAAGCAAACGGCTGACCTGTTCACAGAGGCGGATAAAGATGCTCTTCAGCCCACTGGGTCGACGCAAGATGTGAGGGAGGCGGTTCGGAACTTGCTTACTGTTGGCACTGGCTACAAGTCGCAGCTTCCGGACGACGGAGTTCAAGTCACTGCTACCAGTGGAGCTACTTGCGTCACCCTGCAGGAAGGGAAGATGGTGCTGTCAACAAATCTTCAAAGACTGACGACGACGACGAGGATGATGGCTACTGCAGTGACGATCTTGAAGAGCGTTACAATGCGCAGGCGAAGAGTGAAGTTGCGCACCAGATCCGCTTCTCCATTGTCCTCTTGATTCCGATCACCTTCAAGTCGGAGACCATGCATGCGCAGGAGACGCTACGTGCACTTTTCAATCTGTGGAAGAAGGATCTGAACATGGAAGAAGAAGCTGACGGTGTTGTTCCTGAGCAAGAAGCAGTACTGGAGGCTGCAAGTTACCTTCGACCGGGCTCGCGACGCCAATTTCGTGTGGAAACATGGGATCGTGCATACTTGCGTTGATGGGAAGCGTATCAAATTGGACTGGCAGCACCCGGTGGACCCGGCTTACGTGAAGGCGCGCGCTGCAGACCCGCTGCTGGTTGAATTACTGTTCAAGGGGGTGGACGCGGTGATCACGCCGGAGATGCTCTGTGGAATGATGGTGAAGGTGAAGCTGGAGAAGCGTGGACGGTCGGCTTTCAAGGAGGGAAGCTGTTTCCATCGGGTGGTGAATTCACAGGGATGGACACGGACAAGGTTAAGGGCCTGGTAAAGCAACACGAGGGGATAAGTACTGTTGGCGTCATCTGATCGAGGATCCGACCTTCCATGTTAAGCAGCTGCTAGTGCATTATCCCTCCCTCAACTGTGCCTACTGCTCGGGGTACCATATAACGAGGTACCTTGATGAGTATGTGACGGACAGGCAGTGTTAACATCAGCAACTGGAGCCTATCCCTGGGACGGCTTAATGGGATTAATGGTAATGGATGGGGGTTGTTTCTGACTTATATGTTTATTTTTTGCTCGAAGCTTCCACGGTGGTGCGCAGCCGCCTCAGACAGGATCACAGATCTGACCAGGCTCATCTTGAAGGACCCGGCCGCGGTGTTGATCTCATCTGGGGGGAATCGCGAGAAGTGGATTTGCGTCCAAGAGAGTTGTGAGAAAGCAAACAGGGTGTCCTTCGCACAGGCAGCAGAGCATGTTGTATCCCAGCGGCACAGCAATGGTCTGGTGTCATGCTCAGTGTTACGCAGTTCCAAGGCAGGCGTCACCTTGGTTGCGGCGAAGAAAGAGTTTGGTGTGTGACGGGGTGCATCAGTTCTACAAAGGAGGGAGAGTTAACATGCTGCGCAGAGGAGATGGCACAAAGGGAGATTAGTAGTAGGTGGAGCTGCACCAAATGCTGTACCGTTGGTTGTAGTGAGTCACCGAGTGCTGTTGTATCACTGCCCTATGGATGCGTGGGGACCACAACAAGTGTTAAATAATGGATAACACCAACCGGTTAACCATCGTGTCCCTGAACGTCAACGGCTTGGGAAGTTTATGGAAGTAGCAGGCTGTGAAAAGGTGGATAAAAACAACTGCAGACATAGTGGTCATGGCGGATACAAGGGTTGCGGAAGACCATAACTTCTGGACAGAACTCCGGCCCAGTAGCATGGCTGTGGTGGCAGCACCAACCAGAGCAAGTGGCCCGGCCATCCTGTGTTTCAAGGACGGAGTGCGGATAGAGGATATTCAGCGGCACCCTACAGGGAGATTGCTCCATGTGAGGTTATGGTGGGGGACGAGGGTGTTGCGGTTGCAGTTGGTGTACTTCCTGGCTCAGCCGTCACCGAGGGGAAGTTTCCTGGGGTCGGCCTTCAAAGATGTTGCGGAGAGCCTGCCAAGGGGGGAGGACCTTGTGGTGGTAGGAGACTTTAATATGATAGAAGACCCCATCCTGGACAAGTCAAATATGCAGGGGGTGACAGGAAATAACTGCCGCATGATGCAGATGTTGGTGGACTTCCATGCGAAGAATGCGTTTGGGAAGCTGCAAGTTCACTTTCTACTGCAAGTCGGCGAAAGTCAGCTTGCGGATAAATAGGGTGCTAATATCGCAATCCATGCTGCACCTGGTGGCAATTGCGGCGCACAAGCGGATACCGTAAGGGATCACGGATCACAAATTTGCGGTGAAGATGAGGCTCGGATGGAGAGGCCCACGAGAAGCAGGTCCAGGGATCTGGCGGTTCCCGGCATGGTTGGTAAAGCGGCCAGGTGTAGCGACGGTGCTTGCGGAGGTGGTTCGGAGACACTGCGAAAGGGGGAGCGGGGATTTTGATAAGCTGTCAAGGAGCCTGGCAGCTCGACTGTGGAGATATGACAAAGAGGAGTGGCGACGGGTAAAGCATACTAGAAAAACTTTGGAAGAGCAAGTGGAAAGGCTACAGCACAGGGCAATGGCTGACCCGTGTGATGACGAGGTGCAGGCGCTGTTGACCAGTCATGAAGCAATGCTGCAAAGATATTGGGATGGTAGGAAGAAACTGCTGCAAATACGGACAGGGCTCAAGGTGCAGCTGGAAGGGGAAGCTCCAATTAGTTTTCCGACAGTGCTGGTCAAGAGCCGGAAACCAAAAACAGGAATGAAGGAGTTAGTGCGGAACGGGGTCAGCCAGACGAATTCACGGGAAATTCTGGAGGCGGCTACTTGTCATTTCAGGAAGGCATTCGACGAGACCTCCGCGGGTGTTTCCGTGCAGAGGCTGGAATGGACGCTGAGGAAGACGCTGGAAAAAGCATCAGCGGAAAATCTGACAAGGGATTGGTCGGAGAAGGAGGTCAAGCAGGCGCTCAGGGAGCTGGCCAACGACAAGTCACCAGGTCGTGATGGGCTGCCCAGGGAGTTGTTCCAGCGTTACTGGGAGCTCTTACGGGAACCGGTGATGAAGATGGTCGGGGAGTTCGCCGCGATAGGTAAAATGCCGGATGTTGCAAACGAGGCGGTTACTATCCTGCTGTACAAGAAGGGGGCAGAGATGGACATTAAGTAGTATAGGCCGATCACGCTGCTTTTAAGGTGTAAAAAATCCTGGCAAAAGTAGTGGCAACGCGGATGAAAGCGGTGCTAGACCAGGTGATTTCGAATGAGCAGTACAGGTTCTTACCTGGAAAAAGATTGAAGCAGCCCAGAATGAGAATAGTGACTGGCACCTCCTTCTGACTCAGTGCAAGAGGGCGTACGACTCAGCGCGCAGAGATTTCATGGTGGAGACAGTTGCCAAGTTGGGTTTCCCACCGCGGTTTGTACGGTGGATTGAGGCCCAACACACTGATGTACACACGAGGCTGTGCATTAATGGGTGGATCGGAGAGCAAATCACGATGCGAAAAGGAGTGCGGCAGGGTTGTCCGCTTGCGCCATACCTTTTCCTGTGTGCGGTGGAGCCTCCGAGCCAGTTGGTAGAGGAGAGACAGTTGGGGATCGGAGAAGGAGGCTGTGACAGGTTATCGTATGTGGGGTATGCATATGACACAACCCTGCTGTTGGATGGAGAACAACAACTGAAATACGCGGGAGTACTGTTGCAAGAATACGCGGCGCTGTCAGGGCTAAAAGTGAATATGGGGAAGTCTGCGGTCCTGCCATTGGGGAGGAACGTGGGAAAACAGGCGCCTGGCGGACTGGAATACAAGTGGGTAGGGGAGAATGAGATAGAGAGGCTACTCGGAGTGTGGATATCACCGGGGGGGAATGCGGAGGCAACATGGAAAAAGGCCTTTGACAGAGCGGCGGGGGAGTTAAGCAAATGGAGCACCAAGTATCTCATAACGGGAGCACGTATGACAATTATCAACAGCTATGTGCTGCCGATCTTCCTCTTTCAAGCACCAGTGTACCCGTCGGAGGACCTGCTGTGGAGGAGAGTGGAAAAGCTGATTGAAAATTTTGTGTCCATAACCATGCAGACACGGAGCGGCGCTTCAGGCTCTGGGGCGGGGATCTGATGTACACAATGAGGGAGCAAGGGGGACTGGGAGTGATAGACCCGTGGGGCGCATTGATAGTGTGGCACTGAGGTGTGCGGGCTTGGCGTTGCAACAGGAGTGTCCGCTCAGGAGGGGGTTGTCGGAACGAGTGGCAGGATTAACTCTTGGCTGGGCAACGTTATACGCGCATAAGGCGGTGCTGAGAGGGGGGTTGTTCAAAAGCAAGGGGTGGGCAAGGTTGTGTAAGGCAATTTTGAAGTACACAGTGGTGAAAGTGCCGGACGTGGCGTCAAGCTGGGAAGCGGAACATGAGTTTGTGTGCTACAACAAAGTTATTATTCACCACAGGAACGCCACTTTCGGTGGGCAAAAAGGAACGAAAAAAGTTGCGGAGGTGGGAAATGCGCGAATTGGAATTAGGAATGGGACGGCACAATGGTGCTGAAGTCAGAAAAGACACTCGCAAGGGAGCCGGAGGGTAAAAAGGAGGTGGAGATGGCGCTTAAGGCGTTCAACGCGGCGCCGGAGCAGTGGCGTCAGTGGGTGTTGGCGCCCCTGATGGCAGAGGAGGAAAATAAACTAGGAGCGGGGAAGGAAAGTCTGTGATTCACTGGTGGTCCCGGCCAGAGCAAGGGACGTACTACTCCGGGTGCAAAACCTCAACTTACAAGTGGGAGAAAGGGTTTCCTTTGTGAAGGGAGGAGTGACGTGTCCGAATTGCGGTTTGGAAAAGACACTGCAGCATTGTCTGCTTGAATGCAGGAGTGTGGCACCAGGTTTCGTCCTGCAATGCTGGATGCTCCACTGATGGAGCATCTAGAAGAAGCCGGATGCTCCACTGGTGTTTGCGCATCGGTTGCTTCTGTATGTCAATTCCTCTCGCCCCGAGCGCCATACTGTGACTCTGGTTCTGCGTACACCATGCAGATCTTGCACCTCATGAAAGGACAACCTTCAGAATTGTTACTGATGATAAGGCAAGGGGAGTGGCGATGCCACTGTTCCTTAGCTTTTAGCTGCAGCTCCTCTAGCATCAGAATCGAAGGACCGGGCTTCTTCTGCTCCACGACCCGCCCATCCATCATCCTTAGTAGCAGGAGAAGGGCTTGGGCGATTCGAAAAAGAAAGATTATGTTGCACATTTTTAGTCTTGCCGAAATACCGCCGCGGAAGGAATGACGAGAAGATTTGAAGGGATTGTTTTCAGCAGGAACAACAGATGCGGCAGGTTGACCAGATGACGATCCCCCAGGGAGGCTCGTTGAGCTTGGTGATCTAACGGGGGAAAACGGTATAAGCGGCTCAGCATCCATCTCAGCGAAAGGGTAAGGCTACTCAGGAGAATCTGGTTTCTCGTTCTCACCGACCGAAGGAGCAACATGAGCAGTTGAGACTGGAGGTGTGGTGAAACGCACCAGTGCGTGGGCGTGGGTGTGGCGCACTGGAAGGTGGCGGTGAAGCGTGCTGAGTGGATGCTGGAGGGGCCTTCGTGCGAGAGTCAGAGCCCATTGTGGTGGAACTACACACTAGGTGGCTCTCGCCCGCGAGGGTAAAATTAACAACACCACAAGATGTGCCAGCGGGGTGAGTGCGGCGCATTTGATGTGCGGTGTTGTCACCGACCAGAGGCAACGTACAGCCTGGCGGTGGCAGCACGGTAACGCGGCGGGTGGCAAGACTCGTCGGGAACAGTGGGCAACAGGGCATGTGGGCACCTCGCCATGTGGACTGGCTAGGTGGGCGAAGTTGTCAGTTTCAGATGAGAAAAGACTCGTTGTCTGTAGTATCAGACGAACAGTATAAGTATGTATAAGAATTAAGATAAATTTGAAAACCTTGTCTATAAAATCAGTTGAGTTTAAGGAACATGTGTAGGCCATCAAATGATCCCTTAAAAACGTGTCTAAAATCCAGACAAACAGACAAAATGTTTCCGATAACGTAGGTCCTGCATGCGAACGCATTTTTGAGTCTACTCGTGAGCCGCTCTCATGCAACGACTTCCACTTCCTATTTACTCTGGAATCTGCCGCATAATAAATCAAGTGTAGTGCATCCCTACACATAACATGTGCTAAGGGGTGTTGACTATGAAGATGACAAGTTAGGCGAGTCGAAGCGACGAAAGCGGTTGTCAGTTAAAGACTGATGCAGACACAGATATTTGAATGGGAAATGGCAGTAACAAGTTCGAAATGGTTTTCCCGCACCGCCCGGTAGGAATTTGTTGCAATAAGGGCATGTACCCCTTTGAGTATAGGCTTCTTTTTGCATTCCTTTGAACTTCTATATAAACCCATGAATGTCATTGTTATAATTAATTCGATCATTTTGCATTCAGTGCGACTAGGAGTCATTCATTTCCGCTACAATATCATTCGGTTATCAACCCTCAAACGATCAGTGCAAAGTTCCCGTGGGATTGTAACATGTATTGAAAGCGACTCAAGTCCATTGTACACCCATTTTTGAGACTCTATGCGATCCAAAAATGGCGAATGGCACACACTCATCTGTCAGGACGGCCAGAGAATCTGGTGGCCAAACATATCCGGCAGCTAAAGCGCAGAAGCACGGTTCTTTACGGGAAGGATTTTTACTCATAGAACTTTAAATTGAAGTTGCTATAGAACCTGCGCAGATTTATCACTACTTTGACGGTTCCTGCGCATGATTGGTGACAGACACCGAAGGCGCCAAGGCTGAGTACTACTCAGAATCGCATATGACCTATAGCGTGCTGCTAAGGAATATGACACCCGCGAAGCAACTCGGCATTCGTTCCTTCAAGGAGAAACCGGCTTCTGCAACTGGAAGCTTGGGGAACCTCGCGTAGATGTACTAGCCGAGGACTCAGTATCATCGAGCAGGCTCCTGCAACAATTACTAGAAATCAAGATGGGGCATGAGGAGAAAGCAAATTAGTATTTAAATCGTTGTCGAAGAATTCGCGACCAAATTGCGAAGCACGGGAGCACCATCTCTAAGAAATCTTTGTCACCATTGTGCTCGTCGAACTCTGGTAAGAGTGGAGGCCTTGCAAGGCACTTCTTCGACAATACAGAGCCATCTCAGAAGCTGCCTTTTAGTCCACGCTTCTCATCGAACAACAATACATGTAATCCAGCAATACAAACTCAGCGGCGCAACGAGAATACCTCACCTTCTACACTGGCAATTAAGAAGATCGACGACTACCAAAGCGAAACCTTAGGGCACTCTTCTGAGAGATGCAAATTCTACTCCAAAACACGACACCCAAATACAGCTCACCCGAAGTATTGGGACAACTCACAAGCATAATCTTAAAACAACTCACACACACAATCTTAGTACAGCTCAGACGCCATCTTATGAGTGGTACTAAGACTAAGTGCGTTATTTAGCGTTTTAAGGAAGAGTAAGTGCGACGACAAGCGCGACGACTACGCTATGTCAACGTGGTAACTAGGTGAATATGAGAATGAATGAGTAGGAAAGAAGCATACAGCAAGTTATAACCGGTGAACCCTAACTGAATCTCAGGTCAAGAATGTACGCCTAGAATAACAAATATAAGCTGTAGCAAATATAGCTTGACATACGCCCATAGTCTAGGTCACAGTAATCTAGTGGAAGCTACACATATATTGCAGGGTGGATCTCAAGATCACAACGCAGTATGAGAACAAGCAAGAGGCCTCAAGGCTAGTGCACATGCAAGGATATAGAAAGTATATGAGATGCAAGAGTACAAGAAAAGCAAGACGAATATCTCCATAAAGGCAAGGGGCCACAAGGCCAGTCCACAAGCAGAGATATAGAAAACATAGCGAGATGCAAGGGTACAAGACAACGCCTCTCTACGCAAGCGAGGGCCTGTAGACACAAGGCCCTGCTGGTTGCAGAATCGCTGGTGATCACGAAGCGGCAATCCCTTGGTGAAGATATATGCAATGTTGGCCTCAGATAGCACACGTCTCACGAGTGCCTGGCCACGTTGGTGCAACTCGCGCAAAAGGAAGTATCGGAGCTGTATTTGCTTCACCTTCCCAATCAATCAGAGCTCCTCGCACAACAGGATGCCAGACCTGTTGTGAACGAACAAGACTAGGGGAGAGCGAGGTTGCTTATCAAGGTCGGTGAGGAGGAAAGACAGCCAACAAAGCTACTGGGCGGCCCTGGCCGTAGCGTACACCTCTGCCTCATAGCTGGAACAGGAGGCGGACGACGCCCGAGTCGACCTCCACGAAACTGCTCCGGTCCCAAGGCTGCACCAGTACCCATGTGTAGACCGCCCCTCCAGCGCCGTCGGCTTATGACGAGTCCGAAAAACCAGTGAGTATAAGATATGGCTTCCCTCCAAGGAGAAGTTCCATGCCTGATGTGCTCGCCACATACTTTGTCCGTGAGAAGTTGCGAACCAGTAAGAAGGTCGTGTCTCCTAGGCACAACAAAGTGCGCCATGGTGTTAAGACGGAAAGCTAGGACTAGATGAGTACATGTCATCAGGTACATGAGACAACCCACCAACTCAGGATATGGATCATTGGGCTCAAATGACTCGTCCGAAGGAGGAGTCGTGAGCCTATGATCCTCAGTAAGAGGGGTGATCCGTACCCTAGAGAATGGGAAGCAAAACTGCGTGAGGAGTTGTTCGACCATATGCGACTGTGTTAGCGTAATGGTGCAAGCTGCCCTGTCCCTGGTGATCAGCAAGGCCAAGGCAGCGTATTGGTGCAAATCAAGGTAACGCTGCAACTCACCAAGGTTAGTGCACATGTGTGTCTCCTTTGCAGTTCCTCCTTCACAGAGGTCAATGCGTATCAGTTGTGAGTGGCGAAGACTAGGTCATCTGTGGAGATAACTGCGGAGATAACTCTAGTAACGGGAGCTAGACTACGGGCTAGGCACGGATGCTCGTGTGATCTCTGCGTTCGTTGGTCCTTAGTCGTTTTCCTAGTGCGCACACTACTTGCTAGTTCACAAGGAAATTTGGCAAGAGTTTCACTAGAGAAAGTTGACAACAATGATACAAAGAAGTTGGCAAGGCAAGACTACATCAGAGCTAGGATGCAAGCAGGTCGACTGCCAGCGTAGCACGGTCGACCGCGTGCCAGCACGACTTGGTCGACCGCGCTCCAGCAGTGCAGAGACGCGGCTTGCCAACGCTGCAGGTCGACGGCGTGACAACAGCGCAAGTCGACGGCGTGCCAGCGTTGCTCCTGCAGTCCAGTATCGCATCCGCTTCGCAGGTGCTCGTAGATGATTGGCGTGCACTGCTTCGTCACCTGCACAGCGCACACACCAAGTCCACCTCGTGCTGACGACTGCATCTGATGCACCACGTCGACCTCGGGATACCATCACCGAGGTCGTCCTCGCCAAAAACCACCTGGGCGACCATCGCAAGCCTTCGCAGCACCTCGTCACCCAGGTAACTTGGTCGACCGGGCAACCAGGTCGACCAGAGGCTCCAGTGCGTGCCCGTCGACCACCCAGGTCGACGACCACTTCCGGTCGACCTCCCAGGTCGACCACTGCCTCTGGTACGTGCCGGTCGACCTCCCAAGTCGACGGCCACCTCCAGTCGACCTCCCCAGGTCGACCACTACTCCCTGGTCGACCAGATCTAGGTCGACGTCACTCCTGGTCGACCAGAGGGTCTGGTCGACGTCCCAGGCCGACCAGAAGAGATTGGTCGACTTCCCAGGTCGACCAAACGTGCTGGTCGACTTCCCAGGTCGACCAGCCAAAGGTGGCGCCCTCCTGAAGTCGGCGCCCATGCAGTGGCTCCCCGTGCAGGTCGACCAACCTCGTCGACCAACTCGCCCACTGCTGCAGGTCGGCTGCACCCTACACCCGACCACGAAGTCGGCTCCGCCCAAGCGAGGACGGGGCCAACACCCAACTCCCGTTGACACTCCCCTGCCGCGTTCACGCTTGGGCCCCCCAGCCCACACGGCAGCACCTCTCGGAGAACAGCTCGTCGACGTGCACCCAACACACAGCACGTCATCCACCGCACCAGCCATGCAAAAGGGCATGGCACCTACTGCTGCACTTCGTCGTCGCCGTCGCCCACGTCGGCCAGACGCACTTGGCCGATTGCAACGGAGCACCGGTTGAAGGCCGGATAGTGCAGCGCCTTCGTGAGGAAGTCGGCCGGCTGCTCAGCGGTCGGAATGTACTGCAGCGCAAACTTCCCTCGCTTCACCATGTGCTGCAGCCAGGCCTGTCGCCGCTCCATGTGCTTGAGGTTGCCCGTCAACCCCATGCCCTCGGCGACTGTGATGGCCGACTTGTTGTCCACCCGAAGGACGGTCGGCTTCCCAGCATCCAGCTGCTGGAACTCTGCGAGGAGGAAGCGAAGTCGGCGTCCCTCCTTGCCGGCTTCGACGGCCGCCACGTACTCCGACTCGGTCGACGACAGCGTCGCGCACTTGATGCGCTGGCTCGACCAGGAGACCGCGGCCCCTCCGTAGACGAACACGTAGCCGCCCGTGCTCGTCCTGCTCTGCTTGTCACCAGCGTCGTCGGCGTCCACGTAGCCGACCAGCTCCAGCGACTCAGGTCCACCGCCAAACTCCAGGGCGGTGTCGCGCGTGTTGGCGAGGTAGGCGAGGCAGCGGTCGACCTCGCGCCAGTGCTGGTCGCTCCTCACCGTGAGGCCGCTCCCCAGCTTGCTGCAGGCGAAGGCGATGTCCGGCCTCGTCGTCGTCGCCGCGAACTGCAGCGAGCCGACCTTCTGCCGGTACTCCTCCTCCTGTCGCTCCTGCGCCTCCTCGTCGTCGAAGGTGAGCTCGGCGTAGGCGTCGACCGAGACCGGCGTCTTCGGAGTCCGTCCGCCCTGCTCCTCGTCGATGAAGCGCCTACGCAGCTTGTCGGCGTAGCCCTGCTGGTGCAGCCACAGCTTCCCTGCCGACCTGTCGCGCACGATCTCCAGCCCGAGGTACTTCTGCACCGGCGAGATCTCGCGCAGCTCGAAGGCGGCCTCCAGTAGCTCCTTCAGCTGCTTCAGCATCTCGGGGCTGCTGCTGGCGGCGAGCAGGTCGTCGACGTAGACCAGCACCCAGCAAGTCGCTCCGTCGTCGCCGACCTTGAAGTAGAGGGCCTCGTCGACCTGGCTCTTCTTCCACCCAGCGCCGACCAGCACGTCGTTGAGCGCCAAGTACCACAGCAGCGGCGACTGCTTCAGCCCGTACAGGCTCTTCAGCAGCTTGCACACCCGGCCGGTTCCGTCATTGAAGTAGTCCGGCTGCGACATGTACAGCACCCGGTCGAGCTTGCTCTGCAGGAAGGCGTTCTTCATGTCGAGCTGCATCAGGTTCAGGTTGAGGACGGCGACGATGCTGAGAAAGATCCTCAGCGTGACGTAGCTGCCCACCGGCGCGAACGTCTCGTCGTAGTCGGCACCGTACACCTGCGTGAAGCCCTTCACGACCAGCCTCGCCTTCTCCCGCTCGACGGTGTCGTCGATGTTGTACTTCGTCGTCAGCACCCACCGGTTCTTCATGACATTCACTCCCGGCGGGCGTTCGACCAGCTCCCACGTGCCCATGGCGAGGAGACTACGGATCTCTTCCTCCATGGCGGCCTTCACTGCTGGACCCTTCCAGCTCGCCAGCGCCTCCTTCACCGTCATCGTCGAGATGTCCCAGCGGTGCTCGGGGTCGGCCAGCATGTCGGGGTCGAGCTCCGGAAACTCCTCGTCCTCATCAGCGTCGTCGTACAGCAGGTCGTCGTCGTCCTCCACGTCGTACACCGTGGTGAAGGCAGCGGGAATGAAGAAGTCAGGCGGCCTTCGAAGTCGACCAGACTTCCGGGGTTCAGGCGGAACCCCCACCGCGTCATGGTCGGTGGACTGGTCGGCCACCTCCTGGTCGACCAGCTCCTCATCGCCCAACGGCCCCCCTTCATCTGCACCGCCATCCTCGTCGTCCTGCTGCACTTCGGTCGGCGTCCCGACCGACTTCTCCCCTGCGGTCAGCTCCCCTACCGACTGCCAGGTCGCCGACTGCTCCTTGGTCGGCCTCGCTGCTGCCTGCTCCCCTGTCGGCTTCACCCAAGTCGGCTGCACCTCCTCGACCGGCTCCCTCCTTATCCAAGTCGACTGCACTCCCAGGTCGACCTGCTGCTTGTTGACCTGCTGCTCGTCGACTTGCCGCTCGTCCTGTCGGCCACCGGCGATGCCCTTGGTCGGCGCCACAGGCGACGTCCCACTGCTCCCCTCATCGCCGGAGGCCGACGGCGGAGTCAGCCCACGCAGGTCGACGAGGGGAGGGGCAGGGGGGGTAGAGGAAGGGTGGACGACCTCGGCGTCGTCCTCAGCAAGCTCACCGACCTCAGCGAGCAGAGGGAGCGTTGCCGTCGAGGTATCCGTCGGCGTGGCCATCAGTGTCCGCCCTGACACGGGGCCATGCGCCGACCTCCACTCCTCCAGCGACAGGTCCTCGTAGAACACCACGTCCGACGTGGTGACCACCCGGTTGGCGGCGATGTCGAGGAGCTCCCAGCCCTTGCTCGCCTCCGACACGCCGAGATGAAGGCCCCACTTGGCCTTCGGCTTCAGCTTGCCACCCCGCTGCTGCTCGGGGACGAGGAACTGCGCCATGCAGCCCCACACGCGCGCCAGCGACAAGTCGGGCTTCGTCCCGGTCAGCAGCTGGTATGGCGTCGTCCCCGGCGTCGCCGACCGCTCGAGGCAGTTGCGGATCCAGACGGCCTGCCGCAGGGCGAGGTGCCACCAGTGGTGCTGCACGCCCATGTGCAGTAGCATCGTCCTCACCGACTCCACCACCGTCCGCATCTCCCGCTCCGCCATGCCGTTCTGCTGCGGGGTGTACGGGCAGGTCAGGTCGTGGACGATCCCTTTGCCGTCCACGAAGTCGGTGAACGTCTTCCCGAGGAACTTCCCTCCACGGTCAGAGCGTAGCTGCAACACCGACTTCTTCGTCTGCCTCTCCACCAGCACCAGCCACTTCTGGAACTCCAGCAGCACATCCGACTTCTTGGCGACTGGCCTCACCCACACGAAGCGGGTCTTGCGGTCCTTCAGCAGCAAGAAGTACAGGCTACCGTCCTTGGCAGCCACGCGGAACGGCCCACACAAGTCGATGTGGACGACGGCTAGCACGTCGGCGGCGTCGGAGCCTTGGTCGGGGAAGGTGTGCCGCGCCAGCTTCCCGCCGACGCACGAGACACACGGTGGGTCGGCGCCCGTCGCCGACTTGAGGTCCAGCCCAATGGCGACCTCGTTCTTCGCCGAGCTCCTGATGGTGTCCATGCCGACGTGCGCAAGCCGAGCATGCATCCTGTTTGGCGTCGACTTCGTCTTGGAGACGATCGCCCGCAGGGCCACAACCTCCGGCGTGGGCGACGTCGACCTCGTTGAGCAAGGACGCAGGTCGGTGCAGAGGACTCGCCCGGAGTACGTCGCCCGACCAAGCACTTCTCCTGCTGCTGAGACAAGCAGCATCCCGTCGCCGTCCTCTTGAAACTTCACGCCATGCTCCTTCAGCTGACCAGACGACAACAGGTTTGCCCGCACACCCGGGACGTACAGCACGTCGGGGATGAGTACCTGCTTCCCGGCCTCGCCTTGCAAGGCGACCGTGCCCCGGCCTTGGACGTCTTGCAGCGCCCCATTGAAGCCACGCACGTGCTTCAAGTCGCCGCTCGGCCCCAGGTCGACGAAGGCGTCCTTGGTCCCCATCAGGTGGTGGGAGCAGCCGCTGTCCAGCAAGACCACCGCCGGGTTCGCCTGCACTGCTGCTGCCATCGCCTGGAAATCCTCACCAGCCTCCGGCGCCAGTGAGACGGTCGGCTCCACGACGCCGACCAGAGAGCACGACGCCGACTTGTCGTTGCTCCCCTTGCCGCTAGCAGAGGAGTCGGCGTCCTTCGCCGAGGTCGACGACTTGGTCGACTGCTTCTCCTTGCGCGGCTGACTTCCTCCTCGACGAGATCGACGACTGCCAGACCTCCCGCGGCCTCCCTTGTCATCGTCGTCCGAGTCACTGCGGTCGGGGCACTCGAAGGAGAGGTGGTCGGGGTCGCCGCACAGCCAGCACTCCCGGCGTCGACTTCCTCCTCCCCAGCCACTATCCTTGGTCGACTTCTTCTTGTCGACCTCCTTGGCCGACTTCGAGCCACCGCTACCACTGCCGCCAGACTGTCCACGCTGCCCCGGTCGACCGCCTTGCTTCGCCGGGGCGACAAAGTTTGCCTGCGCCAAGAGCTCCTGGGACCGCTCAGCCTCCTGCATCGCCTCGTCCTGCAGGATGTACGAGGTTAGGTTGTCCTCGTTGAGCGTCGCCCTCGTGCTCGGCGCCATGGACAGCCGTTTCAACAGGTTGTAGCTGCTCCGGAGTCCCTGCATGACATGGGTGATGTACGACGCCGTCGAATACTCCGCACCGGCCATCCTGATGGTGGCGAGAATTCGCCGGGCCCGGTTGCAGTAGTCGGTCGCCGTCTCCTCGTCGCCCATGCGCAGGTGCGTCAGCTGCCCTTCAAGCTGGGCGATAAACAGGTCGTCGGTGACCTGGTACGTCGACTCAATGAAGTGCCACGCCTGGTGGCCGGCGTCGAGGTACTCCCTGCACCACTTCAGGGCGATCTGCACGCCCGGCGTGCAGCACCGCGAGATGACCGTGAAGGTCAGCAGCTGCACGGCGCGAAACTCCGCACGCAAGTCGGGGTCGCTCGGCGTCGCCACGGTACCACGAGCAAAGTTGATGAGCCCGGCCATCTCCAGCTGGGGCTCAATAGCTTCCTTCCAGGTGAGAATGTCGGGTCGGCCGACCAGTAGGGGAGTCACCGAGATCCTATCCGGCGTAAACTTGAAGTAGCCGTAGCTCGGTGCAATCCCGCCTGCTGTCACCTGGGTTGCCGACATCGGCACGGACCCACTCCGTCGACCTCCGACGTCGCCCTGCGAGAACCCTGCAGCCGCCAACGACCGCATTCCTCGCGTCTGAACGCCGCCGACTTCGTCGGCGTGAATCACACCACGCTGCCTCGACGACGTGCCTCCCGCACTGCTGCCGACTTGGTCGCCTCCGGCGTTGACGCCCACATCGACGCCGCCCTCGGTGTTCACCGGTCGAGGAGAAGCAGGCCGAGAAGGGTGCTCCGTCGCCCACAAGGAACGGATGCCAGCCTCGACGACCGCCCACGGCAGGTCGCCATACTCGTTGGCCTCGTGCTTCCTCCTCGCGTTTTCCAGCCGTGCCTCCAGGGTGTCCACCACCCCCGTGTCACCTATGGCGCCTACCATGGCGACTACCGCACAGCTGCCGGCCTACGAACAACTTAGGTAAGGTGCAACTAAGTCGACTAGACTGAAAGGTAAGTCGTTGTGCCGTCCACGCTCACCGCACCATGCGGAGATAACTCTAGTAACGGGAGCTAGACTACGGGCTAGGCACGGATGCTCGTGTGATCTCTGCGTTCGTTGGTCCTTAGTCGTTTTCCTAGTGCGCACACTACTTGCTAGTTCACAAGGAAATTTGGCAAGAGTTTCACTAGAGAAAGTTGACAACAATGATACAAAGAAGTTGGCAAGGCAAGACTACATCAGAGCTAGGATGCAAGCAGGTCGACTGCCAGCGTAGCACGGTCGACCGCGTGCCAGCACGACTTGGTCGACCGCGCTCCAGCAGTGCAGAGACGCGGCTTGCCAACGCTGCAGGTCGACGGCGTGACAACAGCGCAAGTCGACGGCGTGCCAGCGTTGCTCCTGCAGTCCAGTATCGCATCCGCTTCGCAGGTGCTCGTAGATGATTGGCGTGCACTGCTTCGTCACCTGCACAGCGCACACACCAAGTCCACCTCGTGCTGACGACTGCATCTGATGCACCACGTCGACCTCGGGATACCATCACCGAGGTCGTCCTCGCCAAAAACCACCTGGGCGACCATCGCAAGCCTTCGCAGCACCTCGTCACCCAGGTAACTTGGTCGACCGGGCAACCAGGTCGACCAGAGGCTCCAGTGCGTGCCCGTCGACCACCCAGGTCGACGACCACTTCCGGTCGACCTCCTAGGTCGACCACTGCCTCTGGTACGTGCCGGTCGACCTCCCAAGTCGACGGCCACCTCCAGTCGACCTCCCCAGGTCGACCACTACTCCCTGGTCGACCAGATCTAGGTCGACGTCACTCCTGGTCGACCAGAGGGTCTGGTCGACGTCCCAGGCCGACCAGAAGAGATTGGTCGACTTCCCAGGTCGACCAAACGTGCTGGTCGACTTCCCAGGTCGACCAGCCAAAGGTGGCGCCCTCCTGAAGTCGGCGCCCATGCAGTGGCTCCCCGTGCAGGTCGACCAACCTCGTCGACCAACTCGCCCACTGCTGCAGGTCGGCTGCACCCTACACCCGACCACGAAGTCGGCTCCGCCCAAGCGAGGACGGGGCCAACACCCAACTCCCGTTGACAATAACTACTACAACGGGAGCTAGACTGCGGGCTAGGCACGGGTGCTCGTGTGATCTCTGCGTTCACTTGTTCCTTAGTCGTTTTCCTAGTGCACACACAGCTTGCTAGTTCACAGGGAGAATTGGCAAGAGTTTCACTAGAGAAAGTTGACAACAATGATACAATGAAGTTGGCTAGGCTAGACTACATCAGAGCTAGGATGCAAGCAGGACGACTGCCAGCGCAGCACGGTCGACCGCGTGCCAGCACGACTTGGTCGACCGCGCTTCAGCAGTGCAGAGTCGCGGCTTGCCAACGCTGCAGGTCGACGGCGTGACAACAGCGCAAGTCGACGGCGTGCCAGCGTTGCTCCCGTGGTACAGCATCGCACCCGCTTCGCAGGTGCTCGCAGATGATTGGCGTGCAGTGCCTCGTCACCTGCACAGCGCACACACCAAGTCAACTTCGTGCTGACGACAGCTTCTGATCTGCCAGGTCGACCTCAGGATACCACCACCGAGGTCGTCCTCGCCAACATTGCATGGGCGACATTCGCGTGCCTTCGCAGATCCTCGTCACCCAGGTAACCTGGTCGACCGGGCAACCACGTCGACCAGCTGCTCCCGTGTGTGCCCATCGACCTCCCAGGTCGACGACCACTTCAAGTCGACCTCACCAGGTCGACCACTGCCTCTGGTCGACCAGCTCCAGGTCGACGTCACTCCTGGTCGACCAGAAGGCCTGGTCGACTTACCAGGTCGACCAGAAGGCCTGGTCGACTTACCAGGTCGACCAGAAGGTCTGGTCGACCAACCAGGTCGACCAGAAGGTCTGTGTGAGGATCGAGGATCGAGTTCAGAAATGAGAATGTAAATTGAATGATCACCTGGGTACAACACGAGGCTATATATAGGCTCGACACAAGGGGCAGTAACCAGGTGTTACGCGAAGGTTCTGCGGGTCGCGAAGCGTCCCGAACAGACCCTTCCCGAATTCGGTAGAAAGCATTTCGGTGGCAACCGAATAGCTCCGAATTCGGTGTAACCTAGCACGGTGCTTATAACTATAATAAAATATAGGAAAGCACCTAGCCTAGGAATCAAGCAATTCATGCATGCATAAAATAAACCTAAGCTAGAAATAGCGTAAGGAAAGGAATACAAGCAAGCATGAATAACAAACATAAGCCGTCGTACTCTCACACGTCCCCCCCTCAAAGCTGGGTGGCGTGAGATACACCCTGCTTGACAAGATAGTCTTTGAGAGCACGGCGTGCGTTGCCCATATCAGCTTCTGCAACCCAACTGTCCTCAGTGGGGTCATATCCCTTCCAGCGTATCAGGAACTCGAGGTTTTTGCCGCCGCGACGCCGATGAGAAAGAACGCGCTCGATCTCGTACTCTGGTTCATCCTGCACAAGAACAGGTGGTGGTGGCGGTAGCTGCCGTCCCTGGAACCGTCGGTTGGGGTCCTTGTAGGGCTTCAGTAGCTGAACATGGAAAGCGTTGTGAAGCTTCCACGTATCTGGTAAGCTCACGCGGAATGTAACTGGTGTCACCTGTGCCTCCACGAGAAATGGACCACAGAAGCGAGGCCGGAGTTTGGACGGGAGGTGAGACAGGTTCAAGTTGCGCGTATCAAGAAGCACCTGATCTCCGACTGCTACTGAGTGATCCCGTCGCTGACGATCGGCATACTGCTTCTGGGAGTTCTGCATCGTGGTGAGACGCCGCTGAGTCTTCTCCCATAGCTGCTGCATGGTGGTGACGAAGTCGTGTGCGGCTTGGACGTGTGCCGGTGTGGTTGGCTGTTGTGGGGCTGGTTCCCGTCCATAGCACAGGAAGAAAGGAGTTTTTCCTGTGGCCGCATGCGAGGCGTTGTTGTAGGCGAACTCTAAGGTCGGTAACTGTGTGTCCCAGTGGCTGATATCGTCTTTGCAAGCTGCGCGGAGTAACTGTTCAACCACCTGATTGAGTCACTCTGTCTGTCCGTCAGTCTGGGGATGGTATGCTGAAGACATTGCAAGCTTAGTCCCCAACAATCCCATAAGCTCCTTCCAAAACTTACTCGTGAATTTTGGGTCTCTGTCTGAGATGAGTGTAGCGGGGATGCCGTGGATGGTGATGATGCGGTCGAAGAAGAGTCGAGCAGTTGCTTCAGCAGTAGCTGTGGCGTTGGTCGGTATGAAGTGACCCATTTTGGAGAACTTGTCGATGACCACGATGATGGAATCGTGTCCCCGTGAGGTCGAGGGAAGTCCTGTGATGAAGTCGAGACTAACGACCTGCCATGGCTGCTCCAGTACGGGTAGAGGCTGAAGTAACCCTGCTTTTTCTGTTTGCTACTCTTCATCCGCTGGCACGTGTCGCAGGAGGTGACGAACTGCTGCACGTCTGCTGCCATCCGAGGCCAGTAGCAGTACTTCGCTATTCCCGCTAACGTTTTGTTGCTCCCGAAATGTCCCGCGTATGGTACGTCATGAAACTCCTCCAATAGGATCTGCCGTAGCGGGGCGTAGTTCGGTACCCAAATCTTTCCTGAACCCTTCCTTACCGCTAAGTCTTTCTCCCACTGTAACAACTTCTGTTTCTCTGCCGTTGCTATCTCGCCGTCCACGGAGTACCCATGTTGGAATAGATCCTTGAACAGAGGGTTCATCCCGTCGAGCTGGATGCCTGCTACATGACCGGGGCGGCTCAACACGTCAGCTTTGTTGTGGGCCCGGGTTTGTAGACGATGTCGTAGTGGAAGTGAGTCTCCAAGAAATCCACCCACCGCACCTGTCGTCTCAAAAGCGTTGGCTGCGACTTCAGGTATTTAAGACTGCAGTGGTCTGTATAGACTGTGGTCTTGGCTCCCTCAAGGTAACACCTCCACGCCTTGAAGGCTACGACGATGACTAAGGCTTCCTTGTCGTGAATGGGGTAGTTCAGTTCTGCTCCGTGCAGTTTCTTACTGAGGTAGGCGATAGGCTGTAAACCGTTCCCGTGATCCTGCATCGGTACTGCTCCGACTGCCTGGTCACTAGCGTCTGCTTCAACTACGTAGTCCTTGTCGGGGTCCGGTAGGATGAGTACTGGCGCTGTGGTCAGTGCTGTCTGTAGCTGTTCCATGGCTTGCTGATGAGGGGCACTCCATTTGAAAGGCATGTCCTTTTTCAGTAGGTCGGTCAGTGGCGCTGCTATCTTAGCGTACTGTGGCACGAACCTGTTGTAGTAGTTGGCGAAGCCGAGGAACTGCTGCAACTCCTTCACGTTCTCCGGAACTTTCCACTTCTTGACGGCTTCGATTTTCCGCGGGTCCACGTGTACGCCCTTGGCACTCACCATGTGCCCGAGAAACTGCACCTTCTCCAGTGCGAAGTCGCTCTTTGACAGCTTCACGTAGAACTTATTCTTCCGCAGGATCTCGAACACCTTCCGTAGATGCTCCACGTGCTCCTTCATATTCTTGGAGTAGATGAGAATGTCGTCCAGGTACACTACTACGCACTCGTCTAACAGGGGCCGTAGAATATGGTTCATCTCTGCCTGGAACGTTGCTGGTGCGTTGCAGAGTCTGAACGGCATCACCAAGTATTCGTAGGAGCCGTATCTTGTACGGAACGCCGTCTTGTGGATCGAGTTGTCCGCCATCTTGATCTGCCAGTAACCCGACCGTAAGTCCAGCTTCGAGAAGACCGTTGCACCACGCAGTTGGTCCAGTAAGTCGTCGATGCGCGGTATGGGGTATTTGTTCTTGACTGTCTGTTTGTTCAGTGCGCGGTAGTCGATGCACATCCGTAAACTACCGTCTGGTTTCGGTGTGAAGAGAACTGGTGCGCCGTAGGGAGAGGTGGATGGTCGGATCAGTTGTCTGTCCAGTAGATACTCGATCTGTTTCTTCATGTCTGTCAGTTCGGTCGGACTCAGTCTGTAAGGTGCACGTGAGACGGGTTTCGCACCTGGTTCCTCCACGATCTCGTGCTCGTGGGTGCGTGCAGGAGGTACGCCTGCAGGTAGGTCGTCGGGCATGATGTCTTTGTACTGCTCCAAGACCTTTTTCACTGCTGCGGGTAGCTCGGAACCCTTTTTCACCTCTTCTGCTGCTGCCATGACCAGTGCTAAGTAACCCGTGTTACTCTCGTTCACCGTCTGTTCGAACCGTGCCAGTGTCGTTTCAGGAACATCCCCTGTATCCGTCCAGCTTCGCAGTGCTATCCGCTTCCCGTTGTTGTAGATGCACACTTTGCTGTTGACCCAATCGATCTCGGGGTTGAACCGCTTCAGGAAATCTCGCCCCAAGATAAAATCTAACCCTTTGATGTTGGTAACAGGTAGCTTCGGCTTCCATCTCAACGCACCTATGTGCAGCTGCAAGGATGCTTCGCCGTGGATGGGAAGCTTCGTACCATCCACCATCGTTGCTGAGAATTGGGTCTCCTCCGCCTTCTCTCCAATTTTCTCCAATGTCTCGCGGTCGCACACCGAGTGAGATGCACCGCTGTCCACCAGTGCCTGGAGGCGTCGCCCATTGCATAACACCTCGAGGAGTAGTGGTTTCTGCTGCGCTGAGTAGCCAAAGAGGGTCTCATTAATAGGATCATAGGGTACATCAAAATGAATACCTTCCCTACTTCCTATACCTGACTCAGCACTTTCCAACTTCACCTGGGGGGTAGGAGGATTTTTCCGAGGCTTGTATAATTTCTCCTGAGCCTGGATGTCTCCTCTAAGCCTTTGCAGCTGTGTAGGCTGTCAAATTATATGTTTCATATTATTTAGTTCTAGGTTGTGTAGGGGTGATTCTTAGAGGGTACAACAATTCTCTCGATACTCTTGTACCCCCTCCCCTAACCTAATCGACATACTTTCCTCTCTAGTCTTGACATGGTATAGAGCAGGAAGTTTCCTAGGGCCCACCACGGAAAACGAATTTTTTTTTTTCCTGCCCGGAGCGCGCTTCGCGCCTACCCTAGTCGCGCCCCGTGCGCCTGTCCCTAACGGCCCGTCGCGGCCCCTCTCTTAAAGTCCTCTCGCGGCCCCTCGTTGGCCCCTTCGCGACCCCCGCTTACGGCCCCTTAGCACCCCCCCCCCTTTTTTCGCGGCCTCGTTGCCCTCCCCCCCCGCGCGGCTCTGTCGCCGCCCTTTCGCGACCTCGTCGCCGCCCCTACGCGGCTTCGTCGTCGCCCCTACGCGGCCTCGTCGCCGCCCATACGCGACTCCGTCGCCGCCCTCCCCTTCGCGGCTCTGTTGCCGCCTCTTCGCGGCTTCGTCGCCGCCCCTCGCCGCCCTTCGCGGCCCCTCCAGGTTCCGTCGCGGTCCCCTTTCCTCTCGTCTGCAGCAGCTGTCGCCGCTGAGCCTGCAGCAGCTACCGCCGCTGACCTTCAGCCGCTGCCGCCGCAGAGCATACAGCAGCAGCCGCGGCCGGACCTGCAGTAGCAGCCGCCGCCGAGCCAGCAGCAGCAGCCGCGGTCGGACCTGCAGTAGCAGCCGCCGCCAGACCTGCAGCAGCTGCCGCGGCCCAGCCTACAGCAGCAGCCGCCGCCGGGCCTGCAGCAGCTGCCGCCGCCGAGCCTGCAGCAACAGCCGCGGCAGAGCCTGCAGTCGCAGCCGCCGCCAGACCTACAGCAGCGGCCGCCGCCGACCCTGCAGCAGCTGCCGCCGCCGAACCAACAGCAGCAGCCGCCGCCGGACCTACAGCAGCGGCCGCCGCCGACCCTGCAGCAGCTGCCGTCGCCGAGCCAGCAGCAGCAGCCGCCGCCAGACCTGCAGCAGCTGCCGCCGCCGAGCCTGCAGCAGCAGCCGCCATTCGAGAATACCACAGCAGCCGCCGTCCCTGCAGCAGCGGCCGTTCCCGAGCCTTCAGCAGCTGCCGCCGCCGCCGCCGTCACTGCCACGGCCCTGCCCTGCTAGAGCCGCACTGCCCTGCCCTACCGCGCTACTGCTGCTGCTGTCACTGCTACTGACACTACTACTGTTCCTCCTACTGCTACTATGGCTAGCCCTCCTGTGCTAGCCTTCGATGCTGAGGGCCGCCCAGTGAAGTTTGACACCTGGCTCGATGACCTGCACCTCTTCCTACAGCTCACTGCCAAGGAGGACATTTCACTGTACGATCACGCCCTAGGCCATGCTACTGCCCCTGACACTACTGCTGACAGCACTCTGCGCTCCCAGTGGCAGACCCGTGACGCGCACGCTCGCTTCGCTATTCGCAACTCCTCTCTGCTAGATGAGCGCGAGCACTTCGGCCAGTGCAAGACTGCTAAGGAACTGTACACAGCCGTAGTTGCTCGTTACTCCTCACCTGCGTCTGCCGCACTAGGCCGCCTCTCACTCCCCTATCTGTTCCCCGACCTGGCCTCCTTTCACACTGTTGCTGACCTCATCACCCACCTCAAGACTAGTGAGGCCCGCTTTCGCGCTGCTATGCCTGCCGAGTTCCTTGCTAGCAACCCCCCCCCGCTCTGGCTCACTCTCTACCACATTGTCACCCGCCTCCCTGACTCTCTGCGCACAGTCAGGGATTCCTTTCTAGCTCGCTCCCCTACTGAGCTCACCATTGCCCTCCTCGAGAAGGACCTACTTGCAGCTGAGGCGAGCATCGTCGCCGTAGGTGCCTCTCGTGGCGAGCCCCGCACCCCCTTCTTTGAGGGGTGTTCCCCTTCCCCCCTTCTCCCCTCTGTCGCCTCTGCTTCTGCTGTCGACCTCCTTGGTGCTGAGAAGGTCGGGACCGCGTCTGCTCCGAGCGGGCGCCGCAGGACCAAAGGAGGCAAGGGTGGAGGAGGCGGCCGGGGAGGCGGGGGTGGAGGCGGTGGGAGTGGAGGAGGGGCTGGAGAGGCTAGTGGCGGCAGTGGGGGTAGTGACGGCAGCGGCGGAGGCGGTGGCAGGGGCGGGGGCGGCAGCGGGGGCGGCGGTGGTCGTGGCAGCGGCAGGGGAGGGGGTGGTCGAGGAGGTGGCAGCGGCGGTGGTGGTCGTGGAGGCGCTGGCGGTGGTCCGAGCCAGCAGCACACTCCGTCGCTCCAGGAGGCCCGTGAGTGGTATGCGCAGCGTGGAGGGGCGGGTGGCCTTAGCTGCACGTACGTCATCCGCACTGGTGACCGCGCTGGTCAGACGTGTGGGAAGCCGCACCCCACGCCACGCTGCTCGCGCGCCTTGACGACGCTTGGCGCACTCAGTTCCCTGACGGCAATGAGCTGCCCCGCTGGTTTGATCTGGAGAAGAAGGGTGTTGATATCTGGGCTTTAGACTTTGATGCTATTCTCACTGCCATGTATGCTATGTTTACTAGTGGAGAGGGTGCTCAGTACTTGCGTGTTCCGCCCGACCCGGGCATTCTCACCAGTGAGGCTGCTGCTCTAGGTGCTAGTGCGTCTGCAGCTCCAGGTGCTCGCGTGTCTGCCACCTCAGGTGACGGTGAGGCTGTCGCTCTAGGTGCTGCTGAGTCTGTCTCCCCTGGTACTGAGTCGACTGCGGCACTGCACACCTTCACACTGGACTCAGGTGCTTCTCGCTGTTTCTTTCGAGATCGCACTGCCCTTGAGCCACTCGCTCGGCCAGTTGCTGTCTCCCTCGCTGACCCCTCTGGGGGTCCGGTCATTGCGACCTCCTCCACTGTTCTTCCCTGTCCTGCGGTCCCGTCTGGCACACTGTCTGGTCTCTACCTCCCCTCGTTCTCTACGAACTTGGTGGCGGGTAGTGCGCTCCAGGACGGGGGTGTAAGGAGAGGGAGCAGGGAGAGGCGAGGCAGGCGGTAACTGTGACTGCGGCTGGACAGGCGGAGGACACTCCACGGAGGGAGGAGGACAAGGAGGAGGAGCCTGACCAAGAACCTGCTGAAGAAGTGGTACGAAGTACGGTCGCGGCCGCGCAGCGTCTCCAGAACCAGCAGAGACACCAGCGGCGAGGTCCTCAGCACCAGCAGCAGCTCCACCGCTCGGGTCCTCAGCACCAGCAGCAGCTCCACCGCCCGGGTCCTCAGCTCCAGCAGCAGCTCCAACGCCCGGGTCCTCAGCACCAGCAGCAGCTCCACCCCCAGGGTCCGCAGCACCAGGAGCACCACTCCGAAGACTGCAGCGCCGCGTGTACCACTCTCGGATCTGCTGAATGGGGGGGAGCTCCTGGGCAGGAGGGGAAGCACTGGCCGCGACCAGATCCAGCAGTACCTCTCCGGAGGCGGCAGTACTGTAGGTACCTCTCCTGCAGCCGCTGTGAGGAGAGGGCTCCTCCAGGTGTAGTACCCCCAGACTCAGCACCCCCAGGCTCCGCACCCGCAGACTCAGCACCCTCAGGCTCACTACCCCCAGGCTCAGCACCCCCAGGCTCCGCACCTCCAAGCTCAGCACCCCCAGGCTCAGCACCCCCAGACGCAGCACCCCCAGGCTCAGCACCCCCAGGCTCAGCACCCCCAGGCTCCTCACGGTCAGGCTCAGCACCCCCAGCAGGACGAGAGTCAACAGCTACCTCGACAGGCTCACCCGGGTCTACCTGGGACACACCTGAGGGAGCGGCACCCTGAGGGGGGAGGGGGTCTGGTACCTCAGCACCTGGAGCCAGGAAGAGAGGCGGGGGGGGGAGTGGGGCAGTGCGGTAGGGGAAGAGGCGGTAGTAGGGGACGGACTCGTCAAAAGTGACATCCTGAGAGGCCAGGACACGACGCGAGGTGGCGTGGTAAAACTGCCAACCAGGCGCGTCCGGGACAAAGCCAAGGAAGACACAGGGGACAGCGCGACGGGAGAGCTTGTCCGCGGACGTGTCGCGAACAAAAGCTCGGGATCCCCAGACCCGAAAACGCGACGCATCGCCAGCCTCTCCCGTCCAACGCAGTGTCGGAGAAGTCTCCGGTAAGGAGACACGGGGCCAGAGGTTGAGCTGATGCGCAGCGTATCGGACTGCAAACGGCCACAGAAAGTGGGGGGCAGCCGCATGAACCAAGGAGGTACGAGCGACCTCCATGACCAAGCCAATGCGGCGCTCAGCAACCCCGTTCTGCTGTGGAGAGGCCGGAAGCGTGAACGACTGCTCAATGCCCTCCTGCTGACAGAAGGCCTCCAAGAGGCCAGAGGAAAACTCCCCACCTCTGTCAGAGTGCAGACGTAGGACAGGGAAGTCGGAGCGGAAACGCTCACTGAGCTGGAGACGAGATCTGCGGATCCAAGGGATCAAGACATCAGGGACGTCACCCTTGGTGCGCAAGGGGAAGACCGTGGTGTAGCGCGAGAAGTCGTCAACAACAATCAGGAAGTACCTCTCCTGACCCTGACCACGGACGCGGGCTGGGCCCCACACGTCCATGTGGAGCGTCTGCAAGGGAGCAGTCGTCGGGGGAAACGAGGAGGAGTGAGGAGCGGCGCGCTGCCGCCCCTCGACACAGGGAAGACAGGAAGGAGCAGGCGAGGGTGGGAGGGGAGGGAGAACCCTGGGAAGACCAGCAACAAGGTCCCGTTTGTGCATGGCCCGAAGGCGCTGCACAGACGGGTGACCAAGGCGGTGGTGCTAGAGGACAGTCTCATGCCCCAGAGAGCGACACGAGCAGGGGGCGGACAGCTGACCTGACGCAGACGCAGACGCAGCTACCTGAGGGGACTCAGTGGTCAGTGTGTACAGGTCCGACCCCGGCTCTCGAGTGAAGGTAGCCAGGTGACGGCCCGTCCGAGCACACGTGCAGTGTGTCACGCGCTCGTAGGCAGGGGTCCCACAAGAGGTCTTACAGAGCGTCGTGAGCCTGAGTCTCGTCCTGCGTCGCCTGTTCGTACTGCTCGCACTGGTCGTCGTGTCCCACGTGAGCGTCCACCTCCTGTCCCTGGCACTCACTACATGACTCTGCGTCCCTCTACTGCTCCTCAGCGTGTCCCTCTGCCGTCTCCTCCTGCGTCCTCTCTACCTACTCTTCCTGACCCGGAGTCTGACTCCCGTCGTGCTGCTAGTCCCACTGTCACGCGTCTCCTAGCTACTGTTGTCACTGACCCTACCTTTGAGTCCTCTGCTGCGTCTGCTCTGGTCGCTGAGTTGGTTGACTTTGCTGCCCGGTGTCGTCTAGACTACGCCGCTAGCCTTGTTGCTGAGTCTGAGTCTGTCTGTCCTCCGTCCGTCGGGGGTGAGTGTGCTCTTGGCACGGACGTCCTTGAGGACAGGCAGGAGGAGTTCCAGTGCTTTGCTGCTGCTTTGCCCCGTCTCGTGTCCATGCTAGTTGCCCCTGAGGGAGACCCGGATGCACCAGACATCCCGACCCCGCGCTCTTACGCTGAGGCGATGGCGGGTCCCTACTCCTCTCAGTGGCAGACAGCCATGGACGCAGAGATGGCTTCCTGGAAGTCCACAGGCACCTACGTCGACGAGGTTCCCCCACCTGGGGCGAACATCGTCAGTGGCATGTGGATTTTCAGGGTGAAGCGGCCGCCGGGTTCTCCTCCTGTCTTCAAGGCGCACTACGTTGCTCGAGGCTTCAGTCAGCGAGAGGGAGTAGACTTCTTCCAGACCTTCTCCCCCACCCCGAAGATGACCACTCTTCGGGTGCTGCTACACATAGCCGCTCAGCGCGACTACGAGCTTCACTCACTTGACTTCAGCACTGCTTTCTTACAGGGCAGCCTGCACGAGGAGATCTGGCTACGTCGCCCACCTGGCTTCACTGGGTCGGTTCCTCCTGGTACCCAGTGGAGGCTCCAGCGGCCGGTCTACGGTCTCCGCCAGGCACCACGTGAGTGGCACGACACACTGAGGACGACACTTGCGGCTCTTGGGTTCGCTCCCTCTACTGCTGACCCGTCACTGTTTCTACGCACTGACACCTCGCTGCCGCCGTTCTACATCCTCGTGTACGTCGACGACTTGGTCTTTGCCACGGCTGACACCGCGGCGTACTCCTCGCCTCAGTCCACTCCTCTGCCTACCGGTCACTCGCTCTCAGCTCCACCTTCGGATGAGTCCGTAGAGCCGAGTGGCCCATATCCAGAGCTTGTGGGCTGCCTCATGTACCTGATGACCTGCACTCGACCTGACCTGGCATACCCTCTTAGCATCCTTGCACGCTATGTCGCTCCTGGCCGTCACAGGAAGGAGCACATGGATGCCGCTAAGAGGGTGTTGCGCTACTTGTGCAGTACGTCGGGCATGGGGCTAGTGCTTGGAGGGCGGGACCGAGTTGTACTCACAGGACACTCAGACGCTTCTTGGGCGGACGATCAGGCTACTCAGGGTTACACCTTCAGCCTTGGCTCTGGCTCAGTTTCTTGGCGTTCCACACGCTCTTCTTTTGTTCTCAGCTCCAGTTGTGAGGCTGAGATCTACGCCACAGCCATGGCTGCCCAGGAGCTACGCTGGCTGACCTACCTGCTGACCGACCTGGGAGAGCGGCCTCGTTCTCCTCCAGTGCTGTACGTCGACAACAAGGCTGCCATTGCCTTGTGTGAGGAGCACAGAACGAAGCACATCGCCCTGCGGTACTTCCTTGCTCGAGAGCTGCAGCAGCGCGGTCAGCTTTGTCTGCGTTACGTGGCCACTGAGGCCAACCTTGCTGATGTGTTCACCAAGGCGCTTCAGCCTTGTGACCATCAGCGCTTCTGCACTCTGCTAGGCCTTGTGCCTACTGGACCTCACTTGCTTACTTCTTGACCCTGCTTGTACTGTGATCACTATATATATATATATCTCTGCATGCTTACTCTTGCTAGGTTGTGATCACTGTATCTCTTGTTTTGTTATAAACCTGCATGTGAACTGGCCTTGTGGCCACCTGCTTGTGCTCAGACTGTGTGGTGTCCTTGAGATCCACCCTGAGCTTTGTCTTGCTTGCTTTTCTGCTTGACTGGTCTTGTGACCACTGTTAGGTTTGGCTATCCCCCCTACTTCACCTATGGGGGTGTGTCAAATTATATGTTTCATATTATTTAGTTCTAGGTTGTGTAGGGGTGATTCTTAGAGGGTACAACAATTCTCTCGATACTCTTGTACCCCCTCCCCTAACCTAATCGACATACTTTCCTCTCTAGTCTTGACATAGGCTTCACCTGTGGGCAACGGGGAGCCTTAACACTATGCTGCGGGGAGAGAATATTAACACCACGGAACGCACGACCCTTTTCTACGCTCCGTAATACTTTGCCCAACTTTGCAGGTACCTGAATAATTTCTAAAGGCTTTTTCTTGGCCTCTAAATCTCCCCTGAATTTTTCAAAGGCTTGAAAACCACGAGAAGCAATATTTTTCGTTAGAGTATCTTTATAGGATACTTTTAACGAATTCTTACTTTCGTGGGTGTTCGGCTGGAGTTTCCCGGTCGGTGCAGAGTCTTTTTTCGCGGAGCCACCATTTGCCTCGGCGATTTCCCCTGATGCCGGCCGATCATGACGTTTTAAATTCGCGCCGTCATTTTCTCCTTTTTTCACCCGCTCCGAAGTCGCCACGTCGTCGCCCTTTTCTGCTTTCCGGATCTTTACGCGATTGCCAGGTCGATCCGCGGCTACAGGCGGGTGCCGTTTTTTTACTTCGGGGGTGCTCCACTGTTACCGTCCCGGAGTGCCGCACGTGCCTTTTTCATTTTGTAGCACGACAAGATTTGATGCCCTGCTGCGCCGCAAAATTCGCATTTCGCCGACTGCTGCTTCGCGTCAAATTTGTCGATATCCATCGGTTCGGCGAACGTGGGGGGTGCCGATCGCTCCGTGCCGAATGTACGGTTCGGCGCGAAACGTCGTGTTTCGGGTTGACCTCGAGTCAGCGCGTCGTATCGTTCGGCTGCACGCACGATGTCCCTGTAGCTGTCGTAATTCGCCGCGATCACCTGCCGCCGAATCTCTAATTTTAACCCTTCTGTGTACGCCTGGATTTTTTCGCCTTCGGTCAGGTCGGGGATGCGGTTGAACAGGAGCTCCATCTGCTGCGTGTACTGTGCTACACTACTGTATTTATGCCGATGAATTTGTTGCCGCGCCATGTAGGTGGTATTAATCGGTTCGAAACGTTCGATTAAGTCTGCCCGAAACTACGTCCACGTTTTCTTCCCGCGGGCCACGTCAGTGTTGTAAATCCACTCGAGTGCTGGTCCGCGTAACAGTGTCGCTGCGAGCCGGATTCGTGTTGCGTCGTGTGTCGGGGTCGAACAGCCAATGGCCTCGAAGTAAATTTCGAGGGTGGCCACGAATCGCCGGACGTCGGATCCCTTCGCGCTTGGATCGAACGCCTCCGGGAGCCTCGGTCGTGCTGCTTCGAGGTTCGGCGACAGTGGTGCCATCGGTCCGTGAAAAGTCGGTGTCGCCACTGCTGCTGGAGTTGTCGGTGCTGCAGTCGTTGCGGTCGCTGCTGCTGCCGTGGCGAACCCTGGGTGGCTTGTCAGAAAAGCCTCGAGTCGACGAAGCGTCGCCTGCGTCTGCTCCATGTCGGTGCGGAGGCTCGCGATGTCGCTCGTAGTCGCGTAATTGTCGCCCTGGCCTTCCATGCCTGACATTAACGCGTCCGAAAAACCGAATCGAGGAGGAGCGAAAAACACGGAACCGGTTTTACGTACCCGAAATCGATGTTTATCTGCGTCGCCCCCGCGGTTTTTCAAAGACTGGTTTTTAGCGGTTGAAAAAACTTCACGTGTAAACGTGCTCTGACTACCAAGTGTGAGGATCGAGGATCGAGTTCAGAAATGAGAATGTAAATTGAATGATCACCTGGGTACAACACGAGGCTATATATAGGCTCGACACAAGGGGCAGTAACCAGGTGTTACGCGAAGGTTCTGCGGGTCGCGAAGCGTCCCGAACAGACCCTTCCCGAATTCGGTAGAAAGCATTTCGGTGGCAACCGAATAGCTCCGAATTCGGTGTAACCTAGCACGGTGCTTATAACTATAATAAAATATAGGAAAGCACCTAGCCTAGGAATTCAAGCAATTCATGCATGCATAAAATAAACCTAAGCTAGGAATAGCGTAAGGGAATACAAGCAAACATGAATAACAAGCATAAGCCGTCGTACTCTCACAGTCTGGTCGACCAACCAGGTCGACCAGAGGTTCTGTCAGCCGACCATCCAAGTCGGCTACCCCAAGTTGGCGTCACCAAGTCGACGCCCTCCGCAGGTCGACTTCCCAGGTCGACCACCCGAAGTTGGCGCCCTCCCGAAGTCGGCGCCCTTGTAGTAGCTCCCGTGCAGTTCGACCAACCTCGTCGACCAGCCCGCCCACTGCTGCAGGTCGGCTGCACCCCTACACCCGACCACGAAGTCGACCCTGCCCAAGCGAGGACGGGGCCAACACCCAACTCCCGTTGACATCGTCAACGTAAACTAGAATGAAGAACAGGGTCGAGGAACGGCGTACGTGCGGAGAGTCACTCTACAAGAGTCGTGAGCTAGACTACGGGGTGTTGGCACGAACTCTAGACTGTGCTCGTCATGTTCTGCTTGTCGCCGGCATCGTCGGCGTCCACGTAGCCGACCAGCTCTAGGAACTCAGGTCCACTGCCGAACTCCAGGGCGGTGTCACGCGTGTTGGCGAGGTAGGCAAGGCAGCGGTCGACCTCGCACCAGTGCTGGTCGCTCCTCACCGTGAGGCCGCTCCCTAGCTTGCTGCAGGCGAATGCGTTGTCCGGCTTCGTCGTCGTCGCCGCGAACTGCAGCGAGCCGACCTTTTGCCGGTACTCCTCCTCCTGTCGCTCCTGCGCCTCCTCGTCGTCGAAGGTGAGCTCGGCGTAGGCGTCGACCGAGACCGGCGTCTTCGGAGTCCGACCACCTTGCTCCTCGCCGTTGAAACGCCGCCGCAGCTTGTCGGCGTAGCCTTGCTGGTGCAGCCACAGCTTCCTCGCCGACCTGTCGCGCACGATCTCCAGCCCGAGGTACTTCTGCACCGGCGAGATCTCGCGCAGCTCGAAGGCGGCCTCCAGTAGCTCCTTCAGTCCCTCCAGCATCGCAGCGCTGCTGCTGGCGGCGAGCAGGTCGTCAACGTAGACCAGCACCCAGCAGGCCACTTCATCGTTGGCGACCTTGAAGTACAGAGCCTCGTCGACCTGGCTCTTCTTCCACCCGGCGCCAACCAACACGTCGTTGAGCGCCAAATACCACAGCAGCGGCGACTGCTTTAGCCCGTACAGGCTCTTCAGCAGCTTGCACACCCGGTCGGTTCCGTCGTTGAAGTAGTCCGGCTGGGACATGTACAGCACCCGGTCAAGCTTGCTCTGCAGGAAGGCATTCTTCATGTCGAGCTGCATCAGGTTGAGGTTGAGGACAGCGACGATGCTGAGGAAGATCCTCAGCGTCACGTAGCTGCCCACCGGCACGAGTCGGCGCCGTACACCTGCGTGAAGCCCTTCACAACCAGCCTCGCCTTCTCTCGCTCGACGGTGTCGTCGATGTGGTACTTCGTCGTCAACACCCACCGGTTCTTCATGATGTTGACCCCCGGTGGGCGTTCGACCAGCTCCCAGGTGCCCATGGCGAGGAGGCTGCGGATCTCCTCCTAAATGGCGGCCTTTACTGCCGGGCCCTTCCAGCTTACCAACGCCTCCTTCACCGTCATCGTCGAGATGTCCCAGCGGTGATTGGGGCCGGCCAGCATGTCGGGGTCGAGCTCCGGAAACTCTTCGTCCTCGTCGGCGTCGTCGTACAGCAGGTCGTCGTCCTCGTCGACCACGTCATAGACCGTGGTGAAGGCGGCCGGGATGAAGAAGTCGGGAGGCCTCCGAAGTCGACCTGTGCGCCGTGGTCCAGGCTGAACCTCCTCGGCGACACTGTCGACGGGCTCCTCGTCGCCCAACTGCTCCCCTTCATCTTCACCAGCTTCGTCGTCGTCCTGCTGTACCTCGGTCGGCGTCCCGACCGACTTCTCCCCTGCGGTCAGCTCCCATGCCGAATGCCAGGTCGCCGACTGCTCCTTGGTCGGCCGCGCTGCTGCCTGCTCCCCAATGGGCTCCGCCGAAGTCGGCTGCACCGCCTCGACATGCTCCTCCCCTATCCAGGTCGGCTGCACTCCCATGTCGACCTGCTGCTCGTCGACTTGCTGCTCGTCCCGTCGGCCACTGGCGATGCCCTTGGTCGGCGCCACAGGCGACGCCCCACTGCTCCCCTCATCGCCGGAGGCAGCCCACGCAGGTCTACGAGGGGAGGGGCAGGGGAGGGGGAGGAAGGGTGGACGACCTCGGCGTCGTCCTCAGCAAGCCCACCGACCTCGGCGAGCAGAGGGAGCGTTGCCGTCGAGGTATCCGTCGGCGTGGCCACCAGCGTCCGCCCTGACACCGGCCCATGCTCCGACTTCCACACCTCGAGCGACATGGTCTCGTAGAACACCACGTCTGACGTGGTGACCACCCGGTTGTCGGCAATGTCGAGGAGCTCCCAGCCCTTGCTCCCCTTCGACACGCCGAGGTGAAGGCCCCACTTGGCCTTCGGCTTTAGCTTTCCACCACGCTGCTGCTCAGGGACGAGGAATTGCGCCATGCAGCCCCACACTCGCGCCAGTGACAGGTCGGGCTTCGTCCTAGTCAGCAGCTGGTACGGCGTCGTCCCCGGCGTCGCCGACCGCTCCAGGCAGTTGCGGACCCAGACGGCTTGCCGCAGAGCGAGGTGCCACCAGTGGTGCTGCACGCCCATGTGCAGCAGCATCGTCCTCACCGACTCCACCACCGTCCGCATCTCCCGCTCAGCCATGCCGTTCTGCTGTGGGGTGTAGGGGCAGGTTAGGTCGTGGACGATTCCCTTGCCGTCCACGAAGGCGGTGAAGTCCTTCCCGAGGAACTCCCCTCCTCGGTCAGAGCGCAGCTGCAGCACCGGCTTCTTCGTCTGCCGCTCCACCAGCACCAGCCACTTCTGGAACTCCAGCAGCACGTCCGACTTCTTGGCGACCGGCCTCACCCACACGTAGCGGGACTTACGGTCCTTCAGCAGCAAGAAGTACAGGCTGCCGTCCATGGCGGCTACACGGAACGGCCCACACAGGTCGAGGTGCACAACGGCCAGCACGTCGTCGGCGTCGGAGCCTTGGTCGGGGAAGGTGTGCCTCGCCAGCTTCCCGCCAACGCACGAGACACACGGTGAGTCGGCGCCGGACGCCGACTTGAGGTCCAGCCCAGTGGCGACCTCGTGCTTCGCCGAGCTCCGTATGGTGTCCATGCCGACGTGCGCAAGCCGAGCATGCAGCCTGTCCGGCGTCGACTTCGTCGCCGAGACGATCGCCCGCAGAGCCACCACCTCTGCTGCGTTCGTTGCCAAGCAAGGACGCAAGTCGGTGCAGAGGACCCGGCCGGAATACGTTGCTCGACCAAGCACGTCGCCCTTCGCCAAGACGAGCAGCATCCCCTCACCGTCTTCTTGCATCTTAACACCGTTCTCTTTCAGTTGACCGACCGACAGCAGGTTGGCTGCCACGCCAGGGACGTACAGCACGTCGGGGATGAGCACCCGCTTCCCGGCGTCTCCCTGCAGGGCGACGATGCCACGACCCTGGACGTTCTGCTGCGCCCCATTGAAGCCGCGCACGTGCTTCACGTTGCCACTCGGCCCCAAGTCGACGAAGGCCTCCTTTGTCCCCATCAGGTGGTACTAACAGCCGCTGTCGAGCAGGACCAGGGCCGGGTTCGCCTGCACAGCTGCCGCCATCGCCTGGAAGTCCTCGCCAGCCTCTTGCGCTAGTGAGGCAGTCGGTTCCACGACGCCGACCAGAGAGCACGACGCCGACTTGTCGTCTCGCCCCTTGCCGCCAGCAGAGGAGTCAGCGTCTTTCGCTGAGGTCGACGACTTGGTCGACTGCTTCAACTTGCGCAGCTGGTTTTTTCCTCAACGAGGACGGCGACTGCCAAACCTCCCGCGGCCTCCCTTGGAGTCGTCGTCGTCGGAGTCACTGCGGTCAGGGCACTCGAAGGAGAGGTGGTCGGGGCCGTCGCACAGCCTGCACTCTCGACGTCGACTTCCTCCTCCTCGACCGCTGTCCTTGGTCGACTTCTTCTTGTCGACTTCCAGCCACTGCTACCACCGCCGCCAGACTGTCCACGCTGCCCCGGTCGACCGCCTTGCTTCGCCGGGGCGACGTAGTTCACCTGCGCCAAGAGCTCTTGGGACCGCTCGGCCTCCTGCATCGCCTCGTCCTGCAGGATGTACGAGGTCAACGTGTCCTCGTTGAGCGTCGCCCGCGTGCTCGGCGCCATCGACGGCCGCTCAGCAGGTTGTAGCTGCTCGGGAGTCCCTGCATGACATGGGTGACGCACGATGCCATCGAGTACTCTGCGCCGGCCATCCTGATGGTGGCAAGAATCCGCCGAGCTCGGTTGCAGTAGTCCGTCGCGGTCTCCTGGTCGCCCATACGCAGGTGCGTCAGCTGCCCTTCAAGCTGGGCGATAAACAAGTCGTCGGTGACTTGGTAAGTCGACTCGATGAAGTGCCACGCCCGGTGGCCGGCGTCGATGTGCTCCCTGCACGACTTCAGGGCGATTTGCACGCCTGGCGAGCAGCACCGCGAGATGACCGTGAAGGTCAGCAGCTGCACGGCGCGAAACTCCGCACGCAAGTCGGGGTCATCCGGCGTCGCCACGGTACCGCGAGCAAAGTTGATCAGCCCGGCCATCTCCAGTTGGGGCTCGATGGCTTCCTTCCAGGTGAGAATGTCGGGTCGACCGACCAGCAGGGGAGTCACCAAGATCCTATCCGGCGTAAACTTGAAGTAGCCGTAGCTCGGTGCAATCCCGCCTGCTGTCACCTGGGTCGCCGACATCGGCAAAGATCCACTTCGCCGACCTCCGACGTCACCCTGCGAGGAGCCTGCAGCCGCCGACGACCGCATCCCTCGCGCCTGAACGCCGCTGACTGCATCGGCGTAAATCACACCACGCTGCCGCGACGACGTGCCTCCCGCACTGCTGCCGACTTGGTCACCACCGGCGTTGACGCCCACGTCGACGCCGCCCTCGGTGTTCACCGGTCGAGGAGACGCAGGCCGAGAAGGGTGCTCCGTTGCCCACACGGAACGGATGCCAGCCTCGACGACTGCCCAAGGAAGGTCGCCATACTCGTTGGCCTCGTGCTTCCTCCTCGCATTCTCCAGCCGTGCCTCCAGGGTGTCCACCACCCCCGTGTCACCTACGGCGCCTACCATAGTGACTACCGCACAGCTGCCGGCCTACGAACAACTTAGGTAAGGTGCAAAGAAGTCGACTAGACTGAAAGGTAAGTCGGGTGCCGTCCACGCTCACCACACCATGCGGAGATAACTACTACAACGGGAGCTAGACTACGGGCTAGGCACGGGTGCTCGTGTGATCTCTGCGTTCACTTGTTCCTTAGTCGTTTTCCTAGTGCTCACACTGCTTGCTAGTTCACAGGGAGAATTGGCAAGAGTTTCACTAGAGAAAGTTGACAACAATGATACAATGAAGTTGGCTAGGCTAGACTACATCAGAGCTAGGATGCAAGCAGGTCGACTGCCAGTGCAGCACGGTCGACCGCGTGCCAGCACGACTTGGTCGACCGCACTCCAGCAGTGCAGAGTCGCGGCTTGCCAACGCTGCAGGTCGACGGCGTGACAACAACGCAAGTCGACGGCGTGGCACCGTTGCTCCCGTAGTACAGCATCGCACCCGCTTCGCAGGTGCTTGCAGATGATTGGCGTGCAGTGCCTCGTCACCTGCACAGCGCACACACCAAGTCAACTTCGTGCTGACGACAGCTTCTGATCAGCCACGTCGACCTCGGGATACCACCACCGAGGTCGTCCTCGCCAACATCGCCTGGGCGACCTTCGCGTGCCTTCGCAGATCCTCGTCACCCAGGTAACTTGGTGGACCGGGTAACCACGTCGACCAGCTGCTCCCGTGTGTGCCCGTCGACCTCCCAGGTCGACGACCACTTCCAGTCGACCTCACCAGGTCGACCACTGCCTCTGGTATGTGCCGGTCGACCTCCCAAGTCGACGGCCACCTCCAGTCGACCTCCCCAGGTCGACCACTACCCCCTGGTCGACCAGCTCCAGGTCGACGTCACTCCTGGTCGACCAGAAGGTCTGGTCGACTTACCAGGTCGACCAGAAGGTCTGGTCGACCAACCAGGTCGACCAGAGGTTCTGTCAGCCGACCATCCAAGTCGGCTACCCCAAGTTGGCGTCACCAAGTCGACGCCCTCCGCAGGTCGACTTCCCAGGTCGACCACCCGAAGTTGGCGCCCTCCCAAAGTCGGCGCCCTTGCAGTGGCTCCCGTGCAGGTCGACCAACCTCGTCGACCAGCCCGCCCACTGCTGCAGGTCGGCTGCACCCCTACACCCGACCACGAAGTCGACCCTGCCCAAGCGAGGACGGGGCCAACACCCAACTCCCGTTGACATCGTCAACGTAAACTAGAATGAAGAACAGGGTCGAGGAACGGCGTACGTGCGGAGAGTCACTCTACAATAGTCGTGAGCTAGACTACGGGGTGTTGGCACAAACTCTAGGAGTGATCGTAGCTTTCCATGTGTTCCTTGGCACTTGCATGTTCACGGGAAAAGTTGGCAATATTTTCCACTAGCCAAGTTGGAATTACAAAATAATCGATATCACGATAACAAGAATGACTACATCAGGCACCTAGCAACTCTGCAGCTAGCCTGGTCGACCGCCAGCACAGCATGGTCGACTGACTGCCAGCGTTGCGTTGAGGAGCCGCGCCAGCACTGCAGAAACGCGGCCTGCCAACACAGCAGGTCGACGGTGTGACAACGCTGCAGCAGAGCGACTGTCCAGCGTTGCACCCGTAGAAGACAGCTTTGCGCATGTACGCAGGTGCGCGCAGATGATTGGCCCGACATGCACCATTGTGCATCCGTCGGCCCTAGTCTGCGTCTGACGAGTCACATCAACTACAGGATAACAGCCCGAAGTCACTTTCGCCAACGCGACCTCGGCGACGTTCACGTGCCTCCGTGGAACTCGCGGAGTAGGTTATCTGGTCGACCTGGACACCACCAGGTCGGCGTCGACTTGTTAGGGAAAAGTCGTGCGAAAGTTGTATGTGCTCGTTGACCACCCAGTGCTCTGATCGACGCCTCCCTCATCGACCACAGCTTCTGTCGAGGAACACCTTAGTCGACGGACCCCTCCGTCGACCAGCAGCGTCAGCTGCCCCCATTGGTCAACGGCTGTCAGCTGTAGCCGTCGAGCACCCCTGGTCGACGGCAACACCACAGAGATCCCTTGCATCTCGAGGAAGCCCGTCGAGTAGCTCTCTCACTGCAAACGGTCGACTGCTTCTCCCATATTTCCGACCAGGACATCGGCGTCGCCCAAGCGAGGGTGGGCCAATACTCCATTCCCGTTAACACTCCCCTGCCGCGCTCACGCGTGGGCTTCCCAGCCCACACAGTAGTACGTCACGGAGAAAACTCGTCTTCGGTGTGCACCCGATATACAGCACGCCGTCACTGAACCAGCTGTGCAGAAGGGCACACAACCTACTGCTGCACCTCGTCGTCACCGTCGTCGACGTCGGTCAGGCGCACTTGGCCGATCGCAACAGAGCATTGGTTGAAGGCGGGAAAGTGCAGCGCCTTCGTCGGGAAGTCGGCGGACTACTCAGTGATCGGGATGTACTTCAGCACGAATCTCCCGAAGCCAGGCGTAACATCGCTCCATGTGCTTGAGGTTGCCCGTCAGCCCCAAGCTCTCGATGATTGATGGCCGAATTGTTGTCCAAACGGAGGACCGTCGGCTTTCCAGCGTTGAGCTGCTTGAACTCCGCAAGAAGGAAGCGAAGACGGTGTCATTCCTTACCTGCGTACATGGCTGCCATGTACTCCGACTCTGTCGACGACCGTGTCGCGCATTTGATACTCGAGTTTGACCAGGAGACAGCCGCCCCTCCGTAGACGAACATGTAGCCGCCCGTGCTCGTCCGGATCTGCTTGTCGCCCGCGTCGTCGGCGTCCACGTAGCCGATCAGCTCCAGCGACTCTGGTTTACCGCCGAACTCTAGGGCGGTGTTGCGGGTGTCAGCGAGGTAGGCGAGGCAGCGGTCGACCTCGCGCTAGTGCTGGTCGCTCCTCACCGTGAGGCCACTCCCCAGCTTGCTGCAGGCGAATGTTGGAGACTAAGGACCTAGTGTAGAAGATTTAGGGGCCGAAATATCTCAAAATCGTTGGACTAGAATTCTGGACAGAACTATTGACTTTACAAGAAACGCCGTCGACGAAAACTTCACAGTTGAACCTTCACCAAGTTCGGATATGTTCTAGCACCAGTCTGTGGCTACAATTCCCAGTTTGAATCATACAAAAATGTGAAGTACTTCTCGAGTTATGAATTTCGGCGCACTAGGGGGTATGCTGCTACAGAAACTTAGCTCAATCAAAATGATCTCAAAAGTTTCACAAAAGAGAAATTGGAGTAGCAATAAACCAGGTAGGAGGGAAGAGGAGGACGAGAGGAAAGGTGTAAGGAAATTCTCGACATTCTTTACTGCGACCCGAAACATCGCGTACAGCAACACCCGTTGTTCGCCCGGTACTGCTAACGGGGCTTCGCCAACTTCGCGCGCACTGTTTCACCAAATCTTGCACCGCTGGCTAGCCGAGTCGATCTACGCTTCGGGACTAGCCCGAACCTCGATGCCAGCCTAGCACTAGCTAGCTCGCACGCACCGCGTTACCGTTTGTATGTTTAGCGTATAAATGTTCGCTCATGCCTTCGCTCACATTTTGTACTCATTTGTTTTGACACCTAAGTGCAATCCTCACCACCTCGATCCATTGCACCCGTAACACTTGGTATTTAGAGCTACTTTCTTTCAGACCGCGCATCTCCGCACCCCAGGAAATCGGACAACTTCTGATTTTTCACTCACGCACCTTAGCCCCCAGAAGTCTCTCGTAAACGCGTGCAGCCACGACTGCGCCTAGACTAAGCCGAGCCGACGCCCTTCGCCATGGCTGAACACATCGACGTCACCACCCTCACGCAGGAGCGTCTGAATGAACTGTTACATCAGCCACACGTATGTTCTGAAGAAATCGCGGCGCTTAGGGCAGAACGGGCGTCCCTGCAAAAGGACGTCGAACGAGCACAATCGCAAGTTCAAGGCACACCGGGACAACCTGCACAACAGGCATCGTAGCACGGAAGTGTGGGGCGACCCACGGGCGCAGCCAGTGATGGCTTCGTCCGCAACGACGGAGACGACGACCACGGCGCGACACACCCCGAAGCGACGAATGCGGCCAGGAGTCAACTCCGCATCACGATTTCTACGCCGGCCGGCGAATCTACACTACAGTCGTCGATGCCGCTAAAGCCGCAGCGTCCGCCATGCTTTGACCCGAGTCAACGGGGTGGTCCTACCGTTCAGGCGTGGTTGTTCACGATGAACGTGTTTTTCGACGCCAACTACGTCTCGGAGGATACGGGAAAAATTCGCTATGCAGTGTCGCTGCTGCGAGGACCCACCATGGATTGGTGGCGCGCCATAGTCACGAAGCCGAATGACTACGCGACTCTACCGACACGGGAAGGACAAACCGGACCCTGGGCGCCGTCGTATTTCGTGGAGGTGCCCCAATATCGCACGTGGGACGCGTGGTGCGCAGGACTATGCGCTCGATTTGAGCTAATCGCGGCTTCGATTGCGGCACGTCAGAAGCTCCGCACTTGGCGCCAGCTCGGTTCCGTCCAGTATTACACCATCGGGTTTCTGGCGCTGTGCGAGCAGGTGGGCTATATGCACGAGAGCGAGTGCATCGACCGCTACATCGGCGGCCTGAAGCACGACATCGCTCAGGAAATCCAGCTCCGCGGCGTCACCGACTTTCAAGAGATTCTCGTTATGGCAGAGAAGCTCGATTTCTTCCGCCGACTGAGACCGGAGTCCTACGGGAATAACAACAACCGGGGACATCGGTCTCGTAAGACGAACGAAGGCGCTACGATACATGCCGTCGCCGCAAATGCCGTTGCGGCACCGTTCAAAGGGCGCTGCTTCGCGTGCAATCGGCCGGGACACCGCAAGAGCGAATGCCCAAAAAGGGGGAAGCCGAGCAGCAGAAACAGACCAAGCAGCAGGGAAACGCTGGGAGTCAGTAGCAGACGGGCCCCTCTACTCACAGGTCACGCCGCTCGCCCGACCCAACCGACCCTCACCGAGTGATTGTGCCGGTTCATGCAATCGACCATACTCGGCCGAATAAGGAGGGTACCGCGGTAGACAGCCCCATACTGCTTAGTGGGAAAATTGGGACGGGCTTAGTTAAAATATTCGTAGATGGGGGGGCTAGCCATAGCCTCATCAACACAACCATGGCACGGAAGCTGAAACTGCCACTTGAGCGATGCTTACCTGAGATCAACGCAAGACGAGTGGACGGCACGCCACCGGCGATACGGGAACGCATAGACCGGGTCCGGATTCTATGCGGGGGTAACTTCTTGTTTAGTCAGGAAATGCTCGCGACAACCCTCGACCTCAGGCGTGATTGGTTGCGACGGCACAATCCGCGAATCGACTGGACGACGGGTGACTGCACCGTGCGAGTGAACGGTAACAACAACGCCTTGCCTCGCTGGGGCTCGCCTGAGTCTTCGTCGGTGCGTGTCAACGCGATCACGATGAAACGCGCCGTAGCGGCAGGAGCTCACATGTATGCGATTGACATTTGGGAAGCCGAAGCATCAGACAGGAGTGATTTATAGAAACTGATCGCCGACGTACCGGATGACTTGGCAGCACTCCTGAAGCGGTACAGTGGGTTATTTCCGAATGACCTGCCGACGGGACTGCCACCTCAGCGACCGCACGCCCACTGGATAGAACTAGAACTGGACGAACTGAGGAAGCAGCTGGATTGCCTGCTCGAAAATGAGTTCATTCGCCCGAGTTTGTCTCCCTTCGCAGCACCAATACTGTTCACACCAAAGAAGGACGGGGGTTTTCACATGTGCATAGATTACTGCGCAATAAACAAGGTTACCATTAAGCCCCGTTACCCCATCCCGCGATCCGACGAACTGATCGACCAAATGTGCACAGCTCGAGTTTTCTCAAAAATTGACCTTAGAGGGGGTTACCACCAGATTCGCGTCAACACACCCGACTGCCCTAAAACCGCCTTCCAAACACGCTACGGACCCTTCGAATACACAGTGATGCCCTTCGTGTCAAACATTATACATGTTGTATTTGTGTAGGCTGTAGTGGGTTAGCCTATAGGGGGGTCACAGCATTAGGGTTTCATATTTGTACTCACAATCCTTGCTAGTTCATCATTCCAGTCCGTTATCACTGACATGGTTTCAGAGCAGGTCCTTCGCTAGGACCGTTCTTAGGGCCCACCACTATATACCTACCTACCTACCTACCTGCGCCTTAGAGCGCCTCGGTTCTTACGGCCCCTTAAGGCCTCGCGCCCTCGAGCGCATTTCCCTACCGCGCGCGCACGATCCGCTAGCTACTCGCGCGCGGGTCCTTTTTTTTCGCGCGCGCGGCTTTGTTTCTTACGCGCGCGGCCCGCTAGTTACGTGCGCGGCCCGTCGCCTGCTCGCGCACGCCCCGCAGCCGCCCGTCGCCTGCTCGCGCACGCCCCGCAGGCCCGCAGCCCGCCGTCGCAGCGGCCGCCCGCCCGCAGCCGCCCGTCGCCTGCTCGCGCACGCCCCGCAGCCGCCCGTCGCCTGCTCGCACACGCCCCGCTGCCCGCAACCGCTTGTACGCCGCTGCTTCCGCTGCTGCTTGCGCACCGCTGCCTCCCGAGCGCCGCCGCTGCCCGTGCACTGCCGTTCCCCGTGCGCCGCTGCCGCCCGTGCGCTTCTGCAGCCGCTGCCCGCGAGGCACTCGATCTCACTGCTGTTTATTTTCTACCTACCGCGCACACTGCTACCACTGCAGCTGCCACCAGTGCGCCGTTGCAGCTCCTGCTGCCACGCTTCCTACTACTACTGTTACTACTGCTACTACTACTACTGCTACTGTCACTATGGCTAGTCCTCCCGTTCTAGCTTTCGATGCCGAGGGCCGTCCAGTGAAGTTCGAAACCTGGCTCGATGACCTGCACCTGTTCCTACAGCTCACTGCCAAGGAAGATATCTCACTGTACGACCACGCCCTAGGCCATGCCACTGCCCCTGACTCGTCTGCTGACAGCACTCTGCGCTCCCAGTGGCAGACCCGTGACGCGCACGCTCGCTTCGCTATTCGCAACTCCCTACCGCTAGATGAGCGCGAGCACTTCGGCCAGTGCAAGACTGCTAAGGAACTGTACACAGCCGTAGTTGCTCGTTACTCCTCACCTGCGTCTGCCGCACTAGGCCGCCTCTCACTCCCCTATCTGTTCCCCGACCTGGCCTCCTTTCACACTGTTGCTGACCTCATCACCCACCTCAAGACTAGTGAGGCCCGCTTTCGCGCTGCTATGCCTGCCGAGTTCCTTGCTAGCAACCCCCCCCCGCTCTGGATCACTCTCTACCACATCGTCACCCGCCTCCCTGACTCTCTGCGCGCAGTCAGGGACCACTTCCTCTCTCGCTCCCCCACTGAGCTCACTGTTGCCCTCCTCGAGAAGGAACTGCTTGCAGCTGAGGCGAGCATCGTCGCTGTAGGCACCTCTCGTGGCGACCCCCGCACCCCGTTCTTTGAGGGGTGTTCCCCTTCCCCCCTCCTCCCCTCTGTCGCCTCTGCTGCTGCTGTCGACCTTCTTGGTGCTGAGAAGGTCGGGACCGCGTCTGCTTCGAGTGGGCGCCGCAGGAACAAGGGGGGCAGGGGTGGGGGTGGCGGCGGAGGAGGTGGGGGTGGAGGCGGTGGGAGTGGAGGCGCGGCTGGGGAGACTAGTGGCGGCAGTGGGGGAGGAGACAGCAGCGGTGGGAGTGGTGGTGGAGGCGGCAGCGGAGGCGGAGGTGGTCGTGGCGGCGGCAGGGGTGGAGGTGGCCGGGGCGGCGGCGGTGGGGGTGGTGGTCGTGGAGGCACTGGCGGAGGCCAGAGTCAGCAGCCCGCCCCGACGCTTCAGGCCGCCCGTGAGTGGTATGCGCAGCGTAGCTTTACCTGCACGTACGTCATTCGCACAGGTGACCGCAGCGGCCAGCAGTGTGGGAGGCCGCACCCCACGCAGCGCTGCTTCGCACGCCTTAACGACGCGTGGCGCACTCAGTTTCCTGCTGCCACTGAGCTGCCGCGCTGGGCTGATCTGGAAAAGAGGGGTGTTGATATTTGGGCTTTAGACTTTGATGCTATTCTCACTGCCATGTATGCGATGTCTATTAGTGGAGAGGGTGCTCAGTACTTGCGTGTTCCGCCCGACCCGGGCATTCAGGCCAGTCCGGCTGCCGCTCTAGGTGCTAGTGCGTCTGCTCCCACAGGTCCTGGTGAGGCTGCAGCCCTAGGTGCTCGTGCGTCCGTGCCCCCTGGTACTGAGTCGACTGCAGCACTGCACACCTTCACACTGGACTCAGGTGCTTCTCGCTCCTTCTTTCGTGACCGCACTGTCCTTGAGCCACTCGCTCGGCCAGTTGCTGTCTCCCTTGCTGACCCCTCTGGGGGTCCGGTCATTGCGACCTCCTCCACTGTCCTTCCTTGTCCGGCGGTCCCGTCCGGCACGCTGTCAGGTCTCTACCTCCCCTCGTTCTCTACGAACTTGGTGGTAGGTAGTGCGCTCCAGGACGGGGGTGTTCACCAGTTCACCCCTGCCTACGAGCGCGTGACACACTGCACGTGTGCTCGGACGGGTCGCCACCTGGCTACCTTCACTCGGGAGCCGGGGTCGGACCTTTACACACTGACCACTGAGTCCCCTCAGGTAGCTGCGTCCGCGTCCGCGTCTGCGTCTGCGTCAGGTCAGCTGTCCGCCCCCTGCTCGTGTCGCTCTCTGGCGCATGAGACTGTTCTTTGGCACCACCGCCTTGGTCACCCGTCTGTGCAGCGCCTTCGGGCCATGCACAAACGGGACCTTGTTGCTGGTCTTCCCAGGGTGCTCCCTCCCCTTCCCGACTCGCCTGCTCCTCCCTGTATTCCCTGTGTCGAGGGACGGCAGCGCGCCGCTCCTCACTCCTCCTCCTTTCCCCCGACGACTGCTCCCTTGCAGACGCTCCACATGGACGTGTGGGGCCCAGCCCGCGTCCGTGGTCAGGGTCAGGAGAGGTACTTCCTGATTGTTGTTGACGACTTCTCGCGCTACACCACGGTCTTCCCCTTGCGCGCCAAGGGTGACGTCCCTGATGTCTTGATCCCTTGGATCCGCAGATCTCGTCTCCAGCTCCGTGAGCGTTTCCGCTCCGACTTCCCTGTCCTACGTCTGCACTCTGACAGAGGTGGGGAGTTTTCCTCTGGCCTCTTGGAGGCCTTCTGTCAGCAGGAGGGCATTGAGCAGTCGTTCACGCTTCCGGCCTCTCCACAGCAGAACGGGGTTGCTGAGCGCCGCATTGGCTTGGTCATGGAGGTCGCTCGTACCTCCTTGGTTCATGCGGCTGCCCCCCACTTTCTGTGGCCGTTTGCAGTCCGATACGCTGCGCATCAGCTCAACCTCTGGCCCCGTGTCTCCTTACCGGAGACTTCTCCGACACTGCGTTGGACGGGAGAGGCTGGCGATGCGTCGCGTTTTCGGGTCTGGGGATCCCGAGCTTTTGTCCGCGACACGTCCGCGGACAAGCTCTCCCGTCGCGCTGTCCCCTGCGTCTTCCTTGGCTTTGTCCCGGACGCCCCTGGCTGGCAGTTCTACCACCCCACCTCGCGTCGTGTCCTGGCCTCTCAGGACGTCACTTTTGACGAGTCCGTCCCCTACTACCGCCTCTTCCCCTACCGCACTGCCCCGCTCCCCCCCCCGCCTCTCTTCCTCGCTCCAGGTGCTGAGGTACCAGACCCCCTCCCCCCTCAGGGTGCCGCTCCCTCAGGTGTGTCCCAGGTAGACCCGGGTGAGCCTGTCGAGGTAGCTGTTGACTCTCGTCCTGCTAGGGGTGCTGAGCCTGGGGGTGCTGTGTCTATGGGTGCTGAGCCTGGGGGTGCTGCGTCTGGGGGTGCTGAGCCTGGGGGTGCTACGTCTGGGGGTGCTGAGCCTGGGGGTGCTGCGTCTGGGGGTGCTGAGCCTGGGGGTGCTGAGCCTGGGAGTGCTGAGTCTGGGGGTGCGGAGCCTGGGGGTGCGGAGCCTGGAGGTGCGGAGCCTGGAGGTGCTGAGCTTGGGGGTGCTGAGTCTGGGGGTGCTGAGTCTGGGGGTGCTGAGCCTGAGCGTGCTACACCTGGAGGAGCCCTCTCCTCCCAGCAGCTGTAGGAGAGGTACCTCGAGTACTGCCGCCTCCGGAGAGGTGCTGCTGGAGCTCGTCCCGGTACTTCCCCTCCTACCCAGGAGCTCCCCCCCATTCAGCAGATCCGCGAGTGGTACACACGGCGCTGCAGTCTTCGGAGTGGTGCTCCTGGTGCTGCGGACCCTGGGGGTGGCGCTGCTGCTGGTGCTGAGGACCCGGACGTGGGAGCTGCTGCTGGTGCTGCGGACCCGCCTGGTGGAGCTGCTGCTGGAGCTGAGGACCCGGGCGGTGGCGCTGCTGCTGGTGCTGAGGACCCGGACGGTGGAGCTGCTGCTGGTGCTGAGGACTCGGACGGTGGAGCTGCTGCTGGAGCTGAGGACCCGAGCGGTGGCGCTGCTGCTGCTGCTGAGGACCCGGGCGTTGGAGCTACTACTGGTGCTGAGGACCCGGCCGGTGGAGCTGCTGCTGGTGCTGTGGACCCGGACGCTGGAGCTCCTACTGGTACTGAGGACCCGGCCGCTGGAGTCTCCTCTGCTTCTGGAGACGCTGCGCGGCCGCGACCGTACTTCGTACCGCTCCTTCAGCAGGTTCTTGGGCAGGCTCCTCCTCCTTGTCCTCCTCCCTCCGTAGGGTGTCCTCCGCCTGTCCAGCCGCAGTCACAGTTACCGCCTACCTCGCCTCTCCCTGCTCCCTCTCCTTACACTGGTCCCACAGGAGGTCTTACAGAGCGTCGTGAGCCTGAGTCTCGTCCTGCGTCGCCTGTTCGTCCTGCTCGCACTGGCAGTCGTGTCCGTCGTGAGCGTCCTCCTCCTGTCCCGGGCACTCACTACATGACTCTGCGTCCCTCTACTGCTCCTCAGCGTGTCCCTCTACCGTCTCCTCCTGCGTCCTCTTTGCCTGACGTTCCGGACCCTGAGTCTGACCGGTATCGTGCTGAGCACCCTACTGTCACGCGTCTCCTCGCTACTGTTGTCACTGACCCTACCTTTGAGTCCTCGGCTGCGTCTGCTCTGGTCGCTGAGTTGGTTGACTTTGCTGCTGCCTGTCGTCTAGACTACGCTGCTAGCCTTGTTGCTGAGTCTGAGTCTGAGTCTGTCTGTCCTCCATCCGTCGGGGGTGAGTGTGCTCTTGGCACGGACGTCCTTGAGGACAGACAGGAGGAGTTCCAGTGTCTTGCTGCTGCTTTGCCCCGTCTCGTGTCCTTGCTAGTTGCCCCTGAGGGAGACCCGGATGCACCAGACATCCCGACCCCGCGCACTTACGCTGAGGCGATGGCGGGTCCCTACTCCTCTCAGTGGCAGACAGCCATGGACGCCGAGATGGCTTCCTGGAAGTCCACACGCACCTACGTCGACGAGGTTCCCCCTCCTGGGGCGAACATCGTCAGTGGCATGTGGATTTTCAGGGTGAAGCGGCCGCCGGGTTCTCCGCCTGTCTTCAAGGCGCGTTACGTGGCTCGAGGCTTCAGTCAGCGAGAGGGAGTTGACTTCTTCCAGACCTTCTCCCCCACCCCGAAGATGACTACTCTTCGGGTGCTGCTGCACATAGCCGCTCACCGCGACTACGAGCTTCACTCACTTGACTTCAGCACTGCTTTCTTGCAGGGCAGCCTGCACGAGGAGATTTGGCTGCGCCGCCCACCTGGCTTCACTGGGTCGTTTCCTCCTGGTACCCAGTGGAGGCTTCAGCGGCCGGTCTACGGTCTCCGCCAGGCTCCGCGTGAGTGGCACGACACACTGAGGACTACACTTGCGGCTCTTGGGTTCGCACCTTCTACAGCTGACCCGTCGCTGTTCCTGCGCACCGACACTTCGCTGCCGCCGTTCTACATCCTCGTGTACGTCGACGACTTGGTCTTTGCCACTGCTGACACTGCAGGACTCGCCTACGTGAAGTCGGAGCTGCAGAGGAGACACACGTGCACAGACCTGGGTGAGCTGACAAGCTATCTTGGCTTGCGGATCACCCGGGACAGAGCACGGCGCACCATCACCCTGACTCAGTCACACATGGTGCAGCAGGTTCTCCAGCGCTTCCGCTTCACGTACTCCTCGCCTCAGTCCACTCCTCTGCCTACCGGTCACTCGCTCTCAGCTCTGCCTTCGGATGAGTTCGTAGAGCCGAGTGGCCCGTATCCAGAGCTTGTGGGCTGCCTCATGTACCTGATGGCCTGCACTCGACCTGACCTTGCATACCCTCTTAGCATCCTTGCACGCTATGTCGCTCCTGGCCGTCACAGGAAGGAGCACATGGATGCCGCTAAGAGGGTGTTGCGCTACTTGTGCAGTACGTCGGGCATGGGGCTTGTGCTTGGAGGGCGAGACCGAGTTGTTCTCACAGGGCACTCAGACGCTTCTTGGGCAGACGACCAGGCCACTCAGCGGTCGTCTCAGGGTTACACCTTCAGCCTTGGCTCTGGCTCAGTTTCTTGGCGCTCTACACGCTCTTCTTCTGTTCTCGGCTCCAGTTGCGAGGCTGAGATCTACGCTACAGCCATGGCTGCCCAGGAGCTACGCTGGCTGACCTACCTGCTGACCGACCTCGGAGAGCCGCCTCGTTCTCCTCCAGTACTGTACGTCGACAACAAGGCTGCCATTGCCTTGTGTGAGGAGCACAGACTGGAGCACAGAACGAAGCACATCGCCCTGCGGTACTTCCTTGCTCGTGAGCTGCAGCAGCGCGGTCAGCTTTGTATTCGCTACGTGGCCACTGAGGCCAACACTGCTGATGTGTTCACCAAGGCGCTTCAGCCTCGTGACCATCAGCGCTTCTGCACTCTACTAGGCCTTGTGCCTACTGGACCTCACTTGCTTACCTCTTGACTTTGCTTGTACTGTGATCACTATATATATCTGTACCTGCATGTTTACTCTTGCTAGGTTGTGATCACTGTATCTCTTGCTCTGTTATAAACCTGCATGTGAACTGGTCTTGTGACCACTAGCTTGTGCTCGGAATTTGTGTGGAATCCTTGAGATCCACCCTGAGCTTGTTGTTGCCTTGCTTTGCCTTGACTGGTCTTGTGACCCCTAGGTCTCCTCCACTTTGCCTATGGGGGTGTGTCAAACATTATACATGTTGTATTTGTGTAGGCTGTAGTGGGTTAGCCTATAGGGGGGTCACAGCATTAGGGTTTCATATTTGTACTCACAATCCTTGCTAGTTCATCATTCCAGTCCGTTATCACTGACACTTCGGACTGACCAATGCTCCCGCAACATTTCAACTGACGATGAACGAAGGCATTCGCCCGCTTTTAGATAAGTGCACCATCGTCTGCTTAGATGACATACTGATACAACCCTGACCGAGCACAGCACCTACAGGACATCGAAGCAGTTTTTTAAATCCTGTGTGAGAACCGCCTACAGACAGAAGCCTCTAAGTTTGAGTTTCTACAGGACGGATTGGAGTTTTTAGATCACATTATTTCAGCTGACGGAGTGGAAATAGACTCTGAGAAGATCGCAACGATTCAAGCTTGGCACGCGCCGACAAATCTGACTGAGCTGCAGAGTTTTGGGGGGTTCGTCAACTACGTTCGCCGATTCGTCCCCGACATGGCAAAGTTGACTGCTCCGTTGACCGACCTGCTGTGGGAGCAATACTGTTGCAGGACTTCGGGAACGGCCTCCAGCCAATCGCATATGAGTCCCGCAAGCTTCACCCGCCCGAACGCAACAGCCCGATACATGCCGCGAGATGCTGGCGATCGTGCACGCGTTCAAAGTGTGGCAATGTTACCTCACGGAAGCATACGTGACAGTACGGACAGACCACCGATTACGACAGTACCTCCGTGCCCAACCGAATCTCAATCCGCGACAGATCCGCTGGCTGAACTATTTGGAGTCCAACTTCCACTACACCATCACGTACAAAAAAGGTGCATCGAATATCGCCGACGCACTCACCCGCCCTACCGCCCAACTCCACGCCATCCTACTCGCCCAAACCAACCAACTACTAACAGGCCTATTCACCCACGGATACCGCACCGACCCATTATTCAAGCCCGGAAATTCACAGCAACTGGCAGAAGCATAGGGAGTCTATTACGTAAAAACATGCACCGACCGCATCTGGGTACCCGCGTACTCACTACTGAGGGAGCTATTACTGCAGAAGGCAGACGACGGGATTACCTTAGGACATTTTGAAGTAGAGAAAATGCGACAGCAACTGCAGCGGTATTACTACTGGCCGGAGCTGTTAACTGACGTACAGCACCACGTGGGCTCGTGTCAAAAGCTTACCAACTGAGGATAGCTGGGTGCCCCTGGTAGTGTAAGGAATTTTCTCGACATTCCTTACAGCGACCCGCAACATCGCATACAGCAGCAGCCGTTGTTCGCCCGTTACTGCTAACGGGGCTTCGCCAACTTCGCGCGCACTGTTTCACCAAACCTTGCACCGCTGGCCTGGCCTAGTCGGCCTACTCTTCGGGACTAGCCCGAACCTCGATGCTTGCCTAGCACTAGCTAGCTCGTACGCACTGCGTCACCGTTTGCATGTTCCGCGTATAAATGTTCGCTCACGCCTTCGCTCAATTTTGTACTCGTTTTGACACCATAGTGAAATCCTCGCTAGCTCGATCCATTGCACCCGTAACAAAAGGTCCCAAGAAAGTCCTTGACCAAGGAAACCCCATAAGCACGAAGGATTCTCTCCTTATAGGAACCCAACTTTCACCTTTGTCATTTTCCCAACCTCCCATATCCACCTCACCCAACTTGGCCACACTTGCCAACCTAGTTTGGTTTCTCCCGACCTCTTGGCATCATCTACAGTGGTGGGGACGAATTTCCCAATCCCCAAAAAGTTTGTACCCCATATTGAGTCACTTCACAACTTCCCAAAGTCACACCACAACCAAATATGAAAAACATACGAACTTCCAACGTTCGTAACTTACTTGGTCGTGCTCCGATTGCGACGATTCTTGGCTCGTCGGAAAGCTCTTGAGCAGAGAGGTGATTTCAGATATCTGCTCAAGCAAAATATCATTCACACACACTCAGAGAAACCAAACCACACGAAGCACAAATTCTTGCACACGCTCACACCACGCATGCAACGCACGAACATATGATGGGAGGCAGACAAACGTGAATGCAAATGATTGCATCACATTACAAACTCCCCTTCTGGCTGCCAACCATCATCCCACATGCCGTTGTTCAAGCATGCACCCTCAATGCACACTCATTCTAGCTTGCTTCATGCCCTTCCAGTGCTCAGGTTCAGCCAGGCGCTTGGTGAGAATGTCAGCCGCCTGCTGCTGGGTCTTCACAATCTCCAATCGCACCTCCTTATCCAAGTGCCTCCTTGTCCAATGCCACTTAGGCCTGATGTGCTTTGTCAGGCCATGAAGGCAAGCATTCTTGGCCAACTTTACAGCTGACTCTTTGACACAGAACATCACGGTCGGCTCCCTCTGACCAACACCAATCTCCTCCAACAGACGCCTGAACCACACCACCTCCTTTGCCCCATGATGCAGGGCCATGTACTCTGTCTCACATTAAGACAGCCCCACCTTATTCTGCTTCTTGTTGCGCCAGCTCACTGCACCATCTCCAAAGAGGCACACATAGCCTCCAATGCTGGTGCCATCCGCCTTCACTGAGTTGAAGCTAGCGTCGGTGTAGCAAGTTTAGAGCATCTCTCCCATGCTCAAATCAGCTGCACCCCTCTGCAGCCTCTGTCGCACAGCACTGTACTCCAAGCCTACTGAAGCTGTAGCGCTCAAATAGCGGTCCAACCTCTTGGACGCTTCCAGCTGCTCATGACTGGGGCGTGCGACCACACTTGCAAGCCTGGATGTAGCAAACGCAATAACAGTCCGTGTGTGGTTGGCCGCATAGTTGAGTGAGCCCATACATACGTGGGCTGCATAGCTCGTCGAAGTCCTTTCCCTTTGTCAGCTGCAACCCCTTAACTAGAAGCCATGACTTGTAGCGGGCCAGCGCCCCAACTAGTCCGTACTTATGCTTGAAGATGAGCTTGGAAGAAATGGCCTTCTTCCCAGGAGGCAGCTCACACAGCCCCACAACTCATTCTCCAGCATTGTGTCATACTCCTCTTTACACTCTGCTTCCAGTTTTCAGCATTGGGCCCACTCGACGTCTTGGCCAGAGTCCTGGGCTCAAGGACGACTGCCCAATAGCAGTGCACTATCTCTTCTTTATCACACTGCTTAGCCACACTCTCAGGTGGAGCATCTTGATGATGCTGCTGCTGCTGTTGCTGCTGCTCCTCCACCTCAGGTTCTCCCCCATCCTCAGTCACTCCAAAAATCTCCTCGTCAGAGACAAAAACCTCTATCTGCCTCGAAGGCCACTGCACCTCATCGGCCTCAACGATGAGTGGTGTAGTAGGAAAATTTTGCTGCTGCTGCTTCCACTCCTTGTAGTACAGGGACTCAAGGAACTTCACATCCCTTGACACAGTCAGTTGCTGGCTGGTCAAGTCACAAATCAACCAGCCCTTGTGATCCTTAGCAAGCCCCAAGTGCACACCCCATCTCCCAGAAACTGTTGTATGATGCTATCATTCGCATTCACGTCTGTCTGCCTCCCATCATATGTTTGTGCGGTTTGGATTTTCTGAGTGTGTGTGAATGTTATTTGGCTTGAGCAGATATCTGAAGTGAATCCTCTTCTCAAGAGGTTTCCGACGAACCAAGAATCGTCGCAATCGGAGCAAGATCAAGAAAGTTACGAACGTTGGAGTTCGTATGCTTTCTGTACTTTGGTTGCGGCGACTATGGGAAGTTGTGGGGTTTGCTCCATAAGGGGTATAGACTTTTGGGGTTGGGAAATTCGAACACATTACTGTAGATTGCTGCCATGTGGTTGGGAGAAGTCAAACCAGGTTGGCAAGTGTGGCCAAGTGGGTTGAGGTGGATGGCATGAGTTGGGAAAGTGACAAATGTCAAAGGTGGGGTGCCTATAGAGAGGGGATTTGTGTGGCATGGGGTTTCCTTGGTTGGGGACTCCCTTGGGACCTTCCCTCTCGTCCTCCTCTTCCCTTCTACCTGGTTTAGTTCTACTCTAACTCTCTTGTGTGTAATCCTTTGTGGAACTTGTGAAACTATTGTGATTGAGTTCAAGTTTTGTGGCAGCATACCCCCCTATGCGCCGAAACGGATAACTCACGATTTAGTTCACCATTTGACGTGATTCAACTTGGGAATTGTAGCCACAGTTTAGAGCTACAACATACTCGGTTTGCGTGAGATTTTCACAATGAACTTTTCGGCGACGATGTTTCTTGTGAAGTCGCGGTTTCTGTCAAAAAAATTGAGACCAACGATTTTGATATATTTCGGCACCTATTCTTCATAGACTCCGTCCTTAGTCATTAACAGAAGCTTCCAGTTTTTCCCTCTTCTCCATCGGCACCTGAAACACCACCATGCAGCCGTAGGCTCTCAGCATGTTGACTGCTGGTGCACTCCCATACCACTTGGTGTAGGGGACCCACTGCTTGTCCCCCACAGTCGCCAGCACCCGGTTCTTCACAAGAGCGTCATGTCGCAGTGCAATCACCCAAAATGGATTCGGCAGCCCTGCACGCCCAAGAAGAGTGTGAGCACTTTCCTGCAGGGTCTGGTTGTACCGCTCAGTCACACCATTCTGCTATGGGTTGTATGGTAGAGTAAGCTGATGCTGGATCCCCTTGCGCTTCAGTTCCCCTTCAAAATCAGTGCCAATGAACTCTCCCCCATTGTCGGTGCGGATTAAATTCACCTTGTGTCCGCTCTTCCTTTGAGCCCACGACATCCCGTGACTGGTACGCTCAGCGTGGGGAGCCTGGGGGTCCTGTTCGTTGTCCCAATATCATTTGCACAGGTCCCCGCGCTGGTCGCCCATGCAACGGTTTTCACACTGAGTACCGCTGCTTCTCTCGGCTTAGCGACGCCTGGCGCGCCAAGTTTCCTGAGGCTACTGAGTTTCCCCCTGGGCAGACCTGCTTAGGCGTGATGTTCCTATCTTTGATCTTGACTATGATGCAATTCTTGCTGCCATGTATGCATTGACTGTTAGTGCTGAGGGTGACTGCTACTTGTGTATGCCGCCTGACCCAGGTATAGAGCCTGCAGCCCTAGGTGCTAGTGAGTCTGCTCTCCCTGGTACTGCGTCGGCTCAGGCCTTGCACACCTTTACACTTGACTCTGGTGCTTCCCGCTGTTTCTTTCGCGACAGTACCACGGTCACACCCCTCCCTGCACCTGTCCCTGTCTCACTGGCTGACCCCTTTGGGTCCCAGTGCTTGCACGGTCCACTACTGTGCTTCCGTGTCCGGCGGTCCCGTCTGGTGAGCTGTCTGGTCTCCACCTCCCCTCGTTCTCTACGAACCTGGTGAGCAACGCCGTCCTTCAGGATCATTGGGTTGACACCTTTACTCCTGGAGGACAGCGTGTGGCGATCTGCACGTGCTCTCGGACTGGCCGCCACCTGGCCACGTTCACTCGTGCGCCTGGCCCCAGTCTGTACACCCTCACCACTGCGTCGCGCTACACCCCTTTGTCTCCTCAGCTGTACGCGTCCGCTCAGGTGGCTACTTAGTGTGAGTGTCGCCGCCTGTCGCACCAGACTCTCCTTTGGCACCACCGCCTTGGTCACCCCTCCCTGCCTCGCCTTCGTGGCATGCACTCTCGCTCCCTGGTCTCTGGTCTTCCCAGGTCTCTGCCCTCCCTCCCTCCCTCGCCTGCGCCGCCCTGCATTCCTTGCGTCGAGGGGCGGCAGCGCGCTGCTCCTCACTCCTCCTCGTTCCCTCCCACAGAAGCTTCACTGCAGACTCTCCACCTGGACGTGTGGGGCCCAGCCCGCATCCAGGGGCAGGGCCGCGAGCGGTACTTCCTGCTGGTCGTCGACGACTACACGCGTTACACCACGGTCTTTCCCTTGCGCAGCAAGGGAGACGTCCGTGCTGTTATAATCCCTTGGATCCGCACTGTTCGTCTCCAGCTCCGCGAGCGGTTCGAGTCGGACTTTCCTGTCCTGCGTCTGCACTCTGACAGAGGTGGTGAGTTCACCTCCGGCCTCTTACGAGCCTTCTGTGAGGAGCACGGCATCCGCCAGTCGTTCACGCTTCCGGACTCTCCGCAGCAGAATGGGGTTGCTGAGCGCCACATTGGTTTAGTCATGGAGGTCGCTCGTACATCCATGTTCCACGCAGCTGCCTCCCATTTTCTGTGGCCGTTTGCGGTCCGGTACGCCGCGCATCAGCTCAACCTCTGGCCCCGTGTCTCCGTGCCGGAGACTTCGCCCACACTACGTTGGACGGGGGAGGTTGGCGATGCGTCGCGATTCCGGGTCTGGGGTGCTCGTGCCTTTGTCCGCGATACCACTGCGGACAAGCTCTCCGCTCGCGCCATTCCCTGCGTCTTCCTTGGCTTTCCCCCTGACGCGCCTGGCTGGCAGTTTTACGACCCCGCCTCGCGCCGTGTCTTTGCGTCTCAGGACGTCACCTTTGACGAGTCGGTTCCCTTTTACCGTCTCTTTCCCTACCGCACTGCCTCTCTTCCCCCCCCGCCGCTCTTTCTCGCTCCAGGTCCTCCCCAGGTAGACCCCCTCCCCGCTCCAGGTCCTGCTCCTTCAGGTGTGTCTCAGGTAGACCCTCCTCCCTTGACTGAGCCTGTTGAGGTCACTGGTGACTCAGGTCCTACTGGGGGTGGTCCTGCTCGGGGTGCTGCTTCTGGGGGTGCTGAGCCTGGGGGTGCAGAGCCTGGGGGTGCTGAGCCTGGGGGTGCGGAGCCTGGGGGTGCAGAGTCTGAGGATGCTGAGCCTGTGCGTGAGGAGCCTGGGGGTGCTGAGCCTGGGAGTGCTGAGTCTGGGGGTGCTGAGCCTGGGGGTACTGAGGCGCCTGGTGAGCAGTCTCCTTGGAGCGGCCGCCTACGTAGTCGCTCTGCTGGTGCCTCGCCGCAGGCCTCTCGTCGGCGTGTGCCTCTCTCCACACAACAACTGCGTGAGTGGTACGTTAGCTGTCACGGTCGAGCTGCTAGAGCTGGGGGTGCCGGGTCTAGGGGTGCCGAGTCAGAGCGTGCTGAGACTGGTGGTACTTTGTCTACTGGAGTTACTGTTATAGACACAATAGGCTCCAATAGGCTTCAATGTGCCTAGAACCAAAGATAGAGTGCGCAGTCAGGTTTCTGCACAGCGGCTTTAAACGATCATAGCGATCTGGTCACAGCTCCAATTGACCTGATTCAACTTGGATCTGGAGCGTTTTAACGTGCCCTACAATAGGTAATTTAGATCGCACGATTTCATAAAGAATTGACGACACAGCATCAGATTGAACGAACGGCACTATGGCAGCAACTTAGTCTTAGGACACAAAGTTACGAACAGCTAGGAAGAGTTACGAGTTGGGAAGGACTCCCAGCTCCTACAAACCCCAAGAGCCGAGGTACAGTGATGGGGAACAGTGCCACACTGCCCCCAACCAAGAAGGGTCTCGAAACTACCCTCCACAAGGGCCTACACCCATAGAAATGTTACACTACAAATTGTAATGTAACTATCTTCAATATCTTGAGGTGTACCCTTTTGGCCAGCTTCGAAATCACTTGAAGCTTGCAACCAAGGCTCGGGTTCTTCATCACAAACTCAACCTTGAGTTCTTGATGGGTCTGCTGCACACACCTGCGACACGCCGAACGTTCGACAAGCGACAAAATAGAAAACCGCGCGCAAGACACAAATGACCGCATTAACACGCGGCTAGCGATAACTCGCTATTGACTCGACACACACACTCGACATCATGACCCATCATGCACACACTATTATAAGCATGAAATATATATTTATTTCATGCACACATACCACTCCATGCACACACGCATGCACGCACACACACACGGACAACAAGCCGAGTGCAAACCGTAGGTTGCACCAACAAACTCCCCCTCGGGTTGTTGGCCTTAGGATCTGTTGCTCTCAGTTCAGAGCCATCCCAGCCAGCTTGCAACACTTCCAATGCTGCTGCTCCACCAGCCTCTTGGTCATCATGTCAGCTGGCTGCCCAGTAGTCTTCACATAACGCAGCTCAACTTCACCCGTGGCCACCATGCTTCTCGTCCAATGCCACTTCACCCTCATGTGCTTGGTCAGACCGTGTAGCACGGGGTTCTTGGCTAGAGCAATGGCTCCCTGGCTGTCACAATAGAGTGGGGTAGGTCCTTGCTGCTCCTCCCCCAATTCAGCCAGCAAACGCCGCTGCCACACAATCTCCCGTACGGCACGGAAGAGTGCCATGTACTCGGATTCCACCGAGCTCAAAGCTTGGTCAACCTGCTTCTTGCTCTCCCAAGCAGTTGGACCTCCACCAACACAGCAAATGAACCCTCCAACACTTGTCATGTCCTCTGGTTCAGAAGCATAGGAGGCATCCGAGAATGCGGTGAGGAACAAACGCCCGGGTTCCACACCATCCGCGCCCTTTTGGCGCCTTTGTGCCGCTGCCGAGTATTGCAGCCCAACGGTTGGTGTTTGGCCAAGGTAATTGGCCACCCTCATTCCAGCTGCTACCTGCTCCTCATTAGGGCATTGCACAACCCTTGCCAGCTGCCCAGTAGCAAACGCGACATCCGGTCGAGTGTTGACCGCTGCATACATGAGGCTGCCCACCAACGAGTGAAATCGGCGCCTCTCCTCTTCACCCACGCTCTCCTCCTCTGGTCCCTTCACACACTTGAACCCAGAGGGAAAGGGTGTAGCCACATGACCTTCATTCTGCCCAAAGTTGGCAGCCAATGCCTCCAGGTACTTGCGTTGGTGCACCCGCATGCACCGCTTCTCCACGTCTCGTTCAATGTGGAGCCCAAGGTAGAAGTTCACGTCCCCGAGGGACTTGCACTTGAACTTGTCTTGCAGCTTCAGCATCACCTCCTTCACAAGGTCAGAGGAGGGTGAGAAGATCAGGATGTCGTCCACATACACCACCATGAAGCTCCTCTGCTCCCCCTCGCCAAGCATGAACAAGGAGTGATCGGCCGTTGAGGGAGTGAAGCCGATCTCCTCCAACACTTCGCGCAGCTTCAGGTACCATTGCCTAGGGGCCTGCTTCAGCCCATAGAGGGCCTTCTTCAGCTTCCACACTCTGCCGCTGCCATCGTCAAACCCCTCTGGCTGCGCCATAAAAATCTCCTCCTCGAAGATTCCATTGAGGAATGCCGTGACGATGTCTAGCTGCTTCACCACCCAACCTTTGATCGCGGCTCCCGCGAGTAGGGTTCGCAGCGTCGTCGGCTTCACCATAGGAGCAAACAGCTCCTTGTAGTCCACATTCTCCTTCTGCTGGTACCCCTTGGCCACCAGCCTAGACTTGTAGCGCTCGATCACGCCGTCGGCATCCGACTTGATTTTGAAGAGCCACTTGGACGTAATCGCCGTACGCCCCTCCGGTAGCTCCACCAACTCGTACGTGTCGTTCTCCTTAATGCTCTTCAGCTCACTCTCCAATGCCTTCTTCCACTCCTCAGCATCACCACTCTCCAAGGCCTCCTTGAGAGTTGCTGGTTCTCCCGGCATCTCCACCGGAGAGAAGAATGCGAAGGCACACTCCTCGTAGTCACTCTCCTCGTCGTCTCCGACCATCATTGCCGCTCCAGCTAGGGCCGTCTTGCCCTGCATCATAGGTCAGCCTATTGGGGGCTTGAACCTTCCTCTTGACCCTTCCTTCCTCCTCAGCTGCAGGGACTTGAAGGCCTTGGCGTTGCTGCGGTGTAGCTCGGTTCCGTGGAGCACTCGTAGTGCGGGAAGGGAGTGTCGGTGCACGCTCGCTCACTTGCTGCACCTCCTCCTCCTCCTCTTCCTCTGCATCCTTGGCCTCCTCTCCCCCATTCACAAGGGAAGATTGCCTTGTGGTGGTGCTGCCACTGCTCAGCTCCAAAGGCAGCTCCACGTGCTCCAACCCGGAACTCTTCACCTCTCCAAACCGCACGCCTATTTTCGCCTCATTCTCCGCCTTCCAATCCTTGTACATGAAGTTCTCCATGAACTTGCAGTCCCTGCTCACCATGAACTTCTTGGTGAATGGGTCCCAAAGAAGCCACCCCTTGCTGTTTTGAGCCATGCCCAAGTGCACGGCCCACACCGCCTTGGCACCAAGCTTGTTGTGCCGAAGATGCTTAGGTACGAGCGCCATGCACATGCATCCGAGCACCCGAAACATATCCACCTTTGGCTTCCTTCCAAGCCACTCCACATAGGGCACCCATTTGTCTGCTCCCACATGAGTCAAAACTCTGTTCTTGGCCACACACGCGCTCCGCACCGCATCAGGCCAGAAATAGTCGGGTAGCCCGGCTTCAATGAGCAACCCGCGTGCCGCCTCCGTGATCGTCCGGTTCGCTCGCTCGGCGATGCCGTTCATTGCAGGGGAGTATGGCATAGTAAGGGAGTGTCTTATGCCATTCTTATTCAGCCACAACGAGAAGTCCTTGCTCAGGAACTCTCCCTCTCGATCGGTGCGGATCGACTTCACAAGTCGGTCTTGTTGCCGCTCCACCATCGGCAACCAATCCGTTTTCAACGTTTCAGCCACGTCGCTCTTCTTGGCCAGCACGTACACCCAAGTCATGCGGGTGTAGACGTCGACAATGGTGAGGAAGTACTCTGCTCCAGCAGCTCCAAGCTTCAGGGGGCCCACCACGTCATCACACACCCCTGTAGCCGAAGTCGGATTGGAGAATGCCGCGCTCGCAATAGCGCCCCACATGCTCTCTCCGTACTCCTCCTCCGCTGCTGCCTCGGGGTTCTCCTCACCCTTGTGCTGCTCCTTGGCTGCTGCACCACTCTCCTTATGGTCACACAGCTTGCTGGTCACTCCAGGTTTGCCCTTCTTGGGCTCATTCTCCTTAGCGCGACCGTTCGCGCTATCACCGCTACCAACCGCTTCACCTTTGGTGCTGACACATGCTGCCACTTACCTCTCCTTAGGCACGGGGACCACAGGGATCTCGTTGTAGACGTCCCTGTCCTCATGAAGGTCCCAAAGAATCCGGTCGCCAATCCTCGCGGTGTAGGTCTTGGCTCCCTTCGAGTTCGTGTCCATACCTGCCACCAAATCTTCCTCCCCCTCGTCCTCTGCCTCTTCCTCGGCCATATCCACGGCCGACACTTGCTGCCCCAGCGCCATCCGCACTCGCCAACTCACGGCGGCGGAAGTCCTCTTGTAGGATCGCGCGCTTCACGTCTTCAAGCGAGAGACGGGGCAGATCACGGTTGAGGTTAATGATGAGCGAGGACCACGACTTCGGGAGTAGGGCCAGCAACTTGGTCTTCTTCTGGAGCTCACTGTAGTTCAAATCAGCTCCCTCAAGCCGCGTCAACAAGTCGAAGAATTTCTGCACCCCGTCTTCCACGGGTTCATCTTCCTCAATTCGTAGCGTCGCCATTTGCCGTTCCAACACCACAGCTACCGCCGCTGTTGCAGGAGCGTGTACACCCTTGAGAGCAGCCCATGCTTTAGGTCCCTTCTCTGGATCACGTTGGAAAGGCTTGATGTGACGGATTTGAGTGCTCCCCAACGCTTGCCCAAGTAGGAGGTAGCCTTGTGCGCTCTTCCGCACCCACGGGCTCTTCTCCGGGTCGTTCTCGGGACGCTTCTCCGTTCCTAACATCACCTCCAGCAGATCAAAGTGGTCAAACACGTTCTCCATTCTGAAGGACCACTCAGCAAAGTTGTCGCCGTTGAACTTATCAAGCCCGAACACTCTTGGCTCATCCCTTGAAGGCCCAAGAGTTGGTTGCACGGGCGCCACGGCTGAATCACGGGCTTGGCCTTGTGCTTGGGCTTCTCCATTGCCTCCAGCACCTCTGCCACCCCTCTCTTCAGGTCCAGCCATCGTCGTAGCTGCTCCAAGGGGCTCTGATACCACTTTTTATAGACACAATAGGCTCCAATAGGCTTCAATGTGCCTAGAACCAAAGATAGAGTGCGCAGTCAGGTTTCTGCACAGCGGCTTTAAACGATCATAGCGATCTGGTCACAGCATCAATTGACCTGAATCAACTTGGATCTGGAGCGTTTTAACGTGCCCTACAATAGGCAATTTAGATCGCACAATTTCATCAAGAATTGACGACACAGCATCAGATTGAACGAACGGCACTACGACAGCAACTTAGTCTTAGGACACAAAGTTACGAACAGCTAGGAAGAGTTACGAGTTGGGAAGGACTCCCAGCTCCTACAAACCCCAAGAGCCGAGGTACAGTGATGGGGAACAGTGCCACACTGCCCCCAACCAAGAAGGGTCTCGAAACTACCCTCCACAAGGGCCTACACCCATAGAAATGTTACACTACAAATTGTAATGTAACTATCTTCAATATCTTGAGGTGTACCCTTTTGGCCAGCTTCGAAATCACTTGAAGCTTGCAACCAAGGCTCGGGTTCTTCATCACAAACTCAACCTTGAGTTCTTGATGGGTCTGCTGCACACACCTGCGACACGCCGAACGTTCGACAAGCGACAAAATAGAAAACCGCGTGCAAGACACAAATAACCGCATTAACACGCGGCTAGCGATAACTCGCTATTGACTCGACACACACACTCGACATCATGACCCATCATGCACACACACTATATAAGCATGAAATATATATTTATTTCATGCACACATACCACTCCATGCACACACGCATGCACGCACACACACAGACAACAAGCCGAGTGCAAACCGTAGGTTGCACCGACAGTTACTGAAGTCGCCGGTCCCGGATGTGTTCGTCTGGAGGTACTGGAGCTGCTGGGCTGGAGGTACTGCTGGACCTGGAGGTGCTGCTGTCGACCCTGGAGCTGGAGGTTCCGGGTCCGTGGGTATTGCTGCTGGAGACACTGAAGATGGAGACCCTGGGACTGGAGGTGCCGATTCTGGGGGTGCTGCTACTGGAGACACTGAGGCTGGAGACCCTGGGACTGGAGGTGCCGGTTCTGGGGGTGCTACTCCTCGTGGCGCTGGTACGGGAGGTGCTAGCGCTCGAGGTTCTGGAGCTGCAGGAGGTGCTGACGCTGGAGGCACTGGAGCTAGAGGTTCTGGAGCTGCTAGTGACGCCGGTACTCGAGGTGCTGGCGCTGGAGGTTCTGGAGCTACTGGAGGTGCTGGCGCTGGAGATGCTGGAGCTGGCGGTTCTGGAGCTGCTGGAGGTGCTGGAGCTACTGGTGCTGGAGCTACTGGTGCTGGCACTACACAGCCGCGACTATTCTTCGCTCCGCCGTCTCCGTCGTCTCAGCCACCGCCTGACTCTGTGCTTCACCAGGTTCTTAGCCTCCCGTCTTCTACTGGTCTTCCGTTACAGCCTGGCTCACCGCTGCCTGCTCCTTCTCCTTACACTGAGCAGCCAGGAGGTCTTGCTGAGCGTCGTGAGCCTGTGTCGCGTCCTGTCTCGCCTGTTCGTCCTGGTCGTACCGGTCGTCGTGTTCCTCGTGAGCGTCCGCCTGCTGTTCCCGGCACGCACCGTATGGTACTACGTCCTTCCTCTGTTCCACAGCGTGTTCCTCTGCCGTCTCCTCCTGCGTCCTCTCTGCCTGACGTTGCGGACCCTGAGTCTGACCGGTTTTGTGCTGCACACCCTACTGTCACGCGTCTGTTAGCCACTGTTGTCACTGACCCGTCGTTTGAGTCTGCTGCTGCGTCTGCCTTAGTCGCTGAGCTTGTTAACTTTGCTGCTGCCTGTCGTCTCGACTACGCCGCTAGTCTTGTTGCTGAGTCTGAGTCTGTCTGTCCTCCGTCCGTCGGAGGTGAGTGTGCTCTTGGCACGGACGTTCTTGAGGACAGGCAGGAGGACCTTATGTGTGTTGCAGCCTCTGCGCCTCATCTCGTGGCCATGCTGCTTGCCCCTGAGGGAGACCTGGATGCACCAGACATCTCGACCCCGCGCTCTTACGCTGAGGCGATCGCGGGTGAGTACTCCTCTCAGTGGCAGACAGCCATGGACGCAGAGATGGCATCCTGGAATTCCACAGGCACTTACGTCGACGTGGTTCCCCCTCCTGGGGTTAACGTAGTCGATGGCATGTGGATTTTCAGGGTGAAGCGGCCGCCGGGTTCTCCGCCTGTCTTCAAGGCTCGTTACGTTGCACGAGGCTTCAGTCAGCGACAGGGAGTTGACTTCTTCCAGACCTTCTCCCCTACTCCGAAGATGACCACTCTTCAGGTGCTGCTGCACGTTGCCGCTCAGCGTGACTACGAGCTTCACTCTCTTGACTTCAGCACAGCCTTCTTACAGGGCAGCCTGCACGAGGAGATCTGGCTACGCCGCCCACCTAGCTTGACTAGGTCGTTCCCTCCTGGTACCCAGTGGAGCCTCCGGCGGCCAGTCTATGGTCTCCGCCAGGCGCCTCGTGAGTGGCACGACACACTGAGGACGACACTTGCGGCTCTTGGGTTTGCTCCGTCGACTGCTGACCCGTCGCTGTTTCTGTGCACCGACACTTCGCTGCCGCCGTTCTACATCCTCGTGTACGTCGACGACTTGGTCTTTGCCACTGCTGACACTGAGGCTCTCGCCCTGGTGAAGTCGGAGCTGCAGAAGAGACACACGTGAAGTGACATGGGTGAGCTGCACAGTTCCCTTGGCTTGCAGATCACCCGGGACAGAGCACGCCGCACCATCATACTGACTCAGTCACACATGGTGCAGCAGGTCCTTCAGCGCTTCGGCTTCACCTGGTCCTCCCCACAGTCCACTCCTCTTGCTACAGGTCACTCGCTCTCAGCTCCACCTTTGGACGAGTCCGTAGAGCCGAGTGGTCCTTACCCAGAGCTAGTGGGCTGCCTCATGTACCTGATGACCTGCACTCGACCTGACCTCGCGTACCCTCTTGGCCTTCTGGCTCGCTACGTGGCTCCTGGTAGGCACCGAAAGGTGCACATGGATGCTGCTAAGAGGGTACTGCGCTACCTGTGCAGTACATCGGGCATGGGGCTCGTGCTTGGAGGACGGGGTGACGTTGTCCTCATTGGTCACTCTGACGCGTCTTTGGTTGACGACCTGGCTACGACGCGGTCATCACAGGGTTACACCTTCAGCCTTGGCTCTGGCTCTGTTTCTTGGCGGTCTACACGCTCGTCTTCTGTTCTCAGCTCCAGTTGTGAGGCTGAGATCTACACCACAGCCATGGCTGCACAGGAGTTACGCTGGCTCACTTACCTGCTGACCGACTTAAAAAAAAAAAAACAAAGAAAAAAAAAAACTATAGGGTTTCATATTTGTACCCAAATTTTATCTAGTTCGTCCATTCATGCTAGTAGTTTCTGACAGGAACATCTTCCCAACCCTCTTAACCGGCCTCGAATGGCCAGATTACCGCCTTGCACACTTTCTCCCTTCACACAAATGACTCAACTCCCAAGACTCCCGTCCCAGCGAAGAAGCAATTCTCTCTGCGCAATCAAAGTTTCTGAGTATATCATAAATAAAGACAAGTGTCTGTTTTGACGGCAGAGGCTTCTATACGTGGAGTTTCGAGCTGGAGCTGGTGCTGCAAAATGCGCAGATATTTCACTACTTCGACGAGAGCTACGCGGGACCTGCCGACGACACCGCTGACGCCAGGGCTAGCTATTACAACGAGTCCCTGATGGCGTACGGCGTCTTATTGTGCAACATATCGCCGGCGGAGCAGCTGAGCATACGCTCATACAAGACGTCCGCTGCTCCAGCCCTCGATGCTTGGCGCCACCTGAATGGCGTGTACCAATCGAAAGATTTGGTCTCTTTAAGTCGCCTACTCTAGCAGCTACTAGAGACAAAAATGGCCCCAAGGGAGAAGGCCAATAGCTAGATCAATCGCTGTTGGGGCCTCCGCGGTCAGATTGCAAAGTTGGGAAGCAGCATTTCCAAAAACATTTTCGTGAATATTGTGCTCCAAGGGCTCAGCCCAGAGTGGCGGCCCTGCGAGGCGCTTCTCCGACAGCAGGGAGTCATCTCGGAGGCTGCCCTATGCGCCGCCCTATTCGTCGAACAACGAGACATGGATCAGAGGTGACCAGCGCCGCGACGAGACAGGGAACGCCTCGCCTTCTACTCAGAAAATACAGAAGAGCGACGGCCGCGGTGCCTCTTGTTATAGCCTGCAGTCCACTTAGGGGTCGCGGATGCCCATGAAACCGCCTAAGTAGAAACTGACGACTTCGACCCACCTCTGTTCAAAACGCCGTCACGATCAGCTCCGATATGATACGAGACTGAAACTCGGACAGCAGTTAGCCTTAGGTGTCTGCTTTCCAACGGTATATTGCTTGCTTTCATCAGAGGTGTATGCGCTACGCAGTGAACGAAAACGTGATCTCGGCTGAAAATGTATAGTTTCATTGATGCAAGGAAGAGGTGAGTACAACATTGCCTAGGGGACTCATAAGGGGTTGGGGTCATCCTGGGAACTCAGAGAAGGTTGAGTCCTATTGGAGAAAGGCTAGAGAAGGATGGGAAACGTCCTAGCTAGGTCAGCAAAGCCAACCACACATGGATGTTCAGAGCTGTACTCAAGGCTACCAATAGTGAGTCAAGCCAACCATGAGTCAGCTTGTCTTCCCACTTGCACCCTCTTGCAAGCTGCTTCCAGGAAGACCACACTTCTCAAAAGGAGGGTGGTAGAGTCCCACTTGACCACCTGTACTTCTTGTCTCATTCTCTGTCCCTGCACCATTGGCATGACAACAATGAAAGGGTGGCAAGGGAAATGCTGCCAACAGTGCACCATGACTACGGAACAGTAACTTTCGACAGCTGTCACGCAATGCTCCGAAGTTGGATCGTTCTGAAACTTAGTGACCACCTGCACAACGGGGCAAAGGACTGCCAGACCGAATTTCAGACCAATCAGAGCTCGGTAGACGAGTCAGCAGCCGAAATGGTGAACTCGGGTGTTACCAAAAAAGAGTAACACACACTTCCGGAATGCCATAAGTCTTGAAACTTAAAATGTTGTCATGCCTTGTTAACTGCTTCAAAAATTCTGAAACTTTGAGGGTCTGATGAAGACATGTTGAAGCACCTCCCCACAAAATTCCAGAAGCTGAGCAGACTTGTAGGCCGAATGGGAGTGCGATGACCGTGCCACTAGTGTGTTGGCACAACACCTCTACCGCAAAATTTGCAAAATTTCCGGGCATCTGGCCGATCGATGCAAATCCCAATCTCGCCCTCGCCATACCAATCCGAGTACCTGGTCCGGGCGTCAAGACGCACAAAACGACACGCGTCCAGCCTAGGGGTATCAACCCCCATCGTGCAAGATCCCTGGCACACCATCGACTCGGGCAACGAACCGTCAATTCCGCGTCACACCGTCTACAAACCTGCTCCCGAACCGCGCAAACCCACCTTCGTCCCTGGAACTATCCCTGGGGCCAACATTCCCTACTCTTTCATCCTCGACAGGGAATTTCTGGCGCTGATGTTGACCACGGCAAACGACGAAGAGGAAGAAGCAGAAGAAGCAGTAGCGGAACCTGCCCCAGTACCTGACGAAGACCCTGAAGCAGCACACGCGCGCGATACAAGTGCACTACCGGATTTCGTGCAGGTGACGACCTTCGGCACCAGTGTCAAACATATATGCTGCTTATTGTGTAGGCTGTAGTGGGGTAGCCCATATGGGGTACAACCCAAATTAGGGTTTCCTACTTGTACCCATCATCCTGCTAGTTCATTCATTCCTATCTCTAGTTTCTAACATGGTATCAAAGCAGTAGGTCCGTAGGACCGTTTTTTTTTTCGGGCCCACCTACCGCTACCCCACGAATGAGCCTCTTACTGTGACTGTCACGCACAGTGTCTGCTGTTTGCTACCTACTGCCTACTGTCTACTGTTGTCCCGCGCGCGTCGCCCTTCCAGCCCGCACGCACCTTCCTGCACGCGCGTCGCCCTGTGCAGCCCGCAAAGAGCCCACGCAGCCCGTGCCGTGCCGCGCGCAGCCTGCGCCGAGCCCGCGCAGCCCGCGCCGAGCCGCGCGCAGCCTGCTACTGCCGCGAGCAGCCCGCGCCAGGCCCGCGCAGCCCGCGCCGAGCCACGCGCAGCCCGCTGCTGCCTCGCGCAGCCCGCGCGCGGCCCGCAGCAGCCCCGCGCGCTGCCCCGCGCAGCCCGCGCTGAGCCCGCGCGGCCCGCGCAGCCCGCGCCGAGCCGCGCGCAGCCCGCTGCTGCTCCCGCAGCCCGCCCCGAGCCCACGCCGCCCGCGCGCGGCCCGCTGCTGCCCCGCGCCCCGCTCACGCAGACCCGCTCAGCCGCGGAAGCGGCCTCGACCTGCCGCTGCCGCGGCCCGGCCCTGCAGCTGCCTCGGCTCCGACCTGCCGCTGATGTGGCCCTGCCCTGCAGCTGCCACGGCCCCGACCTGCCGCTGACGCGGCCCCACCCTGCAACTGCCGCTGAAGCGGCCCCGCCCTGCAGCTGCTTCGGCCCTACTCTGCAGCCGCTGTTGCGGCCCCGCCGTCGCCGCCGTCGTGCGCCTACCCGGCCGCCGCCCGCCGAGCGCCGGCCCTGCTCGCCCGGCGAGCGCCTGCCCTTCCAGCCTTTGGTGAGCACCTGCCTGCCTGCCGGCCTGCCTGCCTGCCTGCCTGCCTGCCTGCCTGGCTGCCTGCCTGCCTGCCTGTCGGTGTGCCTGCCTGCCTGCCTGCCTGCTGGCCTGCCTGCCTGCCTACCTGCCTGCCTGCCTGCCTGCCTGCCGGCCTGCCTGCCTGCCTACCTGCCTGCCTGCCTGCCTGCCTGCCTACCTGCCTGCCGGCCTGCCTGCCTGCCTGCCTGCCTGCCTGCCTGCCTGCCTGCCGGCCTGCCTACCTGCCTGCCGGCCTGCCTGCCTGCCTGCCGCGCCTGCCCTGCCCGAGCTGCTGCTGCTACTACTGCTACTAGCAGGTGGCCAGATGCAGCTCCAGCGACGTTCACGCGAGTCTCTCACGCCCCAGCAGCTTAGTGAGTGGTCTGCTAGTTGGTGTTGTCGCGGTAGCCGTCGTAGCTGTTGCACTGGAGCTGGTCAGTTTGGAGCGTCTGGCAGTGGCCAGCTGCAGCTGCAGCGGCGTCCACACGAGCCAATTACGTCCCAGCAGCTCCATGAGTGGTACGCTCAGAGTGGAGGGTCTTCGAGTACAGTTTACTGCCCGTACGTCATTCACACAGGTGATCGGGCTGGTCAGCCTTGCGGGACGCTTGGTCACACACAGTCCCGCTGCTTCGCTCGTCTGAGCGACGCCTGGCATACCGAGTTTGGCGACGAGGCTGAGCTCCCCACGTGGCTGGAACTGCTACAGAGGGTAGATATCTTTGCTCTTGACTATGATGCTATTCTCACTGCCATGTATGCATTGTCTACTAGTGTTGACCGTGCCTGTTACCTGTGCGTATCGCATGACCCTGTTCTAGAGGCTGCTGCTCTAGGTGCTCGTGCGTCTCCTGCTCTAGGTGCTGGTGAGGCTGCTGCTCTGGGTGCTAGTGCGTCCCCTGCTCTAGGTGCTGGTGAGGCTGCTGCTCTGGGTGCTAGTGCGTCTCCTGCTCTAGGTGCTGGTGAGTCTGCTCTCTCTGGTACTGCGCCTGCTGCGGTCTTGCACACCTTCACCCTTGACTCAGGAGCTTCCCGCTCCTTCTTTCGCGACTGCACCACACTCACGCCGCTTAGTCGGCCAGTTCCAGTCTCCCTGGCGGACCCCTCCGGGGGTCCAGTCCTTGCCCACTACTCCACAGTTCTGCCGTGTCCGGCCGCCCCGTCTGGCTCGCTGTCAGGTCTTTACCTCCCCTCGTTCTCTACGAACTTGGTGAGTGGAGCTGACCTCCAGGATCGGGGGGTTCACCAGTTCACTCCTGCGAGTCAGCGAGTGACTCACTGTACGTGTGCTCGGACGGGCCGACACCTGGCCACGTTTACCCGTGCGCCTGGCTCGAGTCTGTACACACTGACCACTGAGTCCCCTCAGGTAGTTGCGTCTGCGTCTGCGTCAGGTCAGCTGGCGGCCCCCTGCACATGTCGCGCTTTGTCGCACCAGACCCTCCTGTGGCACCACCGCCTTGGTCACCCCTCAGTGCAGCGCCTTCGTGGCATGCACTCTCGCTCCCTGGTTTTAGGTCTTCCCAGGACTCTGCCTCCCCTCCCTCCCTCGCCTGCGCCGCCCTGCATTCCTTGCGTCAAGGGGCGGCAGCGCGCCGCTCCTCACTCCTCCTCGTTCCCTCCCACAGAGGCTCCCCTGCAGACTCTCCACCTGGACGTGTGGGGCCCAGCCCGCGTCCGTGGACGGTACTTCCTGCTGGTCGTCGACGACTACACGCGTTACACCACGGTCTTCCCCTTGCACGCCACGCAAGGGGGACGTCCCTGATGTTTTGATCCCTTGGATCCGCACTGTTCGTCTCCGGATCCGCGAGCGGTTCGAGTGGGACTTTCGTGTCCTGCGTCTGCACTCTGACAGAGGTGGTGAGTTCACCTCAGACCTCTTGGCAGCCTTCTGTGCGGAGCACGGCATCCGCCAGACGTTCACGCTTCCGGCCTCTCCGCAGCAGAATGGGGTTGCTGAGCGCCGCATTGGCTTAGTCATGGAGGTCGCTCGTACCTCCATGATCCATGCGACTGCCCCCCATTTTCTGTGGCCGTTTGCGGCCGCGCATCAGCTCAACCTCTGGCCCCGTGTCTCCTTGCCAGAGACCTCGCCCACACTGCTGTGGACGGGGAAGGTTGGTGATGCGTCGCGTTTCCGGGTCTGGGTTGCTCGTGCCTTTGTCCGCGATACCACCGCCGACAGGCTCTCCGCCCGCGCTGTTCCCTGTGTCTTCCTTGGCTTTGTCCCTGACGCGCCTGGTTGGCAGTTTTACCACCCCACCTCGCGCCGTGTCTTTGCGTCTCAGGACGTCACGTTCGACGAGTCGGTTCCCTTTTACCGTCTCTTCCCCTACCGCACTGCCCCGCTCCCCCCCCCCCCCGCCGCTCTTCCTCGCTCCAGGTGCTCCCCAGGTAGACCCCCTCCCCGCTCCCGGTCCTGCTCCTTCAGGTGTGTCTCAGGTAGACCCTCCTCCCTTGACTGCGCCGGTTGAGGTCACTGGTGACTCAGGTCCTGCTGAGGGTGGTCCTGCTCGGGGTGCTACTTCTGGGGGTGCTGAGCCTGGGGGTGCGGAGCTTGGGGGTGCTGAGCGTGTGGGTACTGAGCCTGGGGGTGCGAAGCTTGAAGGTGTGGAGCCTGGAGGTGCTGAGCCTGAGTGTGAGGGGTCTGGGGGTGCTGAGCTTGGCAGTACTGAGTCTGGGGGTGCTGCACCTGGGGTTGCTGAGGCGTCTGGTGAGCAGTCTCCCTGGAGCGGCCGTCTCCGTAGTCGCTCCGCTGGTGCCTCGCCGCTGCCCTCTCGTCGTCGACTCCCCCTCTCCTCCCTACAGCAGCTGGTTGAGTAATACCTTGGCCGTCAGGGTCGCGCTGCTGGAGCTGGTGACTCTGCTCCTGGAGCTGTTTCTACTGGAGGCTCTGCGGCTGCTGAGGGTGCGGGCGCTGGAGGTTCTGGAGCTGCTGGAGGTCCTGGTGCTGGTGGCGCTGGAGCTGGAGGTTCTGGAGCTGCTGAGGGTACTGACGCTGGGGGTTCTGGAGCTGCTGAGGGTGCTGGCGCTGGAGGTTCTGGAGCTGCTGGAGGTGCTGGCGCTGAGGGTGCTGGCACTGGAGGTTCTGGAGCTGTTGGGGGTGCTGGCGCTGAGGGTTCTGAGTCTGCTGTTGCGCGGTCTCCTTGGAGTAGCCGCCTTCGTCCACGTGTGCCTCTCACCTCGCAGCAGCTGCACGACTGGTACGGTCGCCGTCAGGGTCGCGCTTCTGGAGCTATAGGCTCTGCTACTGGAGGTCCTGCTGCTGACGTCACTGGTGCTGGGAGTGGTGCTGGTCTTGGAGGTGCTCGTCCTGGGGGTACTGGAGCTGCTAGGGCTGTAGGTGCTGAGCCTGCGGGTGCTACTGCTGGGGACATTGCGGCTGGAGACCCTGGGACTGGGGGTGCCGGTTCTGGGGGTGCTGCTGCTGGTGGAGCTGGCCCTGGAGGAGCTGGCGCTGAGGGTTCTGGTGCTGCTGGAGGTGCTGGAGCTGCTGGGGGTGCTGGAGCTGCTGGTGCTGGTGGCACTGCACAGCCGCGCCTGTTCTTTGCTCCACCGTCTCCGTCGTCTCAGCCACCGCCTGACTCTGTGCTTCGCCAGGTTCTTAGTCTCCCTTCGTCTACTGGTCTTCCGTTACAGCCTGGCTCACCACTGCCTGCTCCTCCTCCTTACACTGAGCAGACAGGGGGTCTTGCTGAGCGTCGTGAGCCTGTGTCGCGTCCTGTCTCGCCTGTTCGTCCTGGTCGTACCGGTCGTCGTGTTCCTAATCAACGTCAGCCGGCTGTCCCCGGCACACGCCTTGTAGCCCTGCGTCGGTCCTCTCCTCCGGAGCGTACTCCTCTTCCGTCTCCCCCTGCGTCCTCTTTGCCTGACGTCGCGGACCCTGAGTCCGACCGGTTTCGTGCTGAGCACCCTACTGTCACGCGTCTGCTAGCCACTGTTGTCACTGACCCGTCGTTTGAGTCTGCTGCTGCGTCTACCCTGGTCGCTGAGCTTGTTGACTTTGCTGCTGCCTGTCGTCTAGACTACGCTGCCAGTCTTGTTGCTGAGTCTGAGTCTATCTGTCCTCCGTCCGTCGAGGGTGAGTGTGCTCTTGGCACGGACGTCCTTGAGGACAGGCACGAGGACCTTGAGTGTCTTGCGGCTGCTGCGCCTCATCTCGTGGCCATGCTGCTTGCCCCTGAGGGAGACCCGGATGCACCAGACATCCCGACCCCGCGCTCTTACGCTGAGGCGATCGCGGGTCCGTACTCCTCTCAGTGGCAGACAGCCATGGACGCTGAGATGGCATCCTGGAAGTCCACAGGCACTTACGTCGATGAGGTTCCCCCTCTTGGGGCGAACATCGTCGATGGCATGTGGATTTTCAGGGTGAAGCGGCCGCCGGGTTCTCCGCCTGTCTTCAAGGCTCGTTACGTTGCTCGAGGCTTCAGTCAGCGAGAGGGAGTTGACTTCTTCCAGACCTTCTCCCCCACCCCGAAGATGACCACTCTTCGGGTGCTGCTGCACGTTGCCGCTCAGCGTGACTACGAGCTTCACTCTCTTGACTTTAGCACAGCCTTCTTACAGGGCAGCCTACACGAGGAGATCTGGCTGCGCCGCCCACCTGGCTTCACTGGGTCGTTCCCTCCTGGTACCCAGTGGAGTCTCCGGCGGCCAGTCTACGGCCCCTGCCAGGCGCCTCGTGAGTGGCACGACACACTGAGGACGACGCTTGCGGCTCTTGGGTTTGCTCCTTCGACTGCAGACCCGTCGCTGTTCCTGCTCACCGACACTTCGCTGCCGCCGTTCTACATCCTCGTGTACGTCGACGACTTGGTCTTTGCCACTGCTGACACTGAGGCTCTCGCTCAGGTGAAGTCGGAGCTGCAGAAGAGACACACGTGCACAGACATGGGTGAGCTGCGCAGCTACCTTGGCTTGCAGATCACCCGGGACAGAGCACGCCGCACCATCACCCTGACTCAGTCACACATGGTGCAGCAGGTCCTTCAGCGCTTCGGCTTCTCCTGGTCCTCCCCACAGCCCACTCCTCTGGCTACAGGTCACTCGCTCTCAGCTCCACCTTCGGACGAGTCCGTAGAGCCGAGTGGTCCTTACCCAGAGCTAGTTGGCTGCCTCATGTACCTGATGACCTGCACTCGACCTGACCTTGCATACCCTCTTGGCCTTTTGGCTCGCTACGTGGCTCCTGGTAGGCACTGAAAGATGCACATGGATGTTGCTAAGAGGGTGTTGCGCTACCTGTGCAGTACATCAGGCATGGGGCTCGTGCTTGGAGGACGGAGTGAGGTGGTCCTCACGGGGCACTCAGACGCGTCTTGGGTTGACGACCAGACTACACAGCGGTCGTCACAGGGTTACACCTTCAGCCTTGGCTCTGGCTCTGTTTCTTGGCGGTCTACACGCTCGTCTTCGGTTCTCAGCTCCAGTTGTGAGGCTGAGATCTACGCCACCTCCATGGTTGCACAGGAGCTACGCTGGCTCACCTACCTGCTGACAGACTTGGGTGAGCGGCCTCGTTCTCCTCCAGTTCTGTACGTTGACAACAAGGCGGCCATTGCCTTGTGTGAGGAGCACAGACTGGAGCACAGAACGAAGCACATCGCTCTGCATTTTCGAGAGTTGCAGCAGCGAGGCCAGCTTCGTCTTCGTCACGTGGCCACTCGGGCCAACACTGCTGATATATTCACCAAGGCACTTCCGTCTGGTGATCATCAGCGCTTTTGTACCCTGTTAGGCCTTGTGCCTACGTTTCCACACTTGCTGTAGTCTTTGCTTGTACTGTGATCTATATACCTGCATGCTGGCTCTTGCTAGGTAGTCATCACTGTACTGTTATTGCTGCATATATATCTCTGCATGTGAACTGGCCTTGTGGCCCTTTGCTTGTGCTCAAAGTGTGTGGTGACGTTGTGATCCACCCTGAGCTTGCTTTGCTTCTCTTGACTGGTCGTGTGACCCCTTGTTCTCCCCCACTTTGCCTATGGGGGTGTGTCAAACATATATGCTGCTTATTGTGTAGGCTGTAGTGGGGTAGCCCATATAGGGTACAACCCAAATTAGGGTTTCCTACTTGTACCCATCATCTTGCTAATTCATTCATTCCTATCTCTAGTTTCTTACAACCAGCGCCTTGCACATCCCTCGCGCGCGACGCTGAAAAAATGCGTCGACGCAGGAGTATTCGCACCCAGCGCACTCCTACGCCCTGACAGCACCGAAGTGAGATGCGCAACACATCCGCGCAACTGCACCGTCTGCCCTGAAGCTGCGCTGAGCCATCAACCTTTCCCACTACTCGAACCAGGAACCAACCGCTACCCCAAGCTGCACAAGATGTATAGCGAGCATTGTGGAGTCAATGATGGGCTGTATACACTCACCTTCGTCGACGCTGGGACGCGCTACGTGTGGGTCGTAAACTTAGAAGCGCGCAGCAGAGCATACGAAGTGTTCCGATGTGGCTGGCGCCCACGCAGCGCCAATCTGGGGAGAAGTTGTAAATTTGGCAATCAGACGGCGCAACAGAATTTAGGAGCAAGGAGCTGCAAGATTACCTGGCGCAGAAGGGGATCGAGCATCACATCTCTCTCCCCTACGCGCACCAGCAGCAGGGCGTAGCTGAACGCACGAATCGCACGCTCATGACAAAGGTGCGGGTGCTAATGAAGGAGTCGAAGCTTCCGCCAATCTAATGGACCTTCGTGATGCACCATGCCGTGCAGGTGCATGATTTGCTATCAACCACCGCCATCACCGGCAATTTTTCCCCGCATCTGAAGTGGACGGGAACAAAGGGGAACACATCCATGCTCTACGTGTGGGGGTGCATGGTGTAGTACCACTCGCCGATGTCAACCATCGAGAAATTCACAAGCCGTGCGCGCTGGGGGATCCACCTCGGCATCAGCCACGAGCACAAGGCGCAGATCATCCTGGATCTACTTAGGCAGAAAACCACCCACGCGCGTGATGTTGTCTTCTACGAACGGCTCTTCCTCGAGCAATTCCGCGACGACGAGTGAACGAATGCGAACCGCGTCTATGCCAATGACGGGCCCAGCTACGCAACGCCTGAAGACGAAGCCGCTGCAGTTATCCTGGAGCAGGACACCAAGGACGAAATCACAAGAGGCGTTCGCCACAGCAGCGATGACGATGACGATGATTCCCCTCGAGGAGGAATCGGCGGAGCAGGACGAAGCGGCAAAGGCGCGGCACAACCAGCACCACCTGAACCAGATAGTGATGACGATGACGTACAGAAGGTCATCCCCCGGCATCGCCACGACAGCACCGTCTCCGGGCTACAGCTTCTCGGGCTTCACGCCGCCACCTCAACGGCGCCACGTTTCATCGAACCGAAAAATCCGCGCCAAGCTCTCACTGGACCACACAGCAAGGAATGGCGCGAGGCGATGGATGCGGAAATTAAGGCGCTCGAGTCGCGAGACACCTTGGTGCTCGTCGACCGCGCTGCAATCAAGGGAGAAAGTATTCTTTCTGGCAAGTGGGTCTTCTGCGTGAAGACCGCATCAGACGGCACGATCGAACGGTTCAAAGCACGCTGGGTGGTGCGTGGCTATGATTAGAGGCACGGGATTGACTTCGACCAGACATTTGCGCCAGTCAGCCGTCACACCTCCGTCAGAATCCTGCTCGCCATCGGAGCCACAAGGCACCTGCCGCTGTGCCAAATCGACGTGAAGAGCTTGTTCTTGTACGCGTTAGTAGATGCAGTCATCTACGTGGAGCAGCCGCACAGATACGGTGAAGGAGATTCGCGTGTGTGTCAGCTACGAAAGTCCCTTTACGGGATCAAGCAGGCGCCAAGGCTAAGGCAGCAATACCTGCACAACATTCTGCTCGAGATAGGCTTCAAGCAGATGCCTCATGACCCTGGAATGTACCGCCGCGATTTCCACGAAGACTACATTCTGCTCACCTTCTACGTCGACGATTTGCTATACACGGGGCAATGAACTTGTTGAGCAATTGGAGAGGAATCTGGCAGGGCGTGTTCACATTACCTGCAATAACGAAATGAAGCAGTTCTTAGGACTTAGCAACTCCTACGTGCCAAAAGCCATTCACCTCTCAGCGACTAAGTATGCAGAGGAGCTTGGGAAACGCTTTAACATCTCACTTGCACCGCTCTCCACCCCTTACTGCACTCCCGGACCGAACCACAAACCCGACAACAAAGCCCTATCCCCTGCTGGAATCCAGACTTACCAGCAACAGCTAAGATGTCTGCTCTTCGCTTCTGTTACCTGCAGGCCTGATCTATCCTACATCTCGAGCCAACTGGCTCAGTACTCCCGCAAACCAACGGCTGAGAACCTTCTGGATCTGCAGCGCGCTCTACAGTTCTTCATTTCGATGACCAAGATTGAGCTGTGCTACTCAACAGTGCCAACCCCATCCTTCAACCTCATCGGCTACGTGGACGCTGATCACGCAGCAGACCCCGACAATCGACGGTCCAGGACTGGGTTCCTGTTTCGCTTCGAGCTGACAGGACCAATTTCATGGAACTCGCAAAAGCAGGAGCTGGCTGCTCTGTCATCGGCTAAAGCTAAGTTCATCCCGCGATAGCAGCAGTTCGCGAAGGCTACCTACAGGAACTCTTACGGGAGGCGAAAATCCCAGTTTCGCCCACCTTTCGCCTACACTGCGACAACCAGAGCGCGATCCGCATCGCGAACAAGCCCGGATTCGTCAACCGCACTAACCATATCGCGCTGCGGTACTTCTTCGTCAAGGACGAAGTGGACAAGGGGAAGGTAGACTTGACTTAGTGCCCGACAGGTGACATGGCAGCTGACTTCCTGACGAAGCGACTGCCACGTCAGCAGTACCAGCACTGCTCCGAACTCAGCGGAGTAGTCAAGCAGGTCAAGTCGAGCTACGGCCAGGAGTGAAGGGGGGTGTTACGAATAGTGAAATATGATTGTGCACTCCTAACCGCAGCAAGCGAGGCACACAGTATCGAGTGTAAACATGAAGAGTCAGAGTTCACTCGAAGCAACGCAGACAGATGAAATGGAACTGGACTGTCGGAGCAAACGGCATCGGGCAGCTGCACGAGCAAACGGCAAACAGTTTCGTAACTGTACGCGCCGCACGGTTGGGTTTGAATATGAGAAAGGGAATGTACCCCTTAGAGTACATGGCTAGCTAGGTCGTTTCGCATTCCCTTTGTACTACTATTTATAAAGTTGTATTTGCATGTTTTAATTATATCGAACATTTTACATTAACTCTGTTTTGAGGTGAAGGGCCCACCACTGCCAATCAGCTATGTGCGAACCTCCCTGAGGAGATCCTAGGGTCGATCAACTTCTGATCGCAACAAAAACTATTTGGGAGTCTGAGAAATTTTCCTGATACGGTACATAACACCAAATAATCAGATAGTATATGCATTTCACTTGGCTGATTTGTGCCTGCCTGTTACATAATTACCAAAGCCCCCTTTTTCTCGAGGGTGGTCAACAAAGATGCCAATAAGGGGAACAAACAGCCGTTTTGCCCCGTTCTGGAATTTTCAGAGGCGAGATGCCTCTCTGGAAATTATATGCGCCACTAATTTGGCACTCCCTGCCAATAGCTTCCAGCGGGCTTCGCGGCGAGCGTGATCATGAACCATCTCAAGCTCAGTCAATGGAAATGCATTACAGATACCGCCAACCCGGAATGACGGAGAAACAGATGCTCTATTCTTGTTCGAATCTCTCGCAACTATTACGGTGCCTTACTAACTCGTGTTCATATCGAGATCCTGTCGACACATCGCAGCTGTCGCACTGATCGCGAGAGCCCACGCATCGCGAGACACTACTATGGCCGGGCTTGATCAACTGCTGGCACGCGTGCGCGTCGTGCTGCTGCTGCTCCTCTGCGAGGCCATCGCCAGGGGCGAGGCGGCGGCGCTGCTCGTCTACAGCGACGGCTACTTCTACACTCCCGGTAAGCCGCCACCGGTAAGCCGCCACCGGTAAGCCGCCACCGGTAAGCTGCCACCGGTAAGCCGCCACCGGTAAGCCGCCACCGTAAGCCGCCACCAGAAAGCCGCCACCGGTAAGCCGCCACCGGTAAGCCGCCACCGGTAAGCCGCCACCGGTAAGCCGCCACCGGTAAGCCGCCACCGGTAAGCCGCCACCGGTAAGCCACCGCTTGCGCGCGTGCCGCTCGACGCCGAAGTCGCGTTCATCGTGGAGGTCGCCGCTCTCGCAACGCCTTCCCGCGGCGCCGCGCCGTCCAACACGCCCGCCGCCGCGCCGCCGGTTCTTACGAATGCTTGAGTTGCGCGCTTCCTCACCGTCGATGTCTTTCCGCCGTGCGCGACTCAACCCACCGCGCCGTGCTGGGGCGCGCGTCAGTCGCCCGTATCGCAGCAGTCGCCATGCGGCGCCAAGTCCCTCGCTACCAGAAGGCGCGCGTCACGACTGTCGGGTTCGGTTGACGCGTGTCCGTAACGTGCCTCGCGCGCGCCTCTAAGCATCTCTCTGTGTGGCGTACGCGGGCCGTGCGCAGATTACAAGTACCGCACGCCGTGGTGGGGCGCGTTGCTGCTGCTGCTGGGGCTCGTGTCGGTGGTCATCGCGCTCGTCATGTGCTTCTGCAACTGCCTCGGCGCCTGCTGCGACTGCTGCTGCCCGCCCCGCACAGTGAAGGTCGTTCACGAGCGCTCGCCCGTGTAGCTGCGCGCCTGCTGCCTGCCTTGAGCGCCCGCGCGCACAGCTGATGGTGTGGTCGCGCGTGGGACGGACGCACATCAGCATGCGGGAGGTGTAAATACGAAAATCAAGGACCCGTATGAAGCAGATAGTACTCGTTGATGGACTACTGGGTGGGTGGTATTGGAATAAGGAATAAGGAGTCAGACTTCAGTATGGGGTTTGCACATCAGAATGTTGAGCTGTTTGAAGAGAGGTTTCCTCTCCTCTCCTTGTATTGTGTTGTGTGACTTTTATTCACTTCAAAGTTGTCGTTTGGATCAGTTGATTGCCTTCATTGATGTGCTGGAGAAAGTAGTACATTGTGCAACTCTGATTGACTGTATTGTGCTGACTGTGTGCCCATGCACGAGTACTTGACCATAGAGTGTAGTGTAGATAGTATTTTCTTTGTGAATAGGGCTCAATAAGCAAAGTCCAGCATCGAACATGAGTAACAATGTCAACCACTTTTCAAGTTGCGTGCGGGATTTTCGCACAGGGGCTGGTGGATCGGCTGAGTATGTTATTCGACTGTTAAATGAGGGAGAGATTTGGGTCAGTGGCGTAAATTTATCCACTCCACGGTCACCTATGTTTCCCCCAAGGGAATAGATGTGAAAAGATGTTTTCCACCATGTTGATGTACAAAGTTGTCCTGCAATTGTACATGTGCCTTGTGTGCCATACTCTTTATCCCCTCTATAGTCATCATCTTTCAGCTTCTCCACTCTGTTGACACTTCTTGCTCTGACTGCTCTTCCCACCAAGTGTTGGTCTGCACACACGTCACGGCAGAGCGTGAGAGGCACAGGGCAGAGCATGAGAGGCACAGGGCAGAGCATGAGAGGCACACCCCTATCCACAGGGCAGGCACACCCCTATCCACAGGGCGGTGGCAGTGAGGACAGAGGTGAAGGGAGGGTCACCTGGAGTGAACCCCACTTCCACCCACATGCTCGCCCCACCTCACCTCACTGCGCACCACTGTCCATCACCACCTAGCACCGCTCAGGGCACCTGAGAACCAGAGCCGCACGGGCAACACGCACTCCCTCCCCCCTGTCCACTTGCAACGTCATCCCAGACACCTACAGCAATGCCCCCACATGGCCCTCTCGCCCAAGCTCTGCTCCTCTCCTTGTCGTGCGCACCACTTCCCCTCCCCCTCGCCTTGCTACCCCCACCTCTCCCCGTCCACCTCCGTCCTAACGCCTTGCTACTTTAACTCCCTCGTCCCCCCCACCACCTGTCACCTTGTAGCCTCTCCCTCCCCCCCCCTTGCACCCCCAGCGTGCGTCACCTTGTAGCCTCTCCCTCCACCCCCTCCCCCAGCGTGCGTCACCTTGTAGCCGCGGCGCAGGAACTGCACTGACCTTGTAGCCGCGGCGCAGGAACTGCACTGACCTTGTAGCCGCGGCGCAGGAACTGCACTGACCTTGTAGCCGCGGCGCAGGAACTGCATGGTGGAGCCGTCCTCCTCGCCCAGCCCCAGCGCGCGCTGCAGCTCCTCCTTCACCTGCCGGCCCCAGGGCACAGCAAGCAGAGGGGGCGGGCAGCAGAGGGCCAGACGCACGGGGCAGGGGGGAGGAGGGGTAGGGGGCAGGAGGGGCAGCAGAGCAGAGGGGCATGGAGGGAAGGCAGGGGGGAAGGCATGGGGGGAAGGCATGGGGGGAAGGCATGGGGGGAAGGCATGGGGGGAAGGCATGGGGGGAAGGCATGGGGGGAAGGCATGCGGGGAAGGCATGGGGGGAAGGCATGGGGCGGACCTGTCCGAGTTGGAAGCGGTGTGGCCCCTCCGCCACACAGACATAGGAGCCCGTGCCCTCCTGCTTCACCATCACCTGCCATGGCGCTGCCACGCCGGGCAGAGGGGCGTGTGTGAGGGGCGCGTGAGGATGTACGGGAAGAAATGATTACACTCGTAGGCAGACACATATAGGGTACAGTGCTCCACAAACACACGCACACACACTCACACGCACGCACACTCACACATACAGACAAGCACAGCAGACACTGCGGTGCAGTGGGCATGGCATGAATGCGTGCGGGGTGGCATGGCAGCACACCTGGATACATTCGGAAGAGCGCGCCGCTGTAGTTGAGGATGAATGGCGACACCGCCACACTCTGACTTGGTCCGTTGCATTCCGCACATGCCACGTCAGCAGAGCCATGCAAAAGGACATGGTGGGGTGGGGGGTTGAGCAGAAGTGAGAGGAAAGGAAAGAGAAAAGGAGATGGGGGTATGGGAGTGGGTGGTGTGTGTGAGGCGTGCAGTGGGTGAAAGGTAAGAAGAGAATGAGCGACGTGATAACGCCGTGTGCATCTTGCAGTGTGAGGGGGGCCAGGGAGCACCAACGGGGGCCAGGGAGCACCAACGGGGGCACGGATGCTACTGGTCATCCATAGGTGCACCTTGCAGCATGCGGCGCACCTTGGAGTAGTCGCGTGGGCGCAGGTAGAAGACGGGGCGGAAGGTGGAGAGGAAGCGGTAGTGCAGGTCCTTGGGGGGGAAGCCCAGTAGGCCCAGGTCCGCCCTGATGGCGGGCAGGGGGGCGCAATGGGGGCAAGGGGGACAAGGGGGCGCAGGGGGGGCAAGGGGGACAAGGGGTGGAAGTGCAGGGAAGGGAGGTGGAGGAAGGAAGCAGTGCAGGCCGGTTGGGTAGGGAAGAGATTAAAACGAGAGAAAGGTGCAGGGGAGTTAAACGAAATGTACACATGCAGTTGCATTTTCACCTGGCTCTGTTGCAATCACCTGAGCGTGTCGAGCTCTGTTGCAATCACCTGAGCGTGTCGAGCTCTGTTGCAATCACCTGAGCGTGTCGAGCTCTGTTGCAATCACCTGAGCGTGTCGAGCTCCAGGTTGAAGAGCAGCACTGGCGTGGCGGGGGGAAGCTTCTCCTGCCGGGAGGGGTGGGGGGGGGAGGGGGGCCGTAGGGTGAGGGAGGGGAAGGAATGAGTGGGAGGGGCGCACGGGGTGAGCAGTGGGAGGAGGCATTGAGGGCAGTTGAGGCAGCGTGGGGTGGCATGGCATGCGCTGCAGCACGGGCAGGTAGGTCGCAGGGCGGGTGGCCGGGTGGGCGGGCAGGTGGGAGAGAGGAAGGGGGGAGAGTGGTACTGACGAGGTAAGCCTCAACGGCGGGCAGCTCCTGGCAGCTGGTGTTGGCGATGATGTACAGGTCCGATGGCGTTGCCTCCGCCCACTCGCCTGCCATGCCCCGCCATGGGGAAGAGGGGAAGAGGATGGCAAAGTTGGCAAGAGGATGGCGGTTCAAGTGTGGAGAGGAGGTGGGAGTTAAAAGAGGGAGATCGCACAAGGGACAGTGCGCGCAAAGCAAGCAGCTCACAGGTTGAAATTCGGCGAGGCAACGAGAGGAAGGAAAGGCGGGCGGAGGGAAGAGAGAGCAACGACAAGAGGCCATGGAAGGGGGGTGCAGGGTCGAACGGAGGGGAGAGGAGGAGGTGAAAAATCGGTACATTAACAACAAGTTTATATCCCTCTCCCACCCCATACCATTCCTCCCTCCGTCCCCGCTGCACCACTATCCCCAGCACCCGTGCGCACCGGTCTCCTGGCCACCGAAGTCGAGGTCGAGCGCGTTCTTCAGCGCCGAGAAGAAGCCGCCCCCTCCGCCTCCGCCTCCCCCTCCGCTGGGTTGTTGGGGCGCGCCCGCCTGCCCCGGTGGCGCCACGGGGTCGTCCTCCAAGCACCCCAGCGACACCCCGTCCGTCTGCATGGCCGGGCGGGTGGGCCCCACAGGCAAGCCATGTGGTGAGAGGAGTGCGTCGGGAATCAATAACATGGTATGGCCTGGCATTGCTGAATCTGAATGGCTCTTTAGCTGATTGCACTCTTAATTTTTCGTATGCTCCACCTGCACTGCACCGCACTTCATCTACACTCCTCTGATCATGCCGCGTCATCTCACCATGTCGTTTCATTCATCTCACCATGTCGTTTCATTCATCTCACCATGACGTTTCATTCATCTCACCATGTCGTGCCACCTCACCATGTCGTGTCACCTCACCATGTCGTTTCACCTCACCATGTCCTTTCACCTCACCACGTCGTTTCATCTCACCATGTCGTTTCATCTCACCATGTCCTTTCATCTCACTGTGTCGTTTCATCTCACTGTGTCGTTTCATCTCACCATGCCGTTTCATCTCACCATGTCGTTCCATCTCACCATGTCGTTTCATCTCACAGTGTCGTTTCATCCCACTGTGTCGTTTCATCTCACCATGCCGTTTCATCTCAGTGTCGTTTCATCTCACCATGTCCAGGGCAGCTTTGAAGCGGCGGGAGCAGCGGCGCTTCTCGGGCCCGTCAGGAAGCACCTGAGGGAGGGGCCGCGGGGGGATGAGTGGAGAGAGGGGCCATGGGGGGATGAGCGGAGAGAGGGGCCATGGGAGATGGGCGAGGAGGAATGAGCTGGGGAAACAAGGTGCAGTGGGTGGCAGATGCAGGGGGGATGATGGAGCAGCAACGGACATGGCAAAGCGTGCGGACGGGCAGAGCTCACGATCTTGGCGGTGGTGGCGGTGGCGGCGTGCAGGCGGCGGATGAGCGCGAGGGCGAGCTGGATGTTGGCCTCTATGTACTCCTCCGATGACCCCTGCCGTGCCACAGCCCCGCCCCGCCGCGCACCACACATGCACATCCCGGGCAGAGTTGGGGGGGGGATGGGCGACAAGGGAGGGAGGGAATGAGTGGCAGGGCCGTGGAGGTGTGCAGCAGCAGCGACGGAGGGGGATGTAGGGGGAGGGGGGGAAGGGGGAGTGGGGTTGGGGTGATGGCAACGAGTGCCAGTGGGGAGAAATCCACAGCGGTGGGGCTTAAAGGAAGCGTGAGAGGTGTGAGAAGTGTGCGGTGCGTGGTTGGGTTCCTTGTGGCGCGCTGCACAGCACAGCGCACGCGATGAGAGGAGCAGCGAGGAGAGGAAGCAGGGAGAGCGGAGGGAAACGGGATTAGCAGCAAGGGTTGAGGAAGAGATGGATGAGAGGAAGGAAAAGCGAACGACCGGAGGAGAGGGAGGCGGACGGAGAAGAGATTCAAGATGGAGGGAGGATTGAAACGGGATGAACGGAAAGAGAGAAGTGGTGGGGGAGCGGATGAGAGGAGGGGATGGGAGGAGGGGATGGGAGGAGGGGATGGGAAGAGAGGAAGAAGGTAGAAGGCGTCAGGGCTTCACCTCGTAGCCCGCCTTCCCACTTGGCAGCGGGCTGTCATGCTCGCATGTGCATGCCCACAGAGACACACATTCGCATGCAAACACACATACACACACACACACACACACACACACACACACACACACACACGCACACACACACACACACACACACACACATGCACGCACACAAGCACACACACACACACAGGCGCGCGCACACACACACACATACACACATGCACGCAAAGAGACAGACAACAAGGGGGTGCATGAGCGGGAGATGGGAGGGCAGGCGCTGGGAGCAGAAAGGCGGACAGCAATGCACGCTGCACGGGGCACAAGAAACGCTGCACGGGGCACAAGAAACGCTGCACGCACAAGAAACGCTGCACGGGGCACAAGAAACGCGTCCAGTCAATGCGGTGTGCGTAGTGGGAGGGGCGGTGGTGACGCCACGGCACATGGTGCAGAGATCGCGGTGTGCGGGGGAGCAGCGATGGTTGAGCGGGGGTTGGGGTGGGCGGAAGAAGCGGGATGGGCGGAAAGGGTGCGGTGGGCGGAAGGGTTGGGGTGGGCGGAAGGAGTGGGGTGGGCGGGGGACTGACGGGAAGTCGACTTCAATGCGCGTGAGGCCGTCCGCCAACGCCATCTGCACTGCGCGCGCTGCGTCTGGGAGGGATGGGCGCAACGAGGAATGCGGGAGGTGGGTGAGGGCAGAAGCGGTTTAACGAATTGAGAGGGGGAGCAGCGGCGGAGGGCAATCCGCAGCGAGGCGCAATGACCCGTGGCGGGGAATGGCTGGGTACCCGGCGGCGCACCACGCAACGGGAGAGCGCAGCATGCGAGGGCGAATGCCACAGGTTACAGGGCTACTAAACGCGACCACATCGGACCGTTAATTTCGATTGTGCGACGAGACTTGTGCAACGCAGAGGCGCGAAAAAGACGTGCAGGCAGCTCGTCACACGCGTGCGGCGCACACGGTAGGCGCCACGCGCCACGCCGGCCATCACGCATATCAATCGCCGCGGATTCTCCCGCGAATTCGTACGCGATGCAGGCCGCAATGCGCGTAACACCAGCACATCCAGTGCAGCCTTGAAGAGCGCCTCACGGCGATCGGCGAGAGTCGCACGGACCTGCGACGAGCTCGTCGTACGACCGCGGCTTGTACTCCGCCACGCCCGCCGCCGGATCCGCCTCTGCCGCCGCCGCCGCGCGCACGACGCGTGCCGCATTCGCGCTACTGCGCGACTCGTTGCGACGAGCCAGCGAGGCACTCTTTGTCAAGCGCGCTCTCCGCGTTGGAAGGGCGCGCGACGGCAAGGGAGCCGCCGTGTCGCCGCTGCTCCCCGCCAGTTGCGCTTGGCGCGCCTGCAGCCCGGCGCTGGAGTGCGCGGCGATAACGGCGTGCGCCATCGGGGCAGGCGATGCGGTTCGCACGGCGCGGAGAAAGAGCGCCGGCTGATTTGCTTCTAGCCGCGAAAGAACGGTGGCGGGGCGATGATCATAGATCGCTGGGGGAAACGCGAATCCCACCAAGTTACCTTTGTTGGGTGAAGGAGCAGTGAATGTGTTTTGGAGTTGACGCGGTTGCGACGCAATCGAGGCAGGGGGGGAACGGGAGCTCGTGACGTGGCGCGTGACGTGGGGCAATTGGAGAGACTGGCAGGTGGCACGTGGGGGCTGGTGAGGAAGTGGTGAATGAGCATGGAACCTAAGGGCGTGGAACATTTTAACAACCACGCCCAATTGTCGACCAAACGGTTGGTTCTCGCGAAAGCTAAGGCTGTAACAGATACGCGAAGAAGGCGAGAATTCTGTCGAAGGAAATGGCCCGCCCTCGCTTGAGCGTAGCCGATCTCGCCGTCGACGGGAAGTTCGCGAAGAAGTGTGCTTCTGCAGTCCGACAGAAGTTGCGGTCGAGCAGGCTCTGCTCGACGGAATCTGGTCGACGAACTCTGCGCGACGAGCTCTGGTCGACGAGCGCCGGTCGAAGAACTTTGGTCGAAGAGTTCGGGTCGAGGAGCTCTGCTCGGGGAACGCTGTTCGACCGAGCAGAGTCGAGCTGATCGACCGAAGTTTCAGAGTAGTGCGAAACTCTGCGGAGGCGTGCGAGCACGGGCGGCTACATTTTTGTCTTCGGAGGAGCCGTAGTTTCGTGGTCGAGCCAGCTCATCAAGTGCGCAACGCTTTCGTCGACCGAATCAGAGTACGTCGCGGCCACCGAAGCCGGCAAGGAGGCTCGCCGTCTCCACTTCCTCCTTGCGGAATTTCGCCTGCTCGACCCGAAGAAGCCGACTGTTCTGCACGTGGACAACCAGTCGGCAATCAAAGTCGCAGAGGGCTTGGGGCTCAAGGGCAACCTCAAGCACATGGAGCGACGCTACGCCTGGCTGCAGCAGATGGTGAAGCGCGGGAAAATTGCTCTGCAGTACATCCCGACCTCCGAGCAGCCGGCGGATTTTCTGACGAAGGCGCTGCATTTTCCGGCTTTCAACCGGTGCTCCGTCGCAATCGGCCAAGTGCATCTGGCAGATGTGGGTGACAGGGATGACGAGGTGTAGCAGTAGGTGCCGCGCCCTTCTGCACAGCTGGTGCGGTGATTTGCGTGCTATGTTTGGGGTGCACGCAGACGGAAATTTCTCCTTGTATTCAATCCCTCTGGGTTCTGGGTGGACCTTGTGTGTGGGGTGCCCAAGCGTGAGCGCGGCAGGGGAGTGTCGAAGGAAATGGCCCCGCCCTCGCTTGAGCGTAGCCGATCTCGCCGTCGGAGGGAAGTTCGCGAAAAAGTGTGCTTCTGCAGTCCGACAGAAGTTGCGGTCAAGCAGGCTCTGCTCGACCGAATCTGGTCGACGATCTCTGCGCCTGGTCGACGAGCGCTGGTCGAAGAACTCTGGTCGAAGAGTTCTGGTCGAGAAGCTCTGCTCTGGGAACGCTGTTCGACCGAGCAGAGTCGAGCTGATCGACCGAAGTTTCAGAGTGGTGCAAAACTCTGCGGAGGCGTGCGAACTTTCGCCCAGGAGATTTTGGTGAAGTTGTACCTGCAGAACGGCATCACGTGGTCGACGGTGCGCACGTGGTGAAATCGACGACACGTTTTCTACCTGGCACCTGCGCAATGTGCCTGACGGTGAAACCGCCAACCTGCACCTACTTGGTAGGTGCGCACATCTGCGCAGATAGACAACCTGCGACTGCAGATAGTCACCTGCGACTGCAGTGCTGGCAGACCGCGCGCAGTGCAACGCTGGCAGATTACTCTGCTACAGCGTAGGCAAGCCGCTCTTCTGCTGCGCTGGCAGAGTTCGCCCTTGCTAGGTGTTGCATGCCATTCTAGTCATATCCTTCTGCATGCCTCAATTGTACTCTATTCTTTTCCTATCAACTTTGTTAATGCAAGTTGTCCCTTCGAACTTCCATAGTGGAATTCTTGTCAAACCTCTCTGTGAACACAGCGAGTACTAAGGACACTACTAGAGCGCTACGATCACTTGCACAACCCCATGCCCTCCTCCGTACTTCACTCACGTTGTGTGGTGACTCTCCGCATGGTGCGGTGAGCGTGGACGGCCCCGCGTTAGAACCTTCAGATAGCCGATGCTTGCGTTCATTACCTAAGTTGTAGTAGGCCGGCAGCCGTCTAGACCGCCATGGTCGACCAGGAGGTCGCAGCAGGCGGAGAGGATACCCTGCAAGCGCGGTTAGATGACGTTCGGGCACGCCACGCAGCTGGCGAGTACGGCAGAGCAAACTTGGATGTTATGCTCTTTGGAACCCGCGTGCAGTGGGCGCGCGATCACCCAACGACCCGTACTGAGGCGGATGGTCTGCCCGCCACTCCCCGACTAGCACGCAACGAAGGTGGCGTTGACGACCAGGTCGATGGTGGTAACCAAGTCGGCAGCGAAGGAGGCACGAGGATGACGCGTGGAGTGATTTGGGCAGCCGATGGCAGTGTCGGCGGAGTGCAGGCACGAGTTCAGCATTCGGCGGCGGCAGGAAGCTCGAACGACAACAACGACGTTCGACGACGTTCTATTGAGCGGAGTGGAGTCGGGCCGACTTCGGCGATTCATGCGTCGGCTGGTCGAGATGGAGGCATCGCGCCATCGTATGGCTACTTTAAATTTTTGTCGGACAAGATCGCTGTGCCGAAGCCGCTCGAAGGTCGGCACGACTTGATCACGTGGACGGAGTCTATCGAACCGCAGCTGGAGATCGCCGGATTGAAGAAGTTCGTCGATGGAGACGTGTTAGCGCCGGATGAAGAGGAAGTCGAGCTGTGGTCAGAGTTTTGCGCTGCTTCATGGTCATTTCGAGGTGTTGTTCGCCGCTGGTGCAAGTCGCATTGAAGTCGTGCAGATTTCGGGTGGATGCTGGCTACCAAGCGTGGCAGTACATCATGCACACTTACAGGGCGACCGACGACCTCTACATCGGCCAGCTGGAGCAGAGGCTGGCGAACATCAAGATGGGCGAGCAGGAGTCTGCGACCGAGTACTGCATTCGTGCTCGACGGATTTTGGCCGAACTGCGGATGGCCGGTGTCAACTACTCTACAGCTTCCTACATTACGCACGTCCTCAAGGGTCTGCCGACGGGCTACAATTTGTTGCGCCGAATGTTGGCGATGCCTGGCGCGCGTGAGACGCTCGACGAGGATACGATTTCGAGCCAGATCATCAACGACGAGTTCATGCAGGAGTCCGAGAGGCCCTCAGAACTGCTTCCGTAGGCCAACTACGTCGCCCCGGCGAAGCAGGGACGCCAACAGGGGCAGCGCGGGAAGTCTGCCGGAGGCGGTGGTGGGAAGTCGTCGAACGCGAAATCAACGGAGGGCGCCGACCGCGGAAAATCGGCGAAGGGGGGAGATCGCGGTGGCGGTGGCTCGCGTCGTGGAGAATGTCGCTGCTACATCTGCGATGCTCCCGATCACCACTCATACGACTGCCCCGATCGAGACGAGTCTGATGACGGCCGGGACGCCAACCGCAGAAAAGGAGATGGTAGCCGTCGTCGTGGGACAACCAGCCGCGCAAGGAGAAGCAGCCGTCGAAGACGTCTTCGACGAAGGATGCGAACTCCTCTGGCGGTAATGCTCGTGGTGAGGAGGCTTCGTGCTCGATGGTCAGCGTGGTGGAGCCGACGATCTCGCTGGCGCTGGAGGCTGGCGAAGATTTCAAGGCCGTCGCTGCCGCTGTGCAGGCGAACCCAATGGCCGTGCTGCTCGACAGCGGCTTTTCCCACCATCTGATGGGGACGAAGGAGGCGTTCGTCGAGATGAAGCCTCGCGGCGATATCAAACATGTGCGTGGCTTCAACGGGGCTCTGCAGAACGTTGAAGGTCGTGGCATCGTCGCTCTGCAAGGGGGGACGGGGAAGCAGATTCTCGTTCCTGACGTGCTCTATGTTCCAGGCGTCCATGCGAACTTGCTGTCTGCAGGCCAACTCAAGGAGAACGGCGTGAAGCTACAAGACGGCGGCGCAGAGGTGCTGTTGGTGTCTTCTGCCGGCGATGTCCTTGGTCGCGCCCGCTACTCTGGCAGAGTGCTCTGCACGGACCTGCGCCCCTGCTCGACGAAGTCGACGGCGACTTCGACGGAGGTTGTGGCTCTGCGGACGATCGCGTCGGCAATGAAGTCTACCCCGGGCAAGTGGCACGCACGTCTCGCGCACGTCGGCGATAAAACGATCATGAGCTCGGCTTGAGGTCGCCGCCGGTCTGGACATCAAGAAGTCGACCGCGGACGATTTGCCGTGTGCCTCCTGCATCGGCGGCAAGCTTGCGCGGCACACCTTCCCCGACAAAGGTGCAGATGCAGAGCACGCGCTTGACGTGGTCCACATCGATCTCTGCGGACCGTTTCGAGTGGCCGCCACCGACGGGAGCCTCTACTTTCTGCGTTTGAAAGATACGAAGACACGCTACGTGTAGGTGAGGCCGATTGCGAAGAAGAGCGACGTGCTGGTCGTCTTCGACAAGTGGCTGAAGGAGGTGGAGCGGCAGACGTCGAAGACGGTGAAGAAGCTGCGTTCTGACCGTGGAGGGGAGTTCCTCGGTCAAGCCTTCACCGCCCTCGTCGAGGACAAGAAAATCCTGCACAATCTGACGTGCCCGTACACTCCGCAGAAGAACGAGATGGCCGAGCGGGAGATGCGCACAGTGGTCGAGGCCGTGCGTACGATGCTTCTGCGCATGGGCGTGAAGCATCATTGGTGGCACCTCGCTCTGCGACAGGCCGTGTGGGTACGTAACTGCCTCGAGCGGGCTTCTCTGCCGAAGGGGACGACGCCGCACGAGCTGCTATTCGGAACGAAGCCAGATCTGACGCTGGCGCGCGTGTGGGGATGCATAGTGCAGTTCATGGTCCCCGAGCAGCAGCGCGGTGGGAAGCTTGTGCCGAAGGCTCGTTGGGGTCTTCACTTCGGAGTGTCGCCAGAGAGCAAGGGGTGGGAGGTGCTCGATCTGACTGCCAATAGGGTTGTCACCACGGTCGAAGCGATCTTCTACGAGACCCTGTCAGTGGATATGTGGAAGGCAGAGTACGGGCCGGCGTCGACGAGGACGCCGTCTGCCCTGCTGCCGGATTCCTCCTCGGAGCTGCCTCCGCTGCTCGCCGACGCCGACGAGCATGACGACGAGGACGTCAAGGAAGTCCCGCTCCCTCCTCCTGTTGTGCCCTCGTCGGCCGCCAGCTATGAGGGGAGCCTTGGTTCGTCGCCTGTGGTGCCGACCGGCTGCATCGCCGTTGGCTGACGTGACGCCGAGAAGGTCAGCGACGGAAAGTGGCAGACCGCAGGGGAGCTCTCGGCGTCAAAGCCGACTTCAGAGAAGCCGTCGGCACAGGTGCCAACTGCAGAGAAGCCGCTGGTAGAGGCGCCATCTTCAGGAGAGCCGTTGGCAGAGAAGACGAGTCTAGGGGAACAGCCGGTAGAGAATCTGCCAACAGAGGAGCAGTTCGACGACGACTCATCGGGCGACGACGTTGTGGAAATCGTCGGTGCGAACGGTGGCGGTGAAGAGGAGCTGTCGACAGGGGAGCAGTCCGACGACAGCGACGTGGTAGAGGTCCCGGTTGAAGAGGCAAAACCGCGACGGTCTGCCCGCTCCAACATCGGCAAGCCGCCGGAGAAGCTGAGCTACCACGCTTGTCTGCCGCCGACGGCCTACAACACTCTGCTCGACGACGCAGAGGACGACGTTGATCTGCCCGATCTCGATCCCGACATGCACGCCAATCCAGAGCATCGCTGGGACATCGCCAACATGACGGTGAAGGAGGCGTTAGCGAGCTGGAAGGGCGAAGCAGTGAAAGCTGCTATGGACGAGGAAATTAAGAGCCTCATCTCCAACGGGACGTGGAAGCTGGTCGAGCGTCCGCGCGGAGTCAACATCATGAAGAACCGCTGGGTGCTCATGACGAAGTACCACGTCGACGACACGGTCGCCTGTGAGAAGGCTCGCATGGTGGTGAAAGGTTTCACGCAGGTCTACGGCGCAGATTACGACAAAACGTACGCGCCGGTGGGGAGCTACGTAACTCTGCGGATCTTCCTCAGCATCGTAGCAGTCCTCGACCTGCACCTGATGCAGCTGGACATGAAAAACGCGTTTCTGCAGAGCAAGCTGGATCGCGTCCTCTACATGTACCAGCCCGACTACTACAACGACGGAACCGGTCGCGTCTGCAAGCTGCTGAAGAGCTTGTATGGGCTGAAGCAGAGTCCGCTGCTGTGGTACTCGGCGCTCGACGCGGTGCTGACTTGCGCCGGCTGGCAGAAGAGCCAGGTCGACGAGGCACTCTACTTCAAGGCCGGAGATGGCGGAGTGATGTGCTGGGTGCTCGTCTACGTCGACGATCTGCTCGCCGCAAGAAGCATTACTGCGATGCTGAAGGAGCTGCTGGAGGCCGCCTTTGAGCTGCGTGAAATCAGCCCGGTCGAGAAGCATCTCGGGCTGGAAATCGTGCGCGACCGTCCTGCGAGGAAGCTGTGGCTGCACCAGCAGTCGTACGTCGACAAGCTGCGTCGGCGTTTCATCGACGAAGAGCAGACCGGGCGAGTGCCGAAGGTGCCAGTCTCCGTCGACGCCTACGCAGAGCTGATGTTCGACGACGAGGAGTTCCAGTCGCGCGAGGAAGCAGAATACTGGCGGCCACCAAGGCCGGCAAGGAGGCTCGCCGTCTTCACTTCCTCCTTGCGGAATTTCGCCTGCTCGACCCGAAGAAGCCGACTGTTCTGCACGTGGACAACCAGTCGGCAATCAAAGTCGCAGAGGGCTTGGGGCTCAAGGGCAACCTCAAGCACATGGAGCGACGCTACGCCTGGCTGCAGCAGATGGTGAAGCGCGGGAAAATTGCCTCCTTGTATTCTATCTTTCTGGGTTCTGGGTGGACCTTGTGTGTGGGGTGCCCAAGCGTGAGCGCGGCAGGGGAGTGTCGAAGGAAATGGCCCCGCCCTCGCTTGAGCGTAGACGATGTCGCTGTCGACGGGAAGTTCGCGAAGAAGTGTGCTTCTGCAGTCCGACAGAAGTTGCGGTCGAGCAGGCTCTGCTCGACGGAATCTGGTCGACGAGCTCTGCGCGACGAGCTCTGGTCGACGATCGCTGGTCGAAGAACTCTGGTCGAAGAGTTCTGGTCGAGAAGCTCTGCTCGGGGAACGCTGTTCGACCGAGCAGAGTCGAGCTGATCGACCGAAGTTTCAGAGTGGTGCAAAACTCTGCGGAGGCGTGCGAAATTTCGCCCAGGAGATTTTGGTGAAGGTGTACCTGCAGAACGGCATCACGTGGTCGACGGTGCGCACCTGGCGAAACCGACGACACGTTTTCTACCTGGCACCTGCGCAATGTGCCTGACGGTGAAACCGCCAACCTGCACCTACTTGGTAGGTGCGCACATCAGCGCGGATAGACAACTTGCGACAGCAGATAGTCACCTGTGACTGCAGTGCTGGCAGACCGCGCGCAGTGCAACGCTGGTAGATTACTCTGCTACAGCGTTGGCAAGCCGCTCTTCTGCTGCGCTGGCAGAGTTCGCCCTTGCTAGGTGTCGCATGTCATTCTAGTCATATCCTTCTGCATGCCTCAATTGTACTCTATTCTTTTCCTATCAACTTTGTTAATGCAAGTTGTTCCTTCGAACTTCCATAGTGGAATTCTTGCCAAACCTCTCTGTGAACACAGCGAGTACTAAGGACATTACTAGAGCGCTACGATCACTTGCACAACTCCGTGCCCTCCTCCGTACTCCACTCACGTTGTGTGGTTACTCTCCAAAAATTCTTAGCTATTCTGTTCGCCAGCACGCATGGTGTTATGAGTTGTCAACAGAGTTGCGCGGAATGATAAATAACGAGGCTATGACTCAATGAACTGATCATACAACGAAAAGGCATGCGATTATATAGCGGGAGAACCTAGCTAGGCGGGAACCTCGGGAACACGAGGTTGGGTGCAGGTTGGGCAAAGGAAAGCCGAAGGCGACGCGAGGTTGCTTCGGCAGCAAGCAATGTGGCCAAACATGCACTTCCGAAAGTTGGGGTTGTACGCGGTTGAGTAAACCCCCCCAATTAAGGAAGAGGGGTTTTCCTTACACAACCCCCCCCTCTTTTAAGAAAGGTGGTCAACATCCGCAACACGCTTCCAGGCAAGATAATCCTGAAGCAACGAAGAAGCTGCGAGCAAGGCGGATGGCATCCATGTATCGTCCTCGCTAGTGCGATCGGTCCAACGAATCAAGAAGTCCACGTGGCGCCCTGCTGCGTCAAGTCGTACGCGATATGCCAAACTTTTCGACGGGTCAAGCGTCGGTTCCTGTACAAGACGAGCTGCCGAGGCTGCATTTTGGCGGGCAATGTCCGTCGTGGCTGGTATGAAGGGCTTGAGGAGGCTGGCGTGGAAGGCATCGTGTATGCGCCAGTCGTCGGGTAGCAAAAGTTTTGCCGTGACGCATGTTATCATTTCCAAAATACGGAAAGGTCCACAGAAGCGCGGGCGAAGCTTTGAGGAGCCGGGCAGTCGGAGGTTCTTGGTGTCGAGAAGCACTAGTTGTCCTACTGCCATGGTGATTTCTCGGCGTCGCAAATCCGAGTATTTGCGGACAGTTGCATTAGCTTTTCGGATGGCTTCAACAACTTTCTCGCGGATTGCCTGGAGTTCCGTCACGAATTGTTGTGAGCGTGGTACTGGGTTCTCAGGGGTCGTTGCGGTGGGTACCACTGGGTCCATCCCGTAATTCAGGAAGAACGGGGAATGGTTGGTCGTGCTGGACATGGCGTTGTTGTACTCGAATTCCAGCTTCGGGAGTGAATTTTCCCAACGAGCAGGGTAGGGGCAGTTCGTGCGGATGAGCTGCTCCATCGTCTGATTGGTCCGCTCGGTTTGGTTGTCGGTTTGTGGGCGGTAGGCTGACGAGAACTGTAGCCGTGTGCCGTACTGTGCCCACGTCTCTTTCCGGAATTTGATGTAAACTTCGGGTCCCTGTCGCTGATGATCGCAGACGGGATATCGTGCAAGCGAACAACGGTCGAGATGAAGAGGCGCGCAGTTTCTTCAGCAATGATTGTTGTACAACACGGTACGAAGTGCGCCATTTTTGTAAGGCAATCGACGACGAAAAGTACCGCATCGTTGCCAGTCGCGCCAACAGGTAGCCCCTTAACAGAATCCATAGTCAGCTGTTGCCTTGGTCGCTCGGGTGGCTCGAGGGGTTGCAGCAGGCCGGCTGGGCGCTGACGTGTCGATTTCATTGCATGGCACACTCTGCATGAAGACACATAACGCTGCACATCAGGCCAATAGTACTGACGGTGCAGAATTTTTTGAACGGCTTGGATGGATCGGCGATGCGAAGAACCGGAGGGGACACCAGTAACTGCTTCAACTCCTGAAAAGCCGCCTCAGCCTCTTCCCCCCACACGAAGTTCCTGTCCTTGTGCAGCAGGTCGGTCAGGATAAACCGCCGAACATAATTCACAAACCCCAGTAAACTCTAAAGTTCCGTGACCTTTAGAGTTTACTGGGCCTTCCGTGGCATTAGTCAGGGCCTTCCACTCTTGGATGGTCTTGATTTTTTGCGGGTCGATTTTAATGCCGTCGCGTGAGATCACGTGTCCAAAAAAACTCCAAATCTTGCTTAAAGAACTCGTACTTGGAGCCCTTAGTGATGAGCCAATTGTCCTGTAGCCGCTTAAACACTGCGTCGAGGTCACGGAGATGTTGCTCGCGTGTCCTGCTAAAAATTAAGATGTCGTCCAAATAGACGCTTACACACTTGTCGAGTAGATTGCGAAACACCCTGTTCATGGTGTGTTGGAACGTTGATGGCACATTCGTGAGGCCGAAAGACATCACGGTAAACTCGTAACTGCCGTAGCGGGTTCGGAAGGCGGTCTTGTGACAGTCGTCAGCGAAGACCCTGATCTGGTGGTAACCGCCGCGTAGGTCAATCTTCGAGAAGTAGCGAGCGCCGCGAAGTTGGTCGAGGAGGTCGTCGGTGCGTGGGATTGGGTAGCGAGACTTTATTGTCACCCGGTCGAGCGCGCGATAGTCGATGCACATGCGAAACCATCTCTCTTCGGAGTGAACAGGATTGGTGCTGCGAATGGTGATGTACTGGGCCGAATGAAACCCTTCTCCAACAGTGCATCAATTTGTCGTCGCAGCTCCTCGAGTTCCGGCTGGGTCAACCGCCACTGTGTCCGAACAGACGGCTGCACGCCCGGTTCCAGCTGGATTTGATGGTCTTCGGGTCTTTCGGGTGGCAGCCCAGGTGGCAAATCGTCTGTTACTGACTCTTCCCATTTCCCGGCTCTTTCCTATCTTTCCTCTTTCCCCGCATCCTGTTGGGGCAGTCTCTATACACATGGCTCAGCTTCTCGCACTTAAAACACAACCCTGCAAAAGGGCAGTCAGATGCATGGACTCCGTTAATCGTGGCCCGCTGGGTCTGTCCACGAAACCGATTTCCCTCCTAAGGACTCGATCTCGCCCACTGCATCAGCGCATCTATGCTCTCGACCAATCGGACGGCTATGTTGAATGTTGCTGGACGGTTGCAGCGCACCTTGTCAGAGGTCCACTGGTGATCCCCGATTGATTCTAGGGAAGGGTTACAGGCACGTCGGCCTGGGGGGTTATGGGCGCACTCACCCGCTATATAAACAAGCCCTTTTATCCCAGTGGTTAGTGGCTGGGATTCTGACATGGTATCAGAGCGAAGGTCTCGGGTTCGAATCCCGGTGTGTGCACCTCGGGCATCCCAGTGCGGGGGGGTGTCAGAGGTCCACTGGTGATCCCCGATTGATTCTAGGGAAGGGTTACAGGCATGGCGGCCTGGGGGGTTATGGGCGCACTCACCCGCTACACAAACAAGCCCTTTTATCCCAGTGGTTAGTGGCTGGGATTCTGACACACCTCATACTGTATCTCATACTTCAAGCTGCTGATGTATTTATCCAACCGTTCAGCTTCCGGCTTATTGTCCACTTGATACGCGAGCGCCATAAACGGCGCTGTGTAGTCTTGAACAGAAGCCAACTGCGACCAGGTACGCAGCTTCATGCGAGCGTGTTCCGAGGCGGATACATGCTCGAAACGCTCTCGTAAGGCTGCGCCCCACTGTTTCCACGTGCGAATTGTGGCCACACCGAATATTGATGATGCCCTCCCATTAGCAAAGTCGGAAGTCCCGTCTGTCGCATGTGTCACACCTGTCGGGGTCCCCGTGTCCAAGGTACGTCGCCAGTTCTAGTGCCGGGCCTCGCAGAAGCAATACAGCGAAATTAATATGCGCGGCGTCATCGTCGACGTTTACAGCAGTGAAGAAGACCTCCACGCAAAACAGCCACCCCTTGACTGTAGTACCCTTGTCCGTAGGGTTGAATGGGGGCTGGCTCGCGGCTTTGATCGTGATCGTCGTAACTGCAATAGCTGTTGCCGGCGTTGTCCGCCTATCGCCTTCTTCGGTGCCTCGTGGGAGCTCGCCAGTTGCATTAGGGTCGCTCGCCACTTGACTATGGTTTCGCCATCTTCGACGGGCGACTCCTGACGCGCTTCACCTCGCGCCTGGCGTAGCTCGTTGTTTTCTTCACGTAGTCTCTCCACTTCCGTCATTAACGCCTTCGTGTCTGCCGTCATTTCTGCCACTTGCTGCATAAGTTTGTTGAACGCCTCCTGGTCCATGAGTCGCAAGCTACGCCTAATAGACAACTGGGTCTCCATAACCATCCGGCAACAGTGCAAGCGCAAAAGCTATCGGAGTCGGGCAAGTTTAATTTAATAAACTTTGCAACCAACCGCTTTGCAGCCCACCGTACCAATCACACCCGTGCCTCTAAACTACCCTGGAAAAGCGAGGTGAAGTAGGAAAGTAGCTCTGATACCAGGTGTTATGAGTTGCCTACAGAGTTGCGCAGAATAACGAATAACGAGGCTGTGACTCAATGAACTGATCATACAACGAGAAGGCATGCGATTATATAACGGGACAACCTAGCTAGGCGGGAACCTCGGGAACACGAGGTTGGGTGCAGGTTGGGCAAAGGAAAGCCGAAGGTGGCGCGAGGTTGCTTTGGCAGCAAGCAAAGTGGCCAAACGTGCACTTCCGAAAGTTGGGGTTGTACGCGGTTGAGCAAACCTTAGTAAGGAAAACGGTTTTTCCTTACACAGGGCACCCACTAGAAACCACCCCCACTAGGCAAAAACATTTAATCACAGTTTAAGCATTTGAAATGCTGAGGGATATGGGGGGAGCGGAAATGAGTAAGTGTTCGGCATTTATGTTTTGAAGGATCAACACGTCTTGGGTTGGATGGAGGTCAAACATCGTCCTCTCTTAATGGATAGGGTAGTTGAGTCTCAAACAAACTTACGGAAAATGCCATTGATTTTCTGTCAAGTCAGGGTGACTACTTTGCATACGAGTCAATGAGGTTTCCCTAAATTCATTGCAATCGCCTGAAACAACCACGCATCCGACCATTTCGCATGGTCGCTAAAATGTTCCACGCCCTAACGTTCAAAGTCGCGAACGTAAGGACGCGGGCACTCGCATCCATTTTGGCGATCGACTGAAAAAATATTATATTCGACCGCACTGAATACCTGCTGTTATATTCTAAACCTCTCTTGACCTGTTCAAAATCTGTCAAAAAACGAACCTGCACAGAAATCGATCGCCGAAATCGATGCGAGTGTCCGCGTCCTAAGTGCGCGTCACGTTTAGATGAACATGTATTGTTTTTTTTTTCATATTAATTACCCTTTTTTGTCTTGTAACATATACGAATAGTGATATGCGAGAATGGACGCACAACTGTTCAAAAATGGGAACAGCCCTAGAACTTACAGCTTTTCGAGAGAGGCACGTACACCTTTCCAACGGAAATACGTCCGGCAGCTCGTGTACCTTGTCAACATCACAAATAGGTAAAATGGTGTTGGTCGCCACTATTGCAAATACCACACCAATTTCCGGGACATGCAGTTTTTCCAGCGAACAATTGTAACCCTGACAAATTTCGCCTGCTTTCGTTCTGTACTAGTTGAGCGTGTCAGTGAACTTGGCGCAAGGGCATCGAGGGACACGCTCGATGTACAGTACGATTTCAGGTAGTGCTATCTGAGCTGTACCCTTGCTCGGCTGAACTATGAAAAAACGGCCGTTCATATAAACGTGACGCGCCCTAAGCAGTTTTGGCCATCAATCGACGGTGCTTGTGGTGGAACTTCGCAAGTAGTCAAAATCACGTAGGCGGTGTTCACCAGCACACAAAAATTTGAAAGAAAAATGACGGCATCCGAATGGCAACCGCATTAGGAACCGAGGGCGGAACCCACCAAAGAGGTTCGAGCGTAATGCCACTCGCAAAACTTCGACCCCCTTATAGGTTCCAGTAGAGGCTTTAAAGGGAGCCGTAAAGAATCTGCTAACTATACAATGCATTTAATTGGCCATATCTTTGGGGGGCTTGTAGGCCATCACTATGCTGCAGCGAGTTTCTCGACGTGTCACCGTTTATACCGGGGCTGATAAACATGACTTGTCAAGAGGCGGTCCAGCGTATGCTGATCACTTACTTCAAGGTCATCCTGGACGGGCTCATGAGGTTATGCGCATGGAGCCTTACCTCGTAACCCGCCTATTAAACCTACTTGTGAGTCGCGGCCTGCTCATTGTGTCAAACATTATATGTGTTGTGTTTGTGTAGGCTGTAGTGGGTTAGCCTATAGGGGGGTCACAACATTAGGGTTTCATATTTGTACTCACAATCCTTTCTAGTTCACCATTCCAGTCCGTTATCACTGACATGGTTTCAGAGCAGGTCCGTCGCTAGGACTGTTCTTAGGGCCCACCTACCTACCTACCTACCTACTGTGCGCCTCGTGCGCCTGCGCGTCCTAGAGCGCTCCTTACCTACCTACCACGCGCACGCAGCTCGCTAGCCGCCCGCGCGTGGCTTTCCTTTTTTTTTTACCGCGCACACCGTACTAGCCGCTCGCGCGCGGCCGTTTTCACGCGTGCGCCCCGCCAGCTGCCCGCGCGCGCTTTATTTTCTTCGCGCGCGGCCCGTCGCGCTGCCTCCCCGCTGCCCGCCGCTGCCCTGTGCGCCACGCTGACGCACCCGCTGCTGCAGCCGCCCGTCGCCTGCTCGCGCACGCCCCGCAGGCCCGCAGCCCGCCGTCGCAGAGGCCGCACGTCAGCAGCCGCCCGTCGCCTGCTCGCGCACACCCCGCAGCCGCCCGTCGCCTGCTCGCGCACGCCCCGCAGCCGCCCGTCGCCTGCTCGCGCACGCCCCGCTGCCCGTAGCCGCCCGTGCGCCGCTGCCACTGCCGCACGTGCGCATACGCAGCTGCCGCCCGTGCGCTGCTTCCGCTGCTGCTTGCGCACCGCCGCCTCCTGCCGTCGCCGCACGTGCACTGCTGCCGCCTGTGCGCCGCCGCTGCCCGTGTGCCGCCGCTGCCCCTACGCTGCCGCTGCCCATGCGCCGCTGCTGCCCGTGCGCCGCTGCCGCCCGTGCGCTTCTGCAGCCGCCGCCCGCGAGGCGCTCGCTCCCACTGTTTTTTCTACCTACCGCGCACACTGCTGCCGCTGCAGCTGCCACCAGTGCGCCGTTGCAGCTCCTGCTGCCACGCTCCCTACTACTGCCGCTCGTGTGCCACTACGGACAGTCGACCCCGCCCGCGCCTTACCTAGCGGCCCCGCCGGCCCCGTTGACCCTACGCACACCTTTCCAGCGGCCTAGTTCCTACTCCTACTACTGTCACTATGGCTAGTCCTCCCGTTCTAGCTTTCGATGCCGAGGGCCGTCCGGTGAAGTTCGAAACCTGGCTAGATGACCTGCACCTGTTCCTACAGCTCACTGCCAAAGAAGACATCTCGCTGTACGACCACGCCCTAGGCCATGCTACTGCCCCTGACACGTCTGCTGACAGCACTCTACGCTCTCAGTGGCAGACTCGTGATGCGCACGCTCGCTTTGCTATTCGCAACTCCCTGCCGCTAGACGAGCGCGAGCACTTCGGCCAGTGCAAGACTGCTAAGGACCTCTACACCGCTGTAGTTGCCCGTTACTCCTCACCCGCTTCTGCTACGCTAGGCCGCCTCACTCTCCCCTACCTGTTCCCCGACCTAGCCTCCTTTCACACTGTCGCAGACCTCATCACCCACCTTAAGACTAGTGAGGCCCGCTTTCGCGCTGCTATGCCTGCCGAGTTTCTCACTAGCAACCCCCCCCCGCTCTGGATCACTCTCTACCACATCGTCACCCGCCTCCCTGACTCTCTGCGCGCAGTCAGGGACCACTTCCTCTCTCGCTCCCCCACTGAGCTCACTGTTGCCCTCCTCGAGAAGGAACTGCTTGCAGCTGAGGCGAGCATCGTCGCTGTAGGCACCTCTCGTGGCGACCCCCGCACCCCGTTCTTCGAGGGGTGTTCCCCTTCCCCCCTCCTCCCCTCTGTCGCCTCTGCTGCTGCTGTCGACCTCCTTGGTGCTGAGAAGGTCGGGACCGCGTCTGCTTCGAGCGGGCGCCGCAGGAGCAAGGGAGGCAGGGGTGGGGGTGGTGGCGGAGGAGGTGGGGGTGGAGGCGGTGGGAGTGGAGGCGCGACTGGGGAGGCTAGTGGCGGCAGTGGGGGAGGAGACAGCAGCGGCGGGAGCGGTGGCAGGGGTGGAGGCGGCAGCGGAGGTGGAGGTGGTCGTGGCGGCGGCAGGGGTGGAGGTGGCCGAGGCGGTGGTGGTGGCGGTGGTGGTCGTGGAGGCACTGGCGGAGGCCCGAGTCAGCAGCCCGCCCCGACGCTTCAGGCCGCCCGTGAGTGGTATGCGCAGCGTGGCTTTACCTGCACGTACGTCATTCGCACAGGTGACCGCAGCGGCCAGCAGTGTGGGAGGCCGCACCCCACGCACCGCTGCTTCGCGCGCCTTAACGATGCGTGGCGCACCCAGTTTCCTGATGCCGCTGAGCTGCCGCGCTGGGCTGATCTGGAAAAGAGGGGTGTTGATATTTGGGCTCTAGACTTTGATGCTATTCTCACTGCCATGTATGCCATGTCTATTAGTGGAGAGGGTGCTCAGTACTTGCGTGTTCCGCCCGACCCGGGCATTCAGGCCAGTCCGGCTGCCGCTCTAGGTGCTAGTGCGTCTGCTCCCACAGGTCCTGGTGAGGCTGCTGCCCTAGGTGCTAGTGCGTCCGTGCCCCCTGGTACTGAGTTGACTGCAGCACTGCACACCTTCACACTGGACTCAGGTGCCTCTCGCTCTTTCTTTCGTGACCGCACTGTCCTTGAGCCACTCGCTCGGCCAGTTGCTGTCTCCCTTGCTGACCCCTCTGGGGGTCCGGTCATTGCGACCTCCTCCACTATCCTTCCTTGTCCTGCGGTCCCGTCCGGCACGCTTTCAGGTCTCTACCTCCCCTCGTTCTCTACGAACTTGGTGGCGGGTCGTGTGTCAGAATCCCAGCCACTAACCACTGGGATAAAAGGGCTTGTTTGTGTAGCGGGTGAGTGCGCCCATAACCCCCCAGGCCGCCGTGCCTGTAACCCTTCCCTAGGATCAATCGGGGATCACCAGTGGACCTCTGACACCCCCCCGCACTGGGATGCCCGAGGTGCACACACCGGGATTCGAACCCGAGACCTTCGCTCTGATACCATGTCAGAATCCCAGCCACTAACCACTGGGATAAAGGGCTTGTTTGTGTAGCGGGTGAGTGCGCCCATAACCCCCCAGGCCGCCGTGCCTGTAACCCTTCCCTAGGATCAATCGGGGATCACCAGTGGACCTCTGACATTGTGCGCTCCAGGACTCGGGTGTTCACCAGTTCACCCCTGCCTACGAGCGCGTGACACACTGCACATGTGCTCGGACGGGTCGCCACCTGGCTACTTTCACTCGAGAGCCGGGGTCGGACCTGTACACACTGACCACTGAGTCCCCTCAGGTAGCTGCGTCTGCGTCTACGTCTGCGTCTGCGTCAGGTCAGCTGTCCGCCCCCTGCTCGTGTCGCTCTCTGGCGCATGAGACTGTCCTTTGGCACCACCGCCTTGGTCACCCGTCTGTGCAGCGCCTTCGGACCATGCACAAACGGGACCTTGTTGCTGGTCTTCCCAGGGTGCTCCCTCCCCTTCCCGACTCGCCTGCTCCTCCCTGTATTCCCTGTGTCGAGGGGCGGCAGCGCGCCGCTCCTCACTCCTCCTCCTTTCCCCCGACGACTGCTCCCTTGCAGACGCTCCACTTGGACGTGTGGGGCCCAGCCCGCGTCCGTGGACAGGGTCAGGAGCGGTACTTCCTGCTCGTTGTTGACGACTTCTCGCGCTACACCACGGTCTTCCCCTTGCGAGCCAAGGGTGACGTACCTGATGTCTTGATCCCTTGGATCCGCAGATCTCGTCTCCAGCTCACCAGGCGTTTCCGCTCCGACTTTCCTGTCCTGCGTCTGCACTCTGACAGAGGTGGGGAGTTTTCCTCTGGCCTCCTGGAGGCCTTCTGTCAGCAGGAGGGCATTGAGCAGTCGTTCACGCTTCCGGCCTCTCCACAGCAGAATGGGGTTGCTGAGCGCCGCATTGGTCTAGTCATGGAGGTCGCTCGTACCTCCTTGAGTCATGCGGCTGCCCCCCATTTTCTGTGGCCGTTTGCGGTCCGATACGCTGCGCATCAGCTCAACCTCTGGCCCCGTGTCTCCTTGCCCGAGACTTCTCCGACACTGCGTTGGACGGGAGAGGCTGGCGATGCGTCGCGTTTTCGGGTCTGGGGATCCCGAGCTTTTGTCCGCGACACGTCCGCGGACAAGCTCTCCCGTCGCGCTGTCCCCTGCGTCTTCCTTGGCTTTGTCCCGGACGCCCTTGGTTGGCAGTTCTACCACCCCACCTCGCGTCGTGTCCTGGCCTCTCAGGACGTCACTTTTGACGAGTCCATCCCCTACTACCGCCTCTTCCCCTACCGCACTGCCCCGCTCCCCCCCCCGCCTCTCTTCCTCGCTCCAGGTGCTGAGGTACCAGACCCCCTCCCCCCTCAGGGTGCCGCTCCCTCAGGTGTGTCCCAGGTAGACCCGGGTGAGCCGGTCGAGGTAGCTGTTGACTCTCGTCCTGCGTCTGGGGGTGCTGAGCCTGGGGGTGCTGAGTCTGGGGGTGCGGAGCCTGGAGGTGCGGAGCCTGGGGGTGCGGAGTCTGGGGGTGCTGAGTCTGGGGGTGCTGAGACTGAGCGTGCTACACCTGGAGGAGCCCTCTCCTCCCAGCAGCTGCAGGTGCGGCTGGAGCTCGTCCCGGTACTTCCCCTCCTACCCAGGAGCTCCCCCCCATTCAGCGGATACGAGAGTGGTACACACGCCGCTGCAGTCTTCGGAGTGGTCCTCCGGGTGCTGCGGACCTTGGGGGTGGCGCTGCTACTGGTGCTGAGGACCCGGGCGTTGGGGCTGCTGCTGGTGCTGAGGACCCGGGCGTTGGAGCTGCTGCTGGTACTGCGGACCCGAGCGGTGGCGCTGCTGCTGGTGCTGAGGACCCGGGCGGTGGAGCTGCTGCTGGTGCTGAGGACCCGGGCGCTGGAGCTGCTGCTGGTGCTGAGGACCCGGGCGGTGGAGCTGCTGCTGGTGCTGAGGACTCGGACGTTGGAGCTACTGCTGGAGCTGAGGACCCGAGCGGTGGTGCTGCTGCTGGTGCTGAGGACCCGGCCGGTGGAGCTGCTGCTGGTGTTGAGGACCCGGACGTTGGAGCTGCTGCTGGTGCTGAGGACCCTGCCGCTGGTGTCTCTGCTGGTTCTGGAGACGCTACGCGGCCGCGACCGTACTTCGTACCACTTCTTCAGCAGGTTCTTGGTCAGGCTCCTCCTCCTTGTCCTCCTCCCTCAGTAGAGTGTCCTCCGCGTGTCCAGTCGCCGTCACAGTTACCGCCTGCCTCGCCTCTCCCTGCTCCCTCTCCTTACACTGGTCCCACGGGAGGTCTTACGGAGCGTCGTGAGCCTGAGTCTCGTCCTGCGTCGCCTGTTCGTACTACTCGCACTGGTCGTCGTGTCCCACGTGAGCGTCCTCCTTCTGTCCCTGGCACTCACTACATGACTCTGCGTCCTCCACTGCTCCTCAGCGTGTCCCGCTACCGTCTCCTCCTGCTTCCTCTCTGCCTACTCTTCCTGACCCGGAGTCTGACTCCCGTCGTGCTGCCAGTCCCACTGTCACCCGTCTCCTCGCTACTGTTGTCACCGACCCTACCTTTGAGTCCTCTGCTGCGTCTGCTCTAGTCGCTGAGTTGATCGACTTTGCTGCCCGGTGTCGTCTAGACTACGCCACTAGCCTTGTTGCTGAGTCTGAGTCTGAGTCTGTCTGTCCTCCGTCCGTCGGGGGTGAGTGTGCTCTTGGCACGGACGTCCTTGAGGATAGACAGGAGGAGTTCCAGTGTTTTGCTGCTGCTTTGCCCCACCTCGTGTCCATGCTAGTTGCCCCTGAGGGAGACCCGGATGCACCAGACATCCCGACCCCGCGCACTTACGCTGAGGCGATGGCGGGTCCCTACTCCTCTCAGTGGCAGACAGCCATGGACGCAGAGATGGCTTCCTGGAAGTCCACACGCACCTACGTCGACGAGGTTCCCCCACCTGGGGCGAACATCGTCAGTGGCATGTGGATTTTCAGGGTGAAGCGGCCACCGGGTTCTCCTCCTGTCTTCAAGGCGCGCTACGTGGCTCGAGGCTTCAGTCAGCGAGAGGGAGTTGACTTCTTTCAGACCTTCTCCCCCACCCCGAAGATGACCACTCTTCGGGTGCTGCTGCACATAGCCGCTCAGCGCGACTACGAGCTTCACTCACTTGACTTCAGCACTGCTTTCTTGCAGGGCAGCCTGCACGAGGAGATCTGGCTGCGCCGCCCTCCTGGCTTCACTGGGTCAGTTCCTCCTGGTACCCAGTGGAGGCTTCAGCGGCCGGTCTACGGTCTCTGCCAGGCACCGCGTGAGTGGCACGACACATTGAGGACGACACTTGCGGCTCTTGGGTTCGCTCCCTCTACTGCTGACCCGTCACTGTTTCTACGCACAGACACCTCACTGCCGCCGTTCTACATCCTCGTGTACGTCAACGACTTGGTCTTTGCCACTGCTGACACCGCGGCACTTGCCCACGTGAAGTCGGAGCTGCAGAGGAGACACACGTGTACAGACCTGGGTGAACTGACAAGCTATCTTGGCTTGCGGATCACCCGGGACAGAGCACGGCGCACCATCACCTTGACTCAGTCACACATGGTGCAGCAGATCCTTCAGCGCTTCCGCTTCACGTACTCCTCGCCTCAGTCCACTCCTCTGCCTACCGGTCACTCGCTCTCAGCTCTGCCTTCGGATGAGTCCGTAGAGCCGAGTGGCCCGTATCCAGAGCTTGTGGGCTGCCTCATGTACCTGATGACCTGCACTCGACCTGACCTTGCATACCCTCTTAGCATCCTTGCACGCTATGTCGCTCCTGGCCGTCACAGGAAGGAGCACATGGATGCCGCTAAGAGGGTGTTGCGCTACTTGTGCAGTACGTCGGGCATGGGGCTAGTGCTTGGAGGGCGAGACCGAGTTGTACTTACTGGACACTCAGACGCTTCTTGGGCGGACGACCAGGCTACTCAGCGGTCGTCTCAGGGTTACACCTTCAGCCTTGGCTCCGGCTCAGTTTCTTGGCGTTCTACACGCTCTTCTTCTGTTCTCAGCTCCAGTTGTAAGGCTGAGATCTACGCCACAGCCATGGCTGCCCAGGAGCTACGCTGGCTGACCTACCTGCTGACCGACTTGGGTGAGCGGCCTCGTTCTCCTCCAGTGCTGTACGTCGACAACCAGGCTGCCATTGCCTTGTGTGAGGAGCACAGACTGGAGCACAGAACGAAGCACATCGCCCTGCGGTACTTCCTTGCTCGAGAGCTGCAGCAGCGCGGTCAGCTTTGTCTGCGTTACGTGGCCACTGAGGCCAACCTTGCTGATGTGTTCACCAAGGCGCTTCCGCCTTGTGACCATCAGCGCTTCTGCACTCTGCTAGGCCTTGTGCCTACTGGACCTCACTTACTTACCTCTTGACCTTGCTTGTACTGTGATCACTATATATATATCTACCTGCATGTTTACTCTTGCTAGGTTGTGATCACTGTATCTCATGCTCTGTTATAAACCTGCATGTGAACTGGTCTTGTGACCACTAGCTTGTGCTCGGAATTTGTGTGGTATCCTTGAGATCCACCCTGAGCTTGTTGTTGCCTTGCTTTGCCTTGACTGATCTTGTGACCCCTAGGTCTCCCCCACTTTGCCTATGGGGGTGTGTCAAACATTATATGTGTTGTGTTTGTGTAGGCTGTAGTGGGTTAGCCTATAGGGGGGTCACAACATTAGGGTTTCATATTTGTACTCACAATCCTTTCTAGTTCACCATTCCAGTCCGTTATCACTGACACATTGAAGTGCGTAGCCAGACACCCGCCGAACAGCTACTATTCTAGGACAATTGGCATTAAACAGGGTGATGCAGGAGACTTGGCAGCGGAGCGGTAGCACGATAAGTCATACCATCCGGATCGTTGCGTGGGCTGTTTGCTCGTTGTACGACAAGTACATTGCGATGAGTAACCCACGGTGCAGGCACTTCACAGGAGCCATAGGAGCAATAGATGGGGCCCTAATCGCAGCGTGCATAAGAAAGAGTGAGCAACAGTCATTTCTCGACCGACACAAAAACGTATCACAGGGCGTGCTTGCGGCCGTGTCCTTCACGGGCGAATTCATATACCTCATGGTGGGCTGTGAGGGTTCAACACATGATTCCACAATATTCCAGCACACCCTTACCTAGTCGTTGGTTATCCCGAATGGCACCTTTCTTCTCGTCAACTCTACGTTTATATGACTATCATGTACCATCTACGTCGATGGTAAGGGTCGGGCTTCCAACCGTGGAACAAGGAGGAGATGTTCAATTGGACTCGCTCATCCCTTAAAACGCACATAGAGCATGCGTTCAGACAGCTCAAGGCCCGTTTCCCCACTCTCAAACATACGCGGCCCTACAGTTTTGCGTTGTAGTGTACTTTCGTGCAAGCATGTTGCATTATTCACAAATACATCAAGCAACATGGTGGCGCAGACTTCCTGGACGATGAGGACCTCTTAGAAGGAATTCTGGATAGAGAATTGTGCCAACGGAATGCTCCTGTGCCGGAGCCAGGTGTGGGCCCTCGTGAATCTGCAAGAATGGGCCAACATCGAAGGGATGGCATAGCAGAGCGATTATGGGCAGAATTTGGACATGCCTGAATGTTGTTAAGGTAACATTGTTTGTTTACAGATTCTACAACCACTTTGACGTGTCAATGTTTTTGTATAAGGCTCTAGAAAGGGGGCAGGAAACATGTAATAAATTAAAAAATAAGTTATGATGTGAGAACTACGCCTGCTGTTATCAACATTGGCCACCCATTGTATGTATGCGCAACGTGTCTCTGGACGCTGGCGCAGAAACACAGCCGCCTCGACCTGGTTCTTACTGATCTTACTGAAGCGCTCACAAACAATGGATTTCTGCACAGGTGTGAGGTCCTCCATGGCCCCAGCCACATCAACAACCTGCATCACTTGCGGGTACTCATCGGCAATTACCGTGCACCGTAGTAGAATACATGATACCATTGCGTGGTAGGGCATGGCCCGAAGTAGAGAGCACATAGGGGGAGAGCACTTGAGGGAAGAGGACTTCAGGGCAGATCAGAAATGGGCCGAGCCAATTGGGGCAGATCAAAATTAGGCAGCACACTCGAGGTTTATCAGAAATGGGCAAAAAGGGGACGTGTACAAAACGGTGATGGCAGCTGCTGCATATTACATCTTGTGACCGAGTGTTTGACCGCGTTAGTGCATCAGCAGTGAGGACAGAGCAACTACTATAGGCCAACACGTCTCACAACGGCTCACCCGTGTGGCGCATGGTGATGCCACGCTCGGTCACCACCGTGAGCACCTCCAGCTGATGTGCAACTTGGTTGCCGTCAGAGCGTTTACGACGCTTATTCCAGCTCGATGGCGAGGCGAGGCCGCGCTCACTGTTTGCTGCGGTACCATGGCCTCTAGGGGCAGGGGTGCCCGCCGATGACCTAGAGGGACTCCGCGGATCTGCGGGCTGGCTACTACCGCCACCAGAACCTATAGTCCCACTCCCTCCATGCCATCAGCGCCCTCCCCTCGTCCTCCCTCCCCACGTCCGCCCTCCCCAACTTAGCCTTCCCCTCGTTGGCCCTCCCCTCGTTCTCCCTCCCCACGTCCGCCCTCCCCACGTCTGCCCTCCCCACGCCTGCCCTCCCCACCTCCGCCTCCTCTCGTCCTCCCTCCCGGCGTCCGCCCAACCCCACGCCCCCCCCCCCCCCCTCCCCTCCGTCCGCCCTCCCCCCGCCAGGTCCCACCCCGTCCGGCCCCTCCACGTCCGCCTCCCTAACGTCCGCCTCCCGCACGTCCGCCTCCCCCACGTCCGCCTCCCCCACGTCCACCTCCCCCACAGCTGACCCCACCACGCCCACCCCACCCCCGTCCACCCCAACCCCGTCCCTGAGCCACACTTCGGGTCACGCCCACACTCTTCTCAGCACGTCCCTCATCACCAAGCCCGCCACCCCACCTACGCGCCATCACCAAGCCCGCCATCCCCCCTGCGCGCCATCACCAAGCCCGTCACCCCCCCTGCGCGCCATCTCCGAGACCGCCATACACGTGCGCGCCATCTCCGAGACCGCTTCGCCCCCGTACGCCATCTCCGAGACCCCTTCCTCTTGTTGCCAACGACGCCAATGTTTCACGCTCTAAAGAAATTCGGTGTTTGAAATTCACCATACTGAAAACAAACTGTATCCTACTGAAACGTTTTGTACCACAGCTCCCCAAAGTGAGGGTGTATTGCTAGTTGCGACAAATCATGGAGAGAAGCTACTCTTCCCCACGAACACGCGTCAAGCAAAAACATAATGTGCGACATTCGGCCTACACGATCGAGTACCGAAAAGTGCCCCTTCTGGACAGTTGCAATGCAAAACCTTATGGCCCTTTTCTATTGCCCGTGCGACATTTGGTGGGTGGACAGGACAGCACAGCACCACACACTACGGCCGGAGGCTTTCACGAATCATCAAACCCCCATGTTGGTGCGACACAACCTCCCGCCACCCCCCGCACAGCTGCAAGGGTTTCGTAGATCTTTGCAAAGGTTTAACAAAAAAAACCCAGATATCCCAATTTCCTGTAGAGAATTGAGATAAAAGGGTATGATTGTACACTAGAATAGCACAAATGTTTAACAGTGGTAGTACAAAAGAGAAGATAATGCAAAAGCTTGTGACTATAAAGAGAAACTTGCGTACGATGAAGTGCTTGATAGGATAAGAACTCAAAGGGAAGTATGAAAATGAAATCTTGTTGAGAGAATAAAAAATATATAGACACTTTTTACTGGAAATGGTTGTAGAAGTAGCTTATAAGAATAGCTTCAACTTGAAAACTTTACTTGGGAGAAGCTTCAAGCCTTGTGATAGATGACGATCCTTCCTTTAACTTGTAGCTTGTAACTTTTTCATCCTCTTAGAAAGTATGAGATAGATTACTCTTCACTTGATTACTACTGTATAGACTAGGTGAGAGAGAACTCTATAAGCATAAACTTATATTACGAAGGGTATACATAGGCATCATAGATGATGAGCAAGGGTATAGATCCATGAGGGATACATAGGCATGCATAGAAAGAGTAGACATCAATGCTAGCCTTGAAAGAGAGTTTCATGAGAGTATCAGCTTTGGAGACATCGAACTTGAGTGCTTAGCAAGAAGCCTTTATAGTAGAAGTTGACTTGAGGGGCTTGAAGGAGAAGCTTAGAGAGGAGCTTGATGAAGAAGCTTGAGAAGCTTTGTTGTCATTGATGAAGTTTTTTTAGAATTTGTAAAGCTTCTTGATGGAGATGAATAGTATTAAGCGAGAATTTGTAGAGCTTCTTCGCCCTCGCCGCCCGGGGGATGGATGCATGGGCGACTGTTGCGGGTGTTTGCGCATTGACGCGCACACCCACTATCTTCCAGCAAAAGTGTATCCCCGAGCGTCGGGTCTATGCCCGAATGATCTCCTTTGTTCACGAGGAAACGAGCATTCATGCGCCTCACTCCGAAGCATTGAAAGTATGTTTGGGTACTCATGGCGCTGGTAGTTTAACGAGGACTGGCCAGCATCACACGACAATATAAAAGGGCTGTATGCTCATGCTTCGAGTTGCGTATGGGGTTCCTAGAGAGAAGTCGTGGGTTTTTTCAGGGGCGGTCCAGTCAGTAGACGGTCAATAGACGGGCGTGCGAATATGCCTTGCATTTCACACGCTGTCGTGCTGCTGAGGGTGCATCTTTCCAAACCTATCGGGAATCGGCCGTTGTCCCAACCTCTTGAGACTGCCCTGGATATCGCCTCTCATATCGCACGTTCTGCATCCGTGGGGCGTGGGTTTGCCGCAAAAGCCGCGCGACCAATGTTGTGGGTGTTTCATGTCCTGCGCGTTGAGGATGTGAGGAGTGTTTAGCTTACTATTGTAAATAAGGGCAACACGCGGTGGAAATCTGGCACGAACCCCTTTCCCTATGAGTGCTTAACAATTCGCGTCTTGGCGCGACCCGTTACTGTGTCACGATTCCGTCCGCAGCTGTGCGATTAATACTGCTCCGGATGTAGTGAGGAATGTGCGGTGTATAAGAGCTTAGCGCAAAAATATTTTTTTTCGCCCTACAACCTAAGGCCAGATTCGTACCACCCTAACCGCGCCAGACCATCCCCGTCATTGCCCACTAGAAGAACACGTGTTAGCCGGGCGGCATGTGCGCGAAACGAGTTTTAGCGTTTCGCCAATTTTCGCAAACTTTCGTTCTCGTCGCCCTAGACAAAACTGTGATTGTAAAATGAGAGTGCAATGAAAGTGGAATGTGGGGCTTTAATTTTCGTAACCAATTCAACACTCTGACGACATGCATTCATTGTCGTTTACGAACTGTAAATGTTGACTTCCGTATTTTGGTGACTGTACCAAAAAAAATTTCACGATGCTCAATCTAGTCACTCCACGGGAAAAAACTGTTCGCGAGTGAGTGAATTTCCAGTTGTGACACGCTGAGCATCGACTCGGTCGCGAAATTTTCAACTTTGCGGCCCGCAACCACCGATTTTAACAACACCCTGGTTCGCGAGCCATTCGTGTTCCTTGCCCCAAACCTTCCTAAGTTAGAACTCTAGGATCCCGGGGCCCTAAACCGGAGTCACAAGTCTGATAAGAAAGCTTGGTGCTCTGAAAAGCCTCCGTTGCATCTCCTCAAACTCTCGCCACCAAAAAAAAAAAAAAAACATGTAGGTATTGGATCGTCTGCACCCCAAATGTGTCATGCAGGCAACTTGGGTAGGAAACCTGAAACCGGCGGGCATGAAACTTGAGACTTCTTGGTCGTGTTTGTCAGATGGCAATTTGAAAAAAAAAAATCGACGGCATTGGTATGGCCGTAGAATCAGGACCCGGGGGCAGAACCCGGGGAATAGGTTTGGCTGAATGCCACTTCGCAAAATTTCGCGCCTAAAATAGGGGGCGTGGCAACCGCATCAGGAACCACCCTCCTGTTAAACTGTATTATGCTTGTAGGCTGTAGTGGGGTAGCCAATATGGGGTACAACCCCAACTAGGGTTTCATATTTGTACCCAAACTTCTGCTAGTTCATTCATTCTTGCCTAGTTACTTTGAGATGGTATTCAGAGCAGGAGGTCCCTAGGACCTACCGACCGTTTTTTTTTAAGGGCCCACCACCGCTCGCATGCGGTTACCACGCTACCCCGTGCCCTAGCCTCGTAGCGCCCTCGTGCGCCCTCGTTAGCGCCCTCGCGCGCCCCTCGTTAGCGCCCTCGCGCGCCCCTCGTTAGCTGATGGGAGTGGCGCTGATGTCAAAGCGGGGGGGGGTGGCGAAGGGGGGTGGGGGCGCCCCCTTCGCACCCCCTTCGCGCGCTGATGGGGGGGTGGGGGGGGGGGGCGAAGGGGGGGGGGGGGGCCCTTCGCACCCCCTTCCCCCCCTTCCCCCCCCTCCCCCCCCTTCCCCCCCACCCCCTTCGCGAAGGGGGGCGAGCAATACGCTTGACATCAGCGCCCCCCCCCCCCCAACCCCCCCTCAAAAAACGTGTCAAGGCAAGCCTCGACATTCATCCTGACGCTTCAGGGAAGAACATCACGACCATCTTGAATGTCCAGGGTATTTCATACAACAACATCCTGAGACCACAGGGTTAAAATTGTCACTATTATGAAATTATAAGGCAAATTCAAAACTGCATCCTGATTTCAGGGTAATCAAAATGTTTTGCCCTGATAACGTGGGGCCTGAGAGTAGCACTAAACCAGGTAGGAGGGAAGAGGAGGACGAGAGGGAAGGTCCCAAGGGAGTCTCCAACCAAGGAAACCCCATACCAAATCTCCTCCCTATGGCAACCCCACTTCTACCTTTGTCACTTTCCAACTCATGACATCCACCTCACCCCAACTTGGCCACACTTGCCAACCTGGTTTGGCTTCACCCAACCACTTGGCAGCATCTACAGTGATGGGTTCGAATTTCCCAACCCCAAAAGTCTGTACCCCATATTGAGTCAACCCCACAACTTCCCACAGTCGCCGCAACCAAAGTACATAAAGTATACGACTCCAACGTTCGCAACTTTCTTGTTCTTGCTCCGATTGCGACGATTCTTGGACCGTCGGAAAGCTCTTGAGCAGATGAGTCACTTCAGTTATCTGCCCAATTCCAATAACATTCACACACACTTAGGAAATCCAAACCGCACAAAACACAAACTCTTGCGCACACTCACACCACGCATGCAACGAACGAACATTTGATGGGTGGCAGACAGACGTGATTGCGAATGATAGCATCACACAACACAGTGTACACCCCTCCTGGATCTCTGTCTGTCAAAGGTGCCTCAAAATTTTAGTATGAAAATTGAGACAAGCTTTTTTTTTTTTGTCTGAATTGTCAGAGTTATCTTCAAAATTTTAAGATGATCATGCAGTTTCGTAAAAGCATAGTTATAATAGCATTGAAGTTGATTACAGCATACCAACGCAACTAAGCGGTGCCGCGCTCGTGAAAATCTGGTTTCCCGCCCGTGATTGACGTTGTTTGTGCTATACGCCGCCCGTATTGCCAGAATGTGATGTTTGTATAGCTGCAGTGGGGTACTCTATAGCGAGTACAACTCAAATTAGGGTTTGCTATATGTACTCAACTGCCTGCTAGTGAAAACCCTCTTTCCTGTTCTATCGTTTAAGCCATGCTATCAGAGCAGGTCGACCCTCCTGGGTCGATCCTGTGGGTGGTCCCGCCCGATGCTTCCGCTGCTGTTCTGCCTATCGCACGCCCGGCGTGCGCGATGTTTTCTGCCTGCCGCGCGCTCAGAGCGCGCGGCGTTTTTTCTTCCCGTCGACCCGCGCGTCGCCCCCCGTCGCCCGTCGTGGAGCCCCCGGGGACCCGCGCGTCGCCCCCCGACACCGGCCGCGGCCCGCGCGACCTGCGCGAGGCCCGCACGCGGCCCGTACGGGCTGCACCAGGCCCGCGCGCGGCCCGTACGGGCTGCGCCAGGCCCGCGCGCGGCCCGTACAGCCCGCGCGCGGCCCGTACGGCCTGCGCCAGGCCCGCGCCAGGCCCGCGCGCGGCCCGTACGGGCTGCGCCAGGCCCGCACGCGGTTTGTACAGCCCGCGCGCGGCTCGTACAGCCTGCGCCAGGCCCGTGCGCGGCCCGTACAGTCTGCCCAAGTGCCGCACGCCGTCCCCCGAGCTTCTGACCGCGCCCCACCCCCGCTGCTGCCCGCGCTCCTGTGTTAGGGTTTGGGGGTGGAGAGTATGGGGGTGCCGTGTGTGTGAGCCATCCCTTGTTCCTCCTCCTCCTCCATCTCCCACTGCTGCAGCTGCCGCTGAGGGGGTTGGATGTGTTGGAGCCGTTGGAGTGGTACGAGGGGGGTGGCGTGTGAGCGGTGCTAGAGGTTCAACAGGGAGTGTGTGAAAGGGGTGTGGGACAGCTGGGGGAAGTTGAGTAGAGGCTGTCTTGTCGTTCGCAGTGCCTGAAGTCCAGAGAGCCACGACCCCCTGTGGCCGTGTAGTCCGGGGCTCTGCGCCTGGTAGCCACAGTGTGAGCACTCCTGGTAGTCCAGAGAGCCAGCTGCGCCTGTCGCCGTGTAGTCCGGGTTTAGCCTGGTAGCGACAGTGCTGCGCACTCCTGGGAGCACAGCGAGCCAGCTGCGCCTGTCGCCGTGTAGTCCGGGTTTAGCCTGGTAGCGACAGTGCTTCGCACTACTGTTGCCAGTGTGTCTGCAACTTCAGCCGTCGTCTCGCATCTTCTCGCCCCCACAGTTTCTCCTCCTCCTCACTTGCTCTCTGTGATAGCCTCTAGCTTTGCTTATAATTGTGAACTACTGCTCTGCCTGCTTGTTGTGTTGATTGTACCCCACTTTGACTATGGGGGTGTGTCAGAATGTGATGTTTGTCTAGCCTGCAGTGGGGTGCTCTATAGCGAGTACAGCCCAAATTAGGGTTTGCTATATGTACTCAACTGCCTGCTAGTGAAAAATCCATCTTTCCTAGTTCTATCGTTTAAGCCTAGCTTTCTTGACACGTATTACCGGTTTCAGAGTGCACCCCCAATACAAGTATAAGGCTCAGCCTACACTAATAAAATTAGGCTGAAATTTCATACAATTCACTAAAAAAAAAAAAAAAAAAACTCTGAAAAATCAGACAAGGTACATAAAAAAAATTCCTAGACTTTAGACTAGGTACAAAAAATTAGTCTGAATGGACTCTGAATCATACTAAAAAGTCTGATATCTAGGGCACTGTCTGAGGCGCAAATGTGAGTTTTAACCGCGAATTTCATCACCCCTACGAAAATGCCATGTGGCACCTCTCTGGCCACTTCCAAGGGAAGATTCACCAGCACGTGGCGACAGCGAAATAGTGGGAGGTGGGGAAATCTCGGCAGATGTAAGTGAAAATAACGCGAAATTTCATCGAGGGATAAATTATCACGATATTCTTCCGAATTGCACCTGCTCGTTAACGAGTATAATAATGAATACGTAAGAAAAGGGGGGTGTTATAGAGAATCACCCCAAAAGGGGGGGTATAGTAGAAACGATGTCACCCATAGCACCCACCCCGCACAAGCTACCCATGGGTGTACAATTACAGGGGGGTGTGATGTCCGGGAGAATACGGTACTTCACTCCCTATTTGCAGGCTCAACTAGAAACTGCGTACAACTAGCTGTTATCACTTCAAAGCCATGTTGCTGGAGACGGTTCTTCATAACAGTTCTTCTACGGAAGACATCCATCCACCACCTCAAACCAGTCCATGCGGTATTCCCTCCAACAGAGAGTTGCGCATCAGATGCCCCACGCTGGCCCCAAGCTGGTGCCAAAGATGTTACGGTATCAGAAAGCCATTCACGTCCCCGAGTATTAATAAAGTTCGGCTTGGAGAAGCCTCGTTCGCACTCTACCATGCTCAATGGAAGCATCGCCACAACCTGCCTAGGAAACACGGTGTTCTAATAACTCCTCTGTTTGGCGTCGTCTTCCAAAATCAGGGACCAGGCTTGTAAATGTACTGGTCCATGTGCTGCGAGTGCATGTGGATGTGAACATCCACAGCTCAGACTGTGCTCAGACTTAGTCGAATCCTGTCAATGCCATATTTAAAAAGAGTTCCCTGTTAATGCGCATGTAGAGAGAACACGAGCAAATGCTACAATCACTTGTACCACCCGTGCCTTTCCCCGTAGTCCAACTCCCAGCGCAGACTGGCTTTCCGTAGACGTGATGCCGGGCCGTGCCAGTACCACCTTCAAACTAGCCTCTGTGCAGGGACGTTCTAAGAGCGATTGTATCACTCTGCAGGGCCTCTGCTAGGTCTTGGGGGACCCTGAGGCCTCATGGACTCATGTGTGATAAATCTCACATGGACTCATGTGTGTTGAATCCCGCATGCACTCATGTGTGCTGAATCACGCATGCACTTATGTGTGCTGAATCCCACATGCACTCATGTGTGTTGAATCCCACATGCACTTATATATGCTGAATCCCACATGCACTCCTGTATGCTGAATCCCACATGCACTCATATATGCTGCTATATGCTGTCCAACAAACAAGGTAGAGTGCGTGACTGCATGAACTCTTAGAAGTGTGTGTCGTACTATGCAGTGCAGCACAATCTGTGCAATGGAATCTATTGCAAGGGTGTGTGCGTGGAATCTATTGAATTATTTGTATAGTCTCAAAAACTCTGTATTCACATCATTTCTCCCTCTCTCCTTCCCTCCTTTCTCTCCTTCTCCTCTCTCTTCTGTTTCCTCCGTACCTGCACTCCTTCCTGTCAAACTATATATATATGTTATAATTGTGGGTAGGCTGTAGTAGGGTAGACAATGTGGGGTACAACCCCTTAGGGTTCTCTTCCTTGTACCCAACTCTCTCGATAGTCAATCAAATCGTTTCCTACTCTTCAAACATGGTATTAAGAGCAAGAGGTCCTTAGTGTTGGTGCAACCCTATGGCTTGCACTCGGCTTGTTGTCCGTGTGCGTGTGCGTGCATGGAGTGGTATGAGTGCATGAAATAAATATATATTTCCAGGCTCATAATAGTGTGTGCTTGATGGGTCATGTATCGAGTGTGTGTGTGTCGAGTCAATAGCGAGTTATCGCTAGCCGCGTGTTAATGTGTTCATTTGTGTCTCCCGCGCGGTTTCTGTTTTGTCGCTTGTCCCCTGTGCGGCTTCTATTTTGTCCTATGTCGAACGTTCGGCGTGTCGCAGGTGTGTGCAGCAGACCCATCAAGAACTCAAGGATGAGTTTTTTTTATAAAGAACCAGAGCCTTGGTTCAAGTTTCAAGTACTTTCGAAGCTCGTCAAAAGGCTACACCTCAAGATATTGAAGATAGTTACATTACAATGTGTAGTGTAACATTTCTATGGGTGTAGGCCCTTGTGGAGGGTAGTTTCGAGACCCTTCTTGGTTGGGGACAGTGTGGCACTGTTCCACATCACTGTACCTCGGCTCTTGGGGTTTGTAGGAGCTGGGAGTCCTTCCCAACTCGTAACTCTTCCTAGTTGTTCGTAATTGTGCCTTCTAGACTAAGTTGCTGCCATAGTGCCATTCGTTCAATCTGACGCTGTGTCGTCAATTCTTAATGAAATCGTGCGATCTAAATTGCTTATTGTAGGGCACGTTAAAACGCTCCAGATCCAGGTTGAATGAGGTCAATTGGAGCTGTGACCAGATCGCTATGATCGTTTGAAGCCGCTGTGCAGAAATCTGACTGCGCACTCTATCTTTGGTTCTAGGCCTATTGGAGCCTATTATGAATAAAACACTTAGGACCTTAGAAGTGTTTTTTTCGGGCCCACCCTAAACCGCCTGCGGTTACCGCGTTACCCCGCGCCCTGCCTGCCCTGCCCTGCGTCGCGCAGCCCCGCGCACGCCCTGCCCTTTCTTGCGTTGCGCCGCTAGCAGCCCGCGCGACCTGCGCGTCGCCTCTGCTGGCCCGCGCGTCGCCGCTAGCAGCCCACGCGACCCGCGCGTCGCCTCTGCTGGCGGCCCGGGCGTCCCGCCAGCTGCACGCGCAGCCCGCGCGTGGCTCCTGCCAGCCCGCACGCTGCCCGCTAGCAGCCTGCGCGCTGCCGCGGCTGCCTGCTCCGTCGCCTTCCCTGCTGCCGCGGCTGCCTGCTGCACCTGTGCGCCGCCCGCCCTGCTGCCGCAGCCGACCGCTACGCCCTGCGCGCCGCCCGCCCTCCTGCCCTGCCGCCCTTGTAGCCCCGCGCGCCACCTGCCTCTGCCGCGGCTGCCTGCTACGCCGCCTGCCCTACTGCCGCGGCTGCCTGCTGCGCCCGTGGGCCGCCCTCCCTGCTGCTGCAGCCGCCCGCTACGCCCTGCGCGCGGCCTGCCCTGCTGCCTTGCAGACCGCCTGTAGCCCCGTGCGCCGCCTGCTCCTGCCACGGCAGCCTTCTACGCTCTAGCGCGCTGCCCCTGCTGCTGCTTCTTGCCTGCCATTGCTCTGCCCTGCTAGTCCCGCGCCGGCAACTATAGCCACCCTCCGCGTTCTTTCGGTCGATGCTGAGGGCCGCCCGATTCAGTTCGACACCTGGCTGGATGACCTGCAGCTGTTCCTCCTTGATAAGCGATAGCAAGGACAACGTCTCTCTTTATGACCACACGTCTGGCGCCTCAGTTGCTCCTGATGCCACAGCTGAGCTTAGCGTCCGTTCCCAGTGGCAGACTCGTGACGCTGCTGCCCGCCTAGCCGTTCGCAACCACGTACCGCTAGCCGAACTCACGCATTTTGGTGAGCACAAAACCGCTAAGGCCCTGTACGACGCTGTAGTTGCTCGATACTCCTCCCCTGCCACTGCTGAGCTTAGCCGCCTCATGCTGCCGTACCTGTTTCCTGAGCTGTCCACCTTTGCCACCGTTGCGCGATCTCATCACCCACCTTCGCACTAGTGACACTCGCCTTCGCGCCGCCCTCCCCAGAGAATTCTGTACTAAGAACCCGCCTCCGATGTACTGGACCCTCCACTTCATAGTCACCCGTCTCCCTGGCTCTCTTAGCTCGGTCACGGACTACTTTCTCGCTCGCTGTCCCACCGAGCTCACTGTCGACCTCCTAGAGGAGCACCTCCTTGCAGCAGAGAAGAGCATAAGCGCTGTAGGTGCTGGTCGTGGCGCTCCTTGCGCCCCCATCTTTGAGGGGTGCTCTCCCTCTCCCCTCGCCCCCTCCTTCGCTACTGCTGCTGCTGTTGACTTCCTTGGTGCTGAGTCTGCTGGTGCTGCTTCTGCTCCTAGTGGGAGGCGCCGCAATAACAAGGGCAAGGGAGCCTAGGGTAGCGGAGGTGGCACTGGGGGGGTGGTGGTGGAGGAGGAGGAGGTGGAGGAGGGACTGGTGGCAGGAGTGCTGGCGGGAGTGGTAGCGGCGGTGGAGGCAGTGGCGGCGGAGGGGGTGGCGGCGGCGGTGGCGGTCGGGGTGGAGGCACTGGCGCTGGCCAGAGCCAGCAGCAGCAGCAGCATTCTCAGACGCCCCAGCAGCTTCGTTCGTGGCTTGCTCAGCGTGGGAAGTCTGGGGGTGGTGGTCGCTGCCCATATGAAATTCGCACAGGTGATCGCAAGGGTCAGACGTGCAACAAGTTTCACACCCAGCACCGCTGCTTCTCCCGCCTTGACGACGCCTGGCGTGAGGAGATGGGCGAGGAGTATGAGCGCCCTCGGTGGCATGAGCTGCTTAAGGCTGGTGTAGACATTTTTGCTCTTGACTTTGATGCTATTATCTCTGCTATGTATGCATTGGAAGTTAGTGCTGATGGTGTTTGTTACCTGTGTATGCTCCCTGACCCAGGTATAGAGGCTGCTGCCTTAGGTGCGAGCGAGTCTGCTCTCTCAGGTACTGCGCCTGCTGAGGCCTTGCACACCTTCACACTTGACTCAGGTATAGAGGCTACTGCCTTCGGTGCAGGCGAGTTTGCTCTCTCCGGTACTGCGCCTGCTGAGGCATTGCACACATTCACGCTTTACTCAGGTGCTTCTTGCTGTTTCTTTCGTGACAGTACCGCACTCACACCGCTCCCTGCGTTTATCGCCATCTCTCTGGCTGACCCCTCAAGGGGGCCAGTTCTTGCACGGTCCACCACTGTGCTTCCGTGCCCGGCGGTCCCGTCTGGCTCACTATCAGGTCTCCAACTCCCCCCGTTCTCGACAAACTTGGTGAGCAACGCTGCCCTTCAGGATGTGGGGGTTACACCCCTGCATGGCAGCGTATGGCGATCTGCACGTGTGCACAGACTGGCCGTCACCTGGCCACGTTCACTCGTCGGCCAGGGTCGAGTCTTTACACACTGACGACTGTGTCTCCTCAGGTCGCTGCTGTCGGTCAGGTGTCTGCGTCTGGTAGCCTCCCGTTGTGAGTGTCGCTCCCTGTCGCACCAGACTCTTCTCTGGCACCACTGTTTGAGTCACCCCTCCTTGCCACGGCTACGTGGCATGCAAGGCTGACGAAGTAAGGGCATTTGCCCTTAATGCCATGAATATTCCGGGCTAGGTTGAGAGCAGCTCGACCATTTAAAATTCTTGATTCGCATGGAGACCGTGACAGTTAAGGGCTTCATTTGGGTCTTCCCCTGAATTCAAGTATTGATTCTGATTTGAAGGACCCCCGACCCTCTGCCCCCGCCCCGACCCCCTTTAAGTATTCACCTTAAGGTGCCAGGTGTGGTGTGAGAATAGTGGCGACCAGACACACTTTCCCGTAGCAGACAAGCGCACGCTCGATCCCATTCTCTGCACCCGATCTTAGTTTTTTTTCATAACCTCAAGGACACACACTACCAGAGCCCGGATTTCAAGTGTTGACTTTGGCCTACGCCCGTGAAAATAAGGGCATGTATTGGAGCAGCTGAGGGCTCCAAGTTCTGGCCCCAAACACTTCGACGGGCCTAGTGGCATGCACCATCGCCTCCTTGTGTCTGGTCTTCCCAGGTCTCTCCCTCCCCTCCCTGCCTCCCCTGCATCGCCCTGCCTTCCTTACATCGAGGGGCGGCAGCGCGCTGCTCCTCACTCCTCCTCGTTTCCCCCGATAGAGGCTCCCTTGCAGACCAGACCCTCCACCTGGACGTGTGGGGCCCAGCCCGCGTTCGTGGACAGGGCGGTGAGCGGTACTTTCTGCAGGTTGTAGACGACTACTCGCCTTACACCACAATCTTACCCTTGCGCACCAAGGGTGAGGTCCCTGCTGTCCTGATCCCTTGGATCCGAGCAGTTCGTCTCCAGCTCCGCCAAAGGTTCTGTGCGAACCTTCCTGTCCTGCGTCTGCACTCTGACAGAGGTGGTGAGTTCACCTCTGACCTCTTGCGAGCCTTCTGTTAGGGGGAGGGCATTGAGCAGTCCTTCGCGCTTCCGGGCTCACCGCAGCAAAATGGGGTTGCTGAGCACCGCATTGGCTTGGTCATGGAGGTTGCTCGTACCTCCTTGATCAATGCGGCGGCTCCCCATTTTTTGTGGCCGTTTGCGGTCCGGTACGCCGCGCAGCAGCTCAACCTCTGGCCCCGTGTCTCCTTGCCGGACACCTCGCCCACACTGCGTTGGACGGGAGAGGTTGGCGATGCGTCGGTGTTCCGGGTCTGGGGTGCTCATGCCTTTGTCCGCGATACGTCCGTGGACAAGCTCTCCTCCCGCACCATTCCCTGTGTCTTCCTTGGCTTTGTCCCTGATGCGCCTGGCTGGCAGTTTTACCACGTCACCTCGCGCCGTGATTTCCCCTCTCACGACGTCACCTTTGACGAGTCGGTTCCTTTCTACCGTCTCTTCCCCTACCGCCGTGCCCCTCTCCCTCCCCCGCCGCTTTTCCTCACTCAAGGTCCCCCTCCGGTAGACCCCCTCCCCCCCTCTGGGTCCTGCTCCTTCAGGTGTGTCTCAGGTAGACCCGCTCCCCTTGGCTGAGCCCGTCAAGGTTACTTCCGACACCTCTGGCCCAGCTGAGGGGGGTGACGTTGCTGCTGACGACGCGGTGCCCCCCCCCCCCCCTCACCACGCTTGGCGACCCCTCCGGGTTTTCCACCTCGACCGTCTTCGCCGCCTCTGCAGCCGGTTCCTGTTGACTCTGGTGCTGCTGGGGTGGTGTTGCTCGGGGTGCTGCGTCTAGGGGTGCTGAGCCTGGGGGTGCGTGAGATGCTGGGGGATGCAGAGCCTGGGGGTGCTGAGCCTGCGGGTGCGGAGCCTGGGGGTGCTGAGCCAGAGGGTACCGAGTCCGCGGGTGCTGAGTCTGCTGGCGTTCCTCCGGGTATCCCTCTTTCTGCTGCTGGAGCTGCTGGAGCTAGAGGTCGTGGAGACGCTGGGAGTGCTGGTGTTTCTGGTTCTGGACGTGCTCATACTGGGGGTACTGGAGTTGCCAGGACTGGTGGTACTGCTGGAGCTCGAGGTGCTAGTTCTGGGGGTGCTGAGTCTCCTAGCGGTTCTCCTGGTGCCGCGTCGCAGCGGCCACCTCTCACGCGACAGCAGCTACGCGAGTGGCTTTCTTCGGATGAGTCCGTAGAGCTGAGTGGCCCGTATCCAGAGCTTGTGGGCTGCCTCATGTACCTGATGACCTGCACTCGACCTGACCTTGCCTACCCTCTTAGCATCCTGGCTCGCTACGTTGCGCCTGGGAGACACCGACGAGAGCATATGGATGCTACAAAGAGGGTAGTGCGTTACCTGTGCAGTACATCGGGCATGGGGCTCGTGCTTGGAGGACGGGGTGAGGTTGTCCTCACTGGACACTCAGACGCGTCTTGGGTTGACGACCTGGCTACGTAGCGGTCGTCACAGGGTTACACCTTCAGCCTTGCTTGCGGCTCTGTTTCTTGGCGGTCTACCTGCTCGTCTTCTGTTCTCAGCTCCAGTTGTGATGCTGCGATCTACGCCACAGCCATGGCTGCATAGGAGTTACGCTGGCTCACCTACCTGCTGACCGACTTGGGAGAGAGGCCTCGTTCTCCTCCAGTTCTGTACGTAGACAACAAGGCTGCCATTACCTTGTGTCAGGAGCACAGACTGGAGCACAGAACGAAGCACATCGCTCTGCGTTATTTCCTTGCTCGAGAGCTGCAGCAGTGTGGTCAGCTTCGTGTTGTTTACGTGGCCACTCGGGCCAACATTGCTGATATATTCACCAAGGCACTTCCGTCTAGTGATCATCAGCGCTTCTGTACTGTGTTAGGCCTTGTGCCTATTTCGTCTCACTTGCTCACTTCGTGACCTTGCTTGTACTGTGATCTATATATATACCTGCTTGCTTGCTCTTGCTAGGTAGTGATCACTGTATTGTTGCTGTTTCCTATATACCTCTGCATGTGAACTGGCCTTGTGGCCATTTACCTGTGCTCGGAGTGTGTGGTGACGTTGTGATCCACCCTGAGCTTGCTTTGCCTTTCTTGACTGGTCTTGTGACCCCTTTTTCTCCCCCACTTTGCCTATGGGGGTGTGTCAAACGATATATATATGTTATGATTGTGGGCAGGCTGTAGTGGGGTAGACAATGTGGGGTACAACCCCTTAGGGTTCTCTTCCTTGTACCCAACTCTCTCGATAGTCAATCAAATCGTTTCCTACTCTTCTAACACTTCCCACCTTCCACTCCCTCCTTGCCTCACTCCCTCCTCCCCATTCATGTTCTCATCGATTTGCTTTCGTGCTGATCTCTTTTCAGTGATATGCATCATTAAGAACTGTGATGCCAATGCTGCTTGCGTGAAGGACTCTCGGGGCGTGGCATCCTGTGTTCGCAACACGGGCTTCCAGATGGTGAACGGTGCTTGCACTGGTTCGCAGCATCTTATTGATTAGCCGTGTATTTGATACGGTTTTGATCCCACTAGAACTCTGTTCAGAGTCAATCTCTCCCTCTCTCCCAACTCCTTGCTTCCCTCCCTCCTTACGTCCCTCCTTCCGACCCTCCTTCCCTCCCTCCTTCCCTCCCTCCTTTCCTCCCTCCTTCCCTCCTTCATCTCTTCTCTCCCTCCTTCCCTCCCTCGTTCCCTCTCTCCTTCCCTCCTTGCTCTCATGTTACCTCCCCCATTTCCTCCATCTTTAGTCTCATTTTCCCTTCAGTCGTCACTGCTTACCCCTCCCTCGCTTTGCCTCTTTCCTGCTGAACCTTCCCATATTCCTTATGTCCATGTCTCTACTCACACTCCTTGTATGCACAACTCATTCCAAAATCCCCTTCATTTATCTCTTCCTCTTCACCTCCCTTCTACACTATCTTGGCCCATTTCCTCCCCTCCTCACTCCCCTCCCCCGTCACTCCTCTCCTCCCACCCAGACACTTGCATAATCAAGAGCTGTGGTGCAAACGACCAATGCACCAAGGAAGCTACTACTCAAGCAACGTCTTGTGTGTGTGTGAAACTTGCTACGTGCTGCAGGCGGATGGCAAGACGTGCACCGGTAAGTGCCACGCCTTGTGAAATGCCATCTCCCACGCCTTAGGATACGTCGTCTTGCATGGTTAGTGTTGCAAGTGCCATGATGATTTGGACCAGTACTCAATGACAAAGGCACACCAGTTTCTGTGCTTTCGCTTATCAAGTGAGTGACCTTAGTGAGTGATGTAAGTGACTTTTCCCTCTCACCTCACTCCTTTCCCCCACAACCACTCATCCAGACACATGTGTTGTGAAGGGGTGTGGCGGCAATGGCACATGCAGCAAGAACGCTGCTGGAGTGGCGTCATGCACTTGCAACGCTGGCTTTGTACTTCAGGCCGACGTTTCCACATGCACTGGTGTGTGCTGAATACCACATGCACTCATGTGTGGTTGAATCGTGTGCCAGGGTTTGAGCATTGAAACTTTCAGATTAATTGTATAGTCTCATTACCTCTCTCTTCACATTGCATCTTCCTCTCCTTCCCTCCCCTCTCTCCTGCTCTCACCTCTTGCGTTTCCTCCCTGCCTTCTCTCTTTCCCACCCTCCACTCCCTCCTTCCCTCACTCCCTCCTCCCACACTCCTGTGATGCCAATGTGAATCGTGTGAAGGATGCTCAAGGCGTTGCATCCTTGCAAAACGGGATTTTAGATGGTGGGAGGTGCTTGCACTAGTACCCAGCATCTTTCCGATTAGCCGTGTAGTTGTTTCTGTTTCGCTCCCACTAGACCTCTGTTCACAATCAATCTCTCCCTCTCTACCTCCTCCCCACTTCTCTCCCTCCTTTCCCCCCTCCTTCCTTCCCTCTTTCCCTCCCTCCTTACCTCCGTCCTTCCCTCACTCCCTCCTCCCGCTCCCGTTCTCATTGGTTTTGCTTTCGTACATTGCCGCCTCCAACGATGAATTCTTCTTGATGGACAATACGTGAGTGTACGCCCTCTTTTTTCTGCCTGTCCACATATAAGCCTTAAAGGATGACTCGTGAGTGCCCCATGACCAGCTAAGCCCCCTTCATTTCTGATGAATAGACAACTCATGAGTGTTGCATGAATGACTGGTACGCACGTCTCCGTTACTGGTTGTCCATTTAGTGCATGTCCAATTAAGTGCCTGTTTGTTCTGTTTTTGTGTAGTCCCCATTCATTTGCAGGGAAAATTGCTCACGTAGAATCTTATAAGCGGAAAAACGTCAAACGTTGCTTTGTTCTCCCTTGAGTGCGCATCCCATGTCACAGCATTTGCGCACGTGCCAAGACATGTGCATTTCTGTTTTCTCAACTTCCTCTCGTCGATACGTATACTCTCTGATAATGGTTCGAGGGCACCTCAGAATGCCACACACTCTTTATTTCTCTGTGCACACAACCCCTTTTTGTCACCCTTGCTGGCTCCACGTGCTCGCACGCATCCATTCCTCACACTCACTCTCCCCTCGTGGAGGTGCATGCCAGGTACTCCTAATACAACGGCCTGCCAACCCCCACGCTATTCAAAATCGTGGCCAACGTGGACCATATGGTCATTCAGAAGTCTTAGTGGGGACGTATGGCCCTACTGGTTACGTATGGCCCTACTGGGTACATATAGCCCCATTGGGTACGTATGGCCCTACTGGGTATGTATGGCCCTACTGTATTTGTATGGCCCAACCCTTCAACCCTCTTCTCTCCCTCCCTTGGCCATTCAACTCGACTTCTGAGACTCCTCAACAAGCATCCTCAAGATGGTGGCCATCCTGAAGTGGCCCAGTCAAGTTATATGGGACTTCCGAAGGATGAGGTTCCGGGTTCAAACCCCAGTGCCGGCGAGTTCCGCCAGCCCTCCCAGAAGGGGGTTTCGCACTGCTCATCTGGGAGTGGATATATCCTTACCTCGATATCCAGCGAGGCGTGTGAACAAGTGGGTAGGCGGCTTACGATCGACAGCCGGGGGTAATCCAAAGGGGACCATTCTCCCATCCTTTACCTTTACCTCAAGATGGTGGCCAACATGGACCACATGGTCATCCAGAAGTGCTACAAGGTATGTACCGCCTTGCACTCCAACCCTCTTCTCTCTCAATAGATACGCCCTTACCCTCCAACCCTCTTCAAACTTCGTGGGTACACCCTTACCCTCCAACCCTCTTCTGTCTCAATGGTTACACCCTTACCCTCCAACCCTCTTCCGTCTCAGTGGTTACGCCCTTACCCTCCAACCTTCTTCTGTCTCAGTGAATACACCCTTACCCTCCAATCCTCTTCTCTCTTGCAACACATGTTTTTAGCCTTCTTAGAGCACTCATTCAGATATCACAATGGGTAAGGTCCTCCGCTCTTCTCTCCCCTCCCCATCTACTACCATGCCCCTTCTCGCCTTCACTCCTCTCTCCATCTTCGCATCAACAACTCAAAATCCTCCTCACCCTCACTGCCCCTCCTTCTCAACCTAGCTCGCGAGCCCTTCTCCCTTCTGTCAACCACTTCCGTCTCACCCTCGTGCCATCTTGACGCTCGCTCCTTCCTCTCGTCTTCACCCGCCTCTATTTCTGCTTCCTCTATGGCCATCCTCTTCGTTTATCCCCTGCCTCTCCTCCACTCCCCCAACCCCTCTCCTCCACTCCCCCAACCCCTCTCCTCCCCCCCCTTCCTGCTGATATCTCCTTGCGCTTCTCACCCCTATTTCCTTTCGCCTTTTTTCCTTGTCACCCTGGTTCTCTTCTCCTCTCCCACACATTCTTTCAGGCCTATGATGCGGTCATCTCCTTCCTCTCCTCTCTCCTGCACGTTAATTCCTCCTGCGCCTCTCTCCCCGCCTCCTCCCGTCCCTCCCTCACTTGGACTCGCCCCACCACCCCCACGCCCTTCCTCGTTCCCCGCACCACCTCCACGTCTATAGACCCAACTGCCTCTCACAACCCTCACAGCCCTCAGCCTTCCAGTCTTGCAGACACAGAGGCAGCAGAAGTGGGGGCAGCAGAGGCAGGGGCACCCCCCCCCCGCGCCCCCCCCCCCCCCCCCGGGAGTGCGTTCCTGAGCTGCCAGTTGTTGTTGACTGGCCTCGGCTGAGGTGGCGGTTTGATTGGGCCACGTTCACCATCCATGCCACGTCAGACATGAAGCAATTGGCGGTTAGAGCATGGTGACAGATGGGGAGGGGAATGGGTAGGGTGATCGAGGATGGGGATGGGTACGGGGAATGAAGGGGGAGTGGATACGTGGAGGGAAGTGAAGAAGGCCTAGTGGGAATGGAAGGTGCAGAACTCTCAGAAAGCAAGGGATGTTGGCTCGTTTTGATTTTCCCCATGTACATGTTGTGTGATGCTATCATTCGCATTCACGTCTGTCTGCCTCCCATCATGTGTTTTTTGCGTTGCATGCGTGGTGTGAGCGTGTGCAAGAATTTGTGTTTTGCGCGGTTTGGATTTTCTGAGTGTGTGTGAATGTCATTTGACATGAGCAGATACTTGAAGTGGTTGCTCTGCTCAAGAGCTTCCCGACGAACCAAGAATCGTCGCGATCGGAGCAATATCAAGAAAGTTACGAACGAAGGAGTTCGTATGCTTTCTGTACTTTGGTTGCGGCGACTATGGGAAGTTGTGGGGTTGACTCAATATGGGGTACAGACTTTTGGGGTTGGGAATTCGAACCCATCACTGTAGATTGCTGCCATGTGGTTGGGTGAAGCCAAACCAGGTTGGCAAGTGTGGCCAAGTGGGTTGAGGTGGATGGCATGAGTTGGGAAAGTGACAAATGTGAAAGTGGGGTTGCCTATGGAGAGGGGAATTGTGTGGCATGGGGTTTCCTTGTTTTTGGGACTCCCTTGAGACCTTCCCTCTCGTCCTCCTCTTCCCTCCCACCTGGTTTAGTGCTACTCTAATGCTCTTTGTGTAACTCTTGTAGAACTTGTGAAACTATTGTGATTGAGTTAAAATTTCTGTGGCAGCATACCCCCTTGTGCGCCGAAAAGCATAACTCAAGATTTACTCCACCTTTTGATACGATTCAAATTGGGAATTGTAGCCACGGACTAGAGCTACAACATATCCGAAATTGGTGGAGTTTCAACGGTGCAATTTTTATCGATGACGTTTCTTGTGAAGTCGCGGTTTCTGTCCAGAATTCCTTGCCAACGATTTTGAGAAATTTGGGCCCCTATTCTTCATAGACTCAGTCCTTAGTCTCTAACAGTACGAGCCACCAAAGCACTGCCCAGCAGGGGGGAAAAGTTAGGGAATGTTGGCCTGACTGAAAGACCCCTCCCATCTCTGGCCTGCTAGCCAATGCTTCAGGCAGGCAGTCAGGGACGGGGATGCTGGTGGACCAAGGGGATGCTGGTGGACCAAGGGGATGCCGGTGGACCAAGGGGATGCTGGCGGACCAAGGGGATGTTGAACCTCGTGAAGCACGTGGCTGTGAATCATGCGGCGGTAAATCATGCGGCTGTGATCATGCGGCGGTGTATCATGTGGCTGTGAATCATGTGGCTGTGAATCATGTAGTTGTGAATCATGCGGCGGTGAATCATGTCCTGTGAATCATGTGGCTATGAATCATGTGGCGGTGAATCATATGTGAATCATGTGGCTGTGAATCATGCAGCTGTGAATCATGCAGCTGTGAATCACATGACAGTGAATCATGTGTCGGTGCATCATGCGGCTGTGAATCATGTGGCTGTGAGTCACACTGTTATGAGTCACATCTTTCTCATACCCTCCTCTTTGCCGCTGCAATGCAGGACCGGCCGCACGAGGCCGGGCAGCAAGCGGCGGGACTTCCGGTTCATCGTGAAGCAAGGGCTCACCGGGTTGTGAGTCCTACACTCACCGGGTGGTGAGTGCAGGGCTCATCGGGTGGTGAGTGCTGTGCTGGGTGAGGATATGGGTTACGCGGCTCTGAGATGACTGGTGGGCGAGCATGCTGGTTGGGTCCTCTCATCTCGACTTGCGGTTCATTGTGAAGTAGGGACTCACCGTGATGTGTGGTGAGTGCGGTGCAGGGGAGGAAATGGGTCCCGAGGCGTTCGATGAATGGTGAATGAATATGCTTCTTCAACTAAGCGTTTGATTCTGCTTCCTATTTACGCTCAAGCAGGGGCTCTTCAGGTTGTGAGTGCAAGGAACATGGGGAGTGAATAGCTTCATGGGAATGAGTCGCGTTTGTTATTCATATTTTGTCTAAACTCCACTGTCGTTGTTCTGGCAGGTGGTCTGTGTCCAGATGGTGTTACACCTGGTAACGAATCTGCCCATGTGTGTTCACTGCTGCCCGAGTGAGCAAATAGTTCTCTCCTCTACCCTTGCCTCTCCATTCATCTCCACCCCCTTCTCCCCTCCTCCTTGCCAGCACGGTGCCCTTCAAGAGTGCGCCGTGCAGCTACGTAGGCAAGTTCGGCACGCTCTGTGTGCAGCCCATCACGTTCCTCCTGCATGCCGTCTCGCCACCCGCGCTATAGCCGGATGGGCTCTGGTACTTCAATTCCTCCGTCAGAGACATTCCCAAGGTGAGTGTGATTGAGTGGTGATTGAGCGTCGTGAAGGGAAATACTTTTAATGAAGTGTAATCACTTTCAACGAAGTACTTACGGTTCATTAAAGTGTGTCTTGTGGGGAATTGCTTCCAAGTAAGCTGTCATATAGCAAGGAATGCTTCCATCTTATGAGGGAGGAGCAGCATGAGGGAGGAGCAGCATGTAATGCTCTGATTTAGCTACTATTTTTGTTCATACTTCTGCAGGCTGTTCCAGCTGTTTTGTGTTTTCGGACCAAGCTGGTTCTCCTCCCCCCAAATAATGCTATATCAAGCTCGGTGCTATTTGACACACTCCAATCCCCACTATCTCTGCCTATTCCCTTATGTTGCCTGTCCAACTTTTACCATGGTCATCATCACCTTGTTTCATCATGAATGTAATTTTCCCATATTTTTCTCTGTTCTCTCTCCTGTGCACAGATGGGCTACCGAGTATTGTTTATTGAAGTTGATTTTAAGCACGGACCCTACCATAAGCCCTTCGTTCTCACCACCGAATCCATGATAGCACACAAAGTTTCCATGTTTATTTCTTCAATGGACAACCTAGAAAACACATACCGTATGACGTTCCAAGTAGTGGAAGTATGACTAGAGATCTAGGGTTCGTGGTTCGAACTTTGAAAATCTCTCTAATTCTCTGCACCAAAGTTCGTGTTTGGTTGGTTGCATCGTGTTCTGTTCGTGTCCTGCTCGGCTCATTAGGGTTACGAGCGAGGACAACCTTGATTCTTAGGGTAAAAATCTATGTACACTAACCAATGCTGTAAGCAAACACAGTCATTGTCAGCCAAACCTAGCCGATACAATATTATACCAGCTGATAGCTGTCTAGAAAATATGTTTAAATGTTTCAGGCATACTTAAAAATGTTCATAGATTTCATGCAACAGCAGTGAACCATCTAACCACTAATTGGCACACTTGCCACTTCAACACCTTCTACAAACAAGATGTTACTCTCATTGCTCCCTTTAAAATCGTTTGTTGAGCGTCCCCAATTCTCTCATGGAGACAACCTCATACCACTCCACATTGTACTATAGCAAAAAACCATGCGTCGGGTATCCCAGGCTGCTGTTGAAGATGCTACCCCGTCACCATGTCTTGATTGAATTCTGATTACTAGAATTATGCCCACACACGGCTGTGCTCAAAGGCAGCACGGCGACGGCTTGCAATATCTTCATGATATTAGGAAACGTTTGCTGCCAGCCATCGTCGCAAAGCATGTTCGCCAAAGCCTGGTGGAAGTTTTTGTTGTTGAGCTGAGAAAATATGGTTGATGTGAACATCCACTCTTCATAGACTGCCTCCTTGTAGTTGAATCCTTTTATAAGGGCTAGGCAAAAGAAAGGGTTAAATATTGTAGTAAGCAGGGAATCATCTAACCATTCTCGAATGTGTAGCGATATCGTGCCAGGTACTACCGAAGCAACATCAGCAGCACTATAGTTTTAGCCCATATACTGTAGGGCACGTAGGTCAACAGTCGCAAGTCAACTATCGCAACAGATGACCAACCTGGACCGAACGGTTATGAGCTAAGAAATTGCAACAGGAGTAACTGTCCCCACAGTTATAGACGACAATCTGGTAAATGAAGGATCGCCAGCACTATAGCGATGCATTACGGTTATTAAGGAAATATGCTCCTCAGAGTGCATGGCTAGCTAGGAATAACATAGCGTGTGTAATATTTTATTGTAATCAGTCTTGCCATTTACGTTCACTGTGCACGAAGTTCCTACCACAACAAAGACTTCCGTTGAAATACTAGAGCAGACCTATCCTATCCAAACGATCCTTATTTTAACACCATACTCACAGTAGTAGCAAAGGGGGTATTCATCCCAACAATACGATGTCAGATGCAAATCTAGTCTCGGCATGGACCAAGGAAATAAATGTGGAAACATATGGCGTAGAAACGCATGAGAGAGAAGTTGGAAATACTTCACACCCAGAAGCTTATCGTGGTACAGCTTGTGAAGTTGTGAAGACCACCGTTTGAATGCCACAACGCGCTTGGCTTCATTTGGAATATAGGAAGCAATGTTGTATAGGTCGTACATCCGCCACTAAAGCTCCTTATCGTCTGTCCAGATAATTTTCAGCGACAGTTCGTATCTCTACCTGTTGCTTTCCGTGCAGATTGTAGTCCAATGACACACGATGTCCTTGAATATCCACAACTTCTGTTCGCATCTCCTGTTTGTCTATATATTTCTTGATAGACTCCGGCAAGTGCATCTTCTCCTTACTACTGAAATTGTGACAGGGCTGCGAGTTGAAGTTCCTGGCTTTTTACACGATGCGCACCACTAGGGTGATGTTGAACTGTAAAACGACACGAGTGCAAGTCAAAACGATGTCGTATGGTGCATTATGATATGGAAACGGCAGCGTGCCGGTCCTCAGTCCTCGTTCCCTCTACCACTTCTCCTCTGCAGACACTGCGCATGGACGTATGGGGCCCCGCCCTAGTCCTTCGGCCGCAAGCATTTACCCTTCAATGGATTAATGCCCTTAAAGCGCGGTTGATGCATGGCTGAGAATGCGTGCGCTTGGCTGCTAAGTGCTGCTTCATGGCCCCATTTCTCTTTTAGGCACGGTTGGCAGGCGTTATTTGGTGTTGTGGCAGGTTCCTCGGATGTGTGGGTCTGAACGACATGTTCGCTGCATATTATCTCTTCGAAGATCCTCACTACGGATGATGCAGTATTAAGGGTTCTTTGACCATGCACTGTACAGTGAGGGCAAACAGAGCGTAACATGTTTTTCGAAATGTAAAAAAGAAAAGAAAGAAAGAAAAAAAAAAGAACACACATACACACATACACACACACACTTACACAAAAAAAAAAAACAAACAAACAAACAAACAAACAAAGGGTAAGAATTCGTGTATAATGTATGGGAAAGGGTAACTCTAATAAAACAGTTGCGGGCGTTTTACCATGATATCTAGGGCTCCGGCCGTATCCCATGGATATTACTTATTAAGCGATCAAACCATTCGGCTGTACTAACAATGTCCATGTAGCTGCTGTCATTCTCAGCGACGTCCTGTCGGTGGATATCGTTTCTTAGCACAGTAATATACGAGTAGAACTTTTTGGCTTCGGTCAAGGCTATGATCTTTTTGGCTACGAATTGCCTGTGCCATTCTATATGTTCGCGCGCCATGTACGAACTATCAATCGGTTCAAATCTTTCAATCAGTGCTGCCCAAAACTGCACCCGCTTCCTTGTGTCTCAGATGATAGTGTTGTTTCAAAACTCCACTTTAATGTCAAGCCGTGCACATAAACACATTGCATCGTGGGTCGGGGTCGTACATCCAATGATCTGAAAGAAGATCTAGAGGACAGTGACGAATCGACAAACATTGGTGCCTTGTACGCTTGGATCGAACGCCTACAATAGCCTTCGATGTAGGCTACTACTCGATGTTTACTGTAGTCGCTACTCCTGTCGCTAGTACGTTTGTCTGTGTCACTGTTGCTGTTGCTACGGTGCCAATTAATTTTACAAAACACACTCTTAGTAAGAGTGTGGTATGTGGTTGACCTTGTTCAAGATGAAATTGATATTCTGGCATTTAAACGGGCTTGATCGATGGTCATGTGATGGGGGTCAAAATGTTCCTGCAAAGATGAACTTATGTGATACATGTTACGCAAGCGCAAATGCACGCTTCGTCAAAATGACGAGACGTCTGCTGCGGTGCAACAGCATTGGTAAGGGCGGGGCCAGCGCGTTCGTATTTCACAATTGTACAGTTCATTTGTCGTGGTGCACAAAGTTTCCAACCGGTTTACAACGGTTTTCTTGAACAACCGTTTTAGACCGTGACGAAACAAGAGTAACCGCTCAGGATGAATTGTACCATTGCGTAAGGTGAACGCGCTGACCCCGCCCTAAGGCCGCGTGTCTTTTGGTGTAGATTATCAAAGTTCGAGCCTAGTACCGCTTTGTAAAGTGGCGGCACGTTTCTCAACTGTATCCTACCGCATACAACCTTTCTAAAAGTTCAACTTTTGGCCAAAGTTCAACCTCAAGGACACGCGCCCTAAATTTTCTTTCTGTCGTGACAACGACTATACAAACCCGATTATATCCGTCGCAAGATCGCTAATTTGCCATCCTGGTGTAAATACCCTTGTATAAATCCAACCATCCCCAACGCACGAATGACCAACATGCAATGCTGTCATCAAACAATAGCAAAGTGAAACCACATCGGGAAGACCAAATCGCATGCCATAGTGCCGTCAAACCACTATATTGACCCAAATTGCCAACATGCCTTGCTGTCAAGAAACCATTTTTTCATTGTTCTCGCGGTATATTTTTGCAGTTCTAGTAAAAGAAACGAAAGAAAAAGGAGACAAAAAAGAGGAAAAGATAGAACACAGAACGCGAAGCTGGTTGCCACGTAAATCGAGAGAGTCGTAGCAACGCTTGTACGCAATGCTGAAATTTTAGGTGCAAGTAAGTGCCAATGCGATACGCAATTGTAAATATGTAGATTGTTGATTACGCTTTGTTTCGCTGATCGATTCCCCAAAACAATTTTGGAATTTGATATTCATATGCGATCCCCTAAAATAGACACTTTTAAGGGCTCCTTACTGCTCCCCGTCGCCCACCACCTGCTTCTTCTTTATCCCGCAATCGAAGCAGCTTTTGAAAGGGTCCGTTCACCACCCGAATCCAGAACCATCTTCTAGCCGGAAGGTCTCAGCGGAATTGGGTCGTCAGGCCTGTCGACCTGTGTCGACCTGTCGACCTGCTGCCCCGGGCAGCAAAAAAACTAAAACCCCATCGGATGGCATGCCATCCGAGGGAGCCTCAACCCTGGACACCATGCCTCCCCGCGTTTAGGGTTGAGGCTCCCTGACCGGATGCATGCCCGTCTGGGGTTTATTTTTTTTGCCCGCGGGCAGCGAGCTCCCCCGGGCGGACTCGCTTGTCCGCTGAGCTATTTTCGGCGGGTTGTTACAGCCGGGTTTTGGTTTCGGGTTGGCGGGTCAGGTAGTTCGTTTTCATAAAATTTGCAGTACAGTTACCCTCTTGCTGGGTGTAACTGAACTTTTCATGCTTCAATCGATCTATGACACGAAACGCAACGAGACCAGGTTTATTTGCGAAACGTTCGGGTTTGTGTAAAAACATGTCTTGAGGCACCTCACGATACGAACGACAGTTCGAGAGTGGTCAAGCGTGACTTTGAGTAACACGCAACCCATCGCCCAACCAGCGTCGCTAAGGGGGGGTCCGAAGAAGTTCACTTTAGTTTTTCTCGTAATTTTTACGTAGTCTCACTCGTCAGTTTTGACTGTACCCCAATTTGTTTTATGATCATTTCATGTGAAGTGACCGAGTGCCCATTCCAAAAAGTTGACAAGGTACAACAACGCGATCCGCTTACTCGGTAACCAATGTCGCACAGGTTTGGCGCGACTTTCTCTCGCGAGCAGCCAATTCGAATCTCAGGGGCATCGCGGGTGGACGAAATGATTGGCGAAACGTTACTGGCGTTACTGATTTTCGTGTTTGACGCAAACGCAACGCCAGACAAATTTACGGTGTGCCTTCGGATGTGATCCGCACATCTTGGGGCACGTTTCAAAATTTCGGCTTGAGGAGAACTGGTTCCTGTCAAGCGCCTTTGGGAACGTAAAAGGTTATGTTACATGACTAAAAGTGGTAACCGAGCTGGAAAAGTTCCGAACCTGAACTTTTTCAGACATCCCCTAAGCAAGCCGTAGTTTTCTGCTTTGACGAAGGTGCGGATACTCAGTTAAAAAAAAAAAAAACGAAAAAACGGGTGTGGTTACTCGCAAGCACAGTTGATGATTTTTCTGGCGAAAATTGATCTCTGTCAGTTTGCGGAGAAGCCTTGGTAGGTTCGACGGGAACTGCTACACCTACAGGTAGTCTTATGAGGTGATACGAATTTCGCCAAATAAGGGCGGGGGCAGCGCGTTCATTTTCGCCACTTTTCCAAAATTTGGACGCCCGTCGAGTCTGGAAGATATTGTAGCATTTTTGTACCGCGCTTAGTTTGTGTCCCGGGTAGGACACGCGCGTCCAAAATTGCGCACACGTGTTGCCACACTTTTGCCTAACCGCCCACCCAATGAGGTAACCCTGTGCGTCAGAGTTCTGGGTGTGTTTGTGAACCCTTGAATTTGCGAGGGTCGTACGCGCTTGACGAAGTCGTGACGCGGTTTCGCTGACCTGCACACATGCATTCTCGAATGATGCGCGGGTTGTTCGCGGCCGTCGTGGGTACGTGTTTTGTTCGGTTGACGGCACGGAAAACAGCCACCGTTCATCCACTGTATATTCTGTCGTGTCCACATGTAAGGAATTACAATTCCTTACTGTACTCGCACTTTAGCGAGTACATCCCGAGGGTGTCGCGACGAACCTGCGATGCCTATTTCGTCGCACCGAACCACCCCCGAGTCGGCCTCCGCTCCAATCGTAGCCATCACCGAGCCATCCCATCCCGAACCCCCCGCCTAGCTAGGTTTTCCCCTATTTAGGCCTCGCTACTTCATTGTTCAATCATTCTGTAATTCTTCATTCTCGTTATTCGATATCTGCGCACTCTGACAAGTTCATTCATAACACCTGGTATCAGAGCTACTTTCCTAGCCTACCCCGCTTTTTAGAGTGTAATACCCCTCGGGGGGGGGACGAGTAAGGATGCCTTGGGGTCCAGGAGTTGCGTAGGCCGGCCAAGAGAACTAGTTAGTTGCTCTTCGCGGCCATGGTTTTACGGGGCACTCCTTCGGCACCGCCAGATCCTTAGCTCGAACGGTCGCGATCGACCGTGACCTCCCTCCCCCCGGGCAACGGACAGCTGGAGCTGTCGCGACATCGAACGTGAGTTACTATTTCCGCAACGGTTTTAACGACGATTTCGAAACTGTGAGGCAGCTGGCGTCAGCGGATCTGCGTCGGCACCTGCACGAAATTTTCGGAAGTCGTCACAATGAGTGGCAGTTGACGAAGTTGGACCCAAGTCAACAACTGCGCGACAACTTCGGAGTCCGTCCCATGCGGCAAGTGACAACGGTGGCTCGTCGTCATCATGCGCGCGCGACTCACGGAGTGTGGCTCGGCAGCTGGCGACAAGGAACGTGCGTCACTGTGGCGAAAATTTCGGAGCTTCTGTTGAAGAAAACGTCGGCTGGGGAACTCGCCAGGCGCAAAAGGAGTTTGCGTCCGAAAATGTCGGTGGCGAGGAGAGACGACACAAGACTGCCCGACTTCGCGGGAGTTAACTGCCGTCCCGCCCGACCTGTTAAGTGCGGCAGCTTTTACTGCATTGGCGGGCACGCCATCAACAAATTCGGCAAAAGTGCTCGTGGACAGACGGGACTTCATGTCGAAATCAACAGACAGGAATGACTGTACTAGCACAAAGTTGGATACAAGTAGGAAACCCTAATCTAGTGTACCCCCTAAGGTGTAACCCACTACAGCCTACAATCATATAAACATATAATGTTTGACACACCCCCATAGGCGCAGTGGGAGACAACCAGAGGGTCACGAGACCAGTCAAAGCAAAGAAAGGCAAGCTCAGGGTGGATCTCAAGGATTCCACACAAATTCCGAGCACAAGCAAGCGGTCACAAGACCAGTCCACATGCAGGTTTATAATAGAGCAAGAGATACAGTGATCACAACCTAGCAAGAGTGAACATGCAGGTATACATATATATATAGTGATCACAGTACAAGCAGGGTCAAGAAGTAAGCAAATGAGGTCCAGTAGGCACAAGGCCTAGCAGAGTGCAGAAGCGCTGATGGTCACAAGGCTGAAGCGCCTTGGTGAACACATCAGCAGTGTTGGCCTCAGTGGCCACGTGACGAATACAAAGCTGACCGCGCTGCTGCAGCTCTCGAGCAAGGAAGTACCGTAGGGCGATGTGCTTCGTTCTGTGCTCCAGTCTGTGCTCCTCACACAAGGCAATGGCAGCCTTGTTGTCGACGTACAGCACTGGAGGAGAACGAGGCCGCTTTCCCAGGTCGGTCAGCAGGTAGGTCAGCCAGCGTAGCTCCTGGGCAGCCATGGCTGTGGCGTAGATCTCAGCCTCACAACTGGAGCTGAGAAAAGAAGAAGAGCGTGTCGAACGCCAAGAAACTGAGCCAGAGCCAAGGCTGAAGGTGTAACCCTGAGACGACCGCTGAGTAGCCTGGTCGTCAGCCCAAGAGGCGTCTGAGTGTCCTGTGAGTACAACTCGGTCTCGCCCTCCAAGCACTAGCCCCATGCCCGACGTACTGCACAAGTAGCGCAACACCCTCTTAGCGGCATCCATGTGCTCCTTCCTGTGACGGCCAGGAGCGACATAACGTGCAAGGATGCTAAGAGGGTATGCCAGGTCAGGTCGAGTGCAGGTCATCAGGTACATGAGACAGCCCACAAGCTCTGGATACGCGGCTCTACGGACTCATCCGAAGGCAGAGCTGAGAGCGAGTGACCGGTAGGCAGAGGAGTGGACTGAGGCGAGGAGTACGTGAAGCGGAAGCGCTGAAGGATCTGCTGCACCATGTGTGACTGAGTCAAGGTGATGGTGCGTCGTGCTCTGTCCCGGGTGATCCGCAAGCCAAGATAGCTCGTCAGTTCCCCCAGGTCTGTGCACGTGTGTCTCCTCTGCAGCTCCGACTTCACGTGGGCGAGTGCCGCGGTGTCAGCAGTGGCAAAGACCAGGTCGTCGACGTACACGAGGATGTAGAACGGCGGCAGCGAGGTGTCTGTGCGTAGAAACAGTGACGGGTCAGCAGTAGAGGGAGCGAACCCTAGAGCCGCAAGTGTCGTCCTCAGTGTGTCGTGCCACTTACGCGGTGCCTGGCGGAGACCGTAGACCGGCCGCTGGAGCCTCCACTGGGTACCAGGAGGAACCGACCCAGTGAAACCAGGAGGGCGACGCAGCCAGATCTCCTCGTGCATGCTGCCCTGCAAGAAAGCAGTGCTGAAGTCAAGTGAGTGAAGCTCGTAGTCGCGCTGAGCGGCTATGTGCAGCAGCACCCGAAGAGTGGTCATCTTCGGGGTGGGGGAGAAGGTCTGGAAGAAGTCAACTCCCTCTCGCTGGCTGAAGCCTCGAGCAACGTAGCGCGCCTTGAAGACAGGAGGAGAACCCGGTGGCCGCTTCACCCTGAAAATCCACATGCCACTGACGATGTTCGCCCCAGGAGGGGGAACCTCGTCGACGTAGGTGCCTGTGGACTTCCAGGAAGCCATCTCTGCGTCCATGGCTGTCTGCCACTGAGAGGAGTAGGGACCCGCCATCGCCTCAGCGTAAGAGCGCGGGGTCGGGATGTCAGGAGCATCCGGGTCTCCCTCAGGGGCAACTAGTAAGGACACGAGACGGGGCAAAACAGCAGCAAGGCACTGGAACTCCTCCTGTCTGTCCTCAAGGACGTCCGTGCCAAGAGCACACTCACCCCCGACGGACGGAGGACAGACAGACTCAGACTCAGACTCAGCGACAAGGCTAGCAGCGTAGTCTAGACGACACCGGGCAGCAAAGTCAACCAGCTCAGCGTCTAGCGCAGACGCAGCAGAGGACTCAAAGGTAGGGTCAGTGACAACAGTAGCGAGGAGGCGCGTGACAGTGGGACTGGCAGCACGACGGGAGTCAGACTCCGGGTCAGGAAGAGTAGGAAGAGAGGAAGCGGGAGGAGACGGTAGCGGGACACGCTGAGGAGCAGTGGAGGGACGCAGAGTCATGTAGTGAGTGCCAGGGACAGGAGGAGGACGCTCACGTGGGACACGACGACCAGTGCGAGTAGTACGAACAGGCGACGCAGGACGAGACTCAGGCTCACGACGCTCTGTAGGGCCCCCCGTGGGACCAGTGTAGGGAGAGGGAGCAGGGAGAGGCGAGGCAGGCGGTAACTGTGACTGCGGCTGGACAGGCGGAGGACACTCTACGGAGGGAGGAGGACAAGGAGAAGGAGCCTGACCAAGAACCTGCTGAAGGAGCGGTACGAAGTACGGTCGCGGCCGCGCAGCGTCTCCAGAACCAGTAGAGACACCAGCAGCAGGGTCCTCAGCACCAGCAGTAGCTCCAACGCCCGGGTCCTCAGCACCAGCAGCAGCTCCACCGCCCGGGTCCGCAGCACCAGGAGCAGCTCCAACGCCCGGGTCCTCAGCACCAGCAGCAGCTCCACCGCCCGGGTCCTCAGCACCAGCAGCAGCGCCACCGCCCGGGTCCTCAGCACCAGCAGCAGCTCCAACGCCCGGGTCCTCAACACCAGCAGCAGCTCCACCGCCCGGGTCCTCAGCACCAGCAGCAGCGCCACCGCCCGGGTCCTCAGTACCAGCAGCAGCGCCACCCCCAGGGTCTGCAGCACCAGGAGCACCACTCCGAAGACTGCAGCGCCGCGCGTACCACTCTCGGATCTGCTGAATGGGGGGGAGCTCCTGGGTAGGAGGGGAAGTACTGGTACGAGCTCCAGCAGCACCTCTCCGGAGGCGGCAGTACTGCAGGTACCTCTCCTGCAGCTGCTGGGAGGAGAGGGCTCCTCCAAGTGTAGCACGCTCAGGCTCAGCACCTCCAGACACAGCACCCCCAGACGTAGCACCCCCAGGCTCAGCACCTCCAGACTCCGCACCCCCAGGCTCAGCACCCCCAGACTCAGCACGGTCAGGCTCAGCACCCCCAGGCTCCGCACCCCCAGGCTCCGCACCCCCAGGCTCCGCACCTCCAGGCTCAGTACCCTCAGACTCCTCACGGTCAGGCTCAGCACCCCCAGCAGGACGAGAGTCAACAGCTACCTCGACAGGCTCAACCGGGTCTACCTGGGACACACCTGAGGGAGCGGCACCCTGAGGGGGGAGGGGGTCTGGTACCTCAGCACCTGGAGCGAGGAAGAGAGGCGGGGGGGGAGCGGGGCAGTGCGGTAGGGGAAGAGGCGGTAGTAGGGGACGGACTCGTCAAAAGTGACGTCCTGAGAGGCCAGGACACGACGCGAGGTGGCGTGGTAGAACTGCCAACCAGGCGCGTCCGGGACAAAGCCAAGGAAGACACAGGGGACAGCTCGACGGGAGAGCTTGTCCGCGGACGTGTCGCGAACAAAAGCTCGAGATCCCCAGACCCGAAAACGCGACGCATCGCCAGCCTCTCCCGTCCAACGCAGTGTCGGAGAAGTCTCCGGTAAGGAGACACGGGGCCAGAGGTTGAGCTGATGCGCAGCGTATCGGACTGCAAACGGCCACAGAAAGTGGGGGGCAGCCGCATGAACCAAGGAGGTACGAGCGACCTCCATGACCAAGCCAATGCGGCGCTCAGCAACCCCATTCTGCTGTGGAGAGGCCGGAAGCGTGAACGACTGCTCAATGCCCTCCTGCTGACAGAAGGCCTCCAAGAGGCCAGAGGAAAACTCCCCACCTCTGTCAGAGTGCAGACGCAGGACAGGGAAGTCGGAGCGGAAACGCTCACTGAGCTGGAGACGAGATCTGCGGATCCAAGGGATCAAGACATCAGGGACGTCACCCTTAGTGCGCAAGGGGAAGACCGTGGTGTAGCGCGAGAAGTCGTCAACAACAATCAGGAAGTACCTCTCCTGACCTTGACCACGGACGCGGGCTGGGCCCCACACGTCCATGTGAAGCGTCTGCAAGGGAGCAGTCGTCGGGGGAAAGGAGGAGGAGTGAGGAGCGGCGCGCTGCCGCCCCTCGACACAGGGAAGACAGGGAGGAGCAGGCGAGGGTGGGAGGGGAGGGAGAACCCTGGGAAGACCAGCAACAAGGTCCCGTTTGTGCATGGCCCGAAGGCGCTGCACAGACGGGTGACCAAGGCGGTGGTGCCAGAGGACAGTCTCATGCGCCAGAGAGCGACACGAGCAGGGGGCGGACAGCTGACCTGACGTAGACGCAGACGCGGACGCAGCTACCTGAGGGGACTCAGTGGTCAGTGTGTACAGGTCTGACCCCGGCTGCCGAGTGAAGGTAGCCAGGTGACGGCCCGTCCGAGCACACGTGCAGTGGGTCACGCGCTCGTAAGCAGGGGTGAACTGGTGAACACCCCCGTCCTGGAGCGCACTACCTGCCACCAAGTTCGTAGAGAACGAGGGGAGGTAGAGGCCTGACAGTGTGCCTGACGGGACCGCAGGACAAGGAAGGACAGTGGAGGAGGTCGCAACGACCGGACCCCCAGAGGGGTCAGCGAGGGAGACCGCAACTGGCCGAGCAAGCGGCTCAAGGACAGTGCGGTCACGAAAGAAACAGCGAGAAGCACCTGAGTCCAGTGTGAAGATGTGCAGTGCTGCAGTCGACTCAGTACCAGAGGGCACGGACTCACTAGCACCTAGAGCAGCAGCCTCACCAGGACCTGGGGCAGCAGACTCACTAGCACCTAGAGCGGCAACCGGACTGGCCTGAATGCCCGGGTCGGGCGGAACACGCAAGTACTGAGCACCCTCTCCACTAGTAAACATCGCATACATGGCAGTGAGGATAGCATCAAAGTCTAAAGCCCAGATATCAACTCCCTTCTTCTCCAGATCAGCCCAGCGGGGCAGCTCAGTGGCATCAGGAAACTGGGTGCGCCACGCGTCAGTAAGGCGCGCGAAACAGCGCTGTGTGGGATGCGGCCTCCCACACTGCTGGCCAGTGCGGTCACCAGTGCGAATGACGTACGTGCAGGTAAAGCCACGCTGCGCATACCACTCACGGGCGGCCTGAAGCGACGGGGCGGGCTGCTGACTCTGGCCACCGCCAGCGCCTCCACGACCACCACTGCCGCCGCCACCGCCTCGGCCACCTCCACCCCTGCCGCTGCCACGACCACCTCCGCCTCCGCTGCCGCCTCCACCCCTGCCGCCACTCCCGCCGCTGCTGTCACCACCCCCACTGCCGCCACTAGCCTCCCCAGCCGCTCCTCCACTCCCACCGCCTCCACCCCCACCTCCTCCGCCGCCACCTCCACCCTTGCCCCCTTTGCCCCTGCGGCGCCCGCTCGAAGCAGACGCGGCCCCGACCTTCTCAGCACCAAGGAGGTCGACAGCAGCAGCAGAGGCGACAGAGGGGAGGAGAGGGGAAGGGGAACACCCCTCAAAGAACGGGGTGCGGGGGTCGCCACGAGAGGTGCCTACAGCGACGATGCTCGCCTCAGCTGCAAGCAGTTCCTTCTCGAGGAGGGCAATGGTGAGTTCAGTGGGGGAGCGAGAGAGGAAGTGGTCCCTGACTGTGCGCAGGGAGTCGGGGAGGCGGGTGACTATGTGGTAGAGAGTGATCCAGAGCGGGGGGGGTTGCTGGTGAGGAACTCGTCAGGCATAGCAGCGCGAAAGCGGGCCTCACTGGTCTTAAGGTGGGTGATGAGGTCAGCAACTGTCTGAAAGGAGGCCAGGTCGGGGAACAGGTAGGGGAGAGTGAGGCGGCCTAGTGTGGCAGAAGCGGGGGAGGAGTAGCGAGCGACTACAGCAGTGTACAGGTCCTTAGCAGTTTTGTGCTGGCCAAAGTGCTCGCGCTCGTCGATCGGTAGGGAGTTACGAATAGCGAAGCGAGCGTGGGCGTCACGAGTCTGCCACTGTGAGCGCTGAGTGCTGTCAGCAGTGGTAGGAGGGGCAGTAGCGTTGCCTAGGGCGTGATCGTACAGTGAAACGTCCTCCTTAGCAGTGAGCTGTAGAAAGAGGTGGAGGTCATCGAGCCAGGTTTCGAACTTCACTGGACGGCCCTCAGTATCGAAAGTAAGTACAGTAGGAGTAGCCATAGCGGCAGTAGCAGTAGCGGTAGAAACAGTAAGAATGAGGCCGCAGGGAAGCTGTGGGCAGTGTCAACGGGGCCGGCGGGGCCACTAAAAGAACGTGCACGGGCGGTAGCGGCAGAGTTGACAGGCCGGCAGCGGCTTAGGCGCACGGGCGGCAGCGGCAGTGACAGCACACGGGCGGCAGCAGCTGATGCGCACGGGCGGGAGCGGCAGTGGGCGCAGTAGCGATTGCTGCAGCGGAAGCGAGTGCAGCAGCGGCAGCGGTAGCAGGCGCAACAGTAGCGCACGGGCGGTAGCGGCCGCGGTGCGCGAGCGGGAGCGGCTGCGGGCGACGCGCAGGCGGTAGCTGCAGCGGCGGGCCCGTGGTAGCGGCAGCTGCAGCGGGCGACGAGCAGGCGGCAGCTGCAGCGGGCGACGAGCGGGCGGCAGCAGCAGCGGGCGACGAGCGGGCGGCAGCAGCAGCGGGCGACGAGCGGGCGGCAGCAGCAGCGGGCGACGAGCGGGCGGCAGCTGCAGCGGGCGACGAGCGGGCAGCAGCTGCAGCGGGCGACGAGCGGGCGGCAGCTGCAGCGGGCGACGAGCGGGCGGGCGCTGCAGCGGGCGGGCGGCAATGTGCAGGCCGGCGGGGCCGCTGCGGGCTGCGCTATCAAGAAATCGGCCGCGCGCGGGCAGCTAGCGGGTCGCGCGCGGTTAAAAAATAAAAACGAGCCGAGCGCGATTGGCTGGCGGGCTGCGCGCGCGCGGTAGGTAGGAGGCGCACTAGGGCGCGTAGGCGCACGAGGGCGCACGGTAGGTAGGTAGGTAGGTAGCGGTGGGCCCTAAGAACTGTTAAATTGTAATGTGTTATATGTTGGTAGGCTGTAGTGGGGTAGCCAATATGGGGTACAACCCCAACTAGGGTTTGCTACTTGTACCCAACTGTTTCATTCAATGCACTCATTCTTGCCTAGTTCTTCTAACATGGTATCAGAGCAGGAGGTCCCTAGGACCTACCGACCGTTTTTTAGGGCCCACCACCGCTCGCATGCGGTTACCACGCTACCCCGTGCCCTAGCCTCGTAGCGCCCTCGTGCGCCCTCGTTAGCGCCCTCGTGCGTCCTCGTTAGCGCCCTCGCGCGCCCTCGTTAGCGCCCTCGCGCGCCTCTCGTTAGCGCCCTCGCGCGCCCTCGCTAGCGCCCTCGTGCGCCTCTCGTTAGCGCCCTCGCGCGCCCCTCGCAGCGTCGCCCGCCCGCCGAGCCGCCCGCTCGCAGCGTCGCCCGCTTGCCGCGCTGCCCGTTTCGCAGCCCGCCCGCCGAGCCGCCTGCTCGCAGCGTCGCCCGCCCGCCCGCTGCCCGCTTGCAGCGTCGCCCGCCCGCCCGCTGCCCGCTTGCAGCGTCGCCCGCCCGCCCGCTGCCCGCTTCGCAGCGTCGCCCGCCCGCCGCGCTGCCCGCTCGCAGCGTCGCCCGCCCGCCTCGCTGCCCGCTTGCAGCGTCGCCCGCCCGCCCGCTGCCCGCTTCGCAGCCCGCCCGCCCGCTCGCTGCCCGCTCGCAGCGTCGCCCGCCCGCCCGCTGCCCGCTTGCAGCGTCGCCCGCCCGCCCGCTGCCCGCTCGCAGCGTCGCCCGCCCGCCTCGCTGCCCGCTTGCAGCGTCGCCCGCCCGCCCGCTGCCCGCTTGCAGCGTCGCCCGCCCGCCCGCTGCCCGCTTCGCAGCCCGCCCGCCGCGCTGCCCGCTCGCCGCGTCGCCCGCCCGCCCCGCTGCCCGCTTCGCAGCCCGCCCGCCGCACTTCCCGCCTGCAGCGCCGCCTGCCCACCGCGCTGCCCGCTTCGTAGCCCGCCCCCCGCACTGCCCGCTCGCCGCGTCGCCCGCCCGCCGCGCTTCCCGCCGAGCTACCTACCTGCAGCGCTGTGGCAGCTTCCTTTGCTCAGTCGCGCTGTCGCTATGGCTTCCATCCGCGTGCTGTCGTTCGATGCTGAGGGCCGCCCTGTGAAGTTCGCCACTTGGCTGGATGACCTGCAGCTGTTCCTTCTGAGCGATAGCAAGGAGCATGTGTCGCTCTATGACTACGCGTCTGGTGCTGCACCTGCCCCCCCTGCCACAGCTGAGCTTAGTGTTCGTTCCCACTGGCAGACTCGTGACGCAGCTGCTCGCCTAGCCATTCGCAGTCACCTACCGCTAGCTGAGCTCGAGCATTTTGGCGACTGCAAATCCGCTAAGGCCCTGTACGATGCTGTCGTTGCTCGCTACTCCTCGCCTGCCACAGCCGAGCTTAGCCGCCTCATGCTGCCGTACCTGTTCCCTGAGCTGTCCACCTTTGCTACAGTCGCCGATCTTATCACCCACCTTCGCACTAGTGATGCCCGCCTGCGTGCCGCCCTTCCCACTGAGTTCTGCGCTAAGAATCCCCCTCCACTGTACTGGACACTCCACTTCATAGTCACCCGTCTCCCTGACACCCTCAGCTCAGTTCGAGACCACTTCCTTGCTCGCTGTCCCACTGAGCTCACAGTCGCCCTCCTAGAGGAGCAGCTGCTAGCGGCCGAAAAGAGCATTGTAGCTGTCGGTGCTGCTCGTGGCGCTCCTCGCACCCCCATCTTTGAGGGGTGTTCTCCCTCTCCCCTCGCTCCCTCCTACGCTACTGCTGCTGCTGTTGACTTCCTTGGTGCTGAGTCTGCTGGCGCTGCTTCTGCTCCTGGTGGGAGGCGCCGCACCGGCAAGGGCAAAGGGGGCAAGGGTGGCGGGGGTGGCGCTGGGGGGGGAGGAGGTGGGGGAGGTGGGGGGGGAGGCGGTGCTGGAGGGAGCGGTGGCGGGAGCGCTGGTGGGAGTGGGGTCGGCGGTGGAGGGAGCGGTGGCGGTGGTGGCGGCGGCGGCGGTGGCGGCGGCGGCGGCGGTGGCGGTGGCGGCGGTGGCGGTCGGAGCGGTGGTAGTGGTGGCGGCGGAGGTCGGAGTGGAGGCACTGGCTCGGGCCAGAGCTCCCACCAGCAGCAGCGTCCCCAGACGACCCAGCAGCTTCGTGAGTGGCTTGCTCAGCATGGGACGTCGGGGGGCAGTGGCCGCTGTTCCTATGTCATTCGCACAGGTGACCGCAAGGGACAGACGTGTGGGAGGTTCCACACCCCGTACCGCTGCTTCTCCCGCCTTGACGACGCTTGGCGTGAGGAGATGGGCGAGGATGTTGAGCGCCCCCGCTGGGCTGAGCTCATGAGGGCTGGTGTTGATATCTTTGCTCTTGACTATGATGCTATTATTGCTGCCATGTATGCATTGACTGTTAGTGCCGAGGGAGACTGTTACTTGTGTGTGCCGCCTGACCCAGGTATAGAGCCAGCTGCCCTGGGTACTAGTGAGTCTGCTCTCTCTGGTATGGTGCCCCCTGTACTTGCTCCCTCCAGTGCTGTCCCCGCTGTTTGCGAGTCTGCTCTCTCAGGTACAGCACCCACAGAGACTGCTCTCTCAGGTACCGCACCGGCTGAGGCCTGTCACACCTTCACCCTTGACTCAGGTGCTTCCCGTTGCTTCTTCCGTGACAGTACTGAGCTCACACCGCTTCCTGCACCGGTCCCAGTCTCCTTGGCTGACCCCTCTGGGGGCCCAGTCCTTGCCCAGTCCACCACTGTCCTCCCTTGTCCGGCGGTTCCGTCTGGCTCGTTGTCGGGTTTCCACCTCCCCTCGTTCTCGACGAACCTGGTGAGCAACGCTGTCCTCCAGGATCAGTGGGTTGACACCTTTACCCCTGGAGGACAGCGTGTGGCGATCTGCACGTGCTCCAGGACCGGCCGTCACCTGGCTACGTTCACCCGTCGACCGGGGTCGAGTCTCTACACACTGACCACTGCGTCTCCTCAGGTCGCTGCTGTTGGTCAGGTGTCCGCGTCAGGTCTGGTGGCCCACGCCTGTGAGTGTCGTTCCCTGTCGCACCAGACTCTTCTCTGGCACCACCGCCTGGGTCACCCCTCCTTGCCACGCCTCCGTGGCATGCACCGTCGCCGCCTTGTGTCTGGTCTTCCCAGGTCCCTCCCTCCCCTCCCTGCCTCGCCTGCGCCGCCTTGCCTTCCTTGCGTCGAGGGGCGGCAGCGCGCCGCTCCTCACTCCTCCTCGTTCCCCCCGACAGAGGCTCCTCTGCAGACCCTCCACCTGGACGTGTGGGGCCCAGCCCGCGTTCGTGGCCAGGGCGGTGAGCGGTACTTTTTGCTGGTTGTTGACGACTACTCGCGTTACACCACGGTCTTCCCCTTGCGCACCAAGGGTGAGGTCCCTGCTGTTCTGATCCCTTGGATCCGCACAGTTCGTCTCCAGCTCCGCCGCCGTTTCCGGACGGATCTTCCTGTCCTGCGTCTGCACTCTGACAGAGGTGGTGAGTTTTCCTCCGATCTCTTGAGGACCTTCTGTCAGGCGGAGGGCATCGAGCAGACCTTCACGCTTCCGGACTCCCCACAGCAGAATGGGGTTGCTGAGCGCCGCATTGGCCTGGTCATGGAGGTCGCTCGTACCTCCTTGGTTCACGCGGCGGCTCCCCATTTTCTGTGGCCGTTTGCTGTCCGGTACGCCGCGCATCAGCTCAACCTCTGGCCCCGTGTCTCCTTGCCGGAGACCTCGCCCACACTGCGTTGGACGGGGGAGGTTGGCGATGCGTCGCGCTTCCGGGTGTGGGGTGCTCGTGCCCTTGTCCGCGATACGTCCGCGGACAAGCTCTCCTCCCGCACACTTCCCTGTGTCTTCCTTGGCTTTGTCCCTGACGCGCCGGGCTGGCAGTTTTACCACCCCACCTCGCGCCGGGTCTTCGCCTCTCAGGACGTCACCTTTGACGAGTCGGTCCCTTTTTACCGTCTCTTCCCCTACCGCACTGCCCCCCTCCCTCCCCCGCCGCTTTTCCTTGCTCCTGGTCCCCCTCCGGTAGACCCCCTTCCCCCTCAGGGTCCTGCTCCTTCAGGTGTTTCTCAGGTAGACCCTCCTCCCGTCGCTGAGCCTGTCGAGGTCACAGGTGACTCAGGTGCTGCTGCAGGTGGTGCTGCTGGGAGTGCTGAGCCTGGGGGTGCTGAGCCTGCGGGTGCTGGGCCTGGGAGTGCTGGGACTGCGGGTGCTGGAGCTGAGGGTACTGTGCCTGAGAGTTCGGCGCCTGGGGGTGCTGAGCCTGGGGGTGCTGCGACTGGGGGTGCTGAGCCTGCGTGTGCGGAGTCTGGGGGTGCTGAGTCTGGGGGTGCTGCGCCTGCGGGTACTGAGCCTGGGGGTGCTGCTACTGAGCCTACGGAGCCTGGGGTTGCTGCGTCTGGGGGTGCTCCGGTTCGGGGTGCTGAGCAGTCTCTCACACCGCAGCAGCTTCGTGACTGGTACGTCCGGCGCTTTCGCCGTCCTAGTGGCTCGGCTGGAGTTGGGGGTGCTGGAGCTGCTCGTCCTGGGGGTGCTCGTACTGGGGGTACTGGAGCTGCCGGGACTGGTTGTTCTGGGAGCACTACGACTGGAGCTGCTGGAGCTGGGGACTCTGGAGCTGGCGGTACTAGCGGAGTTGGAGCTGCCGACTCTGGGGGTGCTCTTCCTAGCGGTGCTGCGGACCCTGGGGGTGGCGCTGCTGCTGGTGCTGCGGACCCACCTGGTGGAGCTGCTGCTGGAGCTGAGGACCCGAGCGGTGGCGCTGCTGCTGGTGCTGGGGACCCGGACGTTGGAGCTCCTGCTGGTACTGAGGACCCGGCCGCTGGAGTCTCTTCTGCTTCTGGAGACGCTGCGCGGCCGCGGCCGTACTTCGTACCGCTCCTTCAGCAGGTTCTTGGGCAGGCTCCTCCTCCTTGTCCTCCTCCCTCCGTAGGGTGTCCCCCGCCTGTCCAGCCGCAGTCACAGTTACCGCCTACCTCGCCTCTCCCTGCTCCCTCTCCTTACACTGGTCCCACAGGAGGTCTTACCGAGCGTCGTGAGCCTGAGTCCCGTCCTGCGTCGCCTGTTCGTACTGCTCGTACTGGTCGTCGTGTCCGTCGTGAGCGTCCTCCTCCTGTCCCAGGCACTCACTACATGACTCTGCGTCCATCTACTGCTCCTCAGCGTGTCCCTCTACCGTCTCCTCCTGCGTCCTCTTTGCCTGCCGTTCCGGACCCTGAGTCTGACCGGTATCGTGCTGAGCACCCTACTGTCACGCGTCTCCTAGCTACTGTTGTCACTGACCCTACCTTTGAGTCCTCGGCTGCGTCTGCTCTGGTCGCTGAGTTGGTTGACTTTGCTGCTGCCTGTTGTCTAGACTACGCTGCTCGCCTTGTTGCTGAGTCTGAGTCTGCGTCTGTCTGTCCTCCGTCCGTCGGGGGTGAGTGTGCTCTTGGCACGGACGTCCTTGAGGACAGGCAGGAGGACTTTGACTCTCTCGCGGCTGCTGTACCTCATCTCGTGGCCTCGTTGCTTGCCCCTGAGGGAGACCCAGATGCACTAGACATCCCTACTCCGCGCACTTACGCAGAGGCGATCTCGGGTCCCTACTCCTCTCAGTGGCAGACAGCCATGGACGCAGAGATGGCATCCTGGAAGTCCACAGGCACCTACGTCGACGAGGTTCCCCCTCCTGGGGCGAACATCGTCGATGGCATGTGGATTTTCAGGGTGAAGCGGCCGCCAGGTTCTCCGCCTGTCTTCAAGGCTCGTTACGTTGCTAGAGGCTTCAGTCAGCGTCAGGGGGTCGACTTCTTCCAGACCTTCTCCCCCACCCCGAAGATGACCACTCTTCGGGTTCTGTTGCACGTTGCTGCTCAGCGTGACTACGAGCTTCACTCTCTTGACTTCAGCACAGCGTTCCTGCAGGGCAGCCTGCACGAGGAGATCTGGCTGCGCCGTCCACCTGGCTTTACTGGGTCGTTTCCTCCTGGTACCCAGTAGAGCCTCCGCCGGCCAGTCTACGGTCTCCGCCAGGCGCCACGTGAGTGGCACGACACACTGAGGACTACACTTGCGGCTCTTGGGTTCGCGCCGTCTACTGCCGACCCGTCGCTGTTTCTGCGCACAGACACGTCGCTGCCGCCGTTCTACATTCTCGTGTACGTCGACGACTTGGTCTTTGCTACTGCTGACACTAAGGCACTCGCTCGTGTGAAGTCGGAGCTGCAGAAGAGACACACCTGCACTGACCTGGGTGAACTGCGTAGCTACCTTGGCTTGCAGATCACCCGGGACAGAGCTCGCCGCACCATCACCCTGAGTCAGTCACACATGGTGCAGCAGGTCCTTCAGCGCTTCGGCTTCCAGTTCTCCTCACCACAGGCCACACCTCTGGCTACCAGCCACTCGCTCTCAGCTCCACCTCCGGACGAGTCCGTAGAGCCGAGTGGCCCGTACCCAGAGCTTGTAGGCTGCCTCATGTACCTGATGACTTGCACGCGACCTGACCTCGCGTACCCACTTAGCATCCTTGCTCGCTACGTTGCGCCTGGGAGACACAGGCGAGAGCACTGGGAGGCTGCTAAGAGGGTGCTGCGTTACTTGTGCAGTACATCAGGCATGGGGTTGGTGCTTGGAGGACACGACAGAGTTGTCCTCACTGGTCACTCGGACGCTTCTTGGGTGGACGACCTGGCTACGCAGCGGTTGTCACAGGGTTACACCTTCAGCCTTGGCTCTGGTTCTGTCTCGTGGCGGTCCACCCGCTCTTCTTCTGTTCTTGGCTCTAGTTGTGAGGCTGAGATCTACGCCACAGCCATGGCTGCACAGGAGTTACGCTGGCTCACCTATCTGCTGACTGACTTGGGAGAGCGGCCTAGTTCTCCTCCAGTTCTGTACGGTGACAACAAGGCGGCTCTTGCCTTGTGTCAGGAGCACAGACTGGAGCACAGGACGAAGCACATTGCTCTTCGCTACTTTCTTGCTCGAGAGCTTCAGCAGCGCGGTCAGCTTCGGCTTGTGTACGTGGACTCGAAGGCCAACACTGCTGATATCTTCACCAAGGCACTCCCGCCTAGTGATCATCAGCGACACTGTACTTCTTTAGGCCTTGTGTCCACATTCCCTCATTTGCTTACTGCTTGACTTTCTTTGTACTGTACTTTATATATATCTTGTTGCTTGCTTGCTAGATTTTGATCACTGTGTTGTTTGTCTTGTACTATATCTAGCACTGCATGTGAACTGGCCTTGTGGCCTTTGCTTGTGCTCGGAGTGTGGTGACGTTGTGATCCACCCTGGGCTTGCGTTGCCTTGCTGGACTGGTCTTGTGACCCTTTGTTCTCCCCCACTTTGCCTATGGGGGTGTGTTAAATTGTAATGTGTTATATGTTGGTAGGCTGTAGTGGGGTAGCCAATATGGGGTACAACCCCAACTAGGGTTTGCTACTTGTACCCAACTGTTTCATTCAATGCACTCATTCTTGCCTAGTTCTTTTAACAAGAACGGTCCTAGCGAAGGACCTGCTCTGAAACCATGTCGAAATCAACAGACAGGAATGACTGTACTAGCACAAAGTTGGATACAAGTAGGAAACCCTAATCTAGTGTACCCCCTAAGGTGTAACCCACTACAGCCTACAATCATATAAACATATAATGTTTGACACTTCATACCTGCTGACGCTTACGGGCTGCAACGGAAAACGCGATGGCTAAACCGCACTTACGAGGAGTGGGACGCAGGCGACGAGGGAAATCGGGGCAGGTACACCTCGAAAGAACTCGTGCGACGCTGCGTGCCTGGTGTTGTTGCAAGCTGGCCGGCAGTATCGAGAACAGTTTCCCCTGACCAAGGACGTTGTTTTCGGGGACAGCTGCTGACAACCCACGGTTAAACGGTGTCCAAGGTACCGCCCGATAATTTCGGAGGGGTCGGTACAGGCTGCCGGGACACGCGAGAAGAAACGGCCCAACGGCTAAGCGGGGGTTGAAGAACGTTGCGGGGGCAGATTAAAAGCCGGTGGAATCGATCTGCGGCCCTACTTCGCCCGAACCTCACCATCCCCACCGATTACTGGTTCCGACTCATGCAGTCGACCTTATTCGGATGAATAACGGGGGTGAACACGTGGCCTACCCTGCGCTGGTTAAAGGTACCGGGATTGGTGCCCGTTCAACAGCTGTACAAGAAAAGGACAAAAAAAAAGTGGAGCTCGCGGCACTGTTTTACTCCGACAAAAGCGGGCTGGGTGAACGGCACGCAAAAAAGTCGGGGAGCTGCGAAGAAGAAATGGTGCAGTCTACAGGTTTCTCCTGACCCGGGCGTCTACACGAATCGACGGCGCAGCGGCGAAGCTGAGACCGGGAAGCTGTGGATTTTACGTGACGTGATAGGCACGGCGGGCTGCAAAACGGTTGGGCGACAGTTTCCTTTTAACTAAGGCTGCCCCGACTCCGATAGTTTTTGCCTCTCCACCGTGGCCGAGTTCGCGCGAGCAACAACGACGATACCCCATCCGACAAAAGCGGACGCTGGGTGAACGGCGGGAAGCGGAATTGTCGGGGGGTGAATACGAAAAAAAATGACGACAGAGGGAAAGTTGTGGGTGATCCAGCAGATCACTTGAGTGATAGGTTGAGCCCGTGCACCAATCTACCGCGAATTTCGGAGTCTATTCGGTAGACCCCCGAAAGGGTTTGATATCGTTACATGGAGGCGCGGCGAGCGGTACATTGCCAAGGATACCTGGGATTCGCTAAGTAGTTCCGGCGGGTACGAAGATGGGTGAACATCGGAGTACCAGGGAAAAAAAAACGGTGGAAACATCGGGGCTATACGGCGGAGAATAACTTCGGGACTGCAGCCTCAACCACGATTTTCGGGGTTATCTTCTTACGAAAAAAAAAAAAAAAAAAAAAAAAAAAAGAAAGAGGAGTTGAAGCTGAGGGTGTTTTCTTCGTTTCTTGGAGTGCGGTTGATACCTAGGACCCACGGGTGTTTAAACGTACACCGCGGGAAATTCTTCAGGGAGCGTGGGAGCAGCCGAGGCTTCGGGATTTACCTGCCGGTGAAGCGAGATGAGGTGAAACATCGCAAAGCGCCAGTGGGAGTTTGCGTGGTTTTCAGTTAAGCGACATCGACGGGAGCAGTTTCGACGACGGGGTCAACGGCGTTGATGCCTCTAGGTTCCGTGAAATTCGGTCTCGGAAGACCCAGGGCAGTCCCCGGTTCTCGATTTAACCCACATGCTGGGGTCGGGTAACCGAAGGAAACTGATGGTGACCGGGTGGGCGGCTATAGCACGTCTGAGATTTTCGGAGGAGAACTGCACCTAGACCTGTGAATTTTCCGGGGTTGATTTCGACCGACATTTTCGGAGTTTTACGCGGGACTTTACAGGCCTTACGGCGGAAGCGGCGACAATTTCGCAGAAGTTTTCGGGGTTTTGTTAAACACGCGCGCCATTTACGTGGGGCAACACAGCGAGTGTCAAACATTGTATGTTTATATTGTGTAGGCTGTAGTGGGTTACACCTTAGGGGGTACACAAAGTTAGGGTTTCCTACTTGTACCAAACTCTGTGCTAGTTCATTTCATTCCTGCTCAGTTATTTCTGACATGGTTTCAGAGCAGGTCCTTCGCTAGGACTGTTCTTAGGGCCCACCGACTTACCTACCTGCTTACCTTCGCTTGTTTCCGGCCCCGCTGGCCCCGTCGATCTAGCACGATCTAGCGGCCCTGCGGCCCCGTCGAACTTTTTTTTTCCTAGCGGCCTCTCACGGCCCCCGTCGCGTCGCCCCTTAGCGCCCCGATCGGCCCCGTCACGCCGCCCGCGAACCGCACAGCGCGCCGCGCTCACAGCCCGCGAACCGCCCACGCACAGCCCGCGAACCGCCTGCGCAGCCCGCGACCAGCCCGCGCAGCCCGCGCACAGCCCGCGAACTGCCCGCGAGCAGCCCGCGACCTGCCCGCGAACCCCCGCGAGCCGCCCGCGACCCGCTTACGCAGCCCGCGAGCAGCCCGCGCAGCCCGCGCTGAGCCTGCGCGGCTCGTGCGCTGACCGCCGCCGGCCCGCACGCTGCCCGCACAGCTCACATACGGCCCGCACGGCCCGCGCGCTGCCTGCTCCCGGCCCGCCGCTGCTGAGCCCGCAGCCGCCCGCGCACCGCCGCTGCTGAGCCCGCAGCCGCCCGCGCACCGCCGCTGCTGCGCCCGCCGCCGCCCGCGTATCACCGCTGCTGAGCCCGCCCCTGCTGCGCCGGCTCTCGCTGCCGCCTGCTGCGCCTGTGCACCACTGCAGATCCTACTACTACACTTCCTGCTACTGCTGCTTGTGCGCCACTACAGTCCGTAGGCCCCACCGGCCCCGCTGACCCTGCGCACGCCTTTTCAGTGACTTTACTGCTTCTACTACTGCCGCTGTCGCTATGGCTAGTCCTCCTGTTCTAGCTTTCGACGCCGAGGGCCGTCCGGTCAAATTCGAAACCTGGCTAGATGACCTGCACCTTTTCCTACAGCTCACTGCCAAGGAAGATATTACACTGTACGACCACGCTCTCGGCCATGCGACCGCCCCACTCACTACTGCCCCCCCAGCTGAGCGCTCACAGTGGCAGACCCGTGACGCACACGCTCGCTTTGCTATTCGCAACTCCCTGCCGCTAGATGAGCGCGAGCACTTCGGCCAGTGCAAGACTGCTAAGGACCTCTACACAGCTGTAGTGGCCCGCTACTCCTCACCCGCTTCTGCCACGCTAGGCCGCCTCACTCTCCCCTACCTGTTCCCCGACCTAGCCTCCTTTCACACTGTCGCAGACCTCATCACCCACCTTAAGACTAGTGAGGCTCGCTTTCGCGCTGCCATGCCTGACGAGTTCCTCGCTAGCAACCCCCCCCCGCTCTGGATCACTCTCTACCACGTTGTCACCCGCCTCCCTGACTCTCTGCGCCCTGTCAGGGACCAGTTCCTCTCTCGCTCCCCCACTGAGCTCACCGTAGACCTCCTCGAGAAGGAACTGCTTGCAGCCGAGGCTAGTATCGTCGCTGTAGGCACCTCTCGTGGCGACCCCCGCGGCCCCTTCTTCGAGGGGTGCTCCCCTTCCCCCCTCCTCCCCTCTGTCGCCTCTGCTGCTGCTGTCGACCTCCTTGGTGCTGAGAAGGTCGGGGCTGCGTCTGCTTCAGGCGGACGACGCAGGGGCAGGAGTGGCAGGAGTGGGGGTGGTGGCGGAGGAGGCGGGGGTGGAGGTGGTGGCGGTGGAGGTGCGACTGGAGAGGCTAGTGGCGGCAGTGGTGGAGGTGACAGCGGCGTTGGGAGTGGTGACAGGGGCGGAGGTGGCAGCGGAGGCGGAGGTGGTCGTGGCAGCGGCAGGGGTGGAGGTGGCCGGGGCGGAGGCGGAGGGGGTGGTGGTCGTGGAGGCCCGGGGGGCGGTCAGAGTCAGCAGCCTGCCCCGACCCTTCAGGCCGCCCGTGAGTGGTATGCGCGGCGCAGCGTCACCTGCCAGTACGTTATTCGTACAGGTGACCGCACTGGCCAGACGTGTGGGGGGCCGCACCAGACGGAGCGCTGCTTCGCCCGCCTCAACGACGCGTGGCGCACCCAGTTTCCTGGTGGGGGTGAGCTGCCGCGCTGGGCTGAGCTGCTCAGGAAGGGTGTTGATATTTGGGCACTAGACTTTGATGCTATTCTCACTGCCATGTATGCGATGTCTATTAGTGGAGAGGGTGCTCAGTACTTGCGTGTTCCGCCCGACCCGGGCATTCAGGCCAGCCCCGCTGCTGCTCTAGGTGCTAGTGTGTCTGCTTCCACAGGTACTACTGCAGCTGCTGCTCTAGGTGCTTGTGCGTCTGTGCCCCCTGGTACTGAGTCGACTGCAGCACTGCACACCTTCACACTGGACTCAGGTGCTTCTCGCTCTTTCTTTCGTGACCGCACTGTCCTTGAGCCTCTAGCTCGGCCGGTTGCTGTCTCTCTTGCTGACCCCTCTGGGGGTCCGGTCCTTGCGACCTCCTCCACCACCCTTCCGTGTCCAGCGGTTCCGTCCGGCACGCTCTCAGGTCTCTACCTCCCCTCGTTCTCCACGAACTTGGTGGCAGGTAGTGCGCTCCAGGACGGGGGTGTTCACCAGTTCACCCCTGCCTACGAGCGTGTGACTCACTGCACGTGTGCTCGGACGGGCCGCCACCTAGCTACTTTCACTCGAGAGCCGGGGTCTGACCTGTACACACTGACCACTGAGTCCCCTCAGGTAGCTGCGTCTGCGTCAGCGTCAGGTCAGCTGTCCGCCCCCTGCTCGTGTCGCTCTCTGGCGAACGACACCGTCCTCTGGCACCACCGCCTTGGTCACCCGTCTGTGCAGCGCCTGCGGGCCATGCACAAACGGGACCTTGTTGCTGGTCTTCCCAGGGTGCTCCCTCCCCTTCCTGACTCCCCTGCTCCTGACTGCATTCCCTGTGTCGAGGGGCGGCAGCGCGCCGCTCCTCACTCCTCCTCCTTTCCCCCGACGACCGCTCCCCTGCAGACGCTCCACATGGACGTGTGGGGCCCAGCCCGCGTCCGTGGTCAGGGTCAGGAGAGGTACTTCCTGATAGTTGTTGACGACTACTCGCGCTACACCACGGTCTTCCCCTTGCGCGCCAAGGGTGACGTCCCCAGTGTTTTGATCCCCTGGATCAGCCGAGCCCGTCTCCAGCTAGGCGAGCGCTTTCACTCGGACTTTCCTGTCCTGCGCTTGCACTCTGACAGAGGTGGTGAGTTTGCCTCCGACCTCTTGGCAGCCTACTGTGCTGAGCACGGCATTGAGCAGTCGTACACGCTTCCGGCCTCTCCACAGCAGAATGGGGTTGCTGAGCGCCGCATTGGCTTAGTCATGGAGGTCGCTCGTACCTCCCTGACCCATGCGGCTGCTCCCCACTTTCTGTGGCCGTTTGCGGTCCGGTACGCTGCGCATCAGCTCAACCTCTGGCCCCGTGTCTCCTTGCCGGAGACTTCCCCGACTCTGCGGTGGACGGGAGAGGTTGGCGATGCGTCGCGTTTCCGGGTGTGGGGATCCCGAGCTTTTGTCCGCGACACGTCTGTGGACAAGCTCTCCCGTCGCGCTCTTCCCTGTGTCTTCCTTGGCTTTGTTCCCGACGCGCCTGGATGGCAGTTTTACCACGTCACCTCGCGCCGGGTTCTGGCCTCTCAGGACGTCACTTTTGACGAGTCCGTCCCCTTCTACCGCCTCTTCCCCTACCGCACTGCCCCCCTCCCCCCTCCGCCGCTCTTCCTCGCTCCAGGTGCTGAGGTACCCGACCCCCTCCCCCCTCAGGGTGCCGCTCCCTCAGGTGTGTCCCAGGTAGACCCGGGTGAGCCTGTCGAGGTAGCTGTTGACTCGCGTCCTGCGTCTGGGGGTGCTGAGCCTGGGAGTGCTGAGTCTGGGGGTGCTGGGCCTGGAGGTGCGGAGCCTGGGGGTGCTGAGCCTGGGGGTGCGGAGCCTGGGGGTGCGGAGCCTGGAGGTGCTGAGTCTGGGGGTGCTACGTCTGGGGGTGCTGAGCCTGAGCGTGCTACGCCTGGAGGAGCCCTCTCCTCCCAGCAGCTGCAGGAGAGGTACCTCGAGTACTGCCGCCTCCGGAGAGGTGCTGCTGGAGCTCGTCCCGGTACTTCCCCTCCTTCCCAGGAGCTCCCCCCCATTCAGGTGATTCGAGAGTGGTACACACGGCGCTGCAGTCTTCGGAGTGGTCCTCCTGGCGCTGCGGACCCGGGCGTTGGAGCTGCTACAGGTGCTGAGGACCCGGACGTTGGAGCTGCTCCTGGTGCTGCGGACCCGACTGGTGGCGCTGCTGCTGGTACAGAGGACTCGGACGTTGGAGCTGCTACTGGTGCTGAGGACCCGGGCGTTGGAGCTGCTACTGGTGCTGCGGACCCGACTGGTGGCGCTGCTGCTGGTGCTGAGGACCCGACCGGTGACGCTGCTGCTGGTGCTGCGGACCAGGGCGTTGGAGCTACTGCTGGTACTGAGGACTCGGGTGTTGGAGCTACTGCTGGTGCTGAGGACTTGGGCGCTGGGGCTGCCGCTGGTGTCCCTGCTGCTTCTGGAGACGCTGCGCGGCCGCGACCGTACTTCGTCCCGCTCCTTCAGCAGGTTCTTGGTCAGGCTCCTCCTCCTGGTCCTCCTCCCTCCGTCGAGGGTCCTCTACCTGTCCAGCCGCAGTCACAGTTACCGCCCGCCTCGCCTCTCCCTGCTCCCTCTCCTTACGCTGGTCCCACAGGAGGTCTTACAGAGCGTCGTGAGCCTGAGTCTCGTCCTGCGTCGCCTGTTCGTACCGCTCGCACTGGTCGTCGTGTCCCACGTGAGCGTCCTCCTCCTGTCCCTGGCACTCACTACATGACTCTGCGTCCCTCCACTGCTCCGCAGCGTGTCCCGCTGCCGTCTCCTCCTGCGTCCTCTCTTCCTACTCTTCCTGACCCGGAGTCTGACTCCCGTCGTGCTGCCAGTCCCACTGTTACGCGTCTCCTCGCTACAGTTGTCACTGACCCGACCTTTGAGTCCTCTGCTGCGTCTGCTCTGGTCGCTGAGTTGGTTGACTTTGCTGCTCGCTGTCGCCTAGACTACGCTGCCAGCCTTGTCGACCAGGCTACTCAGCGGTCGTCCCAGGGTTACACCTTCAGCCTTGGCTCTGGCTCAGTTTCTTGGCGTTCTACTCGCTCTTCTTCTGTTCTCAGCTCCAGTTGTGAGGCTGAGATCTACGCCACAGCCATGGCTGCTCAGGAGCTACGCTGGCTGACCTACCTGCTGACCGACCTCGGAGAGCGGCCTCGTTCTCCTCCAGTGCTGTACGTCGACAACAAGGCTGCCATTGCCTTGTGTGAGGAGCACAGACTGGAGCACAGAACGAAGCACATCGCCCTGCGGTACTTCCTTGCTCGAGAGCTGCAGCAGCGTGGTCAGCTTTGTCTGCGTTACGTGGCCACGGAGGCCAACACTGCTGATGTGTTCACCAAGGCGCTTCAGCCTTGTGACCATCAGCGCTTTTGCACTCTGCTAGGCCTTGTACCTACTGGGCCTCACTTGCTTACCTCTTGACCTTGCTTGTACTGTGATCACTATATATATATGCCTACTTGTTTACTTTTGCTAGGTTGTGATCACTGTATCTCTTGCTTTGTTATAAACCTGCATGTGAACTGGTCTTGTGACCGCTTGCTTGTGCTCGGAATTTGTGTGGAATCCTTGAGATCCACCCTGAGCTTGCTTTGCTTTGCTTTGACTGGTCTTGTGACCCTGTGGTTGTCTCCCACTGCGCCTATGGGGGTGTGTCAAACATTGTATGTTTATATTGTGTAGGCTGTAGTGGGTTACACCTTAGGGGGTACACAAAGTTAGGGTTTCCTACTTGTACCAAACTCTGTGCTAGTTCATTTCATTCCTGCTCAGTTTCGGGATTTACCTGCCGGTGAAGCGAGATGAGGTGAAACATCGCAAAGCGCCAGTGGGAGTTTGCGTGGTTTTCAGTTAAGCGACATCGACGGGAGCAGTTTCGACGACGGGGTCGACGACGTTGATGCCTCTAGGTTCCGTGAAATTCGGTCTCGGAAGACCCAGGGCAGTCCCCGGTTCTCGATTTAACCCACATGCTGGGGTCGGGTAACCGAAGGAAACTGATGGTGACCGGGTGGGCGGCTATAGCACGTCTGAGATTTTCGGAGGAGAACTGCACCTAGACCTGTGAATTTTCCGGGGTTGATTTCGACCGACATTTTCGGAGTTTTACGCGGGACTTTACAGGCCTTACGGCGGAAGCGGCGACAATTTCGCAGAAGTTTTCGGGGTTTTGTTAAACACGCGCGCCATTTACGTGGGGCAACACAGCGAGATCTACACGGTTTTTCTCAAGGGTACGAACGACTTACGACGAACTGGAGGAGGCGGCAGCAAACAATGGAAGGGGGAAGAGACAGCTGTAATTTTTACATCTCTGCCCGGGAGTCATCGGCGGATTGCGACAAAATGTTCAGCGAATATGGACAAACCCGCCGGAGGTGCTGACATCATCTGACACTGATTCGTGTTCGACAATATTTTTCGGAGTGACATTCGCTACGGTTACTGCTTCGACGACCATCGCCGACTCTCGTCTTCAACTTCGCGACCAATCGACTTTACGATCGAAATTTCGTAACACTCCCGATTTTACGGCCAGAGAATTTCGGGATACAGTCATTCCAACTCTGCTTCTGACACTCGCCATCGACCCGCCCACGACAAACGATTTAATTTCAGCCAGGTCAGGTGCTGCCAGCTGCAACTGCCGAAGATACTGCAGGATTCTGGCACATGACGACAGCACAGGTTCAGTTTGAGCAACGACGAATTTTCAACGGAGTTTCTGGTCTACTTTCGCTGGTTCGCCCTTGAAATTTTTGGGGCACTTAATGTTAAATTGTAATGTGTTATATGTTGGTAGGCTGTAGTGGGGTAGCCAATATGGGGTATAACCCCAACTAGGGTTTGCTACTTGTACCCAACTGTTTCATTCAATGCACTCATTCTTGCCTAGTTCTTCTAACATGGTATTCAGAGCAGGAGGTCCCTAGGACCTACCGACCGTTTTTTTTTAAGGGCCCACCACCGCTCGCATGCGGTTACCACGCTACCCCGTGCCCTAGCCTCGTAGCGCCCTCGTGCGCCCTCGTTAGCGCCCTCGTGCGTCCTCGTTAGCGCCCTCGCGCGCCCTCGTTAGCGCCCTCGCGCGCCTCTCGTTAGCGCCCTCGCGCGCCCTCGTGCGCCTCTCGTTAGCGCCCTCGCGCGCCCCTCGCAGCGTCGCCCGCCCGCCGAGCCGCCCGCTCGCAGCGTCGCCCGCCTGCTGCGCTGCCCGTTTCGCAGCCCGCCCGCCGAGCCGCCTGCTCGCAGCGTCGCCCGCCCGCCCGCTGCCCGCTTGCAGCGTCGCCCGCCCGCCCGCTGCCCGCTTGCAGCGTCGCCCGCCCGCCCGCTGCCCGCTTCGCAGCGTCGCCCGCCCGCCGCGCTGCCCGCTCGCAGCGTCGCCCGCCCGCCTCGCTGCCCGCTTGCAGCGTCGCCCGCCCGCCCGCTGCCCGCTTCGCGGCCCGCCCGCCTCGCAGCCCGCTCGCAGCGTCGCCCGCCCGCCCGCTGCCCGCTTCGCAGCGTCGCCCGCCCGCCGCGCTGCCCGCTCGCCGCGTCGCCCGCCCGCCTCGCTGCCCGCTTGCAGCGTCGCCCGCCCGCTGCCCGCTTGCAGCGTCGCCCGCCCGCCCGCTGCCCGCTTCGCAGCCCGCCCGCCGCGCTGCCCGCTCGCCGCGTCGCCCGCCCGCCCCGCTGCCCGCTTCGCAGCCCGCCCGCCGCACTTCCCGCCTGCAGCGCCGCCTGCCCACCGCGCTGCCCGCTTCGTAGCCCGCCCCCCGCACTGCCCGCTCGCCGCGTCGCCCGCCCGCCGCGCTTCCCGCCGAGCTACCTACCTGCAGCGCTGTGGCAGCTTCCTTTGCTCAGTCGCGCTGTCGCTATGGCTTCCATCCGCGTGCTGTCGTTCGATGCTGAGGGCCGCCCTGTGAAGTTCGCCACTTGGCTGGATGACCTGCAGCTGTTCCTTCTGAGCGATAGCAAGGAGCATGTGTCGCTCTATGATTACGCGTCTGGTGCTGCACCTGCCCCCCCTGCCACAGCTGAGCTTAGTGTTCGTTCCCACTGGCAGACTCGTGACGCAGCTGCTCGCCTAGCCATTCGCAGTCACCTACCGCTAGCTGAGCTCGAGCATTTTGGCGACTGCAAATCCGCTAAGGCCCTGTACGATGCTGTCGTTGCTCGCTACTCCTCGCCTGCCACAGCCGAGCTTAGCCGCCTCATGCTGCCGTACCTGTTCCCTGAGCTGTCCACCTTTGCTACAGTCGCCGATCTTATCACCCACCTTCGCACTAGTGATGCCCGCCTGCGTGCCGCCCTTCCCACTGAGTTCTGCGCTAAGAATCCCCCTCCACTGTACTGGACACTCCACTTCATAGTCACCCGACTCCCTGACACCCTCAGCTCAGTTCGAGACCACTTCCTTGCTCGCTGTCCCACTGAGCTCACAGTCGCCCTCCTAGAGGAGCAGCTGCTAGCGGCCGAAAAGAGCATTGTAGCTGTCGGTGCTGCTCGTGGCGCTCCTCGCACCCCCATCTTTGAGGGGTGTTCTCCCTCTCCCCTCGCTCCCTCCTACGCTACTGCTGCTGCTGTTGACTTCCTTGGTGCTGAGTCTGCTGGCGCTGCTTCTGCTCCTGGTGGGAGGCGCCGCACCGGCAAGGGCAAAGGGGGCAAGGGTGGCGGGGGTGGCGCTGGGGGGGGAGGAGGTGGGGGAGGTGGGGGGGGAGGCGGTGCTGGAGGGAGCGGTGGCGGGAGCGCTGGTGGGAGTGGGGTCGGCGGTGGAGGCGGGGGCGGCGGAGGGAGCGGTGGCGGTGGTGGCGGCGGCGGCGGTGGCGGCGGCGGCGGCGGTGGCGGTGGTGGCGGTCGGAGCGGTGGTAGTGGTGGCGGCGGAGGTCGGAGTGGAGGCACTGGCTCGGGCCAGAGCTCCCACCAGCAGCAGCGTCCCCAGACGACCCAACAGCTTCGTGAGTGGCTTGCTCAGCATGGGACGTCGGGGGGCAGTGGCCGCTGTTCCTATGTCATTCGCACAGGTGACCGCAAGGGACAGACGTGTGGGAGGTTCCACACCCCGTACCGCTGCTTCTCCCGCCTTGACGACGCTTGGCGTGAGGAGATGGGCGAGGATGTTGAGCGCCCCCGCTGGGCTGAGCTCATGAGGGCTGGTGTTGATATCTTTGCTCTTGACTATGATGCTATTATTGCTGCCATGTATGCATTGACTGTTAGTGCCGAGGGAGACTGTTACTTGTGTGTGCCGCCTGACCCAGGTATAGAGCCAGCTGCCCTGGGTACTAGTGAGTCTGCTCTCTCTGGTATGGTGCCCCCTGTACTTGCTCCCTCCAGTGCTGTCCCCGCTGTTTGCGAGTCTGCTCTCTCAGGTACAGCACCCACAGAGACTGCTCTCTCAGGTACCGCACCGGCTGAGGCCTGTCACACCTTCACCCTTGACTCAGGTGCTTCCCGCTGTTTCTTTCGTGACAGTACTGAGCTCACACCGCTTCCTGCACCGGTCCCAGTCTCCTTGGCTGACCCCTCTGGGGGCCCAGTCCTTGCCCAGTCCACCACTGTGCTCCCTTGTCCGGCGGTTCCGTCTGGCTCGTTGTCGGGTTTCCACCTCCCCTCGTTCTCGACGAACCTGGTGAGCAACGCTGTCATCCAGGATCAGTGGGTTGACACCTTTACCCCTGGAGGACAGCGTGTGGCGATCTGCACGTGCTCCAGGACCGGCCGTCACCTGGCTACGTTTACCCGTCGGCCGGGGTCGAGTCTCTACACACTGACCACTGTGTCTCCTCAGGTTGCTGCTGTCGGTCAGGTGTCCGCGTCAGGTCTGGTGGCCCACGCCTGTGAGTGTCGTTCCCTGTCGCACCAGACCCTTCTCTTGTAATGTGTTATATGTTGGTAGGCTGTAGTGGGGTAGCCAATATGGGGTACAACCCCAACTAGGGTTTGCTACTTGTACCCAACTGTTTCATTCAATGCACTCATTCTTGCCTAGTTCTTCTAACACTTGACACCTGGTTTCCTCATCGAGTTTCCACACCGACGCAGTTTCCACCTGGACTTCTACGCGCAACGCTTTTCTCAGTGGGATATAACACCTGGTTCTTGTTGTTTTCATCTCGGCGCAGCTGCGAAACTTTTTCAGTGGTACATTTCTTGGAGGGGGGGGGAAAGTGCGCTGCACTGTTCTTTCCTTGGCGTTTTCTCGGCTTTCTTCTTGACCTTTGTCAGGTCGCGTCAGCACGACGGACGACCGCGATCACACCGACACGATCTACGGTTCCTGCTCAATTGCGTTTGAATTCGCGTCAGCAGGTTCCCTCCCTTTTCGCATCTGCTTCGACCGTCGGATCTACAGCATATGCATCTACGGCTCACAATCCAACTTTCATTACAATTGAGGTCACTTCATCTTCGACCGTCAGATCGAAATCTGACAACATCAACGGCCGACATTCCAACCTTTTCCAATTTCAGCCGTCGGATTCAGCTGAAGAGGGGATCTACGAAATCCTCGCTAGTGTTGGGCTTGTTTCAAGACAGGGCTGCCTTATTTAGAAGGTGGGAGAGTGTAAGGAATTACAATTCCTTACTGTACTCGCACTTTAGCGAGTACATCCCGAGGGTGTCGCGACGAACCTGCGATGCCTATTTCGTCGCACCGAACCACCCCCGAGTCGGCCTCCGCTCCAATCGTAGCCATCCCATCCCATCCCGAACCATCCCATCCCGAACCCCCCGCCTAGCTAGGTTTTCCCCTATTTAGGCCTCGCTACTTCATTGTTCAATCATTTGGTAATTCTTCATTCTCGTTATTCGATATCTGCGCACTCTGACAAGTTCATTCATAACACCTGGTATCAGAGCTACTTTCCTAGCCTACCCCGCTTTTTAGAGTGTATTACCCCTCGGGGGGGGGACGAGGAAGGATGTCTTGGGGTCCAGGAGTTGCCTAGGCTGGCTTAGAGAACGGGTTAGTTGCTCTTCGCGGCCATGGATTTTTAGTGCACTCCTCGGCACCGCCAGATCCTTGCCTTCGACGGTCGCGATCGACCGTGGCCTCCCTCCCCCCGGGCAACGGACAGCTGGAGCTGTCGCGACATCGAACGTGAGTTACTATTTCCGCTGCGGTTTTAACGACGATTTCGAATTTCTGTGAGGCAGCTGGCGTCAGCGGACCTGCGTCGGCAATTGCACGAAATTTGCGGGGTCGTCAGCGTGTGTGGCAGTTGACGCCGTTGGACCTCGGTCAACAGCTGCGCGACAACTTCGGAGCTCGTCCCAAGCGGCAAGTGACAACGGTGGATCGTCATCATTTTGCGCGTATGACTCGCGGAGTGTGGCTCGGCAGCTGGCGACGAAGGACGTGCGTCACTGTGGGCGAAATTTACGGAGCTACTGTCGAAGAAAAGTCGGCTGGGGAACTCGCCAGGCGCAAATGGTGTTTTGCGTCCGAAAATGTCGGTGGCGAGGAGAGACGACACAAGACTGCCCGACTTCGCGGGAGTTAACTGCCGTCCCGCCCGACCGGATAAGTGCAGCGGCTTTTACTGCATGGCGGGCGCGTCATCGAGTATTTCGGCAGGAGTGCACGTGGACAGACGGGAATTTCGGACCCTCCGACACTTACAGGCTGCAACGAAAAGCGGAGTGGCCATATCGCACTTAGAAGAAGTGGGGCGCAGGCGGCGAGGGAAACCGGGGCCGGTAACCTCGGAAAACGACTCGTGCGACGCTGCGTGCCTGGAGTTGTTGCAAGCTGACCGGCAGTTTCGAGAGCGGTTTAACCTATGAGGGAAGCCGTTTTCGGGGACAGCTGTGAACGACCCACGATTAAACGGCGTTCAACGTACTGCCCCGACAATTACGGAGGAGTCGGTACAGGCCGCCGGGACACACGGGAAGAAACTGCCCGACGGCTAAGCGGGGTCGAGAAACGGCGTGAAGGGCAGGTTAAAAGCCGGTGTGAACGGCCTGTGACCTTCCATCGCCCGAACCTCACCATCCCCACCAAGTCGTAGTTCTGACTCATGCAGTCAACTTACTTGGCCGAATAACGGGGGTGAACACGTGGCCTACCCTGCGCTGGTTAAAAGCACCTGGTTTGGTGCCCGTTCGACAGGTTGTACAGAAAATGTAAAAAAAAAAAAGGGGAGTTGCGGCACTGTTCTACTCCGACAAAAGCGGGCTGGGTGAAACAGCACGCGAAAAAATCGGGGCGCCGCAGGACAACACTGGTGCAGTTTACAGGTTTCCTCTGACCCGGGCGTCTACACGAGGTGACGGCGCAGCGGCGAAGCAGGGACCGGGAGCTGTGGAGTTTTAGTGGCGCGATGGGCACGGTGGGCTGCAAAGCGGTTGGGAATGATCTCCTTTTAACTAAGGCACCCCGACTCCGATAGTCTTTTCTTCTCCACCGTGGCCGGGTTTCGCGCGGGCAACAACGATTATACCTCATCCGACAAAAGCGGACGCTGGGTGAACGGCGGGAAGCGAAATTGTCGGGGGGTGAAACGACCAAAAAAATATGAAGCTGCGGGTATTTCTTCGCTTCTTGGAGTGCGGTTGAGTCGTTGGGGGACTTCGCCTGAAGGGCACTTTTCGAAGTTGCCTGGCAAGAAACACAGCGGCAAGGATTCCTAGGACCCTTGGTGTTTAAACGCACACCTCGGGAAATTCTTCAAAAAAGGGAAGCGTGGGAGCAGTCGTAGCTTCGGGAACTTATCGGCCGGCGACGAGCGATGGGTGAAACATCTGCAAAGCGCTGGTGGGAGAAACAGGTTGTTTTGTTAAGCGACATCGGCGGGATCTGTTTCGACTACGGAGGTCAACGGCGTTGATGCCTCTAGGTTCCGTGAAATTCGGTCTCGGAAGACCCAGGGCAGTCCCCGGTTCTCGATTGAACCCACATGCTGGGGTCGGGTAAACCGACGGAAACTGCTGGTGACCGAGTGGGCGGCTATAGTACGTCCGAGATTTTCGGAGGCGAACTGCACCTGCAACTGCGGATTTTCAGGGCTGGTTTCGAACGACATCTTCGGAGTTTTACGTGGGGACTTACCGGTGTACGGCGGGAAGCGCCGACAATTTCGGAGGATTTCATCGGCGTCTGATTAAACGCGCGCGACATTTACGTGGGGCAACAACGCGGGAACTACAAGGAGTTTTCAAGGGGTACGAAGGACTTACGACGAACTGAAGAAGGCGGCAGCAAAAGTGGAGAGGGAGGAGAGACAGCTGTAATTTTTACATCTCTGCCCGGGAGTCATCGGCGGATTGCGACAAAATGCTCGGCGAGTATGGACAAACCCGCCGGAGGTGCTGACATCATCTGACACTGATTCGTGTTCGACAATATTTTTCGGAGTGACATTCGCTACGGTTACTGCTTCGACGACCATCGCCGAAGAAATCTCGTCTTTAACTTCGCGACCAATCGCCTTCACGATCGAAATTTCGTAACACTCCCGATTTTACGGCCAGAGAATTTCGGGATACAGTCGCTCCAACTCTGCTAACTCGACCCGCCCACGACAAACGATTTAATTTCAGCCACGTCAGGTGCTGCCAGCTGCAACTGCCGAAGATTCTCAGAATAACTAGGCAAGAATGAATGAACTAACAGAAGTTTGGGTACAAATATGAAACCCTAGTTGGGGTTGTACCCCATATTGGCTACCCCACTACAGCCTACAAGCATAATACAGTTTAACACACCCCCATAGGCAAAGTGGGGGAGAACAAAGGGTCACAAGACCAGTCCAGCAAAGCAAAACAAAGCCCAGGGTGGATCACAACGTCACCACACTCCGAGCACAAGTAAAGGCCACAAGGCCAGTTCACATGCAGTGCTAGATATAGTACAAGACAAGCAACACAGTGATCAAAACCTAGCAAGCAAGCAACAAGATATATATAAAGTACAGTACAAAGAATGTCAAGCAGTGAGCAAGTGAGGAAACGTGGACACAAGGCCTAAAGAAGTACAGTGCCGCTGATGATCACTAGGCGGGAGCGCCTTGGTGAAGATATCAGCAGTGTTGGCCTTCGAGTCCACGTACACAAGCCGAAGCTGACCGCGCTGCTGAAGCTCTCGAGCAAGAAAGTAGCGAAGAGCAATGTGCTTCGTCCTGTGCTCCAGTCTGTGCTCCTGACACAAGGCAAGAGCCGCCTTGTTGTCACCGTACAGAACTGGAGGAGAACTAGGCCGCTCTCCCAAGTCAGTCAGCAGGTAGGTGAGCCAGCGTAACTCCTGTGCAGCCATGGCTGTGGCGTAGATCTCAGCCTCACAACTAGAGCCGAGAACAGAGGAAGAGCGGGTGGACCGCCACGAGACAGAACCTGAGCCAAGGCTGAAGGTGTAACCCTGTGACGACCGCTGCGTAGCCAGGTCGTCCACCCAAGAGGCGTCCGAGTGACCAGTGAGGACAACTCTGTCGCGTCCTCCAAGCACCAGCCCCATGCCTGATGTACTGCACAGGTAACGCAGCACCCTCTTAGCAGCCTCCCAGTGCTCTCGCCTGTGTCTCCCAGGCGCAACGTAGCGAGCAAGGATGCTAAGAGGGTACGCGAGGTCAGGTCGCGTGCAAGTCATCAGGTACATGAGGCAGCCTACAAGCTCTGGGTACGGGCCACTCGGCTCTACGGACTCGTCCGAAGGTGGAGCTGAGAGCGAGTGGCTGGTAGCCAGAGGTGTGGCCTGTGGTGAGGAGAACTGGAAGCCGAAGCGCTGAAGGACCTGCTGCACCATGTGTGACTGAGTCAGGGTGATGGTGCGGCGAGCTCTGTCCCGGGTGATCTGCAAGCCAAGGTAGCTACGCAGTTCACCCAGGTCAGTGCACGTGTGTCTCTTCTGCAGCTCCGACTTCACACGAGCGAGTGCCTCAGTGTCAGCAGTAGCAAAGACCAAGTCGTCGACGTACACGAGAATGTAGAACGGCGGCAGCGACGTGTCTGTGCGCAGAAACAGCGACGGGTCAGCAGTAGACGGCGCGAACCCAAGAGCCGCAAGAGTAGTCCTCAGTGTGTCGTGCCACTCACGTGGCGCCTGGCGGAGACCGTAGACTGGCCGGCGGAGACTCCACTGGGTACCAGGGGGAAACGACCCAGTAAAGCCAGGTGGGCGGCGCAGCCAGATCTCCTCGTGCAGGCTGCCCTGCAGGAACGCTGTGCTGAAGTCAAGAGAGTGAAGCTCGTAGTCACGCTGAGCAGCAACGTGCAGCAGAACCCGAAGAGTGGTCATCTTCGGGGTGGGGGAGAAGGTCTGGAAGAAGTCGACCCCCTGACGCTGACTGAAGCCTCTAGCAACGTAACGAGCCTTGAAGACAGGCGGAGAACCTGGCGGCCGCTTCACCCTGAAAATCCACATGCCATCGACGATGTTCGCCCCAGGAGGGGGAACCTCGTCGACGTAGGTGCCTGTGGACTTCCAGGATGCCATCTCTGCGTCCATGGCTGTCTGCCACTGAGAGGAGTAGGGACCCGAGATCGCCTCTGCGTAAGTGCGCGGAGTGGGGATGTCTAGTGCATCCGGGTCTCCCTCAGGGGCAAGCAACCAGGCCACGAGATGAGGTACAGCAGCCGCAAGAGAGTCAAAGTCCTCCTGCCTGTCCTCAAGGACGTCCGTGCCAAGAGCACACTCACCCCCGACGGACGGAGGACAGACAGACGCAGACTCTGACTCAGCAACAAGGCTAGCAGCGTAGTCTAGACGACAGGCAGCAGCAAAGTCAACCAACTCAGCGACCAGAGCAGACGCAGCCGAGGACTCAAAGGTAGGGTCGGTGACAACAGTAGCGAGGAGACGCGTGACTGTAGGGTGCTCAGCGCGATACCGGTCAGACTCAGGGTCCGGAACGGCAGGCAAAGAGGACGCAGGAGGAGACGGTAGAGGGACACGCCGAGGAGCAGTAGAGGGACGCAGAGTCATGTAGTGAGTGCCTGGGACAGGAGGAGGACGCTCACGACGGACACGACTACCAGTGCGAGCAGGACGAACAGGCGACGCAGGACGAGACTCAGGCTCACGACGCTCTGTAAGACCTCCTGTGGGACCAGTATAAGGAGAGGGAGCAGGGAGAGGCGAGGCAGGCGGTAACTGTGACTGCGGCTGGACAGGCGGAGGACACTCTACGGAGGGAGGAGGACAAGGAGGAGGAGCCTGCCCAAGAACCTGCTGAAGGAGCGATACGAAGTACGGTCGCGGCCGCGCAGCGTCTCCAGAAGCAGAAGGGACTCCAGCGGCCGGGTCCTCAGCACCAGTAGGAGCTCCAGCGTCCGGGTCCACAGCACCAGCAGCAGCTCCACCGGCCGGGTCCCCAGCTCCAGCAGCAGCTCCACCGTCCGACTCCTCAGCACCAGCAGCAGCTCCACCAGGTGGGTCCGCAGCACCAGCAGCAGCGCCACCCCCAGAGTCGGCAGCTCCAACTCCGCTAGCACCGCCAGCGCCAGAGTCCCCAGCTCCAGCAGCTCCAGTCGCAGTGCTCCCAGAACAGCCAGTCCCGGCAGCTCCAGTACCCCCAGTACGAGCACCCCCAGGACGAGCAGCTCCAGCACCCCCAACTCCAGCCGAGCCACTAGGACGGCGAAAGCGTCGGACGTACCAGTCACGAAGCTGCTGCGGTGTGAGAGACTGCTCAGCACCCCGAACCGGAGCACCCCCAGACGCAGTAACCCGAGGCTCCGTAGGCTCAGTAGCAGCACCCCCAGGCTCAGTACCCGCAGGCTCAGTACCCGCAGGCTCAGCACCCCCAGTCGCAGCACCCCCAGGCTCAGCACCCCCAGGCGGCAAACTCTCAGGCACAGTACCCTCAGCTCCAGCACCCGCAGTCCCAGCACTCCCAGGCCCCGCACCCGCAGGCTCAGCACCCCCAGGCGCAGCACCCCCAGGCTCCGTACTCTCAGGCACCGTACCCTCAGCTCCAGCACCCTCAGTCCCAGCACCTGCAGCCCCAGCACCCCCAGGCCCAGCACCCCCAGGCTCAGCACCCCCAGGCTCAGCACTCCCAGCAGCACCACCCGCAGCAGCACCTGAGTCACCTGTGACCTCGACAGGCTCAGCGACGGGAGGAGGGTCTACCTGAGAGACACCTGAAGGAGCAGGACCCTGAGGGGGAAGGGGGTCTACCGGAGGGGGACCAGGAGCAAGGAAAAGCGGCGGGGGAGGGAGGGGGGCAGTGCGGTAGGGGAAGAGACGGTAAAAAGGGACCGACTCGTCAAAGGTGACATCCTGAGAGGCGAAGACCCGGCGCGAGGTGGGGTGGTAAAACTGCCAGCCAGGCGCGTCAGGGACAAAGCCAAGGAAGACACAGGGAAGCGTGCGGGAGGAGAGCTTGTCCGCGGACGTATCGCGGACAAGGGCACGAGCACCCCACACCCGGAAGCGCGACGCATCGCCAACCTCCCCCGTCCAACGCAGTGTGGGCGAGGTCTCCGGTAAGGAGACACGGGGCCAGAGGTTGAGCTGATGCGCGGCGTACCGGACAGCAAACGGCCACAGAAAATGGGGAGCCGCCGCGTGGACCAAGGAGGTACGAGCGACCTCCATGACCAGGCCAATGCGGCGCTCAGCAACCCCATTCTGCTGTGGGGAGTCCGGAAGCGTGAAGGTCTGCTCGATGCCCTCCGCCTGACAGAAGGTCCTCAAGAGATCGGAGGAAAACTCACCACCTCTGTCAGAGTGCAGACGCAGGACAGGAAGATCCGTCCGGAAACGGCGGCGGAGCTGGAGACGAACCGTGCGGATCCAAGGGATCAGAACAGCAGGGACCTCACCCTTGGTGCGCAAGGGGAAGACCGTGGTGTAACGCGAGTAGTCGTCGACAACCAGCAAAAAGTACCGCTCACCACCCTGACCACGAACGCGGGCTGGGCCCCACACGTCCAGGTAGAGGGTCTGCAGAGGAGCCTCTGTCGGGGGGAACGAGGAGGAGTGAGGAGCGGCGCGCTGCCGCCCCTCGACGCAAGGAAGGCAAGGCGGCGCAGGCGAGGCAGGGAGGGGAGGGAGGGACCTGGGAAGACCGGACACAAGGTGGCGACGGTGCATGCCACGAAGGCGTGGCAAGGAGGGGTGACCCAGGCGGTGGTGCCAGAGAAGAGTCTGGTGCGACAGGGAACGACACTCACAGGCGTGGGCTACCAGACCTGACGCAGACACCTGACCGACAGCAGCTACCTGAGGAGACGCAGTGGTCAGTGTGTAGAGACTCGACCCCGGCCGACGGGTAAACGTAGCCAGGTGACGGCCGGTCCTGGAGCACGTGCAGATCGCCACACGCTGTCCGCCAGGGGTAAAGGTGTCAACCCACTGATCCTGGAGGACAGCGTTGCTCACCAGGTTCGTCGAGAACGAGGGGAGGTGGAAACCCGACAACGAGCCAGACGGAACCGCCGGACAAGGGAGGACAGTGGTGGACTGGGCAAGGACTGGGCCCCCAGAGGGGTCAGCCAAGGAGACTGGGACCGGTGCAGGAAGCGGTGTGAGCTCAGTACTGTCACGGAAGAAGCAACGGGAAGCACCTGAGTCAAGGGTGAAGGTGTGACAGGCCTCAGCCGGTGCGGTACCTGAGAGAGGAGTCTCTGTGGGTGCTGTACCTGAGAGAGCAGACTCGAAACCAGCCGGGACAGCACTGGGGGGAGCAAGTACAGGGGGCACCATACCAGAGAGAGCAGACTCACTAGTACCCAGGGCAGCGGGCTCTATACCTGGGTCAGGCGGCACACACAAGTAACAGTCTCCCTCGGCACTAACAGTCAATGCATACATGGCAGCAATAATAGCATCATAGTCAAGAGCAAAGACATCAACACCAGCCCTCATGAGCTCAGCCCAGCGGGGGCGCTCAACATCCGCACCCATCTCCTCACGCCAAGCGTCGTCAAGGCGGGAGAAGCAGCGGTACGGGGTGTGGAACCTCCCACACGTCTGTCCCTTGCGGTCACCTGTGCGAATGACATAAGAACAGCGGCCACTGGCCCCCGACGTCCCACGCTGAGCAAGCCACTCACGAAGCTGCTGGGTCGTCTGGGGACGCTGCTGCTGGTGGGAGCTCTGGCCCGAGCCAGTGCCTCCACTCCGACCTCCGCCGCCACCACTACCACCGCTCCGACCGCCACCGCCACCACCGCCACCACCGCCACCGCCGCCACCGCCGCCGCCGCCACTACTGCCACTGCTTCCTCCGCCGCCCCCGCCTCCACCACCGACCCCACTCCCACCAGCGCTCCCGCCACCGCTCCCTCCAGCACCGCCTCCCCCCCCACCTCCCCCACCTCCTCCCCCCCCAGCGCCACCACCACCACTTTTGCCCCCCTTGCCCTTGCCGGTGCGGCGCCTCCCACCAGGAGTAGAAGCAGCGCCAACAGACTCAGCACCAAGGAAGTCAACAGCAGCAGCAGCAGCGTAGGAGGGAGCGAGGGGAGAGGGAGAACACCCCTCAAAGATGGGGGTGCGAGGAGCGCCACGAGCAGCACCGACAGCTACAATGCTCTTTTCGGCCGCGAGCAGGTGCTCCTCTAGGAGGGCGACTGTGAGCTCAGTGGGACAGCGAGCAAGGAAGTGGTCTCGAACTGAGCGGAGGGTGTCAGGGAGACGGGTGACTATGAAGTGGAGTGTCCAGTACAGTGGAGGGGGGTTCTTAGCGCAGAACTCGGTGGGAAGGGCGGCACGCAGGCGAGCATCACTAGTGCGAAGGTGGGTGATAAGATCGGCGACTGTAGTAAAGGTGGACAGATCGGGGAACAGGTACGGCAGCATGAGGCGGCTAAGCTCGGCTGTGGCAGGTGAGGAGTAGCGAGCGACGACAGCATCGTACAGGGCCTTAGCGGATTTGCAGTCGCCAAAATGCTCGAGCTCAGCTAGCGGGAGGTGACTGCGAATGGCTAGGCGAGCAGCTGCGTCACGAGTCTGCCAGTGGGAACGAACACTAAGCTCGGCTGTGGCAGCAGGAGCAGCGGCAGCACCAGACGCGTAGTCATAGAGGGAGATGTGGTCCGTGCTATTGCTCATAAGATACAACTGCAGGTCGTCGAGCCAGGAAGTGAACTGCACGGGACGGCCCTCAGCATCGAAGGAAAGAACGCGAATAGAGGCCATAGCTCAGGCGTGAGGGCACAGCAGAGCAGCGGCAGCAGCAGAGGGGACACGCTAGAGCGAAGCTAGTAGCCACAGCAGGAGAAAGCGGCAGTGCACAGGCAGGGAGCAGCAGGTGAGAAGCGCGGCGGGCGAGCTGCGAAGCGGGCAGCGGTGTGGGCGGGCGACGCAGCAAGCGGGCAGTGAGGCAGCGGGCGGCGCTGCGAAGCAGGTAGCGGGCGAGCGGGCGGCGCTGCGAGCGGGCAGCGAAGCGGGCGGGCCGCGAAGCGGGCGGGCCGCGAAGCGGGCAGCTAGCGGGCGGGCGGGCTGCGAAGTGGGCGGGCTGCGAAGCGGGCAGCGGGGCGAGCGGGCTGCGAGGCGGGCGGGCCGCGAAGCGGGCAGCGGGCGGGCGGGCGGGCTGCGAAGCGGGCAGCGGGGCGAGCGGGCTGCGAAGCGGGCGGGCCGCGAAGCGGGCAGCTAGCGGGCGGGCGGGCTGCGAAGTGGGCGGGCCGCGAAGCGGGCAGCGGGGCGAGCGGGCTGCGAGGCGGGCGGGCCGCGAAGCGGGCAGCGGGCGGGCGGGCTGCGAAGTGGGCGGGCCGCGAAGCGGGCAGCGAGCGAGCGGGCTGCGAAGCGGGCGGGCCGCGAAGCGGGCAGCGAGCGAGCGGGCTGCGAAGCGGGCGGGCCGCGAAGCGGGCAGCGAGCGGGCGGGCGGGCTGCGTAGCGAGCGGGCCGCGAAGCGGGCAGCGAGCGGGCGGGCGGGCTGCGAGCGGGCGGCTCGGCGAGGGGCGCGCGAGGGCGCTAGTGAGGGGCGCGCGAGGGCGCTAGCAAGGGGCGCGCGAGGGCGCTAACGAAGGGGCGCGCGAGGGCGCTAACGAGGGTGCGCGCGAGGGCGCTAACGAGGGGCGCGCGAGGGCGCTAACGAGGGCGCACGAGGGCGCTACGAGGCTAGGGCACGGGGTAGCGTGGTAACCGCATGCGAGCGGTGGTGGGCCCTTAAAAAAAAACGGTCGGTAGGTCCTAGGGACCTCCTGAACAGACCTCTCGATGGCAGCTGGAATCGAGCTGGAGACCTCTTGTGTTACAGACTGGCACCTCACCCACTACAACACTTCACGGGAGATAACGTGCAGAATAGTTTATTTTGTGCTATTTTCTATGTAGTGCACCCCAGCATCACACACTTCGAATGTGGAGAGCATTTCGACCCCCGCTAACATAACACGCGCGAAACGTACAGGGCTGTACGAAATGTAGCACTGAACTGCCAGGATACAGTCAAATTTCGCACTGACATTTCAGGATACATAACCCTTTGCAGCCCTGAAAATTCAGGGTAATTTCTGATTTCCCCAAACCAATCTGAGGGCCTGGCAGGTTCCCTCCCTTTTCGCATCTGCTTCGACCGTCGGATCTACAGCATATGCATCTACGGCTCACAATCCAACTTTCATTACAATTGAGGTCACTTCATCTTCGACCGTCAGATCGAAATCTGACAACATCAACGGCCGACATTCCAACTTCTTCAAAATTATTGCCTGGGGAATTTCAGCCGTCGGATTCAGCTGAAGAGGGGATCTACGAAATCCTCGCTAGTGTCGGGCTTGTTTCAAGACAGGGCTGCCTTATTTAGAAGGTGGGAGAGTGTAATGAATTACAATTCCTTACTGTACTCGCACTTTAGCGAGTACATCCCGAGGGTGTCGCGACGAACCTGCGATGCCTATTTCGTCGCACCGAACCACCCCCTTACGATTCGGCCTCCGCTCCAATCGTAGCCATCACCGAGCCATCCCATCCCGAACCCCCCGCCTAGCTAGGTTTTCCCCTATTTAGGCCTCGCTACTTCATTGTTCAATCATTCTGTAATTCTTCATTCTCGTTATTCGATATCTGCGCACTCTGACAAGTTCATTCATAACACCACATGTACCCTAAATCAGGGTTACAAACCGCTGAATCTGGTAACTGTTTCGGGCTAAGCCAAGAAAATGAACGCGCTGCCCCCGCCCTAATACAACCCTACCTGACCCGCCCTACCATTTCTCATTTCTCCTGGCCGACCCTATCGCCCAGATGCAACAACCTCGATCCGCTGAAACGTCATGTCGTGGCTTTCGTTGTTGCCGATCAATGGGTTCGGCCGGGGATTGAGAAGGAACAATGCATCGCGGTTCTTAGAAAGAACGATCTGTTAGCGAAGAAAATCTTCGGGAACGTTCACGATCCGTTAGCGAAGCTGATTATGCTGCGTACGCACGCGTCAAACTCTGGTGTCGTCGCCAGGCGACTCCAAGCGGCTCTCACTCGTCGCTTTCTGCCTCTCGCCGTCGCGCTGACCGTCGTTTATTTGGCATTCTTCGAGCTGCGACCCAGCCTGCTCTCCTCTGACACCGCACAGCCCACCCAACCCTCACCCCATTTCCCGCAAAGCGGCTGCGAGACAGCGAGGAACTGTCGCGGTACACTTCTGGACAGATATGTCTATACCGCGGACGCGGAATTCGAGTGAGTTTTCAACGGTTGCTTACAGCAGAAACCATAATTCTCCTTTGCAGAAGCGAAAGACATTAAACTAGCCATGAACTTACAGCTGTGCCATTCGTGAGTTCAAAACCCAACCCATGTTTACCCATTGCCCACCTCCCTCCGCAACGGCACTGTCACTCTCTCTTACCAACCCATCCGACCTATGGTGTTCGTGGCTCTCCCTGCCCTCCCCTGCTGCTGGCAGGTGGAAGGATCCGGGCAAGCGCATGCGAGCCAAGGATCCTGGCCTGGAGGGTGGCTGCACAGTGCTCTCACTCCCAGCAACCCATCCCGCCCTGCTGCTGGCCTGGAGGGTGGCTGCACAGTGCTCTCACTCCCAGCAACCCATCCCGCCCTGCTGCTGGCCTGGCAGGTGGAAGGACACGGGCAATCGCATGCGAGCCAAGGAGCCTGGGGGGTGGTGGACGGGGTATGTGCTGCTCGTGAGAACCCAACGCTGGCTCAACCAATCCGTTACCAACCGATTCTACTGGTGGCACCACGTGACGCTTATTGTGAGTTCTGGTAGTTTAGAACCACGATATGGTGAGCAAACAGTACAGGCAGTGCATGAGCACTTGAAGTACGTTCGGAAAAAAACATTGATGTTAAGCATTGGTGCTTGTCGTCACGTAGACTTGATCACTGCAATGTGTTGTGGGGGTGCCGTTTTGTGCGGTGCCATGGGGTACTGTGCCATGGGGTATGGTGCCATGGGATGGGGAGCCAAATGGGTGCATATGCGGAGCAGTGGCAAGACCTGAAGCCTCACCTTCGATGCATTGATCTTCAGTGCATTGACCTTCAATGCATTGACCTTCAGTGCATTGACCTTGAATGCATTGACCTTCAATACATTGACCTTCAATGCATTGACCTTCAGTGCATTGACCTTGAATGCATTGACCTTTCAGCAGCTGCAGGGTGTCCTTCGTCTTGACCTCCCATGCTCCAGATGGCATGCCTAGCGCCAGCAGTGTTCCGCATGCCCTTCCTCACTGTGGTGCACGTACCATCTGGTGTGGTGCAGAGGGGTGAGGCATCCAGGCCTGAAGCCTGCTCTTCAATTCATGCCATGTGGCTGTGCTTGCTTCCTCCTCTCGCCCGCCCGCCCAGGTGCCGGACAACTTGTCAAGCGCCAGCAAGGGGCTCGTGTTGTTGTTCGTTGGGTCGGGGTGGACTCAACTCGTCAGTCCCGTTTGCACCCCTCTCAACCGCAATGCACCCCTCTATGCAGGTGCCGGACAACTTGTCAAGCGCCAGCAAGGGGCTCGTGTTGTTGTTCGTTGGGTCGGGGTGGACTCAACTCGTCAGTCCCGTTTGCACCCCTCTCAACCGCAATGCACCCCTCTATGCAGGTGCCGGACAACTTGTCAAGCGCCAGCAAGGGGCTCGTGTTGTTGTTCGTTGGGTCGGGGTGGAACGACCACGGTGGGGACGACCGGCGCTACCACCTCCCCGACCACACCGACGAATTCATCCGCATCGCTGCCCCGTGAGTGGCAGGGGCGTGAGTGGGAGGGGCGTGAGTGACAGGGGCGTGAGTGACAGGGGCGTGAGTGACAGGGGCGTGAGTGGGAGGGGCGTGAGTAACAGGGGCGTGAGTGACAGGGGCGTGAGTGGGAGGGGCGTGAGTGGGAGGGGCGTGAGTGGGAGGGGCGTGAGTGGGAGGGGCGTGAGTGGGAGGGGCGTGAGTGGGAGGGGCGTGAGTGGGTCCCAATGCCGTCATGCAACATTGGTGTTTCGTTTTTGAATTCTCAAGCACAGGCCTTGCCCATCAACCACCTTGTGCCCGTGCATGCATCCTTCCTCCTTCACATCACATGCAGGCTGGTGGTGGAGCTGGGCATGCTGGGCGTGATGGTGCATCAACAGCCCATGATGCCCATCACCTTCTACGTCTCCCCGCCTGGCGTCACCCGCAGCATGAGTGAAGAGCTTCAGGAGGAGGAGATCACAGCCTGTAAGCGAGTCGGCCTATAGCGCGGCCATGTGCCCCTAGGAGTCAGCAGCAGAGTTGAAGCAAAGTGCTGATAGAGGAGCAGACCCCAGCCTGTACCAAGTCAGCCTATAACGTGCGTGCGTGCGTGCGTGCCAGGAGTTGCACGAGTAGGAGATAGCAGCTTGTAAGCTAGTCATGTTATAGTGTGTCCGTATCCCCCGGTGTGTTATAGCTGGACTGCAACAGCAGCGAAAGCCAGAATGTACAAGAGGAAGAGTTGACAGCGTGTAGGGGAACCCGTCCCCCTACAGTGTGCCGTACTCCCAGTGGCGTCAGCAGCAGGAGCGATAGCTGGTAGAGCAGGAGATGAGTGCATGTGATGTGAGGAGATAAGTGCATGTGAGGATGTGAGCACATGTGAGGATGTGAGCACATGTGAGGATGTGAGCACATGTGAGGATGTGAGCACATGTGAGGATATGAGCGCATGTGAGGATATGAGCGCATGTGAGGATATGAGCGCATGTGAGGATATGAGCGCTGACCCAGAATCTCGCCTTCCTATTCTCGCCCAATCCCCTACTTCGCCCCTCACCCTCCTTCCCCTGCCCCCTCCACGCACCTCGTCCGTCAGTCACCATGGGCATGGCAGTGTACGACCCCAGCACGCCCGAGTGGCCCATCTACATGCCCATGGCCAAGTCCCTCATCCGCGCCATGGATGCCGTGCAGCTTGCTGCCAGGGAGCTGCTTCCACATGTGCTCGTGAGTGCTGCTGCTTGCAGGGATACTGGGTAGGTACTGCCAGGTCCCCTCACGTCTCTCCGCTTCCTGATTGGACCATCTACATGCCTATGGACCATCTACATGCCTATGGCCCATCTACATGCCCATGGCCCATCTACATGCCTGTGGCCCATCTACATGCCCGTGGCCCATCTACATGCCCATGGCCCATCTACATGCCCATGGCCCATCTACATGCCCGTGGCCCATCTACATGCCCATGGCCCATCTACATGCCCATGGCCCATCTACATGCCCATGGCCAACTCCATCTCCACTCCATGCCATGGACGCTGTGCAACTCGCTGCTAGAGAGCTGCTGTTGCCGCATGTTCCTCCGTGTCATTGCATGCTCACAGGGAATGGTTCTTCTTCCTCGCATGGCTTGTGTAAGGCTCCCTCCCGCCTCTACCCATGGCCAAGCCCGCGCAGCACATGGCCCTGCTCTGTGCATGGCCCTGCTCTGTGCATGGCAGTAGACGTCGACTAAAAAAGTCACAATGATAAAAGGCGTACTTTCTACAACAAGCATCATTAGTGTAGGTCATTTCTGTATTTCTGCTCATAAGTGTTAGCTTACTGTGGTTCATTTTCTACTGTAGCTTTTCCCTGCCATCCCAGCCCCGCAAAGGAATTCCCCGCGCTGCAGCCTCGGGATCGGTAGTTTAGAGTGCTTGCTTTCATTCTTGCCTTGGGGTCTGAAGAAGGCCCAAGGCCGAAGTTACGCAAACATCTTTCCTCGGCAAGCGTACTAGAGACAGATGTTTTAACTAAGTTCAGCTGCTGCCATGCAAAGTCTTGTCTCCCTAGTGGGGATCTATTGGACTTTCAGTTGATACTACTGCAATGGCTGGCTTGCTACAAGTTTAACGTTTCTGCATGAGTCATGGATGATGAGTGATGGATGATGAGTGTTGGATGATGAGTGATGTATGATGAGTGATGGATGATGGGTGATGGATGATGGGTGATGGATGATGGATGCTGGCAGCTGAATGCATGCATTGATGTATGAGAATTATGGATGGGTAATGCATGGGATGGGTGATGGATGAATGACACGTTGCGCATCCCTCTCTCCTTCAGCTCGCTCCATGCCACTCTCTCTTGCCATCTCCTATTGCGTATCCCTTGCATGCCCCATTCTCCGCCAGGTGGAGGGCTTCGTGAGTATCGGAGTGAGCAAGCGCGCGTGCATGGCTTGGCTCTCTGCAGCTCTCGATAAGGCAGGTACTTCCTTTGTTTATCTGTATGTAATTTCTCTTCTTTTGCTACAGTTCGCTTTTTTTTTTTAAAGCTGAAATTGAATGTGCCTTTATGTATTGGCTTTCACATTGCATTTCCTCCTTTCATTCCGCATTGTCTTTCCGCTGCCCTCAGTATGCTCCCTCCCTCTCTCGCTCCCTCCCTCTCTCTGTCCCTCCCTCTCTCGGTCCCTCCCTCTCTCTGTCCTTCCCTCTCTCTGTCCCTCCCCCTTTCTGCCCCTCCCCTCTCTGTCCCTTACTCTCTCTTCCCTTCTACATACCCGGCTGGTCTCCACCACTCAAGCCGTACTCCTTCCCGCCCGCCTCCCACTCTGCCTCTCTTCCCTCCCTTGCTCGCTTCAGTGAGTGCTGTAGTGGCCGTCATCTTGCACGGCCGTCATCTTGCACGGGACGGCATCTTGCACGGCCGTCATCTTGCACGGCCGTCATCTTGCATGGCCGTTATCTTGTACGGCCGTTATCTTGCACGGCCGTTATCTTGCACGGCCGTTATCTTGTACGGCCGTTATCTTGCACGGTTACCATCGCATCAACTTTGACCCCAGCATGCACCATGCAGCATGCACCATGCAGCGTGCACCATGCAGCGTGCACCATGCAGCGTGCACCACCTGACACCTGTTGCCAGCACTCACCCCAACCCTACCACCGTCATCCCTCCTCCCACTCTGCCTCTTTCTCTCTCCCTGTCTCTCCCCACAGCGAGTGGTGGCCTTCATATCGTACGGCTACGATCTCATCAACCTCGAGCCCAACATGCAGCACCTGTTGCCCACACTCACCCCAACAAATCCTATCTCTCTCCCTCCCTCCCCCTCTTTCTGCAGCGAGTGGTGGCCTTCATATCGTACGGCTACGATCTCATCAACCTCGAGCCCAACATGCAGCACCTGGTGGACTCGCTGGGCGCCGTGCCCATCATGGGGCGCTTCTATGTCGACTACAACCTCACGAGCTTCCTGCACTCGCCCCTGCTGCCCCCCCTTCTGGTAAGCATGAGTTTTAGGGTTTTGGCTTAGGGTTTGGTTTGGGTCTGGGTCTAGATTGGGTGGGAGGAGGAGAGTTATGGAGGGTGGGAGGAAGGGAGGAAGAGGGAGCGATGAAGAGGGAGGGAGGAAGAGGGAGGGAGGAAGAGGGAGGGAGGAAGAGGGAGAGGTTTGAGCTTCACTCCGAAAGTGCTTGAGGGGCTTGAAGTGGCGCCGTGACAGTGAAGCAGCGTGATGTCATGACTTGGTGTGATGCATAGACTGAGTGATGTCATGACTTGGTGCGATGCATAGACTGAGTGATGTCATGACTTGGTGCGATGCATAGACTGAGTGATGTCATGACTTGGTGCGATGCATAGACTGAGTGATGTCATGACTTGGTGTGATGCATAGACTGAGTGATGTCATGACTTGGTGCGATGCATAGACTGAGTGATGTCATGACTTGGTGTGATGCATAGACTGAGTGATGTCATTACTTGGTGCGACGCATAGACTGAGTGATGTCATGCCTGTCAGTGTTAGCCCTCAATCTCACGCTTTGTATTTTGTTTTTTCTATATCGTAGCGTAGTGCAGTTTGCACTTTGTGTTTGGTGGGTGTACACCTACATCCCAACCAAACCCAAATGCGATCTCTAAACAATCTGCAACTCACCAATTGGAGATTGTCTTGGGATTATCCCCAATCCCTAGAGATTGCCCACGATTCCCTTCCCATCCATTGCTTGCCCAGCTTGGATGTACTTAAAGAGCTTCAAGCTCATTACTGATGTATGGATTTTAAGTTCCAGTTATGACAATGACTTGGTGCGATGCATAGACAGAGTGATGTCATGACTTTGTGTGATGCACAGAGTGCCTTGAACACGAGCATGAGTCAAAGCCACCAAGGTGCAGCTCTGCTGTCAGCCGGTGGCAGACAAGAGGACACAGCAGAACCCTGGAATATGCGTATGAGAATTTTCAAAGCCCTTTGCCTTCACTCCGCACCTGCCTGACAGACAACACCTGGCTCTGGCTGGCAAGCTATAGCAGTGCACTCATGCGCAGGCTTGAGCAAGAGGCGAGCACGAACATGTTGGTGTTTGCCCGGTGCGAACATGTCATCAGGGCGAACCGAACGGTGTTCGGATTGCCGCGAACACTTTCTGAGAAAATGGTGTTCGTTGTTCGCCTCTAGGGGCGAACTCCCCTATTTTCGCCCCGAGCACGAACATGTTCATGCTCGACTTTTCAACAGCCGTGGGATGGGTGAAATGGGGTTCTAGGTATGGTATGGGCATCGGTTTCAGCAAGGGGAGATGCTATGGTGTTTGAAATTTAGGTTTTTTCGCTGGCTTCTTCCCTAAAACGCCCTGAAGACAAGGCGAACACGAACATGTTCGTGTTCGGCACTGCTTGGCTAGCCGCGACGAACCGAACACGCCTGAACACTTTTTGCCAAAAAAAGAAACGTTGGAGGCGAAGCGAACAGGTGTTTGCCCTTGTGTTTCAGGTGTCTACCTGAAACCTGGATGGCCCGGCCAAGTCGGGTTGGGTCTGGTCGAGTCGCGCTCCTGCTCAACCCTATTCCCAAGCTGCTCATTTCTAAGCTCCCCACCATGCCCAAGGTGCTTATTTATAGACTCTTCAACGCTTTTTTTCATTCAACCACCCTCAACCCCTCCAACCACCCTCCTCCCCCTTTACCTCCCTCCCCTCCCCCACAGAGCTACACGGATCCGTACTTCTTCCGGGAGCGCCTCACCATGCCAAAGCTCCTCATCGCCGCCTCCAACGACGAGTTCTTCTCCATGGATGACTCGTAAGTCGCTGCTTGCTGCCCCATGGATGACTCGTGAGTGCCCAACGGATAACTCGTGAGTGCCCAACGGATGACTCGTGAGTGCCCAATGGATGAGTTGTGAGTGCCCAATGGATGAGTTGTGAGTGCCCAATGGATGAGTTGTGAGTGCCCAATGGATGAGTTGTGAGTGCCCAATGGATGAGTTGTGAGTGCCCAATTTCACAGCATTTGTGCACGTCCCCACAGGCTAAATGGTAATAGTTGCTTGCTGCTTTGTTTCTTAGTGTTGTAACATAAAGCGTGTGTCTTTCGGCTTCCTCGGATTCCTCTCGCCAATACTAGTACATATGTACCAGAAGATGACTGTGCATATGTACTCTGTGCTTCTGAGAAAATTATTTGAGGCATTAACATGCCACGCACACGTTTTACTCGCTTCTCTAATACTCCCTTTGTGTTGCCCCTGCTGGCTCGATTTGCACGCCGCCATCAATCACAATTACTCTCCGCTCATGGGTGCGCCTGGCAGGTACTTCTATTTCAACGACCTTCCACCGCCCACGCTGCTGAAGATCGTGGCCAACTTGGACCACATGGTCATTCATAAGTCCTACTGGGTACGTACCGCCTTGCTCCATCCTTCTTCCCTCCCATTGGCTATAGCCTACCCCTTTAATGATCCTCTCTCTAATCGCAATTGAACTTGAGATTTGGACTTCTCAGAGCACTCGTTTAGGTGTTGCTGTGGGAACGGTCCTCCGTTCTTCCTCTTCGCTCTCCAAGCCCCTCTCCCTTTCCCTTTACTCCTATGCCCTTCTCGCCCTCATTCGTGATCCTTTTTCTCCATTCCCCACCCATCATCGCCGCTAACCTGACTCACCTTACCGCCCTTTCGTCTCACCCTCGCCGCTCACCCTTGCCGCCCGTCTTTCTGCTTAAAAGGTCAGTCAGACATCTGAAAGGGCTAACCAATTGGGATAAAACGGCATGTTTGCATAGCGGGTGAGCGCGCCCACACGTCCCAAGCCCCTATCTTCTAGCCCTTCCGGCCAAACCAGAGGCAAATCCCTGTGTCCTTTCCACACTCCCCTCATTGAGAATGGCCTCACCCAGAGGAAGGATAGTTTGTTCTCACTCCACTAAAAGCCCAGTTCACTAACCAAGTGGGTCAAAGGGCATGTTTCCTTGGTGGGTCAGCGCACCCATACCCCCACAGGACGACACCTGAAGCTTAGGTAGACCAATTCGGACCCTTCCAGTGTCCATTTCCAACACTCCCCTCACTGGGAGGGCCCAACACTAGGGCACAGGAAATCGCCAACAGCAGAAGTCGAACCCCAGTCTTCTCCACGTTCACGTCTCCATGCAGGGATAGCTCCAGTTCGCTAACCAATTGGGATAAAACGGCATGTTTGCATAGCGGGTGAGCGCGCCCACGCCTCCCAAGTGCCTAACTTGTAGCCCTTCCAGCCAAACCAGAGGCCAATCCCAGTGTTGTTTCAACAATTGGCTCATTGCAATTTCCGCAAATCTCTGTCGAATGATTGCTTGTATTAAATTTACTCAATCCTTCCATTCCCTTCAACTTGCTGACCTCGCCTCTCCATATCTGCATCTCCCATCGCCTATCATCGTTCACCCATCCCCTCACATTCCTGTGGTACCCTGCCAGTCACGCACGTCAAACGTCTCACGGTTCACGCATGTCCCACGTCTCTTTTCCCATAGTTCCGCCACCCATGCCTTTTCCGTTCTTCCTGCGCTTATGGATTTCCCCTACTTCACCCCCTTCTGCCTCACGCTCTTCCTGTCATCACTCTCGCTCCTTCCACTCCTCACCATCAACCTTTGCTTCTGGTGGGTCCGTCCTTGTCCCCTCCTTTTGTCCCCCACCTTTGCAAGTCCCCCCTCATCTTTCCCCCTCCCCTCCCCAATCCCCGCCATACTGTAGACATTGGGTGCTTCCCTCTCCTTCTTCTTACTCTCCTGTCGCCTCCCACCCCACCCCCCTCGCTTATCCCCTTGCCTTCTACACCCCCTCCCCTTTGACGACCCACTCCCCTTTCACACCCCACTCCCCTTCCCTGATTTCCCTGTCTGCTACCACCCAACCTTTCAGGCCTATGATGCGACCAACTCCTTCCTCGCCTCTCTCCTGCACGTCAACTCCTCCTGCGCCGCTCTCCCCGCCTCCTCCCGCCCCTCCCTCACCTGGACTCGCCCCACCACCCTCACCCCCACCTCCACCTCGTTAGACTCCCCTTCCTCTCACGCCCCTCACAACCCTCACAACCCTCAGCCTTCCAGTCTCCCAGACGCAGAGGCAGCAGCAGTGGGGGCGGCAGTGGGGGCAGCAGTGGCAGCGGCACAGAAACCCCCCTGGGAGTGCGTTCCTGAGCTGCCAGCTGTTGACTGGCCGCAGCTGAGGTGGCGGTTTGATTGGCCCACGTTCACCATCCATGCCACGTCAGACAGGAAGCCATTGGCGGTTAGAGCATGGTGAGAGTTGGGGAGGGGAATGGGTAGGGTGATGGAGAACGGGGATGGCGAGGGGGGATAGCGGGGAAACGGATACATGGAGGGGTGCGAAGAAGCGGTGGTAGGAATGGAAGGTGCAGGGCTGTCAGAAATCTCCACAGTGACGTTCCTGGAATCTTCAAAGCACTTCCCTGCAGGTTGGGGTAAAGATAGGGATGCTGGCTCGACTGTAAGGCACGTCAATGGTTCCACAGGACCCGCCCTTTTCTAGTCTGCTCGCCGATGCTTCACGCTTGCAGTAACACAAGGGGCTGCATAGATCAAGGGGCTGCATAGAAAAAGGAGTGACGGGCTGTGTGGAACAAGGGACTGGTGGCTTGATGACAGTGATTTAAGGAACCACCTCAGCACTGCAACTCGTGCTCTCACCCCTCTAGCTGGCTCTCACATTGCCGTGAGTCACACCATGTCATTCCTTCCTCCCCCCAGCCCCTTTCTCTTCCCCCCCCTGCGATTTACCCCACCCCACCGCCGCCTTTCCATGTCCCCCTCTCCGCCACTGCAATGCAGGACTGGGCACACGAGGCCGGGTAGCAAGCGGCGGGACTTTCGACTCATCGTGAAGCAAGGGATCACTGGGTGGTGAGTGCAGGTCTCAAGGGGTTGTGGGTGCAGGGCTCAAGGGGTGGTGAGTGCAGGGCTCAAGGGGTGGTGAGTGCAGGGCTCAAGGGTGTGCAGGGCTCAAGGGGTTGTGAGTGCAGGGCTCAAGGGGTTGTGAGTGCAGGGCTCAAGGGGTTGTGAGTGCAGGGCTCAAGGGGTTGTGAGTGCAGGGCTCACCGGGTGATGAGTGCAAGGGAGGGCAGGTTGCAGGGGTGGGGCTCACATGGTCAGGAGGGGCTCACGGGTTGGTGGGTGCAAGGAGGAGGGTGAGTGAATAGCTTGGTGAAAAAATACTCACAGTTGTTCTTTATAGTTTGTTCTAAACCTCAGTGTTGTGACTCTGCTAACTGTTCATGTGCGTGTGCTGTTGCACTTGGTAACAAATATTTCTGTGTGTGTTCACTACTGAGTGAGCAAATGGTTCCTTCCTCTACCCTTGCCTCTCCATTTATCTCCACTATATACTATTTTCCTCACCTTCCCTTCAACCCGCTGCCCGCTTCCTCGCCAGTGTGTTCCCCTTCAAGAGTCTGCCAGGTACCTACGTAGCCAAGTTCGGCACGCTCTGTGTACAGCCCATCCCGTTCCTCCTGCACGCCGTCTCGCCGCCCGCACTGCAGCCTGACGGGCTCTGGCACTTCAGCTCCTCCGTCAAAGACATTCCCAAGGTGCGCGTCATGGAGCATGGCTGAATTAAATGTGGTGAATTGTAATAATGGAGTGTTCTGAAGTGTATCATTGTGGAGTTGTTTAACGATTTGTAAGATGAAGTGTAGCTAAGTTCAAACAAGTGTTGAGATGTGGTACTCCCCTAAGTTCTTTTGAGTCAACTGTGATTTGACAAGGAATGTTCCTATGAAGGAGGAGCAGCATGTGATGTTCTGCTTCAGCAGTGACTGTGTTGTACTTTGCCTGGCTTTCCCAGCTAGTGGCTTTCGCAGCTGTAGTGGCTTTCCCAGTCGTAGTGGCTTTCCCAACTGTAGTGGCTTCTCCAACTGTTATGGCGTTTCCAGCTGGTTCCCCTAAGTTACCAACACTGATGCTCTGCTGTTTACCATTTTATATGCCTCCCCACACCAGGCCACACCTTGCATTGTTGATAACCAAGCGGGTGTTTCTTCTATGTGTCCTTCCATCTTTTCACCATGTTCATACCGGTAACCTTGTTTCACCATTTTTGTCTGTTCTCTCCCCCATGCTCCTGTGCTCAGGTGGGCTATCGAGCACTGTTTATTGAGGTTGATTTCAAGCACGGACCCTACCATAAGCCCTACGTCCTCACCACGGAATCCATGATAGCACCAAACACATTTCCATTTGCCCCATGCAATAGCACTGCATGCTTTTCTGAATTTGCGTGATTACGGTATGCTATCGGAATTTTCCTGGTGTGGTACCGTCAAGACTTGTATCAAAAGTCGACAAGTGGGGCCGCCGACGACCAGCACTAATCTCGCCACGCTGGCCGTCACGACCTCTGTCCCGACTGTCGTGACGAGCGGGACGAGGGGCCTTCAGGGCACGAAATGACGGACTGCATCACAAGCCTCTTCGTTCTCACCCCTGAATCCATGATACGGTAGCACGAAACTTATTTCCCTTCGCCCCATGCAAGACAAACTGAGACCAACCTTGCGAGAGCAACTTTGCGAGATTTTTGTTTTCCTTATTTCTTTCTTGGCGTTGTGCTTACTTGAGCAAATCGCAAAACGGTTGTGCTCACCGTTGTGTCATGTTCTTCACCAGCCAGATTCTCAATTTATCCTCTTTGTTGTAAATGAGATAACCAGAGACTTAGAAGCTGGGTTGAGCTGCCAGGCGATTCGAAGCTCGAAACTTTTCTAGCGCGTATGGAGGGTGTCAGACTTGCCCTGGTTCAAGGCTGTCACCCGACTGAGGGAAAATGGTTTGGCTCGGATCTGCTCTGCTTCCCAACCACAGCTCGCACCTCACCACAACAGAAGGAATTCCCTTCAAAGCAGTATTGCACCGCCACTGCGCGCTCTCCTCGTCCTTATCTTAGCCACGGAGCTCTGGGACCGAAAAGCTTGGACCAGGAAAACCTCCTGCCATTCTGTAATCAAACGTGCTCCGTACACTCGCCGTCAATCGTTCGCAGAGCAACTCTTTGATTCTGGTCGAGCATCTCTTAGAAGCATCTTGAAGAGTATTTGTGATGCCTTAGAGGCAGAAAGTACGCGTTTCGGCAAAACCGCCGTTATTACATTTCTTAGTCGATTCAAAATACAATTTTCTTGTTACGTTAGTGTTCGTGCAAAACTTTTGGTGTCATCTGATGCATACTCTGCAAGCGTCCACTTTATAACCACGCCAGGACCTGTGAATTCCGCCTCGAGTATTCGTCGATTCGGTGATCGCCGTCCTCCCGCGCGTCGCAGACAGCAGGCATTCGCGACAGTCGCGTCAGCGATAGTAGTAGGGGTGTCCAACAGCGAGGCGAAAGCATGGCGCTCTCTCTGCGACAGAAGCAGATAGGTAAGCGATGGTGGGGACGCGACGCGACATGCCTGCAGAACGGTTGAGCGGTAGCAGCGACAGATTCCTTCGGGCAGATTAATCGGCAGCGTGCGATGGTTGAAAAGCCTGGCAGATCATCGTTGACACGCGATTGGACGTTTCTACCTCGCTGCCTCGCTGCCTCGCTGCTTTCTGTATCCCTTCCATCCCTTCCCTGATCGCGCCTCTTTTCATCCTGCTCACCGATCCTCACTCTCCATCTCACCGCTCCTCACCCACTCCATCCACTGTTCGTCCGTGCGGACCTAGCGCCTTGGTGCGCACATCAATCTCAACAGCCCCGTCACACGCCTCTGTCCTCATTGCCCGCAATTACCTCTGCAGCCCCTACTCACCGCTCCTCACCCCTTTCCATCCCACTGTTCGCCCGTGCACACCACCAGACGCCATCGTGCGCATGCTCAACCTCAACAGCCCCGTGGTAGTCACGGTGGGCGGCGGCCTGTCGTCAGACGGCGACGTGTACAAGGTGCTTCTGCTCGATAGATACTCCCGCGACCTCATCTCGCCGCTCCTCAAGGTGAGGCTCCTCCTCTCTTGTAAGCAATCTGAAGTCAGATGATCAAGGCAAGGCGAGGCGAGGCGAGGCGAGGCGAGGCGAGGCGAGGAGAGGAGAGGCGAGGAGAGGAGAGGCGAGGCGAGGAGAGGCGAGCAGAGGCGAGGAGAGGAGAGGAGAGGCGAGGAGAGGAGAGGAGAGGCGAGGAGAGGAGAGGAGAGGCGAGGAGAGGAGCGTCTCTGTTGTCAGACGGCGGCGTGTACAAGGTGCCACTTCGGGTCAGATGCTTGAAATTCCTCTTTTCACTGCTCCTCAAGGTGAGGCTCGGTGCTCAAGCTGAGGCTCGGTGCTCAAGGTGAGGCTTGGTGCTCAAGATGAAATTTGGTGGTCAAGGCGAGGCTCGGTGCTTAAGGCGAGGCTCGGTGCTCAAGGTGAGGCTTGGTGCTCAAGGTGAGGCTCGGTGCTCAAGGTGAGGTTCGGTGCTACTCCCCCCCCCCCCCCCCCATTCTCTTCCCTCGCAGGTGTCTGACCTGCGCAAGCACGGCATCACTCTCCATCTCATGGTGGACGCGGAGCGGCAGCCCATCCCGGACGCACCCTTCCCTTCGGCCCCCTTCCATCTCACCCCCACCCTCCACGCCCCCGCTACCCACCCTCTCCCTCTCCAGGTGTCGGACCTGCGGCGGCACGGCATAACGCTGCACCTGATGGTGGACGCGGAGCGGCAGCCCATCCCGGACGTGCCCGCAGTCTACTTCCTGCAGCCCACGCCGGGCAACATCCAGCGCCTCGTGCACGACGCCACGCGCGGCACGTACGACAAGATGCACCTCAACTTCACCTCCTCCGTGCCCCGGCTTCTTTTGGAAGACCTTGCAGCCGGGACCCTCAAGGCGAATGCGCTGCACCGCGTGGCGCGGGTGTTTGACCAGTACTTGGAGTTTGTGTGCCTTGACCACGGGTTGTTTTCGCTCAGGCAGCCCGATAGTTACGTGCGGCTGAACGACCCAATGGCGAAGGACAAGGACGTGGAGGGGGCAGTGGAGAGTATCGTGAACGGGCTGTTCTGCGTGCTGGTGACGCTGGGAGTGGTGCCCGTGATTCGCTGTCCGGAGAGAGGGCCAGCAGAGATGGTAGCGAGGCAGCTGGATGCGAAGCTAAGGGCGCATCTCGCCACGCACAACAACCTCTTCAAGGAGGCAGCGGCAGGCGCGCTGGCAGCAGGGGCGGCCGCTGTGGCGTCAGGGGGAGGGGGGGTGGGAGCGGGGGCAGGGGGGGCCGGGGCGCTGGGGCTGTTTCAGCGGCCGCTGCTGTTTATAGCGGATCGGAATTTCGAGCTGGCGGTGGGGGTGCAGCATGAGTGGACGTACCGACCCTTGGTGCATGATGTGTTGGGGATGAAGCTAAATCGAGTGAGCATTCACAAGGGAGGCGCAGCAGGGGGAGCAGTTGCAGGGAGTGGGCCGCTGTCGCCGGTGCTGAAGGGAGCTGGTGGTGGTGGCGCCAAGGCGACGAGTTATGAGCTGGATGACTCGGACAGCTTCTGGGTGGCTCATTCAGAGTCCCCGTTTCCCAAGGCAGCCGAAGCGGTGAGTGTGATGTGTCAGAATCTTAGCCACTAATCACTGGGATAAAAGGGCTTGTTTGTGTAGCGGGTGAGTGCCCCTCAGGCCAACGTGCTTGTAACTCTTCTCTAGGATCAATCGTGGATTTCCAGTGCACCTCTGACATGTTGGGGCAGGGTGAATAAATGTTGAGCGCGGTTGAGTTTTGATAAGCACTGTTGAGGATGATCTCATCCGTAGTGTGCCTTCTTTCATTTCCTTTCGCTCCTTCATGCATCCGAGGTGGCTCTGTTCTTTCCCTCTCATTTCATCAAGCATCGCCTGCCCATGTCTCTGCCTTTTTCTTTAAGGTAGGCGAGGATGAGGAGGGAATGATGGGGCGCACTTAGCATCTCTGCAGCCACGAGCCCAACTACTATATTCCTCCCCCTCTTCGCCAGCACTTCTGTACTTCCTCACGCTCTTCTCGATTCTCCCCGTTATCCCCATTTCTCCCCGCTCACAGGTGGACATGCTGCTGAAGAAGTGGACGCAGGACAAGGAGCAGGTGAACGCGGCCTCGCCCACGGGGGACGCGTTCTCAGAGGCGGAGGAGGAGGACCTGATGGGGCGCACGAGGCAGCTGTCGGCCGCCATGAGCGCCGTGCCGCAGCTCATGGAGCGCAAGCGAGTCATCGACAAGCACGTCACCATCGGCGGCACGCTCCTCGAGGAGATCAAGTCGCGCGCGCTCGACGCGTACTTTTCTATGGAAGAGGATCTGCTGACCCGGGGCAGCACTGACCGGGCGGCGATGCTTGACTTACTCAGGAAGAGGGGGTCCAAGGAGGATAAGCTGCGGCTGGCGATAATCTACCTGATGGCGACGGATAATGCGAGTGCGGGGGATGTGGAGGCGGTGGAAGCGGCGTTGAGGGAGCAGCAGGTGGACCTGGCCGCTCTGCATTACATCAAGCAGGTGAAGCGCGTCAACTCAAGCTTTGCTGCGGTGGCTGCCGCGGGGGGTGGGGCGGGAGGAGTGGGCGGCGTGGGCGGCAGCAAGGATGATCTGCTGGATTGGGCCGGGCGGCTCGCTGGGCAGGGTTTGTCACGTGTGACTGCTGGTGTGAAGAATCTTTTGGCTGGGGGTAGGCAGCTGCAGCTGACCCGGGCAGTTGAAGCTCTCATGGAGGGCCGGCCGGGGCAGGATACAGATTCTTTTCTCTGCCTTGACCCGAAGGCCCCCAAGGGAGGGAGCAGCAGCACAGCAGCAGGGGGCAGCAGAGGGGCAGTGCGGGATGCAATTGTCTTTGTGATTGGAGGGGGGAACTACATGGAGTATGGGGGTTTGCAGGAGATGGCGAGGAAAGCAGGGGCGGGGAGTGGGGCGGCAGGAGCACGCACGGTGGTGTATGGGACGACTGAGATGCTGGCGGGGAGTCAGTTTGTGGAGCAGCTGTCAGAGCTGGGGAGGAAGATGGGGTACAAGGCCCCTCCCCCACCTGTGGAGTCTGTGGGGGGAGCAGCGGGGGGTGTTTCTGGAGGCCATAGGTAGGCTGTTGGGTGCGCAGCCCTTGGTATGATCCTTCTTCAGGAGCATCGTATGCTTACGCTACACCCTCCCTGTTTTACATATTCCTTCGTATACATACAATTATCATTTGGGTCTCGATCCTCGTATGGAGCATTTGACGAGCATGCCTTCCTAGAACATGGTTAGTTACACACGCCTTGCATCTGTAACCCAGTGGACCCTGCGGGAGTTTTTTATCCTGATGGTGTGTGCGTTGTCAGCACAAATGGTAACCAACCAGAAAATGCACCCTTTGGAATTGTGTTTGTCGTACGGTACTATTGTGCAACACCTGGGGAATGTTTGGCTGCTATGAATTGAAAGAAGAATGAAAACTGGTAGCGTCTAGCTGAGGGTTCCACAGTGACGAACGAGATGAACTGTTTGGTGTATTTCAATATAAACGTATGTGTCATTTAATTGGCGCAGGACTTATAGATAAGAAGAAAACTCGATTACAAGTCCCCTGAACTGCTGATGGATACCCTCGCTACACGAAGTCGATGCCACATGGCAGAGCAAGAGACTGCCACGCGGTTCTCGGTTGCGATGGGGTTCAGATTCACCATGCTCAATCCCAAGGAGAACAATACGCGGCATGGCCAAGGCCCCCCATCATCACCTATCTCGTCCCCCCAGCTCGTTCCGGCGTGGTACTGAGGATTAATTGCAGTGACCCGCGTGACAGAAACTTTGTGACTGGTCGAGCGAATTGTCGGCGAGTCAATGGCGTAACTTGCCACAATAGAACGAGCATAGGCGAAACCATTTTTCCATCTTGTGCAGGTTTCGCTAATTTGAAAGTCGGATTTGGTGAGATGGTCCTCGGGGTCGTGTACCACTTCCACGTCCACAAGTGCTTCATGGGATGAGCGCTGTAAATCGAGTCCACAGGGGATCCGTAGCTGGTCTACGGCTGGTCCGCGCTGGTCCCTCCTGGTCCGCGCGAAGCAGCTGCGGCCCAGCTGCGTTTTGGCACACGCCCTCTGAAATAACTACCTGACGTGCAATTCCATGTCACAAGCAGCACTTTCGTCCAGTCTGATTCAAAGCATTCAATTTCTGTCGCGAAGCTTGAGCGTGCCATTAGATTATCTAGTGAACGGAACGCTCAGGGATCCCGGGCTTGGCGCGTTGAGGCTTTCGCTTAGTAACTTTGAGCTTCCTTTGTGCGAGATTGCCAGTCACAATGGCGGCACAAACTGTCGTCTCCTCGCTCGCTTCGCCAGCATTCGCCGTCGCGAATGTCTCTTCGCAACAAAATGTTCAATCGCGTCTGAGCCTACTAATGGCACGTTCGGCTATGCGGATTAACCGACAGACGGCCGTCAGCCGCTGCCGGCCGTCAACTCTGACGGTGCGAGCGGCGTCTGACGGTCAAGCGGCAGCGGAGACGGCTGAACCACAGCCGGCATCGTTCGATGCGTCGCTCGTGAGCAAGAACAACGTCCTGGTGCCTGACTCGGAACTGAGCATTACCAAGGTACGCGTCATTAGCGAGAGGAGGATCACCGAATGTACACGTTGTAAGTGACACGAACCAATGTACGCGGTATAAGCAAGCAGAGGAACCACGATAGGCGTTGCGGTTGACCAGTAGCAAGCCTGAGTCATCTAGGTCAACGACTTTCTGCCCGAGTAAGCGTCACCAATGTACACGTTGCAAGCAAGCGTAGCTTCACCAGTGCACGGGTAACAAGGCAGCTACGCAATCAAGATATTCGATAATGAGGTCAACGGCGTAGCAGGCACAGCGCACTGACCCACTATAGGTCGCGTCGATAACATACCCCTTGCTAAAGCTTATCAACGTAAAGATACATATAGCACTGGGCCAATTTGATTCCGTCTTTAGCAAAGGTACCCGAGCTGAGCATCAGCAAATGCTCCACTGATTGCCGAGATCTGCGATTTACACTGAAACTTGTGACGCCTTCAAGGCGAATCAAGTCAGCAGCTGAAACGCAACCAGGCAGAACTAGTTACGTACGATTATCCAATATCGAGTCAGATTACGCCGAGCTAAGGTACTCGATTGAATGCGGATCAAGGTACTCGATAGAAGACGAACCAGATTATGTGTTTGAGGGCGAGTAGTGATTCGAGATTGAAGGAGAAGTAAAGCGCGTCTGAAAGCTAGTAAGGTACGAATGAGGCCGTGTAAAGCGTGGAGGGGGTATTATCCCTTCCCTGTTTTCTCTCACCCCTCTCCCAAATCCCCCTTTTCTCTTCGCTCTCCCCTCTCTTCCTCCTCTCCCTTCTCTCCCATTTTCTATTGTCCCTTCTCCCCACACGTCTTTCGGCACCGTCGGCCTGACAGTTGCCTTTGCTGCTCATCCAGGCTTTCCAACCAGCACACAGCGCGCCTGCTCATATCACTCTGTCATCCGTCTCTCCCCTCCCCCTCTCCCCCCCTCTCCCCCCCTCTCCCTCTGTCACTCCTCTGCAGACGTCGTTTGGCACCATCGGGCTGACGGTGGGGCTGCTGCTGCTGTCGTACGGCTTCGGCGCCTACTTCCAGTTCCTGCCGGGCTCTGAGTCCTCCGCCCTCATGCTCACCTACGGCTTCCCCACTGCGCTGATTGGATTCGCTCTCAAGGTACAAGTTCTATATATGATGTATTACATAAATGTTATGATACTATTTATTCTGGCTGATTGGCGGGGCATTCCAAGGGCTCCAAGCGGCCCTCCGTCATTCACTTCACCCATGGCTTCCATGTTTTGAGTCGACTCGAGAACGAATCCAAGTCGTGTGTCCTCATACACACCTATGGCTTCCGGCTGGCAATGATTCATTCTATATGTATCTTCTATCCGCGTCCATGTGTTTCAACATGCATGTGGTGCATGCACTGGGGGGGGTTGATAGCGCTTCCATGCTCACTGTGCTTGGCGCGCTGGTCATCATAGCCTGTCTTGTACTGTAACCCGCTACACGCCTCCGTCTCAGCATCATCAGTCTGATTGAACGTACGCCTCCATTCCTCCCCATGTGGCTTGTGCGGTACGCGGAGCTGCTCTTGAGTCGACTCAAAAGCATCATCAGCCTGACTTAACTCATGCCTCCTTTCCGCCCCTCCCCATGTGGCTCGTGCAGTATGCAGAGCTCAAGCCGGTGCCATGCACATCGTATGCTGACGCTGTCTTGTACTGGAACCCGCCACACGCCCCCACATCAGCATCATCACCTGTATTGAATTGATGCCTCCATTCCTCCCCTCCCCTTGTGCAGTATGCGGAGCTCAAGCCAGTGCCATGCACATCGTATGCTGACGCTGTGGCGCTGAGGGAGACACAGGCTACGCCCATCCTGCAGCAGGTGAGGGGGGAGTGTGCTGAGTGTGGGGTGGGTGGGCCCTTCAAGTGTGCGGTGGGGTGCTTGGCTTGCCGTGTGGCATTGAACCAAAGTCGGTGCCATGCACATCGTATGCTCGCGCTGTGGCTCTCAGGGAGGTCAGGCGACGCCCATCCTGCAGCAGATGAGGGATGCGTGTGCTGAACGTGGCTCTTAAAGCCGCGGGATGCTAGGCTTGGTGGTGCAAGTCAGTGACTGGTGTGGCCCTCTGAGGGAGACACTGCCCGCGCCCATCTTTTAGCAAGTGAGGGATGAATGCGCTGATTGTGGGCCCTTACTCTGGTCGTGGTCGCTGGACTAAAGGATGCCTTTTGGTCGCGTTCTCACATGTTTCTCTGCCTCCCCTGCTCCATGCCCCGTCCACCCCTCCGCCTGTCTACCAGGTGCGCAGTGATGTCACGCGGTTCCGCTACGGAGACGAGCAGCACCTGGAGGAGGCTCTCAAGAGAATATTTCGTTACAACCTGGTGAGATAGTAGTTTGCCACAAACAACTTGGTGCGATAGTAGTTTGCTGCAATCTTGTGATAATTGAGTCGGCCTAGATGCAAAGATACCATCATCATTTTAACCCATTCTGTGCATCCCTTCTTTCCACCCTTCCTTCCACCCTTCCTTTCCCCTTCTGACCCCCCTTCTTCTTCCCTCCCTTTCGCTCGACTCCCAACTTGCCTACGCATGGCAGTCGGGAGGCATTCAGCGCAGAAACGCACCTACACTCACCTCTATCAGCGAGCAGGTGAGCAAATAAGCAACCGCATTTTCACCTATAGCTAAACCTGTTGAAATAAGAAAGCATTTTGGAGTGTAACTCCCGTGTGTTTGTGGTGTGCTTCTGAGTATCAACGTGGTAAAGGCTCTTCCTCCCATGACTGTACCTCCTCTTTTGACCATCTTGCCTGCCCATGTCTCCCATCTATGAGGCCCCATTTTTCTCTAAACCGTTCTTGTGTATATTCTCCAAATCTCCCTCCTTTCCAGGTGTACAACGGACGGTACTCCCTGGTGCTTGTCTTCGAGGCCCCGGCTCTCTCTAAAGCGGATTTCATGGAGAGGCAGGCCAAGTTGACATCCTTCTTTGGGCCGGGCGTGCAGGCCTTGATTGGTAAGCCGGGGAGGCTACGCCTAATGGTTCATTGATTGATGATGGTGTCTGGTGACTGCACGTGGTATTGCCTAGTGGTGGCAGGTCAAGGTGGCTGTCTTTTTCGTCTGGCCATGCAGGCTTTGATTGGTGAGGGGGGGGGGTTCAAGGGAGAGAGGTAGAGGTAGGGCGCACAAGGTGGGATACGGCCGGGGCTGATGGCTGTGGTGTCCGTTCCACATGGATTCGGCCCGAGGTGGCGCTCTTCTTTGGGACGGACATGCTGGCATGCAGGCTTTGATTGGAGGGGGAGGGTAATTGGAGGGAGGTAGAGGTAGGGCGCAGAAGGATGGTGAACAGCTGAAGGTTGATGACAGCTTCTTTTTGGTCACTCGCACTCTTTCCTTTCAGTCCCTTGCACTCTTTCCTTTTGTTCCCTTGTACTCTTTCCTCTTATTCCCTCGCTCTGTTTTCTTTTATTCCCTCGCACTTTTTCCTTTTATTCCCTCGCACTCTTTCCTTTTAGTCCCTCGCACTCTTTCCTTTTAGTCCCTCGCACTCTTTCATTTTATTCCCTCACACTCTTTCCTTCTATTCCCTTTCTTGCGCACTTTTTCCTGACGCCCTCCCTTGCTCACTTCCCCACTCCCTTCCCCCCCCTTTTCTTACTCCTCACTGTTTACATCCCTCCTCCCATTGATGCCCCACACTTTCTTCCCACTCCCCCACCAATCCTACTTTACCATCCCCCCCTTCTTTTCCCACCTCGCTTGCTGCCCTGCCCTTACCTCAGCCTCCCCATCCTCCCAATTCTCTCCTTTTCTCCACCCCCCTCCCTCTTCCTCCCTGTTCCCTTCCCTCCCTCCTGTGCATCACAGAGGAGGTGGGACCCAAGACCTTCACCGTGCGCCTGGTGTCAACCTAAGCTGGCTAAACTCACCTAGTTATTTGTTTAAGTTGTGAGCAGGCAAACTCTAAGCCACAGGATAGAATCCACCTTGGCAACTGCAGGGACTAGTGTGGCTGAGGCCTGGTCGAGGGCAGTGATGCGTCATGGTCATCTATGGGACAATGCAGCTAATAACATGGCATCCAACCTCGTTAAATGCTGTACTGTTGATAGGATGGTTAGGCAACCCACTTGTGCAGTTGAAAATACCTGGGCAACCCTTCAATATATGTAATAATACCACTTGGATTGGAAAAGATGCAGGATACTAAATGTTTCCGTCCGTAGACAAGTGCATACCTACAAACAGGGCTCAGGTTTGGATTTGGCCTACTCACGATTGGCAGTGTAGCTTTTTCAAAAACCCTTATGGGCAGTGTGTACTTTTCGTTACACTGATTGAGCAGTGTAACATCAGGTTTTGAAATTTTTACCCTGCATCATCAGTGTGGTTTTTTTTCAAACACTGACAGATGTTCGCAAAGTCCTAAACTAATACAGGTACCGTAAAACCTAGGTTCAGTTTCGTGGTGTGCTGGCAAGGGAATCATTCCTAGCAGACCAATCGGACACGTCACTGCGGCCAACGCTCGTACTGCACGGAAAAAATCCTCGGTACTTGCGTGATTATCGGAAATCACGATCTGACAAATTTCGGGAAAGCGGGGTGTTACGATATGGAATGATTGAACATTCCTAAAGTAACGAATCCTTAACGCGAAGATGACTGCAGCGAGGACGAAAGACCTGTTGGAAACAATGAATCTTAAACGCTTCTGTCATGTCGAAACATCGCACCAGAAGCGAAGCAAAGTCATATCGAGACATTCGCGAGTCAACCCTTGGAGGTTGAGAGGTTGCTGGAGGTTACGCGAAAGTCAAAGGTCAGCGACCTTTGACCTGACAAGTACAGCGCGACAGCAAGGACACACAACTGACTCGCTACAGAGCAGTTGCCCGAGTCGTCACTGTATCGAACCGCAACAGCAAAAGTAGTTATTGTATCCTTTCATATTCCTTGTAATCTTATATATATCCTTGTATCTTCTTGTTTTAATCAACTTACTTTGCCCTCACATACTAGCGCAAGGTGGTTCACAAGTTCTTCATTAACGCTTCCGCTATTACAACTATTCCTACCCAGAGTTTACCCCTGCAAAGATCCTAAGGGCTTTTCTCAGCCCAACATGGTATGAGAGCAAACAGGGGAAACTCCACTACTATCAAGTCATCAGAAGCATTACAAGACATGGCAACACAGAAGGAAAGGAGCTCCTCTAACGGTTCTCCTGGCGCTACTCCTACTCCACCTCCTACCTCTGGCCTGTAGACAGAGGAAGGCACGGCAACAAAACCCAGAGCAACGTCTACCGAGACTCCTCCGAATCAACCTGCCAGCTTCGACCAGAGTATGATGGAGAAATTCTTCTCCTTCATGTCCTTCTACGAGCAGCACCAGCAGTCGGCACCTGCGCAGTCAAACAACAGCAACAACAACCATGAGGCGACTCCAATGAGTCTCGACGGCTCATCATATGCGCGCGGAAACCAGCAGCAACCCACCTTTGCTCCGTACGAACGCGGGTCCATCAGCTTCATGCCGCACCCGCAAGCTCCACCTGGACAAGAAAAACCACTGGATGCACTGCAAGTTCAGTCGCAATTCGCACACGTCTTGAAGCTGCAGACGTCAAGGCCCTTCGACGGCAAAGACTTCTTCACCTGGTCGTTTGAGTTCGAGCTCATGATGGAAGGCGCGCAGATACTCGGCTTCTTCGACGGGTCCCTGCAATACCCAACAAATGGCACACAGTATGAGAAACAGCAGTATACGTATCAGTCGATGATGGCGTATACGATTCTGCTGAGGAACGTCACACCGACTCAGCAGCAGAACATACGTTCTTACCGGGGTTACGGCAACTCCGCTGAGCTCGCGTACAGCCACCTGAAGAGCCTGTATCAAGCAACAGACAGCGTAAACCAGAGCAGGTTAATGGCGCAGTTGACAACAGTCGAAATGAAACCAGGAGAGAAAGGAATGGCGTATATCAGCCGATGTCGCGAATTGCGCGACAAGCTTCTTCGATGCGGAGGGTCGATCTCTGAAGACGCCTTCGTGACAGTCATCATTGGCGGCCTCGGTCCTCAATGGCGCGCAACAAAGGCCATCCTCCGAGCCCACGGAAGAATCTCTGAAGCAGCGCTCTGCGCCGAAATCCACGCGGAGTAGCAGGACATGGACCTGCAAGAGGAGAGGCACAAGAGAAAGACATCAGCACCGGAGTTCGCATTTCACACTCAACGGCGTTACAACAACAACAACACCCGACATCAACCGAAACCCGTACCTCCCTTCAGCCACATCTGCAAAACTTCAGGACATCCGCGCACGCACTGCCCGAATCGTCAACAGTCAAAGACTCCACTGCAGCGGCAACTACGACCTTCAAGCAGCCAAGTCACCTCAACGCAAGCGAATTCAACGAATCAGATCCAAGATTCAACGACCTCAATGGGACAAACTGCACAAGGAGGAAGAAACATCGTTAGCTGCATGGCAAGACTGAGTGACTCCTGCATCACGGAATCACCACCGCACTACTCACCAGAAGAACAACTCGACGAAACGACACCTCGCCGCGAGTCACTTCAGCCGAACCCGACATACGCCGCCATCGCCCAAAGCGAACCATCCGGGAAGGACACATGGTTCTTGGACAGTTGCTGCGGACAGCACATGTGTTCTTCAGGACGCTTCGTGCAACGAGAGTACCAGCTTCAACGAGAAGTAGTCATCACCGTCGCCAACAATCAGAACCTGCGCACACGACGACAAGGAATCGTTCAACTTCAGTCACGAGAGACAAACGTCATTCTACAGATGTCCAAGGTTTTAATTGCAGAAGGCCTCGGCTACAACTTACTCAGCGTAAGTCAGCTGATGGCGAAGAGCATCCATCTTGAAGCAGACAGCACCACCCAAGAGTTCAAGTTATACCACGGGAGAGGAGGACTTTACATCGGCAAGGCGGTCCTCAAGAACAACGTCTTCGTTCTTGACTTCGTTCCTGATCTTGGCACGGCCGACAGCGACGCCATCGTCAACTTCACCAACTGGACACACCCTCCAGATCTTGATCCAGACTTCAGTCCCGGTGGCTTCTGGTATTCACACACCATTCCTGAAACAGAAAGAACAAGAGCGTTAGCAACGATTCAACAGTCGGCAGCAGCAGAGACAACGTCGGCAGCAGCAGAGACAACGTCGGCAGCAGCAGAGACAACGACGGCAGCAGCAGAGACAACATCAGCAGCAGCAGAGACAACATCGGCAGCAGCAGAGACAACAGCAGTAGCAGCAGAAACATCAACACCAGTCGCCGGTCCTTCAACGGCACCGCCCTTCATCGACGACACGCCACCGACACCCGCGCAGCAGCTTAACCCAACACCACGAGAAGTCCACAGAAGCGCCAACGTCACCGCCGGCTTCTACTCCAACTCCGATCTGTATCAACGATCACCCGAACACCGACGAAAGCACCTGGCACGCAAGAATGGGACACCCAAGCAACACAGTGTTAAATAATACGATAAGGGCAGGAGTGCTCGACAAGGACTCACTACTACTAACTGACGGGAGAGAACTACAACGAGCACGAGGAACCTGCTTTACCTGTCCCGAAGCCGACTTACCACACCAACCGTTCCCATCTCACCACAATCCCGGGGCTCCGGTCTACGCACCTCTCGAAAAAGTGTACAGCGACATCCTGTCCAACCCCGCCCCCGGACAGAACGCGTACAACTACACCATCACGTTCATCGACGCAGCAACACGCTACGTCTGGCATCTCAACCTTCCGAGCAGGGACATGGCCTTCGAAGCCTTCGTCGCGTGGCTTCCCGTAGCAGAAAGGGAATCGGGCGCCAAGCTGAAGAGTTTCCAGTCAGACGGGGGAGGAGAGTACAACTCACAGAGGTTCAAGCAGTACCTGGCAGAAAAGGGGATCAAGAGACTCATCTCCCATCCCTACGCCCATCAACAGCAAGGTGTAGCAGAAAGAATGAACAGGACCCTACAGAACACCATGCGCAAACTGCTACGTGGCATGCGGCTACCCAACCATCAGTGGCCCGACGCAATGGACCACGCCGTGATGCTGCACAACCTGCTTTCTTCGTCCTCACTTCCGAACAACGCATCACCGCATCTACTATAGACAGGAAAATTGGGCAGCACAAAAATGTTGAGAGTTTTCGGCTGCATGGTACAGTACCGACCCCCATCCGCACGAGCAGGACGATTCTCTCAACGAGCACAGTGGGGGCTACACCTGGGCATAAAAAAACACTACAACGCATGGAAGATTTTCGACGTCGCGACAAAAGAAACAGTGGCAGCACGTGATGTCATCTTCTACGAGCGACTCACCCTGCCAACGTACCTTGTCAACCTGGCCGACAATCAAGACCCTACAGGAGGTTTCCGTGGAGACCGAGCCTTCGCCTCGGCAGAAGATGAAGCTGACTGGGACGAGCAAAATGTGGACAGAGCCTCGAAAGAAGCCGGACCTCTCCCCTACTGCTCAGTCGACGTACCGATGGACGAAGAAAATCCTCGCGAAAGTGTCAACGCCGATGTCTACTACCACTTCGCCGACAATGGTTACGTTACACCCGCTGAAGACAACACCAACGAAGCAGAACGCATAGGGCCCAACTTCGCACCTGATCCAGAAGCTGGAGACGAAGCAGTTTATCCCGAGGATCCCACACTCCCCCGCTACACACAGAGTGGGCTCCAGATACTTGGGCTCGTCACCGCGGTCCACGGCGCCACCATTCCTAAGGAGCCTGCGACAGTTCAGCAGGCTCTGGGGGGGGAGCACAAAGAAAAATGGCGCGAAGCCATGGACAAGGAGCTGAAAGCACTGGAGGAACGCAACACTTGGAAAATTGTACCTATCGGCGTAGCACGGAACAAGACCATCCTCACCGGGAAATGGGTCTTCCGCGTGAAGACGAAAGCAGATGGCACCATCGAGAAGTTCAAAGCACGATGGGTCGTGAGAGGCTTCGACCAAGAACACGGACGGGACTTCACCGAGACCTTCGCACCGGTCAGCCGACACACCTCACTTCGAATCCTGCTTGCAATCGCCGCCATGAAGAAAAAGAAGCTGCGGCAAATCGATGTCACAAATGCCTTCCTCTACGCACCTGTCGACGCTGAAATCTTCGTCGAACTACCACACGGAACCAACAGAGACCCAAACCACGTCTGCCAGATGCTCAAATCGCTTTACGGGATCAAGCAAGCCCCACGACTGTGGCAACAGTACCTGCATACTCGCCTCATCCGCATCGGCTTCAAACAGCTACCGCACGATCAAGGCATGTACCGGCTCACGAAGAACACCGACTACATTCTACTAATCGTCTACGTGGACGATCTCCTCTACATCGGGTCAACTGACGGCATCACCACCTGGTTCGAAGGGGAGCTGCAGCAAGATCTCACGCTCACGGTCTCATCTACCGTCACACAGTACCTCGGCCTCAACATCCGAGAGGAGGAAAACGCAATCTATCTCAGCGCCGGGAAGTACGCCGACACCATCGCCAAACGCTTCGCTCTCACACCGACCGCCATCTCCACGCCGTACCGCTACACGACAGGAAACAACAAGGGAAGCTCCACTCTACTTAAGCCCGCCGGCATACGCGACTACCAAAGGAAGCTGGGATGCCTCCTCTTCGCAGCCGTCACCTGCCGTCCTGACCTTTCATACTCCGCAAGCCAGCTCGCCACCTACCTCAAGAAGCCCGAAGCAGAGCATCTAGCGGAGCTTGACCGCGCTCTTCACTACCTCGTCAGCACCCCGACGATCGGCCTAACTTACTACAAGAACGCAACTGCACCGACTAAGTTAATCGGCTACGTCGACGCCGATCACGCTGGCGACTCCGACAACAGACGCTCACGCACCGGCTACATCTACCGCCTCGAACCCATCGGACCTATTTCGTGGCAGTCGAGCAAGCAAGAACTGATCGCTCTCTCATCAGCTGAAGCAGAATATATCGCACTCTGCTCAGCCACCAAAGAAGGACTTTACCTTCGCGAGCTGCTGGAAGAAGCGAAGTTAGCCGAGTTACCCAACTTCACCCTGTTCTGCGACAACCAGTCGGCAATTCGCATCGCCAACAAGAACGGCTTCGCGAACAGGACGAAACACATCGCCCTGCGCTACTTCTTCGTGAAGGACGAGATCGAGAAGGGGAGACTCGAGCTGTCATACTGCCCCACATCCGAGATGGCAGCTGACTACCTGACCAAGAAGCTCGGAAAGCAGAAATTCGAGTACTGCATGCTGCTAGACAGAGCCACGTCATCAGCAACGACACTCCAGAAGCGAAGGGGAGTGTTGGAAACAATGAATCTTAAATGCTTCTGTCATGTCGAAACATCGCACCGGAAGCGAAGCAAAGTCATATCGAGACATTCGCGAGTCAACCCTCGGAGGTTGAGAGGTTGCTGGAGGTTACGCGAAAGTCAAAGGTCAGCGACCTTTGACCTGACAAGTACAGCGCGACAGCAAGGACACACAACTGACTCGCTACAGAGCGGTTGCCCGAGTCGTCACTGTATCGAACCGCAACAGCAAAAGTAGTTATTGTATCCTTTCATATTCCTTGTAATCTTATATATATCCTTGTATCTTCTTGTTTTAATCAACTTACTTTGCCCTCACATACTAGCGCAAGGTGGTTCACAAGTTCTTCATTAACGCTTCCGCTATTACAACTATTCCTACCCAGAGTTTACCCCTGCAAAGATCCTAAGGGCTTTTCTCAGCCCAACAAGACCAAGCGACAAGACAGTTATCGAAGACAGTTACAAGCAGGAAGAATTCGAAATGAAAAGTGCGGGAAAAGTTCAAACGGTTACCGAACCGCGTACGGTTACCGAGCCGCACGGTTGGACTCCTGCATCTAGATTAGCCCTAAGGGGAATGTACCCCCTCAGAGTACATGGCTAGCTAGGACCTTTCGTATTCCACTGTATTCCTATATAAACCCTTGTACCGCATTGTATTAGTCACTTCTGTCGAGATTCAAATCTCCTTCTTCTGACAGAGTCCGTACCCGACATTACTCAACAATCTTCCGCTGCTACACCTTCGTGCGATCAACCTGAGACGATCCTATAAGACGGTTCAGATTGCATCATGGTATGAGAGCCACCTTGGATTCTTCGCATCACCATCTTTTATTCAAATTCAAAATCAAGGTGGCGTCTGGTTCGCGCTCCCGCCGGAACATGGCTGGAGGATCTGGTGGGCAAGCGGCCAACACTGCCGAACCTCCCACCAACCCAATCGCGAATTCCGCGGGAACCACCACCGTCAGCAATGCCGATCTGGAGCAACGGATCACCACGCTGGAATCTGGAATTCAAGAATTGAAGAATGACAACTCGCCAACCGCGCAACAATCCGAGCAACCGACCGCTCCAGTCAAGGAACCGAGCCCAACCAACTTCGACCTCGGCTCAAGTTCCACTGCTCCAACCGCTCCTCGCCCAAGCGACGAAGCCGTGCTCGCAGCTCAGAACAAGTTTCTAAGTATCTCCAAAATCCGCACCAGTACCGTGTTTAGCGGACGTGATTTCTACACCCGGAGCTTCGAGCTCGAGCTACTACTGCAAAACGCGCAAATTTTCTGCTACTTTGACGGAAGCTACGCTGGCCCCACCAGCGACACCGACGACGCAAAAGCGCAATACTACAACGAGTCGCTAATGGCATACAGCGTTCTCCTTCGGAACATGGTGCCGTCCGAACAGCTCGGCATCCGCCCCTACAAAAATTTCCCAGCTCCTGCCCTCGCCGCTTGGAACTACATCAATAAAACTTATCAACCTAAGGACTCTGTTTCATCCAGCCGCCTACTTCAAGAACCCATGGATTTTAATCAAGAAAAGGGGACGCGCCGCGAACAAATCGCCTTCTTTTCCGATCGCGATCATCGAAGGAATCGTGACGCACGACCCCGACAATACTACTGCAAGAACTGCAAGGCCTTCGGTCATTCTACCGAACGATGCCGATCCGGACCACGCAACAACTCCGCATCGCGCAACCACTCTGCTCAACAGCAAGACCATACGCGCCAGGCTAATCGACCGTCTCCGGACCATCGGTTCGCCCCGCGCCAACCACTGCAAACAGACCCGCAACGGCAGCCACAGAACAACACTGTCCACCACGTCATGGGAAACATGGCGATGCGCGTTCGTCGCCGCACTCGGCGCACAAACCGGCGACACCTCCGCTACTTCTCTCCGCCTCCGCCCGGACAGGAGGTCGAGTTCAATCCGTACAACAATCCGTTCGCACAAGATGGAAAATTCGTCTCCGACGAAAACGAGCAAGACTGGAACCTGCCCACACCGCTGCTGGAGTCACCGCCTTACGACGAGGATTTCCTCACCTCACCCTCCATCACCACCTACTTTTTCGGCCACAACATTGACACTCGCCCCCTCGACAACTATGTCGCTGTCGGCAACAGGCGCATTCCATTCCGCAACACGCCGAACCTCGCGCTCTCGGCCCAGCGCCGCGGAGACTGCTACAACACATGGTTCCTCGACAGCTGCTGCGGAGAACATATGGTCGGCTCCAACCGCTACATCTCCAACGCCTACTCTATCCCCGAACCAACGATCATCACCGTTGCAAACGCGCAGCAGCTTCACGCCCGAGCATGCGACATTGTCGTTCTCAAAGCACGCGACAGCGACATTCACATCACCCTCAATGATGGTCTCATCATACGCGATCTTCAGTACAACCTGCTTTCCTACGATCAGCTGGTCCAAAGTGGAGTCCTCATGTGCACCGACCCCGAGACACACGGAATCATCATGCACTGGAAAGACTACTGCACACCGAACAGCACACCACGATACATCGGCAGAGCTTATTCCGAAGATGGCGTGTACATCCTCGACTTTGACATCCCCGATTGCAGTGCCGACTCAGGTTACCTCATCGATCTCCTTCCACAGGACGTGGCATGGTCAAACAAACCAACCCACCCTGACGGCCGCCCCTCGGTCAAGCATCACGCTCACCCGCGAGAAATCGACCTCCACGCCCCTGGCCCTGATGGACTCTGCTGCAACTGCCGCACACCAACTGTTTCATCTACTGACGACAGAGCACAGCACCCACAACCCCAAAGGACTCCCTCGCCCGACAAAGGGAAGAACGCAGCATACGAAGGAGAATCCTCCGCCGCAGCCGCACAACGACTCGCCGCCGCAGCAACAACCACAGCCCCTGCCGCAGAGGAACCTTCCGCACCAACCTCATCCATAACCACTACCCCCCCTCCTCGCGTCCTGGACATCGTCGAGGAAGCCGAATGGCAGTCCCCTCACCCAACAGGCATGAAAGATGGAGAACTCGCTGCAGCACTCACCGTGTTTCAGCACCGCCGAACTCGAGCCGACCCCACTGTCCATGATCGCCTCGATCTCCTCACCCGCTACATCGGCCCTGGCGTGTTCGACGCAAACAACAATGCACTACCCCTGACCTGGGAAAGATATCATGTCGACCACCCATGGTCTCACCGCACAATGAAAACGGAGGAATTTCAGCGGCACGAAGAAGAAGAGAGACGCCGACGCGCGGATGACAAGGCCAAAGCAGCAGCAGCAACAACAACTACTGGAGGATAGGGAAACGTCAACTGTCGGATCTGGATGGGGAGCATCCGCGCCAACCTGGGGAACACCTCCTCACGAGGAGGAGGAACCAATCGAAGAAGAAATCGCGCGCGCCGAAGCCGAAGCTGCCGCAGAAGCCGCTGGCCCCTACGGCTCACCTCACCCTCTCAGCATTCCCCCCTCACAGGCCACACCTAGAAACTCCTGGGCCTCATCAGCGGACTCTCGACCACCCACCGACCGCGACACCATACTACCATACCGCACCTATCCCCAGAGCCCCCTACTCACTGAATCCACCCCCATCGGCCCTACAGACCCATCCCCACCGACAGCTCCTCACAACTTACCGCATCACCACATGCCTCGTCCACACCTTCCTGAAGAAACAGCAGACACAGGTGACGCACCCACTGATCCCACTGCTCGTGAAATCATCCTTGCACTTGGACTATCCATCTCACCACAGCCAATCCCCGAACCAACACCCACCGATCTCACCACACTCATCGCCTTCTACGCCCGCTCTCCTGCCATCCGCGCATAGCGCGACCTCTGGCACAAACGCCTCGGCCATCCCTCCCAGGAGGTCCTCAACAACTGCATTCGCGCACAGGTTTTCTGCCTGGCACACTGCTCCGCCCAGACGAAACCCCGCTCACCGTCTCCACTACTCAGCGCACCGACTGCCACATCTGCCCCGAAGCGGCTCTGACCCATCAGCCCTTCAAGCTCCTCGAGCCTGGCACAAACCGCTATGAAAAACTTCAGAAGGTCTACAGCGAATTCCTCGTTCTCACTCAGACTGGCATCAACGGCGAAGAATACACCCTCACCTTCGTCGACGCTCACTCTCGCTTCGTCTGGGTGGCCAACGTCTCCCACAGGAGCAAGGCGTTCAACGTCTTCAAGGTCTGGCACGCCAACGCCGAAACCCAGTCGGGCTGCACCCTCAAGATCTGACAAACAGACTGCGCAGCCGAATTCAAGAGCGACAAGTTTGCAGACTACATCGCAGACAAAGGCATCGTGCACATGCTCTCCCTACCTTACGCGCACCTCCAGCAAGGCGTCGCAGAACACACCAACCGCACGCTCATGACGAAGGTCCGCGCAGCTTCTTCACTCCCGACGACGAAGCCAGCACTAGCGGATCAAGACCCCACGAACCCTCACCCCGGCCCCCGCCCATGGAGCGATGAGGACGACGACGAGGACAGCGCTCCCGTCGACCCCTCGCGGGATTCCCTGCTTAGCCCAACACCATCCAACGACCACGGCTCAGGTGATGACGTCGTGGAGGTCACCAGCGACCAACGCCACAGCTCCGGCGTCTCCGGCCTTTACATCCTCGGCCTCCACACAGCCGTTTCCCACCCACCCAAGGCGGTTGAACCCAAAACCCCACGACAGGCGCTCACCGGCCCTTACGCCAAGAAATGGCGCGCCGCGATGGACGCCGAAGTTGCCGCTCTCGAAGCTCGTGACACTTGGGTCCTCGTCAATCGCGCATGAAGAGGAGACGCGTCCTCTCAGGAAAATGGATCTTCCGCGTCAAAACCGCCGCCGATGGCACCATCAAACGCTTCAAAGCCCGCTGGGTCGTTCGCGGCTTCGACCAACGCCATGGCGTGGACTTCGATCAAGCCCTCGCTCCCGTCAGCCGCCACACCTCCGTTCGCATCCTCCTCGCCATCGCAGCCGCAAAGCATCTCCCCCTTTGCCTTCCTCTACGCCCCCGTCGACGCGCTTATCTTCGTCGAACAACCACATACCTACGGCGATGGCGACAACCGCGTGTGTCAACTCCGCAAATTTCTCTACGGCATCAAACAGGCACCGCGCCTCTGGCAGCAACACCTTCACCAAATCCTCCTAGACATCGGCTTCGCTCAACTGCCCCACAACCCTGGCATGTATCGTCTGCACTACCGCGGAGACTACATCCTTCTCACGGCTTACGTGGATGACCTGCTCTACACCGGCACCAGCAACATCCTCCTCGAGCAATTCGAGAAGAACCTCAGCAACCGCGTTGAGATCACCAGCAACAGCTCTGTCACCCAATTTCTGGGACTCAACATTACCTATGCTGACGACGCCATCCACCTCTCCGCCGCAAAGTACGTCGACATTCTCTCCACCAAATTCAACATCAAACCAGCCAACCTCTCAACTCCTTATCGTACCCCGGCGACCACTTCCACCATCATCACCAAACATCGACTGTACCAGCAGCAACTCGGTTGCCTTCTCTTCGCCGCTGTAACGTGCAGGCCTGACTTGTCTTACATCGCGAGCCAACTCGCTCAGTATGCGAAGCGGCCTGAAGGGGAGCACATGCTGGACTTACAGCGCGCCCTCCAATACTTCATCTCCATACCTCACATCGGACTCACCTACTCCACCCTCGCGACTCGCTCATTCAACCTCGTTGGATACGTGGACGCAGATCATGCCGCCGATCCTGGAAATCGACGGTCCCGAACCGGCTTCCTCTTCCGCCTCGAGCCAACAGGCCCCATCTCCTGGAATTGCCAGAAGCAGGAAATGGTAGCGCTCTCCTCCGCCGAAGCTGAGTTTATCGCCGCCACGTCAGCCGTTCGCGAAGGTCTCTACCTTCAGGAACTACTCCAGGAGGCGAAAATTGCGACATCCGCTAGCTTCAAACTGAACTGCAATAACCAAAGCGTGATCAAGATTGCGAACAAGCCTGGCTTTGTCAACCGCACCAAGCACATTGCGCTCCGTTACTTCTTCGTCAAAGACGAAGTTGACAAGGGCAAAGTCATCTTGACTTACTGCCCCACTGGTGACATGGCAGCTGACTTCCTTGCCAAGAAACTACCACGTCAGCAGTACCACCACTGCGGAACCATCTGCGGTATAACAAAATGCGTCAAGACTTCGCCACTCCAGGGTTACCGAACCGCGTAAGGTTACCGAGCCGCACGGTTGCAATCCTGCATCTAGATTAGCCCTAAGGGGAATGTACCCCCTCAGAGTACATGGCTAGCTAGGACCTTTCGTATTCCACTGTATTCCTATATAAACCCTTGTACCGCATTGTATTAGTCACTTCTGTCGAGATTCAAATCTCCTTCTTCTGACAGAGTCCGTACCCGACATTACTCAACAATCTTCCGCTGCTACACCTTCGTGCGATCAACCTGAGACGATCCTATAAGACGGTTCAGATTGCATCAAGGGGGAGGGGGGGGAAGGGGGGGGGGTTGTACGCTCTTCCCCAAGGCATTAGTGTGGCCTGGCCTACGTCGATACACTTACATATCAGTGTAACACTAACTCCTCAGGTACACTTTTAGGGTAGGATGTTTTCAATGTTGGCCAGGGCACCCAGCAATCTTCAGTTGGCGTGCGGTCCTTCCAGCGAACGAGGAACTCGATCCTCCTGGTGCCTGTGGGGTGTCAAATCCGATGGCTCATAATGTTTTCGGGCTCAATGATCGTCTCTGATGCAAGGCAAGTCATAAATGGTGGGCGGTGGCGAGGCAGTTGCCTTGCGATTGAAGTGTACGAGCAAAGCAGGCTGACGTGGAATGATGGGCTGATGTACTAGTTCGTCGGCGACAGTAAGTGGGCAGTAACTGGGGTGATCATGTGGCTAATTTGGAATGGTCCATAGTAACGCGGTCGCAATCTCGGTATGATGGGCAGTCTTAAGTTGTGTTTGTCGAGCAGTATGTAATCCCCTGACTTGTATGTTACAGGGCGGCGCTGGCGGCCATCATTTTTCTTCGTGACAATGTTGGCTTTTTATATTGCATCTTCGGCTTTGGTTCGGGAAACTCGCAGGATTTTGGCAAACTGTTGTGCGCGTGGTGTTGGGTTGTCCAAACTCGTCGTTATGGGCACTAATGGATGTTGCCCATAGTTCCGATAAAACGGGGACTGCTGCGTCATCGCTACTCCCATGTTGTCGCGTCGTTGCACGTGGTACGACTCAACTGCTCCATGGTCTGGTTTGTCTGCTCCTTTTGACCTTCGGTCTCGAGGTAGTACGACGAAATGAACTCTAGCCGCGTCTTGAATTGCTCCAAGAGATTCTTCCAGAAGTTGCTTGTAAACTTCATATCGCGGTCGCTAATTATCCCGGCTGGTATCTCGTGTAGTCGAACGACAGTTGCGATGAACAGGCGAGCAAATTCTTCGGATGAGATCGATTTCCTACGTGCAGCAAAGTGAGCCATTTTTGTCAGTCTGTCAACAGCAAGCATAACCGCGTCGTTACCCCCAGGGCTCGAAGGAACTCCATGAAAAAAATCCATGGTAACCTGCTGCCAGGCGCGCTCGGGCGATGTGATCGGCTGCAACTGACTGCCTTTCCTTTTCGCAAGCTCTTCATCGCCTGACACGTAACACACGACCCCACGTGGTGCTGTACATCGGCCAACAGCTCCGCTGCAGATGCTGTCGCGTTTTTTTTTTTTTTTTTCGACCCCGGAATGACCCGAGTTAACCCCGTCGTGTGCCTCCTGCAGTAGCAGTGTCAGAATGTTGTATTTGTCTAGCCTGCAGTGGGGTACTCTATAGCGAGTACAGCCCAATCTAGGGTTTGCTATTTGTATCTCAACTGCTGCTAGTCCAAACCCTCTTTCTGCTTCTAAACTTTTCCTACTACTTTCGACATGCTATCAGAGCAGGTCGACCCTCCTGGGTCGATCCTGTGGGTGGGCCCACCACCTAAGCCTTCCGCTGCTACTGCTACTGCTACTGCTACTCTGTGTGTCGCACGCCCCGTGGCGTGCGACGGATTTTTTATCCCGCCGTGCGCCCCGAGGTGCGCGGCGGTTTTCTGCCCGCCGTGCGCCCCGTGGCGCGCGGCGGTTTCCTGCCGTGGGGAGCCCGCGCGCGCCCCGCCCGTCCGTTGCGGCGCCCTGGGGAGCACGCGAGCGCCCCGCCCGTTCGTCGCGGCGCCCTCGGGAGCCCGCGCGCGCCCCGCCCGTCCGTCGCGGCGCCCTGGGGAGCACGCGAGCGCCCCGCCCGTTCGTCGCGGCGCCCTGGGGAGCCCGCGCGCGCCCCGCTCGTTCGTCGCGGCGCCCTGGGGAGCCCGCGTGCGCCCCGCTCGTTCGTCGCGGCGCCTTGGGGAGCCCGCACGCGCCCCGCCAGTCCGTCGCGGCGCCCTGGGGAGCCGCACGCGTCCCCCCCCGCCAGTCCGCCGCGGCGCTCCGCGCGCGTCACTTCCCTCCCCCCGCCCCGTCCGTCCGTTTTGGCGCCCTGGGGTTGCGCGCGGTCCCCCTCTCGCCGTCCCCCGTGCTCCTGCCCCTCTCCCACCCGTTGTAGGGTTTGGGGATGTGAAGTGTGGGGGTGGCGGGTGTGGGGGTGCCGGTTGTGTGCCCCGTCCCCTCCTTCTCCTCCTCCTCCGTCTCCCGCTGCTGCAGCTGCCGCTCAGGGGGGTGGGTGTGTGGGGAGCCGACGGAGTGGTACTAGGGGGGTGAAAGGGGAGTGGAGCTAGGGGCGAAGCAGGGGGTGTGTGTCGAGGGGTGTGGGACTGTTGGGGGAGGTTGAGCGGAGGCCGCCGTCGTGTCGTCTGCAGCGCCTGTATTCCGGGGTTCTGATAGCCACCGGTAGCTCAGAGAGCCGGTTGCACCTGTCGCCCGTGGGTCCGTTGCTCCTGTCGCTGCTGATCAGACGCAGAGCCTGTTACTCCTGTATTCCGGGGCCCTTGCTCCCGGTAGCCACTAGAGCTGCACCAGAGCCGTCTGTTGCCCGTGTGTCTGCAGCTTCAGTCGTCGCCTCCACTCTTCTCTCCTCTCGCCAGCCCTCCTCCTCCTCACTTGCCCTCTGTGACTGCCTCTAGCTTTGCTCATAAAATGTGAACTACTATTATGACTGCTTGTTGTGCTGATTACACCCCACTTTGGCTATGGGGGTGTGTCAGAATGTTGTATTTGTCTAGCCTGCAGTGGGGTACTCTATAGCGAGTACAGCCCAATCTAGGGTTTGCTATTTGTATCTCAACTGCTGCTAGTCCAAACCATCTGATGGGGCAAGTCCAAGTTGCGTATGTCGAGAAGCACCTGATCTCCAACTGCAATAAAGTGATTTCATTGCTGTCGATCGGCATGCTTCTTCTTCGAGTTCTCCATCGTGGTGAGACGCCGCTGAGTCTTCTCCCATAGCTGCTGCATGGTGGTGACGAAGTCGTTTGCGGTAGACATGTGCTGCTATGGTTGGCTAATGTGGTGTAAGTGGTTCCCGTCCGTAGCATAGGAAGGATGAAGATTTCTGTGTGGTCGCATGTGAAGCGTTGTGATAAGTGAAATCAAGCATCGATAACTGTGGATCCTAGTGGCTAATGTCGTCTTTGCAAGCTGTGTGCAGTAACTGTTCAGCTACCCGGTTGAGTCGCTCTGTCTGCCCGTCAGTCTTGGGGTGGTACACTGAAGACATCACAAGATTTGTCCCCAACAAACCCATGAGTTCCCTCCAAAACTTACTAGTGAATTTTGGGTCTCTGTCTGAGATGAGTGTAGCGGGGATGCCGTGGATGGTGATGATGCAGTCGAAGAAGAGGCGAGCAGTTGCTTCACCTATAGCTGTGGCGTTGGTCGGAGTGTACCATTTTAGAGAACTTGTCGATCACCACGAGTATAGCATCATGCCCTCGTGAGGTCGAAGGAAGCCCAGTAATGAAGTCTAGGCTAACGACTTGCCATGGCTGCTATAGTACGAGTAGAGGCTGAAATGAACCTACTTTTCTTTGCTTGCTACTTTTCATCCGCAAACACATGTCGCATGAGGTGGCGAGCCGCTGGACGTCTACCGGGGCCAGTAGTGATACTTTGCTATTCCCGCTAACGTCTTGTTACTCCTGTAATGTCCCGCGTATGTTACGTCGTGAAACTCCTCCAATAAAATCTGTCGGAGCGGGGCATAGTTCGGTACCCAAATCTTTCCCGAACCCTTCCTTACCGCTTAGTCTTTCTTCCACTGAAACAATCTCTGCATCCGTCGAGTTGGATGCCTGCTACATGTCTAGGCCAACTCAACGAGTCTGATTTGTTGTGTAGCCCTGGCTTGTAGATGATGTCGTAGTGGAAGTGTGTTTCCAGGAAGTCCACCACCAGACCTGTCGTCATGAAAGCGTAGGCTGCAACTTGAGGTATTTGAGGCTGCAGTGGTTAGTGTAGACTGTAGTCTTGGCTCCCTCTAGGTAAGACCTCCACGCCTTTAAGGCTGTGACTATTGCTACCCACACGATGAGGCTGACGTGGCAGATGATGCAGATGCAATGGGCATCACACCATTTCAGTCCTTTCACAACATCCTCCTTACAAGCCCAGTCCAGACTCCAACGTTCATACTCATTTCCGTTTTTTATCCAGACGATACAACTCGTGAAGCCCACAACTACAACGGCACAGCGCGCCAAGACCCGGATGCCGAGTTACCACAGCCGAACCCCTTGCAAGACACCATCCGCAACGGCCACGACAGCGACGACGACACTGTCAAACCACACACGACTACGACTACAATCGCCTCACCTACGCAGACACCAACGAAACCAGCCTCCGCATCCTTGGGCTTGCAGTCGCAGTTCGCCACACTTCACCCAAGGAACCTACCACTGTGCGCCAAGCTCTGTCCGGACCCGACAACAAAAAATGGAAGACAATCATGGCAGCAGGAGTAGCAGCACTGAAGCACTGCGAGACTTGGAAGCTTGTTCCCCAATCATCCGCAAAGGGGAGAAAGATTCCCAGCAGCAAATGGAACTTCCGGATTGAAACGCGCGCAGACGGCTCAATTAACAAGTAAAAAGAATGATGGGTGGTGCGGGGTTTCGAGCAGACTTGCCTGGTGGATTATGATCAGACATTTGCACCCGTCGGATGGCACACCTCTGTGCGGTTTTTCATCTGCATTGCAGCCGTCAAGCAGCGTCAGCTCCGACAAATCGACGTTGGGAGTGCGTTCTTATACGCGCTCGTCGATGCTATTATCTTTGTCGAGCAACCACACGCCTTCAAAGAAAGCGACGATGTCGTCTGCCTCCTCCAAAAATCCCTTTATTGGATAAAGCAAGCACCACGGCTATGGCATGACCAAGGCATGTACAGTAAGGAGTCCTGCGGCAAATTCATCCTCCTTGTCACGTACGTCGATGATCTTATCTACATCGGCGACGACACGGAGCTGTTCGACCAATTCGAAGAGAAGATTAAAAAGAAACTGGAGGCGACCATCAACCAAAACGTCACTCAATTTCTGGGTCTCAAGATAATCTAGTTCACCACCTCCATCCATCTTTCCGCCGCCAAGTACGCGGAAACACTTCGAAGAAAATCGCGATCGCTCAATCAACCTCACCACACCCTTTGGCACTCCTCCTCCTAATCACGAACTTGATATCACATTGCTCTCCATCGAAGACCATCGGCTCTATTAGCAGAAACTGGGGTGCCTACTGTTCGCCGCCGTCACGTGCCGGCCCGATCTCTCCTACATCTCAAGCCAGCTCGCACAGTAGCTGCATTGACCTGAAGGGGAGAATCAGCTAGACCAATGTCAAGCACTCCAATACTTCATCTCTACTCCTGACGTCGGGCTCACTTACGTGGCTAACTAAACAGCTACCATACAGCTTCACGGCTACATAGACACGGACCATGCAGGAGATTTTGACAACAGGCGTTCCCACACAGACTTGATTTTCCAACTCCAACCTGCGGGACTCGTCGTGGAACTCCCAGAAGCAGGAGCTCATCGTTCTCTCGTCAACCGTAGCTGAACTCATTGCCGCCAGCGCAGCTGTTCGCGAAAGGGCTCTACTTCATGGAGCTCTTACAGGAAGCGAAAGTGATGATGAACGAGCACTTTACGTTACTCTGCAACAACCACCACGCGATCAAAATCGTGAACAAGCTTGGCTTCGTTAATCGCACAAATCACGTCCCACTCCATTGCTACTTCGCTAGGGACGAAATCCATTAAGTCAAGGTCAAACTCACGAATTGCCCAATCAGTTACATGGCAGCAGTTTTCTTGACCAAGAAGCTGCCGCGTCAGAAGTTTAAGCACTGCTTCAACCTCTACGGGATCTTGAAGAAATCCCCCGAGGCTCACCTTTAGGAATAAAGGGGAGTGTTGGAATAACTGAAGGTTATGATAGCATTCCCGAAGGCTTCACGTAGCGCATCGCTTCATAGCGAAGCTCTGCACCAGTACTATCAACGCGTCAAGCTCGTATAGAGCACGCAACAGCTCGAGAGTCACCCAAAAGTCAACAGTCGCTGGGAAGTCAACGGTCGCGGTGACTGTTCTGTTAAACTGTATTATGCTTGTAGGCTGTAGTGGGGTAGCCAATATGGGGTACAACCCCAACTAGGGTTTCCTATTTGTACCCTTGCTTCTTTCAATCCAACCATTCTTGCCTAGTTATCGTGACTTGGTATTCAGAGCAGGAGGTCCCTAGGACCTACCGACCGTTTTTTAAGGGCCCACCACCGCTCGCATGCGGTTACCACGCTACCCCGTGCCCTAGCCTCGTAGCGCCCTCGTGCGCCCTCGTTAGCGCCCTCGCGCGCCCCTCGTTAGCGCCCTCGCGCACCCTCGTTAGCGCCCTCGCGCGCCCCTTCGTTAGCGCCCTCGCGCGCCCCTTGCTAGCGCCCTCGCGCGCCCCTTCACTAGCGCCCTCGCGCGCCCCTCGCCGAGCCGCCCGCTCGCAGCCCGCCCGCCCGCTCGCTGCCCGCTTCGCGGCCCGCTCGCTACGCAGCCCGCCCGCCCGCTCGCTGCCCGCTTCGCGGCCCGCCCGCTTCGCAGCCCGCTCGCTCGCTGCCCGCTTCGCGGCCCGCCCGCTTCGCAGCCCGCTCGCTCGCTGCCCGCTTCGCGGCCCGCCCACTTCGCAGCCCGCCCGCCCGCTCGCTGCCCGCTTCGCGGCCCGCCCGCTTCGCAGCCCGCTCGCCCCGCTGCCCGCTTCGCGGCCCGCCCACTTCGCAGCCCGCCCGCCCGCTAGCTGCCCACTTCGCGGCCCGCCCGCATCGCAGCCCGCTCGCCCCGCTGCCCGCTTCGCAGCCCGCCCGCCCGCCCGCTGCCCGCTTCGCGGCCCGCCCGCCTCGCAGCGTCGCCCGCCCGCCGTGCTGCCCGCTTGCAGCGCCGCCTGCCCGCCGCGCTGCCCGCTTCCCGGCCCGTCCGCCGCGCTGCCCGCTCGCAGCGTTGCCCTACCGTCGCGCTGACCGCTTGCAGCGCCGCCTGCCCGTAGCGCCAGCCTCGCCCGCTGCTCTCTATCCGTGCACAGTCGCCTTCCCCTGCTGCGGCAGCTTGCGTTACTCTGTCACACTGTCGCTATGGCTTCCATCCGCGTGCTGTCGTTCGATGCTGAGGGCCGCCCTGTGCGGTTCACCGCTTGGCTAGATGACCTGCAGCTGTTCCTCCTGAGCGATAGCAAGGAGCATGTGTCGCTCTATGATTACGCGTCTGGTGCTGCGCCTGCCCCTCCTGCCACAGCTGAGCTTAGTGTTCGTTCCCACTGGCAGACTCGTGACGCAGCTGCTCGCCTAGCCATTCGCAGTCACCTGCCGTTAGCTGAGCTAGAGCATTTTGGCGACTGCAAATCCGCTAAGGCCCTGTACGACGCTGTCGTCGCTCGCTACTCCTCGCCTGCCACAGCCGAGCTTAGCCGCCTCATGCTGCCGTACCTGTTCCCCGATCTGTCCACCTTTACTACAGTCGCCGATCTTATCACCCACCTTCGCACTAGTGATGCTCGCCTGCGTGCCGCCCTTCCCACCGAGTTCTGCGCTAAGAACCCCCCTCCACTGTACTGGACACTCCACTTCATAGTCACCCGTCTCCCTGACACCCTCCGCTCAGTTCGAGACCACTTCCTTGCTCGCTGTCCCACTGAGCTCACAGTCGCCCTCCTAGAGGAGCACCTGCTCGCGGCCGAAAAGAGCATTGTAGCTGTAGGTGCTGCTCGTGGCGCTCCTCGCACCCCCATCTTTGAGGGGTGTTCTCCCTCTCCCCTCGCTCCCTCCTACGCTGCTGCTGCTGCTGTTGACTTCCTTGGTGCTGAGTCTGTTGGCGCTGCTTCTACTCCTGGTGGGAGGCGCCGCACCGGCAAGGGCAAGGGGGGCAAAAGTGGTGGTGGTGGCACTGGGGGGGGAGGAGGTGGGGGAGGTGGGGGGGGAGGCGGTGCTGGAGGGAGCGGTGGCGGGAGCGCTGGTGGGAGTGGGGTCGGTGGTGGAGACGGGGGCGGCGGAGGAAGCAGTGGCAGTAGTGGCGGCGGCGGCGGTGGCGGCGGTGGCGGTGGTGGCGGTGGTGGCGGTGGCGGTCGGAGCGGTGGTAGTGGTGGCGGCGGAGGTCGGAGTGGAGGCACTGGCTCGGGCCAGAGCTCCCAGCAGCAGCAGCGTCCCCAGACGACCCAGCAGCTTCGTGAGTGGCTTGCTCAGCGTGGGACGTCGGGGGCCAGTGCCCGCTGTTCTTATGTCATTCGCACAGGTGACCGCAAGGGACAGACGTGTGGGAGGTTCCACACCCCGTACCGCTGCTTCTCCCGCCTTGACGACGCTTGGCGTGAGGAGATGGGTGCGGATGTTGAGCGCCCCCGCTGGGCTGAGCTCATGAGGGCTGGTGTTGATGTCTTTGCTCTTGACTATGATGCTATTATTGCTGCCATGTATGCATTGACTGTTAGTGCCGAGGGAGACTGTTACTTGTGTGTGCCGCCTGACCCAGGTATAGAGCCCGCTGCCCTGGGTACTAGTGAGTCTGCTCTCTCTGGTATGGTGCCCCCTGTACTTGCTCCCCCCAGTGCTGTCCTGGCTGGTTTCGAGTCTGCTCTCTCAGGTACAGCACCCACAGAGACTCCTCTCTCAGGTACCGCACCGGCTGAGGCCTGTCACACCTTCACCCTTGACTCAGGTGCTTCCCGTTGCTTCTTCCGTGACAGTACTGAGCTCACACCGCTTCCTGCACCGGTCCCAGTCTCCTTGGCTGACCCCTCTGGGGGCCCAGTCCTTGCCCAGTCCACCACTGTCCTCCCTTGTCCGGCGGTTCCGTCTGGCTCGTTGTCGGGTTTCCACCTCCCCTCGTTCTCGACGAACCTGGTGAGCAACGCTGTCCTCCAGGATCAGTGGGTTGACACCTTTACCCCTGGCGGACAGCGTGTGGCGATCTGCACGTGCTCCAGGACCGGCCGTCACCTGGCTACGTTCACCCGTCGGCCGGGGTCGAGTCTCTACACACTGACCACTGCGTCTCCCCAGGTAGCTGCTGTCGGTCAGGTGTCTGCGTCAGGTCTGGTGGCCCACGCCTGTGAGTCTCGTTCCCTGTCGCACCAGACTCTTCTCTGGCACCACCGCCTGGGTCACCCCTCCTTGCCACGCCTTCGTGGCATGCACCGTCGCCTCCTTGTGTCCGGTCTTCCCAGGTCCCTCCCTCCCCTCCCTGCCTCGCCTGCGCCGCCTTGCCTTCCTTGCGTCGAGGGGCGGCAGCGCGCCGCCCCTCACTCCTCCTCGTTCCCCCCGACAGAGGCTCCTCTGGAGACCCTCCACCTGGACGTGTGGGGCCCAGCCCGCGTTCGTGGTCAGGGCGGTGAGCGGTACTTTTTGCTGGTTGTCGACGACTACTCGCGTTACACCACGGTCTTCCCCTTGCGCACCAAGGGTGAGGTCCCTGCTGTTCTGATCCCTTGGATCCGCACGGTTCGTCTCCAGCTCCGCCGCCGTTTCCGGACGGATCTTCCTGTCCTGCGTCTGCACTCTGACAGAGGTGGTGAGTTTTCCTCCGATCTCTTGAGGACCTTCTGTCAGGCGGAGGGCATCGAGCAGACCTTCACGCTTCCGGACTCCCCACAGCAGAATGGGGTTGCTGAGCGCCGCATTGGCCTGGTCATGGAGGTCGCTCGTACCTCCTTGGTCCACGCGGCGGCTCCCCATTTTCTGTGGCCGTTTGCTGTCCGGTACGCCGCGCATCAGCTCAACCTCTGGCCCCGTGTCTCCTTGCCGGAGACCTCGCCCACACTGCGTTGGACGGGGGAGGTTGGCGATGCGTCGCGCTTCCGGGTGTGGGGTGCTCGTGCCCTTGTCCGCGATACGTCCGCGGACAAGCTCTCCTCCCGCACGCTTCCCTGTGTCTTCCTTGGCTTTGTCCCTGACGCGCCTGGCTGGCAGTTTTACCACCCCACCTCGCGCCGGGTCTTCGCCTCTCAGGATGTCACCTTTGACGAGTCGGTCCCTTTTTACCGTCTCTTCCCCTACCGCACTGCCCCCCTCCCTCCCCCGCCGCTTTTCCTTGCTCCTGGTCCCCCTCCGGTAGACCCCCTTCCCCCTCAGGGTCCTGCTCCTTCAGGTGTCTCTCAGGTAGACCCTCCTCCCGTCGCTGAGCCTGTCGAGGTCACAGGTGACTCAGGTGCTGCTGCGGGTGGTGCTGCTGGGAGTGCTGAGCCTGGGGGTGCTGAGCCTGGGGGTGCTGGGCCTGGGGGTGCTGGGGCTGCAGGTGCTGGGACTGAGGGTGCTGGAGTTGAGGGTACGGTGCCTGAGAGTATGGAGCCTGGGGGTGCTGCGCCTGGGGGTGCTGAGCCTGCGGGTGCGGGGCCTGGGAGTGCTGGGACTGCGGGTGCTGGAGCTGAGGGTACTGTGCCTGAGAGTTTGCCGCCTGGGGGTGCTGCGACTGGGGGTGCTGAGCCTGCGGGTACTGAGCCTGGGGGTGCTGCTACTGAGCCTACGGAGCCTCGGGTTACTGCGTCTGGGGGTGCTCCGGTTCGGGGTGCTGAGCAGTCTCTCACACCGCAGCAGCTTCGCGACTGGTACGTCCGACGCTTTCGCCGTCCTAGTGGCTCGGCTGGAGTTTGGGGTGCTGGAGCTGCTCGTCCTGGGGGTGCTCGTACTGGGGGTACTGGAGCTGCCGGGACTGGCTGTTCTGGGAGCACTGTGACTGGAGCTGCTGGAGCTGGGGACTCTGGCGCTGGCGGTGCTAGCGGAGTTGGAGCTGCCGACTCTGGGGGTGGCGCTGCTGCTGGTGCTGCGGACCCACCTGGTGGAGCTGCTGCTGGTGCTGAGGAGTCGGACGGTGGAGCTGCTGCTGGAGCTGGGGACCCGGCCGGTGGAGCTGCTGCTGGTGCTGTGGACCCGGACGCTGGAGCTGCTACTGGTGCTGAGGACCCGGCCGCTGGAGTCCCGTCTGCTTCTGGAGACGCTGCGCGGCCGCGACCGTACTTCGTACCGCTCCTTCAGCAGGTTCTTGGGCAGGCTCCTCCTCCTTGTCCTCCTCCCTCCGTAGAGTGTCCTCCGCCTGTCCAGCCGCAGTCACAGTTACCGCCTGCCTCGCCTCTCCCTGCTCCCTCTCCTTATACTGGTCCCACAGGAGGTCTTACAGAGCGTCGTGAGCCTGAGTCTCGTCCTGCGTCGCCTGTTCGTCCTGCTCGCACTGGTAGTCGTGTCCGTCGTGAGCGTCCTCCTCCTGTCCCAGGCACTCACTACATGACTCTGCGTCCGTCTACTGCTCCTCGGCGTGTCCCTCTACCGTCTCCTCCTGCGTCCTCTTTGCCTGCCGTTCCGGACCCTGAGTCTGACCGGTATCGCGCTGAGCACCCTACAGTCACGCGTCTCCTTGCTACTGTTGTCACTGACCCCACCTTTGAGTCCTCGGCTGCGTCTGCTCTGGTCGCTGAGTTGGTTGACTTTGCTGCTGCCTGTCGTCTAGACTACGCTGCTAGCCTTGTCGCTGAGTCTGAGTCTGCGTCTGTCTGTCCTCCGTCCGTCGGGGGTGAGTGTGCTCTTGGCACGGACGTCCTTGAGGACAGGCAGGAGGACTTTGACTCTCTTGCGGCTGCTGTACCTCATCTCGTGGCCTGGTTGCTTGCCCCTGAGGGAGACCCGGATGCACTAGACATCCCCACTCCGCGCACTTACGCAGAGGCGATCTCGGGTCCCTACTCCTCTCAGTGGCAGACAGCCATGGACGCAGAGATGGCATCCTGGAAGTCCACAGGCACCTACGTCGACGAGGTTCCCCCTCCTGGGGCGAACATCGTCGATGGCATGTGGATTTTCAGGGTGAAGCGGCCGCCAGGTTCTCCGCCTGTCTTCAAGGCTCGTTACGTTGCTAGAGGCTTCAGTCAGCGTCAGGGGGTCGACTTCTTCCAGACCTTCTCCCCCACCCCGAAGATGACCACTCTTCGGGTTCTGCTGCACGTTGCTGCTCAGCGTGACTACGAGCTTCACTCTCTTGACTTCAGCACAGCGTTCCTGCAGGGCAGCCTGCACGAGGAGATCTGGCTGCGCCGCCCACCTGGCTTTACTGGGTCGTTTCCCCCTGGTACCCAGTGGAGTCTCCGCCGGCCAGTCTACGGTCTCCGCCAGGCGCCACGTGAGTGGCACGACACACTGAGGACTACTCTTGCGGCTCTTGGGTTCGCGCCGTCTACTGCTGACCCGTCGCTGTTTCTGCGCACAGACACGTCGCTGCCGCCGTTCTACATCCTCGTGTACGTCGACGACTTGGTCTTTGCTACTGCTGACACTGAGGCACTCGCTCGTGTGAAGTCGGAGCTGCAGAAGAGACACACCTGCACTGACCTGGGTGAACTGCGTAGCTACCTTGGCTTGCAGATCACCCGGGACAGAGCTCGCCGCACCATCACCCTGACTCAGTCACACATGGTGCAGCAGGTCCTTCAGCGCTTCGGCTTCCAGTTCTCCTCACCACAGGCCACACCTCTGGCTACCAGCCACTCGCTCTCAGCTCCACCTTCGGACGAGTCCGTAGAGCCGAGTGGCCCATACCCAGAGCTTGTAGGCTGCCTCATGTACCTGATGACTTGCACGCGACCTGACCTCGCTCGTTACGTTGCGCCTGGGAGACACAGGCGAGAGCACTGGGAGGCTGCTAAGAGGGTGCTGCGTTACCTGTGCAGTACATCAGGCATGGGGCTGGTGCTTGGAGGACGCGACAGAGTTGTCCTCACTGGTCACTCGGACGCCTCTTGGGTGGACGACCTGGCTACGCAGCGGTCGTCACAGGGTTACACCTTCAGCCTTGGCTCAGGTTCTGTCTCGTGGCGGTCCACCCGCTCTTCCTCTGTTCTCGGCTCTAGTTGTGAGGCTGAGATCTACGCCACAGCCATGGCTGCACAGGAGTTACGCTGGCTCACCTACCTGCTGACTGACTTGGGAGAGCGGCCTAGTTCTCCTCCAGTTCTGTACGGTGACAACAAGGCGGCTCTTGCCTTGTGTCAGGAGCACAGACTGGAGCACAGGACGAAGCACATTGCTCTTCGCTACTTTCTTGCTCGAGAGCTTCAGCAGCGCGGTCAGCTTCGGCTTGTGTACGTGGACTCGAAGGCCAACACTGCTGATATCTTCACCAAGGCGCTCCCGCCTAGTGATCATCAGCGGCACTGTACTTCTTTAGGCCTTGTGTCCACGTTTCCTCACTTGCTCACTGCTTGACATTCTTTGTACTGTACTTTATATATATCCTGTTGCTTGCTTGCTAGGTTTTGATCACTGTGTTGCTTGTCTTGTACTATATCTAGCACTGCATGTGAACTGGCCTTGTGGCCTTTACTTGTGCTCGGAGTGTGGTGACGTTGTGATCCACCCTGGGCTTTGCTTTGCTTTGCTGGACTGGTCTTGTGACCCTTTGTTCTCCCCCACTTTGCCTATGGGGGTGTGTTAAACTGTATTATGCTTGTAGGCTGTAGTGGGGTAGCCAATATGGGGTACAACCCCAACTAGGGTTTCCTATTTGTACCCTTGCTTCTTTCAATCCAACCATTCTTGCCTAGTTATCGTGACTTGTTCAATAATCGCTTCAGAGGTTACGCGATGCAACATGGTAACTGTCGAGCATAACAATTGTCGTAGTTACTATAGCAATGCAATACAGTTAATAAAGGAATGTACCCCCAAGAGTACATGGCAAGCTTGAAATCTATTTGATTCCCTAGTATCTCTATCTAATCATCTTGCTCTCTTTCAACAAGGTCATTACAAGAGTTTATGTCTTCCTACAGACTTAGCAAGTTTTATCGTATCCACAATGATCCCCGTTTATATCAAGAAACCCTTATCTCCCATGGCTCCCAAGTAATGGTGTTTCTGGACGTGGCAACACTAGCCGTCAGGCCCTAATTATCAGGATAAATTATCCTGAATTTTTTGAATTCAGTATAAGGGTTTGTGCAGCAATACTGCATTACTTGTCAATGAAATTTCAGTATAGTGGTTGTGTAGCGTACTGACGTTTCAGTATAAGTGTTTAGGTTCCACCCTCACGATTCAAGTTAGTGTCGATCTCAACCTAAGCGAGAGGTACTTCGGAATTTTTTCCCGGGCCTAGTGTACCCAGCCACCAATACGGTCCGTGATTGTCACCACTATTTTTTGGCGCCATGCTGGCACAAAACCAGACCGCGGCCAAGTTCATGGGAGGGTAGGAGCACGAGCTTGTAGTGCTAGAACGAGACCAGGAATGAGGACGGAAAAACCAAAATTAAACCCAGGTCTGCACCGAGCTGAAGGCAGATTCAATCTCTCTATACCGTACCTCTAGACCACTGGCACACTACACAACTCAGCATTGAGCTTTCAGGTAAGTCTCAAATGCAGCACTAACACTTCAGCATACCTCACTCTGTCCAGCCCTGACAATTCATGGCAAACACGGTACTAGTTTCAATCAAGAACTGAATTGTGTTTTCACTAAGGTTGGTTGGGGTACATAAGCCTAAACCTGACTGCTGTACCCCATATGACACACATCACTAAAGGCTACAACATTTGACACACCCCCATAGCCTAAATGAGGGGTGTAAAATAAAAACAAAAACAAAAAAATACCGTACGGTCACAAGACCAGTCACACAAGAACAAAGTTCAGGGTGGATCACAACGTCACCACACAATCTGAGCACAAACTAGAAAAAGGGCCACAAGGCCAGTTCAAAAGTTCACAGAGGTATAAGCAAAGTATACAAACAAAGTAAGTAGAGAACTCAAATCTACGCAAGACGAGAACGTGTGTCAACGAGACCTAATTGCACACAACACCTCTGGTGGTCACAAGGCGGAAGGGCCTTGGTGAAGATGTCTATGTGTTGGCCTCGGACTCCACAAAGCCGAAGTGAACCTGTCCACACCTCTGCAACTCTCGCAGAAGAAAGTACCTGACGTTGATGTGCTTCACGTTGCTCTCTAGTCGTGGCTCTCGACAGAGGAGAATCGATGCCTTGTTGTCAGCAAACAAGGTCGGTGCAGAGCTCGGCCGCTCACCAAGGTCAGTGAGCAAGAAGGTCAACCAACGCAGCTCCTGTGCAGCCATGGTTCCAACATAGATCTCAGCCTCAGCGGCAGAGGTTGAGACCGAGGAGGAACGCGTGGACCTCCACGAAACAGCTCCAGAGCCCAGGCTGAAACAGTACTTCGGAGTAGACCGGTGAGTCCCACCGTCGTCAGCGTAAGAAGAGTCACAGTGACCAGTAAGTACGACAGAATGTCGCCCTCCAAGAACCAGCCCCGCACCAGATGTCATCGCTAGATACTTCGACATCCTCATTGCTGCAATCCAGTGAACAGGACGGTGTCTCCTTGGCGCAACAAAGCGAGCAAGGATGCTGAGAGGGAAGGCAAGGTCCGGGCGAGTACAAGTCATCAGGTACATGAGGCAGCCCACAAGCTCTGCGTAAGGACCACTAGGCTCAAACGGCTCGTCATGAAAGCGACCAGTGAGTCTGTAGTCAACGGCAAGCGGTGTGCGCTGTACTGTGGAGTGCTAAAGCTCGAACCGCTGAAGGACCTGCTGCACCATGTGTGACTGTGAGAGTGTAATGGTGCGAGCGACTCTGTCCCTGGTGATTTGCAGGCCAAGGTAGTGGCGCAGCTCACCAAGGTCAGTGCACGTGTGTCTCTTCTACGGTTCAGACTTCACATCAGCCAAAGCAACCCTGTCAATAGTGGCAAAAACCAGTTTGTTGACGTAGACAGGTCAAAGAACGATGTAGAGGCACGACGAACGGACAGCGACGGGTCAGCAGAAGGTGGCTGGAAACCGAGGTCAGATAGTGTAGAGCGAAGGGTGTTGTGCCACTCATGAGGAGCTTGACGGAGACCGTAGACCAGTCGCCTCAGCCTCCATTGGGTCCCAGGAGGGAAAGTGCTAGTGAAGGCAGAGGGACGACGCAGCCAGACCTCCTCGTGTAGGCTACCCTGAAGGAAGGTAGTACAGAAGTTGAGAGAGTGTAACTCGTAGTCTCTCTGTGCTGCTACGTGCAGTAATACCCTAAGAGTGGTCATCTTCGGGGTAGGCGCGAAGGTCTGAAAGAAGTCAACTCCCTCAAACTGACTGAAACCTCTAGCCACATAGCGCGCCTTGAAGACCGGAGGAGATCCCGGTGGCCGCTTCACCCTGAAGATTCATATGCTATCAACTACGTTCGCACCAGGGGAGGAAAGTCGTCGACGTAGGTGCTTGTGGATCTGTAGGAGGCCATCTCTGAGTCCATGGCAGCTCTCCACTGAGAGGCCCAAGGCCCTGACACTACCTCAGCGTAAGTGCGAGGAGTCGGTATGTCAAGGGCATCGGGGTCTCCCTCAGGGGCGAGCAGCATGGCACAGAGATGAGGGGAAGCGGCTGCCAAGAACTCCAGCTCAAACTGCTTCTCCTCGAGGGCGTCACGACCAAGGGCACACTCACCCTCGACGGCCAGAGGACTGGTAGGAGGAGCAGCCACGAGACGAGTGGCGTAGTCAAGGCGGCGAGTAGAGGCAAACTCAGTGACTGCGGTAGTAAGAGCGGAGATGGAGGACAGAGAAGCACGTGGGACAGTAACACGCGAGGCGAGAACACGAGAGAGAACAGGACGGTACATGCGGTAGTAGTCAGTGACAGGAGTAGAGAGGGAAGCAGTGAGGGCTGACTCAGGGGGAAACGGAAGCACAGACGGCGACGAACGAGGCGAACTAGGACGGAATAGGACAGTACGAAGGTCAGTGAGAGGGACAGGGGACGAGGGACGAGCACGAGGAGAGCGACGAGAGGCCCAAGTGTGAGAAAGAGGAGGGGACGGCGGAGGCTGAGAACGAGGGAAAACAGTTTTGGAGGGGTCTAGAGGAGGAAGCGGGGGACCGGAGATGTGTGGAGAGGGGGAGGAGGGAGGAGAGGGAGAGGGGAGACCGAGGGTCTGAAGACTAGAGACAGGAGGAGGAGGTGATAGCTGCTTTTGCTCCTGCTGCGGCTGCGACCGCTGTTCCTCCAACTGCGGCTGCTGCTGCTGCTCCTCCAGCTGCGGCTGCTGCTGCTGCTGCTCCTGCTGCGGCTGCTCCTCCAGCTGCGGCGGCTGCTGCTGCTCCTCCAGCCATTGTAGCTCCAGCTGCTTCCGCTCCAACTCTCTCTCCTCTCGTTCCAACTCCAGCTGCTCCTCACGTGCACGGCAAACACAGGCCTGGTGGTGGGTTGGGTAGGGGTGGGGGGGAGGAGTAGTGTCCGGGGCGGTGGTAGCCCCAGGACCGCTCTCCAAAGCACCAGTTGCACCACCCCCAGAGCCAGCACCACCAGCAGCAACGCGGCCAGTCCCAGACTCTCCTGGTCCCGTAGGAGGCGCACCCACACCCCCAGTCGTAGCACCTCCAATCGTAGCACCCTCAGAAACATCGCGACTAACACCAGCTCCGTGAAGACTAGAACCTCCTGCAGACTCGAGCTCAGCTCCAACTCCAGCACTCCCGGAACTAGAAGCTCGTGGAGGCACACTCTCAGCTCCAACTACAACCCCTCCAGAGGTAGCACCTCCTGGGTCCACGCTACAGACACCAGCACCCTTAGGGTTCGCAGTAGCCTGAGGAGGAAGTGCTGACGGCTGCTACGGTGACTATGAGGAGGACTGCGGAGAAGGGGACGAGACCTGAGGGGCTACCAAAGGGGGGGGAGGGGGGGGGGGGGGTAGTGTGTGACACACTGACAGGGCTGGACGAGGGGGGGGAGGCTGTACCTAAGGAGCCAGAGGAAGAGTGGGAGTCAGGAAGAGAGGGAGAGGAGGAACTGGGAGACTTCGACAGGGGTACCGTGTGTAGTAGGGGATTGACTCGTCAAAACAGACGTCACAGGAGTCAAAGAACCAGTGAAGGGGAGGGTGGTAAAAGGTGAAGTCAGAGGAGTCCTCGGGGAAACCAAGGAAGACACAGGGAACGGCGCGAGGCGAGATCTTGTCCGCAGAGGGGCCGCGAACAAGTGCCAAGCAGCCCTAGACACGAAAACGCGACGCAACACCAGGGGACCCTGTCCATAGGCTTGTCGGTGAAGCCCCTGGCCGGGAAACACGTGGCCAGAGGTTCAGCTGGCTAGCGGCGTACCGAACCGCGTAGGGCCACAGAAAATGGGGCGCACGTGCATAAATCATGGAGGTATGTGCGATATCCATGACCAAGCCTATGCGGCGCTCAGCAACCCCATTCTGTTGTGGGGACTCCTAAAGCGTCCAGGACTAACTGATGCCCTGCTCAAGACAGAATCCAGCGAGAACGCCGGGCAAACTCATCCCAACGGTCAGAGTGAAGACAACTGACACGACGACCACGAGTGTCCGCAGGGTAGAAGTCACCTCGGACTTTTTCGCCATTAAGAACACAATAGTGTAACGAGAGTAGCCGTCAATGACCACCAGAAAGAAAATCTCTTGCTTAGGTACAGGGCGCGAGGGAGGGCCCCACACGTCCAAGTGGAGAGTCTCGAAGGGCTCGGTGGCCGGACGAAGGAAGGATGAGTGAGGGGTGGCGCGCAGCCAACCCTCTACGCAAGGGGCGCAAGGTGGTGCAAGCGTAGGCGGCAGCAACGGCAGACTCGCGGGAGGACTAAGACAAGATGCTGACTAGCCATAGTGCGTAGGCGAGGAATGGACGAGTGACCAAGGCGGTGGTGGTACAGAACAGTGGGATGGGCAAGCAACCGACACAAGCAATACGCAGCAACCGGACCAGGTGTTGGAACCCAACCAGACCAGCTACCTGGTGGGAGGCGGCAACCTGGTGAGACGCGGGGACCCAACGAGGGGCAGTGACAGGGGTTCGAGGCAGCTGCCGCCGCTGCTGCTGCTGCTGCTGCTGCTGCTGCTGCTGCTGCCGCTGCTACTGCTGCTGCTGCTGCTGCTGCCGCTGCTATTGCTGCCTCTCTCAGGGGCCAGTGTAAAGTGTGTAGAGACAAGAGCCTGGCTTAGCGTGTAAGGTGGCCAGGGGCGCGTACGTGTCACCGTCTACATAGGTCGCAGTGTCCCCAAAAGGCTCAATCCAAACACTCGGGTGATTGTCCACGAGCGGCCTCACACCCACCAAGTTCCTGGAGAACGAGGGGACGTGAAAGCCGGTCAGGTTACCCGATGGAACAGCCTGACACGGAAGCGTAGTAGTGTAGCGAGCAGTGACTGGTCCCGAAGTGAAATCAGCCAGTGCTACAGAGACCGGCGCAGGAAGCGGAGTAAGCATTGTGTGGTCACGGAAGAAACAGTGTCAAGCTCCAGAGTCCAGAGTGAAAGACAGCGATGTTAAACTGTATTATGCTTGTAGGCTGTAGTGGGGTAGCCAATATGGGGTACAACCCCAACTAGGGTTTCATATTTGTACCCAAACTTCTGTTAGTTCATTCATTCTTGCCTAGTTATTCTGAGATGGTATTCAGAGCAGGAGGTCCCTAGGACCTACCGACCGTTTTTTTTTTTAAGGGCCCACCACCGCTCGCATGCGGTTACCACGCTACCCCGTGCCCTAGCCTCGTAGCGCCCTCGTGCGCCCTCGTTAGCGCCCTCGCGCGCCCCTCGTTAGCGCCCTCGCGCGCACCCTCGTTAGCGCCCTCGCGCGCCCCTTGCTAGCGCCCTCGCGCGCCCCTCACTAGCGCCCTCGCGCGCCCCTCGCCGAGCCGCCCGCTCGCAGCCCGCCCGCCCGCTCGCTGCCCGCTTCGCGGCCCGCTCGCTACGCAGCCCGCCCGCCCGCTCGCTGCCCGCTTCGCGGCCCGCCCGCTTCGCAGCCCGCTCGCTCGCTGCCCGCTTCGCGGCCCGCCCGCTTCGCAGCCCGCTCGCTCGCTGCCCGCTTCGCGGCCCGCCCACTTCGCAGCCCGCCCGCCCGCTCGCTGCCCGCTTCGCGGCCCGCCCGCCTCGCAGCCCGCTCGCCCCGCTGCCCGCTTCGCGGCCCGCCCACTTCGCAGCCCGCCCGCCCGCTAGCTGCCCGCTTCGCGGCCCGCCCGCTTCGCAGCCCGCTCGCCCCGCTGCCCGCTTCGCAGCCCGCCCGCCCGCCCGCTGCCCGCTTCGCGGCCCGCCCGCCTCGCAGCCCGCTCGCCCCGCTGCCCGCTTCGCAGCCCGCCCACTTCGCAGCCCGCCCGCCCGCTAGCTGCCCGCTTCGCGGCCCGCCCGCTTCGCTGCCCGCTCGCAGCGCCGCCCGCTCGCCCGCTACCTGCTTCGCAGCGCCGCCCGCTGCCTCACTGCCCGCTTGCTGCGTCGCCCGCCCACACCGCTGCCCGCTTCGCAGCTCGCCCGCCGCGCTTCTCACCTGCTGCTCCCTGCCTGTGCACTGCCGCTTTCTCCTGCTGTGGCTACTAGCTTCGCTCTAGCGTGTCCCCTCTGCTGCTGCCGCTGCTCTGCTGTGCCCTCACGCCTGAGCTATGGCCTCTATTCGCGTTCTTTCCTTCGATGCTGAGGGCCGTCCCGTGCAGTTCACTTCCTGGCTCGACGACCTGCAGTTGTATCTTATGAGCAATAGCACGGACCACATCTCCCTCTATGACTACGCGTCTGGTGCTGCCGCTGCTCCTGCTGCCACAGCCGAGCTTAGTGTTCGTTCCCACTGGCAGACTCGTGACGCAGCTGCTCGCCTAGCCATTCGCAGTCACCTCCCGCTAGCTGAGCTCGAGCATTTCGGCGACTGCAAATCCGCTAAGGCCCTGTACGATGCTGTCGTCGCTCGCTACTCCTCGCCTGCCACAGCCGAGCTTAGCCGCCTCATGCTGCCGTACCTGTTCCCCGATCTGTCCACCTTTACTACAGTCGCCGATCTTATCACCCACCTTCGCACTAGTGATGCTCGCCTGCGTGCCGCCCTTCCCACCGAGTTCTGCGCTAAGAACCCCCCTCCACTGTACTGGACACTCCACTTCATAGTCACCCGTCTCCCTGACACCCTCCGCTCAGTTCGAGACCACTTCCTTGCTCGCTGTCCCACTGAGCTCACAGTCGCCCTCCTAGAGGAGCACCTGCTCGCGGCCGAAAAGAGCATTGTAGCTGTCGGTGCTGCTCGTGGCGCTCCTCGCACCCCCATCTTTGAGGGGTGTTCTCCCTCTCCCCTCGCTCCCTCCTACGCTGCTGCTGCTGCTGTTGACTTCCTTGGTGCTGAGTCTGTTGGCGCTGCTTCTACTCCTGGTGGGAGGCGCCGCACCGGCAAGGGCAAGGGGGGCAAAAGTGGTGGTGGTGGCGCTGGGGGGGGAGGAGGTGGGGGAGGTGGGGGGGGAGGCGGTGCTGGAGGGAGCGGTGGCGGGAGCGCTGGTGGGAGTGGGGTCGGTGGTGGAGGCGGGGGCGGCGGAGGAAGCAGTGGCAGTAGTGGCGGCGGCGGCGGTGGCGGCGGTGGCGGTGGTGGCGGTGGTGGCGGTGGCGGTCGGAGCGGTGGTAGTGGTGGCGGCGGAGGTCGGAGTGGAGGCACTGGCTCGGGCCAGAGCTCCCAGCAGCAGCAGCGTCCCCAGACGACCCAGCAGCTTCGTGAGTGGCTTGCTCAGCGTGGGACGTCGGGGGCCAGTGGCCGCTGTTCTTATGTCATTCGCACAGGTGACCGCAAGGGACAGACGTGTGGGAGGTTCCACACCCCGTACCGCTGCTTCTCCCGCCTTGACGACGCTTGGCGTGAGGAGATGGGTGCGGATGTTGAGCGCCCCCGCTGGGCTGAGCTCATGAGGGCTGGTGTTGATGTCTTTGCTCTTGACTATGATGCTATTATTGCTGCCATGTATGCATTGACTGTTAGTGCCGAGGGAGACTGTTACTTGTGTGTGCCGCCTGACCCAGGTATAGAGCCCGCTGCCCTGGGTACTAGTGAGTCTGCTCTCTCTGGTATGGTGCCCCCTGTACTTGCTCCCCCCAGTGCTGTCCCGGCTGGTTTCGAGTCTGCTCTCTCAGGTACAGCACCCACAGAGACTGCTCTCTCAGGTACCGCACCGGCTGAGGCCTGTCACACCTTCACCCTTGACTCAGGTGCTTCCCGTTGCTTCTTCCGTGACAGTACTGAGCTCACACCGCTTCCTGCACCGGTCCCAGTCTCCTTGGCTGACCCCTCTGGGGGCCCAGTCCTTGCCCAGTCCACCACTGTCCTCCCTTGTCCGGCGGTTCCGTCTGGCTCGTTGTCGGGTTTCCACCTCCCCTCGTTCTCGACGAACCTGGTGAGCAACGCTGTCCTCCAGGATCAGTGGGTTGACACCTTTACCCCTGGCGGACAGCGTGTGGCGATCTGCACGTGCTCCAGGACCGGCCGTCACCTGGCTACGTTTACCCGTCGGCCGGGGTCGAGTCTCTACACACTGACCACTGCGTCTCCTCAGGTAGCTGCTGTCGGTCAGGTGTCTGCGTCAGGTCTGGTAGCCCACGCCTGTGAGTGTCGTTCCCTGTCGCACCAGACTCTTCTCTGGCACCACCGCCTGGGTCACCCCTCCTTGCCACGCCTTCGTGGCATGCACCGTCGCCACCTTGTGTCCGGTCTTCCCAGGTCCCTCCCTCCCCTCCCTGCCTCGCCTGCGCCGCCTTGCCTTCCTTGCGTCGAGGGGCGGCAGCGCGCCGCTCCTCACTCCTCCTCGTTCCCCCCGACAGAGGCTCCTCTGCAGACCCTCCACCTGGACGTGTGGGGCCCAGCCCGCGTTCGTGGTCAGGGCGGTGAGCGGTACTTTTTGCTGGTTGTCGACGACTACTCGCGTTACACCACGGTCTTCCCCTTGCGCACCAAGGGTGAGGTCCCTGCTGTTCTGATCCCTTGGATCCGCACGGTTCGTCTCCAGCTCCGCCGCCGTTTCCGGACGGATCTTCCTGTCCTGCGTCTGCACTCTGACAGAGGTGGTGAGTTTTCCTCCGATCTCTTGAGGACCTTCTGTCAGGCGGAGGGCATCGAGCAGACCTTCACGCTTCCGGACTCCCCACAGCAGAATGGGGTTGCTGAGCGCCGCATTGGCCTGGTCATGGAGGTCGCTCGTACCTCCTTGGTCCACGCGGCGGCTCCCCATTTTCTGTGGCCGTTTGCTGTCCGGTACGCCGCGCATCAGCTCAACCTCTGGCCCCGTGTCTCCTTACCGGAGACCTCGCCCACACTGCGTTGGACGGGGGAGGTTGGCGATGCGTCGCGCTTCCGGGTGTGGGGTGCTCGTGCCCTTGTCCGCGATACGTCCGCGGACAAGCTCTCCTCCCGCACGCTTCCCTGTGTCTTCCTTGGCTTTGTCCCTGACGCGCCTGGCTGGCAGTTTTACCACCCCACCTCGCGCCGGGTCTTCGCCTCTCAGGATGTCACCTTTGACGAGTCGGTCCCTTTTTACCGTCTCTTCCCCTACCGCACTGCCCCCCTCCCTCCCCCGCCGCTTTTCCTTGCTCCTGGTCCCCCTCCGGTAGACCCCCTTCCCCCTCAGGGTCCTGCTCCTTCAGGTGTCTCTCAGGTAGACCCTCCTCCCGTCGCTGAGCCTGTCGAGGTCACAGGTGACTCAGGTGCTGCTGCGGGTGGTGCTGCTGGGAGTGCTGAGCCTGGGGGTGCTGAGCCTGGGGGTGCTGGGCCTGGGGGTGCTGGGGCTGCAGGTGCTGGGACTGAGGGTGCTGGAGCTGAGGGTACGGTGCCTGAGAGTACGGAGCCTGGGGGTGCTGCGCCTGGGGGTGCTGAGCCTGCGGGTGCGGGGCCTGGGAGTGCTGGGACTGCGGGTGCTGGAGCTGAGGGTACTGTGCCTGAGAGTTTGCCGCCTGGGGGTGCTGAGCCTGGGGGTGCTGCGACTGGGGGTGCTGAGCCTGCGGGTACTGAGCCTGCGGGTACTGAGCCTGGGGGTGCTGCTACTGAGCCTACGGAGCCTCGGGTTACTGCGTCTGGGGGTGCTCCGGTTCGGGGTGCTGAGCAGTCTCTCACACCGCAGCAGCTTCGTGACTGGTACGTCCGACGCTTTCGCCGTCCTAGTGGCTCGGCTGGAGTTGGGGGTGCTGGAGCTGCTCGTCCTGGGGGTGCTCGTACTGGGGGTACTGGAGCTGCCGGGACTGGCTGTTCTGGGAGCACTGCGACTGGAGCTGCTGGAGCTGGGGACTCTGGCGCTGGCGGTGCTAGCGGAGTTGGAGCTGCCGACTCTGGGGGTGGCGCTGCTGCTGGTGCTGCGGACCCACCTGGTGGAGCTGCTGCTGGTGCTGAGGAGTCGGACGGTGGAGCTGCTGCTGGAGCTGGGGACCCGGCCGGTGGAGCTGCTGCTGGTGCTGTGGACCCGGACGCTGGAGCTCCTACTGGTGCTGAGGACCCGGCCGCTGGAGTCCCTTCTGCTTCTGGAGACGCTGCGCGGCCGCGACCGTACTTCGTACCGCTCCTTCAGCAGGTTCTTGGGCAGGCTCCTCCTCCTTGTCCTCCTCCCTCCGTAGAGTGTCCTCCGCCTGTCCAGCCGCAGTCATAGTTACCGCCTGCCTCGCCTCTCCCTGCTCCCTCTCCTTATACTGGTCCCACAGGAGGTCTTACAGAGTGTCGTGAGCCTGAGTCTCGTCCTGCGTCGCCTGTTCGTCCTGCTCGCACTGGCAGTCGTATCCGTCGTGAGCGTCCTCCTCCTGTCCCAGGCACTCACTACATGACTCTGCGTCCCTCTACTGCTCCTCGGCGTGTCCCTCTACCGTCTCCTCCTGCGTCCTCTTTGCCTGCCGTTCCGGACCCTGAGTCTGACCGGTATCGCGCTGAGCACCCTACAGTCACGCGTCTCCTCGCTACTGTTGTCACTGACCCTACCTTTGAGTCCTCGGCTGCGTCTGCTCTGGTCGCTGAGTTGGTTGACTTTGCTGCTGCCTGTCGTCTAGACTACGCTGCTAGCCTTGTTGCTGAGTCAGAGTCTGCGTCTGTCTGTCCTCCGTCCGTCGGGGGTGAGTGTGCTCTTGGCACGGACGTCCTTGAGGACAGGCAGGAGGACTTTGACTCTCTTGCGGCTGCTGTACCTCATCTCGTGGCCTGGTTGCTTGCCCCTGAGGGAGACCCGGATGCACTAGACATCCCCACTCCGCGCACTTACGCAGAGGCGATCTCGGGTCCCTACTCCTCTCAGTGGCAGACAGCCATGGACGCAGAGATGGCATCCTGGAAGTCCACAGGCACCTACGTCGATGAGGTTCCCCCTCCTGGGGCAAACATCGTCGATGGCATGTGGATTTTCAGGGTGAAGCGGCCGCCAGGTTCTCCGCCTGTCTTCAAGGCTCGTTACGTTGCTAGAGGCTTCAGTCAGCGTCAGGGGGTCGACTTCTTCCAGACCTTCTCCCCCACCCCGAAGATGACCACTCTTCGGGTTCTGCTGCACGTTGCTGCTCAGCGTGACTACGAGCTTCACTCTCTTGACTTCAGCACAGCGTTCCTGCAGGGCAGCCTGCACGAGGAGATCTGGCTGCGCCGCCCACCTGGCTTTACTGGGTCGTTTCCCCCTGGTACCCAGTGGAGTCTCCGCCGGCCAGTCTACGGTCTCCGCCAGGCGCCACGTGAGTGGCACGACACACTGAGGACTACTCTTGCGGCTCTTGGGTTCGCGCCGTCTACTGCTGACCCGTCGCTGTTTCTGCGCACAGACACGTCGCTGCCGCCGTTCTACATTCTCGTGTACGTCGACGACTTGGTCTTTGCTACTGCTGACACTGAGGCACTCGCTCGTGTGAAGTCGGAGCTGCAGAAGAGACACACCTGCACTGACCTGGGTGAACTGCGTAGCTACCTTGGCTTGCAGATCACCCGGGACAGAGCTCGCCGCACCATCACCCTGACTCAGTCACACATGGTGCAGCAGGTCCTTCAGCGCTTCGGCTTCCAGTTCTCCTCACCACAGGCCACACCTCTGGCTACCAGCCACTCGCTCTCAGCTCCACCTTCGGACGAGTCCGTAGAGCCGAGTGGCCCGTACCCAGAGCTTGTAGGCTGCCTCATGTACCTGATGACTTGCACGCGACCTGACCTCGCATACCCTCTTAGCATCCTTGCTCGTTACGTTGCGCCTGGGAGACACAGGCGAGAGCACTGGGAGGCTGCTAAGAGGGTGCTGCGTTACCTGTGCAGTACATCAGGCATGGGGCTGGTGCTTGGAGGACGCGACAGAGTTGTCCTCACTGGTCACTCGGACGCCTCTTGGGTGGACGACCTGGCTACGCAGCGGTCGTCACAGGGTTACACCTTCAGCCTTGGCTCAGGTTCTGTCTCGTGGCGGTCCACCCGCTCTTCCTCTGTTCTCGGCTCTAGTTGTGAGGCTGAGATCTACGCCACAGCCATGGCTGCACAGGAGTTACGCTGGCTCACCTACCTGCTGACTGACTTGGGAGAGCGGCCTAGTTCTCCTCCAGTTCTGTACGGTGACAACAAGGCGGCTCTTGCCTTGTGTCAGGAGCACAGACTGGAGCACAGGACGAAGCACATTGCTCTTCGCTACTTTCTTGCTCGAGAGCTTCAGCAGCGCGGTCAGCTTCGGCTTGTGTACGTGGACTCGAAGGCCAACACTGCTGATATCTTCACCAAGGCGCTCCCGCCTAGTGATCATCAGCGGCACTGTACTTCTTTAGGCCTTGTGTCCACGTTTCCTCACTTGCTCACTGCTTGACATTCTTTGTACTGTACTTTATATATATCTTGTTGCTTGCTTGCTAGGTTTTGATCACTGTGTTGCTTGTCTTGTACTATATCTAGCACTGCATGTGAACTGGCCTTGTGGCCTTTACTTGTGCTCGGAGTGTGGTGACGTTGTGATCCACCCTGGGCTTTGTTTTGCTTTGCTGGACTGGTCTTGTGACCCTTTGTTCTCCCCCACTTTGCCTATGGGGGTGTGTTAAACTGTATTATGCTTGTAGGCTGTAGTGGGGTAGCCAATATGGGGTACAACCCCAACTAGGGTTTCATATTTGTACCCAAACTTCTGTTAGTTCATTCATTCTTGCCTAGTTATTCTGAGAAGCGAAGCGTCCTCAGGAGCGGCTCCTGGACAAGTGTCTACACAAGTACCTACACTAGCAACAGGCACCTCAGCAACACTAGCACCTAAGCTAACAACACTCGAGTAAACAGAGTCAGAAGCACTAACTAGACTCAACAACAGCATACATATCATGAGGAGTTCCTAATAGATCAAGCAACTGAGAAGCAGACATGCTCCATAGGGCAGCACAATGTGAATGAAGAAAAAGAAGTAAGTCAGGGGCAGGGACGTCAACGTCGTAGACCGCGTCAAGAGTGTCGGTGAGCTGAGCAAAGCACTGGCCCGGGGTGTGGGTGCGGCCTCAAGGGAGGACTCGGCACCTGTTTGGACTATATAGGTGCAGGGAGGGTGGACCGCACCGTGCGACAGCTGACGCGGTCTTGACCCCTGCCCCGGAACCTGCTGCTGCCGAACCTGCTGCTGTGGCTGCTCTTGCTGCTGCTGCTGCTGCTGCTGCTATCGCTGAGTCATGTACCAAGCCTCCACTCCAGCACCTTTAGTCGGCAGTTCAGCAGGCGTTAACGTACCCGAGCGTCACCTCCACCAGCTGCAGCAGGGGAGTCACTAGCCGCTGCACGAGGCGCTCCTCCAACTCCTGCACTCCCGCCACCACCACTCGCCACACCACCTCCGCCAACTCCGTCGCCTCCGCCCGCACCCTGACCGCCCCTCCTGCCACTCATACACCTAGACCGCAAAAAGAAGTTGTAATTGTCAGAGGTCCACTGGTGATCCCCGATTGATCCTAGGGAAGGGTTACAGGCACGGCGGCCTGGGGGGTTATGGGCGCACTCACCCGCTACACAAACAAGCCCTTTTATCCCAGTGGTTAGTGGCTGGGATTCTGACATGGTATCAGAGCGAAGGTCTCGGGTTCGAATCCCGGTGTGTGCACCTCGGGCATCCCAGTGCGGGGGGGTGTCAGAGGTCCACTGGTGATCCCCGATTGATCCTAGGGAAGGGTTACAGGCACGGCGGCCTGGGGGGTTATGGGCGCACTCACCCGCTACACAAACAAGCCCTTTTATCCCAGTGGTTAGTGGCTGGGATTCTGACAGTAATACCAGCTGCGGTCACATCAGTAGCAGCATTGGCGAGGGAGGCAGTAAAGGTGGGCAATTGAGGGACAGTGCACCCGTGAAACAGTGAGCTCGCTGGGGTGCTTAAGAAGAAGCACGTCACGAACCGAGGCAAGGCGGTCAGGGAGGCTAGTGGCGATGAAATAGATAGTAATCGCCATGGGGGGAGGGAGCAGTGCAAGCTGTGCGTCAGTGCAGGCAGCGCGGTAGCTAGAATCGAGCGAGCGCAGGTGAGCGATCAAGTCAGCACCGCGCTCAAACGAGGTGAGATTAGGAAACGGGAACGAGAGGAAAATACGATCAAGAGAGACAGTGGTGGGAGTAGCGTAGCGGGCCTTGATCGCAGTCAGGAACTCACTAGCAGTGCGAACCTGAGTGAAGTGGGCCTCCTCAGACTAAGGAGGCTGCTAAGGGCGATGCAGGCCGCAGCGTCACGCGACTTCCACGCTGTCAGGTCAGCACGCTGCCGCGCATAACGGTCGGTCTCTATCTGCAGTGCTGGCATCAGCGCCTAAGGGTGCAGGGTCGGAGGGCGCAGGAAGGTCACCGGAAGCGTGCGCCCACAGAGACTCGTCTGCCCCCTGACTTTCTAGGAGGCGACGCACACGCAGGAGCCAGACCGAGAACTCGAGCGGCCTACCCTCGGCGTCAAAGCGCAGGACCCTAGGGGTCGCCATAGCGAAAGCGAAGAGGTCGGAACTGCTGTTGTTGAAGCCCTAAACGCCTAAAGAGCCTGCGTAGGGCGTGACAGGCAGTGCGCGAGGCTCACGGGACTGCAGGACGGTAGGGTAGGGTGCGACACGGTAGGATGGGCAGTGCGGCGCGATGGGACAGGACGGGCGCAGTGCGGCGCAGCAGGATGGGACGAGACGCGGCGCGGGTCGGCGCTACGCGGGACGGGACGGGATGCACGTGGGAGGTGACGGGACGGGCCATGGGGACGCGGCTCGGCACTGCGCGGGATTGGCGGGACGTGCGCGGGACGGGACGGGACGGGATGCGCCAGGGACGGGACGGGACGCGCGGGGGACGGAATGGCTGGGGGGACGCGGCTCGGTGCTGCGCAGGACGGGGGAGCCGCGCGGGACGGGACGGGACGGGACGCGTGCGGGACGGGACGGGACGGGATGCGCGCGGGACTAGACGGGACGCACGCGGGACGGGACGCGCGCTGCTCGGCGCTGCACGGCAGGAGGACGAAACGGGCGCAACACGACCGATAGGACGGGCAGGGGGGGGGGGGGGGGAGGGGACGCAACGCGACGGGGAACACGGGCGTGACGCGACCAGCAGGCGCAGCGTGCGCTAGGGAACGGTACAAGCGTGACTAACACTAGGGTACGGGACAAGCTCGGGTGGTAGGGGCGTGAGCGGGAGGAACGGGATCCTACAGGATCCGAACCTATCGTAGGTAGGTGATACCATGTCAAGAACTAAATTGTGTTTTCACTAAGGTTGGTTGGGGTTCATAAGCAGGCCCTACGATATCAGGAATTTTTTTCCTGAAATTCCTGATTTTCATGGTTTTTTTTTTTACCTACCCTGATTTTCCAGTGTTCAGCTTTTTGTGGGGCTGATTTTTCAGCCTTTTTCTGCCAGATGACTCTGAACTTTCAGTTTTTTTTTTTTCTTTTTTTTTTTTTTTGTTGGACACTGATTCCACTAAGTCGTACCGAAACTGACACTGAATGCGATTCCTACACGTTCCGAGTGTAGTTGCCTGGAAGGACAGGAAATCACAGATTCCCGCCGTGTCGGTAGTGCCTGGCGGTGACTACGAGACAAATTCTGCTCCATGCTTTCCATTCGAGGGGGGTTGCCTCGCGTTGATGCCTGGTGTACCAAGAGGCAGTCAGTCGTGCGGCTTAGTAAAAGCAGCCTTTTTTCTTAGGGAACACTGTTGCTTCAGGTTTTTTTTTTTTCAAGTGACACTGATTTTTCAGGAATTTTTTCTAGAGGACACTGTCAGTCAGGGATTTCACGCAGAGGGACCCTGATCCATCTACGTCCCTCAAAGTGAATCTGAGGGCCTGTTCATAAGCCTAACCCTAATTGCTGTACCCCATATGACACACATCACTAAAGGCTACAACATTTGACAGTTTCCTACAAAACTGCCCTGAGGCCTCAGTGTACCCTCAAACAAATCTGAGGGTCCTGCTTGCCGTGCTAAATTTCGCGGGAACCCATGGCTTGCCGGGGTGGCTGTTGGCTGCCAGCAGGGCTTACAGTAATAAAAACTTGATTTTTGGGGGGGGCGCTTATAATCGAGTAACGGACATAAGCGCCGGCGCCTTTATAATGGCAAAAATGAAATTTGTTTGTAAGGGTACCAAAATGAAGCTTGCAATAAGGCGAACACAACGATGTGCCGTTCACGTGGGGTCATGCATGGAATCCTGGTGCTAATCGCCGCGATTCGATTCCCCACCGCACACTTCACGTCCCAGTGCAGCGCACCTGCCAGCGCTGACACAAAAGCTGTCGTGCGGCCCAATCGGGTTGTCATGCGCGGCCAGGCAGGACAACTCATCCGAACCCTCTCGAAGGGTGTGGAATATGCCCTGCCAGCACAGCACGTCTGGTGCCATGAACCCTCCTCTGCGGGTTCAGGAAGGGCGATTTTCATCTTTCATTGATGAGGACCCCGAGGCGCTTTCCTGAAGGGGTCCTCTTCAATCGTTCATTTCTTCATTCATGCTTTGCGTTTCCCATTCACTTTCTTGTTCACGCCCGCCTGGCTGCGGAAGCCATGGCGGAATTCACAGGCACTCATTTCCTTTTCAAGAAAAAACCTAGGCCCGCTTACACAGTTGACGCTGACGGATGGTACACACGTATCCCACCAGAACCACCATCGCCACCACAGCCTCCTGCTCCTCCTGCGCCACCTGCTCCTCCTGCGCCTCCTACGCCTCCTGCGCCTCCTACGCCTCCCGCTCCTCCTCCTCCTCCGTATCAGGCGTTCCCACAACCCACGGTGAATCAGCTCGTGCTTACACTCTTGCTCCCGTCCGCCTTCGACGAGTACCTGTCTAAACCGGACAATAACAAGCCGCCAGACGTGTATGTACGGGCTCCGGCACCTGCACCAAGATGGGGCGCGCCCGAAGAATGCACGTGGGACGAATCTGCTGTCAGCGCCGACGACGATGTGGCTGACGCCGCGGAAGAAGGTCGTGCCGAGGGCGACAACGGTGCCGAGGATGGCACGGAGCCTGAAACCGAGGCTGGCACCGCGGCCGATGTGTTTCCCGAGGGTGAACCAGGCGCCGCCGATGACGACGGCGTCGAATACTAGTCTCGCGATGGGCTCCCTGAGAAACTCCCGATTCCGACTTTCCCTCCTGTTAACCGCAAGCGACCTCACCCTTCTGCTGAGAATCGTGATGCCCGCCCCCCCTCTCCCAGGAACAAAGTCAACCAGCATAAGCGTCAAGCTTATACTGCGCAAGAAAAACTGCAGTGGGTCGCGCGGCTGGATGTGGGGGTGTCGGTGCGCTCCTTGTCTCGAGAAAGCGGCATCCACCGGAAGTGTCTCACGGAGTGGAAGCGCGCCGCCGATTTCCTCAAGGAGGTGCACGCCGCACGGAAGCGCATGCACGGCCGCGGGAGGTCTTCATGGTACCGCCCGATGGAGCTGAAGGTGTACGAAAAGCTACTGGAGTGGCGCCGCAAGGGAACAGCAGTCTCCGTCGGCCGTCTGCAGGAGTGGTCGCACGAGTTCATGAAGCTGCTCTACCCCCATGTGAAGTGGAAGGGCAGCCAGCGGTGGTCGGAACGGTTTCGGAAGCGGTGGAATCTGAGCGTCCGCATGAAGACGCGCGTCGCCCAGAAAACCGCCACCCGTAAGTCTTAACCGTGTAGCACGCCTGTGGGTTGTTCCAGCTCATGTGTACTAACGCATCGTCTTCTTTATTTGCCTCTGTTTTTTACAGATGTCGCGGAGATGTGCCGCAAGTTTTGGCAGTTCGTTCGTGACAGGCGGCGTGAGTGCGGCATCGAGACCACGAGGATCATCAACGCCGACCAGACGCCGCTGTGGCTGGAGATGCCCGCCACCACCACCGTGGAACAGACAGGCGCGCGATCGGTGCCCATCCGGAGTGCGGGATACCAGAAGGAGCGCGTCACCGTGATGCTGGCGTGCACGGCAGAAGGGGAGAAACTCAAACCGTGGGTGTTTTTCAAGCGCAAGACAGTGTCGAAGGGAGATTTCCCGCCCGGTAAGAAATGGCTCTTTAAATGGGTTGATTCGTTGCTTTACTAAATCGTCGCTAACCACCCTGCCCGTGTATCATTGTGCCGATGTCATCGTCGCCTGCCACGAGAACGGGTGGATGGACGCCGAAGGCGTCATCCGATGGCTGGAGGAGTGCGTCCATCCAGCCGTTTCTTAGGCCTCAATTCGGCAGGCAGGCGAGGAGCGTGATGGTGGTCCTCGACTCCTACCGCGGTCACCTCACCCAAGGGGTCAAGGACAAGTTCGCCGAGCTCAACATCGTGCCGGCGGTGATCCCGGCAGGCTGTACGGCGGAGATTCAGCCGCTGGACGTCTCTATCAACAAGTTGTCAAACATTATATATGTTGTGTTTGTTTAGGCTACAGTGGGTTAGCCTATAGGGGGTACACAATTCTAGGGTTAGGTACTTGTACTGATTTCACTGCTAGTTCAATCATTCCTGTCTGTTGATTCCGACATGGTTTCAGAGCAGGTCCTTTGCTAGGACCGTTCTTAGGGCCCACCGCTACCTACCTACCTACCTACCTACCTACCGTGCGCCCTCGTGCGCCTACGCGCCCCAGTGCGCCTCCTACCTACCGCGCGCGCGCAGCCCGCCAGCCAATCGCGCGCGGCTCGTTTTCTATTTTTTTTTTTTTTTTTAACCGCGCGCGACCCGCTAGCTGCCCGCGCGCGGCCGATTTCTTTTGAGCGCGACCGGCTAGCCGCCCGTGCGCCGCTCGCACCGCTATAGCGCAGCCCGCAGCGGCCCCGCAGGCCTGCACATTGCCGCCCGCTCGCTGCTGCTGCTGCGCTGCTGCACCCGGGATCGCCCGCTGCTGCTGCCGCCCGCTCGTCGCTCGCTGCAGCTGCCGCCCGCTCGTCGCCCGCTGCTGCTGCCGCCCGCTCGTCGCACGCTGCAGCTGCCGCCCGCTCGTCGCCCGCTGCTGCTGCCGCCCGCTCGTCGCCCGCTGCAGCTGCCGCCTGCTTGTCGCCCGCTGCAGCTGCCGCTACCACGGGCCCGCCGCTGCAGCTACCGCCTGCGCGTCGCCCGCAGCCGCTCCCGCTCGTGCGCCGCGGCCGCTACCGCCCGTGCGCTCCTGTTGCGCCTGCTACCGCTGCCGCTGCTGCACTCGCTCCCACTGCGGCCGCCGCTTCTGCGCCCACTGCCGCTCCCGCCCGTGCGCATCAGCTGCTGCCGCCCGTGTGCTGACACTGCCCACAGCTTCCCTGCGGCCTCATTCTTACTGTTTCTACCGCTACTGCTACTGCCGCTATGGCTACTCCTACTGTACTTACTTTCGATGCTGAGGGCCGTCCAGTGAAGTTCGAAACCTGGCTCGATGACCTCCACCTCTTTCTACAGCTCACTGCTAAGGAGGACGTTTCACTGTACGATCACGCCCTAGGCAACGCTACTGCCCCTCCTACCACTGCTGACAGCACTCAGCGCTCACAGTGGCAGACTCGTGACGCCCACGCTCGCTTCGCTATTCGCAACTCCCTACCGATCGACGAGCGCGAGCACTTTGGCCAGCACAAAACTGCTAAGGACCTGTACACTGCTGTAGTCGCTCGCTACTCCTCCCCCGCTTCTGCCACACTAGGCCGCCTCACTCTCCCCTACCTGTTCCCCGACCTGGCCTCCTTTCAGACAGTTGCTGACCTCATCACCCACCTTAAGACCAGTGAGGCCCGCTTTCGCGCTGCTATGCCTGACGAGTTCCTCACCAGCAACCCCCCCCCGCTCTGGATCACTCTCTACCACATAGTCACCCGCCTCCCCGACTCCCTGCGCACAGTCAGGGACCACTTCCTCTCTCGCTCCCCCACTGAACTCACCATTGCCCTCCTCGAGAAGGAACTGCTTGCAGCTGAGGCGAGCATCGTCGCTGTAGGCACCTCTCGTGGCGACCCCCGCACCCCGTTCTTTGAGGGGTGTTCCCCTTCCCCTCTCCTCCCCTCTGTCACCTCTGCTGCTGCTGTCGACCTCCTTGGTGCTGAGAAGGTCGGGGCCGCGTCTGCTTCGAGCGGGCGCCGCAAGAGCAAAGGGGGCAAGGGTGGAGGTGGCGGCGGAGGAGGTGGGGGTGGAGGCGGTGGGAGTGGAGGAGCGGCTGGGGAGGCTAGTGGCGGCAGTGGGGGTGGTGACAGCAGCGGCGGGAGTGGCGGCAGGGGTGGAGGCGGCAGCGGAGGCGGAGGTGGTCGTGGCAGCGGCAGGGGTGGAGGTGGCCGAGGCGGTGGCGGCGGCAGTGGTGGTCGTGGAGGCGCTGGCGGTGGCCAGAGTCAGCAGCCCGCCCCGTCGCTTCAGGCCGCCCGTGAGTGGTATGCGCAGCGTGGCTTTACCTGCACGTACGTCATTCGCATAGGTGACCGCAGTGGCCAGCAGTGTGGGAGGCCGCATCCCACACAGCGCTGTTTCGCGCGCCTTACTGACGCGTGGCGTGCCCAGTTTCCTGATGCCACTGAGCTGCCCCGCTGGGCTGATCTGGAGAAGAAGGGAGTTGATATCTGGGCTTTAGACTTTGATGCTATTCTCACTGCCATGTATGCGATGTTTACTAGTGGAGAGGGTGCTCAGTACTTGCGTGTTCCGCCCGACCCGGGCATTCAGACCAGTCCGGCTGCCGCTCTAGGTGCTAGTGAGTCTGCTGCCCCAGGTCCTGGTGAGGCTGCTGCTCTAGGTGCTAGTGAGTCCGTGCCCTCTGGTACTGAGTCGACTGCAGCACTGCACACCTTCACACTGGACTCAGGTGCTTCTCGCTGTTTCTTTCGTGACCGCACTGTCCTTGAGCCGCTTGCTCGGCCAGTTGCTGTCTCCCTCGCTGACCCCTCTGGGGGTCCGGTCGTTGCGACCTCCTCCACTGTCCTTCCTTGTCCTGCGGTCCCGTCAGGCACACTGTCAGGTCTCTACCTCCCCTCGTTCTCTACGAACTTGGTGGCAGGTAGTGCGCTCCAGGACGGGGGTGTTCACCAGTTCACCCCTGCTTACGAGCGCGTGACCCACTGCACGTGTGCTCGGACGGGCCGTCACCTGGCTACCTTCACTCGGCAGCCGGGGTCGGACCTGTACACACTGACCACTGAGTCCCCTCAGGTAGCTGCGTCCGCGTCTGCGTCTGCGTCAGGTCAGCTGTCCGCCCCCTACTCGTGTCGCTCTCTGGCGCATGAGACTGTCCTCTGGCACCACCGCCTTGGTCACCCGTCTGTGCAGCGCCTTCGGGCCATGCACAAACGGGACCTTGTTGCTGGTCTTCCCAGGGTTCTCCCTCCCCTCCCACCCTCGCCTGCTCCTCCCTGTCTTCCCTGTGTCGAGGGGCGGCAGCGCGCCGCTCCTCACTCCTCCTCCTTCCCCCCGACGACTGCTCCTTTGCAGACGCTCCACATGGACGTGTGGGGCCCAGCCCGAGTCCGTGGTCAGGGTCAGGAGAGGTACTTCCTGATTGTTGTTGACGACTTCTCGCGCTACACCACGGTCTTCCCCTTGCGCACCAAAGGTGAGGTCCCTGATGTCTTGATCCCTTGGATCCGCAGATCTTGTCTCCAGCTCAGTGAGCGTTTCCGCTCCGACTTCCCTGTCCTGCGTCTGCACTCTGACAGAGGTGGGGAGTTTTCCTCTGGCCTCTTGGAGGCCTTCTGTCAGCAGGAGGGCATTGAGCAGTCGTTCACGCTTCCGGCCTCTCCACAGCAGAATGGGGTTGCTGAGCGCCGCATTGGCTTGGTCATGGAGGTCGCTCGTACCTCCTTGGTTCATGCGGCTGCCCCCCACTTTCTGTGGCCGTTTGCAGTCCGATACGCTGCGCATCAGCTCAACCTCTGGCCCCGTGTCTCCTTACCGGAGACTTCTCCGACACTGCGTTGGACGGGAGAGGCTGGCGATGCGTCGCGTTTTCGGGTCTGGGGATCTCGAGCTTTTGTTCGCGATACGTCCGCGGACAAGCTCTCCCGTCGAGCTGTCCCCTGTGTCTTCCTTGGCTTTGTCCCGGACGCGCCTGGTTGGCAGTTCTACCACGCCACCTCGCGTCGTGTCCTGGCCTCTCAGGACGTCACTTTTGACGAGTCCGTCCCCTACTACCGCCTCTTCCCCTACCGCACTGCCCCGCTCCCCCCCCCGCCTCTCTTCCTCGCTCCAGGTGCTGAGGTACCAGACCCCCTCCCCCCTCAGGGTGCCGCTCCCTCAGGTGTGTCCCAGGTAGACCCGGTTGAGCCTGTCGAGGTAGCTGTTGACTCTCGTCCTGCTGGGGGTGCTGAGCCTGACCGTGAGGAGTCTGAGGGTGCTGAGCCTGGGGGTGCGGAGCCTGGGGGTGCGGAGCCTGGGGGTGCGGAGCCTGGAGGTGCGGAGCCTGGGGGTGCTGAGCCTGGGGGTGCTGAGTCTGGGGGTGCTGAGCCTAGGGGTGCTGAGCCTGGGGGTACTGAGCCTGGGGGTGCTGAGTCTGGGGGTGCTGAGTCTGGGGGTGCTGAGCCTGAGCGTGCTACACCTGGAGGAGCCCTCTCCTCCCGGCAGCTGCAGGAGAGGTACCTACAGTACTGCCGCCTCCGGAGAGGTGCTACTGGAGCTCGTACCAGTACTTCCCCTCCTGCCCAGGAGCTCCCCCCCATTCAGCAGATCCGAGAGTGGTACACGCGGCGCTGCAGTCTTCGGAGTGGTGCTCCTGGTGCTGCGGACCCTGGGGGTGGCGCTGCTACTGGTGCTGAGGACCCGGGCGTTGGAGCTGCTGCTGGTGCTGCGGACCCGAGCGGTGGCGCTGCTGCTGGTGCTGAGGACCCGGGCGTTGGAGCTGCTGCTGGAGCTGAGGACCCGGACGGTGGAGCTGCTGCTGGTGCTGAGGACCCGAGCGGTGGAGCTGCTGCTGGTGCTGAGGACCCGGACGTTGGAGCTGCTGCTGGTGCTGAGGACCCTGCCGCTGGTGTCTCTGCTGGTTCTGGAGACGCTACGCGGCCGCGACCGTACTTCGTACCACTTCTTCAGCAGGTTCTTGGTCAGGCTCCTCCTCCTTGTCCTCCTCCCTCCGTAGAGTGTCCTCCGCCTGTCCAGTCGCAGTCACAGTTCCCGCCTGCCTCGCCTCTCCCTGGTCCCTCTCCTTACACTGGTCCCACAGGAGGTCTTACAGAGCGTCGTGAGCCTGAGTCTCGTCCTGCGTCGCCTGTTCGTACTGCTCGCACTGGTCGTCGTGTCCCACGTGAGCGTCCTCCTCCTGTCCCTGGCACTCACTACATGACTCTGCGTCCCTCCACTGCTCCTCAGCGTGTTCCGCTGCCGTCTCCTCCTGCGTCCTCTTTGCCTACTCTTCCTGATCCGGAGTCTGACTCCCGTCGTGCTGCTAGTCCCACTGTCACCCGTCTCCTCGCTACTGTTGTCACTGACCCTACCTTTGAGTCCTCTGCTGCGTCTGCTCTGGTCGCTGAGTTGATAGACTTTGCTGCCCGGTGTCGTCTAGACTACGCCACTAGCCTTGTTGCTGAGTCTGAGTCTGAGTCTGTCTGTCCTCCGTCCGTCGGGGGTGAGTGTGCTCTTGGCACGGACGTCCTTGAGGACAGACAGGAGGAGTTCCAGTGCTTTGCTGCTGCTTTACCCCACCTCGTGTCCATGCTAGTTGCCCCTGAGGGAGACCCGGATGCACCAGACATCCCGACCCCGCGTTCTTACGCTGAGGCGATGGCGGGTCCCTACTCCTCTCAGTGGCAGACAGCCATGGACGCAGAGATGGCTTCCTGGAAGTCCACAGGCACCTACGTCGACGAGGTTCCCCCACCTGGGGCGAACATCGTCAGTGGCATGTGGATTTTCAGGGTGAAGCGGCCACCGGGTTCTCCTCCTGTCTTCAAGGCGCGCTACGTGGCTCGAGGCTTCAGTCAGCGAGAGGGAGTTGACTTCTTTCAGACCTTCTCCCCCACCCCGAAGATGACCACTCTTTGGGTGCTGCTGCACATAGCCGCTCAGCGCGACTACGAGCTTCACTCACTTGACTTCAGCACTGCTTTCTTGCAGGGCAGCCTGCACGAGGAGATCTGGCTGCGCCGCCCTCCTGGCTTCACTGGGTCGGTTCCTCCTGGTACCCAGTGGAGGCTTCAGCGGCCGGTCTACGGTCTCCGCCAGGCACCGCGTGAGTGGCACGACACACTGAGGACAACACTTGCGGCTCTTGGGTTCGCTCCCTCTACTGCTGACCCGTCACTGTTTCTACGCACAGACACCTCACTGCCGCCGTTCTACATCCTCGTGTACGTCGACGACTTGGTCTTTGCCACTGCTGACACCGCGGCACTCGCCCACGTGAAGTCGGAGCTGCAGAGGAGACACACGTGCACAGACCTAGGTGAACTGACAAGCTATCTTGGCTTGCGGATCACCCGGGACAGAGCACGGCGCACCATCACCTTGACTCAGTCACACATGGTGCAGCAGATCCTTCAGCGCTTCCGCTTCACGTACTCCTCGCCTCAGTCCACTCCTCTGCCTACCGGTCACTCGCTCTCAGCTCTGCCTTCGGATGAGTCCGTAGAGCCGAGTGGCCCGTATCCAGAGCTTGTGGGCTGCCTCATGTACCTGATGACCTGCACTCGACCTGACCTTGCATACCCTCTTAGCATCCTTGCACGCTATGTCGCTCCTGGCCGTCACAGGAAGGAGCACATGGATGCCGCTAAGAGGGTGTTGCGCTACTTGTGCAGTACGTCGGGCATGGGGCTAGTGCTTGGAGGGCGAGACCGAGTTGTACTTACTGGACACTCAGACGCTTCTTGGGCGGACGACCAGGCTACTCAGCGGTCGTCTCAGGGTTACACCTTCAGCCTTGGCTCCGGCTCAGTTTCTTGGCGTTCTACACGCTCTTCTTCTGTTCTCAGCTCCAGTTGTGAGGCTGAGATCTACGCCACAGCCATGGCTGCCCAGGAGCTACGCTGGCTGACCTACCTGCTGACCGACTTGGGAGAGCGGCCTCGTTCTCCTCCAGTGCTGTACGTCGACAACCAGGCTGCCATTGCCTTGTGTGAGGAGCATAGACTGGAGCACAGAACGAAGCACATCGCCCTGCGGTACTTCCTTGCTCGAGAGCTGCAGCAGCGTGGTCAGCTTCGTCTGCGTTACGTGGCCACTGAGGCCAACCTTGCTGATGTGTTCACCAAGGCGCTTCAGCCTTGTGACCATCAGCGTTTCTGTACTCTTCTAGGCCTTGTGCCTACTGGACCTCACTTACTTACTTCTTGACTCTGCTTGTACTGTGATCTTTATATATATGCCTGCATGTTTACACTTGCTAGGTTGTGATCACTGTATCTCTTGTTATATTATCAACCTGCATGTGAACTGGTCTTGTGACCACTTGCTTGTGCTCGGAATTTGTGTGGTATCCTTGAGATCCACCCTGAGCTTGTTTTGCTTTGCTTTGACTGGTCTTGTGACCCCTTGCTCTCCCCCACTTTGCCTATGGGGGTGTGTCAAACATTATATATGTTGTGTTTGTTTAGGCTACAGTGGGTTAGCCTATAGGGGGTACACAATTCTAGGGTTAGGTACTTGTACTGATTTCACTGCTAGTTCAATCATTCCTGTCTGTTGATTCCGACACAAGTCGTTCAAGGCCTCCGTCCGCCAGCAGTACCAGAAGTGGTTTGAAGACGAAGGCCAAGAGCGACTGACAGCAGCAGGTAAGCTCCCATATAAAAACTACAGTCGTTCCTTGACATGCTCTCGTGAACCGTTTATTAAAACTGATGAGAGTGATGTGTCTCTGCCTGTTGGTGCAGGGAACCTCAAGAAGCCGCCGCCAGCGGTGGTCGTGAAGTGGATCTCGCGGGCATGGAAGGCAGTGCCCGCGGACCTCATCAAGCGCGCCTTCCTCACCTGTGGCATCAGCAACGCTCTTGACGGCAGCGAGGACTCGCTTGCCATGGCGCACAGGCGAAGCCAGCTGACTCGTGAAGTCGATGTCGATGACGACATCATCGCTGACGGCTTCTTTGGCAACAACTGCCTGGAGCCCGAGTCTGATGAGGAGAAGTAGGTAGCTAGGATGTAGTCTGACATGAGTAGTTGGTTCAACTTGAGTAGGCTGTTGTTTATGAACCTTGAAATTGATAGGGTGAAACAACTCTTGTTAGGAATTGTTTAAAAAATGTAATGTTCTGTGAAATTAGAATGATAAGTTTATAGATAGGAGATAATGCACATGCGCTTATAATAAGTTAAGACCAGTAGAGAGGTGCGCTTCTAATCGAGGATCGTCTATAAGCGCCATGCTCCAGATAGAAGCGCCGGCGCCTTTAATCGGACGGCGCTTATATCCGGGGCCATACGGTATGAATTTCTGGATTTTGAACACATTTTTACAGGTTCATCTGATGCCGGAGACATGCTGTTTATTATCGTCGATTTTTAAGAGAAACTTTTTTTATTCATCTGATTTCTCAAACAACCTTATACACTTCGTCTGAGACTGCAGACATCGAGTTTTTTCTCGTCTGAAACAGACAAATTCCCCCACCTGGCCAGTTGCCCACCTGGCTAGTTGGCCACATGGCTTGTTGCCCAATGTTACGGACGAGACTTGCCACCCGCCGCGTTACCGTGCTGCCACCGAAGGGCTGTACATTGCCTTTGGTCGGTGACAACACCTCACGTCACAGCTCTGACAAGTGCTTTTTATTCGTCTGAAATGTAAGACTAAGCTACAACTTTCGTCTGACCATCAAACAAGGAGCCAGGACTCGGTCTTAACGTCAGACGGGCCCTGGCACAAAAGTTAGCCCTGGCTGCCAGGTTATGGGACTGTTGAAGTCCCTACATCCAGCGTGATAAAAGCGCTACACTTTCTTCATTTTGCATTCAATGTGCATCATTCAGTAACTGCAACAATACTACTGGTCATTCTTCTGGGCTTTGAATTAGGAACTCAAATCTCCATTAAAGCAAACAACTACTAATGACCTTGTACAAGACATTTCTAGCTAGCCATGTACTCTGAGGGGTACATTCCCTTATTGAGATGTAACCAACCGGTATAACCTGCTCTGCAGGAGACAAAGAAAAGCAAGCGAAATGGACAGCCAACACACACAATAAAAACAAACCAGAAAGACAAAGGAAGCCCTATGTCCCAGTAAATGCGGCTGACACCTTGTGCCCTGGTGCATGGAGATCTTGCCCCCTCGTAAGGCAAGCCCGCACAAGGGTCAACCTCGGCACTCAAGCAGGGACTGTCCTGATGCACGATGTGAGTTATTTTGCAAGAAGAACATCTTGAAAACTAGCTGATGGGATGGCAGCACTGGCTGATGAGGGTGTGCCTTCACAGGAGTGATGCGGGAGTGCGACCACGAGAGCGATGAGGGTGTTCCATCAGTAGAGTAGACGTTCCTCCCGGCTATGCTGAGGGCACCTTGCCTGATGAGGGGGGAGACGAAAAAGGAGATGAATATGCAAGGGACAAGCTGAAGGGGTTGGACAACGACTGGGGAAGAAGCTCTTGGGGATAGGGTGAGAAAAGGAGGGTGAAAGAAGAATTGGGTAAGGGAAGGGGGAGGGGGGTGAAGTGGGGAGAGAGATGGAGTGGGATAGGGACAGGGGGAGGGGGGTGGGGGGGGGGGGAGTGGGTGTGGGGGAAGGGGGTGGGGATCGGGTTGTGGGGAGGATTTGGGTGGAAGAGAGAGGGAGGATATTGTAAGACACATACAAGAGGAATAAGAAGGTTCTTACCAACGCAGGCCTTGGTGGTCAGCGGGACACCCTTGTTGCAAATGCAGAACGGAATTCCATCCACCCTCCTCGCGCACGTCGAGAGGCTGGTGTCACAGTTCTTGAAGGGGCACCAATCTGGAGGGGGAGTATTTGGAAAAAACGGAGCAGAAAAAAATAGTTCTTGCTGATGCACGATGGAGGAAAACACAAACCCCTCCTCCCCCTCCTCCCCCACAAGAACAGCAGGCTGCCACAGGTGCGAAGAGGTGGAAGGAAATAGAAAGCATGAGAAAGGAGAGAAGATAGGCAAACGAGTGAAGCAGTTGCTGCGGGACACGTACACTGGCAAAAGCCGCCAACTGCCCGGTGGAAGTAGTCGTCGCACTTGCTGTATGCCTCGCCGGTGGTGGCGTCTTTGGCGCAGTGCTCCTTGGGACCAGTGCAGCTCAGGATCTCACTGTTATCTGAGGGTAGGGGTTTGGAGGAAAGGGTTGAGGAAAGGGTTCAAAAAGAAGGGTTGGAGTTAGGAAGGGGCCCAAAAATAAGGTTATCTGAGGGAAGCGGTTGGGAGGAAAGGGTTAGGAAAGGGCCCAAAAAGAAGGGTTGGAGTTCGATTGAGCGTTAGGGTTTAAAAGAGGGCGTTTTTTAAGTAGAGCGAGATGCCCTAAAAGAATAGGCTAGTAGGAAACGCCATGCTGAGCACCTACCTTTGCACGTGGTGCCGTCAGCCTGCAGTGTGAAGCCCAGGTCGCAAACACAGGATGCCTCTCCTGTGGTGGCGTCCTTGTGGCACTTGCTGTTTGCACCACAGCCCTTCACAATGCACGTGTCTGGAAGGGCAGGGCTGCAGGGAAGACGCAGCAGGGGTGAGGCAAAGGTGGCTTCGAAAGAAATGCTCGCTGACACTCACATACGAAGGGCTACAGAGCAAAAGCAGTAAATATTGAAGAGCCCTTTACGGACTACCACAACCCAAGCTGGCAGGTATACGGCCGAGAAGAGGGATGAACACACACACAAACGGACAGGCAAGCGTACAAGTGCATTTTCCCTCAAACATCTCGAACCCAATCTTGCAGACACAGTCCGTGTCGATGCCAGTCCTTTTGCACTCGGAATTGGCGTCACTGCCTTCACAGTTCCTGATAATGCACACATCTGCAAGGAGGGTGAATTAGAAATGAAACGCAAGATGGCAAAGTTTGAGAAGCAGATGAGAGCAGCCCAACAGCACACAACAGCATTCAAAACGGTGGCACCTATCATAGCCAGAACCAACTATAGCCGGCCCTTACCTTTGCACGTCCTCTTGTCATCCAGCAGCACGAGGCCAGCGTCGGCGTCACAATGGCAGGTTGCCTTTCCGTCGGCTTCATGGGTGGACGTGCCACCACCACCCACACAATCCTTCACCGTGCACGTGTCTGGGAGGGCAGGGGCGGAGGGGCGGAGGAGATGTGGAAGGAGGGGCGGTGGGGATGTGCAAGGAGGTTTGGAGGGGAGTCAGCAAAAGGCAGTTTGAGAGAGCGGAGAAGTGTGGACAAAAAACGACGAGGAGGCACGCAGATGCATGCAGAGAGACAGAGCGAGGCACACAGAATGGGAGGTCAAGGAAGCGTACCAGTGCACACGCCCTGGGACAGCTCGAAGTTGGTCTTGCATTTGCAGTGGGCCACGTCCAGATTCCTCTCGCACTCGGAATTGGGGTCTTTGGTCTCACAGGCCTCGATGACACACACGTCTGAAAGGCGGGCGGGAGACAAGTGGGGAAGAGACGAGACGAGAAACCAAAGTTAGAAACTACCCAACAGTTCAGCAGCACATATAGCACACGAGATTGAGCACGTACCCTTGCACGTCCTGCCATCAAGCTGCAGCTTGAAGCCAGCTGCGGCGTCACAGGTACAGACGGCCGTCCCAGTCAGGCTCTCCTGCAGCTTGCTGCACGTGCCGCCCACACAGGCCTTAAGCTCGCACGTGTCTGCCAAGGGAGGGCAGAGATGGAGGGGAGGGGAGGGAGGTGGGTGAGACGAGAGCGGGCAGAAAGGGAAGAAAGATACAGGAGCAGAGCAGGCAGCAGAAGAAAGCGGGTGAGAGTTAAGGTACTTGAAGCAGGCAGGTGCAAAGCGCAGCGGAGCAGCACTGATCGACGCAGCCGCGGTCGGGCGTCATGGCGAAGCCCAAGCCGGCTCGCCTACCACCTTCACGCACGAGGCATGGGCGCCGCACACCATGACGGTGCACGGGTCTGCAAGGGCATGGGTCAGGGGCGTGAAGGCAACGATGAGGTTGAGTTGAAAGTCTCACACTCCATGGTGGCGCACGAGCCTGCCACGTGGCGCAGTGGGGGCAAGACGAAGAACGGGGCATGGGCAGGGGGGGGTTGGGGAGGTGGGGGAAGGAAGGGAGGGGGAGGGAGGGGGGGAGTGGGGGAGGGACACCAAGGAATAACACAACGCTCCAGCCAAGGGAAGGGGCACGCTACCGGAATGCTCGAAGTCTCGAAAAAAAATAGGGCGTCTCAACCCGAAGCAAAGGGGAGATGTATCATACGTGCACATGAGTTGTCGGGCTGCAGCACGTATTCGGGATCAATGCACTCGCAGACTGCGTTGCCCTCCGGATCCTTCTTGCACACCGCATTGGAGCCGCATTTGTTCCTGCACTTGTCTGGAGCAGGCAGGCAACACGTGGAGGACACACGCAGACACAGGGAGAGCAGACGTGGCCACGTGAGGAGAACATGTGCAGGCATGGAAGACGCACAAGCTTGAAACGAGGAGCGATATCTTGGGGTCAAGAGATGTTGGAGACATGTACGGCATGTAGAAAGGTGTGGCAGCAGGCACAGATCAGGAAGGGAGAGTTGTGGAGCACTCACCAGCGCAGTTGCCATTTATCCTTTCCTGCCTCCATGGGCAGTCCGGCGGCGGTGCGTCGCGGATAGCCTCCGCCTTTGGCGCACACGCTGGCGCACAGGGGGAGTGCGGGGAGAGGGGGAGGGGGAGGGAGGAAGGAGAGGAAATAAGGAGAGAAGGCGGAAGAGAAAGGATGGCAGTAGGTTCGGAGTCTAGGAAAAGGTAGGAGCGCACGAGAGCATACTGAGGATGCGAGCCACGAGCGCAGCGAGCACGAGTCCACGAGAACCCATGATGCCGCATACCTGAGAGCACGAGAACAACCAGTGCAGCGAAGACGAGTCCACGGGAGCCCATGATGCTGGTGCTGCTGATGTCGACTCTGGTGAGACTTGTGACGCTGGTGACAATGCTGGTGCCACAATTGACGCTCGTAGCGATGCTGGTGCCGCAAATTGGCGCTGACGAAACTGGTGACGAGCAGGCAGCAGTCTCTTGTCATCAAGTTGATGACTGGCTGGGGAGCACGAGGCTGATGATTGGCTGAGGAGCACGCGCCTGATGATGTCAGTGCTAGATAGCTACTACTAAGAAGGGGTGAGTCGCGAGCAGCGAAGGTAGTATGATGTGGAGTGAGCCCCAAGCGCGGGCTTATATACTATGAGAACTCTCGCCCCCCTCCCCCTCCCCCTCTCCTCCTCTTCCCCCGTCCCGCTCCAATGGAACCTTTTCCCCCGAGAGGTCTTCTCCCTCGCCCAAGCAGCAGCGCCAGGACCATTGGAGAAAGTCAAGCGCTTGACTGGGGAGCTTATCCTTATCCTCGGCGGGTATACCTTATCCTCTCCGGCGGGGGGGAATGGGGGGGGAGGAGGGAGCAGGGAGCGGGGGAAGCTTGACCTTTGCCGGCCGCGCACTTCTGGTGTTTTAAGGTGCAGCTCTCTTTCCTAGTACTTAAAGAGGGGAAAGTGAGTCTGGGGAGGAGTTTGGGATGCGCGGGACGTGCCTCTATGCCTTGGCGGAAAGTACACCTCTCTGCGCAGGTGGTTCCGCACCGTGCAGCCAGCGAGGCATGTGGTTCGGATTCTGTGTGAAATCGTAGTTTGAGGCGACGCGTGTGAACCAGCGCGGCATGGCGCTGTGTGCATTCCGATGACGCGACTATTGCGACTCGTGTGAGCCAGCGAGGCATAACTCGAGATTAAAGGGACGCGCTGCCAGCAGTACACGGCCATCCACTGGCGACACATCCGCACGCTTTTCCACCCTTTGACTTCACTGCATCGAAATCCACTAGGGCCACCTTTCATGTGCCGGCGAGGGATCTTGTCAAACATTATATATGTTGTGTTTGTTTAGGCTACAGTGGGTTAGCCTATAGGGGGTACACAATTCTAGGGTTAGGTACTTGTACTGATTTCACTGTTAGTTCAATCATTCCTGTCTGTTGATTCCGACAGATCTTACTGGGCAAAACCAGCTGAAAGAGGCACTTGTGACCCGTTGACCGACTCTAGTAGATACCGGACATCCCAAAACATTTGTTGAGAGAGCCTCTCTCAGGGAGAGAGAGAAAAGCTGAGCATTGGCGGCGGTATTGCGACAAAATGCCCCTTTTTTCCTCGAAATGCCCGATGACACTTGGCGACGCGTGTGAGCCAGCGAGGCATAATTTTCTTCGAACATTAAGACACGCATTGCCAGCAGAGACACGGTAAGGTACGGGCCCATCCACTAGCGACACACCCGCACACTCTCTCGCCTTGTCTGGCAGCATGACAGCGATGCGGGTCTGACTTGAGCGGGATCAGGGATCGATGCAAGTATCTGGCTTTCACGAGCTGGCGAGAGATCTATTTGGTTGAAAGAGCCACTTGTGAACCATTCACCGACTCTAGTAGTAGGTATTGTAGAAAGGGAGAGAGAGAGGGAGACAAAAGCTGAGCTTTGGCGGCGGTATTGCGGGAAAATGCCTCTTTCTCCTCGCGGCATAACCAATCGCGGACTCTCGCAATCGTGCCGTGCGTGTAGGGTCTTGGGGGAAGCTTTTTCGTGTGAAAATGCCTGACAGACGTGCAGCGTGGAATGCAGGGTCGTGGGGCATTGGCAAATTCTGTGCTGTGTGGGGAGGGAGGAAGTTGTGGTGGTGGGAGAACGTGCGGGGGGAGGGTATTGCATGATGGAACGGCAAGGGTCAAGCGTTCAGGAGCAGCCCTGTTGATGTGTCTAGGACCAAAACTTGGTGAACCCACCTGCCCCGACCAGTATTTCCACATAGACGAGCATTTTCTTACCCTTAAAGCCGCGGTGCAACATTCACACACACAGTGACAGGACAAACAGTGTTTGGTACCACCTGGCTCTCCAATTGGCTAGCGAAAAACTGGGTGGTGTTGGGATGAAGGGAACAACCGATGCGAGTGTTGCGAATCCCGAATGGGGGGTGAGGTGGTGGGGGAAGGGAAGGAAAGCGGGGGAGGCGTGGCGCTGTTCGCTAGCACATGTCAAATTGGAAAAAAAAACAAGAGGCGACGAAATCGTCTTAGGGTTGCGAAGCAACATTACATTACACTGCTATTTTTACATACACCCGGCAAAAAATGATGATTTTAGAATATTGTAACATGATTATATTATTTTACGAATTACTGTTATTTATAGATATGACATATAATATAGTGCGCAATCATTTCTCACTATTCGTAACAGCAGTAAGGGCCCACAGCGCGCCAGCCAGCGAAATCGCCGCCTAGGACGCTCTGCAGCGCGCCAGCCAGCGAAATCGCCGCTTAGGTCGCTCTGCAGCGCGCCAGCCAGCGAAATCGCCGCTTAGGACGCTCTGCAGCGCGCCAGCCAGCGAAATCGCCGCCTAGGACGCTCTGCAGCGCGCCAGCCAGCGAAATCGCCGCTTAGGTCGCTCTGCAGCGCGCCAGCCAGCGAAATCGCCGCTTAGGACGCTCTGCAGCGCGCCAGCCAGCGAAATCGCCGCCTAGGACGCTCTGCAGCGCGCCAGCCAGCGAAATCGCCGCTTAGGTCGCTCTGCAGCGCGCCAGCCAGCGAAATCGCCGCTTAGGACGCTCTGCAGCGCGCCAGCCAGCGAAATCGCCGCCTAGGACGCTCTGCAGCGCGCCAGCCAGCGAAATCGCCGCTTAGGACGCTCTGCAGCGCGCCAGCCAGCGAAATCGCCGCCTAGGACGCTCTGCAGCGCGCCAGCCAGCGAAATCGCCGCTTAGGTCGCTCTGCAGCGCGCCAGCCAGCGAAATCGCCGCTTAGGACGCTCTGCAGCGCGCCAGCCAGCGAAATCGCCGCCTAGGACGCTCTGCAGCGCGCCAGCCAGCGAAATCGCCGCTTAGGTCGCTCTGCAGCGCGCCAGCCAGCGAAATCGCCGCTTAGGTCGCTCTGCAGCGCGCCAGCCAGCGAAATCGCCGCTTAGGACGCTCTGCAGCGCGCCAGCCAGCGAAATCGCCGTTTAGGACGAGCCTCAGATCCGGCGCTGCAAATCAGCGCCCCCACATTGAGACCGGCTGCCCAGGTGCGGGATCCACGCCCCGACATCGAGACACGTGACGTCACAGCGGAACCATGGAAGACAGCCCGGACCCCGGGGATGCCGGGGTCCGGGAGGGAGGAGGACGTGACGGCAAGGCGAAATGGGCCACCGGAAGCACGGAGGAACGAATGACAACGATGACTTCAAAGGCGACCTGCCCAATAGCCGGGCACAAGAGGGGGAGAGAGCCTACGGAGCAGCAGGAGGGACCACTCGTCCGCGGCATGTGCGACAAAGTCACTAGGTGCCTCCACGACAATCTGACCAAGAGGCAACGCCTCGATACCGACCTAGGCGTGGCCACTAGAGAAGTGGTCGAAAGTGGCAATGGAGAGCACAGGCAAGGCAACACCTCCGACGCGGCGATGGCAGCTTGGGAGGCACATCGCCAGCGTCTACAGGAGTCGCATGACAAGCGTCGGCGAGAACTTAACACCCCTTTAGCACGCCCGGCACTCACTAAATGCGACAACTCAACGACATGTGGTCCCCGATTAGCCCGAAGACAGGAACGGAGGCGCAAATCAGGAGTTCCGCGGGGTCAAGGGGAAGGAGCGCGGCGAGGCCCGCAAGCCCGGGGGCAGCAGGAGCCGCAGGCTGGGGGGGAGCAGGAGCCGCAGGTTGGGGGGGAGCAGGACCCGCAGACTGGGGGGGAGCAGGACCCGCAGACTGGGGGGGAGCGGGACCTGCAGGCTGAGGGGGAGCAGACGTTGGAGTTGGAGATGGAGATGGGGAGGCAATGGGAGCTGCCTATTGGAAGGCAGCAAAAGCTGCAGGATGGGGGGCAGCAGGAGCTGCAGGCTGGGAGGCAGCAGGAGCTGGAGGCTGGGGTTGAATGGGACCCGCAGGTTGGGAAGGAGCAGGAGCCGCAGACAAAGGGGCAGCAGGCTTTGGAGGCGGAGATGGAGATGGGGGGGCAGCAGCAGCTGCCGGCTGGAAGGCAGCAAGAGCTGCAGGCTGGAGGGCAGCAAGAGGGGCCGACCTGGAGGCGGCAGGAGCTGCGGGCTGGGAGGCAGCAAGAGGGGCCGGCTGGGGGGCAGCAGGAGTCGCAGGCTGGGGGGGATCAGGACCGGCAGGTCGAGGGGCAGCAGGCTTCGGAGGCGGTGATGGTGATGGAGATGGGGGGGCAACAGGAGCTGCCGGCTGAAAGGCAGCAAGAGCTGCAGGCTGGAGGGCAGCAGGAGCCGCAGGCAACGAGGCAGCAAGAGCTGCCGGCAGAGGGGAAGGAAGACCCGCAGGCTGGGGGGGAGCAGGAGTCGGAAGTGGACATGGAGATAGAGATAGGAATGGTAACGGAGCAGCAGGTCGAGAGACAGCTTGGGCTGCAAGCTGAGTGGCCGCAGGTGTTGGAGGTGGAGATGGAGGAGGCACAGGAGGAGGGGGGGGGAGAGCGGCAGGGAAGCGTACAGGAGGGGTGTCAAACGGAGAATCAGTCTCAGCCGCAAGAAGGGGAGCAGCAAGGGTGTCGAGAAAGGAACCGGCCCCAAGAGCGTAGAAGCATGCAACTTGAAGAGCCGATCAGTGGGTTGCAAGAGCAACAGGCGCGGGTTCAGCAGGGGGTCGCTAGCCCGGGCGGCGCAGGCCAAGCGAAAAGGTCGCGAGCTCGGGGCCGAAGAGGGAGACGACACGCAGCCAAGTTGCAAGGAGCATCCCAGGGCGAGCAGCAGCCAGGGGGTCAGCAGGGGTCGACAAGGGCGCCTCAGGGGGTGCTGCAGGCCGGGGAGGTGCCGGAGGCGACAGAGGCAACCCAGGGAGGGTGGCAGACCGGTGGTCGGGCGGAGAGGACTAGGGCACCCCGGGGAGTGCAGCAGCCAGGGGGGCAGCCGGGGGTGACAGGGGGACCCCATAGAGCGCCCGGAGCACCCCAGGGAGCGCAGCAGGCAGGAGGGGAGCCGAGGGTGCCCGGGGCACCCCAGGGAGTGCAGCAGGCAGGAGGGGAGCCGAGGGTGCCCGGGGCACCCCAGGGAGTGCAGCAGGCAGGAGGGGAGCCGAGGGTGCCCGGGGCACCCCAGGGAGTGCAGCAGGCAGGAGGGGAGCCGAGGGTGCCCGGGGCACCCCAGGGAGTGCAGCAGGCAGGAGGGGAGCCGAGGGTGCCCGGGGCACCCCAGGGAGTGCAGCAGGCAGGAGGGGAGCCGAGGGTGCCCGGGGCACCCCAGGGAGTGCAGCAGGCAGGAGGGGAGCCGAGGGTGCCCGGGGCACCCCAGGGAGTGCAGCAGGCAGGAGGGGAGCCGAGGGTGCCCGGGGCACCCCAGGGAGCGCAGCAGGCAGGAGGGGAGCCGAGGGTGCCCGGGGCACCCCAGGGAGTGCAGCAGGCAGGAGGGGAGCCGAGGGTGCCCGGGGCACCCCAGGGAGTGCAGCAGGCAGGAGGGGAGCCGAGGGTGCCCGGGGCACCCCAGGGAGTGCAGCAGGCAGGAGGGGAGTTGAGGGTGCCCGGGGCACCCCAGAAAGTGCAGCAGGCAGGAGGGGAGCCGAGGGTGCCCGGGGCACCCCAGGGAGCGCAGCAGGCAGGAGGGGAGCCGAGGGTGCCCGGGGCACCCCAGGGAGTGCAGCAGGCAGGAGGGGAGCCGAGGGTGCCCGGGGCACCCCAGGGAGTGCAGCAGGCAGGAGGGGAGCCGAGGGTGCCCGGGGCACCCCAGGGAGTGCAGCAGGCAGGAGGGGAGCCGAGGGTGCCCGGGGCACCCCAGGGAGTGCAGCAGGCAGGAGGAAAGCCGAGGGTGCCCGGGGCACCCCAGGGAGTGCAGCAGGCAGGAGGGGAGCCGAGGGTGCCCGGGGCACCCCAGGGAGTGCAGCAGGCAGGAGGGGAGCCGAGGGTGCCCGGGGCACCCCAGGGAGTGCAGCAGGCAGGAGGGGAGCCGAGGGTGCCCGGGGCACCCCAGGGAGTGCAGCAGGCAGGAGGGGAGTTGAGGGTGCCCGGGGCACCCCAGGGAGTGCAGCAGGCAGGAGGGGAGCCGAGGGTGCCCGGGGCACCCCAGGGAGTGCAGCAGGCAGGAGGGGAGCCGAGGGTGCCCGGGGCACCCCAGGGAGTGCAGCAGGCAGGAGGGGAGCCGAGGGTGCCCGGGGCACCCCAGGAAGTGCTGCAGGCAGGAGGGGAGCCGAGGGTGCCCGGGGCACCCCAGGGAGTGCAGCAGGCAGGAGGGGAGCCGAGGGTGCCCGGGGCACCCCAGGGAGTGCAGCAGGCAGGAGGGGAGCCGAGGGTGCCCGGGGCACCCCAGGGAGTGCAGCAGGCAGGAGGGGAGCCGAGGGTGCCCGGGGCACCCCAGGGAGTGCAGCAGGCAGGAGGGGAGCCGAGGGTGCCCGGGGCACCCCAGGGAGTGCAGCAGGCAGGAGGGGAGCCGAGGGTGCCCGGGGCACCCCAGGGAGTGCAGCAGGCAGGAGGGGAGCCGAGGGTGCCCGGGGCACCCCAGGGAGTGCAGCAGGCAGGAGGGGAGCCGAGGGCGCCCGGGGCACCCCAGGGAGTGCAGCAGGCAGGAGGGGAGCCGAGGGCGCCCGGGGCACCCCAGGGAGAGCAGCAGGCAGGGGGGCAGCCGGGGGTGCCCGGGGCACCCCAGGGTACGCAGCAGGCAGGGGGGGGATCGATGGACGACCGGGAACAGCAGTTGGAGGAGTGGTGCCGACTTTTGGAGTTTGATACCCCCATGGCGACTGCGGAGGAGTCAGAGGCGGACGGAGAACCACCCAGTCCGCCTTCCCCATGCCCCCGTTTCCCGTGTGACACGTGTTTCCACACGTTCGCCACGAGAGGGGCCGCTGCGAACCACATGAGGGTATGCCGGGCGGCTGAGGCGGAGAGACGCGCGCAGGCACTTGGCTCGATCCCGTCTCTGGTGGAGACCGACACACAGGAGCGACCGACGCCGCGGGAATTTGGGGACGAGGCGTGGGCAGGGGTTAAGTCATGGGAGTGGGAGGCATTTTTCTGTGTGGAGGCGGTTGGAGGGAGGACAGTGCGCCGGATCCCGCAGCGGGCCCGGTCCGGGGTCTTAGACGCACTCTGTTGCATCTTGAAGCGGCTGAAGAGCCGACCGGGAGATGAAGCTGCTACCCTCCTACTCCTGGCGTTTCCGCGCCTCATCCTAGCCGTGCCTCCCAAGCCAGGCATAGGTCAGAAGGCGCTGATCATAGAGCGGCTGGGGGCCTTCTGGGAGGGGAGGTGGCGGGAGTTGTTCGACGCTGCCATGGCGGCGGCACGGCCAGCAGTTCGCCCACTTGCCTACACGTGCTCTGACCAGGACCCGGAGGCCATCCGCCTGTCACGGTGCCGATCTCGGTGTAAAGTGGGAGAGTGGAGCCGTGGTTTGTCTTGCCTCACAGCAGGAGAGTTGGCTCGACCGTCTGAGGCTATGGTGCAGTCGCTGCGAGGGAAGCACCCAGCTAGCAGTGGCGAGGTACCACCGTGGGTTCGTGAGTTTACTGTCGACGCTCCTCAGCGGCCTCCACTCACGACCGACATTCTGGCTAGAGCTATCCACACAGCTGCTCGCGCCTCAGCTGCAGGGCCATCGGGATGGGTCACAGAGCATCTGCGCGACACTTTCCTCACGGAACCTTCCTGCCTCTCCCACCTGCTGGAAGTGTTCAACCAATGGGTGGCGGGACAGGTCCCCGAGCGAGCTCGGCCCTGGCTCGCCGCATCCAACCTAGTCGGGCTTTCCAAACCCAACGGTGACGTCCGGCCGGTGGCGATCGGGGAGGTGCTTCCGCGTATCCTCGCTCGAGCTCTCTGCATCTCGCTTCGCCCTGTGATGGCTTCTTATTTTCTGCCGTGTAACCAGCTGGGAGTGGGCACCAGGGCCGGGGTGGAGATTCTTACTCATTCTTTCCGGTCAGCGCTGGCCACTCACCCCGACTGGTGTGCGCTGCAGATAGATGTCGCGAACGCCTTCAATTCGTTTCATCGCCACGCGATGTTCGAGGGGCTGAAGGAGTCGCCTTTCTCAGGAATGATCCCATTCTTGCGTGTCTTCTATGGGACACCTAGCGACCTGTACCTCCGAGCGGGCCCTTTCGTACAGAGTCTTGAGTCGGCACGAGGATCGCGACAGGGGGACCCGCTCGGCCCTTTTCTTTTCGCTTTCACGCAGCAGCAGGTGCTGGGGACGGTGACTAGAGAGTTCAGGGACCTACTTTTCTTGAGCTATGCAGACGATACCTACATCCTGGGACCAGCGGCTAGGATTCTGGAGGCTTTTGGGGTGCTGCGAGAGAGGTTGGAGTGGGTGGGGCTGGAAGTGCAGGCGCACAAGTGCAGGTTTTGGGAGCGTGGAGGTGGGGATATGGAGCGGGCATTGCCTTTGGGGATGCAGCGGGAGGAGGAGGGTCTTATTGTGGTGGGCGTGCCTATTGGGGAGGAGGATTGGGAGGGGGCCCGATTACGGAAGCGGCTTCGCGAGTTGCAGGCGCCATTGCCGTGGCTCCCCCTGCTCGACCACCCCCAGATGGCCTCGCATCTCCTCGCTATTGCAGTTTCAGCACGGCCGATGTACCTGGCCCGGACTATGCCGCCGCGGCCGGAGGTGGTGGAGGCCTTTAGAGAGTGGGACAGCTGTCTGGAGGATTGCTTTGAGCAGCTTTTCCCCCCTGGCACTTGGGAGCAGGATCCCGGCAGGTCTAGGCGCGCACGCATGCAGCTGCATCTCCCTGTGCGCCTCGGAGGGTTTGGGATCCGGGCGGCGGCCTCTTTGAGTCCGCTCTCCTATGTTTGTGGGTGGGCGCAGGCCGCACGGGATATTGCACATTTGGGGGTGGCGGGCGAGGAGGCGATGTTCGCAGAGTACCTCACCACTTCGGCGGGGGCGGAGCTTCTTGACCCGTGGTTTGCCAAGGCCATTGAGCAGTTGCCCGCGACTATACGCCAGGAGCTGCCGGACTTACCCCTGTGTGTGGCGGCCCCTCCTCTTCGGCTTTTCCAGGCGCGGCAGCGGCAGTTGGCTGTTGAGGAGCTCCAGGCACTCCGCCGCTTGGCTCGTGACGATGCCACCCTAGCCCGTTTCACATCCCTTCAGGGCCCGGGGGCTGGTGCATGGGTTTCGGCAGTTCCGGCTCATTCAGATCTCACATTCACTGCAGCGGAGTGGGGCATTGCTGCTGCTATACGGCTTGGTCTCCCAATCCAGCAGCTGCAAGTGGCGGGGAAGTGTGTTTGTGGCGCAGCGTATGATGACCCAGCAGACCCGCATCATGCGCTGAGATGCAAGCACCAACACGGTCCATCTCGGGTGCATGATGAGGTGAAGTTTGCGGTGGCAAAGATCGCTAAGGCGTCAGGGGGGGTGGTGACGATGGAGGATAGTGCGGTGCTGCCGGGGAAGCGGGTTGACGTAGCGGTGCGACGACCAATGGCTGGGGAGGCTCATGCTTTAGAGATTAGTGTCGCGGACCCGCTATCACTGTCTCCATCTCTGCTAGGGCAGTGCGGGCGGTCTATAGGCGTGGCGGCAAAGGAGTGGGAGCGTCGCAAAACGGGGGATTACGCGCCTCTTCTTGCACGGAACCGAGGCGTGCAGTTCACCCCTTTGATAGTGGAGACGTGGGGGTGTCTCGGCGGTCGCTTCCGGCGGTGGCTTCGACAGCAGGGGGACGCGCACGTGGGGCTAGCTGTGTCACGGGGGGCTTGTCGGGAGGATGACACTTCGTTCTCGGCTTACCTTTTGGGGTCTCTGAAGGCGCTCATCGGAGTGGCGTTACAACGGGCGCAAGCTCGTGTCATCCTGCTTCGGGCGGCGTCTTCCATGGGGGGGTTGAATGTGGACTTGGTGGATCGGGAGAGGGACGATGTCGAGGTGGAGGGCGGGCCTCTTTGGGTGGAGGCCCCCTACATGGTGGATGTGCAGATGTGACTTGGGGGGGAGGGGGGGGGGGGGGGGGCAAGGGGGAATGGGGTGCGAGATGGGACGTCTGGTAGGGGATCCTGGTTGGGTTTTTTCTTTATAGAGTATTTTTATGGGGCTTTTTATGGGTGTTGCGTTTGAGTTGTTTCTGGTGTCTTTCTTTCCCGTTCCTCTCCTCTTGTGCGATTATATACATTAATTGGTGTGCTTTATATATGTTTAGGTTATAGATTCTGATTGTTAAGAACATTCTTTGTGTTTGGTTATTCTTGTTCTGTTCGGAATATTTGGTTTTAGGGTGACTGAAAATCTGGTTAACAAAATTTCAAAAAGACGTTTTGAAGCCATCGCACACGACAAGATTCGAACTTTAGACCTACGCGATAATGGAACTTCGATAGCGTTGTGCTAAACAAGCTGTCCGAAATTGTCATCGCAACTTACTCGACAGTTGTATTTGTAAAAAGCGTCCTTCCCTAGGGTTTCGTCAAATTTCTCTTCCTCTGTGCCTCGTCCATCTACTCTAGCTCCTCCCATACCTAACGCCACCCACGCCACTCACGCCACTCACACCACTCACACTATAGCTCATATTAATGTAAGCATTACTCCTTCTTTTCTAGTTGAGGGTGGTTCTTTCTACCCTTTTCTTCCTCCATTACTTCGTCTTCTCCTTAGCGTTCGGCAAATAACTTCAAGTTGTTCTCATGTTTGTCTTTCTGCAATTTCGAGTGCATCTCATTCTTCCTTGTCTCTTCGTTATTCGTCGTCGTTATTGTCTTAGCATTCGTTCTCCGTGAAGTACTCCCGTGTCGGCTTGAGGCCCAAGCGTGAGCGCTGCAGGGGAGTGTTAACGGGAATGGAGTGTTGGCCCCGCCCTCGCTTGGGCAACGCCGACGACTTGGTCGGATGTACGGGAGTAGCAGCCGACCGTTCACAGTGGGAGAGCTGCTCGACAGGCTACATTGAGCTGCAGGGGACCGCTGTGGCGTTGCTGTCGACCAAGGAACTCGACAGCTGCAATTGACCGGCCTGGGCGATGGGTAGGCCGTCCGGGGAGGTCTGCGGACCATCCCGACGACCTGCAGCTCGACCGGGAGGTCCGCGGGGCATCCCGTCGACCTGCAGCTCGACCGGGAGGTCCGCGGGGCATCCCGTCGACCTGCAGCTCGACCGGGAGGTCCGCGGGGCATCCCGTCGACCTGCAGCTCGACCGGGAGGTCCGCGAAGCATCCCGTCGACCTGCAGCTCGACCGGAAGGTCAACGGATCAGTTCTGGTCAACGGAAGGGGTCCGTCGACCAAGGGGGTAGCTCGACGGGAGCTGTGGTCGACCAGAGGCACCTGGTGGTCGACCAGAGCACTTGGTGGTCGACTAGTTGACCGGGTAACCTGCTCGACGAGTTCTGCGGAGGCACGCGAACGTCGTCGAGGTCGCGATGGCGAAGGCGACTGCGGGCTGGTATCCCGAAGTCGATGTGGCTCGTCAGTCGCAGACAATAGCCGACGGATGCACAACGAAGCAAGTCGGGCCAATCGTCTGCGCGCACCTGCGAGCGTGCGCACTGCTGTCTTCTACGGAGCAACGCTGGACAGCCGCACTGCTGCAGCGTTGGCACGCCGTCGACCTGCAATGTTGGCAGGTCGCCTTTCTGCAATGCTGGCGCGGCTCCTCTACGCAACGCTGGCAGGCGGTCGACCGAGCTGTGCTGGCGGTCGACCAGGCTAGCTGCAGGGTTGCTAGGTGCCTGATGTAGTCATTCTGTCATTGCTTGTTCAATCATTCTGTATTCTCAACTTTGCTAGTGGAAACTCTTGCCAATTTCTCCCGTGAATGTGCAAGCACTAAGGAACTAAGCAAAGCTACGATCACTCCTAGTAGTTCGTGCCAACCCCCGTAGTCTAGCTCACTACCGTTGTAGAGTGGATCTCCGTAAGGCTTGCGGGTACGGCGAGGCGGACTTGGAGATTTTACTCCTATGAACTTGTGCTCAGTGGGTGCGTGAGCATCCCCCTCGCCGTGTTGAAGCGAACGGTGCGTCGCCTCTCTCCGACCCGTGCACAATGAAGGTGACGGTGGCAATGTTGTCGGCGGTGGAGGCACGAGGGTTCGCGGAGTGATTCGGGCCGCCGACGTTGGCGTTGGCGGAGTGCAGGCGCAAGTGCTGAGGTCGACGGCGGCAGCAGGACGCTCGAACGGCAACCTCGATGGTCGACGCGTTTCTCCACAGCGGAGTGGAGTCAGGCCGACTTCGGCGACTCATGTGTCGGCCGGTCGAGACGGAGGCATCGCGCCGGCGTACGGCAACTTTAATATTTCGCCGGACAAGATCGCTGTGCCGAAGCCGCTCGAAGGACTACACGACTTAATCACATGGATAGAATTCATTGAGCCGCAGCTCGAGATCGCGGGATTGAAGAAGTTCGTCGACGGCAATGTGGAGATGCTGGACGGAGAGGACGCTGAATTGTGGGCGGAATTTCGGGCTCCTTCTGACCTCCACGGTCATTTTGAGGTGTTGTTCGCAACTGGTGCAAGTCGCGTTGAAGCCGTGCCGACTTCAAGTGGATGCTGGCTACCAAGCATGGCAGTACATCATGCGCACCTACAAAGTGACTGACGACTTCTACATTAGCCAACTGGAGAAGAAATTGACCAACATTTGCATGGGCGAGCAGGAATCGGCGACCGAGCTTTACAATCGAGCGCGGCGAATTTTGGCCGACCTTCGGATGGCTGGCGTCGAGTACTCGGTGGCGTCATATGTCACGCATGTCATCAGTGGTTTCCCTTCGAGCTACAATCTGATGCGTCGGAAGCTGAAGATTCCCGGCATGCACAAGACTCTGAACGAGGACTCGCTTTCGAGTCACATCATCCAGGATGAGTTCATGCAGGAGTCTGAGCGGTCTTCAGAGCTCCTTTCGCAAGCCAACTACGTCGCTCCGGCGTGTCGAAGAGAAAGGCCCCGCCCTCGCTTGGGCGCAGCCGATCTCGCCGTTGACGAGAAGTTCGCGACGAATTGGTAGAATTTGTGGGCTCAAGCAGTTAGACGGAAGTTACGGTCGAGCAGGTTCTATCTGTGCCTGCGCAAGTGCTAGACCACATGCGACTGCAGAAAGTTACCTACGACTGCAGATAGTCACCTGCGACTGCAGTGCTGGCAGATCGCGCGCAGTGCAACGCTGGCATACTACACTGCTGCAGCGTTGGCAAGCCGCTCTTCTGCTGCGCTGGCAGATTTCGCCCTTGCTAGGTGTTGCATGCCATTCTAGTCATATCATTCTGCATGCCTCAGTTGTACTCTAATTGCTATCAACTTTTTATTGCAAGTTGTTCTTTCAACTTCCTTAGTGGAAACTCTTGCCGAAACTCCAACTTTCCTTTGCAAGTAGTAAGAATGCTAGCAGAGCGCTACGATCACTCGCACAACCCCGTGCCCTCCTTCGTGTTGGTGCAACCCTACGGTTTGCACTCGGCTTGTTGTCTGTGTGCGTGTGCGTGCATGTGTGTGTGCGTGGAGTGGTATGAGTGCATGAAATAAATATATATTTCATGCTTATAATGGTGTGTGTATGATGGGTCATGATGTCGAGTGTGTGTGTCAAGTCAATAGCGAGTTATCGCTAGCCGCGTGTTAATGCGGTCATTTGTGTCTCGCGCGCGGTTTCTATTTTGTCGCGTGTCCCGTGCGCGGTTTCTATTTTGTCCTGTGTCGAACGTTCGGCGTGTCGCAGGTGTGTGCAGCAGACTCATCAAGAACTCAAGGATGAGTTTTGTGATGAAGAACCCGAGCCTTGGTTCAAGCTTCAAGTGATTTCGAAGCTCGCCAAAAGGGTACACCCCAAGATATTGAAGATAGTCTTGACATGGCAGCACTTGCCGTGCTAAATTCCACGGGAACCCATGGTTTGCCGGGGTGACTGTTGGCTGCCAGGGTGTGAGGGTGAAGCACCTCTGATACCGTATGCCCCCGGATATAGGCGTCGTCTGATTAAAGGCGCTGGCGCTTCTATCTGGAGCATGGCGCTTATGGCCGATCCTCGATTTGAATCGCCCCCCTTTAGAGGTACTAACTTATTATAAGCACAGAGCTTTATATTTTACCTTTTTTGCTGTAGATTTCTGAAACATTGTATTTTTTAACTAAGCCTAAATAATTACAACATTTTTAATAATTTCTAACACTAGCTTTACATGTCAGAATTTGGACTAGTGCTATCTACCTAGAAGCTACTCCTACTCGTCAGACTCGGGCTCCTGGTAGTTGTTGCCAAAGAAGCCATCAGCGTTGATGTCATCATCAACGTCAACTTCAGCTATCAGCTGGCTCCACATTTGTGCCATGGCGTCCGTCCTCGCTGCCGTCAAGCGCGTTGCTTATGCCACATGTGAGGAACGCGTGCTTGATGAGGTCAACGGGCACTGCCTTCCATGCCCGTTCCATCTTACGACCAGCGCAGGGGGTGGCTTCTTGAAGTTCCCTGCACCAACAGAGGAAGATGAAGGATTGTCGTTAGTTCAACAGGGTGGGGGGGTAAAAAACTCAATACACACTAGTTTAGACGGTAACGTACCTGCAGCTGCCAGTCGCTCTTGGCCCTCGTCCTCAAACCACTTTTGGTACTGCTTGCGGGACGGAGGCCTGGAACGACTTGTTGATCCAAATACCGAGAGGCTGCACCTGCGCCGTACAGCCTGCCAACACGATGTTGAGCTCAGCAAACTTCACCTTCACCGCCTCAGTGAGGTGACCGCAGTCAGAGTCGAGAACCACCATCGAGCTCCACGCCTGCCTGCCAAACCGAGGCCTTAAAAAGGGCTTGATACACTCTTCAAGCCATCGAATGACCCCGTCAGCGTCCATCCACATGTTCTCGTGGCACGCCACGACGACATCTGCACATTACAGAGCAGTATGTTAAATCAAGGAAAATAAAACAACAAACCAAGGAACAAAGAACAAGGAACGAAGCCTTAAACACAACACAATTCTCTTACCGGGCGAAAAATCACCCTTCGACACTGTCTTCCGCTTGAAAAACACCCACGGCTTCAGGTTCTTCCCATCCTCCGTGCACGCCAACATCACGGTCACGCGCTCCTTCTGGTACCCCGCGCTCCTGATGGGCACAGACCGAACTCCGGTTTGCTCGACGGTGGTGGTGGTGAGCATCTCCAGCCAGAGCGGTGTCTGGTCGGTGTTGATAATCCACGTCGTCTCAATGCCGCACTCCCGCCGCTTGTCATGGACGTACTGCCAGAACTTTCAACACTGCTCCGCGACATCTGTGAAACACATAGCGGAAAACAAACAGGCAAGACAAAGAGTTAGTACGGTACATTTGAAGCAATAAACCTCAGGCGGAAATAAATTCTTACGTGCGGCGGTTTTCTGTGCAACCCTCGTCTTCATGCTGACGCTCAGATTCCACGGCCTCCGAAACTGATCCGACCACCTTTGGCTGCCCTTCCACTTCACGAGGGGGTAGAGCAGTTTCATGACCTTGTGCGACCACTCCTGCAGATGGCCGATGGAGACGGCAGTTCCCTTGCAGCGCCACTCTAGTAGCTTCTCGTACACCTTTAGTTCCATCAGGCGGTACCAAGAAGACCTCCGACGGCCGTGCATGCGCTTCCGTGCGGAGTGAACTTCCTTGAGGAAGTCGGTGGCACACTTCCACTTCGTGAGACACTTGCGGTGGATGCCGTTTTTGCGAGACAACGAGCGCACCGACACTCCCACATCCAGCCGCGCGACCTACTGGAGTTTCTCTTCCGCAGTATAAGCTTGACGCTTATGCTGGTTGACTTTGTGCCTGGAAGAGGGGGGGGCAGGCATCACGGTTCTCAGCAGAAGGGTGGCGTCGCTTGCGGTTAACAGGAGGATAAGATAGGATCGGGATTTTCTCAAGGAGCCCATCGCGTTACCAGTATTCGACGCTGTCGTCATCGACGCCACGAGGGGTACCCTCGGGAAACACAACGGCCGTTGTGCTAGCCTTGGTTCTAGTCTCAGTTCTTGTCTCGGTTCCAGCCTCAGCGCCGTTTTCGCACTAAGCACGCCCATCCTCGTTGGCTTCGGCCACATCGTCGTCAGCGCCAACTGCAGACTTGTCCCACGTACAATCTTCGGGCTGGGCCCATTGTGGTGCTGGAGCCGGAGCCCGTACGTACACATCTGGCGGGTTGTTGTTGTCCGGATCTGGCAGGTACTCGCCGAACGACAAGGGGAGTAGGAGGGTGGGCTCGGGCTGATCTGTGGGTTGAGGAAATGCCTGATACAGAGGAGCAGGAGGAGCAAGAGGCGCAGGAGGCGCAGGAGGAGCTTGTCAGAATAACTGAAGCAAGGAATGAATGAACTAGCACAGAGTTTGGTACAAGTAGGAAACCCTAACTTTGTGTACCCCCTAAGGTGTAACCCACTACAGCCTACACAATATAAACATACAATGTTTGACACACCCCCATAGGCGTAGTGGGAGACAACCACAGGGTCATGAGACCAGTCAAAGCAAAGCAAAGCAAGCTCAGGGTGGATCTCAAGGATACCACACAAATTCTGAGCACAAGCAAGTGGTCACAAGACCAGTTCACATGCAGTTTGATAATATAACAGGAGATACAGTGATCACAGCCTAGCAAGTGTAAACAAGCATGTATATATATAGAGATCACAGTACAAACAAAGTCAAGAAGTAAGCAAGTGAGGACCAGCAGGCACAAGGCCTAGAAGAGTACAGAAGCGCTGATGGTCACAAGGCTGAAGTGCCTTGGTGAACACATCAACAGTGTTGGCCTCAGTGGCCACGTAACGCAGACAAAGCTGACCGCGCTGCTGCAGCTCTCGAGCAAGGAAGTACCGCAGGGCGATGTGCTTCGTTCTGTGCTCCAGTCTGTGCTCCTCACACAAGGCAATGGCAGCCTTGTTGTCGACGTACAGCACTGGAGGAGAACGAGGCCGCTCTCCCAAGTCGGTCAGCAGGTAGGTCAGCCAGCGTAGCTCCTGGGCCGCCATGGCTGTGGCGTAGATCTCAGCCTCGCAACTGGAGCTGAGAACAGAAGAAGAGCGTGTAGAGCGCCAAGAAACTGAGCCAGAGCCAAGACTGAAGGTGTAACCCTGAGACGACCGCTGAGTAGCCTGGTCGTCCGCCCAAGAAGCGTCTGAGTGTCCAGTAAGTACAACTCGGTCTCGCCCTCCAAGCACTAGCCCCATGCCCGACGTACTGCACAGGTAGCGCAACACCCTCTTAGCGGCATCCATGTGCTCCTTCCTGTGATGGCCAGGAGCGACATAGCGTGCAAGGATGCTAAGAGGGTATGCAAGGTCAGGTCGAGTGCAGGTCATCAGGTACATGAGGCAGCCCACAAGCTCTGGATACGGGCCACTCGGCTCTACGGACTCATCCAAAGGCAGAGCTGAGAGCGAGTGACCGGTAGGCAGAGGAGTGGACTGAGGCGAGGAGTACGTGAAGCGGAAGCGCTGAAGGATCTGCTGCACCATGTGTGACTGAGTCAAGGTGATGGTGCGCCGTGCTCTGTCCCGAGTGATCCGCAAGCCAAGATAGCTTGTCAGTTCACCCAGGTCTGTGCACGTGTGTCTCTTCTGCAGCTCCGTCTTCACGTGTGCGAGTGCCGCAGTGTCAGCCGTGGCAAAGACCAAGTCGTCGACGTACACGAGGATGTAGAACGGCGGCAGCGAGGTGTCGGTGCATAGAAACAGCGACGGGTCAGCAGTAGAAGGAGTGAACCCAAGAGCCGCAAGTGTAGTCCTCAGTGTGTCGTGCCACTCACGTGGTGCCTGGCGGAGACCGTAGACCGGTCGCTGGAGCCTCCACTGGGTACCAGGAGGAACCGACCCAGTGAAGCCAGGAGGGCGACGCAGCCAGATCTCCTCGTGCAGGCTGCCCTGTAGGAAAGCAGTGCTGAAGTCAAGTGAGTGAAGCTCGTAGTCGCGCTGAACGGCTATGTGCAGCAGCACCCGAAGAGTGGTCATCTTCGGGGTGGGGGAGAAGGTCTGGAAGAAGTCTACTCCCTCTCGCTGACTGAAGCCTCGAGCAACGTAGCGCGCCTTGAAGACAGGAGGAGAACCCGGCGGCCGCTTCACCCTGAAAATCCACATGCCACTGACAATGTTCGCCCCAAGTGGGGGAACCTCGTCGACGTAGGTGCCTGTGGACTTCCAGGAAGCCATCTCTGCGTCCATGGCTGTCTGCCACTGAGAGGAGTAGGGACCCTCTATCGCCTCTGCGTAAGAGCGCGGAGTCGGGATGTCTGGTGCATCCGGGTCTCCCTCAGGGGCGACTAGCATGGACACGAGACGGGGCAAAGCAGCAGCAAAGCACTGGAACTCCTCCTGTCTGTCCTCAAGGACGTCCGTGCCAAGAGCACACTCACCCCCGACGGACGGAGGACAGACAGACTCAGACTCAGCAACAAGGCTAGTGGCGTAGTCTAGACGACACCGAGCAGCAAAGTCAACCAACTCAGCGACCAGAGCAGACGCAGCAGAGGACGCAAAGGTAGGGTCAGTGACAACAGTGGCGAGGAGACGCGTGACAGTGGGACTGGCAGCACGACGGGAGTCAGACTCCGGGTCAGGAAGAGTAGGTAGAGAGGACGCAGGAGGAGACGGCAGAGGGACACGCTGAGGAGCAGTGGAGGGACGCAGAGTCATGTAGTGAGTGCCAGGGACAGGAGGAGGACGCTCACGTGGGACACGACGACCAGTGTGAGCAGTACGAACAGGCGACACAGGACGAGACTCAGGCTCACGACGCTCCGTAAGACCTCCTGTCGGACCAGTGTAAGGGGAGGGACCAGGGAGAGGCGAGGCAGGCGGTAACTGCGACTGCGGCTGGACATACGAAGGACACTCTAAGGGGGAAGGAGGACAAGGAGGAGGAGTCTGACCAAGAACCTGCTGAAGGAGCGGCACGAAGTAAGGTCGCGGCCGCGCAGCGTCTCCAGAACCAGTAGAGACACCAGTGGCAGGGTCCTCAGTACCAGCAGCAGCTCCAACGCCCGGGTCCTCAGCACCAGCAGCAGCTCCAACGTCAGGGTCCTCAGCACCAGCAGCAGCTCCAGCGTCCGGGTCCTCAGCACCAGCAGCAGCTCCACCGCCCGGGTCCTCAGCACCAGCAGCAGCTCCAGCGCCCGGCTCCTCAGCACCAGCAGCAGCTCCACCGCTCGGGTCCTCAGCACCAGCAGCAGCTCCACCGCCCGGGTCCTCAGCACCAGCAGTAGCTCCAGCGCCCGGCCCCTCAGCACCAGCAGCAGCTCCAGCGCCCGGCTCCTCAGCACCAGTAGCCCCTGCAGTACCAGGGTCCACAACACCAGGAGCGCCACTCCGAAGACTGCAGCGTCGCGTGTATCACTATCGGATCTGCTGAAGGGAGGGGAGCTCCCGGGTAGGAGGGGAAGCACTGGTACCAGCTCCAGCAGCACCTCTCCTGAGGCTGCAGTACTGTAGGTACCTCTCCTGCAGCTGCTGTGAGGAGAGGGCTCCTCCAGGTGTAGCACTCTCAGGCTCAGCACCCCCAGACTCAGCACCCCCAGACTCAGCACCTCCAGGCTCAGCACCCCCAGGCTCCGCACCTCCAAGCTCAGCACCCTCAGGCTCCGCACCCCCAGGCTCAGTACCCCCAGGCTCAGCACCCCCAGACTCCGCACCCCCAGTTTGACAATGTTTGACAGAGCATTAGGAGCAGGATGCGCAGGGGGTTGTGGTGGCTCTTATGGTTCTGGTGGGATACGGGTTTACCACCCATCAGCGTCAACTCTATACGCGGGTCTACTGGTAGGTTTCTTCTTGAGAAGGAAGTGAGTGCCTGTGAATTCCGCCATCCGCAGCTAGGCGGGAGAGAACGAGAAACTGAATGAAACTGAAAGCATGGGTGAAGAAATGAAAGATTGGAGGGGACCCCTTCGCGTTAGCGGCTCGGGGTCCTCGTTAATGTAACATAGGAACCCCCTTTGCCAGGGCTTTGGTTATCAAACGAATTTTTTCTGATGGTCTGAAAACCAGACACGATTTTAAACATTTATATGATTTTTCAGACCAACTAATAATGCTCATGTGATTTTATAGAGGTTTTTTTTCCATCTGAAAAAAAACAGACTAAGGCCTTTAGCTTGTCTGAGTATCCAGACAGAGAGTACATTTCTGTCTGGAACAGACAAGTTCCGAACAGCTGTCACCTCGACTTTCGCCTTATATTCCATAATAAGTTTATCTTTGAAGCCATCCTTGCCTGATATGGCCTAGTCCTTAGTCGGTTTTTATGGTTTTCGTAATGGCCAGGGTTTGATTCTTGGTGTCGCGAAGCACTTCCGAACTAGTCAAAGATTGAAACACATTTTCTTTGAAAAATCACACAAGTGCATATATTAATTTTGAAAATTCAGACCACCAAAGGTAGCTCGTGTTTCATTCAGACAGGTTTTTTTTTTACTACTTTAGTTTTAGACGGGCCAACATCCTAGCCAGAGCCCTGCCCCTTGCCTGAACCCGCAGAGGAGGGGTCATGGCAACAGACAGGCTGCGCTGGCAGGGCATATTCGACGCCCTTCAAGAGGGTTGGGATGAATTGTCCTGCTTGGAAGCGCATGACAACCCGATTGGGCCGCGCGGTATGATTTGCGTCAGCGCTGGCAGGTGCGTTGCTCCGGAACGGGTTGTGTGAGGTGGGAAATCGAATCGCAACAAGTTTCCATGCATGATCCTACGTGAACGGTATACAGGTGTGGTCGCCTTATTGCGGGCTTCACTTTGGTACCCTTACAAACAAATTTTTTTTTGACATTATAAAGGCGCCGGCGCTTATGGACGTTACCGTATTCCCCCGGATAGAAGACCCCCCCAAAATACAACACCCCCGGGTACCTAATACGGGGGGGGGGGGGGGGGGGGGGGGGGGGGGGGGGGGGGGGGGGGGGGGGGGTCTTTTATTAAACCTCGATTTCGTTATATCCCCCCTTTGGGGGGTGATCAACATAAGACCCCCCTGTTTCCCCTATAGGGAGGTTTTTCCATGTACTTTTCATTTTTCTTTTTGAAATTGAGGCATTCTACTGTGCGAATTCGGCTTTTGGGGGGTGAATTCCCGTGTCAGGGGGTTGATTTGCTGAATCAGGGGGCCAGTTTGTTGCGTCAGCTGGCAGAATCTGAGTGTCAGTGGGCGAAATTGCTGCGTCAGAGTGGCGAATTTCTCTGTGACGGGTGAATCCGTTTTGACTGGTCAAGCGATCACCAAGAGCAAACCCACAACTTCGGTTTTGAATTTGGGTATTGAAAACACAAACAATAAGTAATACCATATGAAAAGACACTGGTGTTATAAAATATTTTCCTTTGTTAAGACCCCCTCCCCCCCCCCCCCCCCCCCCCCATTTTTTCTAGGTATTTAAGATAAGACCCTAGGGTCTTATATCCGGGGGAATACGGTACTCGATTACAAGCGCCCCCTAAAAAAAAACCATTTTATATTAAGCGCATATGCGCTGCTATTTGGGGCCAGACGGTATGGGCGATGATCTAGTTGCCTACATAGCGCGTGAACTATTGTCGACGATTTCCGTTTGAGGGCGTTTTTTGTACAACCCTAATTCCGAACCTGACCGTCTTTTGCTAGATTTCTGGAGGGGTATGGTCAAAGCGCCTGTACCCTGTACAGAGAAAAATGTACCCGCTAGAATAATACACCGACGTGTCAGAGGTCCACTGGAGATCCCCGATGATCCTAGGGAAGGGTTACAGGCATGTCGGCCTGGGGGGTTATGGGCGCACTCACCCGCTATACAAACAAGCCCTTTTATCCCAGTGGTTAGTGACTGGGATTCTGACATGGTATCAGAGCGAAGGTCTCGGGTTCGAATCCCGGTGTATGCACTTCGGGCATCCCAGTGCGGGGGGGTGTCAGAGGTCCACTGGAGATCCCCGATGATCCTAGGGAAGGGTTACAGGCATGTCGGCCTGGGGGGTTATGGGCGCACTCACCCGCTATACAAACAAGCCCTTTTATCCCAGTGGTTAGTGACTGGGATTCTGACACGACGATCAGGCCCCCAGAAGTCAGAGAAATTTCTCTGATTTGTACGAAAAACTCTGAGAATTCAGATTTTTTTTCAAGTGAGGTCTGTTAAAATCAGAGATTTTTGGGCCCCAACTCTTTAATTTTCAGAGAAATTTTAGAGCTAACTCTGACGTTTCAGAGTTTTCCAGGAGTGCAGTCCGATCACTCCGAGTACAAACGCGTACCGATTCTGTTATCTGCTTGTGTTCTTGACTGGTGATTCGGTTCGGACTTTACAGGTCAATGCAAAATCGGCTTGAAACTGCAAATCCGCGCCTAACAGCACAAGATTTTCGCCCAATCACAGCAAAATCACCTTGACACAACGGATTTGCGCTGTCAGAGCAAAATGATTTCGACCAATCACCAAAAACCTCCACCTGACATTGCAGATTCGCCCTTTCACACCACAAGATTCGCCCTGACACAGAAATTCGCCCTGTCAGAGCATGTTCCCCCGAAAATCCCCTTAGTCTAGCATGTTTCAGTATTAGATGAAGCATTGAATACATTTCTGCTGAAACATTAGATACATTGATGTTTCAGACTTTTTTATTAAGGCACTCTGAAACAGGCCCCAAGAAGTCAGAGAAATTTCTCTGATTTGCATGAAAAACTCTGAGAATTCAGATTTTTTTTCAAGTGAGTTCTGTTAAAATCAGAGATTTTTGGGCCCCAACTCTGTAATTTTCAGAGAAATTTTAGAGCTAACTCTGACGTTTCAGAGTTTTCCAGGAGTGCAGTCTGATCACTCCGAGTACAAACGCGTACTGATTCTGTTATCTGCTTGTGTTCTTGACTGGTGATTCGGTTCGGACTTTACAGGTCAATGCAAAATCGGCTTGAAACTGCAAATCCGCGCCTAACAGCACAAGATTTTCGCCCAATCACAGCAAAATCGCCCTGACACAACGGATTTGCGCTGTCAGAGCACAATGATTTCGACCAATCACCAAGAACTTCCACCTGACATTGCAGATTCGCCCTTTCACACCACAAGATTCGCCCTGACACAGAAATTCGCCCTGTCATAGCATGTTCTCCCGAAAATCCCCTTAGTCTAGCATGTTTCAGTATTAGATGAAGCATTGAATACATTTCTGCTGAAACATTAGATACATTGATGTTTCAGACTTTTTTATTAAGGCACTCTGAAATTTCAGCCTTCTTTTTATACCAACTCTGAGGGTTTCAGACTAAAATTTTGTACTACTCTGATGAATCAGACAGGCCAAAAACGAATCTGAGGGCCTGCCGACGATCAGAGTAGCTAAAAACAAAACCCTGGCAAATCAGAGAAAATCTTCCTTTCATAACAGTGACCCCCCAAAAACCACTCCGATTTTCAGAGAAACAGAGTAATTTACTCTGATAAAAAAAGGCATGGTTGAAGTCCGGTTACCTGAAACATTCAGTGAGATAAAAACACTACACTTTCTTCATTTTGCATTCAATGGGCATCATTCGGTAACCGCAAGGCCTTGGATTAGGAACTCCAATCTCCATTAAAGCAAACAACTGCTAATGATTCTAGTACAAGACAATTCTAGCTAACCATGTACCCTAAGGGGTACATTCCCTTATTGAGATGTAACCAACTGGTGTAACCTGCCCTAAAGAAAGCAAACAAAAGCAAGCGAAATGGACAGCCAACACACACCATGACCAACCAAACACCCAGAAAAACAAAGGAAGCCGTGTGTGTTAGTGAATGCAGCTGACACCTTGTGCCATGGTGCAAGGAGATTGCCCACTCGTAAGGCAAGCCGGCACAAGAGTTAACCTCTTCTATCTATCCTCCCTTCTAGAGGCATTCAAGCAGGGACTGTCCTGCTGTGCGATATTTTGCAAGAAAAACATCTTGAAAACTAGTTGATGGGATGGCAGGACTGGCTGATGAGGGTGTGCCTTCACAGGAGTGATGCGGGAGTGCGACCACCAGAGCGATGAGGGTGTTCCATCAGTAGAGTAGACGCTCCTCCCAGCTATGCTGAGGGCACCTTGCCTGATGATGAGGGAGACGAAAAAGGAGATGAATATGCAAGAAACAAGCCGACGGGGTTGGACAACGTCTGGGGAAGAATCTCTTGGGATAGGGTGAGAGAAAGAGGATGACGGAAGAATTGGATAAGGGACGGGGGAGGGGGGTGAAGTGGGGAGAGAGATGGAGTGGGAGGGAGAAAGGAGGAGGGAGAGGGGGGGGGGGGAAGAGGAAAGAAGGAAACAGGGAAAAAACACAAAGGGAAGAGGGAGGATATTGTAAGACACAAGCAGGAGGAATAAGTAAGTTCTTACCAACGCAAGCCTTGTTGGTCAGCGGGACACCCTTGTTGCAAATGCAGAACGGAATTCCATCCACCCTCCTCACGCACGTCGAGATGGTGGTGTTGCAGTCCTTGAAGGGGCACCAATCTGGAGGGGGGTTATGAGGAAAAAACAGTTCTGATGCACGATATAGAGGACAATACAAACCCCTCCTCCCTGTCCTCCCCCACGAGAACAGCAGGCTGTCACATGCCAACAGCAGGAAACGGGAGATGCGAAGAGGTGCAAGTGAAATAGAATGCGCAAGCTAAGAGAAGGGTAGAAGACAGGCAAAAGAGTGAAGCTGCTGCTGCAGGACACGTACCCTGGCAGAAGCCCCCAACTGCCCGGTGGAAGTAGTCGTCACACTTGCAGTATGCCAGGCCGGAGTACACGTCTTTGGCGCAGTGCTCCTTGGGACCAGTGCAGCTCAGGATCTCGCAGTTATCTGAGGGTAGGGGTTTGGAAGAATGGGTTGACAAAACAGTTAGAAAACATGGGCTGGAGGTTGGTTGAGGGTCAAGGTTTGACAGGTGTTTTTGAATATTGAGCAGATGCCCTAAGAAATAGGACAGGAGGAAACACCATGCTGAGCACGAACCTTTGCACGTGGTGTTATCATCCTGCAGCGTGAATCCCCAATCGCAAACACAGGATGCCTCTCCTGTGGTGTCGTTCTTGCGGCACTTGCCGTTTGCACCACACCCCTTCAACTCGCATGTGTCTGGCAGGGCAGGGTTGAAGGAAATGTGGAAGCAGGGGTGGGGCAAAGGTGGCTTTTGAGAACGGGGGAGTGGCGTGGGCATACAAACACACATAAAAACACAAGAAATGTGAAAGCACAAATGCGTAAGAGATGCACACATACGCCAAGGGAGGGAGAGCAAAAGAAGCAGTAAATGCAAATGGCCTACTATGAACTACTAGCTGGCAGGAATAGGGGCGTGGGGAGGGGTGGTGACAGGAAGGGCAAGCGTACCAATGCATTTGCCCTCAAACAGCTTGAACCCAGTCTTGCAGATACAGGTTGCATCAATGCCATTCTTGACACACGTGGAATTGGCATCACTGCCTTCGCAGTCCTTGATAATGCACACATCTGCATGCAAGGAGGATTAAACAGGGATGAACAAGGCGACAAAGTTTAAGAAATAGGAGATGACTGCAGCACAACAGCACATAACAGCGTTGGAAACACAGGGGCACCTACCGTTGTCAACACCAACAAACGCCGGCCCTCACCTTTGCACGTCCTGTCGTCATCCAGCAGCACGAAGCCAGCGTCGGCGTCACAATGGCAGGACGCCGCTCCAGTGCTGTTCTGGCGGCACAAGCCATTCACACACGCCTTCACCTCGCACGTGTCTGGGCGGGGAGGGGCGGAGGGGATGTGGAAGGAGGGGTGGAGAGGCGTAAGCAAAAGGTAGTTTGAGAGAGCAGTAAAAAGCGGACGACGAATCAATGAAAAGCAGACGCACAAACGAATCCACAGAGGGACACACACCCAGGCACACACAAAGTGAGAGAAGGAAGCGTACCAGTGCATACGCCCTTGAACAGCTCGTAGTTGACCACGCATTCACAGTGAGCCACGTCCTGATCCCTCACACACTTGGACTTGGCGTCCTTGCCCTCACAGTCCGCGATGAGGCACACGTCTGAAAGGCAGACGGGAGAGAAGTGGGAGAGAGAGAGACGAGACGGCACAGTGGTACAGCAGTTGCAACTTGCAATCGGCACAACAGTTACAATCGGCACAACACACACGAGACTGAGCCCACAGCAGCACATAACAGCCTTCTAAACACAGGGGGGCTTACTCATCAGCAGCAACAATTGCCAGCCCATACCTTTGCACGTCCTCTTGTCATCCAGCAGCACAAGGCCAGCGTCGGCGTCACAATGGCAGGTTGCTGTTCCGTTGACTTCCTTGGTGCACGTGCCATCCACACACGCCTTCACCTCGCACGTGTCTGGGAGGGCAGGGGCGAGGGAGAAGTGGACAGAGGGGTGATTCACCAAAAGGTTGATTGAGAAGGAGAGAAATGTGACGAAAACCAACATATGCATGCATAGAGAGACAGTCCCAGTCACTCAGGCACACAGAAAGTGAGAGCAGGAAGCGTGCTGCTTACCAATGCATTGGCCCTCAAACAGCTCGAACCCAGTCTTGCAGATACAGGTTGCATTGATGCCATTCTTGACACACGTGGAATTGGCATCAGTGCCTTCACAGTCCTTGATAATGCACACATCTGCATGCAAGGATGGTTAAATAGAAGCGGAAAGATAAGAAAGTTTGGAAAGTAGGAGATGACTGCACCACAGCAGCACATAACAGAGCTGGAAAAACAGTGGCACCTACAATCGTCAACACCAACAAATGCGGGCCCTTACCTTTGCACGTCCTCTCATCATCCAGCAGCACGAGGCCAGCATCAGCGTCACAATGGCAGGTTGCCGTTCCATTGACGTCCTTGGTGCACGTGCCATCCACACACGCCTTCACCTCGCACGTGTCTGGGCGGGCACATGCGGAGGAAATGTGGAAGGAGGGGTGGAGGGGAATAAGGCAAAACGCCAATTCAGAGTTGACAAAGCAACAAAAGGCAGAGACACAGACGCACGCACAGAGAGGCAGACCCAGGCACACAGAAAGTGAGAGCAGGGAGCGTACCAGTGCATTTGCCCTCAAACATCTCAAATCCAGTCTTGCAGACACAGGTTGTATCGGTGCCATTCTTGACACACGTGGAATTGGCATCACTGCCTTCACAGTTCCTGATAATGCACACATCTGCACGGAGGGTGAAACAGGAACGAAAGGAAAGATGAGAAAGTTCGGAAAGTAGAACACAGAGTTGAAAACACAGTGGCTACCAATGTCAACACCAACAATTGCCAGCCCTTACCTTTGCACGTGCGCGTGTCATCCAGCAGCACGAAGCCAGCGTCGGCGTCACAATGGCAGAATGCCGTTCCGTTGGCGGCCTGGGTGCACGTGCCATCCACACACGCCTTCACCTCGCACGTGTCTGGGAGGGCAGGGGCGGAGGGCAGGGGTGGAGGGGAGGCGTGGAGGGAGTGGGCATAAGGTAGCTTGAGAGAGGAGAGTAAAGCGGACGCATTGATTAAAGCAGTTATGCAAACACACGCATAGAGAGGCAGATACCCAGACACACACAAACTGAGACCTATGAGCGTACCAGTGCACACGCCCTCGAACAGCTCGAAGTTGGTCTTGCATACACAGTGGGCCACGTCCAGGTTCCTCTCACACGTGGAGTTGGCGTCTTTGGTCTCACAGGCCTCGAGGACACACACGTCTGAAAGGTGGGCGGGAGAGAAGTGAGGAAGAGACGAAGTTAGAACCCACGCCAAACTTAGAAACTACGTGGCAGCACAGCAGCACATACAGAACTTGCAATTAGCACAACACACACGACTTTAAGACAACAGCAGCACCTACCGCAGCAGTGCGCACCATAGTGAGCACGTACCCTTGCACGTCCTGCCGTCAAGCTGCAGCTTGAACCCAGCCGCGGCGTTACAGGAACAGACGGCCGTCCCATTCTCCAGCTTGCTGCACGTGCCGTCCACACAGGCCTTGAGCTCGCACGTGTCTGCCAAGGGAGGGCAGAGATGGAGGGGAGGGGAGGGAGGTGGGTGAGACGAGAGCGGGCAGAAAGGGAAGAGAGGTACAGAAGAATGAAGCGGGTGAGAGTTAAAAGCTTGAAGCAGGCATATTTGAAGCAGGCAGATGCGAAGTGAAGCACAGCAGAGCAGCACTGACCGACGCAGCCGCGGTCAGGCGTCATGGCGAAGCCCCATTTGCAGACGCAAGTGGACACATCGCCGTCCTTCACGCACGCGGAGTTGGGGTCGTTCATGGCACACACCGTGCCGGCACACGGGTCTGCAAGGGCATGAGGCAGGCAGGAGCATGCAGGCAAGAGAACGATCAGGCTGAGTTGAAGGTCTCGCATCGCACACACCATGGTGGCGCAGTGGGGGCAAGGGGCAGGGGGGTGGGGAGGGGGGGGAAGGAAGGGGAGGAAACGAAACAAGGAAATTCAAAGGAACTGCACAACGTTTTAGCTAAGGGAAGCGGCACGCTTCCAGAATGCTCAAAGTCTTGAAAAAATAGGGGGTGGTCATATCTTAAACTGGAAGCAAAGGGGTGATGATGTGTCGTACGTGCGCATGAGGTGTCGGTGACGAGCACGTAGTTGGGATCGAGGCACACGCAGACTGCATCGCCCGTCGCGTTCTTCTTGCACATCGCTGTGTTGACGTCGCAATTCAGCGACTTGCACTTGTCTGGAGCAGGCAGGCAACGTGTGGAGTGGATGACACACACGGACACACGGAGAACACACGTGGCCACGTGAGGAGCACACGCAAGCAGGCAGATACATGGAGGACATGTGCAGGCATGTGAGAAGATGCTCAAGCAGGAAACGAGGAGCGATAGTTAGGCCTCAAAGAGGTGTTGGTGACATGTACGGCATGTAAAAGGTGTGGCAGCAGGCTGGGAGAATTCAGAAGGTAGGCGATACAGGCGTGCAAGAATTCAGGATGCAGCCATGTGTAGCACGCAAGAGGGAGAGTCGTGGAGCACTCACCAGCGCAGTTGCCATTTATCCTTTCGTGCCCCCACGGGCAGTCCGGCTGCGTCAAGTCCGACTTCAATATCCGTGCGTCGCGGGTGGCCTCCGCCATGGGCGCACACGCTGGCGCGCAGGGGGAGTGAGGGGAAAGGGGGAGGGGGAGAGGGGGAGGAGAGGAAATAAAAGGAGAGAAGGCGGAAGAGCAAGGATGGCAGCAATTTCAAGGTTTGGAGTCTAGGAAAGGTTACGATTGCACGAGAGCATACTGAGGGTGCGAGCCAAGAGAGCAGGGAGCACGAGCTCACGAGAACCCATGACGCATACCTGAGAGCACGAGAAGAGCCAATGCAGCGAGCACGAGTCCACGGGAGCCCATGATGCTGGTGTCGACTCTGGTGAGTCTGGTGACGCTGGTGACAAATGCTGGTGCCGCAATTGACGCTGGCGAAACTGGTGACGAGCAGGCGGCAGTCTCTCGGCGGTGGAGCCTGATGATTGGCTGGAGAGCACGAGGCTGATGATTGGCTGGGGAGCACGCGGCTGATGATTGGCTGGGGAGCACGAGGCTGATGATTGGCTGAGGAGCACGCGCCTGATGATGTCAGTGATACATAGCTAAGCAGGATAGGTAAGCAGGAACCAGAAAGGGGTGAGTCGCGAGCAGCAAAGGCGATAGTATGATGTGGAGTGAGCCCCAAGCGCGGGCTTATATACTATGAGACTCTCACCCCTCCCCTTTCTTCCCCCCTCTACCTCCCCTTCCTCTTCCCGCTCCCATGGGGACCTTTTCCCCTTAGAGATCTTCCCCCTTGCCCAAGCAGCAGCGCCAGGACCATTGGGGAAAGTCAAGCGCTTGACTTAGCGACTGCACTACACACGATGCTCGCTTGACTTGCCCAAAATTTTCGGTCATTTGGGTGTCTAGTGCGCAGCCCTATTTCGCCAACTCGCCAACGTTCGCCACGGGCAAAATCGGGACTGTAGTGGGCAGGTGAAGAAATGTAACCAGCTTCTTCAAAATATCTTACGAACGGACGGATGTCAGCGTGATAAGCTGTTTGTTTAACGGCTGCGATCAAAGTAGGGGCTTGTATTGAGCGTGCAACTGGCTGGTGCTACTTGCAATTGGGCAGGCTGGTCGAGCACGGGCAGACCAAATGCGCGTGCACTGGTTGGGCATCCTGTGTATTTGGTGTCCAGCGTAGCGGGGGAGAGCTTATCCCCCTATTATCATCCCGGGGGAGAGCACATCCTTATCCTCCGCGGGGAGCTTATCCTCGGCGGGGAGAGCCTATCTTCTTGGGGGGATAGCGCATCGACCCGTTGCCAGGGGGAGAAGCGTGGAGCGGGAGGGGGGCGAGGAGGGAAAATGACCTTTGCCCGCGCATCGGCGGTGCGTACTTCCTGGGGTCGAAAGCGAGCGCTAGTGAGTCTGTGGAAGAGTTTGGGATGATGCGCGGGAATGAAATGTGAGCCTCTATGCGCCGCGCGGAAAAGTGCCTCTCCGCGGAGACGGCGTCGCGGCACGGCCAGCGAGACATTTTTCTGATTCTGTGTCGAATCGAGAAGAGGTTGCGACGCATGTAAGCCAGCGAAGCATAACTCTCTGGCAACTGTGTGAAATTGGATGACACTATGGCGACGCGGGTGAGCCAACGAGGCATAATTTTCCTCGAAACAGAGAGTCTGCTTGCCAGCGATACACGGCTAGGCAAGGTGGATCCGCTAGCGACACATCCCCACACTCTCTCGCCTTGTTGGGAAGCTTGACAGCGATGCGGGTTTATCTGGAGTAGGATAATGAGTCAATGCAAGTCTCTCGCCTTTCACGTGCCGCCGAGGGACCTAATTCGGCAAAAACCCGGCTGGAAGGGCTTCTTGGAATATGTGGACCTGGTTCTGTCTAGACAGAACTAGACTCTCGATGGATAGAGACAAAGCGGGCATTGGCGGCGGTATAGCGACGAAATGCACTTCTCCAGCGCAGCGAAACATAACGCGGAGTCGGATCCTAGTAGCGCAGTCGTGCGGAGTGTTGGGTTGGGTTGGGAGAAAGCTTTTTCGTGTGAAAATGGCTCTGAGATAGACGTGAAACGTGGAATGCAGGGTCGTGGGCATTGGCAAATTTTGTGCTGTGCTGTGGGCGATGGCCAATTCCGTCACGCCGTGATCTGGGAGGGAAGAGGGGGGGAGGACCCCCAACTCGGTATGTTTTGGGGGACCCTGGGATCCTGTTACCAGCCCGATTTCACCCTGCCACTGCAGGGTGTCAAGCGTGGAATAGCCACGAAAGTCAGGAAATTTCCGTTCTCCACTCCCAGGATCGCACTTCAGTATTCCTTTCTCCTGAAACGACCGAAAATACCAGCTAAAGCTCGAGAAAACACGCTGTCACTGGAGGGTTTGGTAAAATACTTACGTTGCTGGTAGTCAAAACATCTTCTAGGGAGTTTTTTGCCACTGCCACTCACAAAACATGTTTCTGTCCCGACCGCACGCAATTTTGCGGCTGCTCTCTCTGCTGTCACTTGGAATTCATACTTAGCCAATCGAGCGTGATTTCGTGGATTTATCATTCTCCAGCCAAACATACACGCGGGGCTATCGCCCAACCCAAACCTGGTACTACTTTTGAAACGACTATCCTGAAGGGTGCTCATCTAGCAACTTAATTTCTATTTAACTCACCGTTAAAATCGAGGTGCATTTTAATAAATCTAAAAAGCGTTGGAAGGGCGGTACCATCCATTATTTCTGCTTTTGCAGTATGCTGTCAGGAAATCACCCCGAAATGAGGGCCACAAGGGGTGAAACTCCCTCTCTGTTCAGGAGAGAGAACGTGCAGGGATGACTTGGCGTGCGGAAGGCGCAGGTGTCTAGAAGAAAACTCAGGTGTGATGGCTCTCTGTCTTTTCTTGTGTTTTGGAGTGGGCTGGAAAATGCACCATTCCGCTGCCACTGCTGACCAGGCAGAGAACGAGACAAATAAGGCAGACCTCCTCACCTCACCCTAGCGAAAGAGGAAATGTTTTGTGCAGTAGACTATTGTAGTCTCTGGGCAAAAGTGAACATTAGGCACCACTGAACCAATACAGTACTTCGAGCGAGAGCTGTAAATATTGTAAATACCAGCTGGAAACAGAGCGAAGGGGCACTCTAGAAACAAGTCGCAGCTGGAGAGTCTGCGAACCAAATGTCGATGGAGATTTTCATCTCTCGCCAAAAACAAATACAGTACCACAGTCTCAAACGGTGATGAAGTTTGTTTCTTCTGGTGATTCTACAACTTCAGTTGGTGCTGACGCGACATCGGAAAATTCAGGAAGCATCTCTGAAGGAGCAGCTTGGAAAGGAATGATGCTTGCTCTCCCTCAGGATTTGCCGTCATGACGTGGAGGCAGAAAAATCACATCATGCTGTGTTGGATAATTCTGTCGAATCCGGTCGGTTCTCTGCCAATGTTACGAGTGCAATTGAGTGAGCGAGCGAGAATTGCACTATCGAAGCAAAACAGTACAGTACAGTGAGAGAAGGAATTAGCGGGAGGTAAATAGCGAAGTCCATAGCGCTAACGTGGACATAGCGATAACGTTAACGAACTGTAGGTGACGCGCGACGGGCCTGTGAAAGAGGTTGAAACTGAGGTTGGGAAATGTCGAAGCGGAGGCCCGGAGCGTGGGTTACCAGCCGAGCCGTGAGGTTGGGTTGCGACGGGCGAGGTGGCGGGAAATAGTCGAGGCGAGTGTCGCGAGTGGTAACGGAGCTAAGTGTGGTGAAAATAATAATGTACGCGCTAAGCAGGGATGCGGCGTAAGGGAATGAAAATTTCCTTACACTACCGCCCCCTCCAAGGAGGCCCTCCTTACAAGAGTGCATGTACGTCCCGAAAATTGCGGCTGCGCAGATAGTCGATGAGGACAAGTTGGTTTTCGATTTTGTCCACGGACACCTTGTTGTCTTCGGTTGGTGTGGGGTCTTTCCAACGGATCAGGAACTCAATCTTGCGAGCTCCACGTGGGGCACGAACTTGGTGGCTCAGGATTTTCTCGGGTGTGATGGGCGGTCGTGTCATGTTGGCTGGGCGGGTGCGGGGCATGCGGAGAAATCTATTCTATGGGAGAGCTGAATTACGTGGGACGCACGGTCAGAGTTGTGGCAATGATTCTTGACAAAGTGATGGAATGCCTTGATATAATTCAAGCATAGATTCACTAGGAGAAGCTGATATAAAAAAATTATGGTACAAGTAAGAAGATCCAAAATAACAAGTGGAGGTACAGAAAGTCACCCTACAATGGGAGTGGACTACGGAGAAGGGCACGGGGTTGTGCGGGTGATCGTAGCGCTCTAGCAGCGTTCTTACTACTTGCTATGTTTATAGAGAAATTTGGCAAGAGTTTCCACTAAGGAAATTGAAAGAACATTGAAAATTGAGAATTAGAGTACAAAAGAGGCATGCAAGCTCATATGACTAGACAAGCATTGGAATCCCTAGCATGCACTCTGCAAGGCGAATTGCCAGCACTGCATCAGAGCGGTTCGCCAAAAGCGGTTCGCCAACGCTGAAACAGGGCGGTTTGCCAAAGTAGCAGAAGGGCGACATGCCAGCGCTGCAACAGGGCGGCCTGCCAGCGCTGCATTATCTGCGCAGATATGCATCTGCCGAGTAGGTGCAGGTAGACGGTTGCACCGTCAGAGACATTGCGCAGGTGCCAGGTAGAAAACGCTCCGATTGTTTCATCAAATGTCCACCATCGAGCACGTGATGCCATTCCACAAGTCGAGTTTCGCTAAGAACCACCTGAGCGAATTTCGCATGTCTTCGCAGAGTTTCGCATTCGCGCGAATTCGGCCAGCCAGTTCACTGAGATGAGACTCGCCGATGGGCGCCCTTCGATCAGAGAACGGGGCTCCTCGGAAAGCACCCCGTCCGTCAGAGATCGCGCGACCCAGAAGCAGATCAGAAGACGAGCTCGTCGAACAGCACCCCGTCGACCAGAGCTCGTTGATGGGCTCGTGAATCAGAGGACAACCTCCTCAAAAACCACCCGCGGGTTCAGATGATGGGCTGATCCAATGCGACTATCACTTTGTCGAATTCACCACGTCGTTGCAGAGAATGCCTGCGCACAAGCGAGGGTGGGCCTTTCACTCCGACACTCCTTTGCTCAGCTCAAGCTTGGGCCTCCACACAGAAGGTCTACCCAGAACCTACTAAATAGAATACAAGAGGATAATACTCTGGCGTGCACACTCCCGCACGCCGACCACCGCACCAGCCATGTTAGAGGACATGGCACCTACTGCTGCACGTCGTCAATGTCGTCGCCGATTTCGGCAAGGCGAACCTGGCCGACCGCGACAGAGCACCGAGGCCGGAAAGTGCAACCCTTTCATGAGGAAGTCCGCCGGCTACTCGGATGTCGGGATGTATTCCAGCGCAATCTTCTTGCGCTTCACCATCTGCTGCAGCCAAGCATAGCGTCGCTCCATGTGCTTGAGGTTGCCCTTCAGCCCCGTGCCCTTCGCAATCACGATGGCGGACTGATTGTCCACGTTCAAAGCAGTCGGCGTCCCAGCGTCAAGGAGCTGGAACTCGGCGAGGAGGAATCGAAGTCGACGGGCCTCCTTGCCTGCTTCGGAGGCCACAATTTACTCCGAATCTGTAAAGGACAAAGTTGCGCACTTGATGCTTTGGCTCGTCCAGGAGACAGCTGCGCCGCCGAAGGTGAAAACGAAGCCATTCGTGCTGTTGCGCGTCTGCTTGTCACCTGCATCGTCCGCGTCTGCGTAGCCGACTAGTTTCAGAATCTCCGGCCCTCCTCCAAACTCCAAAGCAAAATCGCGCGTGTCAGAGAGGTAGTTGAGGCAGCGATCGACCTCGCGCCAGTGCTGATCGCTCCTCACTGTCAGACCGGACCCCAGTTTGCTGCACGCAAAAGCGATGTCGGGCCGAGTTGTCGTGGCGGCATCTACAGAGGACCGACCTTCTGACGGTACTCTTCTTTGCGCGACTGGAAGTCCTCATCGTCGAAAGTCAGCTCCGCGTAAGCGTCGACGGAAACAGGCGTCTTCAGACGGCGACCAGTCTGGTCCTTGTCGATGAAGCGCCTACGTAGCTTGTCAACGTAGGACGCTGGTGCAGCCACAACTTCCGCGCCGGACGGTCGCGCACGATTTCGAGCCCCAAATACTTCTCGACCGGGGTGATCTCGCGCAGCTCAAATGCGGCCTCCAACAGCTCCTCAAGCTCCTTCAGCATTGCAGTGCTGCTGCTTGCGGCGAGCAGATTGTCGATGTAGGCGAGCACCCAGCACGCAACTCCGTCGTCGCGAACTTTAAAATAGAGAGCCTCATCGACCTGGCTCTTGCTCCAACCAGCGCCAGTCAATACAGCGTCGAGCGCCGAGTACCACAGCAGATGACTCTACTTCAGCCCGTACAAACTCTTCAGCAGCTTGCATACGCGACTGGTGCCGTCATTGTAGTAGGCCGGCTTGACCATATAGAGCACGCGATCGAGCTTGCTCTGAAGGAATGCATTCTTCATGTCTAACTACATGAGGTGCAGGTCCAAGACGACGACAATGCTGAGAAAAATTCGCAGCGAGACCTAGCTCCCGACCGGTGCATACGTCTCGTCGTAGTCAGCCCCGTAGCCCTGCGTGAAGCCCTTCACCACCAGACGAGTTTTTTCGCGGGCGACCGTATCGTCGAGATGGTACTTCGTCATTAGAACCCAGCGATTCTTCAAGACATTGACGCTGCACGGACGTTCGACCAGCACCCATGTGCCGTTGGAGATTAGACTTCGAATCTCCTCGTCCATCGCCGCTTTCGTCGCCTTTCCCTTCCTTCACTGTCATATTAGCGATGTCCCAGCGGTGCTCTGGGTCGGCATGCAGATGGGGGTCGAGCTCTGGCACATCAATGTCGAACTGCGCATCGTCGAGCAAAGTGCTATAGAAGGTTGGCAGCAGGCAAGCATGGTAGCTTTGCTTCTCGCGAGGCTTGCCAAAGTTGGAGCGTGTTGAATATCGAACTCCGGGCTTGTCAGCAAAGACTTCAACCACGTCGCTGTCGCTGGACTGCTCCCCGGCTGACAGCTCCCCTTCATCACCGCTGACGACTTCAACAACGTTGCTCGAGATGCCTTCGTTGATCTGCTCCCCTGTCGTCCGCTCCTCTGAAGCGAGCTCCTCGTTCGACGGCTCCCCTGTTGACGGCTTCTCTGAAACGTGCTCCCCGTTTGCCGGCTCCCCTGTCGGTGTCTCCTCTGAAACGCGTGTTTCCTCTGAAATGCGCTCCCTATTTGACGGCTCCATTGTCGGCGGAGGCTTCTCTCCAACGCCGACTTGCTCCCTGACCAAATTACGTCGACCGCCAGCGATGCCGATGGGCGGAGCCAAAGGTAACGCACCAATGCTCCCCTCATCGCTGGTGACCGACGTCGATGCCGACTTGGGCAGGCCAGCAGCGAGCGAAGGGAGGGATGTGGGAAGAGGCGGAGGAGTTTCGAGGAGGGCGAATGGAGGGAGTGTGTGAGGATCTAGGATCGAGCTCAGAAAAGAGAGTTTGAATTGAATGTTTCACCTGGGTACAAGGCGAGGCTATATATAGGCTCGACACAAGGCCCAGTAACCAGGTGTTACGCGAAGGTTCCGAGGGTCGCGAAGCGTCCTGAACAGACCCTTCCCGAATACGGTAGAAGGCAATTCGGTGGCAACTGAAAAGCCTAGAATTCGGTGTACGCAACCTAGTTCGGTGCCTATAACTATAATAACTATAGTAAAAGCAACGAACCTAGGAAATCAAGCAAAAGCAAGCAAAGCAAATTATTGCTAAGCTAGATAATGTATAATTAAGTCCAGGAAAGCTAGCAAAGCCATTGTACTCTAACACGTCCCCCCCTCAAAGCTGGGTGGCGTGAGATACACCCTGCTTGACAAGATAGTCCTTGAGAGCACGGCGTGCGTTGCCCATATCAGCTTCTGGCACCCAACTGTCCTCAGTGGGGTCGTATCCCTTCCAGCGTATCAGGAACTCGAGGGTCTTGCCGCCGCGGCGCCGATGAGTGAGAACGCGCTCGATCTCGTACTCTGGTTCATCCTGCACAAGTACAGGTGGTGGTGGCTGGTTGGAGTCCTTGTAGGGTTTCAGTAGCTGGACATGGAAAGCGTTGTGAAGCTTCCATGTATCTGGTAAGCGCAAGCGGAATGTAACTGGTGTCACCTGTGCCTCCACGAAAAAAGGACCACAGAAGCGAGGCCGAGTTTGGATTGTAGGTGAGACAGGTTCAAGTTGCGCGTGTCAAGAAGCACCTGATCTCCGACTGCTACTGAGTGATCTCGTCGCTGACGATCGGCATACTGCTTCTGGGAGTTCTACATTGTAGTGAGACGTTGCTGAGTCTTCTCCCATAGCTGCTGCATGGTGGTGACGAAGTCATGTGCGGCTTGGACGTGTGCCGGTGTGGTTGGCTGCTGTGGTGTGAGTGGTTCCCGTCCGTAACACAGGAAGAAAGGGGTTTTCCCTGTGGCCGCATGCGAGGCGTTGTTGTAAGCGAACTCTAAGGTCGGTAGCTGTGTTTCCCAGTGGCTGATGTCGTCTTTGCAAGCTGTGCGCAGTAACTGTTCAACCACCTGATTGAGTCGCTCTGTCTGTCCGTCAGTCTGGGGATGGTATGCTGAAGACATCGCAAGCTTAGTCCTCGACAGTTCAATGAGCTCCTTCCAGAACTTTCTCGTGAATTTGGGGTCTCTGACTGAGATGAGTGTAGTGGGGATGTCGTGGATGGTGATGATGCGGTCGAAGAAGAGGCGAGCAGTTGCTTCAGCTGTAGCCGTGGCGTTGGTCGGAATGAAGTGACCCATTTTTGAGACTTGTCGATGACTACGAGGATGGAATCGTGTCCCCGTGAGGTCGAGGGAAGTCCCGTGATGAAGTCGAGGCTAACGACCTGCCATGGCTGCTCTGGTACGGGTAGAGGCTGAAGTAACCCTGCTTTTTTCTACTTGCTACTCTTCATCCGCTGGGACCTATCGCAAGAGGTGACGAACTGCTGCACGTCTGCTACCATCCGGGGCCAGTAGTAAAACTTCGCTATTCCCACTAACATCTTGTTGCTCCCGAAATGTCCCGCGTATGGTACGTCGTGAAACTCCTCTAAAAGGATCTGCTGTAGCGGAGCGTAATTCGGTACCCGAATCTTTCCTGAACCCTTCCTTACCGCTAAGTCTTTCTCCCGCAATAACAGCTTCTGTTTCTCTGCCGTTGCTATCTCTGCGTCCACGGAGTACCCATGTTGGAATAGACCCTTGAGCAGAGGGTTCATCCCGTCGAGCTGGATGCCTGCTACATGACCTGGGCGGCTCAACGCGTCAGCTTTGTTGTGGAGCCCGGGTTTGTAGACGATGTCGTAGTGGAAGTGGGTCTCCAAGAAATCCACCCACCGCACCTGTCGTCGTGAGAGCGTCGGCTGCGACTTCAGGTATTTGAGGCTGTAGTGGTCAGTGTAAACTGTAGTCTTGGCTCCCTCTAGGTAACACCTCCACGCCTTGAAGGCTACGACTATGGCTACGACTATGGCTAAGGCTTCCTTGTCATGAATGGGGTAGTTCAGTTCTGCTCCGTGTAGCTTCTTACTAAGGTAGGCGATAGGCTGTAATCCATTCCCGTGATCCTGCATCAGTGCTGCTCCGACTGCCTGGTCACTAGCGTCTGCTTCAACTACGTAGTCCTTGTCTGGGTCCGGTAGGATGAGTACTGGTGCTGTAGTCAGTGCTGTTTGTAGCAGTTCCATGGCTTGCTGATGAGGAGTATCCCATTTGAAGGGCGTATCCTTTTTCAGTAGGTCGGTCAGTGGCGCTGCTATCTTAGCGTATTGCGGCACGAACCTGTTGTAGTAGTTGGCGAAGCCTAGGAACTGCTGCAACTCCTTCACGTTCTCTGGAACTTTCCACTTCTTAAAGGCTTCGATCTTCTGCGGGTCCACGCGTACGCCCTCGGCACTCACCATGTGCCCAAGAAACTGCACCTTCTTCAGGGGAGAAGTCGCTCTTCGACAGCTTCACGTGTTGGTGCAACCCTACGGTTTGCACTCGGCTTGTTGTCCGTGTGCGTGCATGCGTGTGTGCATGGAGTGGTATGAGTGCATGAAATAAATATATATTTCATGCTTATAATGGTGTGTGAATGATGGGTCATGATGTCGAGTGTGTGTGTCGAGTCAATAGCGAGTTATCGCTAGCCGCATGTTAATGCGGTTGTTTGTATCTCGCGCGCGGTTTCTATTTTGTCGTGTGTCCCGTGCGCGGTTTCTATTTTGTCGCTTGTCGAACGTTCGGCGTGTCGCAGGTGTGTGCAGCAGACCCATCAAGAACTCAAGGATGAGTTTTGTGATGAAGAACCGGAGCCTTGGTTCAAGCTTCAAGTGTTTATGAAGCTTGCCAAAAGGGTACACCTCAAGATATTGAAGATAGTTACATTACAATATGTAATGTAACATTTCCATGGGTGTAGGCCCTTGTGGAGGGTAGTTTCGAGACCCTTCTTGGTTGGGGACAGTGTGGCACTGTTCCACATCACTGTACCTCGGCTCTTGGGGTTTGTAGGAGCTGGGAGTCATTCCCAACTCGTAACTCTTCCTAGCTGTTCGAAATAGTGTGTTCCAAGACTATGTTGCTGCCATAGTGCCGTTCGCTCAAACCGACGCTGTGTCGTCAATTCTTAATGAAATTGTGCGATCTAAATTGCCTATTGTAGGCCCTGGTAAGACGCTCCAGATCCAAGTTGAATGAGGTCAATTGGAGCTGTGACCAGATCGCTATGAATGTTTAAAGCCGCTGTGCAGAAATCTGACTGTGCACTCTATCTTTCGTTTTAGGCACATTTGAAGCCCATTGTGACTATAACAAGTGTTATCAGAGCGCCTTGGAGCAGCTTGGACGATGGCTGGACCTGAAGAGAGGGGTGGCAGAGGTGCTGGAGGCAATGGAGAAGCCCAAGCACAAGGCCAAGCCCGTGATTCAGCCGTGGCGCCCGTGCAACCGACTCTTGGACCTTCTAGGGACGAACCAAGAGTGTTCGGGCTTGACAAGTTCAACGGTGACAACTTTGCTGAGTGGTCCTTCAGAATGGAGAACGTGTTTGACCACTATGACCTGCTGGAGGTGATGGAAGGAATGGAGAAGCGTCCCGAGAACGACCCGGAGAAGAGCCCGTGGGTGCGGAAGAGCGCACAAGGCTACCTCCTACTTGGGCAAGCGTTGGGGAGCAGTCAAATCCGTCACATCAAGCCATTCCAGCGTGAACCAGAGAAGGGACCAAAGGCATGGGCTGCTCTCAAGGGTGTACACGCTCCTGCAACAGCGGCGGTAGCTGTGGTGTTGGAACGGCAAATGGCGACGCTACGAATTGAGGAAGATGAACCCGTGGAAGACGGGGTGCAGAAATTCTTCGACTTGCTGACGCGGCTTGAGGGAGCTGATTTGAACTACAGTGAGCTCCAAAAGAAGACCAAGTTGCTGGCCCTACTCCCCGAGTCGTGGTCCTCGCTCATCATCAACTTGAACCGTGATCTGCCCCGTCTCTCGCTTGAAGACGTGAAGCGCGCGATCCTACAAGAGGACTTCCGCCGCCGTGAGTTGGCGAGTGCGGATGGCGCTGGGGCAGCGAGCGTCGGCCGTGGATATGGCCGAGGAAGAGGCAGAGGACGAGGGGGAGGAAGATTTGGTGGCAGCAACTTCGGTGGAGGCCGCGGGAGTGGCGGATACGGCAGCGACGACAAGAGCTACGGTCGCGGTCGCGGACGATTCGACGGTGAATGTCACTATTGCCACAAGACCGGGCACATGTGGCACAATTGCTACAAACTTCCTGATGGATGGATCCCTGCTCAAGACCAAGAGGGTAGAGGAGCAGGAGGAGGGAGAGGCAGAGGCCTTGAAGGTCGCGGAGGTGGAGCTGCAAACATGAAGAACGAAGATAACGAGAAGGACTCGAAGGACGATCGGTACCCGGGTCTATTCTACTTCGTGTCGACGCAAGTACCAGCTGGTCCAGAGAAGGATGAAGACCTTGAGGAGCCAGCAGCTGTGGGGAAGGTGACCCTACACCCCCTGGACTTTTGGGTGATTGATAGCGGCGCTACCTATAGCATGACACCTCGCCCCGACTTGCTCACCGAACTCGAGCCGTCACCGGTGAAGCATGTCACATCGGCTTTGGGGCAGCGAGCAGAGGTGAAAGGCATGGGCAAGGCCATGTTCAAGGGTGCTGATGGGAAGATGGTGGGCCTCAAGAACGTGCTTTAGGTGCCCAGCCTTGCTGCAAACCTGATTTCCGTGCGGCGATTGGCAAAGGCCGGCATGGACACGAACTCGAAGGGGGCCAAGACCTACACCGCAAAGATTGGCGACCGGATTCTTTGGGACATTCATCAGGACAGGGATGTCTACAACGAGATGTGGCAGATCCTTGTGGTCTCCATGCCTAAGGAGAGGCAAGTGGCAGCAAGCGTCAGCACCAAGGGTGAAGCGGTTGGTAGCGGCGATTGCGCGGACGATCGCGGTAAGGAGACCGAGCTCAAGAAGAGCAAACCTGGAGGGACCAGCAAGCTGTGTGACCATAAGGAGAGTGGTGCAGCAGCCAAGGAGCAGCACAAGGGTGAGGAGAACCCCAAGGCAGCAGCGAAGGACGACTACGGAGAGCGCATGTGGGGCGCTATTGCGAGCGCGGCATTCTCCAACCCGACTTCGGCTACGGGGGAGTGTGATTGGCCCATCTTGCATCGGCAAATGGGGCATGTGGCCCTGCCTATTTTGCAGCAGCTAGTGAAGAACGAGATAGTTGCTGGCATACGTGTGAAGGGGGAGCCCGATGAGGTGCTTGGCTGCCCGACATGCATGCAAGCCAAGTTCACCCGGTTTCCGTTCCCTAGTTCGGAGGCAACGGCTAAGGCACCGCTTGATGAGGTGGTGATGGACGTGGTGGGCCCCCTGAAGCTTGGAGCTGCTGGAGCAGAGTACTTCCTCACCATTGTTGATGGCTACACCCGCATGACAAGGGTGTACCTGCTGGCCAAGAAGAGCGACGTGGCTGAAACGTTGAAGACGGATTGGTTCCCGATGGTGGAGCGGCAACAAGACCGTCTTGTGAAGTCAATCCGCACCGATCGAGGGGGAGAGTTCCTGAGCAAGGAGTTTGGGTTGTGGCTGAAGAAGAATGGCATTCGGCACTCCCTCACCATGCCATACTCCCCTGCAATGAACGGCATCGCCGAGCGAGCGAACTGGACGATCACGGAGGCGGCACGCGGGTTGCTCATTGAAGTCGGGCTACCCGACTATTTCTGGCCTGATGCGGTGCGGAGCGCGTGTGTGGCCAAGAACAGAGTTTTGACTCATGTGGGAGCAGACAAATGGGTGCCCTATGTGGAGTGGCTTGGAAGGAAGCCAAAGGTGGATATGCTTCGGGTGTTCGGGTGCATGTGCATGGCGCTCGTACCTAAGCATCTTCGGCACAACAAGCTTGGTGCCAAGGCGGTGTGGGCCGTGCACTTGGGCATGGCTCAAAACAGCAAGGGGTGGCTTCTTTGGGACCCATTCACCAAGAAGTTCTTGGTGAGCAGGGACTGCAAGTTCATGGAGAACTTCATGTACAAGGATTGGAAGGCAGAGAATGAGGCGAAGATAGGCGTGCGGTTTGGAGAGGTGAAGAGTTCCGGGTTGGAGCATGTGGAGCTGCCTTTGGAGCTGAGCAGCGGCAGCACCACCACAAGGCAATCTTCCCTTGTGAATGGGGGAGAGGAGGCCAAGGATGCAGAGGAAGAAGAGGAGGAGGTGCAGCAAGTGAGCGAGCGTGCACCGACACTCCCTTCCCGCACTACGAGTGCTCCACGGAACCGAGCTACACCGCAGCAACACCATGGCCTTCAAGTCCCTGCAGCTGAGGAGGAAGGAAGGGTCAAGAGGAAAGTTCAAGCCCCCAATAGGCTGACCTATGATGCGCCGGGGAAGCAGGGCAAGACGGCCCTAGCTGGAGCGGCAATGATGGTCGGAGACGACGAGGAGAGTGACTACGAGGAGTGTGCCTTCGCATTCTTCTCTCCGGTGGAGATGCCGGGAGAACCAGCAACTCTCAAGAGGCCTTGGAGAGTGGTGATGCTGAGGAGTGGAAGAAGGCAATGGAGAGTGAGCTGAAGAGCATTGAGGAGAACGACACGTACGAGTTGGTGGAGCTACCGGAGGGGCGTACGGCGATTACGTCCAAGTGGCTCTTCAAGATCAAGTCCGACGCCGACGGCAAGATCGAGCGCTACAAGTCTAGGCTGGTGGCCAAGGGGTACCAGCAGAAGGAGAATGTGGACTACAAGGAGCTGTTTGCTCCTATGGTGAAGCCGACGACGCTGCGAACCCTACTCGCGGGAGCCGCGATCAAAGGTTGGGTGGTGAAGCAGCTAGACATCGTAACGGCGTTCCTCAACGGAATCCTCGAGGAGGAGATTTTCATGGCGCAGCCAGAGGGGTTTGACGATGGCAGCGGCAGAGTGTGGAAGCTGAAGAAGGCCCTCTATGGGCTGAAGCAGGCCCCTAGGCAATGGTACCTGAAGCTGCGTGAAGTGTTGGAGGAGATCGGCTTCACTCCCTCAACGACCGATCATTCCTTGTTCATGCTTGGCGAGGGGGAGCAGAGGAGCTTCATGGTGGTGTACGTGGACGACATCCTGATCTTCTCACCCTCCTCTGACCTTGTGAAGGAGGTGATGCTGAAGCTTCAAGACAAGTTCAAGTGCAAGTCCCTTGGGGACGTGAACTTCTACCTCGGGCTTCACATCGAGCGTGATGTGGAGAAGCGGTGCATGCGGGTGCACCAACGCTGCGGATATAACTACTACAACGAGAGCTAGACTACGGGCTAGGCACGGGTGCTCGTGTGATCTCTGCGTTCTCGGTTCCTTAGTCGTTTTCCTAGTGCACACATTGCTTGCTAGTTCACAAGGCAATTTGGCAAGAGTTTCACTAAGAAAAGGTTGACAACAATGATACAATGAAGTTGGCAAGGCAAGACTACATCAGAGCTAGCATGCAAGCAGGACGACTGCCAGCGCAGCATGGTCGACCGCGTGCCAGCACGACTTGGTCGACCGCGCTCCAGCAGTGCAAAGTCGACGGCGTGCCAACGTCGCAGGTTGACGGCGCGCCAACGTTGCTCCCGCAGGACAGCAGTGCGGAGATAACTACTACAACGGGAGCTAGGCTGCGGGCTAGGCACGGGTGCTCGTGTGATCTCTGCGTTTCTCGGTCCTTAGTCGTTTTCCTAGTGCACACACTGCTTGCTAGTTCACAAGGCAATTTGGCAAGAGTTTCACTAGAGAAAGTTGACAACAATGATTACAAAGAAGTTGGCTAGGCAAGACTACATCAGAGCTAGGATGCAAGCAGGTCGACTGCCAGCGCAGCACGGTCGACCGCGTGCCAGCACGACTTGGTCGACCGCACTCCAGCAGTGCAGAGTCGCGGCTTGCCAACACTGCAGGTTGACGGCGTGACAACAGCGCAAGTCGACGGCGTGCCAGCGTTGCTCCTGCAGTCCAGCATCGCACCCGCTTCGCAGGTGCTCGTAGGTGATTGGCGCGCACTGCTTCGTCACCTGCACAGCGCACGCACCAAGTCCACCTCGTGCTGACGGCTGCATCTGATCTGCCAGGTCGACCTCGGGATACCACCACCGAGGTCGTCCTCGCCAACCTCGCCTGGGCGACCTTCGCGTGCCTTCGTAGACCCTCGTCACCCAGGTAACCTGGTCGACCAGGCAACCACGTCGACCAGCTGCTCCTGTGCGTGCCCGTCGACCTCCCAAGTCGACGGCCACCTCCAGTCGACCTCACCAGGTCGACCACACCCTCTGGTCGACCAACTCCAGGTCGACGACACTCCTGGTCGACCAGCTCCTCGTCGACCAGCACTCCTGTTGGCCTACCACCCAAGTCGGCTACCCCAGGTCGGCGTCCCCAAGTCGACGCCCTCTGCCGGTCGTCTTCCCAAGTCGACCACCCGAAGTTGGCGCCCTCCCGAAGTCGGCGCCCTTGCAGTGGCTCCCGTGCAGGTCGACCAACCCCGTCGACCAGCTCGCCCACTGCTACAGGTCGGCTGCATCCCTACACCCGACCACGAAGTCGGCTCCGCCCAAGCGAGGATGGGGCCAACACACAACTCCCGTTGACAAGCAGCGCACCTACTTCGCAGGTGCTCGCAGTTGATTGGCGTGCAGTACCTCGTCACCTGCACAGCGCACACACCAAATCTTCCACGTGCTGACGGCTACCTCTGATCAGCCACGTCAACCTCGGGATTCCACCACCGAGGTCGTCCTCGCCAAAACCACCTGGGCGACTGTCGCGCACCTCCGCAGGGCTTCGTCACCCAGGTAACCTGGTCGACCGGGCAACCAGGTCGACCAGAGGCTCCTGTGCGTGCCCGTCGACCACCCAGGTCGACGACCACTTCCAGTCGACCTCACCAGGTCGACCACTGCCTCTGGTATGTGCCGGTCGACCTCCCAAGTCGACGGCCACCTCCAGTCGACCTCCCCAGGTCGACCACTGCCCCCTGGTCGACCAGCTCTAGGTCGACGTCACTCCTGGTCGACCAGAAGGCCTGGTCGACTTACCAGGTCGACCAGAAGGTCTGGTCGACTTCCCAGGTCGACCAGAAGGGCTGGTCGACTTACCAGGTCGACCAGAAGGTCTGGTCGACTTCCCAGGTCGACCACCCGAAGTTGGCGCCCTCCCAAAGTCGGCGCCCATGCAGTGGCTCCCCGTGCAGGTCGACCAACCTCGTCGACCAACTCGCCCACTGCTGCAGGTCGGCTGCACCCTACACCCGACCACGAAGTCGGCTCCGCCCAAGCGAGGACGGGGCCAACATACAACTCCCGTTGACACTCCCCTGCCGCGTTCATGCTTGGGCCCCCAGCCCACACGACAGTACTTCTCGGAGACAAGCTCAACGACGTGCACCCAACACACAGCACGTCGTCCACCGCACCAGCCATGCAAGAGGGCATGGCACCTACTGCTGCACGTCGTCGTCGCCATCGCCCACGTCGGCCAGACGCACTTGGCCGATTGCAACGGAGCACCGGTTGAAGGCCGGATAGTGCAGCGCCTTCGTCAAGAAGTCGGCCAGCTGCTCAACGGTCGGGATGTATTGTAGCGCAAACTTCCCCCGTTTCACCATGTGCTGCAGCCAGGCCTGTCGCCGCTCCATGTGCTTGAAGGTGCCCGTCAACCCCATGCCCTCGGCGACTGTGATGGCCGACTTGTTGTCCACCCTCAGGAACGTCAGCCTTCCAGCGTCCAGCTGCTGGAACTCTGCCAGGAGGAAGCGAAGTCGACGTCCCTCCTTGCCGGCTTCGACGGCCGCCACGTACTCCAACTCGGTCGACGACAGCGTCGCGCACTTGATGCGCTGGCTCGACCAGGAAACTGCGGCCCCTCCGTAGACAAACACGTAGCCGCCCGTGCTCGTCCTGTTCTGCTTGTCACCGGCGTCGTCGGCGTCCACGTAGCCGACCAGCTCCAGCGACTCAGGTCCACCGCCGAACTCCAGGGCAGTGTCACGTGTGTTGGCGAGGTAGGCGAGGCAGCGGTCGACCTCGCGCCAGTGCTGGTCGCTCCTCACCGTGAGGCTGCTCCCCAGCTTGCTGCAGGCGAAGGCGATGTCCGGCCTTGTCGTCGTCGCCGCGAACTGCAGCGAGCCGACCTTCTGCCGGTACTCCTCCTCCTGTCGCTCCTGCGCCTCCTCGTCGTCGAAGGTGAGCTCAGCGTAGGCGTCGACCGAGACCGGCGTCTTCGGGGTCCGACCGCCCTGCTCCTCATCGATGAAACGCCTACGCAGCTTGTCGGCGTAGCCCTGCTGATGCAGCCACAGCTTCCCCGCCGACCTGTCGCGCACGATCTCCAGCCCGAGGTACTTCTGCACCGGCGAGATCTCGCGCAGCTCGAAGGCGGCCTCCAGCAGCTCCTTCAGCTCCTTCAGCATCTCGGGGCTGCTGCTGGCGGCGAGCAAGTCGTCGACGTAGACCAGCACCCAGCAGGTCACCTTGTCGTCGCCGACCTTGAAGTAGAGGGCCTCGTCGACCTGGCTCTTCTTCCAACCGGCGCCGACCAGCACGTCGTTGAGCGCCAAATACCACAGCAGCGGCGACTGCTTCAGCCCGTACAGGCTCTTCAGCAGCTTGCACACCCGGCCGGTTCCGTCGTTGAAGTAGTCCGGCTGGGACATGTACAGCACCCGGTCGAGCTTGCTCTGCAGGAAGGCGTTCTTCATGTCGAGCTGCATCAGGTTGAGGTTAAGCAAGGCGACGATGCTGAGGAAGATCCTCAGCGTCACGTAGCTGCCCACCGGCGCGAATGTCTCGCCGACCCGTACACCTGTGCGAAGCCCTTCACGACCAGCCTCACCTTCTCTCGCTCGACGGTGTCATCGATGTGGTACTTCGTCGTCAGCACCCACCGGTTCTTCATGACGTTCACTCCCGGCGGGCGTTCGACCAGCTCCCACGTGCCCATGCTGATGAGGCTGCGTATCTCCTCCTCCATGGCGGCCTTCACCGCCGGGCCCTTCCAGCTCGCCAATGCCTCCTTCACCGTCATCGTCGAGATGTCCCAGCGGTGCTCGGGGTCGGCCAGCATGTCGGGGTCGAGCTCCGGAAACTCTTCGTCCTCGTCGGCGTCATCGTACAGCAGGTCGTCATCCTCATCGACCACGTCATAGACCGTGGTGAAGGCGGCCGGGATGAAGAAGTCGGGAGGCCTCCGAAGTCGACCTGACTTCCGGGGTTCAGGCGGAACTCCCACCACGTCGCGGTCGGTGGACTCTTCGTCGCCCAACTGCTCCCCTTCATCTTCACTGCCGTCCTCGTCGTCCTGCTGCACTTCGGTCGGCGTCCCAACCGATGTCTCCCCTGCGGTCAGCTCCCCTGCCGACTGCCAGGTTGCCGACTGCTCCTTGGTCGGCCTTGCTGCTGCCTGCTCCCCTGTGGGCTTCACCCAAGTCGGCTGCACCTCCTCGACCTGCTCCCCCCCTATCCAGGTCGACTGCACTCCCAGGTCGACCTGCTGCTCGTCGACTTGCTGCTCGTCCCGTCGGCCACCGGCGATGCCCTTGGTCGGCGCCACAGGCGACGTCCCACTGCTCCCCTCATCGCCGGAGGCCGACGGCGGAGTCAGCCCACGCAGGTCGACGAGGGGAGGGGCAGGGGAGGGGGAGGAAGGGTGGACGACCTCGGCGTCGTCCACAGCAAGCTCGGCGAGCAGAGGGAGCGTGGCCGTCGAGGTATCCGTCGGCGTGGCCATCAGCGTCCGCCCTGACACTGGCCCATGCTCCGAAGTCCACACCTCGAGCGACATGGTCTCGTAGAACACCACGTCCGACGTGGTGACCACCCGGTTGTCGGCAATGTCGAGGAGCTCCCAGCCCTTGCTCGCCTCCGACACGCCGAGATGAAGGCCCCACTTGGCCTTCGGCTTCAGCTTCCCACCACGCTGCTGCTCGGGGACGAGGAATTGCGCCATGCAGCCCCACACGCGCGCCAGCGACAGGTCGGGCTTCGTCCCGGTCAGCAGCTGGTATGGCGTCGTCCCCGGCGTCGCCGACCGCTCCAGGCAGTTGCGGACCCAGACGGCCTGCCGCAGAGCGAGGTGCCACCAGTGGTGCTGCACGCCCATGTGCAGCAGCATCGTCCGTACCGACTCCATCACCGTTTGCATCTCCCGCTCAGCCATGCCGTTCTGCTGTGGGGTGTAGGGGCAGGTTAGGTCGTGGACGATTCCCTTGCCATCCACGAAGGCGGTGAACTCCTTGCCGAGGAACTCCCCTCCTCGGTCAGAGCGCAGCTGCAACACCGACTTCTTCGTCTGCCGCTCCACCAGCACCAGCCACTTCTGGAACTCCAGCAGCACGTCCGACTTCTTGGCGACCGGCCTCACCCACACGTAGCGGGACTTACGGTCCTTCAGCAGCAAGAAGTACAGGCTGCCGTCCTTGGCAGCCACGCGGAACGGCCCACACAGGTCGAGGTGCACTACGGCCAGCACGTCGTCGGCGTCGGAGCCTTGGTCGGGGAAGGTGTGCCTCGCCAGCTTCCCGCCGACACACGAGACACACGGTGAGTCGGCGCCCGTCGCCGACTTGAGGTCCAGCCCAATGGCGACCTCGTTCTTCGCCGAGCGCCTGATGGTGTCCATGCCAACGTGTGCAAGCCGAGCATGCAGCCTGTCCGGCGTCGACCTTGTCTTTAAGACGATCGCCGCAGGGCCACAACCTCCGGCGTGGGTAATGTCGACTTCGTCGAGCAGGGACGCAGGTCGGTGCAGAGGACTCGCCCGGAGTACGTCGCCCGACCAAGCACCTCTCCTGCTGCCGAGACGAGCAGCATCCCGTCGCCGTCCTCGTGCAGCTTCACGCCGTGCTCCTTCAGCTGGCCGGACGACAGCAGGTTTGCCCGCACACCCGGGACGTACAGCACGTCGGGGATGAGCACCTGCTTCCTGGCCTCGCCTTGCAGGGCGACGGTGCCGCGGCCCTGGACGTCCTGCAGCGCCCCATTGAAGCCACGCACGTGCTTCACGTCGCCGCTTGGCCCCAAGTCGACGAAGGCGTCCTTCGTCCCCATCAGGTGGTGGGAGCAGCCGCTGTCGAGCAAGACCACCGCTGGATTCGCCTGCACAGCTGCCGCCACCGCCTGGAAGTCCTCGCTGGCCTCCGGCGCCAGCGAGACGGTCGGCTCCACGACGCCGACCAGAGAGCACGACGCCGACTTGTCGTCCTTCCCCTTGCCGCCAGTGGAGGAGTCGTCGTCCTTCGCCGATGTCGACGACTTGGTCGACGTCTTCTCATTGCGTGACTGGTTTCCTCCTCGCCGAGGACGTCTTCTCCTTGGCGTCGTCGTCGTCGGAGTCACTGCGGTCGGGGCACTCGAAGGAGAGATGGTCGGGGTCGCCACACAGCCAGCACTCCCGACGTCGACTTCCTCCTCCTCGACCGCTGTCCTTGGTCGACTTCTTCTTGTCGACTTCCTTGGCCAGCTTCCAGCCACTGCTTCCACCACCACCAGACTGTCCACGCTGCCCCGGTCGACCGCCTTGCTTCGCCGGGGCAACGAAGTTCACCTGCGCCAAGAGCTCTTGGGACCGCTCGGCCTCCTGCATCGCCTCGTCCTGCAGGATGTACGAGGTCAATGTGTCCTCGTTGAGCGTCGCCCGCGTGCTCGGCGCCATCGACAGCCGCTTCAGCAGGTTGTAGCTGCTCGGAAGTCCCTGCATGACATGGGTGACGTACGACGCCGTCGAGTACTCCGCGCCGGCCATCCTGATGGTGGCAAGAATCCGCCGAGCTCGGTTGCAGTAGTCCGTCGCAGTCTCCTGGTCGCCCATACGCAGGTGCGTCAGCTGCCCTTCAAGCTGGGCGATGAACAAGTCGTCGGTGACTTGGTAGGTCGACTCGATGAAGTGCCACGCCCGGTGGCCGGCGTCGATGTGCTCCCTGCACGACTTCAGGGCGATTTGCACGCCTGGCGAGCAGCACCGCGAGATGACCGTGAAGGTCAGCAGCTGCACGGCGCGAAACTCAGCACGCAAGTCGGGGTCATCCGGCGTCGCCACGGTACCACGAGCAAAGTTGATCAGCCCGGCCATCTCCAGCTGGGGCTCGATGGCTTCCTTCCAGGTGAGAATGTCGGGTCGGCCGACCAGTAGGGGAGTCACCAAGATCCTATCCGGCGTAAACTTGAAGTAGCCGTAGCTCGGTGCAATCCCGCCTGCTGTCACCTGGGTCGCCGACATCGGCACAGATCCACTTCGTCGACCTCCGACGTCACCCTGCGAGGACCCTGCAGCCGCCGACGACCGCATCCCTCGCGCCAAAACGCCGCCGACTTCATCGGCGTGAATCACACCACGCTGCCTCGACGACGTGCCTCCCGCACTGCTGCCGACTTGGTCGCCCCCGGCGTTGACGCCCAGTTTGACGCCGCCTTCGTCGTTCACCGGTCGAGGAGACGCAGGCCGAGAAGGGTGCTCCGTCGCCCACAAGGAACGGATGTCGCCGAACTTATTAGCCTCATGGCGTCTCTTCGCGCTCTCCAGCCGTGCCTCCAGGGTGTCCACCACCCCCGTGTGATCTACGGCGCCTACCATAGTGACTACCGCACAGCTGCCGGCCTACGAACAACTTAGGTAAGGTGCCTACTAAGTCGACTAGACTGAAAGGTAAGTCGTTGTGCCGTCCACGCTCATCCCACCATGTGGAGATAACTACTACAACGGGAGCTAGACCACGGGCTAGGCACGGGTGCTCGTGTGATCTCTGCGTTGGTATCATTGTTTGCATTTGGCAAGGCAAGTCTACATCAGAGCTAGCATGCAAGCAGGACGACTGCCAGCGCAGCATGGTCGACCGCGTGCCAGCACGACTTGGTCGACCGCGTGCCAGCACGACTTGGTCGACCGCGCTCCAGCAGTGCAAAGTCGACGGCGTGCCAACGTCGCAGGTTGACGGTGCGCCAACCTGCTCCCGCAGGACGGTAGCGCACCTACTTCGCAGGTGCTCGCAGTTGATTGGCGTGCAGTACCTCGTCACCTGCACAGTGCACACACCAAATCTTCCACGTGCTGACGACTACCTCTGATCAGCCACGTCGACCTCGGGATACCACCACCGAGGTCGTCCTCGCCAAAACCACCTGGGCGACTGTCGCGCACCTCCGCAGGGCTTCGTCACCCAGGTAACCTGGTCGACCGGGCAACCAGGTCGACCAGAGGCTCCTGTGCGTGCCCGTCGACCACCCAGGTCGACGACCACTTCCAGTCGACCTCACCAGGTCGACCACTGCCTCTGGTATGTGCCGGTCGACCTCCCAAGTCGACGGCCACCTCCAGTCGACCTCCCCAGGTCGACCACTGCCCCCTGGTCGACCAGCTCTAGGTCGACGTCACTCCTGGTCGACCAGAAGGCCTGGTCGACTTACCAGGTCGACCAGAAGGTCTGGTCGACTTCCCAGGTCGACCAGAAGGGCTGGTCGACTTACCAGGTCGACCAGAAGGTCAGGTCCACTTCCCAGGTCGACCACCCGAAGTTGGCGCCCTCCCGAAGTCGGCGCCCATGCAGTGGCTCCCCGTGCAGGTCGACCAACCTCGTCGACCAACTCGCCCACTGCTGCAGGTCGGCTGCACCCTACATCCGACCACGAAGTCGGCTCCGCCCAAGCGAGGACAGGGCCAACACACAACTCCCGTTGACAAACGCAAGTACCTAGAGTCATTGGCTGCCAACTTTGGGCAGAATGAAGGCCATGTGGCTACACCCTTTCCCTCTGGGTTCAAGTGTGTGAAGGGACCAGAGGAGGAGAGCGTGGGTGAAGAGGAGAGGCGCCGTTTTCACTCGTTGGTGGGCAGCCTCATATATGCAGCGGTCAACACACGACCGGATGTTGCATTTGTTACCGGGCAGCTGGCTAGGGTGGTGCAATGCCCTAATGAGGAGCAGGTAGCAGCTGGAATGAGGGTGGCCAAGTACCTTGGCCAAACACCGACCGTTGGGCTGCAATATTCGGCAGCGGCACAAAGGCGCCAAAAGGGCGCGGATGGTGTGGAACCCGGGCGTTTGTTCCTCACCGCATTCTCGGATGCCTCCTATGCATCAGAACCAGAGGACATGACAAGTGTTGGAGGGTTCATTTGCTGTGTTGGTGGAGGCCCAACTGCTTGGGAGAGCAAGAAGCAGGTGGACCAAGCATTGAGCTCGGTGGAGTCCGAGTACATGGCACTCTTCCGTGCCGTACGGGAGATTGTGCGTCAGCGGCGTTTGTTGGCTGAATTGGGGGAGGAGCAGCAAGGACCTACCCCTCTCTAGTGTGGCAGCCAAGGAGCCATTTCTCTAGCCAAGAACCCTGTGTTGCACGGCCTGACCAAGCACATGAGGGTGAAGTGGCACTGGACGAGGAGCATGGTGGCCGCGGGTGAAGTTGAGTTGCGCTACGTGAAGACGACGGGGGCAGGCAGCAGACATGATGATCAAGAGGCTGGTGGAGCAGCAGCATTGGAAGTGTTGCAAGCTGGCTGGGATGGCTCTGAACTGAGAGCAACAGATCCTAAGGCCAACAACCCGAGGGGGAGTTTGTTGGTGCAACCCTACGGTTTGCACTCGGCTTGTTGTCCGTGTGCGTGCATGCGTGTGTGCATGGAGTGGTATGAGTGCATGAAATAAATATATATTTCATGCTTATAATGGTGTGTGAATGATGGGTCATGATGTCGAGTGTGTGTGTCGAGTCAATAGCGAGTTATCGCTAGCCGCATGTTAATGCGGTTATTTGTATCTCGCGCGCGGTTTCTATTTTGTCGTGTGTCCCGTGCGCGGTTTCTATTTTGTCGCTTGTCGAACGTTCGGCGTGTCGCAAGTGTGTGCAGCAGACCCATCAAGAACTCAAGGATGAGTTTTGTGATGAAGAACCGGAGCCTTGGTTCAAGCTTCAAGTGTTTTCGAAGCTTGCCAAAAGGCTACACCTCAAGATATTGAAGATAGTTACATTACAATGTGTAGTGTAACATTTCCATGGGTGTAGGCCCTTGTGGAGGGTAGTACGAGACCCTTCTTGGTTGGGGACAGTGTGGCACTGTTCCACATCACTGTACCTCGGCTCTTGGGGTTTGTAGGAGCTGGGAGTCATTCCCAACTCGTAACTCTTCCTAGCTGTTCGAAATAGTGTGTTCCAAGACTATGTTGCTGCCATAGTGCCGTTCGCTCAAACCGACGCTGTGTCGTCAATTCTTAATGAAATTGTGCGATCTAAATTGCCTATTGTAGGCACCGACGCTCCAGATCCAAGTTGAATGAGGTCAATTGAAGCAGTGACCAGATCGCTATGAATGTTTAAAGCCGCTGTGCAGAAATCTGACTGCGCACTCTATCTTTCGTTCTAGGCACATTGAAGCCTATTGTGACTATAACATCACGTAGAACTTGTTTTTCTGCAGGATCTCGAACACCTTCCGTAGATGCTCCACGTGCTCCTTCATGTTTTTGGAGTAGATGAGAATGTCGTCCAGGTACACTACTACGCACTCGTCCAGCAGTGGCTGTAGGATATGGTTCATCTCCGCCTGGAACGTCGCTGGTGCGTTGCAGAGTCCGAACGGCATCACCAAGTATTCGTAGGAGCCGTATCTCGTACGGAACACCGTTTTGTGGATCGAGTTGTCCGCCATCTTGATCTGCCAGTAACCCGACCGTAGGTCCAGTTTCGAATAGACTGTTGCACCACGCAGTTGGTCCAGTAAGTCGTCTATGCGCGGTATGGGATATTTATTTTTGACCGTCTGTTTGTTCAGTGCGCGGTAGTCGATGCACATCCGTAAACTGCCGTCTGGTTTTGGGGTGAAGAGAACTGGTGCACCGTAGGGAGAGGTGGATGGGCGGATCAGTTGTCTGTCCAGTAGATACTCTATCTGCTTCTTCATGTCTGTCAGTTCTGTCGGACTCAGTCGGTATGGTGCACGTGAGACGGGTTTCACACCTGGTTCCTCCACGATCTCGTGCTCGTAGGTGCGTGCTGGAGGTGCGCCTGCGGCTAGGTCGTCGGGCATTATATCCTTGTACTGCTCCAAGTTCTCCTTTACTGTTGCAGGTAGCTCCGAATTCGGCTTCTCCTCTTCTGCTGCTGCCATGAACAGGGCTAAGTAACCCATGTTACTCTCATTTACCGTCCATTCAAACCGTGCCAGTGTCGTTTGAGGAGCATGCCCTGTTTCTGTCCAGCTTCGCAGCTCCACACGTTTCCCGTTGTTGTAGATGCACGCCTTTCGATTGACCCAGTCGATCTCGGGGTTGAACCGCTTCAGGAAATCTCGCCCCAGATATTCGTGATCGGCAACGTCGGCTTCCATCGTAACGCACCTATATGCAGCTGCAGTGATGTTTTTCCGTGGATGGGAAGCTTCGTACCGTCCACCATCGTTGCTGAAAATTGGGTCTTCTCCGCTTTCTCTCCAACTTTCTCCAATGTCTCGCGGTCGCACACCAAGAAAGACGCACCGCTGTCCACCAGTGCCTGGAGGCGTCGCCCGTTGCAGATCACCTCGAGTACTAGTGGTTGTTGCTGCTCCGAGTAGCCGTAGATGGTCTCGCTTATAGGATCATAGGGTATGTCGAATAGATCATCCCTAGGTCCTGCGCTCGAAGCTGCTGACTCAATATCAGTTCTCAACTAAACAGGGTTAGAAGGATTTATCTGCGGCCGATTCAGCTTCGTCTTGGCCTGGAACCTTCCCCTAAGCCGTTGCAGCTGTGTAGGCTTCTCCTGTGGGCAATGGGGAGCCTTAACACTATGTTGCGGGGGGAGCAAATTAACTCCTTGGAATGTACGACCCGTTTCAACACTCCGGAGTGGTTTGCCCAACTGCTCAGGTACCTGATTAATTTTTAAGGGCTTTTTCTTAGCCTCTAAATCTCCCCTGAAGGCTTAAAAATGACGAGAAGTAATATTCTTAGTTAAAGTATCTTTATAGGATAACTTTAACGAATTCTTACTTTTGTGGGTGTTCGGCTGGAGTTTCCCGGTCGGTGCAGAGTCTTGTTTTGCGGAGCCTCCATTTGTCTCGGCGATTTCCCCTGTTGCCGGCCGGTCGTGACGTTTTAAATTCGCGCCATCATGTCCTCCTTTTTTCGCCCGCTCCGAAGTCGCCACGTTTTTTTACTTCGTGGGTGCCGCACTGACGTTGCCCTGCAGCTCTGCTCGTGCCTTCTTCATTTTCCAACACGCCAAGAGTCGATGTCCCGCTGCGCCGCAAAATTCACACTTCTCATTTTTTGTCGGCCGCTGCTTCCCGTCGATCTTGTCGATATCCATAGGGTTGGCGGTCGTTGGTGGTGCCGATCGCTTCGTGTCGAATGATCTGTTCGCCACGTGGCGTCGTGTCTCGGGTTGACCTCGCGTCAGCGCATCGAATCTCTCTGCGCGCACACCATGTCGCGGTAGTTGCTGTAGTTCGCAGCGATCACCTGTCGGCTGACTTCCATTTTTCGCCCCTCAGTATATGCTTGGATTTTTTCCCCTTCGGTCAGGTCGGTAATTCTGTGGAAGAGGCTCTCCATCTGCTGCGTGTACTGTGTTACACTGCCGTACTGTTTATGCCGATGAATCTAATGCCGCGCCATGTAGCTGGAGTTGATAGGTTCGAAACTTTGGATTAAGGCTGCCCAAAACTGCGTCCATGACCCCTCGCCTCGGATCTCATTACTGTTGTAAATCCACTCGAGCGCCGGGCCTCGCAACAGTGTCGCTGCTAGCGGAATCCGCATTGTATCGTGTGTCGGGGTCGTACAACCAACGGCCTCGAAGTAAATTTCGAGGGTCGCAATGAATCGACGGACGTCGTTGTCTTTCGCATTCGGATTGAACGTCTCCGGTAGCCTCGGACGTGCCGCCTCAAGATTCACTGTAGCCACTGCCGCTGCTGCTGGGTGAAGTTTTGGTGTCGCCGCTGCTGCTGGTGCCGTCGGTGCTGCATTCACTGCTGCGTTCACTACTGCTGTGGCGGCTGCTGACTGGTTCGCAAGAAGCTCCTCTACTCGCTGGAGTGCCGCTCGCATCTGGTCCAGGTCGGTGCGTAACTCCGTAATTTTTCGTACGGAATTATCACCATTTTCCTCCATTTGGCGATTTACAGGAAGACTTCGGACAGAAGTAATTGAAATCTAGGCGCTGGTCGACTTACTGCGAATCGAATCGACTACAGAAATGTTGAGCGCTTTTCTGCTAGTCCGAAATCCGCATCAGATCTCGGCCGTTCAGCTGAAATTCAATCCGACGCCCCAAATTCCAACTTTTTTGGGCGAAATTCTGAGGGCCGTTGATGTTCAAATCGATCCGACGGCTGAAATTCAACCTTTTTCGCCACTGAACCTGAGGAGCATTCGAAAACCGGTTCGAGGGGGACGTTAAAAAAAAGTGCGGAACTGGTTTACGTACCCGAAATCGGCGCTTTCGTCGTCGCCCCCGCGGTTTTAAAAGCTAGGATTTAGCGGTCGAAAAACTCGCGTGTAAACATCCTCTAATACCAAATGTGAGGATCTAGGATCGAGCTCAAAAAAGAGAGTTTGAATTGAATGTTTCACCTGGGTACAAGGCGAGGCTATATATAGGCTCGACACAAGGCCCAGTAACCAGGTGTTACGCAAAGGTTCCGAGGGTCGCGAAGCGTCCCGAACAGACCCTTCCCGAATTCGGTAGAAGGCATTTCGGTGGCAACCGAAAAGCCTAAAATTCGGTGTATGCAACCTAGTTCAGTGCCTATAACTATAGTAACTATAGTGAAAGCAACGAACCTAGGAAAGCAAGCAAAAGCAAACAAAGCAAAATAATGCTAAGCTAGATAATGCATAATAAAGTCTAGGCAAGCTAGCAAAGCCAGCATAAGCCGTCGTACTCTCACAGAGTGGGATCGTCGGACGGACCATTGTCCTCGGCTTCGAGCAATGAAATCGCCGCCGGCGATGGACCTGTCGGCGAAAAAACCTTTGTTCGCACTGACGAAGGCCCATGCTCCGCCTTCCACTCCTCCAGAGACGTTGTCTCATAGAAAATTGCCTCCACGGTTGTGACAATGCGGTTGTCGATGAGGTATAGCGCCTCCCAGCCTTTGCTCTCCGGCGAAACACTAAGATGAATTCTGCAGTGTGCCTTCGGGGCCAACTTTCCACCGCGCTGCTGCTCCGGGACCATGAACTGCACCATGCAGCCCCACATGCGTGCCAGCGTGAGGTCCGGTCTCTCCTCGAACATCAGCTCAAACGACGTCGCCCTCCGAGGAAGCGAAGCCCGTTTGAGAAATTTGCACACCCAGACGGCGTGGTGAAGGGCGAGGTGCCACTAGTGATGCTTCACCCCCATATGGAGCAGCATCGTCCGCACAGCTTCGACGACCGTGCGCATTTCCCGCTCCGCCATGCCATTCTGCTGCGAAGTGTGGGGGCAGGTGAGGTTGTGGAGGATACCCTTGTCCTCGACCAGGTCAGTGAACGCCCGACCGAGGAACTCCCCTCCGCGGTCAGGGTGCAGCCTTTTCAACTGGCTTGGAGGTCTGCCGCTCCACTTCCTTTGGCCACTTTCAAAACGACCAGCACGTCGCTCTTCTTCGCGATCGGGCGGACCCACACAAAGCGGGTCTTGCGGTCCTTGAGGAGGAGGAACTAGAGGCTCCCACCTGCTGCGGTCATACGAAAGGGGCCGCAGAGTTCAATGTGCACGACATCAAGCGCGTTCTTAGCGTCCGATCCCTTCTCTGAGAAAGTATGCCGCGCTAGCTTGCCGCCGACACAGGAGACACACGGCAGGTCAGCTCGAGTCGACTTCTTGATGTCCAAACCGATGGAAACTTCATGCTTCGCCGAACTCATAATCGTGTCGATGCCGACATGTGCGAGCCTCGTGTGCCACTTATCCGACTTTGACTTCGTCGCCGATGCGATCGTCCGCAGAGCAACTGCTTCTGTCGCAGATGTAGTCGATTTCGAGGAGCAGGGGCGGAGGTCGGTGCAGAGGACCCGGCCGGTGTAGCGTGCTCGACCGAGCACATCTCCTGCAGCAGAAACGAGTAGCTTCTCGTCACCCTTGTCCTATAGCTTCACGCCGTTGTCCTTCAGTTGACCAGCCGACAGCAAATTCGCATGCATGCCCGGAACGTACAACACGTCGAGGATTAGAATCAGCTTCCAGGTCTCCCCTTTCAGAGTCACTGTGCCACAGCCTTTGACGTTCTGAAGCGCCCCATTGAATCTGCACAAATGACGGATTTTTCCTCCTGGCTTCATGTTGACGAACGCCTCTAACGTTCCCATCAAATAATGGGAGCAGCCACTGTCGAGGAGAACCATAGCCGGATTCGCCTGTATAGCTGCTGCGACCGCCTGGAAGTCTTCTCCATCCTCTGAGGCAAGCGAAATAGTGGGCTCAACCACGCCAACCATCAAACAAGAGGCTTCTTTTCCGCTCGAGGTACCGGCCTTTAATGGCGACGGCGTTTTCAACGACGTCGGCTTCTCCTTGCGCGGCTTGTTGTCTCGGCGACGACGGTCACTTTCAGACTTTTCGTCCTCTGATCGACGGGCGTTGTCAGACTTTCCACGACTCCCTCTCTGATCGTCGTCGGACTCGTCACAGTCAGGGCAGTTGTAGGATAGGTGGTCAGGGTCTCCGCAAATGTAGCAGCGGCGTCCTCCTCGACGCGAACCACTACTACTGTGATCATTGCCCTTCGCCGACTTCCCGCGGTCAGCGTTTTCTGTAAACTTGGTGTTCGACGACTTTCCGCCACCGCCTCCACCTCCGCCCGACTTCCCACGCTGCCCCGTCTGGCGTCACTGCTTCGTTGGAGCGACGTAGTTTGCCTGCAGAAAAAGCTCTGAAGACCGCTCAAACTCCTGCACGAACTCATCCTGGATGATGTGACTCGAAAGAGAGTCCTCGTTCAGAGTCTCATGCGTGCCTGGAATCATCAGCATCTGGCGCATCAGATTGTAGCTCGAGGGGAGGCTAGTGATGGCATGCGTGATATACGACGCCACCGAGTACTCAATGCCAGCCATTCGTAGGTCGGCCAAAATTCGTCGCGCTCGATTGCAGTACTCGGTCGCCGATTCCTGCTCGCCCATCCGAATGTTGGTCAATTTCTTCTCCAGTTGGTTGATGTAGAGGTCGTCGGTCGCCCTGTAGGTGCGCATGATGTACTGCCATGCCTGATAGCCAGCGTCCACTCGAAGTCGGCACGACTTCAACGCGACTTGCACCAGCGGCCAACATCACCTCGAAATGACCATAAGGTCAGAAGATGAGCAGCGTGGAATTCCGCCCAGAGTTCAAAGTCGTCTTTGTCCGGCGTCTCCACATTGCCGTCGACGAACTTCTTCAATCCGGCGATCTCTTGCTGAGGTTCGATGTGTCAGAATGTTGTAATTGTCTAGCCTGCAGTGGGGTACTCTATAGCGAGTACAACCCAAATTAGGGTTTCCTATATGTACCTTGCATGCTGCTAGTACAAACCCTCTTCTCTGTTCTATCTTTCCTTCCACTATCTCGATATGGTAACAGAGCGTTCACGCTCCTGGCCTGTGGGCCCCACTGCTGCTTCCGCTGCCCTACTCTGTGTCGCGCGCCCCGTGGCGCGCGACCTTCACATTTTCATCCCGCCGCGCGCTCGGGGCGTGCGGCGGTTTTCTCCCCGCCGTGCGCACCGAGGCGCACGGCGGTTTCCTACCGTGGGGGACGCCCGCGGCCCCCCGATCCCGTCGCCCGCGGCCCTCCGGTCCCGTCGCCCGCGGCCCCGCGATCCCGTCGCCCTGGGGAGCCGCACGCGACCCCCCGCGGCCCCGTTTTCCCGTCGTGCCGCCCTGGGGAGCCGCGCGCGACCCCCCGCGGCCCCGATTTCCCGTCGTGCCGCCCTGGGGAGCCGCGCGCGACCCCCCGCGGCCCCGATTTCCCGTCGTGCCGCCCTGGGGAGCCGCGCGCGACCCCCCGCGGCCCCGATTTCCCGTCGTGCCGCCCTGGGGAGCCGCGCGCGACCCCCCGCGGCCCCGATCTCCCGTCGCGCCGCCCTGGGGAGCCGCGCGCGGCCCCTCGCTGCCCCGTGGTCGCGTTCTGGGGGCCGAGCGCCGTCCCCCTCGCCGTCCCCCGCGCTCCTTCCCCCGTTCCGCCCGTTTTTAGGGTTTGGGGGTGCGGAGTGTGGGGGTGGCAGCTCTGGGGGTGCCGTGTGTGTGCGCCGTCCCCTGCTCCTCCTCCTCCTCCGTCTCCCACTGCTGCAGCTGCCGCTGAGGGGGGTGGATGTGTGGGAGCCGAGGTTTAGGGTTTAAGGGGGGTGTCGTGGAAGTGGAGCTAGGGTGTCAGCAGGGGGTGTGTGAGAGGGGCGTGGGACGGTCGGGGGAGGTTGCGTGGAGGTAGCCGTCGTGACGCCAGCAGCGCCAGTAGTCCGGATGCCCTCGCGCGTTTCGGTAGCCCAGCGAGCCTGCTTCGCCAGTCGCCTGTGGGTCAGTTGCTCCTGTGTGTGCTCGTCGTAGCCGCGGAGCCAGATACTCCCGTAGTCCGGTGCCCTCGTGCGCTCGGTAGCCACTGTGCACGCCGCTCCTGTTGCCCGTTGTGTCTGCAGCTTCGCCCATCGCCTGCAGCAGATCGCCCCTCACAGTCTCTCCTCCTCCTCACTTGCCCTCTGTGACTGCCTCTAGCTTTACTTGCATTTGTGGACTTGATCTATGACTGGTTATTTGTGCTGATTACACCCCACTTTGGCTATGGGGGTGTGTCAGAATGTTGTAATTGTCTAGCCTGCAGTGGGGTACTCTATAGCGAGTACAACCCAAATTAGGGTTTCCTATATGTACCTTGCATGCTGCTAGTACAAACCCTCTTCTCTGTTCTATCTTTCCTTCCACTATCTCGATACGATGGACTCTGTCCATGTGATCAAGTCTTGTCGACCTTCGTGCGGCTTCGGCACAGCAATCTTGTCTGGCAAAAAGTTTTGTAGTAGCCGTACACTGGCGCGATGCCTCCGTCTCGGCCTGACTCCACTTCGCTGAGGAGAAAGACGTCGACCATCGATGTTGCCGTTCGAAATTCCTGCAGCCGCCGTCTACCGCAGCACTTGCGTCTGCACTCCGCCAACGCCGACGTCAGCAGCCCAAATCACTCCGCGAACCCTCGTGCTTCCACCGCTGACAACGTTGCCGCCGTCACCTTCAATGTGCACGGGTCGGGGAGAGGCGGACGCGCCGTCCGCTTCAGCACGGGGAGGGGGATGCTCACGCACCCACTGTGCACAAGTTTCAAGGAGCAAAATCTCGTCCGCCTCGACGTACCCACCAGCCTCGTGGCTTGCCTAAACACCATCCAACCACGCCTGCAGAGTATCTTCTACTCTTGCATCGACCCCTTTGTCGTCCATGGCAGTCTAGACGATTGCCGGCTTACAACGACTTAGGTATAGGGTGCAAAAGTCAGCTAATCTGAAGATTCTATCACGCGGCCATTCCACACTCATCGCACCATGCGGATAAATCTATTCTACGGGAGAGCTGAATTACGTGGGGCGCACGATCAGAAATCTGGCAGTGTTGGAATGCCTTGATAGAATTCAAGCATTGATTCACTAGGAAAAGATGATAATAAAAAGATTATGGTACAAGCAAGGGGATCCAAAATAACAAGTGGAGAAACGTTTCTTGACAATCATACACCTTTGCCAAGTCAGCAAAAGCAGGTGAAACGACAAACACTTGTGTCTTTCTCCTGAGTTGGCAGTTTCTCATGATAACAACTTTCAAAGTTGTTTACATTTTTACTTTTTGTAAAAACGTGCTTCAAATTCAGTTCTCTTACTTATTTGAAATCTCCAAGGGAGTACAATTTCCAAAATGCTCTTATGGGTCGAAATTTGCTATTTTGTGATTGGTCGAGATTTGCGCATATTGCGATAATCGGAAACAAGTAATTTTGTTGACCAAAAACGCTCTGCCTGACGATGCCTCTTTCGAGCTTAACTTAGTCTATCTGCGTTTCGTCGAAACACTGTTTTTTACAATATCGTCAACCCGCAAGGCTCGATAGACAGTTGCGTAGAGCAGAAACAACACTTCAATTTCGACGAATTAATCTCGTCGAAAATCGACCCGTCGGACAGAGATAAAAGTCCCTGAAGTCGCCGATGACCACGAAACAAACTCTGTTGTGCTCCGAAAAGCATGGCCGACTTCGCCCAAGCGAGGGCGGGGCTTTATTCTCCTCGACAGAGCAGTTGGCTTGTGGAAGGTATGTATGGGCGAAAAAAGGTGACGTGGAATAATGTGCTGACGTACTAGTCAGCAGGAAGGAGGAGGAGGGCGGTAACGGGGGTAATCATGTGGCTGATGCGAAATGGCCCGCAATATCGGGGGCGGAGTTTTGGGGTGATGGGCAGGCGGAGGTTATGCGTGTCAAGCAAAACAAGGTCGTCGGGCTGATAAGTAACGGGATGGCGGTGGAGGTCGGCGTTGTGCTTAGCTATGACGTTTGCTTTCTTTATTGCGTCTGCCGCCCGGGTCCGTGCTGTTTGTAGAATTTCGACGAACTGTTGCGCGCATGGTACGGGGTTGTCGAGATTCGGGGTCATGGGTATTGTGGGGTCTTGTCCGTAGTTAAGGTAGAAAGGTGACTGTTGGGTCGTGGCGGATGACAAATTGTTGTATGCAAAGTCGATGAGTGGCAGTTGCTGTTCCCACGTGGTCGGGTCATCGCACATGGCTTGGATGAGTTGTTCCATGGTCTGGTTTGTCCGTCCTATGTGTCCGTCAGTTTCGGGGTGGTAAGACGAGCTGAACTGTAGTCGCGTGCCGAACTGCTGCCACAGGTTCCGCCAGAAGTTGCTGGTGAATTTCGTGTCTCGGTCGCTAATGATTGCTGCTGGTATCTCGTGCAGTCGAGCGACGGTGATGATGTGCCTAGATGTTTCTTCAGCCGAGATTAATTTCTTGCATGCTACGAAATGTGCTATTTTTGTCAACCAATTGATGACGACCAGGATCGAGTCGTTCCCACTTGCCCCGGTCGGTAACCATGTGACGAAGTTCATCGTCACCTACTACCAAGCACGCTTCGAGGGTGGTATCGGTTGCAATTGCCCTGCTAACCGCTATCGTGATGATTTTATGATCTGGCAGATGGGACATTGTGCCACGTGTCGCTGCACGTCGGTCAACATTTCAGGCCAGTGATAGTACCATTGCAGCTGCTGCCAATTTTTTCTACCCCGAAGTGACCTGAGGTAACGCCGTCATGTGCCTCCTGTAGTAAAGTGTATCCTGGCACCCAGATGCGATCATGGCTAGCCTTTACGTAACAAACCCATTTTGTTGCTGTGAATGGCTGCGAATTACCTCCTATGAAGAATGGGTCTGATTCATACCCGTTGGTAAATGGGCCTGTCAGTAGCGTGCTGGTCTGGGCGAGTAGTATGGTGTGTATCTGGGCAGCCGGGCGGGTCAGTGTGTTGGCAATGTTTGATGCCACTTCTTTGTAGGTGACAGTGTAGTGAAAATTTGACTCAAGGAAATTGAGCCAGCGGATCTGTTGTGGCTTGAGGTGGGTCTGTGTGCGAAGGAACTGTAGAGATTTCTGGCCTGTCCGTACTGTCGTGTCTGCGTCGTTCAAGTAACAGCGCCAAACTTTGAATGCGTACACGATCGCAAGCATTTTGCGGTCGTGTATCGGGTACTTCTTTTCAGGCGGATGCAGTTTCCGTGACTCGTATGTGATGGGCTGTAGGTCGTTGCCGAAGTCCTGTAACAGTACAGCTCCGATGGCGATGTCGCTTGTGTCAGTAGCCACTTCAAACGAGTGGTGGTGGTTGACAATGCACAGTACGGGCGGTGTGCATAGAACATTTTTCAGGTCAGAGAAGGCAGCATGCTCTTTCTCCCCCCACGTAAACGCTACTCCCTTCTACGAAAAATCTATCAGTGTGGCCGTTAAGCGCGCCATGTCGGGGACAAACCAACGGACGTAATTAACAAACCCTAAAAAGCTTTGCAGCTCCGTGATATTTGTTGGGGGAATGATTTTACCGTGTCCAGCTTCCTCAAGTCAATTTCGACCCCAGCCTCCGAAATTACGTGCCCCTGAAAAAACTTACACTTTGAACCCTTGGTCAGTAGGATTTTCGTCTATAATCTTAAACACTGCTTCTAAATCTGTTAAGTGCTTTTGCTTGTCGCAGCTATAGACGAGGATGTCGTCGAGGTAAACTATCACGCATTTATCTAACAGAGGTCTAAACGCCTCGTTCATGGTCATCTGAAATGCCGGGGCGTTGGTTAGTCCGAAGGGCATGACGGTGTACTCGAACAGCCCGTACCTAGTTTTAAAGGTTGTTTTGGCACAGTCTGATGGTTTTACTCTAATCTGATGGTAACCCCCCAGCAAGTCAATCTTCGAAAACGCGCGGGCTGTTCACAATTGATCTAATTGTTCGTCAGCTTGGGAAATCGGGTAGTGTGACTTGATGGTAACTGGAAGCAGGAGGCGCCACTGGAGGCGGCTTGGGAACCTTAACCGGAGGGGGATGCGGACAATCAGATCCCGTTCATCCTGAAGTGGTAGGACTTCCTCCTGCGGAGGTGGCGGCAGACGACCCGTACTGAGCAACTTGTGGTACTAGCTGGGGCGGACCTTCTCTTCCCGACCAGTATGCCCCTGTCACACCAGAGCCCACAGCGGAGGAGTCAGAGGAAGAAGTAACTTATGAGTTCTCCGGGGAAGCAGCAGAATTACCGGAACCTACCGAGGAGCCGCCATCACCAGAATAGGGGCCTCAGCAAATTGAAGTCATTAGTGCCGAATGCAGCTCCTTTCGAATTCCGATGGAAGGCTCCCCGTCTCCCACTGGCCCAAGGCACCACCACCACCATCGTCGCATTTGCTCGTCACCGGCGAACAAGTTCATGCCGCTGGACAACATCATCGGAATTCCGCGCGCACGCCTAGAACGAGACTCTGTTCGAGCCTTTGCAGCTGACACCGACACGGGACTTGAAAGGAGCCGAACGACGCAGCAGCATGGCACAGATATTATTAGAGGACTGTCGGATGCCGCGCGGATCCAGAAACTTGGCATCAGCGACTCAGACACCCTTCACACGCTGCACTTACGAACTCATTCAAGGCCGGATTCTTCGACGACGGAGCGCTACTTCTACCTCAAGAAGGCTCACTCGCAGCGGACTTTACTAACCCGCCGTGCACCGTCTGCCCAACCGCGTCACTTACCCATAAGCCTTTTCCCGACCTACCCCCTGGATACAAACGTTACAATGCGCTAGACAAGGTCTACAGTGACTTTATGATCCTCGGTCACTCAGGGCTCGACGGTGAACAGTACACGCTCACCTTCATCGATGCACGCACATGTTACATCTAGGCTATCAACACCGACTGCCGCTCCCTTGCCTTCGAGTGCTTTGTGGCGTGTGTGAGAGTACGACGGCTTATGCTGGCTTTGCTAGCTTGCCTGGACTTTATTATGCATTATCTAGCTTAGCATTATTTTGCTTTGCTTGCTTTTGCTTGATTTCCTAGGTTCGTTGCTTTTACTATAGTTATTATAGTTATAGGCACCGAACTAGGTTGCGTACACCGAATTCTAGGCTTTTCGGTTGCCACCGAATTGCCTTCTACCGAATTCGAGAAGGGTCTGTTCGGGACGCTTCGCGACCCTCGGAACCTTCGCGTAACACCTGGTTACCTGCCTTGTGTCGAGCCTATATATAGCCTCACCTTGTACCCAGGTGAAACATTCAATTCAAACTCTCTTTTCTGAGCTCGATCCTAGATCCTCACACTTGGTAATCAGAGCCTGTTTACAATCGAAGTTTTTTCGACCGCTAAAAACCAGTCTTAAAAAAACCGCGGGGGCGACGGAGTAAACATCGATTTCGGGTACGTAAAACCGGTTCCGTGTTTTTCGCTCCCCCTCGTTTCGGTTATTCGGACGCGCTAATGTCAGGCATGGAGGGCCAAGGCGACAACTACGCGACCACGAGCGACATCGCGAGCCTCCGCACCGACATGGAGCAGACGCAGGCGACGCTTCGTCGACTCGAAGCCCTTCTGACACACCAACCAGGAATCGCCACCGCAGCAGCAGCGACCGCAGCGAATGCAGCAGCAACAACACCAGCAGCAGTGGCGACCCCGACATTTCACGGACCGATGGCACCACTGTCGCCGAACCTCGAAGCAGCACGACCGAGGCTCCCTGAAGCGTTCGATCCAAGCGCGAAGGGATCCGACCTCCAGCGATTTGTGGCCACCCTCGAAATTTACTTCGAGGCCATTGGCTGTTCGACCGTGACATATGACGCAGTAAGAATTCGGCTCGTAGCGACACTGTTACATGGACCGGCACTCGAGTGGATCTACAACACTGACGTGGCCCGCGGGGAGAAATCGTGGGCGCAGTTTCGGGCAGATCTGATCGAACGTTTCGAACCCATAAATACGACCTACATGGCGCGGCAGCAGATTCATCGGCATAAACAATACAGTAGTGTCGCACAGTACACGCAGCAGATGGAGCTACTGTTCAACCGCATCCTTGACCTGACCGAAGGCGAAAAAATCCAGGCGTACACAGAAGGGTTAAAATTGGAGATTCGGCGGCAGGTGATTGCGGCGAATTACAACAGCTACAGGGACATCGTGCGTGCAGCCGAACGATACGACGCGCTGACTCGAGGTCAACCCAAAACACGACGTTTCGCGCCGAACCGTACATTCGGCACGGAGCGATCGGCACCCCCCACGTTCGCCGAACCGATGGACATCGACAAATACGACGCGAAGTAGCAGCCGGCGAAATGTGAATTTTGCGGCGCAGCAGGGCATCAGATTTTGTCGTGCTACAAAATGAAGAAAGCACGTGCGGCACCCCGGGATGGTAATAGTGGAGCAGCCCCGAAAAAAAAAAAAAAAAAACGGCAGTCGCCAGTAGCCGCGGATCGACCTGGCGATCGCGTAAAGATCCGAAAAGCAGGAAAAGGCGACGACGTGGCGACTTCGGAGCGGGCGAAAAAAGGAGAAAATGATGGCGCGAATATAAAACGTCACGACCGGCCGGCATCAGGGGAAATCGCCGAGGCGAATGGAGGCTCCGCGAAAAAAGACTCTGCACCGACCGGGAAACTCCAGCCGAACACCCACGAAAGTAAGAATTCGTTAAAAGTATCCTATAAAGATACTCTAACGAAAAATATTGCTTCTCGTGGTTTTCAAGCCTTTGAAAAATTCAGGGGAGATTTAGAGGCCAAGAAAAAGCCTTTAGAAATTATTCAGGTACCTGAGAAGTTGGGCAAAGTACTACGGAGCGTAGAAAAGGGTCGTGCGTTCCGTGGAGTTAATATTCTCTCCCCGCAGCATAGTGTTAAGGCTCCCCGTTGCCCACAGGTGAAGCCTACACAGCTGCAAAGGCTTAGAGGAGACATCCAGGCTCAGGAGAAATTATACAAGCCTCGGAAAAATCCTCCTACCCCCCAGGTGAAGTTGGAAAGTGCTGAGTCGGGTATAGGAAGTAGGGAAGGTATTCATTTTGATGTACCCTATGATCCTATTAATGAGACCCTCTTTGGCTACTCAGCACAGCAGAAACCACTACTCCTCGAGGTGTTATGCAATGGGCGACGCCTCCAGGCACTGGTGGACAGCGGTGCATCCCACTCGGTGTGTGACCGCGGGACGTTGGAGAAAATTGGAGAGAAGGCGGAGGAGACCCTCTTTTCAGCAACCATGGTGGACGGTACGAAGCTTCCCATCCACGGCGAAGCATCATTGCAGCTGCATATAGGTGCGTTGAGATGGAAGCCGAAGCTACCAGTCACCAACATCAAAGGGTTAGATTTTATCTTGGGGCGAGATTTCTTGAAGCGGTTCAACCCCGAGATCGATTGGGTCAACAGCAAGGTGTGCATCTACAACAACGGGAAGCGGATAGCACTGCGAAGCTGGACGGATGCAGAAGACATTCCTGAAATGACACTGGCACGGTTCGAACAGATGATGAACGAGAGTAACACGGGTTACCTAGCACTGGTCATGGCAGCAGCAGAGGAGGAGAAGCCGAGTTCCGAGCTACCTGCAGCAGTGAATGAGGTCTTGGAGCAGTACAAAGATATAATGCCCGACGACCTACCCGCAGGCGTACCTCCAGCACGCACCCACGAGCACGAGATCGTGGAGGAACCAGGTGCGAAACCCGTCTCACGTGCACCATACCGACTGAGTCCGACTGAGACATGAAGAAACGGATCAAGTATTTACTAGGCAGACAACTGATCCGCCCATCCACCTCTCCCTACGGAGCACCAGTTCTCTTCACCCCAAAACCAGACGGCAGTTTACGGATGTGCATCGACTACCGCGCACTGAACAAACAGACAGTAAAAAACAAATACCCCATACCGCGCACAGACGTACTGGACCAACTGCGTCGTGCAACAATCTTCTCGAAACAGGACCTACGGTCGGGTTACTGGCAGATCAAGATGGCGGACAACTCGATCCACAAAACGGCGTTCCGTACGAGATACGGCTCCTACAAATACTTGGTGATGCCGTTCGGACTCTGCAACGCACCAGCGACGTTCTAGACGGAGATGAACCACATCATACGGCCCCTGCTGGACGAGTGCGTAGTAGTGTACCTGGACGATATCCTCATCTACTCCAAGAACATGAAGGAGCACGTGGAGCATCTGCGGAAGGTGTTCGAGATCCTGCGGGAAAATAAGTTCTACGTGAAGCTGTCAAAGAGCGACTTCGCACTGAAGAAGGTGCAGTTTCTCGGGCACATGGTGAGTGCCGAGGGCGTACACGTGGACCCGCGGAAGATCGAAGCCGTTAAGAAGTGGAAAGTTCCGGAGAACGTGAAGGAGTTGCAGCAGTTCCTCGGCTTCGCCAACTACTACAACAGGTTTGTGCCGCAGTACGCTAAGATAGCAGCGCCACTGACCGACCTACTGAAAAAGGATACGCCCTTCAAATGGGATACTCCTCATCAGCAAGCCATGGAACAGCTACAGACAGCACTAACCACAGCGGTAGTACTCATCCTACTGGACCCAGACAAGGACTACGTAGTTGAAGCAGACGCTAGTGACCAAGCAGTCGGAGCAGTACTGATGCAGGATCACGGACGCGGTTTACAGCCTATCGCCTACCTCAGTAAAAAGCTATACGGAGTAGAATTGAACTACCCCATCCACGACAAGTAAGTCTTAGCCATAGTCGTACCCTTCAAGGCGTGGAGGTGTTACCTTGAGGGAGCCAAGACCACAGTCTATACTGACCACTGCAGCCTCAAATACCTGAAGTCGCAGCCGACGCTCTCACGACGACAGGTGCGGTGGGTGGATTTCTTGGAGACCCACTTCCACTACGACATCGTCTACAAACCAGGGCTCCACAACAAAGCTGACGCGTTGAGCCGCCCAGGTCATGTAGCAGGCATCCAGCTCGACGGGATGAACCCTCTGCTCAAGGGTCTATTCCAACATGGGTACTCCGTGGATGCAGAGATAGCAACGGCAGAGAAACAGAAGCTGTTACAGTGGGAGAAAGACTTAGCGGTAAGGAAGGGTTCAGGAAAGATTTGGGTACCGAATTACGCCACGCTACTGCAGATCCTATTGGAGGAGTTTCACGACGTACCATACGCGGGACATTTCGGGAGTAACAAGACGTTAGCGGGAATAGCAAAGTATTACTACTGGCCCCGGATGGCAGCAGACGTGCAGCAGTTCGTCACCTCCTGCGACACGTGCCAGCGGATGAAGAGTAGCAAGCAGAAAAAAGCAGGGTTACTTCAACCTCTACCCGTACCGGCACAACCATGGCAGGTCGTTAGCCTCGACTTCATCACAGGACTTCCCTCGACCTCACGGGGACACGATTCCATCCTCGTAGTGATCGATAAGTTCTCCAAAATGGGTCACTTCATTCCGACCAACGCCACAGCTACAGCTGAAGCAACTGCTCACCTCTTCTTCGACCGCATCATCACCATCCACGGCATCCCCGCTGCGGAGATAACTACTACAACGGGAGCTAGGTTATGGGCTAGGCACGTTTGCTCGTGTGATCTCTGCGTTCGTTGGTCCTTAGTCGTTTTCCTAGTGCACACACTGCTTGCTAGTTCACAAGACAATTTGGCAAGAGTTTCACTAGAGAAAGTTGACAACAAAATGATCCAATGAAGTTGGCAAGGCAAGACTACATCAGAGCTAGCATGCAAGCAGGTCGACTGCCAGCGCAGCACGGTCGACCGCGCGCCAGCACGACTTGGTCGACCGCGTTCCAGCAGTGCAGAGTCGCGGCTTGCCAACGCTGCAGGTCGACGGCATGACAACAGCGCAAGTCGACGGCGCGCCAGCGTTGCTCCTGCAGTCCAGCATCGCACCCGCTTCGCAGGTGCTCGTAGGTGATTGGCGCGCACTGCTTCGTCACCTGCACAGCGCACACACCAAGTCCACCTCGCGCTGACGACTGCATCTGATGCACCACGTCGACCTCGGGATACCATCACCGAGGTCGTCCTCGCCAAAACCACCTGGGCGACCTTCGCAAGCCTTCGCAGCACCTCGTCACCCAGGTAACTTGGTCGACCAGGCAACCAGGTCGACCAGAGGCTCCAGTGCGTGCCCGTCGACCACCCAGGTCGACGACCACTTCCGGTCGACCTCCCAGGTCGACCACTGCCTCTGGTACGTGCCGGTCGACCTCCCAAGTCGACGGCCACCTCCAGTCGACCTCCCCAGGTCGACCACTACCCCCTGGTCGACCAGCTCCAAGTCGACGTCACTCCTGGTCGACCAGAAGGCCTGGTCGACGTCCCAGGTTGACCAGAAGGGCTGGTCGACATCCCAGGTCGACCAGCCGAAGTTGGCGCCCTCCCGAAGTCGGCGCCCATGCAGTGGCTCCCCGTGCAGGTCGACCAGCCCCGTCGACCAGCTCGCCCACTGCTACAGGTCGGCTGCACCCCTACACCCGACCACGAAGTCGGCTCCGCCCAAGCGAGGACGGGGCCAATACACAACTCCCGTTGACACCCGCTACACTCATCTCAGATAGAGACCCAAAATTCACGAGTAAGTTCTGGAAGGAGCTTATGGGATTGTTGGGGACTAAGCTTGCGATGTCTTCAGCATACCATCCCCAGACTGACGGACAGACAGAGCGACTCAATCAGGTGGTTGAACAGTTACTGCGCACAGCTTGCAAAGACGACATCAGCCACTGGGACACACAGTTACCGACCCTAGAGTTCGCTTACAACAACGCCTCGCATGCGGCCAAATGGGAAACTCCTTTCTTTCTGTGTTATGGACGGGAACCACTCACACCACAGCAGCCAACCACACCGGCACACGTCCAAGCCGCACACGACTTCGTCACCACCATGCAGCAGCTATGGGAGAAGACTCAGCGACGTCTCACCACAATGCAGAACTCCCAGAAGCAGTATGCCGATCGTCAGCGACGAGATCACTCAGTAGCAGTCGGAGATCAGGTGCTTCTTGAACCTGTCACACCTACCTTCGAAGCTCCGACCTCGCTTCTGTGGTCCTTTTCTCGTGGAGGCACAGGTGACACCAGTTACATTGCGTTTGCGCTTACCAGATACGTGGAAGCTTCACAACGCTTTCCATGTTCAGCTACTGAAACCCTACAAGGACCCCAACACACAGTTCCAGGGACGGCAGCTACCGCCACCTCCACCTGTACTGATCCAGGATGAACCAGAGTACGAGATGCGCGTTCTCACTCATCGGCGCCGCGGCGGCAAGACCCTCGAGTTCCTGATACGTTGGAAGGGATACGACCCCACTGAGGACAGTTGGGTGCCAGAAGCTGATATGGGCAACGCACGCCGTGCTCTCAAGGACTATCTTGTCAAGCAGGGTGTATCTCACGCCACCCAGCTTTGAGGGGGGGACGTGTGAGAGTACGACGGCTTATGCTGGCTTTGCTAGCTTGCCTGGACGTTACTATGCATTATCTAGCTTAGCTTTGCTTTGCTTGGATTTACTATAGTTATTATAGTTGTAGGCACCGAACTAGGTTGCGTACACCGAATTCTAGGCTTTTCGGTTGCCACTGAATTGCCTTCTACCGAATTCGGGAAGGGTCTGTTCGGGATGCTTCGCGACCCTCGGAACCTTTGCGTAACACCTGGTTATCTGCATTGTGTCGAGCCTATATATAGCCTCGCCTTGTACCCAGGTGAAACATTCAATTCAAACTCTCTTTTCTGAGCTCGATCCTAGATCCTCACAGCGTGGATGAGCGTCAATATGGACCGAAGCTAAAAAGCTACCAGACAGATGGAAGTTTGGAGTTCTTCTCAACTGAGTTCAAGGAACTCTTCAAGCAGAAGGGGATTGAGCACCTAGTTTTTCTGCCCTACGATCACGAGCAACAAGGAGTAGCAGAACGGACAAACAGGAGCCTCGCTACAAGGATGAGGGCCCTGATGAAGCAGTCGGCCATCCCAACCAGATATTGGCCATTTGCGATGAATCACGCTGTTCACCTGCACAACTTGTTGTCCTCCCGAAGCCTCGAGAACAACAACTCTCCCTACAGGGCGTAGACGGGCAGAAAAGCGTACACATGTCTGCTTCGAGTGTTCGGCTGCATGGTACAGTACAAGCCACACACAGCAAGAACCAGAAAGTTTGCTGACCGGGTGCGCTGGGGCATCCACCTCGGGATCGAAAAGGAATACGAGGCGTGGATTGTGCTGGACTACGCGACACACGAAGTGACAAAATCACGTGACTGCATCTTGTATGAAAATCTTACTCTGCTATTGTTCAAGGAACACCAAGAAGCTGACAAGGAACTGGAAAGGGTTTTTGAGGGGCATCGCAGCTTTGCTACGTCACACGATGAAGCTGATCTGGCAGAGGATGCAGATGCAGCTGATGTCACACCAATGGACGCTGCTCCAAGCACCCCCCTTACAAGCCCGCTCCAAACTCCGACGTTCATACCTGTACACCAATTCGATCCCGACGATATCACTCGCGAAGCCTACAACTACAACAGCGAGGCGTGCTGATCTCTAGATGCTGAGTTACCAGCATCAAACACCTTGCAAGACACCCTCTGCCTCGGCAACGAAAGCGATAACGACGTCGTCAAGGTTACCAGATTCCACGACTACGATCGCCTCCACTACGAAAAGACCAACGAAACTGGTCTCCGTATCCTTGGGCTCGCTGTGGCCGTTCTCCATGCCTCCCCCAAGGAGCCAACCACTGTTCGCCAAGCCTTATCTGGCCCCGATAGTGAAAAGTGGAAGGCAGCCATGGCTGTCGAAGTCGAGTCGCTGAAGATGGTCCCTCGCTCATCAGCCAAAGGGAGAAAAATTCTCAGCAACAAGTGGGTCTTCCGCATTAAAACCCTGGCGGACGATTCAATTGACGATTCAATTAAAACCCTAAACCCTTTTCACAATACACTTAAAAAATTATCATATTGTGAAAGTCTACTTAGCCTGACTTGCAAAGGCAGCGTTATCATTTCATATGGGTCTTCTGAGGCAAGTGCAGTCGGGGCTGGCGGTGTCGTTCGATTGACAGCTGATACGTGGCGGGTGAAGGCGCCGTCGAAGGATCCTGCAACTGCGTGGAGAGGGAGATGAGCTGATCCTGCGCGATAGTGACGTACATCTCCTTCGCGCTGTCGCTGCGCCATCGGCCCATGCGTTTGAAGAGCCGGTCAGGAACTCCGAGGCTTGCTGCCGCAGTGGCTGCACCTTTGCGGAACGAGTGGGTTCAGATGTGCGCGACATCCAGTCCAGCCTGCCTGCCGGCCGCGAGACACCAGTTTCTGATCGTGACGTAGGATGGCGATTTGTCGCCCGGCGTGGCTTGCAAGTTCTTTGAGAAAACCCTTATCAGCGGTCCATGTGGCACCTTTGTGAGGCCTGCGATGCGTATGAATTTGCGTGTGCACCACACTGGGCAGTATGGGCCGGAAATTGCTGCCACTGGGATCCAGACACCCCTCCCTTCCTGGTCCGTCTTGGAGTGCGGGATGAGCAGCCACATTGCCTTCTCCTCGAATTGTACACCATTCCACTGGAGCGATACAAGGTCAGAGTAGCGCAAGAACGCCGAAAACATGAAAAGAGGAATCAATCCTTTCTGATATTCCGCCGGAATCGATGACTCGAGAAAGGAACGGGCCATGTCGTGCACTTGATGGAGAGATATGGGTTCTTTGGTTCTGGCAGGCCGGGGACCATGTCTTTTAGCGAACTCTCTCACTTGCAGGGTGAATGGTCCGATCGTAAGGGAAGCTTCGCCGGTCATGCGGTGGGCGAAGGCTACTGCTGAACATGTGAAGTTTATCGCAGAGAGAGTTGCCTTGTTGTTGAGCGCATGGATGAGATACAGCGCTAGCGTCAGGTCGGTTGCCGGTAGGAAGTCGAGCTTAACTTGGGTACAGAAGGTGCGAAATCTCTGCCAATAAGGTTGGTACGTCTCGATTGTAGATGGTGCGCGAACGTGGCTAATTACGTGCATCAATTGTTGCTTTAGTTTGGCCAAAAGTCCTGAAATGACACATTAATGAAATTTATTAGATTGCATAGTTTACACGTAAAGCAATGATTGGGCTATGAGGCAATCCGAGACCAGAAAATGTAGCGGTGTGTGAACCTGCCCGAAGGCATTGGCTGCCTTGGGCAAGGGCAAGGTGTGCTACTTCAGCCGGGGCCCACGCGTGGGTGGACGGTTGGAGAAGCGGCCACCATGACGCTCCGGTCCACTGGGGAACTACCAGCGTGAGTTCCGCCTGCGTGAGTTCGGCATGGCGGAGTGTGGCGGGGACTAAGTGTGGCGGCGGGAAGGCAAAGCATCGCTCGCCTTTCCAAGAAATGGAAAATGCATCGACGGCGAACGCATCGGGATGCGGTATCTTGGAGCAGAAGCGCTGGAGTTGACTGTTCCGGGCGTTAGCAAATAGATCAATCGTGTGGGGCCCCCAGCGACGTTCTAGGAGGCGAAACCAAGGTGCGTGTAGGGAGTAGTCGTCATGATCTTGCATCTTGGATAGGTCATCCGCCTGGACGTTGAATTCTCTCGGAATCCATTCGATCACGAGGCGTGTGGTGTTGCCGAGACAGAACTGAATGATCGCTTGGCATGTCAGCATAAGGTCCGCCTGACGGGATCCCCCCTTGCGCAGGATGAACATAACTGCCTGGTTGTCCACCCGGACGAGGACGTGAGCGCCTGCAATCTGTGTTGCGAACGTCTGCAGTGCCCAGAGCACTCCCTCGAGCTCCCGCCGTGTACTGGATGTGGGTAGGAGCTCGCGTGGCATGCATTCGCTAGCTTCACATGATGCACTTGGGTACTTGGCCAAGGTGGCCCCCCAGCTGTGAGCGCTTGCGTCGACATGGATCACGGCATCAAACCGCTGACTCTGGTGGAATGGGGCACCATTGAAACGATCGAAGTGGACTGTCCAAAACAACAACTCCTCCGTCGCTCCTGGTGACAATGTAACCTTCGCGTTCCAAGACCACGCGGAGTCGATCAAGTGCAGCAGCTCATGGCTGAAGGCACGCGTCGTCGTACCTAGTGCGAGCGACATGGAGCTGAGAAATCCTGTGATTCGGGCTATCTTACGAACCGGCACTTGTCGACCCGATTGCCCTTTTTTAACGAGGAGGTGGAGCTCTTGCAGGAGTTGCTCGCGCCGATCGTCTCTGATAAGGAACATCCCTCGTTTCGTGTCGAGCTCCATCCCCAAGAAGCGCAAGTGGTGTGTCGGATGCAGGTTTGACTTCTTAGAATTTATCACAAATCACGCCACCTTCAGGTCTTGGAGAACTTCGATGCACGTCGAACAGGCTCGCGTCTCGGAGTCGCACAAGAATAGTAAATCATCCACGTATGGTATTACGCGCACTCCGCGCGCGCGCCATCTCTTGGCTAGTTGCTTAATAAGCTGGGTGAAGACGAACGGGGCTGTTGCCAAGCCGAAAGGTAAGGATGTGAAGCAATAGCACTTGCCATCCAGTTGAAAGCCCAAAAAACCTCCAGCATGATGAGTGGATTTCGACATGGTGGTAGCCTGACTTCAGATCGATGGTGAACATCCAATCATTTGGGCGAATGATCTCCGCGACCCGACCCAAGCCCTCGTACTTGAACGTGGGAATTTGGAGGTGAGCGTTGACCTTCCGCAGGTCAAGAATGAGACGGCATTTGTCTCTTTGCTCGACAACATTGAGCGAGCTAATATATGTCAGTGCTTCTTTCGACGAGACCTGTACCGCGGCTCCTGACGCAATGAGGTCGCTGACAGCGCCTTGGGTGAAAGCCATGTGTGCGTGAACCCCTGCGTGATTGAGGGCTTCGAAGGGGGGTGGCTCCGCGCCCTTCCATGGTAGCCAGTACCCTTTAGCGATGATGGAAAGGATAAAACTGCTGTCACACCACGATAGCCACCAGTGGAGGCTGTTCCGCAACCGCCTTCGCATGATGGATACCATGTTGTCCGTTATTGCATGCTCGTATGGGTCCCAGTGAGCGTCTTGCCACTCGCTTTCGGCTTCTGCAAACGGCGGGCAACCGAGGTAGTAGGGGGGAGCAAGAACCAGGGTCAATTAGACGCGAGAGATGGCGGGACACTTCGCGGGGCAAACTATGTCGCTCGTCTTTAGCCTCCTTCGCTCGTCCCCACACCCCCATTTTTTTTTTTTTTTTTTTTCTAATGCACTTCCCTTCACCACTCGTTGGCCATGACGCTTTTGCATGGGTTTTTTTTTTTTTTTTTTTTTTTTTTTTTTTTAGACTTGGAAGTCGCCTTGCGATAAGATCGGTGCATGTGCATCCCTTGGTCTCACGACCTATCGGTGCATGTGCATCCCTTGGTCTCTCTCTCTCTCTCTCTCTCTCTCTCTCTCTCTCTCTCTCTCTCTATCTCTCTCTCTCTCTCTCTCTCTCTCTCTCTCTCTCTCTCTCTCTCGCTCTCTCTCTCTCTCTCTCTCTCTCTCTCTCTCTCTCTCTCTCTCTCTCTCTCTCTCTCTCTCTCTCTCTCTCTCTCTCTCTCTCTCTCTCTCTCTCTCTGTTTTTTGGCTTTTCTTTCTTCAACACTTATTTCATAATTTACACCTAGCCAAGCTTCCTTCATGGCTGCCTTCCTTGGTGATGGGCTTGCTTGTGCCTTCCTTCCGTCCTCTTGTTGTTGTGTCTTCATTTTGTTTTTTTTTTTTTTTTAATCAATCAACTTTTATTATTCCACACAAAGGCATACAAGCCTAGGCCTACGCCCAATCCAGCCCCTACGGCTAAGCTACTCCCCAAGGCTTCTAACCAGCCTACGCACCACAGGTGCCTCCACCTACGCCCCCCGGCATAGTGGCAAGGGGCGCCGCCCCATGGGTCCTCTCACACCACGGGTGCGGGGCCTTGTGCGCCACGCCCTCCCATAGGGCAATTGTTTGCCATGTGTCCGGGCTGGCCACAACGGAAGCACACTCCCTTGAAGCGGGGCTCGTGGCAGCCCGCGGGTGGCATGCCCTTGCTTTCCGGTTCGCCATCTCGAGGGGGAAGGCGGCCGCCGTGGTTGAAGCCGGTGCGTGCACGCTTAAGGGCCGCCACGTCGGCTACCGCGAGCTTGTAAGAGCGCGACGTGAGTACGCTCTTGGCTTGGTAGAGCTGGAACCGATCCGCCGCCTCAAAGCCGGCCTCGTCCGCCACCAAGAGCACCTCGAAGCGTTTGTTGATTAGCGTGTCGACTTGCGCCACGTTGGAGAGCGCGCCCTCGACGTCGCTGTTGCGGAGCTTGAACTCGACGTGCCTCAGGTGAGCTTGAATTGCAGAAAATACCTCTGCCTGATCGCGCACGCCTTTGCGCATGAAGGTAGTAGCTGCGGGTGACGGATTAAGGGAAGGGGGGGAGCGGGTGCAAAAATGCGACGGCGGGCAAGGTTGTCGGGGGCCTCACCGTCGTCATTATCCGAGTTGTCGCTGTCGTCAATTGCGGGAGCTTGGACTGGTTCAGTAGCCGGGGCGGGCGCAGGAGCAGCGGTGGTGGCGCGAGCGGCCTTGGTGGTGCGAGTTGCGACGGCTTCTTTCTGCTTTTCCGTTTTTACGGACGCAGAATTATAGTCAGTCGAAGTTGCGATTGTACCGGGCGCCTGCTGCTGCAATATCGAGAAAATCGCCTGCAGCTGCTGCGCAGTCAAAGGGGGGGGGCGTTGACTTGCGTGACGTCAGCCGAGGGTGCCGCGCGCTGGCATTTCTGGGTCGTGGGCCCGGGTTGACCCGCGTCAGCCGCGGTCAAGACGGCGGTGTTAAACTGTATTATGCTTGTAGGCTGTAGTGGGGTAGCCAATATGGGGTACAACCCCAACTAGGGTTTCATATTTGTACCCAAACTTCTGTTAGTTCATTCATTCTTGCCTAGTTATTCTGACATGGTATCAGAGCGAAGGTCTCGGGTTCGATTCCCGGTGTGTGCACTTCGGGCATCCCAGTGCGGGAGGGTGTCAGAGGTCCACTGGAGATCCCCGATGATCCTAGGGAAGGGTTACAGGCCCGTTGGCCTGGGGGGTTATGGGCGCACTCACCCGCTATATAAACAAGCCCTTTTATCCCAGTGGTTAGTGGCTGGGATTCTGACAGGCGGCCGCGTCAGCGGCCGTCGTCGTCTTCTGCAGGGCGCGTGCCTGCCTGCCGGGCACGCGCACTTAAGCCGCGCGTGTGTCTTCTGACGCAGCGCGAGGGGTGCCGCCGAGCAGAACTTCGACAGCCGAGGGTCCCTCGGCGGAAATTTCTTCGGAGCTCCGTGTGCCGCGGCGATCGTTTCCCCCGGCGGGAATTGAAGCTTCCCCCGCGTTAAAGCCCAAGACCTGAATTACTCAACGGAAGTCAACGCTAAAAACTAGGTTCGGGAGGCAGGCACGGAGAGGTTCGGTTGGGTTGCGAGAGACTTTCACTCGCGAAACCAATTTGCGACAAAAGTTTCTCGCTTCCCATGATGGGTGGGGTCCTTCCCACAACCAGAAAAGCGCGAGCACAGCAAACTGTGCACAGTTTGAGATGTCACGCTAAGTACTAGGCATAGACCATACTTGTAGACAGGGCAGGGCGTCAACGTTCACTCAACAGGGATCAGATGGGCCTTACGATGTGGGTGGCGCGGATTTCGATGATGACGCGCAACCCTAGTGTTCGCTGGGGGAAGTTTTTTGTGTCGAAATGCAGGTTATTGTGCAACTACTCCGTAGCGTAAACTCGTGGCGAAAATCGAATCGCCCAAACGTGAGCCCTCCCGTCGCCCTCGCTTTCCTTTCCCTCACTTCCGCTCTCTGTCGCCCGCGTCGTCGCTATCGCTTCCGCAGCTCGTCGCGTTCGCGACCCCGGCCCGTCGCCTTCGCTCCGCCCGTCGCCTTCACTCCCCCCCTCCCCCCCCTCTTCCGTTGCCTTCATCTCCCCCTCCCGTCGCCTTCACTTCCCCCTCTCGTCGCCTTCATTTCCCCCTCCCGTCGCCTCATTTCCCCCTCCCGTCGCCTTCATTTCCCCCTCCCGTCGCCTTCATTTCCCCCTCCCGTCGCCCTCATTTCCCCCTCCCGTCGCCCTCACTTCCCCTTCCCGTCGCCTTCACTTCTCCCCTCCCATGCCTTCGATTCCCCCTCCCGTCGCCTTCCACGCCTGCCGCACTCGCTTTCCCGCCCGTCACACTCGCTTCCCCACCCGTCACCTTCACTTCCCCTCCCATTGCCTTTCACTCTCTCCTGCTCCCTCTCTTCCCCCCTGCTCACTCTCTCCCCCCCCCACTCACTCTCTTTCCCCCTGCTCACTCGCTTCCCCCCGCCTCATTCTCTTTCCCTCTGCTCACTCCTCTTGTTCTCACCCCGCTTTCCCCATTTCTCACCCATTTTCCCCCGTCACGCTCTCTTTCTCTCTCTCCCCCCGTCGCCCTCCCTTCCACTCGTCGTTGCCCTCGCCATCCCGCCCTGCGCCCTTCCCATCGCGCACACTTGTCACGCCCCCATTCCAACCCGCACATACACCCTTCCCTTCTTCCCTGTTTCCCCGTATCCCCTGCGCTGCTTCCCACCATCCTCCGACTTGCTCCCCCCATCCCCTTCCCTGCGTCCCCCTTCCCCTCCCCTGCCTCCCCCCATCCCCTTCCCTGCTTCCCCCCATCCCCTTCCCTGCTTCCCCCCATCCCCTTCCCTGCTTCCCCCCATCCCCTTCCCTGCTTCCCCCCATCCCCTTCCCTCCTTCCGCCTGTGCCCTCCCCTGCCTCCCCCCATCCCCTTCCCTGCTTCCCCCCATCCCCTTCCCTGCTCCCCCCCGTCCCCTTCCCTCCTTCCCCCCGTCCCCTCCCCTGCCTCCCCCATCCCCTTCACTGCTTTCCCCCTTCCCCTTCCCTGCTTCCCCCCATCCCCTTCCCTGCTTTCCCCATCGCCTTCCCTGCTCACCCTTGCTCCCTCTGTTTCACCCTTGCTCCCTCTGTTTCACCCTTGCTCCCTCTGTTTCACCCTTGCTCCCTCTGTTTCACCCTTGCTCCCTCTGTTTCACCCTTGCTCCCTCTGTTTCACCCTTGCTCCCTCTGTTTCACCCTTGCTCCCTCTGTTTCACCCTTGCTCCCTCTGTTTCACCCTTGCTCCCTCTGTTTCACCCTTGCTCCCTCCCCTTCTTCTCTTCTCACTTTCTTCACCCTTGCTCACTCTCTATACTTCTGCTCACTCTGTTCCCCCCTGCTTCCTCTCTTCCCCTCTGTTCAATCTGTCCCCCGCTGCTTCTTCTCCTCCCCTCTGCTCATTCCGTTTACTGTCTTTCCCACTTCACTCACCCCCATATCCCCCAATGCAGTTACAGCTGCACAGCACCAGATGTGGCTTTACCACGGCCTGGTTTTTTTGCTTGCAGTGTAGCAGACTGGCAAGACAAATCAGGAAGCAACATCACACACACACCCCCTAGCTTTGTTCCCTTCTCGAGTTGGGTGATTCCCCTTACTTTACAGATACGGTACCGTAATATATTAATTATTGAACTCCTTGGTATTGGTCATATGTATGACCACTCTGAGGCTCATAATTCTGTATTATAAAAAAAAAAATCCAATACATGGCATGGGAATGAGAAAACGAGAGAAGGGAATGAGAAAACGAGAGGAGGGAATGAGAAAACGAGAGGAGGGAATGAGAAAACGAGAGGAGGGAATGAGAAAACGAGAGGAGGGAATGAGAAAACGAGAGGAGGGAATGAGAAAACGAGAGGAGGGAATGAGAAAACGAGAGGAGGGATCGCGAGAGGAGGGATAGGGGCAGGAGTTGGGGATGGGATGGATGGGGAGGAGGGAATGGGTATAGAAAGGATGGATAGCGGAGGTGGTGAAGAACAAACTTTTTGGCGAGGCGGAAGATGGGAAGATGGGAAGAAGCAGGGAGGAGAGGGGTCGGGTGGAGGTGACGGGGAGGTCGCGGGATGGGGTATGATTGTATGGTGGGATGGGAAAGTTGGCAGAGGGAATGATGGGATCGGGAAAGGAGGGATGGGGAAACGAGGGAATGGGAATGAGGAGTAGGATGGCATGGCGGAATGGGGTGGGGCGGAATGGGGTGAGGCGGAATGGGGAGATGAGGGATGGGGAGATGAGGGATGAGGAGATGAGGGATGGGGAGTTGAGGGATGAGGAGATGAGGGATGGGGAGATGAGGGATGAGGAGATGAGGGATGGGGAGATGAGGGATGAGGAGATGATGGATGGGGAGGTGTGGGATGGGGAGATGAGGGATGGGGATATGAGGGAAGGGGAGATGAGGAATGGGGAGATGAGGGAGGGGAGATGAGGAATGGGGAGATGAGGGATGGGGAGATGAGGAATGGGGAGATGAGGGAAGGGGAAATAAACGCATATGCGACAGAAGCGGAGAACGACTTGTCGGTCGAGGGGAGGGTGCGTGCGTGGGTGGCAGGAGGGGAATGAGCGAGCTCGTTCGAGGGAAGGGAGGAGATGGGGTGAGGAGGCGCTAAGGATTGGATGGATGGGAACAAGACGGGACGGAGGGAGGACGGGAGGAAGGGAGGACGGGAGGACGGGAGGAAGGGAGGACGAGAGGAAGGGAGGACAAGAGGACGGGAGGACGGGAGGAAGGGAGGACAAGAGGACGGGAGGACGGGAGGAAGGGAGGACGGGAGGACGGGAGGACGGGAGGACGGGAGGAAGGGAGGAAGGGACGACGGGCAACAGAGAGGGTAAAGAGGGTACTGAGGCAGAGAGATGGAGGAAGGGAGGAAGGGAGAGGGAGAGGAGGACGACTGTGGGGGAATGACCCCCGGCTCCCCTGCCCCGCCTCCCCCGCTCCCCTGACCCGCCCCCTGCAGCACTGCACTCCTTGCTGCCCGCCTGCACGCGCTGCCCTGGCTGTGCGCCCAACACTCTGCTCCAAAGCCTCATCACCACCTGCCATGCGTGCGAGGTTGGTGCGAGAGAGGGGAGGAGGTCAGTGCAAGAGAGAAAGGGGTGGGTGCTGCTGACCACGCACCCTTCCACACCCCACAGCGAACGAGTCACGACCCCATCCCTAGCTCCCAGCCCAGCCCGCCATACCTCCCCGTCCAGGGTGGGTGAGAGGCTGAGGGGGAGGGAGAATGAGAGAGAAGGAAATAAGGGTGCAAGGGTGGGGTGGTAACCATGGACGATGGTAGGAGTAGAGAGGGTGGCAATGGGGAGAGCGACCAAACGAGGCAATGGGGAAGGGACACAGGGGAAGCGATGGTGAAGAGGGGGAACGTGATAGACAGGGGAGTGATGACGACGCGGAGAGAGGTGGGAGGGAAGGGAGGGCGGCGGCAAGGCTAAGCGAGGGCGATGGGAGGGCAAGCGCGGGCGACGGTGGGGGTGGGCGAAGGTGGGGGGAAGCGTGGGCGATGGTGGGGGGAAGTGTGGGCGACGGTGGGGGGAAGCGTGGGCGACGGTGGGGGAAAGCGTGGGCGACGGTTCGGGAAGCGTGGGCGACGATGGGGGGAAGCTTGGCCGACGATGGGAGGAAGCGTGGGCGACGATGGGAGGAAGCGTGGGCGATGAGCGGGGAAGCGTGAGGGAAGGTGGGGAAAGGCGTGCGCGACGGTGTGGCGAAGCGTGAGGGAAGGTGGGGGAAGGCGTGAGCGACGGTGTGTTGAAGCGGTTATTTTTAGGAGTAAGGGCGACGGAGAAACGGGAGAAGCGAGGGCGACGGTACGTCAACGGGGAGGACGATGTGAGGGGAATTGAGGTTGAACCGCGACGTGGAATAATATGCGCTTTGTGGTCGGCAAAGCTTGGGATGAGGGTAGGAAGGAAGGGACGAGGCGGTAAGACGATGGGAGGTGGAGAAAAGACTGCGGATGAAGAGACGGCGGCGGCATGGGATCCACGACGTGGAAGGCTAGGCATGAGATAGGGACGGATCGGTGTGTAGCGCAACCGCGGCGTTTATCAACGGCGATAAGCTACGACCTCAACGCAAGACGGGATCTCTAGATTGGCCGTGTAGATACGCCTGGAGTTCTAAATGGGCCGTGGGATGACTAGGAAGAAAGGTGAAAGTGCTCGTGGCCTATGCATTAGTGGCTATTTATTCTATGCTCTCTGCATGGTCTAATCGTTCCGCATACTACGGGAATAGCACGACCTGAATTACCAAAGAAGGGCAAATTGTGCACATTTTGAGCTCTTGTTCCTTCAGGACGGTGTGGTAGGGACTCTCGCCAGCCAAACCCTTTCTGCTCTACGACTCTGTTTTTTAGCGCGACGTTTTCTGGTAACCAGCCTGGTTTGGGAGGTCAACTGTGGGTTCGGTAGGCAAACTGTGCACAGTTTGCCTTCCTTTTTTTGTAATTCAGGTCTTGGGCTTTAACGGGGCTTGAAGTAGTCGCGTTTGTTGGAAACAGTGAAACTTAAGCGCTTCAGTCGTGTCGAAACATCGCACCAGAAGTGAAGCAAGCAGTACCGAAGCAAACGCGAGTCAACCCTCGGAGGTTGAGAGGTTGCTGGAGGTTACGCGAAAGTCAAAGGTCAAGCGACCTTTGACCTGACAAGTACAGCGCGACAGTTAAGGACACACAACTGACTCGTTACAGAGCAGTTGCCCGAGTCGTATTGTATCGAACCGCAACAGCAACAGTAAAAGTAGTTACAACTGCATCCATTCATATTCCTTGTATCAATATATAATCTTGTACTTCTTCAATATAATCAATCTACTTTGCCCTCACATACTAGCGCAAGGTGGTTCACAATCCTTCATTAAGCTTCCGCTGTTACAACATTATCCTACCCAGAGTTCTCCCCTGAAAAGATCCTAAGGGGCTATCTCAGCCCAACAGCGTTGTCGCGGTTAAGCGTCGAGTTCGCCTGAGCCATATTAGCTAAGTTGCGCTGAAGGATATCGTTAAGGAGCGTTGTCGGCGCTGTGAAGCGCGGAAGGGATTGTGTCTTCGCCAGAGTGACGAGAACGAGAAATTAGAACTAGAAATTGAGAAATGAAAACGTGGGTGGGGACGAATGTCCCCACGTCCCTCTTTTGTAGGCAAAAGAGGGTGAGTAGCGCTTCGGCGCTACCTTTGCTGTGTTGGCCACGTACCCCTTTTCACAATACAAAATTTTAGAAAGTGTTACATTTCATTACACTTTCAAAAATTATCATATCTTGTTCTCTTTCAACCATTACAAACAAGGTCATTGCAAAGACTTCATTGTCTTCTCCCAGACGGCGTATTCCTACGGCCTCCTATCAAGAAACCTCCTATCAAGATTGTACCTTTTGCCTGGTAAAAGTAGCGAGAGGTTTTGGGTTTAGGGGATTTTTCAGTGTGAACTTGATAGGAGGTTTTCTTGATAGGAGGATAGGAGGATAGGAGGTTTTCTTGATAGGAGACTTATTTTATCCACTTCGATTCCTTGGCTATATCAGCAAATTCTAGCCAGACCTGTACTTTCAGGGGTACTGGAACTAACATTCTTAAATAAAAATGTACAACTATAACCAACCCCACAGAACACAAACAAAGCTAATTACATGACCAACCAACTCACACCAGAATCAACCAAAAGCAGCCAGAAAACAAGCACTATCATCCCCCCAACGCATGTGATGCTTGGAGTGCCTGCCCCATTGTAAGGCTTGCCTTGGCCGAAGGGTCAAACCTTTCCTCTCCATCCTCCCTTCCAGAAGCAACTAAGCAGGGCGGTCCTGATGCACACAAATTCACACCTTCGGCCTCTTGACCCACTGTACCAATTATTCGAAGAAAACAGAGCTGGAAGACTAGGTGATGGGATGATAGAAGTGGCTGTTGGGATGACGGGACTAGCTGAAGCGGGCCAGCATGGCAGAGATGAGACTGGTCATCACAAGAGTGGATGTGCCTCGCTGCCGTTCTGAGGGCACCTTGTCTGTTGAGGGGAGGGACGAACAAGGGGATGAACGGTTAAGGGTCAAGCTGAAGGTGTGGAAAAGCAATGGTGAAGGAGTGCTTGGGGAGGTGGGGAAGGGAAGAGGGGTGGCGGAAGTGGTGGGGAAGGGAAGAGGGATGGCGGAAGAGGTGGGAAAGGGAAGGGGGATGGCAGAAGAGGTGGGGAGGGGAAGGGGGTGGGAGGGAAAGAGAGAAATATACTTGGGTTGAGTTTTAGAAAACGAGAGATGGCAGTACGATGGGTCAATTAGCATTGATTCCTCAACCAGCAGACCTCAAAGCCGTGGAACTCACCAAGACAGTTGGAAAAGTCTACCACCCCCACGAAGAGAAGCAGTACCAGCAATCTGCAAAGGAGTTGGGGAGAAAGAACGTGGAGGGGCGAGTCACGAATAGTGAGACCAGGGGTGGGTTAAAGTAGAAAGAAACATTTCTTCTAACAGCTGAGTAGGACAATGAAACTGTAACACACAAAACGGAGATAAGATTGGACAAAAAGAGAGCTTCAGGCAGGAGGTGCAGCGGGCGGATTGATCAAGAAACGAGAAAAAAGGATGCACAATGAGGCGTGAGAAAACTCTGCAACAACAGGAGCTACTATCACCCGCTAGAGGCAGGACAAGAGCACACAGCCAAGCGCACGTGATGACAGGTGCACGCTCTAGATAAAAGAGGCTGCGGCATAGAAGCACAGAAGCAGCCACTGAACACAGATGCAAAACTCCCAGCATCTACACAAGCACGTATCCGGCCAATGTCACACACACAAGACGACAGTCCAAAAGTGCTGCCACAGTGCTGGTTCGCACCACAGCTATTCATGTCGCATGTCACTGGGTGGGGTTAGAGCCAGCACTGGAAACGCATGACAGTAGTGATGGCATGGCAGTGGGGGCAGCACAGCAGCACTTGAAGGTAGCATGACTCACTATCCTCGCAGTAGTTGCCGTTCCACGTGGTGCTCGGTTCACAGTTGATCACGTTGACGCACGCGCTGCCATCCCACTCAGTGCCCCAGTCACACCGGATGGTGAGTATGCATGTGCTGCCATCCCACGAGTAACCGTAGTTACACAGGTTGACGCACCCACTGCCATCCTACATGTAACCCCAGTCGCACGCGCTGATGCACGAGTAGCCATCCCACTTGAAACCCGGGTCACACGCAGGTTGGCTGCCGATGCACGTCCTGCCATCCGACTGCAACTCAAAACCCGGGTCACACACACAGGTAGCCGCGTTATCACCAGGAACACACTAGCTGTTGGCACCACAGCTCTGGATCTCACAGACACCTGGGTGGGGGGAGAGGAAGAAAAGAAAGAGAGGAGGGGTGGAGGGGACATGAAATTAGAAGGAATCTCAGCAGCACACAGAGTAGCACGCAGAATCACACAGAGTACCACACAGCAGTTTCATCTCATACCAAATCCACCCGCGCGAGCACTCACACACACACGCACTAACAAACAGACAGCCACAGAATGAAGGGCCTGCCGCGAGGGTACAACAGGCGAACGTTACCAGTGCATTTGCCTTGTGCCGTGGCATATCCAGCCTTGCAGGTCGCAACGTTCCCATCCTTCACACAGTTGGAGTTGGCATCAGTGCCTTCACAGTTCTTGATTATGCACACATCTGATGGGAGGGGCGGATGCAGGAGAATGTGTAACGGTAAGGAAAACGCGAAGATTCTAATACACCAGTGGCACATAGCATACAGCAGTTGCACATGGTAGAGGCGACTCAAAAGCACATGGCATCAGGGGCGGAAGGCACACAGAAGTCCTGTTATCTGGCTGCAGCGCATAACCAGTGGCACATTCACAAGACGCTGCTCCCTTAGCGTCCTTCTGGCACTGGCCGTTCACACCACAGTTCCGAATCTTGCAGGTGTCTGGGTGGGGCAGAGAGGGTTTAAGGGCGGAGCGGACACCGTGAAGGCTCTGACGCCATTAAAACAAAAAAGAGACCAGATACACACAAACACAGACACACACAGAAACAACACCATCACAAAAATGTGTGCGTCTGGAAATCATCTGACCATTTTTTTTTAAGCAAGTTTTAAAAAATCGTTTGACAATCATCCTGGAATCATCTATATATCATTTGTATATCATTTTTGTTGGACCAAATGCTTTGCTGATGTTTTAGTAATGGTTTTGCAATGTTTCAATGAAATGTTTGTCAGATGTTAATTGTTGAAACAATAATAAGGTTGAGAAAATTTATGATTAGTAAGTTAAGTGTGGATCATTATGATACCTCAATTTTGAGACGCAGCAAGGTAATAAAACTAGCTTGAGGAGAGGACAGTAGCTAAATTTCAGAAAAGGTCCGCTCTGGGATTTGAACCCGGGTCTTTCACATCGGAGTCAAATTTCGTAACTGGAAGGTTTATAATATTTTATATGTCCGAAGTCAACGCGCATTTGCCAAACCCCTATTACACTTTCCCAACCAACCCTAACCAGGCCAGAAATCTCTCCAACCAACCAAATTCGCCTCATTCAATCCAGCTCAGCATACCACTTTGTTCAACCAATCAAAGCCGGCATTGCATCCACCTCAACAAAATCCAGCCCAACCACCACCACTTGTGCCAACTAACCAACCCCATCCACACCACCTCCCTCCACCCTACCCTTTACGCTTGCACAGAAAAGGTGAAGTGGGCTCTCATTTTGTTATTCTAGGGTGGCTGTGACTGATTTTAGTTTAGTTCTTCCTTGGCACGTTTTCCAGTCTCGTTATCTCAACCGCCGCCATAGTCTCAACCGTTGTCATTGTCTGAACCGTCGCCGTTGTTTAACTGTCGCGATAGTCTCAACCGTCCCAGTAGCTCGTTATTTTCTGCAATTGCCACGAGTGCGCCTAATTGGCTGTGTGTCTCTCCCCTCGTGCACTCCGTTTACTTCGTGTAGGTGTGTGCTCTGTGGTACTTGCGCTTTCCTCGTTTAAATTCCTCTTGATCAACATGTGCAGGTCGAAGCCCAGGTCGCGCTGTTTTCTGATTAAGGTCACATTAGATCCTTCTCTGTTATCAAACAAATGTTGTTGGCTGTGTCTCTACGGTCATGCAGTCCGTTTACTTAGTGAAGCCTTGTGCTCCGCGGTGCATATCTCTCTCCTCGTTTTAAGTCTTTGTTATCCCCGTGTGCAGGTCGCGCGGTTTCCTTTGTCAGAATCTAGCAGCAGGAATGGATGAACTAGCAGCATGCAGGAGTACAAGTAGTAAACCCTAATTGGGCTGTACCCCATATGGGCTACCCCACTACAGCCTAGACAATATGCAGCATATATGTTTGACACACCCCCATAGGCAAAGTGGGGGAGAACAAGGGGTCAAACGACCAGTCAAGAGAAGCAAAGCAAAGCAAGCTCAGGGTGGATCTCAACGTCACCACACATTCTGAGCACAAGCAAAGGGCCACAAGGCCAGTCCACATGCAGAGATATATATGCAACAATAACAGTACAGTGATGACTACCTAGCAAGAGCAGGCATGCATGTATATATATAGATCACAGTACAAGCAGAGACTACAGCAAGTGTGGAAACGTAGGCACAAGGCCTAACAGGGTACAAAAGCGCTGATGATCACCAGACGGAAGTGCCTTGGTGAATATATCAGCAGTGTTGGCCTGAGTGGCCACGTGACGAAGACGAAGCTGGCCTCGCTGCTGCAACTCTCGAGCCAGGAAGTAACGCAGAGCAATGTGCTTCGTTCTGTGCTCCAGTCTGTGCTCCTCACACAAGGCAATGGCGGCCTTGTTGTCGACGTACAGCACTGGAGGAGAACGAGGCTGCTCTCCCAAGTCAGTCAGCAGGTAGGTGAGCCAGCGTAACTCCTGTGCAGCCATGGCTGTGGCGTAGATCTCAGCCTCACAACTGGAGCTGAGAACTGAAGACGAGCGTGTAGAACGCCACGAAACTGAACCAGAGCCAAGGCTGAAGGTGTAACCCTGTGAAGACCGCTGAGTAGCCTGGTCGTCAACCCAAGAAGCGTCTGAGTGCCCAGTGAGGACAACTGGGCTCGTCCCTCCAAGCACTAGCCCCATGCCTGATGTGCTGCACAAGTAGCGCAGTACCCTCTTAGCAGCAGCCATGTGCTCAGGTCGGTGCCGACCAAGAGCCACGTAGCGAGCCAGAAGACCAAGAGGGTACGCGAGGTCAGGTCGAGTGCAAGTCATCAGGTACATGAGGCAGCCGACTAGCTCTGGGTAAGGACCACTCGGCTCTACGGACTCGTCCGAAGGTGGAGCTGAGAGCGTGTGACCTGTAGCCAGAGGAGTGGCCTGTGCTGAAGACCAGGTGAAGCCGAAGCGCTGAAGGACCTGCTGCACCATGTGTGACTGAGTCAAGGTGATGGTGCGGCGTGCTCTGTCCCGGGTGATCTGCAAGCCAAGGTAGCTGCGCAGCTCACCCAAGTCTGTGCACGTGTGTCTCTTCTGCAGCTCCGACTTCACGTGGGCGAGAGCCTCAGTGTCAGCAGTGGCAAAAACCAAGTCGTCGACGTACATGAGGATGTAGAACGGCGGCAGTGAAGTGTCGGTGCGCAGAAACAGCGACGGGTCAGCAGTAGAAGGCGCGAACCCAAGAGCCGCAAGCGTAGTCCTCAGTGTGTCGTGCCACTCACGTGGCGCCTGGCGGAGACCGTAGACCGGCCGCCGGAGGCTCCACTGGGTACCAGGAGGGAACGACCCAGTGAAGCCCGGGGGGCGGCGCAGCCAGATCTCCTCGTGCAGGCTGCCCTGCAAGAAAGCTGTGCTGAAGTCAAGAGAGTGAAGCTCGTAGTCACGGTGAGCAGCAACGTGCAGTAGCACCCGAAGAGTGGTCATCTTCGGGGTGGGGGAGAAGGTCTGGAAGAAGTCTACTCCCTCTCGCTGACTGAAGCCTCGAGCAACGTAACGAGCCTTGAAGACAAGCGGAGAACCTGGCGGCCGCTTCACCCTGAAAATCCACATGCCACTGACGATGTTCGCCCCAGGAGGGGGAACCTCGTCGACGTAAGTGCCAGTGGACTTCCAGGATGCCATCTCTGCGTCCATGGCTGTCTGCCACTGAGAGGAGTACTCACCCGCGATCGCCTCAGCGTAAGAGCGCGGGGTTGGGATGTCTGGTGCATCCGGGTCTCCCTCAGGGGCAAGCAGCATGGCAACGAGATGAGGCGCAGCGGCTGCAAGACACTCAAGGTCCTCGTGCCTGTCCTCAAGGACGTCCGTGCTAAGAGCACACTCACCTCCGACGGACGGAGGACACACAGACTCAGACTCAACAACAAGACTGGCAGCGAAGTCTAGACGACAGGCAGCAGCAAAGTCAACAAGCTCAGCGACAAGAGCAGACGCAGCAGTAGACTCAAACGACGGGTCAGTGACAACAGTGGCTAGTAGACGCGTGACAGTAGGGTGCTCAGCACGAAACCGGTCAGACGCAGGGTCCGGAACGTCAGGCAAAGAGGACGCAGGAGGAGACGGCAGAGGAACAGGCTGCGGAGCAGAGGAAGGACGACGGACTACGAGGTGTGCGCTGGGGACAGCCGGCTGACGCGAACGAGGAACACGACGACCGGTGCGACCAGGACGAATAGGCGAAACAGGACGCGACGCAGGCTCACGACGCTCAGCAGGACTACCAGTCTGCTCAGTGTAAGGAGAAGGAGCAGGCAGCGGTGAGCCAGGCTGTAACGGAAGACCAGTAGACGACGGGAGAGTAAGAACCTGACGAAGAACAGAGTCAGACGGCGGCAGAGACGACGGAGACGGCGGAGCGAAGAACAGTCGTGTCGGCGCAGCTGCACCAGTACCGGCAGCTCCAGCAGCTCCAGTGCCTCCAGCAGCTCCAGTACCTCCAGCAGCTCCAGTACCTCCAGCAGCTCCAGAAGCTCCAGTCCCAGAGCCGACACCTCCAGTCCCAGGGTCTCCAACCTCTGTGTCTCCAGCAGCAGCACCCCCAGAACCAGCACCTCCAGTCCTAGGGTCTCCAGCCTCTGTGTCTCCAGCAGCAGCACCCCCAGAACCAGCACCTCCAGTCCCAGGGTCTCCAGCCTCAGTGTCTCCAGCAGCAGCACCCCCAGAGCCAGCACCTCCAGTCCCAGGGTCTCCAGCCTCAGTGTCTCCAGTACGAGCACCTCCAGAACCAGCGACTCCAGCACCTCCAGTAGACAAAGGTCCAGCACCACTCCTAGCTCCAGCAGCGCGACGCTGACGGCGACCGTACCAGTCCTGCAGCTGCTGTGGGGTGAGAGGCACACGTGGACGAAGGCGGCTACTCCAAGGAGACCGCGCAACAGCAGACTCAGAACCCTCAGCGCCCGCACCCCCAACGGCTCCAGAACCTCCGGTGTCAGTACCCTCAGCACCTGTACCTCCAGCGGCTCCAGAACCTCCAGCGCGAGCACCCTCAGCAGCTCCAAAACCTCCAGCTCCAGCGCCACCAGTACTAGGCCCTCCAGCAGCTCCCGAACCTCCAGCGCCAGCACCCTCAGTAGCTCCAGAACCTCCAGCGTCAGTACCGCCAAGCTCAGCACCCCCAGACCCCTCACACTCAGGCTCAGCACCACCAGGCTCCACACCCTCAAGCTCCGCACCCTCAGGCTCAGCACCCCCAGGCTCAGCACCCCCAGGCTCCGCACCCCCAGGCTCAGCACCCCTAGAAGTAGCACCCCGAGAAGGACCACCCTCAGTAGGACCTGAGTCACCAGTGACCTCAACCGGCGCAGTCAAGGGAGGAGGGTCTACCTGAGAAACACCTGAAGGAGCAGGACCAGGAGTGGGGAGGGGGTCTACCTGGGGAGCACCTGGAGCGAGGAAGAGCGGCGGGGGGGGGGGGGAGCGGGGCAGTGCGGTAGGGGAAGAGACGGTAAAAGGGAACTGACTCGTCGAACGTGACGTCCTGAGACGCAAAGACACGGCGCGAGGTGGGATGGTAAAACTGCCAACCAGGCGCGTCAAGGACAAAGCCAAGGAAGACACAGGGAACAGCGCGGGCGGAGAGCTTGTCCGCGGTGGTATCGCGGACAAAGGCACGAGCACCCCAGACCCGGAAACGCGATGCATCGCCAACCTTCCCCGTCCACAGCAGTGTGGGCGAGGTCTCCGGCAAGGAGACACGGGGCCAGAGGTTGAGCTGATGCGCGGCGTACTGGACCGCAAACGGCCACAGGAAATGGGGGGCAGCCGCATGGATCATGGAGGTACGAGCGACCTCCATGACTAAGCCAATGCGACGCTCAGCAACCCCATTCTGCTGTGGAGAGGCCGGAAGCGTGAACGACTGGGTGATGCCGTGCTCCGCACAGTAGGCTGCCAAGAGGTCAGAGGAGAACTCACCACCTCTGTCAGAGTGCAGACGCAGGACAGGAAAGTCCCGCCGGAACCGCTCGCGGAGCTGGAGACGAACAGCGCGGATCCAAGGGATCAAAACATCAGGGACGTCCCCCTTGCTCTGCAAGGGGAAGACCGTGGTGTAACGCGTGTAGTCGTCGACAACCAGCAGGAAGTACCGCTCGCGGCCCTGTCCCTGGACGCGGGCTGGGCCCCACACGTCCAGGTGGAGCGTCTGCAGTGGAGCCTCTATGGGAGGAAACGAGGAGGAGTGAGGAGCGGTGCGCTGCCGCCCCTCGACGCAAGGAATGCAGGGCGGCGCAGGCGAGGGAGGGAGGGCAGGCAGAGACCTGGGAAGACCAGAGACCAGGGAGCGAGAGTGCATGCTACGCAGGCGAGGCAAGGAGGGGTGACCAAGACGGTGGTGCCACAGGAGAGTGTCGTGCGACAAAGCGCGACACTTGCAGGGGGCCGCCAGCTGACCAGACGTAGACGCAGACGCAGCTACCTGAGGGGACTCAGTGGTCAGTGTGTACAGACTCGAGCCAGGTGCACGGGTGAACGTGGCCAAGTGCCGGCCCGTCCTAGCACACGTACAGTGAGTCACTCGCTGACTCGCAGGAGTGAACTGGTCAACCTCCCGATCCTGGAGGTCAGCTCCACTCTCCATGTTCGTAGAGAACGAGGGGAGGTAAAGACCTGACAGCGAGCCGGACGGGACGGCCGGACACGGCAGAACCGTGGAGTAGTGGGCAAGGACTGGACCCCCGGAGGGGTCCGCCAGGGAGACTGGAACTGGCCGACTAAGCGGCGTGAGTGTGGTGCAGTCGCGAAAGAAGGAGCGGGAAGCTCCTGAGTCAAGGGTGAAGGTGTGCGAGACCGTAGTTGGCGCAGTACCAGAGAGAGCAGACTCACCAGCACCTGAAGCCACGGCCTCACCAGTACCTAGAGCAGTAGACGTACTAGCACCGAGAGCAGCAGCCTCACCAGCACCTAGAGCAGGAGACGCACTAGCACCTAGAGCAGCAGCCTCACCAGGGTCAGGCGGTACGCACAGATAACAGGCACGATCAGCACTAGTAGGCAATGCATACATGGCAGTGAGAATAGCATCATAGTCAAGCGCAAAGATATCTACCCTCTGTCCATGCAGCTCCAGCCAGGTGGGGAGCTCAGCCTCGTCGCCAAACACTGTGCGCCAGTCGTCGCTCAGACGGGCGAAGCAGCGGGACTGTGTGTGACCAAGCGTCCCACAAGGCTGACCAGTCCTAGCACCTGTGCGAATGACGTACGGGCAGCGAACTGTACGCGTAGACCTGCTACACTGAGCGTACCACTCCTGGAGCTGCCGGGGCGTAAGTGTCTCACGTGGACGCCCCTGCAGCTGCAGCTGGCCACTGCCAGACGCTCCCAACTGACCAGCTCCAGGGCGACAGCTACGACGGCTACTGCGACAACCCCAGCTAGTATACCACTCACTAAGCTGCTGGGGCGTCAGAGGCTCGCGTGAACGTCGCTGGAGCTGCATCTGGCCACCTGCCAGTAGCAGTAGCAGCAGCAGTAGCGCGGGCAAGGCAGGCGCGGCAGGCAGGCAGGCAAGCAGGCAGGCAGGTAGGCAGGCAGGCCGGCAGGCAGGCAGGCAGGCAGGCAGGCAGGCAGGCAGGCAGGCAAGCAGACAGACAGGCAGGCCGGCAGGCAGGCAGGCAGGCCGGCAGGCAGGCAGGCAGTCGCGCAGGCAGGCAGGCAGGCGCTCACCAAAGGCTGGGAGAGCAGGCGCTCACCGGGCGAGCAGGGCCGGCGCTCGACGGGCGGCGGCCGAGTAGGCGCACGACAGCGGCGGCGTCGGGGCCGCAAAACCGGCTGCAGAGCAGGGCCGAAGCAGCTGCAGGGCGGGGCCGCTTCAGCGGCAGTAGCAGGGTGGGGCCGCGTCAGCGGCAGGTCGGGGCCGTGGCAGCTGCAGGGCGGGGCCGCATCAGCGGCAGGTCGGGGCCGTGGTAGCTGCAGGGCGGGGCCGCATCAGCGGCAGGTCGTGGCCGAGGCAGAGGGCCGCGCGCGGCTCGGCGCGGGCTGCGCTGACAGCGCGCTGAGCTGCTGCAGGCCGCGCGCGGCCGCGCTAGGCAGTAGCGGGCCGCGCGCGGCTCGGCGCGGGCTGTTGCGGGCCGCGCGAGGCAGTAGCAGGCCGCGAGTGGCTCGGCGCGGGCTGCTGCGGGCCGCGCGCGGGCCTCGCGAGGCCGTAGCAGGCCGCGCGCGGCTCGACGCGGGCTGCGTGGGCTCGGCGCGGGCTGCGCGCGGCAGCTGCGGGCTGCGCGCGGCTGCAGCGGGCTGCGCGCGGCTCGGTGCGGGCTGCGCGCGGCTGCAGCGGGCTGTGCGCGGCTCGGCGCGGGCTGCGTGGGCTCTGTGCGGGCTGCGCGCGGCTGCAGCGGGCTGCGCGCGGCTCGGCGCGGGCTGCGCGGGCTCTGTGCGGGCTGCGCAAGCGGGCTGCGCGGGCCTTACGGGCCTCTAGGGGCGGCGCGTGGGCCTTACGGGCCTCTAGGGGCAGCGCGCTGGCCTAGGGCAGTAGGAGGCAGCGCTAGGGCTGCTGGACGGCGCACATAGTGCAGCACGTCACAAGGCAAGGCAAGGCAGGCAGGTACGTGGGGTAGCGCGGTAACCGCAGCGGTAGGTGGGCCCGAAAAAAAAAACGGTCCTACGGACCTTAGTGCTCTGATACCATGTCAGAATCTAGCAGCAGGAATGGATGAACTAGCAGCATGCAGGAGTACAAGTAGTAAACCCTAATTGGGCTGTACCCCATATGGGCTACCCCACTACAGCCTAGACAATATGCAGCATATATGTTTGACATCCTTCAAAGAAGCGCTAGTTCCTACTCTTGCGCTGAATGGAACTGCTAGCGAATGAAACGCTTTCGTTTTTGTTGGTTTGTTTTGCTGGCAGGCAGTTTCCTATTAATCTCCGGTTTCTTTTTTCTGGTAAACATTCAATTTACATGTCACTGGTTTAAATATCATGGCTAACTCTTATGGTGAACTGCAGGGGTTGCTTGGTGATCTGCAGAAGGTGCTGTCTTCGGCCAAGACCATGCCCAAATCATGTAGATCACCCCCGGCTATAGGCGAGAGTAGTTCTATCTATTTTTAGATGCCATTGTGTTATGGTTATATTTTACATAATGTTGGCATTTCTAGTAATGGAAAATCTGAACTCAATCAGACAAGAATCATGAATTGTAGAAATTAATAACGTTTGTGGAATGTCCAATTATAAGCAGTATGAATTCAATATACAAACTCACTAAAGAGTAAAATGCAATGAGATCTAATCTCCAAAATCACTTCGGGAAGACTCTTACTAAACTTCAGTTGAAGGTATTCAAGATGCAGCTTTGAATAGAGAAGCATTGCAGAAGCATTTGAAAAGCATTCGACAAAGCATTTGGAAAGCGCACTATACTTTCTCAAAAAAGCGTTCGAAACACTAAGTTTATAAATCATTCGACAAAGCTCCAAAGCAACTCTTTTCAACGGCTTTCTGGACGCAGGATTTTTGTGATGACACACACACACACACGCACACACGCACACACGCACACACGCACACACGCACCAAGGTTCAAAAAAACGTCGTTTTTTTGAAAATTTACCGTAAAAAACGGCCGTAAAAACGGCCGTAAAAAACGGTAAAAAACGGTTCCAGAAGGTGGTTTCGTTCGAAGAAAAAATCAGCCATTTATGGGACAAAATTGATGGCGAAAATCACCAGCATGAAGAGGACAAACACCTCCTTGCATGAGTGCGCTTGTGGGCATGATTGAAAATGTATTTGACCTTGTTTTTTCCCTTTTTTCTTGGTGACAACAGTTTTCTAACAAAAAAACGCCGCTTTTTTGGAAAATAACCGTAAAAAACGGACCGTTTTTTACTAAAACCGTATTTTTCATCCTTGGCATGCACGCACACACGCACGCACGCATGCACGCACGCACGCACGCACGCACACACACATAAACACAATGCACACACGCACGTGCACGCACATACACGCACACACACGCTAATACAGACAGCCACAGAACGAACTGCGCATTACGAGCAGAGAACCGGAAAACGCACCAGTGCATACACCCCCGGCCATGGCGTATCCAGCCTTGCACTCGCAGGTTGCAACATTCCCAGTCTTGGTGCAAATGGAATTGGCGTCAGAGCCTTCACAGTTCTTGATGACGCACACATCTGATGAGAGGGGCGGAGACAAGTGAATGTGTCACAAGAAATTAAGGAAGGTGCAAAGATTTTCACAAACCAGCAAAACCAATGGCAAACAGCACTTGCATACAGTAGAGACGGCTCAAAAGAGCGCAGCAACACGGGCAAAGGCACACAAAACACACGTAACATACCAGAGCAAGTGCTGCCATCCGCCTGCAGCGCAAAACCAGTGTCACATTCACAGGACGCGGCTCCCTTAGCGTCCTTCTTGCACTGGCCGTTCACACCACAGCTCTAAATCTTGCAGGTGTCTGGGTGGGGAGAAGGGTGGCAAAGAGGGGAGAGGAGTGTTGGGAGATGAGTGGAAGGGAGTTAAGGAAATCTAGGACCGTAGGTAGATTGAGAACGGGAATTGAAGACCTTCAGACACAGAAGGAAATGCAGGTACACACACACAAGCTGGACTGAGCAAAACGCACCAGTGCAAACGCCTGCATCCATGGCGTATCCGGTGTTGCACACACAGGATGCCACACCGTTGGTCTTGATGCAATCAGAGTTGGCATCGTGGCCCTCGCAGTCAGCGATCACACATATGTCTGCACGGAGGGTCGGAGAGAATTGAGCATGGCACAAGATGTTAGTCTTAAATCAAGTGAGTGAGAAAAACACCAGCAAACATCCTATCACACACCAGCACAGCCAAGCATCCAAGCACGTGCAGCGCATACCTTTGCATGTGTGGCCATCAGGCTGCAAGGCGAAGTCAGGGTGGCAAGCACAGGACGCGGCGCCAGTGGTGTCCTTGCTGCACGTGGCGTTCACACAGTCCTTGAGCACACACGTGTCTGCACGTGGCGTGTGAGGCGAGGTGATGAGTTGGAAGAGGGAGAGGGGAAGAGGGAGAGAGAGGCCAGTGATGCGAGAGGAGATGGGAGTAGAGCAAGCAGCACAGCAGCAACAGCCAGCAGGGCAGCACTCAACAGAGCATGGCAGCACTCCACAGAGCACAGCAGCACTGACCAACGCAGCCGGTGGGCGTCATGGCGAATCCCGAGTTGCAGACACACGAGGCGAGGCTGCCCTCCTTCACGCACGAGGCGTTGGGGTCGCACACCAACAGCTCGCACGAGTCTGGCAGGTGGGGATCACGCACGGTGGGTAGATAGGGAGCAACCAATGCACACACTTAACGAGGCATTGTGATCGCACATCATCAGCACGAGTCTGCAGAGCGGGCGCAATGCACACGCATCAGGGCGGCATTTACAGATGGTGGGTAGACGCAGAGCAATGCACACTCGGTGGATGAGAGAAATGATAAAACAATCCACACGTGCGGCACTTCCCTGGGGGCGGCACTTCCCTGGGGGCGGCACACCCCTGGGGGCGGCACTTACGGGCGACGCAGGTGGCCGAGCCCGCACTGTCCTTTGTGCACCTCGAGTTGCTGCCGCAGTTGCGCAGCACACACGTGTCTGGAGCAGGCAGGTGACACGTGGAGGGCATACGTGGCCACGTGAAGGGCGTATGCAGGCACGTGGGCACACGCAGGCATAGGGGAGGCACAGGCAGGAGGAACAGAGGAAAGAGAATCTGGACGAGAGGCTTGGAACAAGGAGCAGGCACTCAGGAACACAGAAAGCAGTCATGCAGGAACACAGAACGCAGGGAGAGAGAGAGAGAGAGAGAGAGAGAGAGAGAGAGAGAGAGAGAGAGAGAGAGAGAGAGAGAGAGAGAGAGAGAGAGAGAGAGAGAGAGAGAGAGAGAGAGGGAGAGAGGGGGGGGGGGGGGGGGAGGGGGGAGGGAGGGAGATAGAGAGAAGGAGGGAGAAAGAGAGAAAGGGAGAGAGAGACGGAGGGATGGGTGACCCACCAGCGCAGTTGCCTGTTCCGTCCTTGGCCTACCCCCACCGGCATGGCCCAGTCGGTGGCGCACCGCGGATGGCCTCCGCCATGGGCGCACAGGCTGGCGCGCAGGGGGCGGGGGGGGGGAGGGGGGAGAAGGTGAGAGGAGGAAGGTAAAGAGGACAGCATTTGGAAGGGGGAGAGTACAAAAAAGTCCGAGAGCGTGAGAGCATACCTGAGAGCATACCTGAGAGCATGAGAACAGCCAGTGCAGCGAGCACGAGGCCACACGAGCCCATGATGCTGATGCTGCGGATGCTGATGACGACTCTGCTGCTGCTGATGACCCTGATACAGCTTTTGGTGTGCTGCTGACACTGGTGCCGTTTATGCCGCTGACGACACTGATGCCGCTGGTGGAACGCTGGGGATGACTGAGCCGCGGCAGTCCCTCGATGGTGGGAGAAGTCTTCTGGGAAGCACAACTTGCGCGTTAGACGGCGCACTAGAGACGGGCCGCGTACTGGAGACGTCCTTGAAAAAATCTAGGAAGCAAAGGCGGAAAACACTTTTCCGCGCTAAGTAACAATTCAGGAGCGGTAGCTCTCGCGAGGAGTGGAGATATGTGGTAGTGAGTCGCGACCACGGCTGATATACTATGCGACGGACTCCTGCCATCCTTCCCCCTTCTCGTCCCCCTCCTCCTCCCTTTCCCCCTCCCTCTGAACATTTCGCCCCTGAGAGGTACCCAAAGCCCTGGCGCAAGGAGCCCCAGGACCAGGCCCCAAAGCCCGCACCCTTCACCTGCGCTACTGACACTAGCAGCGACCTGCTCGGCCTATCCGCGGAAAGAGCATTTTCCCCGGGTTATCCTCCGGGTTCGCGCGTCGAACCCTCGAGGGAAAGCCACAACGGGGGTTTTCTCCCATCGGGGCCTTGTTCCTTCGGCTAAAACTTGCGGAAGTCTGGAGGAATTGGTTTGCGCGGAAAGGAATGTGCGCCGCTAGCACGCGGAAAAGTGCACCTCTCCGCGCTGGCTCCTCCGCACGGCCAGCGAGGCAGAACATCCATCACGGAAAAGGAAAATGACGAAATTGGGGGTCCGAAGGTTTTTCTGCATCCCGAAGTGGCTAGTCAGTAGAAAGAGGCACTTCCGATAGATGAGGTCCTGGGATCGAACCCACCCCCGTGCAGGCGTGTTCTGCCAGCCCCAAGTAGGGGTTAGCACGTGCTCATCTAGGAGTGGATACCCCTTATAAACTGGTTACGACCAGAAAAAACAACTTTAACCTTTAACCGAAGGTTTTTCTGCGAAAAGTTTGCGGTTTTGTTGCGCGAAGTGTCCAAAAAACAACGACCCGAAAACGCACATTTCCGTACACCAGTTTCGGACCCAAACACTCGCGCCAAAAAGTCACTCGAAAGTGACTTGAACATCAGGTCTACGGTTTTACACGGTCAAAAACGATAACCAGCGATTACGCACAGTAACATTGATTGTTAGATGGAACAACCGTACTCGCGAAAACATTACGTCCCCACGAATTTTAGCGAGGTTGTAAACCTGGATACCTAGCTTTCGGGAGATATCAAATCTACATCTGAACCACCAAACCCAAGTGACGTGTTATCCAGTACAATATTTTTCAACCAATCACTGTTGTGGCTGTAAACTGTAAAGCAATCTACACCCTCCGTTTGTACATGTCAGCATATCCAGCCAGATCAACCGTCCACCTAATATGCCCCCCACCCCCCCACCCCCTCCCCTCACCTCCAGCTTTTCCGAAAGACGTCGCTTCCCCTCCCCACCAATCCCCACAACGCCTCTATTCCTCCCATACAAATCCCCTCAATCTGTTTCCTCATTCTCAGTTTCTTGTTTCAGAGTTCCCGTACACCGCTTCTCTAGTTCCCGCATCCTAGATCTGTTCTTACTGGACTTCAATGTCGTTATTTTCTGTGCTCTCGCTCATAATGTATTCCCCTTTAAAACCGCTTGCCATTTTCCAGTCTTATTAACTCCCTTCTAATTTCTGACATCTCCCCTTCAACTCCGTCCCCCCCTCCAAACCTCCCATTTCACATTACACGTCGACGACTATCAGTGTTTACGCCCTGGACATGAGCAAGTGGTGACTTGCGAAAGGTATACGTTTTTCTAGCGTTTCCATTTTTTCCAAAGCGGACATCTCGGGTTGAAGTCCCTGTTCACCCCTCCATTACGTTCTAACTATTTCTCGTTTTTCTTTTGCTTCCACATCCCATCCGCAACACCCAGCTCCCTGTCCCATTTGCTTTGTTTCTACAGCTGAAATACGCATTGGATGATCCAGATCGCCACGGGCATCTTCCGCATCGGCTTCGTCATCGACATCTTTAGCTACGCCGTTATCGACGGCTTCATAACGGGTGGCGTCATCAACGTCGCATTGTTGCAGCTGCGCTGACTACTGGTTCTAACGAGTTATCTTAGCGTTGAGATGGACCGGTAATGGTTGTTAGTATCTTCCGTTAGTGCTACACGATGCTGTTTCCCTAGATGCGATTTTTAGTTTCTTCCCTTCCTGACTCTTTTCTCCATGCATCTCTTGCGCTTCCCACAGGAGCGTTGTCGTCGGTCCTGTATCGGCGCGGCGGAAAATTTTGTGCGTTTAGGTGCACCTGTTTTCACTATCTCCCTTTCTCTCACCTCTGTTCTCACCTCAATCCCAGACGTGCGTTCTTCTATTCGGCTATCAGCGTGGCGAGCGGCAAAAGGTGATAGTATCACTGGTGAGGTTTACGTTTGTGTCTACGCGATGTACTGGTGTATATGTTTTGTTTCCTGTTCTATAGTCTAATTTCATCCTGGTGTTCGTTCATTGGCATATGTTTGCACCGTTCTTTTATGTTAATCGGTGTTGTCCTACGTTTGCAGCCCCTAAATCATGTTGCGACCAAGCCTGTCGCAACCCCATCTCAGTCGACATACAATGCAATGGCTAAGTATGTGTCGGTGAGTTGCAAACTCGTTTACCACTAACCCCGCTCGAGCAATTTCTGTGCGCTTGCGTAACAGCAAGGTTTGCATGTCTTGCAGAGTACACCTATTGTAGCAGGCTTATCGACAAGCAGAATTGCACAAAGTGATATTTTGCCCAATTCTGCACACCTGTAAGCAGAGTGGAGGTATGTGGTGAGTGCTGATCTGCATACTTGAAGCGCATGTTGTACAAGCTAAACCTTGCTATCTTTCTTGCAGGCAATATCAGGAAGCATCACCTCATTGATTGTCATGATTTTTAGCTGTGAAGTTTATTTGTTGTTGCATGGGAAAGATAGTACAATATTTTTGTATGAACGTTTTGTTATAAAATATTGTTAATGCAACTGCTAACATTCAAATGAAACTAGAAATATAACGGATGTATCGAAACGGATAATGCCAATCGTCAGCCAATGGGAGATCCTTTCCGCACACCAAAATGCTCTCTGATTGGCCCACAAGACACGTTTATGTGCGTCGATTTTAATCTGATCCGACGGCTGTCGTTCGAGTACGATGACAGCCACGTCAGCATGTTTCAGTTTCATGTGTAGTACGTCGTATGCCACGTGGCGTTGCCGTGACACTTTCGCGTAGGTTGCTCAAGGGTGACGTTTTCCACCCCCCTAGTTGCTTTACTGTATACCTCACAATTGCACCGAAGTGTACAGTTTGTGTTGGGAATGTGACGGGAAAGTCACTTCGCAAGTTACTGACGCTACCACTGTTTTCGAGTCAATTTCTTGCGCGGGAAATGCAACTGGAAAGTTACGAAACAGTAACTTTTAGGTTTTTTTTCGCACTTCCCTTTTCCGCGATGTCGCGAAAAAGTTTGTGCAGCGAAAAGTGTGCACGGTAGCTTTTCTTGCGAAAAAGCTGCGGAAAAACATCTTGGAGCTGCGGAAAAGCTCTGAGAGCCAAAGTTGCGTGAATGTCACCACTCTGACGCAACCGCAAAGTTACGACAACGCGGGAAGGTGGTTGTGTTCAAGGCGCTGTGGTCAGCCCAAGTCTAGTCGCACAGACACTGTTGGGAAACACACTTTGCGACACCCTGCGAAGGCGGATTTGCTGCATGCGGCAGGCCAAACCAGCACCCCGAACCTGCATACCCTAGTCAAGTGTGGCTCGATGGCAGGGGTACACTGCCGATTTGCAGGTGGAGCACACCGGTGTGCACATCGAACCTGCCAAGATCGGTGTGCACTGCCGATCTTGCTTCGATCCTGATAAATTGCTGGGAGTTGACGCGTCCTAACTTCCGCCCCTTGGTGTCTTCATACATTCGTACATATAAGTGGTAGACAACGGTACAGTATGTTTTCTTCAAGGTTGAGGGCCTAAACCAGATTGAACAGGCCACGAAATGTTACAGGTCATAGCGAAATTGTGGCAACCTATAGCGAAGTTTCGAAAACCCAGAACTTCAACAACCAATCCATAATAAGCGAGAGTGTTCCATGCATACGAAATTAGCGGCGCTCGCATAGCGTCGCCAAACACTAACTGCCTCTTCTTTTTTTCGTCAAACCCAACTCTCATTGAGTTCTAACCAATCGAGAGAGGGAGCAGAAAATTCCACCAATCACAATAGTTTCCTTATCTCCATGTCGACTCCCCACACCTTCTAGAATGTTCCGTCAACCATTTCTTCTCCAACCTGTTCTTCTCTGCCATTCTCTTATTGTACATCGTGGCTCGAATTCTCAAGACACTTGTTCATTATCCAGATCTATCCTTCTTTTTTCTTCACTAGTAGAATGTCGCCATTTCTTCTGTTCCAGTTTCTCTCTCTAGCCATTAGAGTTCTTCTACACATGTCTCCAGATCTATCTCCCGTTCCCTGCTAAAATGGAATGTCCCCGTAGTGTGTTCTCTGTTACTTGCTATTCGTTCGTGCTCGTACTCTTCTTAATGATTGTTCCGTTTTGTTCCTGTATTTTGTGCCATCGAACTGTCGGCTGCAGTTACTGTCAATGTCAACCAGGAAAACCTGGTGTGGCGTCGTATTACTATTATACAATGGGAGGTGCGCTCCATCAAGCAAACAGGGTTTTGCATTTTCCGGTGCATGGTAAGCTTATCGCGTTTCCCATTGTTTTCGCGCTGTCATTTCCAATGCGTATTTATGGCTATGCGTACTAATGTCTAACCCAATGAGGCGATCTTTCTAACCCTATAGGATGTGCATACGATGCGGTGCTTAGGATGGAGTGGAGACGGGGGGATTTTTGAGCGCACTAAATGTGTGTTTTCTCCTGCTCGTTCTTTGTCAGCCTTGTGTGCGGAGTCGCTATGATCAATGGTGCGGCGCACTCCTCATCGCAGTCACCAGAGTATGTATTTTCGTGTCTTCTCGTGATGCCACGCTGCCATTTTGTACGCCATTTTTACCCCATCAGGACGCGCATGACATGTACGTGCGTTTTGTCAAGGGGACATCGTTTAACATTCTCATGTATGTGGCAGTATTATCGCATTTTTAACACCCGACGTGTATTTTCAACTTGGTCTAACTGTCTAATGATGTAGAATGTGCATACTATATGTGCGTCTTCTCATGATCGTTCTTTGTGAGCCTCATGCGCAGAGTCGTTATGTTCAATGGTGTGGTGCACTCCTCATCGCAGTCGCCAGAGTATGTACTTTCGTATCTTCTTGTCATGCGCTGGTTTTTAGAGACACCAAATGGAGAAGTGTACCATCGCTGACAGGTAAGTCGCCTATCTTTCAAAAGCTGCCACATTTCTAACTTGTGTACTCACCGTTCTCTTATAATACTACTAATTCGTCTTGTCTGGTTATTGCGTTTGGAGGTACCATGTGGCCATTGGTACATTTTGTTTCGGATGTCTCTATTTCAGGAGTACATATTCAACTGCTGTAAAGGCAGCTTTGTTAGATTGTGTTGCTATACTTCATAGATTCGTAAATTTTAGCAAGAAGGTAGTGATTGTATTAGGGTTCCACGTCAACACTTTACTTTTTTTATAAAGTTATTACTTTTGCGATATGAAGTAATTGAGATGCCTATTATTGTAATCAGAAATATAATTCTGTCAGCCAATAAGCTTCGTGTGCCGCGCACGTAACATGGGGTTCTGATTGGCCTACATCGCATGTTTGTATCCACTAATTTGCCTTGACAGCTGGCAAAAAGCACATATACACGTGGCAATGAGGCGTCCACGTGGCATTTGTGACTCAGAAGTGACACATATGTCACTTCTCATGTCACTTTCCAGTTGAGAACCTTGTGATGTGACATTGATGTCGCTTCTTCGTCACTTTTCCGCAACTTCGAAAGTGACCCCTGCACATGAGCTTTTGACCTGTACTTTTTTCACGAACGGAAAATCTCAGCCGAAAGGGGTCGTCAAGCCTGACGACACTCCGACGACTTGACGACATGTTGCCCCGGGCAGAAAAAAACTAAACCCCCATCGGATGGCATGCCATCCGAGGGAGCCTCAACCCTAAAATCCATGCCTCCCCGCGTTTAGGGTTGAGGCTCCCTGACCGGATGCATGCCCGTCTGGGGTTTATTTTTTTTGCCCGCGGGCAGCGAGCTCCCCCGGGCGGACTCGCTTGTCCGCTGAGATATATCATTCGGAAAGTTGCGGACTTTGAAGTTACTTCCCCGCAACTTTTCAGACTTCACACTTTCGAATTGAATTCAGGCTGTGTGGATCTCGAAGACATTAAGACATCTCGTGTGAGGCCAGCGAGACATATTTCTGGCTCTGTGTGAGTTTCTACCATGTGAGTCTTGAAGATACTATTGTACTCTACTCACTCTGGGATATTACTATTCCAGTAAGGCGACGCGCGCTGTCGGCCAGCGAGGATTCACTCGCTTTAAAAACAGAGGCTCGCGTTGCCAGCAAGTCACAGCAAGGCAGGGCGGATCCACTAGCGACACATCCCCCACTTTCTCCCCTTGTCTGGTAGCTTGACAGCGGTTTGGGTGGGTGTATCTGGAGTACGATAATGCCGCGTCGTTGAAACTCTGCTTGTCGCCTTTTCCGTCCCGCGAGCGATCCAGCACGGCAAAGACTGGTTGAGAGAGCCACTTGTGAGTGTGACCTGTCTCAGTCTGACAGAAAGAAAGAGTAAGAGCCCGGCGCGAGATTGACGGCGCGGAGGAATGCTGCCTGAATTTCCGAAATAGGTTCAAGTAACCACGCCGCGACTCGGCCTCCGCGGAGGGTGCAAGCCTAGCCTAGTGCAGCCGCGACTTTGGGAAAAGGTTTGTTCGTGTAAAAATGCCTCTGACGGACGTGCGCCTTGGGGTGGAGGGTTGTGTCGTGGGCTTTAGCTCCGCGCTGTGCTGCTGGGGGAGGTCCGTCTGTTGCGATATGTGCGTGTGTGTCCCGTCCGTACACGTTCAAGGATAACATACCGTACATGCCTAGTGTACAATAGCCATGTGGAGCTAGCGCGGCACTGGAAATCTGGGAAGCATCTGCTGGGGCCATTTTCAGGTGTAATCCACACGTGCCAGGAAATATACTCATGTGTAATCCATGTTACTGTACAAATACGAACACCATATTCATTGTAAGGGATTTCGGTCGAATTTTCCGTTTTACACGAGATCCGACTCAAAATAACACAAACAGTCTGAATAAAAAGCGACTTCGGATCACGCCAAGCAAATTTTTTAATGGTCACGTCATATTTACCCAATTTTGACGACAATTTATGCTTCGCATCAGGGGTTTTCTGAAAGAAATATTATGTGAGATTAGCTGTACTGTTGACGCAGGTGACGGAAGCTGCGCAGGGCAAATCGGCATTCCCCTCTTGGGCGTGCACCCCGAAACATGCGAAAACTGCCCGGGTGATAACAAAGTTTGCCCTCATCGTAATAAATTCCATGCTGGATTCTATATTTATGGTCATCTTGTAAATTCATTCTCTGGCAGCGGCGTCCAGTGCGGAAACAAAATTCTGCTTGTTATTTATTACAGTGAGGGTAAACTTAATATCACCCGGGCAGTCTTCTCGTGTTTCGGGGTGCACACCCAAGAACGGAATGCCGATTTTCCCTGCGCAGCTTCCGTCACCTGCGTCAACAGTACAGCTGATCTTGCATAATATTTATTTCATAAAAATTCTGATGCGAAGCATAAATTGTCGTCGAAATTGGGCAAATATGACGTGACCATTAAAATTTTGCTTGGCGTGATCCGAAATCGATTTTGATTCAGACTATTTGTGTTATTTTGAATCGGATCTCGTGTAAAATAGAAATTCGACAGAAATTTCTTACAATGAATATGGTGTTCGTATCTGCACAGTAACCTGGATTACACATGAGTATATTTCCTGGCACGTGTGGATTACACCTGGAAATGGCCCCATCTGCTGCGTGAAGGAACAGCTCAGCAAGGAATATTGCTCTCTCACATCAGCACAAGCTGAGGACGCGTTACAAGTAAAATGATCCCGGGATCATTTCAGAACACGGATCATTTCGCAATACTGGGCAAGATCGATACTGGGCAGGCTGTGTAATATCGAGCCTGGCACAGAGACGAGCTCGAAGTTACACACGTGCCACTAGGGGGTTCTCGCGAAGTGCCCTGTAAAAAACAGGGTGGTCAAGGCCATCGGGACACAATTTCGCAACACACTTGGCAACCATCTCTACGAAGCTCGTCATCTCGCCATTGCAATTTTTATGTATTGGCAGCGATTTTCCTGACGAAATCAAGGTGTTCGTCAAAGACACGCTGGATCGTGCCTGGTAGCCTCAGATCGTGCAGAGGTTGGGATCACTTTTGCGCTTAACGGGGGCCACGATTTACACAGACCGACCACCGGTGTTACAGATCTGTCAAGTCTGTACAGTGCATTACTGTAGGCTGACGTCATGCTGGTTACCATATGAGATCGATCATCGAGCAAGATCGATCGTACACTTGTAACGCATCCTGAGTCAACTGCCAAAGCGTTAATTCCTCCGTCCCTAAGTCGGTTTACGCTTATTATGAATGAACTTGCAGAGTGCGCAGTAAAACGAGTATCAAGAATGGTTGAACTACTGAATGACGATACAATGAGGGCGACGTCAGGTTGTACAACTTTTTACCTGTATGCTCCCTGGGTTAACTTGGTTTCGTCAAGGTGCAAAGCGGTGAACACTGAAAACCGCTCAGGACCGTGTGGAACCTTCCTGAACCATGATACGAGAACCGTAAAAGTGCGGCACAATGTACAACCTGACGTCGCCCTGAGAAAGGCACGACTAAATAGGGGAAATCCTAGCTAGGCGAAGAGGTAGGGCGAAGATGGCTCGGTGATGGTTGCGATTGGTGCGGAGCCGACTCGGGAGTGGTTCGGTGCGACGAATTAGGCCGAACAGGTTCGTTGCGATACCCTCGGGATGTCCTCGCTAAAGTGTGAGTACAGTAAGGAATTACAATTCCTTACAACGCTAAACCGCGTGCAACCCCACTCCCATAAGGGTGTGTAACATCCCTATGACCAAACCCAAAATCAGACCATTTGGTTGTGTAAATGCGAGCAGGCCTAATTTTATCAGTGAAAATCACCCTGATATACTGATTATCAAGGTGGTTTTTGGTAGTCACACTGATGCCTTAGGGTAAATTTTCCTGGAGCTTGGATTTTCCTGGAGCTTGGATTTTCCTGGAGCTTGGATTTTCCTGATATGCGAGGGTTTACGTTTAAGGCACACTGATGCCACTGGGTCACCGTTCTGTCAAACTATGTATGTTCTAATATAATATGTAGGCTGTAGTGGGGTAGCCAATATGTGGTACAACCCCTTTAGGGTTTCCATATGTACCTAACTCTTTCATAGTTCACACCATTCGTGCTCCTATTCTTGACATGGTATTCGGAGCAGTAGGTCCGTAGGACCGTTTTTTTTTTTCGGCCCACCTACCGTTGCGGTTACCGAGCTACCTCACGCCCTGCCCTGCGCTGCACTCCTCGCGCGCGCCCTGCCTTGCGCTGCGCTCTAGTGCGCGCCCTGCCCTGCGCTGCGCTCTAGTGCGCGCCCTGCCCTGCGCTGCGCTCTAGTGCGCGCCCTGCCCTGCACTGCGCTACTCTCGTGCGCCCTGCCCTACACTGCGCTACTCGCGCGCGCCCTGCCCTGCCCTGCCCTGCAGCTCGCGCGTCGCCCGCCTGCTACCCGCGCGTCGCCCGCTAGCAGCCCGCGCGCCCCGCGCTCTGCCTCTGCCCGCGGGTCGCCCGCATGCAGCTCGCGCGTCGCCTGCCTGCTGCCCGCACGTCGCCCGCCAGCAGCCCGCACGGCCCGCTATTTGCCTCCGCGGGCACGCGCGCTGCCCGTGCAGGCCCATAAGGCCCGCGCGCCGCCCTCGCCGCCAGTGCGCAGCCGTCGCCTGCTCACGCGTGGCCCCTGCTGGCAAGCGCGCCGCCTTCGCCGCCCGTTCGTGGCCTCTGCCCGCGCGCGCGCTGCCCCTTACCCGCGCGCGCGCTGCCTCTGCCGGCCAGCGCACCGCCCGCCTGCAGCCCGCGCCCTGCCTTTGCTGATCTTCGCGCTGCTCCTGCCCGCCCGCGTGCTGCCTTTGCCCGCCCGCACGCAGCCTTTGCGGGCCCGCACGTCGTCTGTCTAAGGCCCTTACGGCCCCGCACGCCGCCATTTCTGTCAACGCGCTGCCTCTGCCTGCTAGCGTGCCGCCTCTGCTGCCTAAGTGCCTGTGCCCCGAGCTGCACTCATGGCTACAATCAATGTTCTCACGTTTGACCCTGACGGCCGCCTGATCGAGTTTACCACCTGGCTCGATGATCTGCAACTGTACCTTATGACCGATGCCAAGGACGGAGTTTCCCTATATGATCATGCCTCTGGCAACTCAGTTACTCCTTCTGACACATCTGACAGCCTCTCTCGCTCCCAGTGGCAGACCCGCGACGCAGCTGCTCGCCTAGCTATTCGCAACCATCTGCCGTTAGCTGAACGTGCTCACTTCGGCCAACACAAGACTGCTAAGGACATGTACACCACTATAGTCGCTCGCTACTCGTCCCCTGCCACTACTGCTCTCAGCCGCCTTATTCTGCCTCCTGTTCCCCGAGCTGTCCACCTTTGCCACAGTTGAGGACATCATCTCCCACCTTCGCGCTAGTGACGTTCGCTACCGTGCCGCACTCTCTGCAGAGTTTGCAGCCGCGAACCCCCCCCCCCCCCCCCCCCCCCGATGTATATCACACTCTACTTCCTTGTCATTTGCCTCCCTGACTCTCTTCGTACGGTCAGGGACCACTTTCTGGCGCTTGACCCCACTGAAATCACTATCACCGACTTCGAGAAGCACCTGCTTGCAGCCGAGAAGAGTATTCTAGCTGTAGGTGCTGCTCGTGGCACTCCTCGCACTCCCCTCTTTGAGGGGTGTTCCTCCTCCCCCCTTGCCCCCTCCTACGCTTCTGCTGCTGCTGTTGACTTCCTTCGTGCTGAGGAGGTCGGTGCTGCTTCTGCTCCTAGTGGGAAGTGCCGCGGCGGCAGGGGCAAGGGAGGCAGGAGTGGTGGAGGTGGCGGCGAGGGAGGCGGTGGTGAAGTCGACGGGGGTGGCGGTGGTGGCGGAGGTGGAGGTGCGAGTGGTGGCGGGGGTGGGGGCGTAGGTGGCGGCGGCAGCGGTAGTACTGGGAGTGGAGGCACCGCAGGTGGCGGCAGTGGGGGCGGTGGAGGTGGCGGTGCCAGCGGCGGTGGTGGCAGCAGCTGGAGTGGTGGCGGCGGCAGTGGTGGCGGTCGGGGTGGAGCCTTCCAGCGGAGAGGCTCTGGTGGTGGCCAGAGGCAGAATCACAGCAGCAGCAGCAGCGTACGCGCGAGACCCTTACGCCCCAGCAGCTTCGTGAGTGGTATGGTGAGCGTGGGGCGTCTGGGGGTGCGGTCCGCTCCCCGTATATTATTCGCACAGGTCCCCGCGCGAATCAGCCCTACGGGAAGTTTCACACTGAGTACCGCTGCTTCTCTCGTCTTGATGATGGCGGGCGCACACAGTTTCCTGATGCAACTGAGCTCCCCTGCTGGGCAGACTTGCACAAGTGCGATATAGATATCTTTGCTCTTGACTATGATGCTATTCTTGCTGCCATGTATGCATTGTCTGTTAGTGCTGAGGGTGACTGTTACCTGTGTGTGCCGCCCGACCCTGGTATAGAGGCTGCTGCTCTAGGTGCTAGTGAGTCTGCTCTCTCTGGTACTGTGCCTGCTGAGGCCTTGCACACCTTCACTCTTGACTCAGGTGCTTCCCGCTGTTTCTTTCGTGACAGTACTGCACTCACACCACTCGCTGAACCTGTTGCAGTCTCGCTGGCTGGCCCCTCAAGGGGCCCAGTTCTTGCACGGTCCACCACTGTGCTTCCGTGCCCGGCGGTCCCGTCTCGTTCACTGTCAGGTCTCCACCTCCCCTCGTTCTCGATGAACTTGGTGAGCAACCCTGTCCTTCAGGATCTGGGAGTTAATACCTTCACCCCTGCATGGCAGCGTGTGGCGATCTGCACGTGTGCACAGACTGGCCGTCACCTGGCCACGTTCACTCGTCGGCCAGGGTCGAGTCTTTACACACTGACGACTGTGTCTCCTCAGGTCGCTGCTGTCGGTCAGGTGTCTGCGTCAGGTCTGGTAGCCTCCCCTTGTGAGTGTCGCTCCCTGTCGCACCAGACTCTTCTCTGGCACCACCGTCTGGGTCACCCCTCCTTGCCACGTCTACGTGGCATGCACCGTCGCCTCCTTGTGTCTGGTCTTCCCAGGTTTCTCACTCCCCTCCCTGCCTCGCCTGCACCGCCCTGCCTTCCTTGCGTCGAGGGGCGGCAGCGCGCCACTCCTCACTCCTCCTCGTTTCCCCCGACAAGGGCTCCCCCGTAGACCCTCCACCTGGACGTGTAGGGCCCAGCCCGCGTCCGTGGACAGGGCGGTGAGCGGTACTTTCTGCTGGTCGTCGACGACTACTCGCGTTACACCACGATCTTCCCCTTGCGCACCAAGGGTGAGGTCCCTGCTGTCCTGATCCCTTGGATCCGAGCAGTTCGTCTCCAGCTCCGCCGGAGGTTCCGTACGGACCTTCCTGTCCTGCGTCTGCACTCTGACAGAGGTGGTGAGTTCACCTCCAACCTCTTGCGGGCCTTCTGTCAGGGGGAGGGCATCAAGCATTCGTTCACGCTTCCGGGCTCACCGCAGCAAAATGGGGTTGCTGAGCACCGCATTGGCTTGGTCATGGAGATCGCTCGTACCTCCTTGATCCATGCGGCGGCTCCCCATTTTCTGTGGCCGTTTGCGGTTCGGTACGCCGCGCATCAGCTCAACCTCTGGCCCCGTGTCTCCTTGCCAGACACCTCGCCCACACTGCGTTGGACGGGAGAGGTTGGCGATGCGTCACGTTTCCGCGTCTAGGGTGTCGTGCCCTTGTCCGCGATACGTTCGTGGACAAGCTCTCCTCCCGCACCATTCCCTGTGTCTTCCTTGGCTTTGTCCCTGATGCGCCTGGCTGGCAGTTTTACCACCCAGTTTCGCGCCGTGTCTTCCCCTCTCAGGACGTCACCTTTGACGAGTCGGTTCCTTTCTACCGTCTCTTCCCCTACCGCACTGCCCCTCTCCCTCCCCCGCCGCTTTTCCTCGCTCCAGGTCCCCCTCCGGTAGACCCCCTTCCCCCTCAGGGTCCTGCTCCTTCAGGTGTGTCTCAGGTAGACCCACTCCCCTTGGTTGAGCCTGTCGAGGTCACTGGTGACTCTGGTGCTGAGCCTGAGTGTGCGGAGCCTGGGGGTTCTGAGTTTGCGGGTGCGGGCCTTGGGGGTGCTGAGCCGGTATGTGTAGAGCCTAGGGGTGCTGAGCCTGTGCACGAGGAGCCTGGGGTTGCTGAGCCGGTGCGTGTGCAGCCTGGGGGTGCTGAGCCTGTGCGTGTGGAGCATGGGGGTGCTGAGCCTGTGCTTGTCGAGCCTGGAGGTGCTGAGCCAGGGGGTCCTGAGACTGAGTGTGCGGACCCTGGGGGTGCTGAGCCTAAGCGTGCGGAGCCTGGGGCTACGGAGCCTGGGGCTGTTGACCCTGGGGGTGCTGAGCCGGAGCTGGTGGTATTGTCGACACTGCCGGTGCTGGTGGAGCTGACACTGCTAGTCCTAGAGGTTCTGGAGGTGCTCTCTCGCCGTAGTGGCTACTCGAGTGGTACTCTCAGCACTGCCGCCGTCGGAGTGGCGCGGCTGGAGCTGGAGGCGCTGGGACTGGAGACGCGGGAGCTGGAGGTACTGCAGCGGCCGGAGCTGGTGGTGCTGCAGACTCTGGAGCAGTAGGCACTGGAGCTGGAGTTTCTGGAGCTGCTCGAGACCCTGGAGCTACTGGAGCTGGAGGGACTGCAGCTGCTGGAGCTGGTGGTGCTGCTGGTGCTGGAGGTGCTGGTGGTACGAGCCCCGCTGGTCCCGGAGGTGCTCGCACTTCGGGTGCTGGAGCTGCCGGAGCTGGTGGTGCTGCAGACTCTGGAGCTGTAGGTGCTGGAGCTGGCGTTTCTAGAGCGGCTGGAGACCCTGGAGGTGCTGGTCCTGGAGGTACTGCACCGCCGCGTTTGTTCTTCGCTCCACCGTCACCGTCGTCTCTTCCGCCAGGTTTTTACTCTCCCGTCTTCTACTGGTCTCCCGTTACAGCCAGGCTCCCCACTGCCTGCTCCCTCTCCTTACACTGAGCAGACTGACTCGCTTACAGAGCGTCGTGAGCCTACGTCTCGTCCTGCCTCGCCTGTTCGCACTGGTCGCACTGGTCGTGTTCCTCGTAAGTGTCCGCCTCCTGTCCTCGGCACGCACACTATAGTACTACGTCCTTCCTCTGTTCCACAGCGTGTTCCCCTGCCGTCTCCTCCTACGTCCTCTCTGCCTGACGTTCGGGACCCTGAGTCTGACCTGTTTCATACTTCTCACCCTACTGTCACGCGTCTGTTAGCCACTATTGTCACTGACCTGTCGTTTGAGTCTGCTGCTGCGTCTGCCTTAGTTGCTGAGCTTGTTGACTTTGCTGCTGCTTGTCGTCTCGACTACGCCACTGCTCTAGTCGCTGAGTCTGAGTCTGTCTGTCCTTCGTCCGTCGGGGGTGAGTGTGCTCTTGGCACGGACGTCCTTGAGGACAGGCAGGAGGACTTTGAGTGTCTTGCAGCCGCTGCACCTCATCTCGTGGCCATGCTGCTTGCCCTTGAGGGAGACCCGGATGCACCAGACATCCCGACCCCGCGCACTTACGCTGAGGCGATCGCGGGTGAGTACTCCTCTCAGTGGCAGACAGCCATGGACGCGGAGATGGCATCCTGGAAGTCCACACGCACCTACATCGACGCAGTTTCCCCTCCTGGGGCGAACATAGTTGATGGCATGTGGATTTTCAGGGTGAAGCAGCCATCGGGTTCTCCGCCTGTCTTCAAGGCTCGTTACGTTGCACGAGGCTTCAGTCAGCGACAGGGAGTTGACTTCTTCCAGACCTTCTCCCCCACCCCGAAGATGACCACTCTTCGGGTGCTGCTGCACGTTGCCGCTCAGCGTGACTACGAGCTTCACTCTCTGGACTTCAGCACAGCGTTCTTACAGGGCAGTCTGCACGAGGAGATCTAGCTGCGCCGCCCACCTAGCTTCACTGGGTCGTTCCCTCCTGGTACCCAGTGGAGCCTCCGCCGGCCAGTCTACGGTCTCCGCCAGGCGTCTCGTGAGTGGCATGAGACACTGACGACGACACTTGCGTCTCTTGGGTTTGCCCCTTCCACTGCTGACCCGTCGCTGTTTCTGCGCACCGACACCTCGCTGTCGCCGTTCTACATCCTCGTGTACGTCGACGACTTGGTCTTTGCCACTGCTGACACTGAGGCTCTCGCCCTTGTGAAGTCGGAGCTGCAGAAGAGACGCACGTGCACAGACCTGGGTGAGCTGCGCAGCTACCTTGGCTTGCAGATCACCCGAAAAAGAGCACGGCGCACCATCACACAGACTCAGTCACACATGGTGCAGCAAGTCCTTCAGCGCTTCGGCTTCACTTGGTCCTCGCCACAGTCCACTCCTCTGGCTACAAGTCACTCGCACTAAGCTCCACCTTCGGACGAGTCCGTAGAGCCGAGTGGTCCATATCGCCCCGGAGCTAGTGGGCTGCCTCATGTACCTGATGACCTACACTCGACCTGACCTTGCGTACCCTCTTGGCCTTTTGGCCCGCTACGTGGCTCCTGGCAAACACCGAAAGGTGCACTGGGAAGTTGCGAAGAGGGTACTGCGCTACTTGTGCAGTACATCGGGCATGTGGCTCGTGCTTGGAGGGCGGAGTTCAGTTGTCCTCACTGGGCACTCAGACGCTTCTTGGGTTGACGACCTGGCTACACAGCGGTCGTCACAGGGTTACACGTTCAGCCTTGGCTCCGGCTCTGTTTCTTGGCGGTCTACATGCTCGTCTTCTGTTCTCAGCTCCAGTTGTGAGGCTGAGACCTACGCCACAGCCATGGCTGCACAGGAGTTACGCTGGCTCACCTACCTGCTGACCGACTTGGGAGAGAGGCCTCGTTCTCCTCCAGTTCTGTACGTCGACAACAAGGCTGCCATTGCCTTGTGTCAGGACCACAGACTGGAGCACAGAACGAAGCACATCGCTCCGCGTTACTTCCTTGCTCGATAGTTGCAATAGCGTGGTCAGTTTCGTGTCGCTCACGTGCCCACCCGGGCCAACACGGCTGATGTGTTCACCAAGGCCCTTCCGGCTGGTGATCATCAGCGCTTCTGCACTGCTCTAGGCCTGGTGCCTACGTTTCCTCACTTGCTGTAGACTTTGCTTGTACTGTGATCTATACATATATATGTTTATACCTGCATGCTTACTCTTGCTAGGTAGTGATCACTGCACTGTTTTTGTTGCATATATACCTCCGCATGTGAACTGGCCTTATGGCCCTTTGCTTGTGCTCAGAGAGTGTGGTGACATTGTGATCCACCCTGAGCTTGCTTTTCTTGACTGGTCTTGTGACCCCTTGTTCTCCCCCACTTTGTCTATGGGGGTGTGTCAAACTATGTATGTTCTAATATAATATGTAGGCTGTAGTGGGGTAGCCAATATGGGGTACAACCCCTTTAGGGTTTCCATATGTACCTAACTCTTTCATAGTTCACACCATTAGTGCTCCTATTCTTGACACTTTCTTCTTAGCGAGTTTCACCCTGAAGCAAGTACCCCCTCCCCCCCCAAACCTCCCACCTTTCCCGTAACCCGGGATTCCCGTAGGCCAACTGTCAAAATCGGAATTTGCGCCAGAACAATACATGTGTTGACACGAAGTGAGCCACACTGATGTCTCCGGGTAATTTTTTCAAACCTAGCCTGAACCCTGATGCAAAAGATTTTTCCGAAGGGGTCACACTGATAATTAGACATTTGCACAGGTGCAGCACTGAACATAAGGGTTGCTCAAAATGAAAAATTAGCCCTGTATGCAAGGGAAGTGGTAACAAACGCCTAGGGCGTTGTAAGGAACTGTAATTCCTTACTGCCTTTAGCGAGTACATCCCGAGGGTCACGCGACGAACCTGTTCGGCCTATTTCGTCGCACCGAACCACTCCCGAGTCGCCTCCACACCAATCGCAACATCACCAAGCCATCTGCCTAGCTAGCATTTCCCCTATTTAGCTAGCATTTCCGTGCACTCTGCAAGTTCATTCATAATTCCTGATATTAGAGCTACTGTCCTAGCCTACCCTGTTAACGGGAGTGGAGTGTTGGCCCCGCCCTCGCTTGGGCAACGCCGACGACTTGGTCGGATGTATGAGAGTTGCAGCTGACCGTTCACAGTGGGAGAACTGCTCGACAGGCATTGTCGAGCTGCAGGGGACCGAAGTGGTGTTGCTGTCGACTAGGGAGCTCGACAGCTGCAACTGACTGGTCTGGGCGACGGGTGGGCCGTCGACCAGGAGGGGCAGTTCGACCGGAACGTCCACGGAGCAGTCCGTCAACCTGCAGCTCGACTGGGAGGTCGACGGAGTAGTCTGTCGACCTGCAGCTCGACCAAGAGGTCGACGGAGCAGTCCGTCGACCTGCAGTTCGACCGGGAGGTCGACGGAGCAGTTAGTCCATCGACCTGACAAGTGAGCAGCGCTCGACGAGGGTAGCTTGGCGACATCAGTTGACAGTTCTGGTCGACGGAAGGGGTCCGTCGACCAGGGGGTAGCTCGACGGGAGCTGTGGTCGACCAGGGGCACCTGGTGGTCGACTAGAGGGTGCTGTGGTCGCCCTGAGGCCCTGGTGGTCGACCAAAGCACCTGGTGGTGTCCAGGTCGACCGGGTAACCTGCTCGACGAGTTCTGCAGAGGCACGCGAACGTCGTCGAGGTTGCGATAGCGAAACTTCGGGCTGGTATCCCGAAGTTGATGTGGCTCGTCAGGCGCAGACAACAGCCGACGGATGCACAACGATGCAAGTCGGGCCAATCGTCTGCGCGCACCTGCGAGCGTGCGCACTGCTGCCATCTACGGGTGCAACGCTGGACAGCCGCACTACTCCAGTGTTGGCACGCTGTCGACCTGCTGCGTTGGCAGGTCGCCCTTCTGCAGTGCTGGCGCGGCTCCTCTACGCAACGCTGGCAGGCGGTCGACCAAGCTGTGCTGTGCTGTGCTGTGCTGGCGCTGTGCTGTGCTAGCTGCAGGGTTGCTAGGTGCCTGATGTAGTCATTGTTGTCATTGCTTGTTCAATCATTCTGTAATTCCAACTTTGCTAGTGAAAACTCTTGCCGATTTCTCCAGTGAATGTGCAAGCACTAAGGAACTAAGCAAAGCTACGATCACTCATAGTAGTTCGTGCCAACCCCCGTAGTCTAGCTGACTTCCGTTGTAGAGTGAATCTTTGCATGGTGCGGTGAGCGTGGACCGAACGCGCGACCTTCAGATAGGAGCCGACTTTTGCACCTACAAAGTTGTTCGTAGGCCGCCAGCAGCGTTAGTCGCCATGGTCGACCCCGTTGTAGAAGCGGGTGTAGCGGACACCTTGGAGACATGCGTGGCTGATGCGAGGAGACGCCACGCGGATGGCGAGTACGGGACGATCCCCTTGACGATCGTCGAGTTGGGCATCTGGGCATAGTAGGCGACGGAACACCCTTCCCGTCCTGCATCTCCTCGACCGGTGCGAAACGAAGGTGGCGTCGACGACGAGGTCGACGGCGGTGCTCGAGTCAGCGGCAGCGAAGGCACGAGGCAGAGAGGGGTGATCAAGGTCGACGGTGGAATCGACAGGAGTCAGGCGCAAGTGCAGCGGTCGACGGCGGCTGCAGGCATCTCGCGTGTTGACGTCGATGGTCGACGTCGCTCTCCTCTACGAAGCGGTGGTCTCTTGGCGACGACGCACGTGACGACATGCAGAATTGCACCGGCGTATGGCTACTTCAAGTTCTCGCCGGACCGGATCACCGTCATACCGCTGCAAGGTCGACGGGACCTCATCACCTGGAGGGAGTCGATCGAACCTCAGCTGGAGGTCGCCGGGCTGAAGGGCTTCGCCGACGGCACCGTGCCCACTCTGCCTGAGGAGGATGTCGAGCTGCGCGGGGAGTTTCGTGCTGCTCACCTGCTCACCTTCATGGTCATCTCGAGGTGCTGCTCGCCGGTGGTGCAGCTGGCTCTTAGGAGCTGTCGAGAGCGATTGGATGCTGGTCATCAAGCATGGCACTTCATCTTGTCGATGTACCAGGTGAAGGACGACCTGTACATCGGACAGCTGGAGGAGAAGATGACTCACATTCGGATGGGCGAGCAGGAGTCGGCGACGGACTACTGCAACCGTGCTCGACGGATCCTGGCTGAGATGCGGATGGCGGGCGCCGAATACTCTACGGCGTCCTACATCACCCACGTCGTCAAGGGCCTGCCGCACAGCTACAACCTCATGAAGAGGATGATGATGGTGCCCGGCACGCGTGAGTCCCTCGACGAGGACTCCATCACCAGCTACATCCTTCAAGATGAGGCTATGTATGAGGCAGAGCAGCCCACGGAGCTTCACCGACGAAGCAGAATCGTCAGCAGGAGCAGCGCGGGAAGCCGGGCGGAGGTGGTAGCGGAGGTGGGCGGTCGACGAAGAACGTTGACGAGAAGAAGTCAACGCGGGGCAAGGGCCAAGGAGGTGGTGGTCGACGGCGGGAGTGCTGGATCTGTGGCGACCGTGACCATCTCTCCTTCATGTGCCCCTACCACGACGACAATGACGAGGACGATAGCAAGGAAGGCCGTGGTCAATCGGCCAGTCGTCGCCCCCGTCGAGATGCGAAGCCTCGCAAGGAGAAGAAGACGTCGAAGAAGACGTCGTCGACGAAGGAAGTCGACAGCTCCAGCGGCAAGGACCGAGGCGACGGGGAGAAGTCGTGCTCGATGGTCGGCGTGGTGGAGCCGACAGTCTCGCTTGCGTCGAGGTGGTGGCTCTGTGGACAATTGCCTCGGCAACGAAGATGACCCCCGACAGGATGCACGCGCGGCTCACACACGTCAGCGTCGGCACAATCAAGAGCTCGGCGAAGCATGATGTTGCTACGGGGCTCGACATCACGCCGTCGACCGGAGCAGACCCGCCGTGTGTCTCGTGCGTCAGAGGAATGCTGTCGCGGCACACCTTCCCCGACAAGGGCTCGGACGCCGAGGAGGCACTGGCTGTCGTGCACATTGACTTGTGCGGGCCATTCCGGGTGGCTGCCAAGGATGGCAGCTTGTACTTCCTGCTGCTGAAGGATCGCCACACTTGTTTCGAGTGGGCAATGCCGGTCGCTAAGAAGAGCGATGTGCTGCGGGAGTTCCAAAAGTGGCTGGTGCTGGTGGAACGGCAGACGAAGAAGTCGGTGCTGTCGCCCCGCTCAGACCGGGGAGGGGAGTTCCTCGGTAAGGATTTCACCACCTTCGTCGACGGGAAGGGCATCATCCACAACTTGACATGCACTTACACTTCGTAGCAAAACGGCTTGGCTGAGCGGGAGATGCGTACGTTCGTCAAGTCCGTGCGGACGATGCTGCTGCACATGGGCGTGCAGCACCACTGGTGGCACCTCGCTCTTCGACAGGCTGTCTGGGTGCGGTCGACGACGCTGCCGAGGATGACTCCATACCAGCTGCTGACCGGGAAGAAGCCCGCCCTTACCCTGGCGCGGGTGTGGGGCTGCATGGTGCAGTTCATGGTTCCCGAGCAGCAGCGCGGTGGGAAGCTGGCACCGAAGGCTAGATGGGGACTTCATCTGGGCGTGTCACCGGAGACTGGGAGGTGCTCGACCTGACCGACAACAAGGTGGTCACGTTTGTCAAGGTGATCTTCTACAAGACGCTGTCGCTTGAGGTATGAAAGGCGAAGTCTGGGCCGGCGTCGAAGCGGACGCAGACACACCCGCCGACGGACACCTCGACGGCGACGGTCCCACTGCTCGCCGAAGTCGACGAGCCTGCTGATGAGGATGTTGTGGAGGTTCCTCCACCTCCCCCTGTTCTTGGACCTCCCTCCCCCGTCGCAGATCGGTCAGCGTCGACACCTGTGTCGGCCACCGGCGATGAGGGGAGCCTTGAGGCGTCGCCTGTGGCGCCGGCCAGTGGCATCGCCGGCGGTCGACAAGGCGCCAAGCTCGTCGACCAGGACCGGAAGCCGTCGACGACAGGGGAGCAGCAGACAGGGTAGCCGAGCAAACTGGAGGCAACAGCAGGGGTGCAGTCGACAGGGGAGCAACAGCCAGGGCGGTTGACAGGGGAGCTGTCGAAGTCAGCAGCAGGCGAGCAGTCAGTCGAAGGGTCGAAGCAGCTGGTCGACGATGCAAACGTCGACGAGGCAGGGGAGCTGTCGGCAGGAGAGGAGTCCATCGACAGTGATATGGTGGAGGTTTTGGTCAATAAGTCTGCACAAGAGCTGCGGCGTTCTGGTCGAGCTCGACGGCCGCCGGAGCGGCTGGGCTTCTACGCGTGTCTGCCACCAGCTGCCTTCACCACGGTGTATGACGAGGTCGACGACGACCTGTTGTACGACGACGCCGAGGAGGATGAGGACCTGCCGGAGCTCGACCCCGACGTGCATGCCGACCCCGAACATCGCTGGGACATCACCACGATGACGGTGAAGGAGGCGTTGGCGAGCTGGAAGGGCAAGGCCGCCATGGAAGAAGAGATTCGCAGCCTCATCGGCATGGGCACTTGGGAGCTGGTCGAACGCCCACGCGGGGTGAACATCATGAATTACGCCCCGTTACGGCGGATCCTATTAGAGGAGTTTCACAACATACCATACTCGTACATTTCTGGAGCAACAAAACGTAAGCGGGAATAGAGAAATATTACTACTGGTCCCGGATGGCAGCAGACTTGCAGCAGTTCGTCGCCTCATGCGACACGTGCCAGCGGATGAAGAGTAGCAAGCAGAAAAAGGCAGGGTTACTTCAGCCTCTACCCATACCGGAGCAGCCATGGCATGTCATTAGCCTTGAATTCATCATAGGACTTCCTTCGACCTCACGAGGGCATGACGCCATCCTCGTAGTGATCGATAAGTTCTCCAAAATGGGTCACTTCATTCCGACCAACGCCACAGCTACAGCTGAAGCAACTGCTCGACTCTTCTTCGACCGCATCATCACCATCCACGGCATCCCCGCTACACTCATCTCAGACAAAGACCCCAAATTCATGAGTAAGTTCTGGAAGGAGCTCATGGGACTGTTGGGGACTAAGCTTGCGATGTCTTCAGCATACCATCCCCAGACTGACGGACAGACAGAGCGACTCAGTTGATGGTTAAACAAATATTGTGCACAGCTTGCAAAGACTCAACGCCTCGCATGCAGCCACAGGAAAAACTCCTTTCTTCCTGTGTTACGGACGGGAACCACTCACTCCACAGCAGCCAACCACACCGGCACACGTCCAAGCCGCACACGACTTCGTCACCACCATGCAGCAGCTATGGGAGAAGACTCAGCGACGTCTCGACATGATGCAGAACTCCCAGAAGCAGTATGCCGATCATCAGTGACGAGATCACCCAGAAGCAGTCGGAGATTAGGTGCTTCTTGACACGCGCAACTTGAACCCCCATCAAGAATCCGGCCTCGCATCTGTGGACCTTTTCTCGTGGAGGCACAGGTGACACCAGTTACATTGCGTTTGCGCTTACCAGATACCTGGAAGCTTCACTATGCTTTCCATGTTCAGCCACTGAAACCCTACAAGGACCCCAGCCAACAGGTCCAGGGACGGTAGCTACCGCCACCACCACCTGTACTTGTGCAGGATGAACCAGAGTACGAGATTGAGCGTGTTCTCACTCATCGGCGCCGCGGGGGCAAATCTCTCGAGTTCCTGATATGTTGGAAGGGATACCACCCTACTGAGGACAGTTGGGTTGCAGAAGTTGATATGGGCAACGCACGCTGTGCTCTCAAGGACTATCTTTTCAATCAGGGTGTATCTCACGCCACCCTGCTTTGAGGGGGGGACGTGTGAGAGTACGATGGCTTATGCCAACTATGCTTGCTTGCCTGGACTTTATTATGCTGCATAGGTTTATTTTAGGCATGCATGAATTGTTTGATTTCCTAGGCTAGGTGCTTTCCTATATTTTATTATAGTTATAGCACCGAGCTAGGTTGCGTACACCGAATTCTAGGCTTTTCGGTTGCCACCAAATTGCCTTCTACCGAATTCGGGAAGGCTCTGTTCGGGACGCTTCGCGACCCTCGGAACCTTTGCGTAACACCTGGTTACTGGGCCTTGTGTCGAGCCTATATATAGCCTCGTATTGTACCCAGGTGATCATTCAATTCAAACCCACTTTCATCAGCTCGATCCTAGATCCTCACAAACGCGCGTCGTGCTCTCAAGGACTATCTTGTCAAGCAGGGTGTCTCTCCTGCCACCCAGTTGTGAGAGTACGACGGCTTATGCTGGCTTTGCTAGCTTGCTTAGAAATTTTTATTCTGTTTCTAGCTTGGGTTTATTTTATCATGCATAGTTATGCTTGATTTCCTAGGCTATGTGCATTCCTATAAATTATTATAGTTATAGCACCAAGCCAGGTTACGTGTACCGAACTCAAGCCTATTCGGTTTCCACAAAATTGCTTTCTACCGAGTTCGGGAAGGTTCTGTTCAGGACGCTTCGCGACCCTCGGAACATTCGCGTAACACCTGGGTTATCTGCCTCGTGTCGAGACTATATATAGCATTGTGTTGTACCCAAGTGAATCATTCAATTACAACTCTCTTTTCTGAGCTTGATCCTAGATCCTCACATCGACATGCAGAACAGGAGAAGAACGAGGCTGCTTACCAATGTCAGTCGGCAGGTAGGTCAGCCAGCGTAACTTCTATGCAGCCATAGCCCCATTGTAGATCTCGGCCTCACAGCTGGAACTAAGCACAGAAAACGAACGAGTGTGGTTGAGCCGTTGGGGGACTTCGCCTGAAGGGCACTTTTCGAAGTTGCCAGGAAAGAAATGTCAGAATAACTGAGTAGGAATGAATGAACTAGAAGTGAGTTTGGTACAAATATGAAACCCTAGAATTGTGACCCCCCTACAGGCTAACCCACTATAGCCTACACAAATATAACATGTATAATGTTTGACACACCCCCATAGGCTAAGTGGGGAGAGCAAGAGGTACAAGACCAGTCAAAGCAAAACAAGCTCAGGGTGGATCTCAAGGATACCACACAAATTCCGAGCACAAGCAAGTGGTCACAAGACCAGTTCACATGCAGATTGATAATATAACAAGGGATACAGTGATCACAACCTAGCAAGAGTAAACATGCAGGTATATATAGATCACAGTACAAACAGAGTCAAGAGGTAAGCAAGTGAGGTCCAGCAGGCACAAGGCCTAGAAGAGTACAGAAGCGCTGATGGTCACAAGGCTGAAGCGCCTTGGTGAATACATCAGCAGTGTTGGCCTCAGTGGCCACGTAATGCAGACGAAGCTGACCGCGCTGCTGCAGCTCTCGAGCAAGGAAGTACCGCAGGGCGATGTGCTTCGTTCTGTGCTCCAGTCTGTGCTCCTCACACAAGGCGATGGCAGCCTTGTTGTCGACGTACAGCACTGGAGGAGAACGAGGCCGCTCTCCCAAGTCGGTCAGCAGGTAGGTCAGCCAGCGTAGCTCCTGGGCCGCCATGGCTGTGGCGTAGATCTCAGCCTCACAGCTGGAGCTGAGAACAGAAGAAGAGCGTGTGGAACGCCAAGAAACTGAGCCAGAGCCAAGGCTGAATGTGTAACCCTGAGACGACCGCTGAGTAGCCTGGTCGTCCGCCCAAGAAGCGTCTGAGTGTCCAGTAAGTACAACTCGGTCTCGCCCTCCAAGCACTAGCCCCATGCCCGACGTACTGCACAAGTAGCGCAACACCCTCTTAGCGGCATCCATGTGCTCCTTCCTGTGACGGCCAGGAGCGACATAGCGTGCAAGGATGCTAAGAGGGTATGCAAGGTCAGGTCGAGTGCAGGTCATCAGGTACATGAGGCAGCCCACAAGCTCTGGATACGGGCCACTCGGCTCTACGGACTCATCCGAAGGCAGAGCTGAGAGCGAGTGACCGATAGGCAGAGGAGTGGACTGAGGCGAGGAGTACGTGAAGCGGAAGCGCTGAAGGATCTGCTGCACCATGTGTGACTGAGTCAAGGTGATGGTGCGCCGTGCTCTGTCCCGAGTGATCCGCAAGCCAAGATAGCTTGTCAGTTCACCCAGGTCTGTGCACGTGTGTCTCTTCTGCAGCTCCGACTTCACGTGGGCGAGTGCCGCAGTGTCAGCAGTGGCAAAGACCAAGTCGTCGACGTACACAAGGATGTAGAACGGCGGCAGCGAGGTGTCGGTGCGTAGAAACAGCGACGGGTCAGCAGTAGAAGGAGCGAACCCAAGAGCCGCAAGTGTAGTCCTCAGTGTGTCGTGCCACTCACGCGGCGCCTGGCGGAGACCGTAGACCGGTCGCTGGAGCCTCCACTGGGTACCAAGAGGAACCGGCCAGGAGGGCGACGCAGCCAGATCTCCTTGTGCAGGCTGCCCTGTAAGAAAGCAGTGCTGAAGTCAAGTGAGTGAAGCTCGTAGTCGCGCTGAGCGGCTATGTGCAGCAGCACCCGAAGAGTGGTCATCTTCGGGGTGGGGGAGAAGGTCTGGAAGAAGTCTACTCCCTCTCGCTGACTGAAGCCTCGAGCCACGTAGCGCGCCTTGAAGACAGGAGGAGAACTCGGCGGCCGCTTCACCCTGAAAATCCACATGCCACTGACAATGTTCGCCCCAGGTGGGGGAACCTCATCGACGTAGGTGCCTGTGGACTTCCAGGAAGCCATCTCTGCGTCCATGGCTGTCTGCCACTGAGAGGAGTAGGGACCCGCAATCGCCTCAGCGTAAGAGCGCGGGGTCGGGATGTCTGGTGCATCCGGGTCTCCCTCGGGGGCAACTAGCATGGACACGAGATGGGGCAAAGCAGCAGCAAAGCACTGGAACTCCTCCTGTCTGTCCTCAAGGACGTCCGTGCCAAGAGCACACTCACCCCCGACGGACGGAGGACAGACAGACTCAGACTCAGCAACAAGGCTAGCGGCGTAGTCTAGACGACACCGGGCAGCAAAGTCAACCAACTCAGCGACCAGAGCAGACGCAGCAGAGGACGCAAAGGTAGGGTCAGTGACAACAGTGGCGAGGAGACGCGTGACAGTGGGACTGGCAGCACGACGGGAGTCAGACTCCGGGTCAGGAAGAGTAGGTAGAGAGGACGCAGGAGGAGACGGCAGAGGGACACGCTGAGGAGCAGTGGAGGGACGCAGAGTCATGTAGTGAGTGCCAGGGACAGGAGGAGGACGCTCACGTGGGACACGACGACCAGTGCGAGCAGTACGAACAGGCGACGCAGGGCGAGACTCAGGCTCACGACGCTCCGTAAGACCTCCTGTCGGACCAGTGTAAGGGGAGGGACCAGGGAGAGGCGAGGCAGGCGGTAACTGTGACTGCGACTGGACAGACGGAGGACACTCTAAGGAGGAAGGAGGACAAGGAGGAGGAGCCTGACCAAGAACCTGCTGAAGGAGCGGCACGAAGTAAGGTCGCGGCCGCGCAGCGTCTCCAGAACCAGTAGAGACACCAGCGTCAGGGTCCTCAGTACCAGCAGTAGCTCCAACGTCCGGGTCCTCAGCACCAGCAGCAGCTCCAACGTCAGGGTCCTCAGCACCAGCAGCAGCTTCACCGCCCGGGTCCTCAGCACAAGCAGCAGCTCCACCGGCCGGGTCCGCAGCACCAGCAGGAGATCCAGCGTCCGGGTCCTCAGCACCAGCAGCAGCTCCAGCGCCCGGCTCCTCAGCACCAGCAGCAGCTCCAGCGCCCGGCTCCTCAGCACCAGCAGCAGCTCCACCGCCCGGGTCCTCAGCACTAGTAGTAGCTCCAACTCCAGGGTCCGCAGCACCAGGAGCGCCACTCCGAAGACTGCAGCGCCGCGCGTACCACTCTCGGATCTGCTGAAGGGAGGGGAGCTCCCGGGTAGGAGGGGAAGCACTGGTACCAGCTCCAGCAGCACCTCTCCGGAGGCTGCAGTACTGTAGGTACCTCTCCTGCAGCTGCTGTGAGGAGAGGGCTCCTCCAGGTGTAGCACTCTCAGGCTCAGCACCCCCAGACTCAGCACCCCCAGACTCAGCACCCCCAGACTCAGCACCTCCAGGCTCAGCACCCCCAGGCTCAGCACCCCCACTCCCAGCACCGCCAGGCTCCTCACTCGCAGGCGCAGCACCCCTAGCAGGACGAGACTCGACAGCTACCTCGACAGGCTCAACCGGGTCTACCTGGGACACACCTGAGGGAGCGGCACCCTGAGGGGGGAGGGGGTCTACCACAGCAGCACCTGGCGCGAGGAAGAGAGGCGGGGGGGGGAGCGGGGCAGTGCGGTAGGGGAAGAGGCGGTAGTAGGGGACGGACTCGTCAAAAGTGACGTCTTGAGAAGGCAGAATCCGGCGCGAGGTGACGTGGTAAAACTGCCAACCAGGCGCGTCCGGGACAAAGCCAAGGAAGACACAAGGAACAGCGCGAGAGGAGAGCTTGTCCGCGGACGTATCGCGAACAAAAGCTCGGGATCCCTAGACCCGAAAACGCGACGCATCGCCAACCTCTCCCGTCCAACGCAGTGTCGGGGAAGTCTCCGGTAAGGAGACACGGGGCCAGAGGTTGAGCTGATGCGCAGCGTATCGGACAGCAAACGGCCACAGAAAGTGGGGGGCAGCCGCATGGATCAAGGAGGTACGAGCGACCTCCATGACCAAGCCAATGCGGCGCTCAGCAACCCCATTCTGCTGTGGAGAGGCCGGAAGCGTGAACGACTGCTCAATGCCGTGCTCCGCACAGTAGGCTGCCATGAGGTCGGAGGAGAACTCACCACCTCTGTCAGAGTGCAAACGCAGGACAGGAAAGTCCGAGCGGAAACGCTCGCTGAGCTGGAGACGAGCTCTGCGGATCCAAGGGATCAAGACATCAGGGACCTCACCCTTGGTACGCAAGGGGAAGACCGTGGTGTAGCGCGAGTAGTCGTCAACAACAATCAGGAAGTACCTCTCCTGACCCTGTCCACGGACGCGGGCTGGGCCCCACATGTCCAGGTGGAGCGTCTGCAAGGGAGCAGTCGTCGGGGGAAAGGAGGAGGAGTGAGGAGCGGCGCGCTGCCGCCCCTCGACACAGGGAAGACAGGAAGGAGCAGGCGAGGGTGGGAGGGGAGGGAGAACCCTGGGAAGACCAGAGACAAGGTGTCGTTTGTGCATGGCACGAAGGCGCTGCACAGACGGGTGACCAAGGCGGTGGTGCCAGAGGACGGTCTCGTGCGCCAGAGAGCGACACGAGCAGGGGGCCGACAGCTGACCTGACGCAGACGCGGACGCGGACGCAGCTACCTGAGGGGACTCAGTGGTCAGTGTGTACAGGTCCGACCCCGGCTGCCGAGTGAAGGTAGCCAGGTGACGGCCCGTCCGAGCACACGTGCAGTGTGTCACGCACTCGTAGGCAGGGGTGAACTGGTGAACACCCGCATCCTGGAGCGCACAACCCGCCACCAAGTTCGTAGAGAACGAGGGGAGGTGGAGACCTGACAGTGTGCCCGACGGGACCGCAGGACAGGGAAGAACAGTGGAGGAGGTCGCAATGACCGGACCCCCAGAGGGGTCAGCGAGGGAGACAGCAACTGGCCGAGCAAGCGGCTCAAGGGCAGTGCGGTCACGAAAGAAACAGCGAGAAGCACCTGAGTCCAGGGTGAAGGTGTGCAGTGCCTCAGTCGACTCAGTACCAGGGGGGACAGACTCACTAGCACCTAGAGCAGCAGCCTCACCATCACCTGAGGTAGCAGACACGCGAGTACCTGCAGTGGCAGTCTCACTAGCACCTAGAGCGGCAGCCTCACTGGTCAGAATGCCCGGGTCGGGCGGAACACGCAGGTACTGAGCACCCTCTCCACTAGTAAACATCGCATACATGGCAGTGAGAATAGCATCAAAGTCTAGAGCCCAAATATCAACTCCCTTCTTCATCAGATCAGCCCAGCGGGGCAGCTCAGTGGCATCAGGGAACTGGGTGCGCCAAGCGTCGTCAAGGCGCGAGAAACAGCGCTGCGTGGGGTGCAGCCTTTCACACGTCTGACCAGTGCGGTCACCAGTGCGGATGACGTACGTGCAGCTAAAGCCACCCGCCCCCCCGCGCTGCGAATACCACTCACGGGCCTCCTGGAGCGACGGAGTGTGCTGCTGGGTCAGGCCACCGCCAGCGCCTCCACGACCACCACCGCCGCCGCCACCTCCTCGACCACCTCCTCCCCTGCCGCTGCCACGACCACCTCCGCCCCCGCTGCCGCCCCCGCCCCTGCCACCGCCCCCGCCGCTGCCGTCACTGCCCCCACTGCCGCCACTAGCCTCTCCAGCCCCACCTCCACTCCCACCGCCTCCACCCCCGCCTCATCCGCCGCTACCTCCACCCCTGCCCCCTCTGTTCCTGCGGCGCTCGCTCGGAGCGGACGGCGTCCCGACCTTCTCAGCACCAAGGAGGTCGACAGCAGAAGCAGAGGCGACAGAGGGGAGAAGGGGGGAAGGGGAACACCCCTCAAAGAAAGGGGTGCGGGGGTCGCCACGAGAGGCACCTACAGCGACGATGCTCGCCTCAGCTGCAAGTAGTTCCTTCTCGAGGAGGGCAATGGTGAGCTCAGTGGGGCAGCGAGCTAGGAAGTGATCCCTGACTGCGCGCAGAGAGTCAGGGAGGCGGGTGACGATGTGGTAGAGAGTGAGCCAGAGCGGGGGGGGTTCCTAGCAAGGAACTCATCGGGCATAGCAGCGCGGAATTGAGCCTCACTAGTCTTGAGGTGGGTGATGAGGTCAGCAACTGTGTGAAAGGAGGCCAGGTCGGGGAACAGGTAGGGGAGGGAGAGGCGGCCTAGTGCGGCAGAAGCAGGTGAGGAGTAGCGAGCAACGACAGCAGTGTACAGTTCCTTAGCAGTCTTGTGCTGGCCAAAGTGCTCGCGCTCATCTATCGGCAGGGAGTTGCGAATAGCAAAGCGAGCGTGGGCGTCACGAGTCTGCCACTGTGAGCGGGCAGTGCTGTCAGCAGAAGTATCAGGGGCAGTAGCATGGCCTAGGGCGTGATCGTACAGTGAAATGTCCTCCTTGGCAGTGAGCTGTAGGAAGAGGTGCAGGTCATCGAGCCAGGTGTCGAACTTCACTGGGCGGCCCTCGGCATCGAAAGCAAGTACGGGAGGACTAGCCATAGTGGCAGCAGCAGTAGCAGTAGCAGCAGTAGCGGTAGCAGTAGTAGCAGCAGTAGCAGCGGGGCCGCTAAGAGGCGGTGTGTGGGGTCGACGGGGCCAGCGGGGCCTCTATGCGGGGCGCGCGCGGGGACAGCGGGGCCGGCGGGGCCTCTAAGCGGAGCGCAAGCGGGGTCGACGGGGCCGGCGGGGCCTCTAGGCGGGGCGCGAGCGAGGTCGACGGGTCAGCGGGGCCGCTAGGCGGGGCGCGAGCGAGATCGACGGGGCCGGCGGGGGGCTCTAGACGGGGTGCGCACGGGGTCGACGGGGCCGGCGGGGCCTCTAGGCGGGGCGCGCGCGGGATCGACGGGGCCAGCGGGGCCTCTAAGCGGGGCGCGCGCGCTGTCGACGGGGCCAGCGGGGCCTTAAGCGGGGCGCGCGCGCGATCGACGAGGCCAGCGGGGCCGAAAAAAAAAAGAAGCGCGCGAGGGCGCTGGGGGGAGGCGCTAAGGCGCGCTCCGACAGTAGGGCGCACGAGGGCGCTAGTAGAGAGTAAGTAGCGGTGGGCCCGAAGGAAAATTAGGTCCTAGCGAAGGACCTGCTCTGATACCATGTCAGAATAACTGAGCAGGAATGAATGAACTAGCAGTGAGTTTGGTACAAATATGAAACCCTAGAATTGTGACCCCCCTACAGGCTAACCCACTATAGCCTACACAAATATAACATGTATAATGTTTGACAAGACACACCGCGGCAGGGATTCCTAGGACCCCCGGTGTTTAAACGCACACCTCGGGAAATTCTTCAGAAAAGGGGAGCGTGGGAGTAGTCGTAGCTTCGGAGATTTTGCGGCCGGCGACGATGGGTAAAACATTTGCAAGCCAGTGGGAGAAATATGTTATTTTGTTGAACACCATCGGCGGAAGCAGCTTCGACGACAGAGTCAACGGCGTTTATGCCACTAGGACCCGTGAAAGTCAGTCCCAGAGTAACCTAGGTCTAGTCCCAGGTTCCAGATTATGCCCTCAGATAGGTTCTGGTGAACTGACGGAAACCGCTGGTGACAAGGTGGGCGGCTACAACACGTCCGACGATTTCGGAGGAGAACTGCACCTGCATTCGCGGATTTACGGGGTTGTTTTCGAACGAAATTTACGGAGTTTTTACGCGGACTTACCGGTTTACGTCGGGAAAGCGACGACAGTTTTGGAGGAGTATGCAACGTTTAGTTAAAAGCACGCGACAACGACGTGAGGCAACACTGTGGGAACTACAAGGACTTTTTCAGGGGTATGAACGACTTATGACGAACTGGAGGAGGCTACCGCAACAGTTCGGGTGGGGGGGGGGGGGGGGGGGGGGGGGAGGGGGGGGAGGGACAGCCGTATTTTTTTATCTCTGCTCAAGTGCATCGACTAATTACGAAAAAACTTCTCGGCGAGTCTGGACAAAACCGCCGGGAGTGCTGACATCATCTGACACTGAATCGACGTTCGACAATATTTCCAGGGTGACATTCGATTTGGTTAATGCTTAGACGACCATCGCGGACTCTCGATAATCAACTTTGCTGCCAATCGCCTTCGATAGTCGATCTTAACGACACTCGTAACACTCCCGATTTTACGGCCAGAGTATTTCGGGATACACCTGCTCCATCTCTACTAACGATAACACGCCCCATTCGACCCACCCACGACAATAACATTTAATTTGACCACGTCAGGTGCTGCTAGCTGCAGTTGCAGAAAGTACCACCGAAATTTTTGGTGGTGTAACAAAAAAAATTGGACAGTTCGAGTAACGCAGATTTCTCGTTGCGGTTTTTGGGGTACGACTTTGGGTTCACCTTGAAGATTTTACGGGCACGTGACACCTGGTTTCGCCATCGGTTTTCCACACCGACGCATTTTCACCTGGATACCACCACTCCACGCTTTTCTCAGTGCGACCTAACACCTGGCTTCTGTTGGTTTTCATCTCGGCGCAGTTGTGAATGTTTTACGGTGCATTATCTTGGAGGGGAGGAGAAAGTGCGTTGCACTGTTTTCTTCCCTTGCCGTTTTCTCGGGCTTGTTCTCGACTTTGTCAGGATGCGTCAGCACGACGGACGATCGCGATCACACCGACAAGATCAACGGTCTCTGCTACATCGCGATTGAATTTCGTGTCAGCAGCTTCCCTCCAAAATCGCATCTGCTTCGACCGTCAGATCCACACAATCGCATCTATGGCCCACATTCCAACTTTCAACCTCATTTGGGCCAGTTCATCCGCGACCGTCAGATCAAATTCGAATTTGATCGATGGTCTACATTCCAACCTTCACTTCATTTTGACAAGGGCCTTTCGCAACCGTCAGATTGAAATCTGACATCATCAACGGCCCAATTTCAACCTTTTCTTCAAATTTGCACGAGGCATTGCTTCTAGTGTGGGATTCTTTTAAGTACAAGACGACCTTATTTGGAAGGTGGGAGAGTGTAAGGAATTGTAATTTCTTAATGTACAAGCACTTTAGCAAGTACATCCCAAGGGTCACGCAAAGAACCCGTTCGGCCTATTTCGTCGCACCGAACCACTCCCGAGTCGCCTCCGCACCAATCGCAACATCAACGAGCCATCTTCGCCGGACCCCTCCGCGTAGCTAGTATTTCCCCAATTTAGTCTTGACACCGGCATCACCCGGATATAAGACAGTGTTGAATAGAAGACAAGGGGTGTCTATTATCAGGGTGTCTCTTATAAACGGGGTAGCCTCATTATAAGACACCTATTTGTGTGTACGAGATAAGACAGTGTAGGGGTTTGGGGTAATCGTACAACGAGGGGGTATTTTCTAAACGGTTCTTTGTCCATTTATAAGACTTATAAGACACCCTAAACCGTCCCAAATACAAGACAACCCAAGCATTTTTGCCCGTGTACGAGATAAGACATATATGTCTTATATCCGGGCGATAGCGGCACTTTCCTTGTACCGAAATCTCCCGCATAGTACACCCTAGGGTGTACTGATAAATACCCATCTTCAGGGGGATGTTTAATTATGGGGGGGATGTAAGCCTGCATCCATGGGTGTTACGTAGTGACATTATTTTAACTTAGAAATCACATGTTTTCTGTTCTGAACTGACATTCAATTATCGAAATGAACTGAAAGAGACTTTGCATTGCGCGTGGTGTGTGAGCCACGTCATACAGGCTCTAGCAGGCCTCTCGCACGCACAAAAAACCATCGAAGGCAGCCCCCCAGCCTTTCGTGAAAGCCTTTCAGAGCGACGCGCCGCTCCTGATAGGGTATTTCGTTAGAAACAGCCTCTCATTTTACGTTTAAATCAGGTGGCGGGTGTACTCAAAATTTCAAAGAAAATGGGGGGTGTTATAACTGGTGTATTTATTGTTACGAATAGTAATGAATGAAGAATACAGTACACTCCCGACCGCAGCTAAGGAGGCAGTATCGAGAACGAATGCGAAGAGTCAGAATTGACTCGAAGCGTCAGACGGTTAGGATGCATCTGGACCGTCGGAGCAAACGGCATCGGGCAGCTGCAGGCAGGATGGTTTTGGCGGGAACAGTTTCGTAACTGTACGCGCCGCTCGGATGGGAATGAATTTGAATAAGGGAATGTACCCCTTAGAGTACATGGCTAGTTAGGTCGTTTCGTATTTACCTGTACTCATATTTATATCGTTGTATTTGCATGTTTTAATCATCTCAAGCATTCTACATTTACTGTGCTATTGAGGTCAAGGGCCCACCAACACTATCTACCTGCGTGCGAACCTTCCCGAGTAGATCCTGGCAGCGATCAACCTCTGATCGTAGCATTTATGAGTACACCAACCGTAATTGAACACCCATGGGTGTTTAATCTTGAGGGGTGTAATATGCGGGGGGATTACGATATCGTCATTCAGTATTCAACCATTATCGTTATTCGTTATGCTGCGCACTCTGCAAGTTCATTCATAACAGGCGTCATCTATAAATTTACAATATTGCGTGGTCAAGTTAGGGGCACAAAACACAAGTCTTACAAGGGGATGCAGCTGATGTGCTGCAAGCCCCTTGTCAATTTGTAGTAGTTATTAAGTACAATCTTTGTTACAACTCAGAAAACACAAGGCTTAGCGGATCGCTTCGTTACAAAGAGTCAAACACCTGTCGCGATTCTGCCATCAGTTCGCGAATCAGGTCGCCCATCAATACCCCTCCCTCCCCGCACCAACCCAAACCCCTCAAGTCACAGCATTCTTGGGGCACAAGTGTCTCGAGCTTTCGTTTGAGTCGCCGGCCTGTTTAGTTTGTATGTGCAGAACAGCTCCTTTAGTTTGGTGGGGTCAGGTCGGCTCACGGGGTAGGTAAGGCAGGCCGTGCCGTTCGTCTATCCAGTGCTTGCGTCAACAAGCGGTAGTTGGAGCAGAGGGAGTCAGCGGACTTGAGGACGCCGTGCTTGTCGAACTCGCCGCTCGCACGTCCTCATTCAGGCCATAATGGTTAGTTGCTAACCCTATCCCGACCGGTCGTGCGTGCCCATCAATTTTATATCCTAATGTTGATCTAGGTGGCAAGTTTGCCGGTTTTGTTTCTATTCTCTTGGTTACTTTCTAACCTTAACTAATTACTCGGCATACGACCCCTCGCGATCTCATCTGTCTCTGTGTCCGTACCTGATCGTCTTCTTTCGTTCTGTTTGTACCGGATTGTCTTCGTTTCCCTCGTTTGTCGCAGGGTCGGAAGCTCCTGTGCATTCTGCTGATCGCGATTCTTGTCGCCGCGAGTTTCCACGTCTCCGAATGCAAGAAGAAGAAGAAAAAGCGGACGGCGGCGACGGACACAGCACTTGACGAAAGCGAAACCGCCACAGTGGTAACCCGATCCGCGACGAAAACGGCTGCTGCAGCAGCAGATGAATCAGCGTCGCAGAATGACGAACCAGCTGCGGACGCGGCTCCAGCCGATGAAGACGCAGACGCAGACGCGCCTTCGGAAACTATTTCCCCGAGGAAGCCGGTAGCCACTGTAACGCCGGCTACTATGGCGGCGGCTGCTAACGCTGCAGATGCGGAGGAGGATGCGGAAGTCGCGGACGCCGCTTCGGCAGCTGATGCTGACGTGGCGACTAAGGGCGACGACGCCGATGGCGACGCGGCTGAGGCTGACGCCGTCGCAGATGCCGCCGCGGACGCCGCCGCGGAAGACGGCGCAGCGGCGAAGGCGGCGACCGCCAAGCCAGTCGCAGCGGACGACGATGCCGCTGCAGCTGATGCGGAAGGCGCGGAAGGAGCGGAAGGGGCGGAAGGCGCGGAGGGCGCTGCAGTTGGTGAAACCACAGACGACGCGGCTGCGGGTGGTACTGCGGCGGCGGCGGCGTCGGCGGAGAAGCCGAGTTCGGCTCGTGGGTCCGTGTCGGATGCTGGCCCGCTCGCATGGAAATCCGCCAATATGTCGCGGGATGACATTGATCCTAAAGGTGAGACGACATTAAATTCTAAGGTAAGACGATGAGTTTGGAGATGTCCCAAAAGCTGGGCTGCTCGCATGGGAATTCGCGTCGCCAGTATGTCGTGGAGAAGACATGTACTTCACATGTGAGTCTGAACTGACTTGGTTGGAAGCAAGACGTTCATGAACTGGGTTGCTCGCACGGGAATTCGCCAACATGTCGTGAGATGACGTTGATCCCAAACATGAGCTGACGTGGATGGAATTCACAGGTGATCCGTCGTTGATCACAACGGCGAGCCCTGCTGCTGACCTTCAAGGGAGGTCACGCATTCGACTGGGCTGGTAGGCGGGTATTCATTCAGTGGGGCCAGACAGAACAAGAGATTGCCAGCGCAAGCGAAAACGCTCTGAGCGCCACCACTTCGCGCTGGCAAATTGGGCTGGCATCTGTTAACATGGTTACCACAGGTTACCACACCCACGTGGTTACCACACCCACATGGTTACCACTCCCCCTCTCCCCTCCCAGCCCGTGCCGGCACGGCATCAAGCTGCAGTGCCAGGGCGTGGAAGCGGGGAACGCAGGCTGAGCCTGCTTGCTAGGTGCGTCATTACACTACCCTCCACCTGGTTATTCAATCCAACCCACGTGGTTCTCCAGGCCCCTGTCGCCGCGACATCAAGCTGCACTGCCAGGGCGTGGAGCCGGGGAAAGCAGTCTCAGCCTGCTGGTGTGCAACGTGTCTGTCATCACTGCCCCCGCCTCCCTGTCACTCACTTCCCTCCCTTTCACCAGGCCCCTGTCGCCGCGACATCAAGCTGCACTGCCAGGGCGTGGAGCCAGGCAACGCGGTGCTGTCGCTGTGCCTCACCTTCCACGTCAAGAATGAAAAGTCCGGCAACGAGCTGGGCGGTGAGTTGAGGCAACGAGCTGGGCGGTGAGTTGAGGCAACGAGCTGGGCGGTGAGTTGAGGCAACGAGCTGGGCGGTGAGTTGAGGCAACGAGCTGGGCGGTGAGTTGAGGCAACGAGCTGGGCGGTGAGTTGAGGCAACGAGCTGGGCGGTGAGTTGAGGCAACGAGCTGGGCGGTGAGTTGAGGCAACGAGCTGGGCGGTGAGTTGAGGCAACGAGCTGGGCGGTGAGTTGAGGCAACGAGCTGGGCGGTGAGTTGAGGCAACGAGCTGGGCGGTGAGTTGAGGCAACGAGCTGGGCGGTGAGTTGAGGCAACGAGCTGGGCGGTGAGTTGAGGCAACGAGCTGGGCGGTGAGTTGAGGCAACGAGCTGGGCGGTGAGTTGAGGCAACGAGCTGGGCGGTGAGTTGAGGCAACGAGCTGGGCGGTGAGTTGAGGCAACGAGCTGGGCGGTGAGTTGAGGCAACGAGCTGGGCGGTGAGTTGAGGCAACGAGCTGGGCGGTGAGTTGAGGCAACGAGCTGGGCGGTGAGTTGAGGCAACGAGCTGGGCGGTGAGTTGAGGCAACGAGCTGGGCGGTGAGTTGAGGCAACGAGCTGGGCGGTGAGTTGAGGCAACGAGCTGGGCGGTGAGTTGAGGCAACGAGCTGGGCGGTGAGTTGAGGCAACGAGCTGGGCGGTGAGTTGAGGCAACGAGCTGGGCGGTGAGTTGAGGCAACGAGCTGGGCGGTGAGTTGAGGCAACGAGCTGGGCGGTGAGTTGAGGCAACGAGCTGGGCGGTGAGTTGAGGCAGCGAGCTGGGCGGTGAGTTGGGACGTGGGATTGAGCTCGGGGGTTAGTGAGTGAGCCCTTGCATGAATGGAGCCTTGCCTTGGTCAGTACGACTCGTGTCTGCATCTGCATGTGTACGCTGCTGTGTCACTCAGTCTAACGTTTGGGTCCATCTGCTGACCGTAACTATTGGCTGGTGCTGTGGTGGTGTTGTGGTGGTGGGCATGGCATGGCATGGCATGGCACAGTGGTGTGGCAGGTCCCAAGGTGTCCAAGAAGTGCAAGAAGGACGTGCGGGCGTTCAGGGCGGAGATGTACAAGGACCTCAGCATGGACAAGGCACTGGGTGAGTGCTCCTCGTGCTTTGCTGTGGAACAAGGCCTGCATGTATCGGTTCACATTATATCGCGTTCAGGGCGGAGACGTACAAGGACCTCACCATGGACAAGGCACTCGGTGAGTGCTTTAAATGTTCTGATTCAGAACCAGGCGGATCGAATGTGTCTGTTTGCCTTAAATCGATTTGAGGGCGGAATTGCACAAGGACGTCAGCATGAGTTGGTGCTTCTTGGTCTTTGTGAAACATGGTCAGCTGGTATCCACTTGTCTGATTGTTTGTTTTGCTGTCACTGATGGTTGCCCGTGCTCTGTGGATGTGTGCGTGTGTGTGTATGTGCGTGGATGTCTGTGTGCGTGTGTGTGTATGTGCGTGGATGTCTGTGTGCGTGTGAGTGAGTGTGTGGGTATGTGTGTGTGAGTGTGTGTGTGTGTGTGTGTGTGCGCGCGCGCGTGCGTGTGCGCGTATGTGTGTGTGCGCGCGCGCGTACGTGCATGTGTTCATGTCTGTGCATGCGTGGGTGCATTTGTGCGTGTCCGTGCGGATGTCCGATTGTCCCTGCGCGCACATGGCATGCAAGCAGCCACAGCATGCAAGGCGGACATCACCAAATTCTGTGACGACGACTTTCTCTACCCTGAGCCTGGCAACGTTGTCGCGTGCCTCAGGTGCTCCTTCTCCCCTCACTGGATAGCTACTTGCTACTTTGCTTTGAGATGCTTTAAGGCGGGCTGGCATGCAAGGCGGACATCACCAAGTTATGTGACGACGACTTTCTCTACCCCGAGCCCGGCAACGTCGTTGCCTGCCTCAGGTGCGCCTCTCCTCTCCCATCCTCTCCTCTCCCCTCCTCCCCTCTACTCTCCCCTCCTCCCCTCTCCTCTCCCCTCCTCCCCTCTCCTCTCCTCTCCTCTCGCAGCTTCCTTCCAGTGCATTGTTTCTTATCGTTCCCTCATGCTCTGTTGGTCGGTTTACTGCATGCGTCGTGAGGTGACCGTGATTGCATGATGATTGGGAGGACCCACCTGTCACGTGCCTTGCGGAGGTGCTGCGATGCCATGTTCCTCCTAACCGCACAGCACATCTCCTTCCTTTTCCCCGGCCCTCCTTCCCCCCCCCCCCTTCCACCCCCCGCTTCCACTTCCACGGCCTTGTGCGGAAGCTGGCGGATGCGTGCCGGGCGGAGGTGCTGCGGTGCTTTGTCCCTCACCTCACAATCTAACCCTCCTTAGCTTACCTACCCACCCCATCCCCCTCTCCCTCCCCTCTCCCCCCCTCTCCCCCCCCCCCCCCCCCCCTCCCAACTTCCCCCCCTTCCCCCCCAGGGAGGTGAACCAGGTGGAGAAGCTGGCAGACAAGTGCCATGCGGAGGTGCTGCGACCTTCCTAACCACAAAACCATCTACCTTTCACCCCACCCCACCACCCCCACCCCACAATCCCCCTCCTCCGCCCCTCCTCTCCCCAGGGAGGTGAACCAGGTGGAGAAGCTGGCAGACGAGTGCCGGGCGGAGGCGCTGCGATGTTGCTAACCACAAAACCATCTACCTTTCACCCCAACCCACAATCCCCCCCTTCTTCTCCCCCCTTCCCCAGGGAGGTGAACCAGGTGGAGAAGCTGGCAGACGAGTGCCGGGCAGAGGTGCTGCGAGCGCAGTTGGAGGCAGCAGAGGATTTCAAGATGGACCCGCAGCTCAACCAGCTCTGCTCTGCTGAGGCTGATAGGCTCTGCAAGGGCGTGGAGCCGGGGGAAGGGCGCGTGCAGGACTGCCTGGTGGGTTTGGATTGGATAGGCCTGGTTGGCAGGTTGTGGATGGATTGTGGGCGGAGACGGATGGTGGTGGGTGGTGGGTGGGTGGGTGGGTGGGTGGGTGGGTGGGTGGGTGGGTGGGTGGGTGGGTGGGTGGGTGGGTGGGTGGGTGGGTGGGTGGGTGGGTGGGTGGGAAGTGGATGGATGTAAGTGTCTGGTGCTGGGCGCCTCTGCAAGGGCATTGAGCCGGGCAAGGGGCGCACTCAGGACTGCCTGGTGGGTTGGGATGGAAGGGCCGGATGGATGGGTGGGTGGGTGGGTGGTGCATTTGGAAGGGGCAGGTGGGTGGTGGGTGGGTGGGTGGGTGGGTGGTGCATTGGGGAAGGTCTGCTGGGTTCTTGATCCGTGCTGCTGGGCGGCTGGCGCATGTTATGACAGTCTGTTCAGCACTTCACGATCGTATCAACAAGCTCACCTCATCTATGCACGTTTCTCCGCCTGTGTCCCCCCCCCGCCCCCCCAACCAACCATCTCCCTGCCCTCGCTCGCTGCTCTGTCTGGGAACCTCACCAACTTGCCCTGCCCTGCTCTGCCAGCCGGATACCGTTTTTTAGTGGCCTCAAAACTCACCTTTTTCCACCCTCCTCCCACCCTCCTCACGCCCGCCTCCCCCCGTCCTTCCCGCCTCCTCCCACCCTCTCTGTTTCCCCCATGCAACCTCCCCCTCCCTCTCTCCATCCCTCTCCCACCCTGCCTCCGCCCTTATCCCACCATGCTCCCGCCCTTCTCCCCCCCCTCCCGCCTCTTCCCTTCTCCTGCCCCTCGTGATCCCTCTCCATCACCCATCCCCCAGAGGGAGCACCGAGCGCAGCTAGCATGGGACTGCCAGGCGGAGCTGTTTCGGCAGGAGGTGGAGAACGCGGGGGACATCCGCCTCAACGTGCGGCTGTTCCAGGCATGCCTCAACGACCAGCGCCGCTTCTGTGCCGACGTCAAGTATGGCGATGCACGCGTGAAGGACTGCCTTGAAGACCACCGCCTCGACCCCGACTTCTCGCCATCATGGTGAGTGGTGTGGTGTGGTGTGGTGTGGTGTGGTGTGGTGTGGTGTGGTGTGGTGTGGTGTGGTGTGGTGTGGCGTGGTGTGGTGTGGTGTGGTGTGCTGCCTGCAGCTATCTTCCATGCATGTGCCTCCACCGGCCCTAGCAACGTCAAATACAGCGACGCAAGAGTCAAGGACTGCCTGGAGGATCATCGGCTCGACCCCGACTTCTCACCATCATGGTGAGTGAATGCGTGCTCCAGCAACCACCTTTGGGACGAGAGAGCTTTGAACTTAGCTTGTAGCAGCGCTGTCATGCTTCTGTGCCGTCGTCAAGAACGGCGATGCACGCGTCAAGGACTGCCTCGAGGATCATCGCCTCGACCCCGACGTCTCGCCATCATGGTCAGTGGTGTGGTGTGGTGTGATATGGTGCTTGCCTGCAGCTATCTTCCATTCATGCATGTACGAGCACCGGCCGGCCCTATCAATGTCAAGTATGGGGTGCGAGTGAAAGACTGTCCGCCTGGATCTCAAGTTCTCCCCCTGCCTGGGCACTGGTCAGTCAGTCTGTGCCTGGCTGGCTGCCACTGCTGATTTGAGAGGGCCTTGTGCTTTTAGCACGGCTGACATGCCATGGTTCCATCTATACCAAACGGACGTCCCAATGCGGGGCATTGGCACTGTCCTCCATGCTACCCCCTCTGATCTGATTATCCCCCCAAACCCCCCCTCCTCTACCCCCCCTTCTACACCTCCGCATCCCACTCCCTCTCCGCCCAACTACCAATTCCCTTAATTGTTGTGGATGGCTGGCAGGTGGGCGGAGTTTGAGGAGGCAATGGCGCGGCGGGCCACTGACTTGCATGCAATGCAGCCCCTGCTGTGTGTAGTACCCCAAGCTCACGTCTCCTCCCCCCTTCCTGCTTCCCCTTTCCCCCCATCCTCTTACTGCCCCTCTCTTTCCGCTCCCTCTCCTCCTCCTCCCCTCTCCCTCCCTACTCCCCCCTCTCTTTCCTCCCCCATGGCTGCTGCGAGCAGCAAGATGGAGTTTGAGAAGATGATGGCGCGGCGGTCAACCGCCTTCCATGCTCTGTTGCCTTGATTCCCAACCTCCCTACTCCTTCCTTCCTCTCCCCGACTCCCCCCACCCCTCATTGCTTGCGTGGGTGGCAGCAAGACGGAGTTTGAGAAGATGATGGCACGCCGGTCCACCGACTTCCGCCTCGACGCCACGCTGCGCAAATACTGCAAGGCGGACATTGCCGAGGTGAGGGGGAGGGGGGCATTGCAGAGGTAGGAGTGGGATATTGCGGAGGTTAGGGGAAGAAAAGCCACAGAAGTATAAAGATCGAGTGGAGAAGACACAGCAAGGTGATTGAGTGCCTGCGGGACTACAGGAACCAGTTCCGTTCCACCCCACGCGGAAAATCTGATGCACTTACTGACAGCTTCGTCCCCCGCTCCCTCCCCCCCCGCCTCCACCGTCGCCCCTCGTCCCTCATTCCTCCAACTTAACCCCCCCCCCCCCCCCCCCCCCCCCCCTCCTCCTCCCTTCCCCTCCACCCCACCCCCCCCTCCTTCCCTGCCCTCCTGCTGCTGCACCACCCACCAGATCTGCTACCCTGACGCGGAGGACATATCAGACGTGGCGAATTTCGATGCCAAGGTGATCGAGTGTCTGCAGGACTACCGGGACGAGCTCAAGGACGCCAAGTGCAAGGCCGCCGTGCACCGGCTCACCGCCCGCGCTGCAGAGAGCATTCGCTTTGATCGGCCCCTGGCTGACGCGTGCCACGGTGAGTGCTGCAAGGCATGGCCTGGCCTGGTACAGGGAGTGAGTGGTGGTGTGCTGCATGGTGAGTGGGTGAGCTCAAGGACCCCAAGTGCAAGGCCGCCGTGCACCGTCTCACCCAGCACTCTGCTGAGAGCATTCGCTTCAATCGCCCGCTGAGAGTGAGTGATTGGCGGGTCATGAGGTTGGGATGCAGATCCTGTCTGACACTTCATTCATTCTTCACCTTCCATCCTCTCCTCTCCCGCCCCCCCAACTCAGGTTTTCTTTTCCATTCTAACCTGTTTCCCCTACTCCCATCCCCCCATCCCTCTCCCCCCTCCCACATCCCCTCTCCCCCGCATTCGCTGCAGAGGACCGCACGGCCATCTGCCGGGGTGTGCCGGACGGCATGGCGCAGGTGTTTCTGTGCCTGCAGGACAGAACAGCATGGGGAGATTTCTTCCCTTTCTCCTTTTCCTCAATCCTCCCGTCCCCCTGCCCTTTACCCTTTTGCTGCCTTCTTTTCCCCCGTCCTCCCCCTCCCCCTCCCCCCACCCCCCCCCATCTGCTGCAGAGGACCGCACGACCATCTGTCGGGACGTGCCGGACGGCATGGCGCAGGTGTTTCTGTGCCTGCAGGACAACATGGGCAAGCTTAAAGAGTCGTGCCGCACCGCGCTCTTTGAACAGGTGAGCGCGGGTCACTAGGCTCTTCCACTAGTGCCAGCAGGTATGGCTGGGTCGCCAGGGTCAATTCACTTCACCCCTGGCTGGTGCCCATGCCCATGCCCATGCCCATGCCCATGCCCATGCCCATGCCCATGGCCATGTCGCTTGATGCTGCCCATGTCGCTTGATGCTGCCCATGTCGCTTGATGCTGGCAGTGCATTGACTTCAAGTTCCCCATGTGTCTTCCCAGTTGCTCCGCAATCCAACAGCCTCCTCGTTTCTATGTGTGCTTTGTCCCTCGTCTGGCGCAACCCCACTTTACCCCACCCCACCCCACCCCACTGCACCCCACGCCATTGCACGGCTGGCAGCTGGTGCGCATGGCGGAGGACATTGACTTCAAGTTCCCCATGAAGCGCGCCTGTGCCTCGGAGCTGCAGAAGTTCTGCAAAGACATCCCGCATGGTATGGCATGGGGGGAGGGGGGGGGGGGGGAGAAAGAGGGGGGTGGGATCTTGGGGATAGGGTGGGAGCATGGTGGTGGGGTGGGGTGGTGGCACTTTATGGTGGTAGCATGGTGGGCGGTGGAGTGGGTGGGGGGCATGAAGCATTTTGCATGGTATGGATGGCATGGTATGGATGTCATGGTATGGATGTCATGGTGATAATGCTCATCCTGGAATGCTGCCCTTCCCTGTCGCTCCACTGGTCGCCCCCTGTCATCCCTGGCCTGGCAAGCCATATACAGCACTTCTTCCCACACCGTTCTCTCCCGTGTGATCTGATCTGATCTGATCTGATCTGGTCTGGTCTGCACGTGCTGCAGGCCATGCAGCGAGGGTGAAGTGTCTGCAGGAGAGCATAGACAGTGCGGACATGGGAGAGGAGTGCCGCAAGGAGGTCAAGCGAGACATGGCCCGCTCTGCAGGAGGTGCACCCTTTCCCCCCTTTCGACTTGCTTTCGTTCGCCCTGCAAGTTACCTTCTTCTCACCTCTGTGAGAGGTGCCCCTTTTCCGTTTTGCCTCGCTGCGCTCTTGTTGGTTCCCACTTGTTGCTCTTGCTCCTCGCCATGCACCCGTGCCCTCTCTCCCCCATCCCTTCTCTCTCATCCTCCTCCCGCACCAATCTCCCTCACAACCCTTTCAGACTACCGTCTCAACTACCGCCTTCATCGCGCCTGCCTCCCCGAGATCCGGAAGCACTGCTTGCACTCGTGTGACGGTGCCAGCACCAACAGCTCAGCCACGTGCGCTGGCACGGCACGTCGGCACCATCCCTCACCCTGCTCTCCCCCACACCCTCCCCCCATCCCTATTTTTCCGATCCCCCTCCTCTCCCCCTCTCCTCCATTTTCCTTTCTTCCTCCAGACTACCGTCTCAACTACCGTCTGCACCGCGCCTGTCTCCCGGAGATCCAGAAGCACTGCTCGCACGCGTGCGACGCTGCCAGCACCAACGGCTCCGTCACGTGCGCGGGCACCGTGGTCAAGTGCCTGCAGGAGAATCAGGATCAAATCGAATCGGAGTCGTGCAAGCAGGAGATCACGTCGTTCAGCATCCTCGAGGCCAAGGACCCGCTCTCCCTCGACGTGCCCCTGCAGGCGGCCTGCAAGGCGGATTTGCAGGCGCTGTGCCCGGACGTGGGGAGGGACCATGGGCGGAGCTTGGCTTGTCTGAGGGGCAAGAGGGAGCAGCTGAGTGCGCCGTGCAGGAAGGAGGAGATGCGGTTCAGCATTATGGAGGCTTCGGATATTCGCATCACACCCAGCCTCATGAACGCGTGTGGGCAAGGTACGAACGGGACATTCTTCCCATCCCAGGGATGGGCGGGTGTGCAATCACCTGCAGCAGTGCGTGAAACGCACGCACAGCCGTGTGTCCCTCTTCCCAACCCCACCCATTCCCACACCAGAACTCTAGAGATTTGGTTGTGACGTCCCTTCCAGGGACAAGGTGCCGTTCAAGTGTCTGCAGCAGCACATGACTCAAGACGATAGCCACGTGTACAGACCACACAACGCTTCCCTACTCTTTTCCCCATCTCGCCATGTGCTTTTCCTTGTGTGTGATCCCGCAGAGCTGCAGAGCTTCTGTCGCGATGTGCCGCCCAGGGAAGGGCGCGCGTTCTTGTCTCTGCAGCAGCCCGTGAAAACACTGCTGTGTGTCCCCATTCCCCCACCACCCTCTTGTTTCCTCCCCTCCCTCCCTCCCCACACCAGAGCTGCAGAGCTTCTGTCGTGATGTGCCACCCATGGGGGGCCGAGCGTTCAAGTGTCTGCAGGAGCACGTGAGCGACGTGGGCATGGGCGCGGCCTGCCAGGGCGAGGTGAACCTGCAGATGACCCGCCGCGCCGCCAACTACCGGCTGGACGTGCGGCTCAGGGAGGAGTGTGCGGGCGACCTGAAGCAGTACTGTGAGGGCAAGGACGCCGGCAAGGAGGGGCACGCCGTGGTGCTCAAATGCATGGTCGACAACTTCAAGAGCCTCGTGCCCTCGTGTCAGGGAGAGGTGGGTTGATTGGGTGGAGAGTGGCCGAGTTGCATGTTCTTCAAATTGCACCTTAAACTCTTCAAGCTCACTGGACTATGAAGCTCCTACTTGTCAGAGGTCCACTGATGATCCCCGATTGATCCTAGGGAAGGGTTACAGGCACGTTGGCCTAGGGGGTTATGGACGCACTCACCCGCTACACAAACAAGCCCTTTTATCCCAGTGGTTAGTGGCTGGGATTCTGACATGGTATCAGAGCGAAGGTCTCGGGTTTGAATCTTGGTGTGTGCACCTCGGACATCCCAGTGCGGGGGGGTGTCAGAGGTCCAGTGGTAATCCCTAATTGATCCTAGGGAAGGGTTACAGGCACGTTGGCTTGGGGGGTTATGGGCGCACTCACCCGTTACACAAACAAGCCATTTTATCCCAGTGGTTAGTGGCTGGGATTCTGACACTACTCACTTGCATTGGACCGACTCCGCCCTTCTGCTGCTACCACTTCTGCTGCCATTGCTGCTGCCGCTGCTCTTCTTCTGCTGCTGCTGCCGCTGCTGCTCCCCAGAGCACACATCTGTTTCATCGATCCTCCCTTCCCCTGTACCCTGTCACTGCGCCCTCCCGTACCTCCCTATCTCATCCAGCTGACCTACGTGGCAATGGAGCTCACAGCCGTGTTCCCTACCTCACTTTTTCAAATCCATGCTTTCTCCCCCTTTTCTCACTCCCTCTCCTCCCCCCAAGTGTCCTACGTGGTGCGCATGGCACTCTTCCAGTACCTAAGTTGGGCTCTTACGGTTTTCCAGGCAGCGTAAACGTAAATTTTGCGAAATGTTACGATTTCGATTTCGTACGTTAAGTTACGCGTAAGTCTGACGCGGGCAGCGGAAAAAAAAAATTTCGCGGCCCGTTGTTTTTCATCCTCGATTATGGCTTACGATAGAAGCAAGAACAGCTAATCCGAGCCTTCTGCAATAGCGAACTATGTAGAAACGCAAAGCCTTTAAAGTCCCTAACGCGATCTGAATCTGTGACGTCTTGGTGGTAGACTACTATGTGAAGATATCGAGCCACTAGGTTTAGATCGATTAGGTCGAGAGAGTTTTGTAGGCTGTGAGGGAGTCAAGACGTTGTGCTAGGGAGGAGGATGTGAGTGGTGGTTTGTTGGGCTCGGAATTAGGACGCGCGCTTTGCGAAATTCTCTAGGGAGTGGCGTACGTGCGTGGCGAAATTTGTAGGTGTGGATGTTGGCGAAATTCAATCTAGGGTTCGCGACTGCCACAATTCTGTTCAGCTGTTTGGTGAAAACGAAAAAAAATGTAACAGCGAATCCAACCAACCCTAGGTCTTAGCGAATCAGCAAAGCCAGAAATATTACGTGACCCCACTTTTGTCGAAACTGGATCTAAATCCAGAATCCAGATCCAGATTCCGTAAGTAGAGCAGAACTTCGTATTCAGCGACTACTTAGCTCTAGTTCCTCGATCTCCGTAACCTATGGCTTCACCTGCTAATCTTAACGAGCACCCCGTTTGGAAGCATTTTAGATTACCAGATGGGGCTCCATCAGATTCGGCGGAAAGGCAATGCAAGTTTTGCAATCATTCGTGGTCCCTACTCGTGCTCAGGCTCATATCCTAGGTAATAGCAAGGACATTAGAGCATGCAAGAAAGTGTCAGCAGAGGCTAAGGCTGAAGTGCGTAAAGCGGCATCAGCCAAGTCTAGTGAGCAGGAAGCTAAGCGGATCGCCTCGAAGCGCACGATGGACGCGTTTAGCAAGGAGACAACCGGGATCGTTGCTAGCTCTAGCACACCAAGCAAGCGCCCGGCAAATCAGAAAACGTTGCTCGAATGTCGGCCTACAGGTGCAAATCTCGCAAGCGCGCAGCAGGCGGTTGCAACGTTTTTCCACGTTTGCCGCATTGCCCCCAATGTAGCGAAGCACCCCGCTTTCAAGTCTATGTTAAGGAAAGTGGCTGTAGCTGGTCCTGGATTTCCAACACCTACTCGGAAGCTGATCATGGGCCGGCTCTTGCAAGATTGCAAGGATACCACGGACGACGCGTTGAAACCGATCAAGGACTCGTGGAGCGACATTGGTGTGAGCATTGCTACTGACGGATGGACAGATATCTCTAGCCGCCCACAGATGAACTTCCTAGCAGTGAACACGAAGGGAGCTGTCTTCTTGTTCGGCGTTGATTGCGGTACAAAGAAGAAGAGCGGCGAGTACATTGCCGAACACCTCAAGAGAACCATCGGCATGGTTGGAGCAGAGAATGTGGTGGGGCTGCTAATGGATGGCGCAAGCAACAACATTAGCGCAGCCAAGATCGTGAAGGCGGAATTTCCTAAGGTGGAATACATCCGTTGCGCGGCTCACAGCCTCAACAATCTGATGAAAGACATTGGGGGGCGCAAATGGGCTGCCAAAATCATTGGCAAGGGGCAAGACCTGATTTCGGTTTTGAAGAAGGCACATTGGATCACCGGCTACTTCCGTGATAAAAAATCTCTCATGCTGCTTAAGCCCGCGGGCACACGCTTTGGAACAAACTATGTAGCGCTGCAACGTTTGCTGGATGTGCGTCCTGTACTTGACCAAATGGTGCTAACCACAGGGTGGGCTGCCCAGGCACATGGGAAGAAGCGGATGGTTGCGGCACGCGGCGTGATTAGGGATGATGTTTTTTGGGAGGGGGTGGAGAGGGTGGTACGTGTCTTGAAGCCGATTTACATGCTCTTGAGGGCGGTTGATGGAAATCAGGAGGTTATGGGGAAGATGTATGACATGATGCTGGATTTAGAGGAGAGCATGAAGACGGCTTGCAGCTGCCTGAGGAGCAAGGAGAGCAAGTGGATTTTGGGGGCCATGCGGCGTTGCTGGAATAAGAACATCAACTGCGCCTTACATGTGGTGGGCCGGATTTTGTATCCACCGAATCAATACGAGAAGATCTTCGGCAGGGACATTGAGTGCACTAGGATCTTCAAGCAGTTCATAAGGGATTACTATAAGGGGGTGTATGTGGTGGATAAGGATGGCACGAAGTTTCCAATGGCGACCATTGTTGAGAGGGAGATTCTTATTTATGTGAAAGGAGAAGGGGCCATTGGTGAGCCGAAGGCAAGGGCAGATCTCGAGCTCGTGAAGGTGGGCAAGTTGGACCCCGCTCATTGGTGGGAGTTTAGTGGGGAGCAGCAGTGCCCCAACCTTGCTAAACTGGCTTGCAAGGTTCTCAAGCAGTGTGTTTCTGCTTCCGCGTGTGAAACCAATTGGGGGTTTGGGAATCTATCCACACCGCGCGGCGAAACCGCCTAGGACCCAAGCGCCTCGAGGACCTTGTCTACGTGACACACAATTACAACACAGTATGTAAGGTGCATGAGGAGCATGAGAAGCGGTTCTTCAAGGCTGGCCACGAATCCATTCAGATTGAGGAGCAGCAGCAAGATCCGTATGGACCGCTCGACGATGACGACATCTCCGATGATGCTTACATGGAAGATGAAGAGGAGGAAGAGGAGGCGGATAAGGAGGAGGAAAAGGAGGAGGAGGATGAAGGAGGAAAGGGGGGGAGGAGGAGGAGGAGGAGGAGGAGGAGGAGGAGGAGGAGGAGGAAGAGGAGGAGGAGGAGGAGAAGGAGGAGGAGGAGGAGGAGGAGGATGAGGAGGAGGAGGAGGAGGAGGAGGAGGAAGGGGGGGGGAGGAGGAGGAGGAGGAGGAGGAGGAGGAGGAGGAGGAGGAGGAGGAGGAGGAGGAGGAGGAGGAGGGAGGAGGAGGAGGAGGAGGAGGAGGAGGAGGAGGAGGAGGAGGAGGAAGAGGAGGAGGAAGAGGAAGATGAGTAGGTTGGGGTAGGGAGAGAAGAGGGTGGATTAGGAGCAGTAGGGCGGAGGACAACCGGGTCGGCGGGAGAGATAGGGGGATTATATTATATGTTTTCCAAGTTTCCATTATTTACCTTCCTCCACTTTTGACATATAGATACAACATGGATCTCTTGAGTATTCTGGTAGTTTTTTTTCCCCCGGGCAGCCCAAAAAAATTTTCAGCTGACCGTAACCGTAAGGCCGATTCAGGGCTACCGTTCGTAAACGTAAAAATCGTCGTAAACGCCCGAAAACGTAAGGCCCCGTAAACGTAAAATCCAACTTAGAGTACCACCGAGCTGCAGAGCTCACAGCCCTGTCCCCTTATTTTCGTCAACCACCCCCCCAATTTCCCCTCCCTTGCTCCTTCTCCCCACCCCCCCAGGTGTCCTACGTGGTGCGCATGGCCCTCTTCCAGTACCACCGAGCTGCTTATCTCACGTCGCCCTGCGACGATGCAGTGGACAGCATCTGTGTGGCCCCGGGCGCCCGCAAGCCCAAGGAGATCAACGGCGCCGTCATCTCCGTGTTCGGCCAGTGCCTGCTGTCCGCGCAGCCCGATAAGCTATCTGAGGAGTGCCGCGCGCTGGTGCAGGTGGCGGGCAAGGAGGGCTCGTATGTGAAGGGCGGGCTGGACCAGGCCACGCTGGACGAGGCCCTGGCGAAGCTCAAGGAGGTGAGCTGGTTGCGGGGTGGCTCGAACATCTGGTCCAGGTGGTGTCGAAGGGGGGAGGGGAGAGGGGGGAGGGGGGGTGGGGGGGGCGGGCTGGACCGGGCTAAGTGGATTCTGCACTGGCGAAGCTCAGGGAGGTGAGGAGGGTGTAGGGGTTGGAGAGGGTGGGGAGGGTGGGGAGGGTGGGGAGTGTGGGGAGGTTCAGTAGATCCGGAGGGGAACGAGCAGGCGAAGCTGGAGTGGGTGGTGTTGAAGCTCAAGGAGGTAGAGACAGACGAGGGGGCTTGTGAGAGGTGAGCATAGTGATGGGAGAGTGAGGCAAGTGCGACCACACATTACGTCTTCATGGTTTCATAACTTGATGTCATGCAGTGTCCGTTCTCCTGTTCTTGATCCCACATTGCAGAGTTGCAGCCCCTTCTTCCATCAACCTCATCTCATCGCATCGCATCTCATCTCATCTCATCTCACCCTCCACTTCATCCCCATCACCTGTGCTCACCAGCTCCCTGCGGCAGCCGCAGCAGACGGGTCAAGTGGCAAGTCAGGGCTGGTGATTTCAGGCTGGCTGGCCTTTGCAGCGCTGGTGGCTGTGGTGGTGGTTGCTGTTGCTGCTGGCTTTGGCATCTACCACAAGTACTTCAGCCCCACTCGCAACTACACCTTGGTCGTCAAATCAGCCCCCCCGGGCACTGTTTAGGTTGTGTTCAGCACAAATCCATGTCTCTCTTATTGTAACTTATTTGTCTGGCACAACCCTTGTTGGATTCAGGGAGGTTGATTGTTAAGAGAGGGCATGGGATAACTGCTGTGCAGTGCTGCAAGGGTGTTGTGTCTCGAAATGTCTCTATATATCTGTTAGTTGTCTTGCATTTCCCGTCTAGAAAATTCTGGCCTAAACGAAGCTCACCCTGGTTCGGACTACCGTGCTCCCCGCTCGGCTTTCCCACAAACGCGTACAATACCATCAGGTAGAACATATGGTACCAGCAAACGCGTACCTACCGCATTTCAACTATCACCTGGTGGCACGGCGGCCAGGTACCTAACCTCTTATGCGATGGGGTGCGTTTTTAGGCGTTTTTGTGCGGCTTATTTACATCTCAAAACTCTGATATGGTATGAAACAGAATCACACGTGTGGGAGGGAGTTGCCCCTGGTTGGTGCGCGGAGTTCCCGCGGCGCCTCTCCTGCGCGGGCGACAATAATTCTCGCCGCCAGGTACTTGTTGGGGCATTCGGTGTGCACCCCTTTCCACCAATCCGTCACACCCCGCCCGCCTTTTCTTTCCTCCCCCATCCCCCCAAATGCTCAGAGCGCACGCAGCCTTGGGGGCGCTGACATCCGTCACCGCCGCTGGAGCGGCGGAAACGGAAAACAAAATTCTAGCGAAGGGGTTTTGAAATGTTCAAATCACTCACTACGGTTCTAGCAGGTGCAGTACGTTTGAAAGCGATGAGTGATGTTTACCGCGCCTCACCGTGTGGAAACTTACAAAACCACACTGGACGACCAGCACACCTCTCAAGCATTGCATGTCGGTTTCAAGGCGGATGTGCCTGGGCATTAGGGGGTCAACCAAACCGCAGCAAATCAAGCACCGCCATTATTCCCGGCGCGTCGCGTCCACTGAACTTGCAAGGCGAGTTATCGCATAATGGCCTGCTTGTTTCAGCAGTGCCCGCAGCATGAGCCCCTCGTATCACTGCTAATACGATCGCATGTTGCAAGAGTGTGCACTCGTGACGTTGTATTGTTACCAGTACGAGCTTCACAGCCTACACTGCGAGAGCGGAGATAAGCGATTAGATACAATTTCGGCACTTCAAACTCTGACGTAAGATAGATCTGCGCTGTCAGTCGAGGACCGAAGTCACAGTGACCTCGTACTTTCTTCGATCCAAGAGTTGTCGTTGCCAGGAAATCGCTCAGAAACCCGCTTACGCACGGTGCTCCAGCCGTCATGGGAGCCCCGGAGAGCCCAGAGCAGCAGCTATTACCGGTGGTAACCACGGCCCCTGCAGACCCGAAATCCGTCCAAAACAGATCCCAAGGAGTTTTGGGCCGATGGGAAAACGACTCGGACTCGAAGCACAAGTCTTCATACTGCTTTGGTTTCAGGGATTGGAGAAGCATGTTGCGCGGGGCCGCTGACGCGCGCAAGTCTACGGGGGGTTCCGCGGGCGCGGATCCGTCAGCGCGCGGGGGCGCGGGCGCGGACCCGTCAACGGGGTACGGAGCGCTGTTCCGGCTGGCGCTGCCGTCCATTCTGCTGCAGAGCGGCGCGCCTCTGGCGATCACGGTGCAGACGGCGCTGCTGGGTCGCAAAGACACGCAGCTCGTCGCCGCGTGGGCCGTCGTTGCGAGTGAGTTCGGGGAGAGGTGATGCGTGACTCGGATGCTGTGTGGGGGGGGAGAGAGGGAGGGACAGGGGGGGGGGGGGGGGGGGGGGGGGAGGGGGAAATGAGGATGATACGCATCGACTTGCACAAGGCGCTGCTGGGTCGCAAGGACACGCATCGGATGCTGTGTGCAGGGCATGTGGCGCGCGCGGGAGGCATGGGGATTCGCGCGCGGGGCATGGGTGCACGGAATGCGCGCGCGGGGCATGGAGATGCGCGCGCCGGGCGTAGGGATGCGCGCGTGGGGCATAGGGATGCGCGCGCGGGGCAAGGGAAGCGCGCGGGGCATAGGGATGCGCGCATGGGGCATAGGGATGCGCGCATGGGGCATGGGGATGGCCGGCGGGGCATGGGAATGCGCGCGCGGGGCGTGGGGATGCGCGCGCGGGGCGTGGGGATGCGCGGCCGTGGAGATGCGCACGTGGGGCCTGGGGATGCGCGCGAGTGGCAAGGGATGCGCGCGCGGGGCATGGAGATGCGCGCGCGGGGCATAGTTATGCGCGCATGGGGCATGGGGATGCCCGGCGGTGCATGGGGATGCGCTCGCGGGGCGTGGGGACGCGCGCGAGGCGCGGGGATGCGCGCGCGGGGCGTGTATGCGCGTGCGGGGCGTGGAGATGCGCGCGCGGGTCGTGGGGTTGCGCGCGCGGGGCGTGGGGTTGCGCGCGCGGGGCGTGGGTATGCGCGCGCGGGGCATGGGGATGCGCGCATGAGGCATGGGGATGCGCGCATGGGGCATGGGGATGCGCGCGTGGTGCCAACAGCTGGTTCGGTTGCCTTCAGTCTCCCACCTCCTCACTTCTCAAAACTCTTAAGCTTCTCTCTTCTCCATTGCCCTCATTCCTGTTCCTCTCTCACCTCGCTCCCCTCCCCCTCTCCTTCGCTGACCTCTCCTTCCCGCCTCGGACTCTCCCCCTCCCCTCGTCTCCCTCCCCTCGTCTCCCCGCCTTGCAGCGGCCACGAATGCAGCGACGGTCATTTTTAACTTCCTTGTAGTCGGCGTCACAGCCAAGGTGGGTGGCAGTAGCAAGGTGGGTGGGTGGTAGCCTGGTAGGTAAGGTGGGTGGGCGGCAGAGGCAGCTGCTAAGGTGGGCAGCAACCATTTACACCCGCACCTCGCCACTGAGTCAGTGGCACTGACCCTCTCTTCTCCGCCCTCCCCTCCACCTCGTTTTGCCATCGTCCCATGTCCCGTGCGCCTTGCCTCACGCATCAAACATCTCTCATGTCGACTCAGTAGCCGCATCTCGTTCCGGCCCTTCCCATTTTAGGCCAACGCAAAGCAGCAGCGAGGTGGCTTTTGAGTCGACTCAAAAGTCAGCTCAGCCCTTGCCCTCTCTTGGGTGTGCTGCGCCGCTAGCCACTATCTAGCGGTTGTGGCTCCCCTGCTGTCCTTCCAGGCACTGCTGTGCGCGTTGCCCACAGATTCCTCGTTAAAACCCCTTCCGTCCGCTCCCCCTCTGCTGTGCGTCTCTCTGCGCTGCTCATTTCTGCACGTCACCAAAGTGGTAGCAGTGGGGGCATGAGAGCAAGTGGGGGTGTGTATACGCCTCGCATTGGCCATGGCGCTAATTCCCAGTGCAGTGGCGGTGGCGCTGTGCTGTCCTTTCAGGGGCTGCTGTTTGTGTCCTGATATACACCCTGCCACCCCCTACCCCTTCTTCCCCGCTGCTGTGCAACTCTCGCTCCGCTCGCCTCTGCAGGTCACCAAAGTGGTAGCAGTGGGGCCGTGGGCGCAGGTGGGGGTACGGACCCGCCTGGCGTTCGCCATGGCTCTCGCCACCAGTGCACTGGCCGTGGGTGCACCAAGGGGCTCCTGTGGGCGCCCACAGGGTGTCCACAAATGCCTTACTACCTCCCCTCCACCTGCGTCCCTCTGCTGTGCATCTTCCCTGCAGGTCACCAAAGTGGTAGCAGTGTGGGCATGGGCGCAGGTGGGGGTGCGAATCCGCCTCGCATTCCCCATGGCTCTACCCACCAGTGCAGTGGCCGTGGTGCTGCTGCTGTCCTCGCAGGTTGCTGTTTGTGCGCTGATGTTCACCCTACCACCCCCTCCCTCTGCTTCCCCTCTGCTGTGCGCGTCTCTGAGCTGCTCCTCCTGCAGGTCACCAAGGTGGTGGCAGTGGGGGCGTGGGCGCAGGTGGGGGTGCGGATCCGTCTCGCATTCGCCATGGCTCTAGCCACCAGTGCAGTGGCCGTGGCGCTGCTACTGTCCTCGCAGGGGCTGCTGTGGGCGCTGCTAAGGGACTCGCCCTCTGTGCTGCAGTACGCTAAGAGTTACTTTTACTTGAGAGTCATGGGCGTGCCGCCACAGCTGCTGGTCATGTGCACTTCGGGCGTGCTGCAGGGGTATAAGGTGCGGATTAGTACAAGGTATGAAGGTATGCATGGCAAGAATGACTAGTTACACGGTAACCATTGCACCTCAAGGTATGGATTACAAAGGCATGTATAGTAAGGTGTAGCAAGGTAAGTAAGTTTTGAGTTACAAGAAACATCGTAAAGGACAAGGTACACATTTCAAATTCCCAAGGTGGACAAGGTACACATTTCAAATTCCCAAGGTGCAAGGCACAAGTGCAGAACCCGGTGGCACAGAAACTCGCAGAATCTCTTCATCTCTTCCCATCGTCGCTGCTTTTCCTTTTTGTATGAGCGTCTGGCACTCATCCGCTGCCCTTCCCTCCGCATTTCTCCCCATCACCCTCCATACAATTCTCTCAGCACGTGGCGCTGGTGGCATGGCTGCAGGCAGCACGAGCGCTGCTGGACGTGGCAGCGTCCTACCTCTCCCTCTACGTGCTTGACTGGGGCATCGTGGGTGTTGGCATCGGCACCTTTCTCGCATCCTGCACTGTCGCAGCCGTTTCCTTCGCCTGTATCCTCCTCCTACCGCCTCCCCAGGGCAGAGGGAAGATCGTTGTTTTCCCACCGATCCTGTCGTTTCTGGCTGGGAAGGTTGCCGTGCCGCAGGTTTTGCTCTGCCGAGCATTGAGCCAACGGGTTTCCCGGACCTGCTCAAAGGTTCGGGTGGGTGGTTCGGCGGCGTTGGGGGATGCTCAGGTGTTCCTGCTGGATGGGAGGGAGAGAGAGGGGGCAGGGGAGGAGGTGGGGATCATAGAGATGAGAGTTCTTGAGGTTCTTGAAGGGAGAATGTCCAAGGCGGGTGGAGGTCTTGTTTCAGCGCGTGAGGATGATCATTGGCCAGACGAGTGTGGGCGTGGAGATGAGGTGGGAGAGAGGGACGAGCCGGCAAGCAGAGTGGGCGGTTGGGAGGACATGCTTGTGAGTGGGGATGGAAGGGACATGCGTGTGAGTGGGGATGGAAGGGACATGCGTGTGAGTGGGGATGGAAGGGACATGCGGGAAGGGGGTTGTGAAGAGAGTGTGGAGGTTAGAGTGGTGGTGGGGAGGGAGGAATCTTCCGCGATGCTGTTTTCGAAGTCTGGGAAGGAAGAGAGTGTGGAGAAGGGAGGGAGTGGGGGCAGTGAAGTGGGAGAAAGGAGGGGTGGAGAGAACGGAGAGGGGGCGGAAGGGAAGTGCAAGGCGGAAGCGATGGAGGAGGAGAGAATAAATGAGGTGCTGAATGAGAGCACGTGGACGTTTCTCTGGGACGGATTGAGCACCATCCTCAGAAGCACACTTGTACAGGTGTGCTTGTATGGGCTGTTAGGTGAATGGGTGCGTTTATGTGTGTGTCTGTGTGCCTGTGCCTGTGCGTGTGCCCATGTGTGTGTGCGCGTGTGTCTGTGTGCATGTGCGTGCTTGTGAGTGAGGGTGGCTTACCAGGTCCTGTACATATTCCCATCCACTTGCACAGCTGTGACATCACAGAACAAGACCCCTCCTATGTAAGGCTTGCTGTGCCCCTCCCCGTCAAGTCAACATCACATCTGAAATTATTATTTGCCCATCTTTTCCTGTCTCCCACCTTCGCCTGTGTCGCCCGCACACTCCCTCTTTCTCACCCCATGCAGCTCTCTTTCTTTCTCGTGCTCGCCTGTGCCACTTCTCTTGGAGTGCATGCCGTCGCAGCTCACCAGGTGTGCCCTCCCCTTCCTTGCCCTCCCCTTCCTCGCCCTCCTCGCCCTCCCCCTCCTCGCCCTCCCCCTCCTCGCCCTCCCCATATTCGCGCTCCCCGTTTCTACCCTCCCATGTTTCGACCCCCCCCCCCCGCCCTTCCCCTCCCCCCTCCCCCTTTCCTGTTCACCCTCCCTTTTCCCCCGCGTACTTTAATCTCCTTTAACCTTCCTGCCTTGCTTCATCCCCCTTCCACCCGCTGTTTTATCAACATCTTGCCAAAATATCAAATTAAGTTGCCTGTTTCTCCCTTCCTTTCTCTTCTATATCTTTCTCCCTTGGTTTTCCTTCTTTTTCTTTCTTTCCCTTCACTTCCCTTAGCTTCCCTTCCTTTCCCTTCCTTTCTCTTCCTTTCACTTCCATTCCTTTCAATCTGTGTCGCTTCCTTCCCTTACTTTCCCTACCTGTCCTTTAGTTTCCCCACTTGCCCTAACTTTCCCTTCCTTTCCCTTCCTTCCTCGATCGCCGTGCCCCATGCCCCATTCCCCGTGCCCCATGCCCCGTGCCCTGCGCCCCATCCCTGCTTCCCTCGCAGATCCTCATGCAGCTGTGGATGGTCAACATATACATCGCAGACGGCTTCGCCACAGCAGGCACCATTGTGGCCAGCAGCCTGGCGGGGCGCATGGCGCAGGCGCACACCAGGGGCGAGCATGCAGCGCTGCTGGCGGACCTGCGGCTCGTGTGCTGGCGCGTGCTGCGCATGGGACTGATTGCAGGTGAGGGGAAACAGGAGGGGAGTGAGTCAAAGGGCAGTTGAGGATTGTAGGTGCTGTAAGTGGCAGCAAGGATGGCACAGGCACACACCAGGGGGGGAGAATGCAGCCCTCCTGGCGGACCTGAGGCTCGTGTTCTGGCGCGTGCTGCGCATGGGACTGGTTGCAGGTGAGGTAGGGGGGTGGGGGGAGGTGGGGGGCGCGAGGGAGGGGTATGGGGGCAGGTGAGGGAGGGGGATGGGGGGAGGCGAGGGAGGGGGAGGGGGGGCAGGTGAGGGGGGCCTTTCAGGATGTGTATGTGCCATAAAAGGTATGGAAGGTGGAGCTTGTGAGCATGATGCACCACTGCGGGCAGACCTCAGGCTCATGTGCCGCTGTGGTAATCGGTGCACACGGGCCTTGATTGAGACTTCTCAAAAAACGCACACGAGCCTTGATTGATGCCCTTGTGGTGGTAGTAGGTGAGCATCTCAGTTATTCTTTCGAATCAGTTGAGATGCTCGCCTACCACCACCAGTTCCAGGCGTCCTCATCTCTTCAGCATACACATCGCTACAGCACCACATCACGGCGCCCTTCAAGTGTGACGAGGCCACTTAGGCAACCCTTTACCCACTCTCACCCTCTCTCACGCTCTCTCACCCTCACTCTATCTCCCCCCTCCCCTTGCCAGGCATCCTCATCTGCGCGGCCTACACAACCCTCCTAGAGCACGACATCAATTGTTCAATTCACATACGACGAGGCCACAAAGGCAACCCCTACCCTCTCTCTCCCTCCCCTTCCCGTTCGTCCCCATTTTCCAGGCATCCTCATCTGTGCAGCCTACACATCCCTGGAGCGCCACATCGTTGCCCTCTTCACGTACGATGAGGCCACCAAGGCACAGCTGAGGCACGTGTGGCTCTTGCTCGCGTTCATGCAACCACTCAACGCCGTGGTGAGTGAATGCAGTACTCTTCACGCACCCACCTCTCTTGTGACCATCCACTGATCTCTCCCAATGGATATTCCATCTCATTACCCATTTCCTTCATGCACCCTATCCCTCCAGGTATTCGTGTACGACGGTCTTATCTACACAGCTCAGGCCTCCAATTGTGGGCAGCATGCCCTACCAGCACACAATGCCCTACCAGCACACAATGCCCTACCAGCACACAATGCCTCTCATTCCCCTCTCCTCCTGATATCCTCTGCCCTCCATGCACCCTACCCCTCCAGGTATTCGTCTGTGAAAGGCTCATCTATGCGGCTCAGGCCTTCTCCTACACGGCGCAGTCCTTTTCCAACCTCCTTGGCCCCTCCATCCATCCTATCCGCCCTTCCAGGTATTCGTATACGATGGGCTCATCTACGCGGCTCAAGCCTTCCCCTACATGGTGCTGGTGTTTTCTAATCTCCCTTGCCCCTTCATCCATCTTACCGCCCACTCCTTCCTCCCTCCTCCAGGTATTCGTGTACGACGGGCTCATCTACGCGGCTCAAGCCTTCTCCTACATGGCAGCGTGCTTGGCCGTTGGCTTTTTCACGCTCTTCCTTCCTGCCGTCTGTAAGTGCCTTTCCCATCCGTTTCTTTGTGCTTCTCTCCTGCTAGCAATACCTGCAGTGCCAAATTCACCCTCTTCCCCTTCTGTTCGGTTTTCCCCTTTCTTTCCTTTTCTCTATTCTCCGCTTTCCATCCATCTCTTCCATTTCACCTGTTTCCCCCTTTTCTCTTCTTCTCCTCCTCCTTTTCCCTCTCCCCTGCAACCCTTGCAGTTTTCCCAAGCTCCTTATCACCAATTCCCTTGTCTCTTCCATATCCTCCTCTCTCCCCCATCCTCCCCTGCACATGCAATGCATTAGGGGTACTTCTAAGGCCATCCCATTCCCATCCCCCCCTCTCCCCCCCCCCCCCCCCCACCCCCCCCCTCCTGCACCTGCAGCACTTGCCTTCTTCCACTTCAAGACCCTTCCCTCCGCGTGGGTAGCGATGGAGGTACTTTTGTGGCGCCTCAAAAGTTCCCTCTGTCTCCTTCCGTCCCTCTTATTCTCCCCCATCCCTTCCCCCACACCTGCAGCGCCTGTCTTCTTCTACTTATCGAATTATTGACTTCTGAGTCGACTTAAAAGATTACTCCTCCGTCTCCTTCCCTCCCCGCCCTCTCCCCTCCCCGGCCTGCGCCTGCAGCACTTGCCTTCTTCCACTTCAAGACCCTTCTGGCCGCGTGGGCAGCAAAGGGGGTGCTTAACGCGTTACGTTTCGCAGTCGCGGGATACAAGATCCACTTCGACTTCCTCTGCCCTGATGCATCGCACCTCCCACCTGCACCGCCCACCAACCCTCAATCCCACAACAAGGCACCTCGTCAACCTTTCACTGATCCATCCCACAAGGCGTATCACAAGGCACCACCCCAACCATCACCCTACCCAGCCCAGAGACCACCCCTTCCTCCACAGCCCCCTCATGTGATTCAACAGAAGAGAGCATCACCCCCCCAGTTGCCGAATCCTCTCAGAGCACAGGACACACCACGGCCTCTGCAGTCTGGATACCCTCTTGAGTCTGCACCGTGCTCCCAGTCGTACCAAAGTTCCACTCGAGAACTACCTCCTTGAAAGCCTCCCCAACCGCTCATGCTACTCATCTCCTCGTTACACCCATGACCAGTCCTGCTGCTGCTCCCTGGTGCGAGTACCTCCTCGCACCGGACACGACCACTTGACGAGCAGCTTGTTGGCAAAGCCGATTTCCGAAGATCGTTGCCAAGTTACTGTACGGTACATACCAGTAGGTTAAGAAGTGCCCGTCACAAACCGTAGCATGAAACTTGCAATTGTTTTATGCAGTGCTTGTTTTGAAATGAAAACCAGATGCATTTCTGATTAGCATGTTTTAACATAGTATTCATGCCACTCTGTTCACGCCTAAAGGTCGTTGTTTGTGACCAATCACCCCTACCTCCAAAGGGTGAGCACGCTACATTCTCACCTTCCTCGGCGATGCTACACGTATAAGTGGGTCAACCTTCTCAAGGACAAGAGCGCGACTTCTACGACAAACAAGAAGTGGGTGGCGCTTGTTGAGACGGAGAAAAATGGACGACTCGTAAACCGGATTCGGTCGGATGGAGAAGGAAAGTACGTGAACAACGAGCTCGACGGGTGCTTCAAAGCGCGAGGAATCTTCCACAAAGTGTCCGTTTTTCTACTCACCTCAACAAAATGGAGCGTCAAATGTTGATATTTTGTGATAGGTTGTAGTGAGGTGCTCCTTGGTGAGTACAACTCGATTAGGGTTTGCCATTTGTACCTCACACATTCCTAACCATTGCGTTCATAATTTGAGATGGTATCACGAGTAGGTTTGTTCCTCGTTACTTCCTAGCCCGTGCCCACTCTAGGGCACCTCTGCGCCCTCCGCGCCTTGGCCTCCGCGCCCTCCACGCCCTCCGCGCCCTCCGCGCCTTAGCCTCCGCGCCTTAGCCTCCGCGCCCTCCGCGCCTTAGCTCCCTCCTCCTCCGCGCGTCAGCGCCCTCCGCGCCCCTAGCCCGCGCCGTCGCGGACCTCCGCGCCTAGCGCCCTCCACGCCCCTACCCGTCGCCCCAGCCCGCGCCCTAGCCCGCCACCCCAGCCCGCGCCCTAGCCCGCCCCCTCCGCGCCCCTAGCCCTAGCGCGCCCAACCTCATGAAGAGGACGATAACGGTGCCCGGCACGCGGGAGTTACTCGACGAGGACTCAATTACTAGCTACATCCTTCAAGGTGAGGCTATGCAGGAGGCAGATCAGTTCGCGGAGCTCCTTCCGCAAGCGAGTTACGCTGCACCGACGAAGCAGAATCGTCAGCAGGGGCAGCGTGGAAAGCCTGGCGGAGGTGGTAGCGGAGGTGGGAGGTCGGCGAAGGACGCCGACCGGGTGAAATCATCTCGTAATAGTGGTCGCGGCAATGGTAGTCGACGGCACGAGTGCTGGGTCTGCGGAAGCGCCGACCACCTCTCCTATGACTCCCCGGACCGAGAAGACACTGACGACGATAACCACAAGGGAGGTCGAGGAAGGTCGGCCAACGGTCGTCAAAGTCGGGACGAGAAGTTGCGCAAGGAGAAGCAAACGTCAAAGAAGATGTCGTCGACCTCTAGCGGCAAGGGGCAAGGTGCCGGAGAGGCTTCGTGCTCAATGGTCGGCGCGGTGGAGCAGACTGTTTTATTGGCCCTAGAGGCTGGCGAATACTTCAAAGCGGACGCAGCAGCTGTGCAGGCGAATCCGATGGTGGTTCTGCTCGACAGTGGTTGCTCGCACCACATCATGGGGATGAAGGAGGCCTTCGTCGATATGGCCCCGAGTGGCAATGTGAAGCATGTGATTGGCATCAACGGGGCTCTGCTGACCGCCGAGGGATGAGGCACCGACGTGCTCTACGTCCCGGGCGTGCAGGCGAACCTGCTGTCAACTGGTCAGCTGAAGGAGAATGGTGTGCTGCTGCAGGACGACTGCGATGAGATGATGCTCGTCAACGCGACCGGGGAGGTGCTCGGTCGAGCACGCTATACCGGCCGCATCCTCTGCACCAACCTTCAATCTTGCTCGACAAAGCTGTCATCGAAGTCGACTGAGGTGGTGGCTCTGCGGATGATTGCATCGGCGACGAAGTCGACGCCGCCCAGGTGGCACGCAAGGCTTGCGCACGTTGGCATTGACACCATCAAGAGCTCGGCGAAGCACAGCGTTGCCACTGGCCTGGACATCAAGCCGTCAACGGGGACCGATTTGCCGTGCGTCTCCCATGTAGGCGGAAAACTTGCGCGGCACACCTTCCCCGACAAAGGTTCGGGGGAAAGCTCTGGCCGTCGTGCACATCGACCTGTGCGGACCGTTCCGGGTGGCCGCCAAGGATGGCAGCCACTACTTCCTCCTGCTGAAGAATCAAAAGACTCGTTACATGTGGGTGAGGCCGGTCGCCAAGAAGAGCGACGTCCTGCACGTGTTCGAGCAGTGGCTGCTGGTCGTGGAGAGGCAAACCAAGAAGTCGGTGATGATGCTCCGCTCCGACCGCGGAGGCGAGTTCCTGGGGAAGGACTTCACCAAGTTTGTCAACGGCGAAGGAATCGTTCACGACCTGACCTGTCCGTACACTCCGCAGCAGAACGGCATGGCGGAGAGGGAGATGCGTATGGTCGTTGAGGCCGTGCGAACGATACTGCTGCACATGGGCGTGCAGCACCACTGGTGGCATATCACCCTGCGACAGGCCGCCTGGGTGCGCAACTGCTAGAGAGGGGGAAATGGCGGAGAAAGGGGGAAAGGGAAGGGGAAGGACGGGGGAGTCCGTCGCATAGTATATAAAGCCGTGCTTGCGGCTCACTCTACCACATACTCGCCTGTGCTGCGTTGCGAATCACCACTCCTTCTCAAGACAGCTACCACCCCTAGTTTGCGCGGAAAAGCCTTCTTTGATTCCTACATTGTTTCACGGACGTCTCAAGTAGTACGCGGCCCGCCTCAAGTGCAATTTTTGCTTCCCAGCCGACTTCTCCCACCACCGAGGGACTGCCGCCAGCTCATTCATCCCCAGCATCACACCAACGCCACACCAGCGGCATCAGTGGCATCAGCATCATGGGTTTGCGTGGCCTCGTGCTCGCTGCACTGGCTGCTCTCATGCTCTCAGGTATGCTCTCATGCTCTCAAGACCTTTTTCTGTACTCTTCACCTTTGCATTGTTGTCCTCTTACCTCCCCCCTCCTGATTTCCTCTTCCTCCCTCTCCCCTCTTCCGCTCTCCCCCCTCCCCCTGCGCGCCAGCCTGTGCGCCCATGGCGGAGACCATCCGCCTGCCATCGTCTGGGGTCTGCCGGTGGGGCCAGGACAGGGACGCATCCGGCAACTGCGTTGGTGAGTGGTCCATCTCTCTCCCCCTCTGCTGCGCAGCATTCCGAATTCTCGACTCGTGCCTGCATCCGCTGCCTTCGAAATTTTCCCTGCGTGCCTGCCCAGAGTCTCTTTCCCCGTTCCTCCTGCCTGTGCCTTTCTTACGCCTGCCTCCACGTGTCACCTGCCTGCCCTAGACATGTGTGTGTTGCGCAACTGCGGCACCAACTCGAGGTGTCTCAAGGACGAGGCGGGCTGGGCCAACTGCGTGTGCCTCAAGGGCTTCCAGCTGCTGCCCAACGCCTCCTGCGCCCGTACGTTCTGCCCCCAGAGAAAGCCAGACTCACCCCTGCATGTGCGTCGCTCTGCGTCTACCCACATCTGCAAATGCCGCTCTGCATTGCACCTGCTCTGCAGACTCTGCGCCGATGGTGTGCGATGATGTTATCCCAGTGCCTCGTCAAGTGTGTGTATCGATTGCTCTCTACCCACCGTCCATCATCCCCACCCACCAGACTCGCGCGCGATCATGGTGTGTGACCCCAACGCCATGCTCGACTCAAAAGTCACCTGTGCCTTGCACTGCATCTACCAACCATATGTGAATCCCACTCTGCAGACTCGTGCGCGATCATGGTGTGCGACCCCAACGCCATGTTCGACTCAAAAGTCACCTGTGCCTTGCGCTGCATCTACCAACCATATGTGAATCCCACTCTGCAGACTCGTGCGCGATCGTGGTGTGCGACCCCAACGCCATGTTCGACTCAAAAGTCATCTGTGCCTTGCGCTGCATCTACCAACCATATGTGAATCCCACTCTGCAGACTCGTGCGCGATCGTGGTGTGCGACCCCAACGCCATGTTCGACTCAAAAGTCACCTGTGCCTTGCGCTGCATCTACCAACCATATGTGAATCCCACTCTGCAGACTCGTGTGCGATCGTGGTGTGTGACCCCAACGCCTCGTGCGTGAAGGAGGAGGACGGCCTCGCCACGTGTGTGTGCAACTGGGGGTTTGCCATGACGCCCACCGTCTGCGTCGGTCAGTGCTGCCCTTCTCACTGTCGCTGCTGCCATGCTGTGCTGCTTCTGTGCTGCTGCTCTTCTGCTGCTCTCACAGCACAACAGCCGTTCGTCATGCCTTCCTGTCTCTCGCATCATTGGCCTCTCCCTCCCTGTTACCCTATCCCTCTTCCACTCACCTGCACTGCACGTGCAGACACGTGTGAGCTCAAGGACTGCGTGAACAGCACGTGCAGCAAGGGCCCTGCTGGCGGCGCGATCTGTACTTGCTACCCTGACTTCGCCTTGCAACTCGACGGTCGCACGTGCAAAGGTACGCGCTGCACGTGGTTGGGTGCCACTGCGACCAGAAGCTGCCGTGTGCCTGTCCTGTGTGCTAGGATGTGCTGAAGCGTGCTTCTGTACTGTTTGCTGGAGTTCTTTTCACTTACCTTTTAAGATGCATATCCAATGCCATGTTGTTTTCTCTCCGACCCTCCTTGCAGACATATGTGTGATCGCAGACTGCGAAGGACATGATCCCAACTCTAATTGTGTGAAGACCGATGGTGTTGCGTCCTGTGTGTGCAACAAAGGATTTGCAAAGCACGAGGGCGTTTGCACTTGTACGTTTGCTTGAAGCACCAGCGCGTGTGTGAATTGAGTATTTCCTCCTGTGTCTCTGAGTCTCTGCGCTTCCGTTGACACTCAACCTACCTTCCCTTTGACACCCCTCCTCTCCTCTCCAACCCTCCTCTCTGCCTCTCTCCCCCCCTCCTCCCCTCACCTCACCCAGACACCTGCAAAATTCAGAACTGTGGTGAGAATGGCCAGTGCAAAAAGGACGCAGAAGGGGCGGCTTACTGTGAATGCGACATTGGCTTTAAGCTGCAGGCGGATAACAGGACTTGCCTTGGTATGTTCCTTGTATTATGTGTGTACCTTCCGCCTGTGATGCTATGTTCTTTCGTGCCTCCTTTACTACATGCGAGTTCTGTTAGCCGTTGGTGTTGCCAAACTCTTAGAATCTTCGCACCTTAACTTCTGGTCACACTTTCACTTGCCTCCGACCCTCCCATCAGATGTGTGCATCATTAAGAACTGTGAAGGCTTGGACGTCAATTCTCATTGTGCCAAGGATGGCGACCTGCCCCTGCAATTTTGGATTCGCCCCGTTTGAGGGCAAATGCACCGGTAGGTTTCCGGTATGTGCTCTCATAGCACGCACTGCAGTCTGTGGCTGCTTGTGCGTATGTGTATGAGTGTGCATGTGCGCTTGCGCTCGTGCAGGCGGGCGTGCTTGCGTGTGTGTGTGCGTGTTCGCGTGTGTGCGCGTGCATGTCCGTGTGTGTGTGTATTCTGTCAAGCTACCACTTGTTAACTCCTTTCCACCCTTGGTCCCTCTCTTCCACACCCCTCACCCACATCTTCCCTTCTCCCCACCCAGACACCTGCAAGATTCAGAACTGTGGTGAGAACGGCGAGTGCAAGAAGGACACTGAGGGGGCGGCTTACTGTGAATGCAACATTGGCTTTAAGCTGCAGCAGATAACAGGACTTGCCTTGGTATGTTCCTTGTAATATGTGTGTACTACCTTCCGCCCGTGATGCTGCTTGCTTTCATGCCTCCACTATTCCGTGGGAGTGCTGTTAGCCAAACTCTCAAAATCTCTGCACCTTAGCTTCTCGTGACACATTCACTTGCCTCCGCCCCTCCCATCAGATGTGTGCATCATCAAGAACTGTGAAGGCTTGGACGCTAACTCCCATTGTGTCAAGAATGGGAACGAAGCGACCTGCCCATGCAATCTTGGATTCGCCCCGTTTGAGGGCAAATGCACTGGTAGGTTTCCGGGTGGTTCTCTCATAGCACACACTTCAGTTTGTGGCTGCCTGTGCGTGTGTGTATGAGTGTGCATGTGCGCTTGCGCTCGTGCAGGTGGGCATGCTTGCGTGTGTGTGTGCGTGTGTGCATGTGTGTTTGTGCGCGTGTGTGTGCGTGCGCGTGTGTACGCGTGCTTGTCCGTGTGTGTGTGTGTGTTCTGTCAAGCTACCTCTCGTTGACTCGTTTCCACCATTGGTCCCTCTCTCCCACACCTCTCACCCACATCTTCCCTTCTCCCCACCCAGACACCTGCAAGATTCAGAACTGTGGTGAGAACGGCGAGTGCAAGAAGGATGCTGAGGGCGCGGCTTACTGTCAATGCAACATTGGCTTTAAGCTGCAGGCGGATAACGGTACTTGCCTTGGTATGTTCCTTGTAATATGTGTGTACTACCTTCCGCCCGTGATGTTGTTTGCTTTTATGCCTCCTCTACAATATGCGAGTGCCTAATGCCATTGGTGTTGAAAGTCCCTTAGACTCTTCGCTCCTTCAATTCTGGTTACACTTTCTCTTGCCTCCGTCCCTCCCATCAGATGTGTGCATCATCAAGAACTGTGAAGGCTTGGACGTCAATTCTCATTGTGTCAATAATGGGAACGTCGCAACCTGCCCGTGCAATCTTGGATTCGCCCCGTTTGAGGGCCAATGCACTGGTAGGTTTCCGGGATGTGCTCTCATAGCACGCACTTCAGTCTGTGGCTGCCTGTTTGTGCGTGTGTGTCTGCGCGCGTGCGTGTATGTGTGTGTATGTGTTCTGTCAAGCTACCTCTTGTTGAATGCTCCCCACCCTTGGTCCCTCTCTCCCCCACCCCTCACCCACCTCTTCTTTCTCCAAACCCAGACACCTGCGTCATTTAGAAATGTGGTGAGAACGGCGAGTGCAAGAAGAACGCTACGGGAGAGGCCTACTGTGAATGTGCCTTCGGTTTTGCGCTGCAGGCGGATGGCAGGACGTGCATTGGTATGTTCCGTGTATTGTATGTTTGCCTTCCGCCTGTCAGGTGCATGTGCTATCCGCCATTGGCGCCGCAAGTCTCCTAGAATTTGTGCACCCTCCCTGAGTTCTCCGTGACTACTTGGTTGTTTTGTCCACATCTCTTCACTCTCTCAATCCACCTTTTGCTGACTCCCCTCCACCCCTCGTTTCACACCCCCTCCTCCCTCCGCCCCTGCCCTCCCAGACACGTGCGAGGTGAAGGCGTGTGTGGATGGCACGTGCAGCAAGGACGCCATCACTGGAGAGGCATCGTGCCACTGTTACGCCGACGCTGGCCTCGTGCTGCTGGATGACGAGAGGACATGCAAAGGTACGGGCTGAACAGCTTGGTGCAGAGCTGACTAAATTTGATGTTGAGTAGGCGCCCATGTGTTTGAAACGCTGTTTTGTGCTCACTCTGGTTGGTGGAGTGGAGACATTCTCTTGTAGTGTTGTGCTGGGTGCGTCTCCTAGCTCTTGACTTAGTCAACTTTCTTGTTCATTTCTGTTTCACGCTCCGTGCAGATGTGTGCATTATCAAGAACTGTGAAGGCAGTGACGCCAATTCCACGTGTGAAAAGAATGGCATCGATGCAACCTGTGTCTGCAAGACTGGGTTCAAGCTATTTGAGGGCAAATGCACTGGTATGCTTGCCCGTCCCGTTTTGCAAGTGCACTCCTCCCCTCGCGCATATAACTGCTAGTATTGGGGTATCTGTGTGCTTGCTTGCAATTGTGCATTCTCATGTCTTGTTTGTATGTGTGCATGTTCGTTTGTTTGCATGTGTCACTCCACCCTTCTTTCAACACCTTCGCTCCTCCTGCTTCCACTTCTCCTTCACCCCTGCTCTTTCAGACACGTGCGAGGTGTTGGGGTGTGGTGCAAACGGCAAGTGCAAGAAGAACGACACTGGAGAGGCATACTGTGTTTGCGATCTGGGCTTCACGCTGCAGGCTGATAATACCACGTGCAAAGGTAGGTGCGCAGGATGGCGTCACCTGGGTCTGGGAGCAGCGTCTCCCGAACCTAAAATAGCCTGAGTTTTGCTCGTTCTATGCGTATCATCTTCTTTTCTAGATCTGTATCCCCTTCTTTTCAACCTGCCGATTCCCACGGCATCTCTCTCTACTTTTGTATACGTTCTCTGTTCAACCTTAACCCCAGCCCATGCTCAACGCATCCTTTCCATCCGTTTCCTCCACCCGATTCCTCCAAACCCCCTCCCTTAGATAATTGCGAGATCCTGGGCTGCGCCACTCGTCCCTTTGAGCACTGCGTTAAAAATGTCACCACCGGCGAGGCATCCTGCAAGTGTGACGACTACTACCACAGGGCAGCTGGCGGCTTTTGCCAGGGTACGTTTCCTGCAGCAACTTCTTCTCTCTTTTGCAGAAAATATCTCATTTTCGTAGCTCGTACGCCTATTTTCACTCCAGATTGTGCATCAGCAAGAACTGTTTTCTCCTCCAACTCTGTTTCCTCCTCCAACTCCCTCTCCAGATTGGTGCCCCTTCAAGGAGTGCAACACCACTGTCTCGGAGTGCATGAGGAGGGTGGACGGGATTCCCTTCTGCACTTGCAACCCGGGTGTCCCGCTGAATACCAGTGCTTGCGTGGGTAAGTAACTTCTTTCTCTCGTGCCTCTGTCTTTTGATCTCCTCTCTTTCTCCCATCCCCCACCCTTTTCTCGCTCTTCTCCCACTACTATCTGCCGTTCTCACCATTCGTCCCCACCATTTATCCACACTCCTCTCTCTCTGGTTCTATCTCCAAGAACTCCTTCCCCATTCATTTTCCACGACCTTCAGATTATCCCTTGCATCTTCATCCCCTTGTTCGTCTTCACCCTCAACAGGCGAAGTCCCCACCCTAAAGGTGTGAGGCACATCCACACCCGTGATGCGGAATTCTCTTCTCATCTCTCCGTGCCAGCACACCCTCATCGCTGCCGAGATGGCACACCATCATCAGCCAGTCCCATCATCCCATCAGCTAGTGTTCCTTTTTTTTTCCGTGCAAAATAAGGCACGGCGGGGTTTGACCTTGTGTAGCCTCGCCTACAAGGGGACAAAATTTCCATGCACCACGGTACAAGGCATCAGCTGCATTCACCAGAGTGCAGGGCTTCCTTTGTTGTTTTCTGGTGCTTTTGCCTGATCAAGGTGTGTGTAGGGTTCCTTGTCATTAGCTTTTGTTTGCCTTTTGTGAGGTCGGTTACAGCTAGAAGTGTGTTATTCTAGTATCTGTTTGCTTTGTTTTTGTTCTCGAAACCATGACAATTACTAAATCCTTGAGCTCTTGACAGTTGCAAAACACCAAACAACGCATGACAACAGAAGATGCACACTACACACAAATATATACCGGTGCTTCACATATAACTAGCAGAAACAAAAGGTCACAAGTTAATATCTATGGCTAACCTCACTATAGTCTAAGGGCGCGGTAAAAGTGCTCGATCAGGGGAAGATTGATCCGGTCACTACACTGAAACCCCGCGTCTCGCATACGAAAAGTACACAACCGTTTATAACCGCGCTATTTAAAACGATCCTGAGGCGATCGATTTTCCACTTTTTCCGCGTCCTAACAACAATATAGTTTTAAACACCCCCACAGGCTAACTGAGGGATAATGTTATGGGTGCAATGGAACGAGATAGTGAAGGCAATGAGCGAATATTTATAAACGAACATGCCAACGGTAACGCGGTGCGTGCGAGCTAGCTAGTGCTAGGCTGGCAACAAGGATCGAGCGGGCTATTCCCGAAGCGTAGGCCGACTCGGTCAGGGCAAGGCAATGGTGCATGGTTTTGTGAAACAGTGCGCGCGAAATTGGCGAAGCCCCGTTAGGAGTAACAGGCGAACAACGGGTGATCCTGCACGGTCACGATAAGGAATGTCGAAAAAAATCCTTACACTACCCCCCTCCCCTCCTTCCCCCCTCAAAAAGCCCCCTCCGCTATGCAAGTGCGTCTATGTCGCGAAAACCCCGGCTCCTCAAGTACACTTGCAAGGCAGGGGCACCCAGCTGTTAAGATGAGAGGAGCCATGGATGGCGAGAGAGTTAGGTAGGGTCGAAAAAAAGTTACACTAGGAAGAAAATGTCGAGATACAAAAGAGAGAGGGTTGGAAACCCTAATTGAACCTAGGGTGTGCTCAGTGTGTACTAAGAACTACGAAATGAACCTAAAATGAACCTGAATGCATAACTCTCTCTAAGAATGGAGAAATAATATAAGAACACCAAGATAAAGACCAGAGCGAGCTCTAGCCTACTCCAACACACCCCCAGGCTAGGTGAAGCTCTGGAGCAAAACACCTAGCGAACCGGCACACCCCCAGAAGTGGAGAGACGCGTGAGCCCAAGCTCGCGCACGTAGAAACGGTGTGGCGCACGCAGGAGGGCCTTGGTGAAAATGTCAGCAAGGTTGGCAGTAGCGTCCACCTTGCGAAGGCGTAAGAAGCCAGACTGCACCAGCTCGCGCACGAAGAAATAGCGGACCTCAATATGCTTGCTGCGGGCGTGATAGACAGGATTTTCAGTGAGATGAATCATGCTCGCACTGTCACAGGAGAGCGTCACAGAGGACTGAGAGTGACCAAGCTCAGCAAGGAGAAAGGAGAGCCAGCGAGCCTCCTGAGCTGCCAAGGTGCCTGCGTATAACTCAGCCGCGCAGGTGGAAAGGCAGACAGAGGATGAGCGAGTGGAGCGCCAGCTGATGAGACCACTGCCAAGAGTAAAACCATAGCCCTGAGAGGAGCGGCGATCAGGGCGAGAGTCAGCGTAGGAAGAGTCACTGTAGCCGGAGAGAACGGGAGGAATAGAGCCACCAAGAGTGAGAGCAAGGTCAGAGGTTGCGCGCAGATAGCGCAGGACGCGCTTAGCAGCCGCCCAGTGCACGTCAGTGTGGCGGCCTAGACCGACAAAGCGAGAGAGAACACTGAGGGGGTAAGCAAGGTCGGGGCGAGTGCACATCATAGCATACATAAGAGACCCAACGAGCTCAGGATAAGGCCGCAGCTCAGAGGAGGGAGCAGGGACGGCAGGGGTAGTGAGCTGATGGTTAGCGGGAAGAGGGGTGGAGACCGGTTTGGCCTACGACATCTCGAACCGCTGGAGGATGGACTGGATGTAGAAAGACTGGGAGAGAGAGATGGTACGAGCAGCACGATCACGACGGATCTCCATGCCGAGGTAGTGACGAAGCTCGCCAAGATCCTTGCACATGAGACGCGCCTGCAGGGCTTTCTTGACAGCTGCAAGATCGGCGGAGTCCTCAGCAAGCAGCACCAAATCGTCCACGTAGGCAAGAATGTAGAGTCTGTGAGGGGAAGTGCGAATGAAAAGACTGGGGTCGGAAGTGGAGGTAGAGAAGCCAAGAGAGTGAAGGGTAGAGGTGAGTTTGGCGTGCCACTCGCGCGGGGCCTGTTTAAGGCCATACACAGGTCGCTTTAATTCCCAAACAGTGCCTGGAGGGAAAGGGCGAGGAAAGCCAGCAGGACGCTCAAGGAATATGCGCTCATGCAGCTCGCCCTGAAGAAAAGCATTGGAAACGTCCATGGAATGGATCTCCCAATTCCAGCGAGCACCTAAGTCAAGAAGGAGGCGGAGAGTGGGGAGACGGGCTGTGGGGGAGTAAGTGGCAAAGTAGTCAATGCCTTCACGCTGAGTGAAGCCCTTGGCACAGTACCGGGCTTTGAAGACAGGAAGTTCGCCGGGCAGCTGCTTGACACGGAAGACCCATTTGCCCTTGACAATGGTGGCGCCAGGGGGGGGGACAGAGTCAATGTAGGAATTAGTTCTTGTAAATGCCTCACACTCAGCAATGATCGCAGCCATCCACTCAGTGGCATGAAAGCCCGACACGGCCTCGGAGTAGGACTGAGGGGTGGGAATGGCAGCGGTGTCAACAGAGAGAAGTGTGGGAGAATTGCTAAAGTCACCGACGGTGACACAGAGGAGAGGAGAAACAGGATGAATGGTGAAAAGTTCCTCAAAGCGATCTTCAAGAAGATTCACATCCTGGGATGGAGATAGACGAGTGAAAAGGGTAGAGTGCTGGAAATTAGAAAGGGCACGTGTCATGGAGCGAGTAAGGCGCGGGGAAGGGGGAGGGATGGGAGCGGGCAAAGGGGGTTGAGAGGAAGATGGAGGTGAGGAAGGGAGGGGAGCCGAAGAAGAAGAGGCGGGTGGGGAGGCGCCAGAGATGATGTCAGAAGGGGGGGAAGTAGAGGCTGGTGCGGGGGGAGGGGCGCGAAGAGGCGGGATGGGAGGGGGGGGAGGAGGGGAGGGGAGGACAGACGACGGTTGATCGAAATCAGTCCAGTGAAGAGAAGGGACAGGAGGGGCGGGTGGGGGAGAATGGAATGGAGAACGGGTCTCATCGAAAATGACGTCCTGGCTGCGGATGAGTTGGTGAGAGGAGGGGGCGTAGAAAAGATAACCAGGACAATCAGAGTTGATGCCAAGGAATGCACAGAGTTGCGTCTTGGGAGCGAGTTTCCCACCCTGACGAGATCGGTCTGCTGGATTTACAAGAACATGGGCGACACACCCCCAGACCCGAAGAGGGAGGACAGAGGGCTGTCGGCCAGTCCAGAGCTGGAAGGGGGTGGTAGTGGGGCGAAGAGGATGAGGGCGGAGGTTAGAGAGTAAAGTGGCATGGAGAAGAGCATAGCTCCAAAGAGAGTGGGGAGCAGTGGCATGGGTGAGAAGGCAGCGAGTAATTTCCATGAGAGTGCGATTGCGACGCTCAGCAACCCCATTCTGCTGTGGGGAGTGAGGAAGAGTGGAGGTCTGGCGAATGCCATGAGAGGCACAGTAAGAGGAGAGGGAGTGATTAAAGAATTCGCCACCACCATCGGAATGGAAGCGCGCGACAGGACGCTTAAAACGTAGACGGGCCTGCTCAGCCCAGCGAATGATGAGGGAGGGAGCGTCAGATTTGGCACGGAGGGGATAGACAGTTGCAAAGCGCGAGTGGTCATCAACCAAAAGCAGAAAATAGCGATGACCCTGACGAGAAGCAGTAGGTGAGGGACCCCAGAGATCCATATGAACTAGGTCAAGGGGTTGGGGGGAGGCAGAGGGAGAAGAGGGATGAGGTGACTGGGAGAGTTTGGCCTGGACACATGGGGTGCATGGAGGAGCAGGAGAAGGAGGAAGGGGAGGGAGAGAGGGAGGGAGGCCGTGAAGAAGCTTAGAAGAGACCATACTGCGAAGAAGGGGAAAATTGGGGTGGCCAAGTCGATGATGAAGGAGAAGGGTAGGTTGAGTAAGAGAGCGACAGTCGCAGGAGGGAACGGAAAGGGCGGAAGCGGAAGAGGCATGATGGGCAGAGGGGGGAAGAGAGACACGAAGAGTGTAGAGGCGAGTGATAGGAGAAAGAGTGAAGCGTGCAAGATGGCGGTTGCGATGATAGAGATTACAGTAGGAGTCACATTCAGGAAAGATAGCTCGCACACAAAGACGTTGAAGAGCAGAGAGAGAAAGAAGGTTGTGGCGGCAAGAAGGAACATAGAGGCCAGTCACAGCACCAGAGGGGGAGGCAGGACAGGGAAGAGAAGAGGTAGCGGTGCAAGTCATGGTCATGGTATCCCCAGCCCCTTGAATGGAGAGGGGATGGGGAAAAGAGCGAAGCACACCAGCGTCACGAAAAACAGAGTCAGTAGCACCACTGTCAAGAACAAACTCAAGAGTGCGAGGGAGGGAAAGAGCAGCAGCTGTGGGACCAAGATACTGAGAATCATTGCCATTGACAAAAGGAGCGAACATCATGGCAAAACGAGGGTCCATAAGGGGAGAAGCCCCCAGAATGCTATCCTGACTAGGCATAGTCACACTGAGAGCAGAGGTCTGAACGCCTGCACCAGAGTCGGCGGCCGCAAGGACCGCCTGAGCAGAGGACTGGCGACGCTGACGAGAGAGTTGAAGCCAGTTGGGAGGGCGACCAGTGTTGCCAGCCAGGAACCAGTCATCGGTGAGCTTCTGGAAGCAGGAGGAGGTGGGATGATTGGTGCGACCGCAGGGCTGACCCTTGCGGGGCCCCTGGCGAATGATGTAGGTGCAAGGAGGAAAGGTGTTGCGAGGGCGAGAGGAAGCAGCGGCGGCAGTGGTGGTGGAGAGAGGAGGAGGGGCAGAAGAGGGTGTGACAGCAGCGGTGGTAGGAGGGTAGCTGCGGAGGTTGAGCTCTGCCTGGAGGAGGAAGGCAGAGACACGAGAGAACGACCACTGGTCGGCGGGGCGCTCACCATACAGGGTGACATGAACACTGTATTCGGAAGTGAGGCCTGTGAGGAGGAGGGCACCGCAGACATGATCGGAGAGTTCAAACTGTTGAGCGGCACGTTGGGAGGACAGCGTCTGCACACGAGCGATGTAGTCTGCCATGGTGGTGAAGTCAGCAAGACGAAGAGAGGTGAGCTCGCGTAAGAGGGCAATGACACTGATGGGAGTCTGTGACTGAAAGCGCTCGGTGAGATAGCCGAGAAGGTCCTTGGCATAGCGGATGTGCGAGCACTGAGGGAGAAGGGTTGGAGGTAGGCAGGCAAGGATGACCTGACAAGCACGTGCGTTGGCAACATGCCAGTCAGCGAGAAGGTCAGAGTGAGATGGAGCAGGGGAAAGGGGCGTAGAGGCAGAGCGAGGAGAGGGGGCAGCGAGGTGCTCAGTGAGGCGCTTGCGGGTGCTCTCGAGGGACTCAGCAAGAATACGAGCTAAGTCACGCGCAGCAGCATTGTCAGGAGCAGCCGCGGCAGTGGCTTGCGCCGTGGCCACAAGGCGCTCAGTTTCAGCAATGGCAGCACGGAGGCCATCAGCATAGGGGTCAGAGGAGGAAGAGGTGGGTGCAGAGGGAGAGGTAGGAATGGCGCCAGAACCACTCTGCTGAGTGACAAACCAGAGGTTAAAGCCACTCACGAGGGTGCCAGACAGCGTGCGCTCAAGACAGTTCAGCCAACTGGGGAAGTTGACTGCGCTGCCATCAGGCGCGAGCTGAAGGACCAGCAGAGGGAGGGAGGGGAGGGCGAGAGAAGTCGCCATGAAGAGGAGGAAACAGCTGCAGAGCAGATGTGGGGAGAGGTATAAGAGGCGGAGGAATAAGGGCGGGGTAGTCTGCTGCTGAGCCGCTGAGGGGAGAAACAAGAGGAGGAGGGATAGTGGCGGAGTAGTCTGCTGCTGAGCCGATGCGGGGAGAAATCAGAGGAGGAGGGAAAACGGCGGAGTAGTCTGCTGCTGAGCCGATGCGGGGAGAAACCAGAGGAGGAGGGAAAACGGCGGAGTAGTCTGCTGCTGAGCCGATGCGGGGAGAAACCAGAGGAGGAGGGAAAATGGCGGAGTAGTCTGCTGCTGCGCCGCTGAGGGGAGAAACTAGAGGAGGAGGGATAGCGGCGGAGAAGTCTGCTGCTGTGCCGCTGAAGGGAGAAACAAGAGGAGGAGGGAGAATTGTGAAGAGTTTGCAGTTGAGCAGTTGAGAGGGGGATGTTGAGGAGGAGGGAAGGTGTGGAGGAACCACAGCTACACAACACAATCAGCTACCAGCTGCAGCAGATGAAGAGAGGAAAGAGGTGGAGGAGGGGTGAGATAGTGGGGGGAAGCACAAAGGAGAGAGAGAAGGAGGAGGAGGGTGAGGGAAGGGGCGGATCGAGGAAGGGCAGGGCGCGCCGCAAGGAAGGGCAGGCGCGCGCGCTGCTGGACGGTGCTTAGCGCGCGCGGCTGCGGGAGCGGAAAGCGCGCGCGACGGGATGGGAAAAGGGGGGGACGGCAGAGCGCGCTTTGGGCGAAAATGGGCGCGCGACCGTCAGAAACGGGAGGAGAAGGAGGCGCGACGAATGGGAAGGCGCGGGAGAGTGATAAGGGCGCTATGGCGACGCGCTACGGACTGGTTTGAGGGATCCGCGAGAGTTTAATGTGGCAAAAAATGCGATTTTTAAGAGTGACGGGAAAGAAAGGAGTTAAAAAAAAAAAAAAAACGTCTAGCTAAGTAGCGCAGAAATGGCCTAAGGGCCGGAAATTATCTAAGAAATACGGATAAGTATGAAACGCCTAGGACTACGCTCTGAATACCATGTTAAGATGAGAGGAGCCATGGATGGCGAGAGAGTTAGGTAGGGTCGAAAAAAAGTTACACTAGGAAGAAAATGTCGAGATACAAAAGAGAGAGGGTTGGAAACCCTAATTGAACCTAGGGCGTGTTCAGTGTGTACTAAGAACTACGAAATGAACCTAAAATGAACCTGAATGCATAACTCTCTTTAAGAATGGAGAAATAATATAAGAACACCAAGATAAAGACCAGAGCGAGCTCTAGCCTACTAACACCAGCTGTCTTCAATTGGCGTGTGGTCCTTCGAGCGAACGAGAAACTCGAACCTCCTGATGCTTGAGGGCTCGAAATCTTCTCGGGCTCAACGATCAGCTCCAGTGCAGTCCAGTGCAGGGCGAGTCATGGAGGGTGGTCGGTGACGAGGCAGCTGACTGGTGGTTGGGATGTACGGGCAAAGCGGGCTGATGTGGAATGATGAAGTAATGTACCAGTCCGTTGGCAACAGTAGATGGACGGTGACAAGGGTGATCATGTGGCTGTTTTGGAATGGTCCATAGCAGCGCGGTAGAGAGTTTTGCTACGACGGGCAGACTCAGGTGTTAGGTGTCGATGTCAAACTATATATAGATATATGCAGTAGTGTAGTCTGTAGGTTGCAGTGGGGTAGCCCATATGGGGTACAACCCAATGTTAGGGTTTCTATTTGTACCCAACTTTCTCATAGTTCAATCATTCTTGCTTGTAGTTTCTGCCGTGGTTTCAGAGTAGTAGGTCCGTAGGACCGTTGTTTTTTTTTTGGGCCCACCTACCGCTACCCCACGACTGTGACTGTGCCTCAGTGTGCCTAGACTGTGACGTGCTGCGCTGCACGCGCCGTCTTGCAGCCCGTGCGCTGTCTGCTGCTGCCTCGCGCACAGCCTTAATCCCCGCGTGCCGCCTGCTACTGCCCCGCGCGTCGCCCTCGCTGCTCGCGCCGCGCCTCGGCAGCCCGCGCGCACCCCGGTGCTGCCCCGCGCGCACCCCGCTTCTGCCCCACGCACCGCCCTAGCTGCTCGCGCCGCGCCTCGACAGCTGGTGCGCAGCCCGCTGCTGCCCCGCGCGCCGCCCTAGCTGCTCGCGCAGCGCCTCGGCAGCTCGTGCCCAACCCGCTGCTGCCCCACGTGCCGCCTGCGCTGCTCGCGCCGCGCCTCGGCAGCCCGTGCGCGGCTCGCTGCTGCCCCGCGCACCGCCTGCGCTGCTCGCCCACCGCCCCGGCGGCCTTCGCGCAGCTCGCGGCTGCCCAGCGCGCCGCCCCAGCCGCTCGCGCCACGACCCAGCAGCCTGCACGCTGCCCGCGACTGCCCTGCGCGCTGCCCTAGCCGCTCGCGCGCAGTCTCTTCCGGCCTGCTCTCTGCCCTGCAGCCCGCACCCTGATCTTTGCCGCCCGTGAGCTGCCCTTGCCTACGCAGCGATTCAACGTCCTTGCGTCTGAGCCTGACGGTCGCCCGATAGAATTCGCCACTTAACTCGACGACCTGCAACTCTTTCTTATGACTGATGCCAAATACGGTGTTTCTCTATTTGATCATGCGTCTGGCTCCTCTGTGTCTCCTGCTGACACTGCTGCCACTCTCGAATGCTCACAGTGGCAGACTCGCGATGCTGCTGCGCGCCTTGCTCATCTGTCGATCACTGAGCGCGCGCATTTTAGCCAGCACAAGAACGCTAAGGCAGTGTATGAGCTGTAGTTGCGCACTACTCTTCCCCAGCCACTGCGGCCCTAGGCCGTCTCATCCTGCCCTACCTGTTCCCTGACCTGTCCTCCTTTGCCACCGCTGAGGACCTCATCTCTCACCTCCGCGCTAGTGACGCTCGCTTTCGTGCCGCCCTTCCAGACGAGTTCCTCGTCAACCTCCTCCCTGACACTCTTCGTTCAATCAGGGACCACTTTCTCGCCAAAGACCCTACCACTCTCACTGTAGCTGGTTTCAAGTAGCAGCTCCTAGCAGCAGAAAAGAGCATTCTTGCTGTAGGTACTGCTCGTTGCACTCCTCGCACTCCCCTCTTTGAGGGGTGCTCCCCCTCCTCACTTGTCCCCTCCTATGCCTCTGCTGCTGCTGTCGACTTCCTTGGTGCTGAGGAGGTCGCAGCTGCTTCCGCTCATAGTGGGAAGCGCCGCAGCGCCAGGGGCGGCAGGGGTGGTGGAGGTGGCGGTGGAGGGAGCGGTGGTGGAAGCAGCGGGGGAGGTGGAGGTGGTGGGGGTGGTCGTGGGGGTGGAGGTAGTGGTTGGGGCGGCGGTGGTACCAGGAGTGGTGGAGGTGGAAGCGGCGGTAGTGGGGGAGGAGGGAGCGGTGGTGGCGGCTGTGGTGGTGGCTGGAGTGGGACCAGCCAGAAGGGGAGCTCCAGTGGTGGCCAGGGGCAGCAGCAGCAGCAGCAGCAGCAGCAGCGTTAGCGTGAGTTCCCCACGACTCAGCAGCTTCATGACTGATACGCTCAGCGTGGGGCGTCTGGAGGTCCTGTTCGCTGCCCCTATATCAATCACACGGGTCCCCGCGCTGGTCGCCCATGCAACGGCTTTCACACTGAGTACCGCTGCTTCTCTCGGCTTAGCGACGCCTGGCGCGCCAAGTTTCCTGAGGCTACTGAGTTCCCCCCCTGGGCAGACCTACTTAGGCGTGATGTTCCTATCTTTGATCTTGACTATGATGCGATTCTTGCTGCCATGTATGCATTGACTGTTAGTGCTGAGGGTGACTGTTACTTGTGTGTGCCGCCTGACCCAAATATAGAGACTGCAGCACTAGGTGCTAGTGAGTCTGCTCTCCCTGGTACTGCGTCGGCTCAGGCCTTGCACACGTTTACACTTGACTCTGGTGCTTCCCGCTGTTTCTTTCGTGACAAAACCACAGTCACTCCCCTCTCTGCACCTGTCCCTGTCTCCCTGGCTGACCCCTCTGGGGGCCCAGTGCTTGCTCGCTCCTCCACTGTGCTCCCGTGTCCGGCGGTTCCGTCCGGTGAGCTGTCAGGTCTCCACATCCCCTCGTTCTCTACGAACCTGGTGAGCAACGCCGTCCTTCGGGATCAATTGGTTGACACCTTTACTCTTGGAGAACAGCGTGTGGCGATCTGCACGTGCTCTCGGACTGGCCGCCACCTGGCCACGTTCACACGTGCGCCTGGGTCCAGTCTGTACACCCTCACCACTGTGTCATGGTACACCCCTTTGTCTCCTCAGCTGTACGCGTCTGCTCAGGTAGCTACCCAGTGTGAGTGTCGCCGTCTGTCGCACCAGACTCTCCTCTGGCACCACCGCCTTGGTCACCCCTCCCTGCCCCGCCTTCGTGGCATGCACTCTCGCTCCCTGGTCTCTGGTCTTCCCAGGTCTCTGCCCTCCCTCCCTCCCTCGCCTGCGCCGCCCTACATTCCTTGCGTCGAGGGGCGGCAGCGCGCCACTCCTCACTCCTCCTCGTTCCCTCCCACTTGGACGTGTGGGACCTAGCCCGCGTCCAGAGGCAGGGCCGCGAGCAGTACTTTCTGCTGGTTGTTGACGACTACACGCGCTACACCACGGTCTTCCCCTTGCGTAGCAAGGGGGGCGTCACTACTGTCTTGATCCCTTGGATCCGCGCTGTTCGTCTCCAGCTCCGCGAGCGGTTCCACTCGGACTTTCCTGTCCTGCATCTGCACTCTGACAGAGGTGGTGAGTTCTTCTCCGACCTCTTGCGAGCTTTCTGTGAGGAGGAGGGCATCCTCCAGTCGTTCACGCTTCCGGCCTCTCTACAGCATAATGGGTTTGCTGAGCGTCGCATTGGCTTAGTCATGGAGGTTGCTCGTACCTCCATGATCCATGCGGCTGCTCCCCATTTTCTGTGGCCGTTTGTGGTCCGGTACGCCGCGCATCAGCTCAACCTCTGGCCCCGTATCTCCTTGCCGGAGACCTCGCCCACACTGCGTTGGACGGGGGAGGTTGGCGATGCGTCACGCTTCCGGGTCTGGGGTGCTCGTGCCTTTGTCCGCGATCCCACTGCAGACAAGCTCTCTGCTTGCGCCCTTCCCTGCGTCCTCCTTGGCTTTCCCCCTGTCGCGCCCTGGCTGGCAGTTTTACGACCCCGCCTTCCGCCATGTCTTTACGTCTCAGAACGTCACCTTTGACGAGTCTGTCCCCTTCTACCGCCTCTTTCCCTACCGCACTGCCCCTCTCCCCCCCCCGCCGCTCTTCCTCGCTCCGGGTCCCTCAGGTAGACCGCCTCCCCCCTCCAGGTCCTGCTCCTTCAGGTGTGTCTCAGGTAGACCCTCTTGACTTGACTGAGCCGGTTGAAGTCGCTGGTGACTCAGGTCCTGCTGGGGGTGCTGAGCCTGGGGGTGCGGAGCCTAGAGGTGCTGAGCCTGACCGTGAGGAGCCTGGGGGTGCTGAGCCTGGGGGTGCTGAGCCTAGGGGTGCTGATTCAGGGGGTGCTGAGCCTGGGGGTACTGAGGCTATTGGTGTGCTGTCTCTTTGGAGCGGTCGCCTCTGAAGTCGCTCCGCTGGTGCCTCGCCGCAGCCTCTCTCCCCACAGCAGTTGCGTGAGTGGTACGCTCGCCGTCAGGGTCGCGCTGCTGGAGCTGGGGTTGCCACTTCTGTGGGTGCCGAGTCTTAGCGTCTTGAGCCTGGAGGTAGTTTGTCTACTGGAGGTGCTTGAGTAGCTGGTGCGGAGATAACTCTAGCAACTGGAGCTTGACTGCGGGGAAGGCACGTTGTGTGAGAGGGATCTCTGCGTTCGTTCACTTAGTCGTTTCCTTGTGCGCACACTACTTGCTAGTTCACGGGGAGAATTGGCAAGAGTTCCACTAGGAAAACATAACCATGATAGTTCAGAATGATGGCAGCAACATTGGCATGCAAAACTACATCAGAGCTAGCACAGCTGCTGGTCGACCTCCAGCGCAGCACGGTCGACCGCGTTCCAGTGCAGCAAAGCTCGCACCGCTCCAGCGCTGCAGAGATGCGGCGCGCCAACGTTGCAAGTCTCCGGTGCTCCAACGCTGCAGCAAGTCGGCTGTACAGCGTTGCACCCGCATGACAACGGTGCACCTGCTTCGCAGGTGCGTGCAGCTGGTTGGTGCTCCACGCCTGGTCACGAGCACAGCGCAGACGCCTAGATCGAGCCCACGCCAGCGACTGCGCCCACCAGCCACGTCGACCTCGGGATACCACCCCCAAGGTCGTCCTCGCAGAAACAGCCCCCGGCGACCTTCGCACACGTCGCCCGGGTATCCCGGTCGACCAGGCAACCCTGTTTGGTCATCCAGCCCTGCCGGACGCCGGTTACACCAAGCCCGGCGTCCCAAGGTCGGCGTTCTGGCGTCCAGGTCGGCGTCCACTCGCCCAGGACGCTGGCCAGGCGCACAAGTCGGCGTCCAGCCTCCCAGGACGCCGAGCAGACGCCCAGGTCGGCGTCCAGGCGCCCGGGACGCCGAGCAGACGCCCAGGTCGGCGTCCAGGCTCCCGGAACGCCGAGTAGACGCCCCAGCTCGGCATCCAGCCTTCCAGGACGCCGCGCAGGCTCCTAGGACGTCGCCCAGATGCAAAGGACGGCGTCCACCTGCTCGGCGCCCATGCAGTGGCCCCCGTGCCCACTGCTGCAGGTCGGCTGCATCTCCCGCGCACCCGACCACGAGGTCGGCTCCGCCCAAGCAAGGACGGGGCCAAACATCACTCCCGTTGATAGCTGGTCCCGGAGGTGCTCGTACTGGGGGTACTGGAGCTGCTGGGGCTGGAGGAGCTGCTAGACCTGGAGGTGCTATTGGACTTGGTGATCCTGGGGGTGCAGTTGCTGGAGGTTCAAGGGCTGGAGAGCCTGGAGCTGGAGGTGCCGGTTCTGGGGGTGCTGCGACTGGAGGTACTGAGGCGGGAGACCCTGGAGCTACTAGAGGCGCTGGAGCTGGAGTTTCTGGAGCTGCTCGAGGTGCTGGCGCTGCTGGTACTGGTGACACTGCGCAGCCGCGGCTGTTCTTCTCTCCGCCGTCGCCGCCGTCTTTGCCGTCGCCTGACTCCTGCTGCGCCAGGTTCTTACTCTCCCATCGTCTACTGGCTTCCCGTTACAGTCTGGCTCCCCACTGCCTGCTCCCTCTCCTTACACTGAGCAAGCATGAGGTCTTACTGAGCGTCGCGAGCCTGCGTCCCGTCCTGTCTCGCCTGTTCGCACTGGTCGCACTGGTCGCACTGGTCGTGTTCGTCGTGAGCGTCCTCCTCCTGTCCTTGGCACTCACATTATGGCACTTCGTCCTTCCTCTGCTCCGCAGCGTGTTCCCCTGCCGTCAACTCCTGCGTCTTCTCTGCCTAACGTTCAAGACCCTGCGTCTGACCTATTTCGTGCTGCCCACCCTACTGTCACGCGTCTGTTAGCTACTGTTGTCACTGACCCGTCGTTTGAGTCTACTGTTGCGTCTGCCCTAGTAGCTGAGCTTGTAGACTTTGCTGCTGCTTGTCATCTAGACAGCGCAGCTAGTCTTGTTACTGAGTTAGAGTCTGTCCGTCCTCCGTCCGTCGGGGGTGAGTGTGCTCTTGGCACGGACGTCCTTGAGGACAGGCAAGGATACTTTGAGTGTCTTGCAGCCGCTGCACCTCATCTCGTGGCCATGCTGCTTGCACCTGAGGGAGACCCAGATGCTTTAGACATCTCGACCCCGCGCTCTTACGCTGAGGCGATCGCGGGTGAGTACTCCTCTCAGTGGCAGGCAGCCATGGACGCAGAGATGGCATCCTTGAAGTCCACAGGCACTTACGTCGATGAGGTTCCCCCTCCTAGGGCGAACATCGTCGATGACATGTGGATTTTCAGGGTGAAGCGGCCGCCGGGTTCTCCGCCTGTCTTCAAGGCTCGTTACGTCGCACGAGGCTTCAGTCAGCGACAGGGAGTTGACTTCTTCCATACCTTCTCCCCTACCCCGAAGATGACTACTTTTCGGTTGCTGCTGCACGTTGTCGCTCAGCGTGACTACGAGCTTCACTCTCTTGACTTCAGCACGGCCTTCTTACAGGGCGGCCTGCATGAGAAGACCTGGCTGCGCCGCACACCTGGCTTCACTGGGTCGTTTCCTCCTGGTACCCAGTGGAGCCTCCGGCGGCCAGTCTACAGAGCACGTCGCACCATCACACTGACTCAGTCACACATGGTGCAGCAGGTCCTTCAGTGCTTCGGCTTCACCTGGTCCTCGCCACAGTCCACTCCTCTGGCTACAGGTCACTCGCTCTCAGCTCCACCTTCGGACGAGTCCGTAGAGCCGAGTGGTCCGTACCCAGAGCTAGTGGGTTGCCTCATGTACCTGATGACCTGCACTCGCCCTGACCTTGCATACCCTCTTGGCCTTCTGGCACGCTACGTGGCTCCTGGTCGGCACCAAAAGGTGCACATGGATGCTGCGAAGAGGGTACTGCGCTACTTGTGCAGTACATCGGACATGGGGCTCGTGCTTGGAGGGCGGAGTGAGGTTGTCCTCACTGGGAACTCAGACACTTCTTGGGTTGACGACCTGGCTACGCAGCGGTCGTCACAGGGTTACACTTTCAACCTTGGCTCCGGCTCTGTTTCTTGGCAGTCTACTCGCTCGTCTTCTGTTCTCAGCTCCAGTTGTGAGGCTGAGATCTACGCCACAGCCATGGCTGCTCAGGAGTTACGCTGGCTCACTTACCTGCTGACCGACCTGGGAGAGCGGCCTCGTTCTCCTCCAGTTCTATACGTCGACAACAAGGCCGCCATTGCCTTGTGTCAGGAGCACAGACTAGAGCACAGAACGAAGCACATCGCTATGCGTTACTTCCTGGCTCGAGAGTTGCAGCAGTGTGGTCAGCTTCGTCTTGCTCACGTGGCCACTCGGGCCAACACTACTGATATATTCACCAAGGCACTTCCGTGTGGTGATCATCAGCATCTGAGTACTCTGTTAGGCTTGGTGCCAGTTTTGTCTCACTTGCTCACTTCTTGACTTTGCTTGTACAGATATTTATACATATATACATGGATGCTTGCTCTTGCTAGGTAGTAATCACTGTACTGTTGTTGTTGCATATATACCTCTGCATGTGAACTGGCCTTGTGGCCCTTTGCTTGTGCTCAGTGTGTGTGGTGACGTTGTGATCCACCCTGAGCTTGCTTTGCTTTTCTGGACTGGTCTTGTGACCCCTTGTTCTCCCCCACTTTGCCTATGGGGGTGTGTCAAACTACATATAGATATATGCAGTAGTGCAGTCTGTAGGCTGTAGTGGGGTAAGCCCATATGGGGTACAGCCCAATGTTAGGGTTTCTATTTGTACCCAACTTTCTCATAGTTCAATCATTGTTGCCTGTAGTTTCTAACAGTCGAGTACTAATCCCCTCCCTGGTACGTTACCGTTTGGCGGTGGCGATCAGCATTTCTCTTCGCGATGATGTTGGCTCTTTTTATTGCGTCTGCGGCTCTGGTTCGGGCACCTTGCAGGATCTCAGAAAATTGTGTGCGCGTGGCAAGAAGCTGTTCGGACTCGGCGGTGGGCACTGTAGGGTTTTGCCCGTATTTCAGGTAAAACGCGGACTGCTGCGTTGTCGCTGACGTGTTATTATTGTAGGCGAACTCGATCAGTGGCAGCTGCTGCTCCCATTTTGTCGGATCGTCACTCATGGCACGAATCAGCTGCTCCACGGTCTTGTTCGTCCGCTCCGTTTGACCATCGGTCTCAGTTGAACTGTAGCCTGGTCCCGAACTGCTCCCAAAGGTTCTTTCAGAACATGTTAGTGAACTTTGTGTCACGATCGTTGATTATCGCGGCTAGTTTCCCGTGCAGTCGAACGACGGTTGCGATGAACAAACAGACGAGCGGTTTCTTGGGCTGAGATTCATTTCCTGCACGCAACGAAGTGAGCCACTTTTGTCAGTCTTCAATGACGACCATTACCGCGTCGTTACCCCCAGGGTTCGAAGGTAACCCTGTGATAAAATCCACGGTAACTTGCTGTCAAGCGCGTTCGGGCGGTAGAATAGGCTGCAATTGACCCGCCTTTCGTTTCCGCGAGCTCTTCATCATCTGGCACGTAGGACCCGATCCCACGTGGTGTTGTAAGCCGGTCAACAGCTTCGGCCAGTAGTAATACCGCTACAGTTGCTGTCGCGTGTCCTCTACCCCGAAGTGACCCGAGGTAATCTCGTTGTGTGCCTCCTGCAGCAGCAGTTCCCTCAGCAGTTATTACGCTGGAACACAGATGCAGTTAGTACCATCTTTTACGTAATACACTCCCTTTACCTCTGTCAGTTGCTGTGAATTTCCGGTCGTGAAAATAAGTCAGTACGATATTCGCGTATGAATAGGCCTGTTCACAGTGGGTTGGTTTCGGCGAGTACGATGGCATGAAGTTGGGCAGTGGGGCAGGTGATGTCAAATTATATGTTTAATATTATGTAGGCTGTAGTGGGTTTAGCCTTAGGGGGTACAGAAACTTGCTCGACACTTGTTTGTACCACCCTCCAAACCCTAATCCATCATACCTTCACACTATTCTGAGATGGTATCAGAGCTTAGGTTCTAGACCTAGGACCACTTACCTAAGGGCCCACCATTCCGCTAGAGGCGCCCTCGTGCGCCTCTCTCTCTCTCACGCTGCCCGTGCGCAGCTCGCTAGCCGCCCGCGTGTGGCCCCTTTTCTTTTTTCTAGCGCGAGCAGCCCGCCAGCAGCCCGCGCGCGGCCCGAATCGCGCGCGCTACGACCGTAGGCCGCCCGCGCGACTAGCCCCGCCCACGAGCAGCCCGCTAGCCGCCCGTCGACCGGCCCAGCTGGCCTTCCAGCGCGACGCAGCCCCGCCCGTAGGCCGCCGCCCGCGCGCGACTGCAGCCCACGCTCGACCGCTCGCCCCTGGGACGGCGCTCGACCCACCGCCGCCCGCCCGCAGGTCGCAGCCCGCGCGCAGTGATGATCGCGTGTAGGCTGCTGCAGCTCGTACTTAACTGCAGCTCGCGCTTGGCTGCAGCTCGCGCTTCGCTGCAGCACGAACCCAGCTGCGGCCTGCGCGCAGCTGCACCCTACGGGCCGCCGCGCACCATGCATAGGCCTGCCGTTGCGCCGCCCTACCTGCCCGGGCCACGCCGCCCTGACCTACTGCTTCTACTTGCTGCCACTGCTGCTACTTGCTGCAGCTGCTTCTACTTGCTGCCACTGCTGCTACTTGCTGCAGCTGCTTCTACTTGCTGCCACTGCTGCTACTTGCTGCAGCTGCTTCTACTTGCTGCCACTGCTGCTACTTGCTGCAGCTGCTTCTACTTGCTGCCACTGCTGCTACTTGCTGCAGCTGCTGCTACTTGCTTGTTGTAGGAGCAGCCGCCCCTGCCCCTGGACCAGCCGCCCCTGCAGCAGCCGCCCCTGGCCCCTGGAGCAGCCGCCCCTGCAGCAGCCGCCCCTGGCCCCTGGAGCAGCCGCCCCTGGAGCAGCTGCCCGCCCCCCCCCCCCCCTCTGCAGCTGCCGCGGAGCCCTCGCCCTGCAGTGGTGCCGGCCTTGCCGTTGCCGCCGTCGTACGCCTGCCCTTCTTGCCACTGGTGAGCACTGTCCTGCCTGTACTGCTGTTACCGCTGCTCCTGCTGCTACTGCTCTTTCTACTACTACTGCTGCTAGTACTGCTACTGCTGCTCCTGCTGCTACTGCTGCTCGTGTTGCTCCTACTGCTCCTGCGCTTTCTACTGCTACTGCTGCTCCTGGCGTGGCCAGATGCAGCTCCAGCGCCGTCCGCGTGAGTCCCTCACGCCCCCACAGCTTCATGAGTGGTACGCTCGTTGGGGTTGTCGGGGTGGCCGTAGTGGGAGTCGTTCTGGCGTGAGTAGTGTCGGGGCTTCTTGTAGTGGCCAGGTGCAGCTGCAGCGTCGTGTGCGCGCGGTCCCTTCGCCCTCGCAGCTTCATGAGTGGTACTTTCAGCGGGGGGGGTCACGGGGTTCTGCTCGCTGCCCGTACGTCATTCGCACTGGTGCTCGGACTGGCCAGCCTTGCGGGACGTTTGGTCACACAGAGTCCCGCTGCTTCGCCAGTCTGAGCGACGCCTGGCGTACAGAGTTTGGCGACGCGGCTGAGCTCCCCGACTGGGTGGAGCTGCTCCGGCAGAGGGTAGATATCTATGCTCTTGACTATGATGCTATCCTTACTGCCATGTATGCATTGTCTACTAGTGATGCCGGTGACTGTTCCCTGAGTGTTCCGCCCGACCCGGGCGGTGCAGCTGCTGCTCTAGGTGCTAGTGAGTCTGCTGCTCCAGGTGCTGGTGAGTCTGCTCTCTCAGGTACCACGTCTGCTCCGGCGTCGCACACTTTCACCCTTGACTCGGGTGCTTCCCGCTCCTTCTTTCGAGACCGCACCACTCTCACGCCGCTCAGTCGGCCGGTTGCAGTCTCCCTGGCAGACCCCTCTGGGGGTCCTGTTCTTGCCCACTACTCCACTGTACTACCGTGTCCAGCGGTCCCGTCTGGCTCCCTGTCGGGTCTTTACCTCCCCTCGTTCTCTACGAACTTGGTGGCGGGTGCTGACCTACAGGATGGGGGGGTTGACCAGTTCACCCCTGCGCGTCAGCGGGTGACCCACTGCACGTGTGCGGACACGGGCCGACACTTGGCCACGTTTACCCGTCGGCCGGGGTCGAGCCTGTACACCCTCACTACCGAGTCTCCTCCGGTTGCTGTGCCTGGTCAGGTAGCTGCGTCGGGTCAGGTGTTTGCTGCGGCGTCTCGGTCTGGTCCTGAGTCTGCCCCCTGCTCGTGTCGCCTCCTGTCCCACGAGACTCTTCTCTGGCACCACCGTCTTGGTCACCCCTCCCTGCCTCGTCTCCGAGGCATGGCCTCTCGTGTCCTGGTCTCTGGTCTCCCCCGGTCGCTCCCTCCCCTCCCCCCGGGGCCTGCCCCTACCTGTGTCCCCTGCGTCGAGGGGCGGCAGCGCGCCGCTCCTCACTCCTCCGAGTTTCCGCCGACAGAGGCTCCGCTGCAGACTCTTCACATGGACGTGTGGGGCCCAGCCCGCGTCCGTGGACAGGGTCACGAGCGCTACTTCCTGCTGGTGGTTGACGACTACTCGCGTTACACCACAGTCTTCCCCTTGCGCCGCAAGGATGAGGTCACTGAGGTGTTGATCGACTGGATCCGCGCAGCTCGTCTCCAACTCAGGAAGAGTTTCGGCTCGGACTTTCCTGTTCTGCGTCTGCACTCTGACAGAGGTGGAGAGTTTTCCTCCGGCCCTCTGCGAGCCTTCTGTCGTGCGAGGGGCATCCGCCAGACGTTCACGCTTCCAGCCTCTCCACAGCAAAATGGGATTGCTGAGCGCCGCATTGGCATGGTCATGGATGTCGCTCGCACGTCCATGATCCATGCGGCTGCTCCCCATTTTCTGTGGCCGTTTGCGGTTCAGTACGCGGCGCGTCAGATCAACCTTCAGCCCCGGGTCTCCATGCCGGAGACCTCCCCCACTCTGAGGTGGACGGGGAAGGTTGGCGATGCGTCTGCGTTCCGTGTCTGGGGATCTCGGGCTTTTGTCCGAGACTTGTCTACGGACAAGCTGTCCTCCCGTGCTGTTCCCTGCGTCTTCCTTGGCTTCCCCCCTGACGCGCCTGGTTGGCAGTTTTACCACCCCACCTCGCGCCGTGTTCTGTCCTCCCAGGACGTCACGTTTGACGAGTCGGTTCCGTACTACCGTCTCTTCCCCTACCGCGCTGCCCCCCTTCCCCCCCCGCCGCTCTTCCTTACGCCAGGTCCCCCCCCGGTAGACCCCCTCCCCCCTCAGGGTCCTGCTCCTTCAGGTGTGTCTCAGGTAGACCCCCCCCCCTTGGCTGAGCCTTTGGAGGTCACTTCCGACACCTCTGGCCCACCTGAGGGGGGTGACGCTGCTGCTGACGCCCCGGCGGCCTACCGCCGTGCACCACGCTTGGAGACCCCTCCAGGGTTCCCTCCGCGACCTTCTTCGCCGCCTCTGCAGCCGGTTCCTATTGCCTCTGGTACTGTTGGGAGTGGTGCTCCTGGAGGTACTGCGTCTGGGGGTGCAGAGTCTGGGGGTGCTGAGCCTGCACGTGAGGAGCCTGGAGGTCCTGCGCCTGGGGGTGCTGTGTCTGGGGGTACTGAGCCTGTGTGTGCGGAGTCTGGGGGTGCTGAGTCTGGAGGTGAGACGCTTGAGGGTACTGGGACTGCTGGTGCGCGGCCTACTTGGAGTGGCCGCCTTCGTCCACGTGTGCCTCTCACCCCTCAGCAGCTGCACGACTGGTACGGTCGCCGTCAGCGTCGCGCTGCTGGAGCCCGGGGCTCTGCTGCTGGAGGTACTGGAGCTGCTGGGGCTGGGGGTGCTGCGTCTGGAGGTGCCGTTTCTGGAGACACTGAGGTTGGAGACCCTGGGGCTGGAGGTGCTGGTTCTGGGGGTGCTGCTGCGGGAGACAGTGCGGTTGGAGACCCTGGGACCGGAGGTGCTGGTTCTGGGGGTGCTGCTGCGGGAGACAGTGCGGTTGGAGACCCTGGGACTGGAGGTGCTGGTTCTGGAGGTGCTGCTGCTGGAGACACTGCGGTTGGAGACCCTGGGACTGCAGGTGCCGGTTCTGGGGGTGCTGCTGCTGGTGACGCTAGTTCTGGAGCTGCTGGAGCTGCTGGAGCTGCTGGTGCTGGTGCAGCTGCGCCGACACGACTGTTCTTCGCTCCACCGTCTCCGTCGTCTCTGCCGCCGCCTGACTCTGCTCTTCGTCAGGTTGTTACTCTCCCGTCGTCTACTAGTCTTCCGTTACAGACTGGCTCACCGCTACCTGCTCCCTCTCCTTACACTGAGCAGACAGGCAGTCCTGCTGTGCGTCGTGAGCCTGCGTCGCGTCCTGTCTCTCCTGTTCGTTCTGGTCGTACCGTTCGTCGTGTCGCTCGTGCGCGTCAGCCGGCTGTCCCCAGCGCACACCTTGTTGTCCGTCGTCCTTCCTCTGCTCCGCAGCCTGTTCCTCTGCCGTCTCCCCCTGCGTCCTCTCTGCCTGCCGTTCCGGACCCTGCGTCTGACCGGTTTCGTGCTGAGCACCCTACTGTCACACGTCTCCTAGCCACTGTTGTCACTGACCCGTCGTTTGAGTCTACTGCTGCGTCTGCCTTGGTCGCTGAGCTTGTTGACTTTGCTGCTGCCTGTCGTCTAGACTATGCCGCTAGTCTTGTTGCTAAGTCTGAGTCTGTCTGTCCTCCGTCCGTCGGGGGTGAGTGTGCTCTTAGCACGGACGTCCTTGAGGACAGGCAGGAGGAGTTCCAGTGTCTTGCTGCTGCTTTACCTCATCTTGTGTCCTCGCTACTTGCCCCTGAGGGAGACCCGGATGCACCAGACATCCCGACTCCGCGCTCTTACGCAGAGGCGATAGAGGGTCCCTACTCCTCTCAGTGGCAGGCAGCCATGGACGCAGAGATGGCTTCCTGGAAGTCCACAGGCACCTACGTTGACGAGGTTCCCCCACCTGGGGCGAACATCGTCAGTGGCATGTGGATTTTCAGGGTGAAGCGGCCGCCGGGTTCTCCGCCTGTCTTCAAGGCGCGTTACGTGGCTCGAGGCTTCAGTCAGCGAGAGGGAGTTGACTTCTTCCAGACCTTCTCCCCCACCCCGAAGATGACCACTCTTCGGGTGCTGCTGCATGTTGCTGCTCACCGTGACTACGAGCTTCACTCTCTTGACTTCAGCACAGCTTTCTTGCAGGGCAGCCTGCACGAGGAGATCTGGCTGCGCCGCCCCCCGGGCTTCACTGGGTCGTTCCCTCCTGGAACCCAGTGGAGCCTCCGGCGGCCGGTCTACGGTCTCCGCCAGGCGCCACGTGAGTGGCACGACACACTGAGGACTACGCTTGCGGCTCTTGGGTTTGCTCCTTCTACTGCCGACCCGTCGCTGTTTCTGCGCACCGACACCTCTTTGCCGCCGTTCTACATCCTCGTGTACGTCGACGACTTGGTCTTCGCTACAGCTGACACTGCCGGACTTGCCCACGTGAAGTCCGAGCTGCAGAAGCGACACACGTGCACAGACCTGGGTGAACTGCGCAGCTACCTCGGCTTGCAGATCACCCGGGACAGAGCACGGCGCACCATTACACTGTCTCAGTCACACATGGTGCAGCAGGTCCTTCAGCGCTTCGACTTCACGTACTCCTCGCCTCAGGCCACTCCTCTGTCTACTCGCCACTCGCTCTCAGCTCTGCCTTCGGATGAGTCCGTAGAGCCGAGTGGCCCGTACCCAGAGCTTGTTGGCTGCCTCATGTACCTGATGACCTGCACGCGACCTGACCTTGCATACCCTCTTAGCATCTTGGCACGCTATGTTGCTCCTGGGAGACACAGACCAGAGCACATGGCTGCAGCGAAGAGGGTGTTGCGCTACTTGTGCAGTACGTCGGGCATGGGGCTCGTGCTTGGAGGGCGGAGTCGAGTGGTTCTTACGGGTCACGCAGACGCGTCTTGGGTCGACGACCTGGCTACACAGCGGTCGTCACAGGGTTACACCTTCAGCCTTGGTTTCGGCTCTGTTTCGTGGCGGTCTACTCGCTCGTCTTCTGTTCTCAGCTCCAGCTGTGAGGCTGAGATCTACGCAGGAGCCATGTCTGCACCAGGAGCTTCGCTGGCTCACCTACCTGCTGACTGACCTTGGAGAGCCGCCTCGTTCTCCTCCAGTTCTGTACGTAGACAACAAGGCCATGCTGGCCTTGTGTCGGGAGCACAGACTGGAGCACAGAACGAAGCACATTGCTCTTCGGTACTTCCTTGCTCGTGAGCTGCAGCAGCGTGGTCAGCTGCGCCTTGCTTACGTGGCCTCTCAGGCCAACACTGCTGATATCTTTACCAAGGCACTTCAGCCTTGTGATCATCAGCGCTTTTGTACTATGCTAGGTCTTGTGCCTACTTGGCCTCACTTGCTCACTTCTTGACCTTGCTTGTACTGTGATCTATATGTACCTCAGCTTGTGAACTGGCCTTGTGGCCTTGTGCTTGTGCTCAGAATGCGTGGTGACGTTGTGATCCACCCTGAGCTTGTTTTGCTTTGTTTCCTCTCTTGACTGGTCTTGTGACCGTTTGTTTTGTTGGCTATCCCCCACTTTGCCTATGGGGGTGTGTCAAATTATATGTTTAATATTATGTAGGCTGTAGTGGGTTTAGCCTTAGGGGGTACAGAAACTTGCTCGACACTTGTTTGTACCACCCTCCAAACCCTAATCCATCATACCTTCACACTATTCTGAGAGGTGAGTGCGTCAACGATGTTCGACGATCCTTTTTTTTATGTGATGGTGTAGTGGAGGTTGGACTCCAGGTAGTCCAACCAACAATTCTGTCGTGAATTGAGGTTCGGTTGGGCGAGAAGGTGCTGTAGTGATCGGTGATCTGTCTATACGGTCATGACGAATCCGGTGAGGTAGCAGCGAACGCGTGCACGATCGTCAGCATCTCGCGGTCGTGTATCGAATAGTTGCATTCGGGAGGGTGAAGTTTGCGGGACTCATACGCGATTGGCTGGAGGCCGTTCCCAAGATCCTGAAATAATACTGCTCCCACGGCGATGTCGCTTACGTCGGTGAACAGTTCGAACGGGCGGTGTGGGTCGGCAATGTGCAGTATGGGCGTCGAGCACTTTTTTTTTTCCTTGCGCAGGTGTGACTGTTTATACTAACAACGTGGAACATACCCGTTGTGCGCATCTTTCTCCCCCCATGTGTACTCAACCCCCTTCCTCAGCAGGTCCGTCAGCGGGGCAGTCAGCTTCGCCATGTTGGGAACGAACTGGCGCACATTGTTGACAAACCCCAAACTACTCCGCAGCTCAGTCAAGTTTGTCGGCGCATGCCATGCTAGAATTGTCGCGATCTTCGTCGGGTCTATTTCCACTTTGTCGGCTAAAATATAGTGCCCTAATAACTCTAGTATGTCCTTTAGGAACTCACACTTAGAGGCTTTGGCTAGTAGGCAGTCCTTACTCAGTATCTTGAAAACTGCTTCGACGCCACGTATATGCTGTTCTCTGTCCGGGCTGTAAATCAGGATGTTGTAAAAGTAAACGATGACGCACTTATCTAAAAGCGGGCGAAAGGCCTCGTTCATGGTCGTCTGAAAAGTGGCAGGGGCGTTGGTTAGCCCGAATGGCATGACGGTGTATTCGAAGGATCTGTAGTGGTTTCGGAAAGCGATTTTCGGGCAGACGGGCGGATTAACTCGGATCTGGTGCCAGCCTCCTTGAAGGTCAACTTTTGAGAAAACACGGGCTGCGAAGTAGGTCGATCAGTTCATCGGCTCGCGGGATGGGGTAACGGGACTTGATGGTAACTCGGTTCGGTGTGCGGTAATCTATGTACATGCGAAAACCTCCGTCTTTCTTCGATGTAAATAGTATCGCTGCAGCGAAGGGCGGCGACCTCGAGAAAATGAATTGTTTCTCGAGCAGGTAATCTAATTGTTTCTGTAACTCGTCCATCGGATTGGGTCAGTCAAAATTGTCGCTGTATAGTGGGCTATGCCCCCGGTCCCAGTTTTATCATGTGGTAGTGCGGTCGTTGAGGTGGCAGTCCTGTTGGCAAGTTGTCCCGGAAAATCCCACTGTATTGCTTCAGTATTGCTGCCTGGTCGCCCGGAACGTCGGCGAGCAGTTTCTTTAAATCACTTCCCTCATCTGCTGCATCGGCTTTCCGGATGTTAACCGCATATACGTCAGCTCCTACCGCTACGGTGCTGTCATCGTGATGGCGTTGATACGCACCGACGAAGAATCAGGCGAGCTCCAGCGAGGTAGAGCAATGTTGTTACCGTTCACTCGCATGGTGCAATCACCTACCGTCCAGTCGATTCGCGGATTCTGTCGTCGCAGCCAATCACGACCGAGTAAAATGTCGGTCCGGTCGAGGGTCGTTGCGAGCATTTTCTGGGTAAACGTCAAGCTCACCCCGCATCAGATCGGAACTCGGTCCACGCGTTCCCGTATCGCCAGTAACGTGCCGTCGACCAGTCTTGCATCAATCTCAGGCAAGCACTTCTTCCGTGGTAGTTTCCGTTTCCGTGCTGTGGCTGTGTTGATTAGGGTGTGGCTGTCTTGTCTCCTATGTTCACGAAGATTTTAACTAAATTTGTCTATATCTTCTCGCTAAGCAGTATGAGGCTGCCTACCATTGTACCCTCCTTATTCGGCCGGGTGTGGTCGATTGCGTGAACCGGCACAATCACTCGGTGAGCATCGGTTGGGTCGGGCGAGTAGCGCGAAATGTTAGTAGAGGGCCCGGCCCTCACGTTCGGCTTCGCTCTAAACGCAACATCACCGAGCTATTTTCGCCCAACCTCCCCGCCTAGCTAGCTTTTCCCATATTTAGGTCTCGTCACCTCCATTGAATCGTCATTCAATGGTTTAGTATTCTCATTATTTGCTGACTCTGCAAGTTAAAGCCGGCGCCTAGAATGGCAAGGGTTCAAAATTACTGACCTTGAAAAGTATTGTACGAAGGTTGACGAGAGGAAAATTCGCGAGAGGCTGGTGGCGAAAGCGGAATGCCCCAGCTTCATTCGCAACATTCAAAATTCAACTTCAGGAAACTTGAACAAGCAGCAACGACAAAACAAAACCCAACCACTCTCACGCAGCTCACAACTCAGATTTTCGCCCAAAGTCCAGAAGCGCACTCTAAAAGCGTGCGTGTAGATAGAAAGAACAGCAGTTTAGGAAACTAAGTGTCCAGAAAAAAATAGCTGGGTATAACATGAGAGAAAATTTACGCTGCGGCCGGAATCGAGAGGAATCAAAGGCCCGAGGGAGGGAATGTGGCGCGTATGCGAGTGTGAAGCACCGTGCTTCAATCTATCCCCGCCCGTCGCTCTAGCTTCCCCCACCCGTCGCCCTCGCTTCCCCCGTCCATCGCCCTCGCTTCCCCCTCCCGTCGCCCTCGCCTTCCCCCTCCCGTCGCCCCCCCTTCCCCCTCCCGTCGCCCTCGCTTCCCCCGCCCCCCTCCCGTCGCCCTCGCTTCCCCCTCCCGTCGCCCTCGCTTCCCCCTCCCGTCGCCCTCGCTTTCCCCTCCCGTCGCCCTCGCTTTCCCCCTCCCGTCGCCCCCGCTTTCCCCCTCTCATCCCCCTCCCATCCCGCTCCCATCCCCCTCCCATCCCCCTCCCATCCCGCTCCCATCCCCCTCTCATCCCCCTCCCATCCCCCTCCTATCCCGCTCCCATCCCCCTCCCAACCCCCTCCCATCCCCCTCCCATCCCGCTCCCATCCCCCTCCCATCCCCCTCCCATCCCCCTCCCATCCCTCTCCCATCCCCCTCCCATCCCCCTCCCATCCCCCTCCCATCGCCCTCGGGGGCTGTCGTTTCCCGCCCCACCACCTTCTCTAACACTCCTGTTGCCCGTCTTTACCGTCTCCTCCGACTCTCCCACCGTACGCTTCACCCATACCTACATCCTTCCATGGAATAAGTTAACTCTTCCTCCCTCCCTTCCTTCCTCCATACTAGCCTCCCAGCCTAACTAACTCCCTTTCACCTCCCCTCCCCCATTCATTCATTTCACCTTTCCATTCTTATGTCCAGGGTTCACTCTGTTTCCCCTGCTCATTCTCTTCCCCCTAATCACTCTGTTCTCCTGCCCATTCTCTCCCCCCCTACTCGCTCTGTTCCCCCTTGCTCACTCTCATCCTCCCTGCTCACTCTAATTCTTACTGTGCACTCTCTTTTTGCGCTGCTCAATCTGTTACCCCTTTCACTCGCCCCCCAGTTCCAGCCATGCAGTGTACAGGTCCCGGGCTTCCAGCTGCATGCAGTGTAGTAGACAAGAATGGGGAAAGAACATTACAATTCCTTGCAGTCTTCTTCGTGTCAATAATCGACTGTGAACTTTGTTGCACTTTTTTGTAGTGGTCATGTGCATGCCCGCTCCTCAGCTCCGAGTTTGTATTTATAACAAAGCACCCAACATCCAAACATGGCATGGCTAGTCATTATAGTACTATCAAACTGCTAGCCAACACATCGCCACACCACGAACAGATGCATAGCGGACCTGTACAAACACAACAAGAAATAAGATGTGAGATGGCTGAGCAGCAGGGAACAGTCTTCTGGACAGTGTGTAGGGAGGGGGGAGCAGTGTCAAGTCCATTATCCCTAAACGAGCTCGCCTAATCCATGTTATGCCCGTTATCATTCCGCAGGATCACACTCGCGAACAGTGAGTGTTGGTGCTGCACATGCATTCTGTGAGTCGCGAGTTGGGGGCAATGAATGAAAATCCCTGGAATGCGAAACGGGGGAGCGGACAGGGGCATAGAGGGAAGAGATGAGATGAGTTGGGCGGGAAGGTAGTAGAGGATTAGGGGAGTAAGGGACGAGAAGAGAGGGAGGGAAGGGCGCGAAGGAGCCGGGGTTTATCAAGAAATAACATGGGGCGCGTGAGGGGGGAAGTGACAAACACGAGGTGCGGAGGTGGGAGGGAGCAGCACAGGGGGAGTGGGGTAGTTGTGTGTACGGAAGTGGGAGCAGCACGGGTGAGAGTCGGAAGAAACAGCGCAGGCCGAAGGGAGATGGAAGGGAGGGCGGCAAGTAGGAAAAGATGGCAGAGGCGGAGAGGAGATCAGGGGGGGGAAAGGACGGGGAGAGATGGGCTGAGGGTGAAGACAGTAGACAGGCTGCACTGTGAGGGACGGAGGGGAAAACCCTATCAGGGCAAAGTGAGATGGAGGGAAGAGAGGCACAGCTGGGGAGAAGAAGGGCAGGTTAGGAAGGAGGAAGTGTGGCTAGAAGGGTGTGGAGTGGAAGAGCGGGAAGCATGAGTACGTGATGAGAGGAGAGAGGGACGGGTGTGAGTGAGCGAAGCGTGTGAGAGGGTGTGAGAGCTAAAGGCCTTGTGTTTGAGAAGGAGTGTGTATGAGGGGTGTCGGAGAGACGTTGGAAGTCTTCTCACACCTGCAGCAGGGGAGGAGATGAGTGCGGGGAAGTGGAGAGGGGCTGTTTTGGAAGTAGCCAGCGGTATACATGCACACTTACTTGCGCACCTGCAGGCTGTAGGGGGAAGAAGGGGATGGGGGGAGGGGAGAAAGGAGAGGGAGGGAAAGAGCGGGGATGGCGCAGAGGGGAACCGGCGGGAAGGCCAAGGTGGGAAGATCTCGCACAACGTGTGCACACCTGAGCAATCTATGTCGCATGGGTGGCACGGGAATACCCTAAGTGAGAGGGGTCGAAACTTTTGTATTGTACAACTGTGCGCAATCACCGTCGCCACACATTTCTTCACGCTGCGCAACCCTCACACTTTCATCACCAACCAAGCTCCCCTTTCCCTCCCCCCCCCTTCTCTCTATCCACATTCCTACTCCCCCTCCCCCCCCCTCTTCCCCCCCCCCCCCGCCCTTTTTCCCCCCTCCCCTCTCCCAGCCTTCTCCCAGCCCCCTGTCAGCCATCCCCCAGCCCTCTCTTTCCCCTCCCCCACATCTCCCTCCCCCCCGCCCATCGCCCGCACCTCTAGGAAGGCGTAGGATGTCTAGTAGTGGGGCACAAGCCAGCCGGATCTGCACGCACCGTTACGCGCGGCAGGCACGCGGAGGTTGGTGCTTCCTAGGTTGGCGCATGGCGGGATATGGAGGGGAAGGAGGGAGGAAGCAGGGAGGGGGGTGAGCGAAGCCCGCGAGTGACGAAGAAAGGCAATGGACGACCAAAGGGGGACAGCAGGAACGAGAGCGACAGCAGCAATTGCGGGACGGGAGTTCTTGAGCGACGATAGGGGATAGGGAGTGTGCGACTGGGGAGTGTTCGGAGCGGGCGTGTCAAACGTGAGTGTGTGAGCGACGATGCGGCGATAGCACCGTGTGAGCGGAGGGTTTGAGCGAGCGACGGGAGGGAGAGCGCGACGGGATCGAGTGAGCGATGCGAATGTGGGGCGGAAGGCGAGCGGCGGAGAGGGTCGAATGGAGGGAGGGAAGGGAGGTTACGAGGGAGTCTGAGCCGAGGGTTGTACTGGTCGAGCACGACCTACGATAGCGAAGGGAAGGAATTGCGAGGGCGACGGGAAGGCAAGGCGAGGGTGACGGGAAGGAATCGCGTGGGCGAACGGTAGGAAAAGCGAGGGCGACGTGAAGGGAATGGCGGCGAGCGACGGGTTGGGAGAACGTGGGCGACACTCAGAGCAAGCGTGGGCGACGGGCGCGGGAAGGGAGCGTAACCTAAAAGGCGACGGGAGGGGAGGCGACGGGAGGGGAGGCGAGCGCAAATCGCGGGGAGAGTTTTGGGCAAGAACTGGGAGGGCGTGGAGCCTAGAGAGCCACGTATACGGATGCAATTACATGTATTGCGAGTGACGGGGAGCGTGTGTGTGGAAGGTGTTCGCGTGGAGTCTGCTCGAATCCTAAACGCGTGCGAGCGAGCGATGTCTTTGGAACGCGGAGAATTAGCTGTCTTGTGGACGTTTGCGATAACATGTGCGAATAGGAGGTGCACGTCAGGATTACGAGTGACAGGAGTGAGGGGCGTGAGTAATGCTTCCATTGACCCTATACTAAGTAGAGTGACTGGTGAAAGCCACACATCATTCACGGGATAAAACTGATTCTGAGGGCTATGGAGCCCACTACCATCGAGTCTAGAAAGATATTCTCTTGCTTCAAGTTCCGGAAAGGGTGAACAGTAGTTCCAGTTTTGTGTTTTTCTGGCGATGGCTGTGACTGTTGTGGCTGTTGTAGTTTCATCCAATCAAATTCATGCGCTTCTAACACTCCTTTGGGGGCTGCGAGGGGACGGTGTTCCAAACCAGGTTACCTGGTTCATTGGCGATTTCTAGTTCAAGAATCTTGAACTTGAAGAGTATCCATTCTAGACTCGGGCTTTAAAACATAATATTTGTCAGCTTTTGTTCAGATAGAGAGCCGTGTAGAAGAGTTTCTCTTATCCTGTCGAAGCGCAAGCTTGCGTCAGTCAGTTCCCGATGTCAGCAGCGGTGGTCCGTTTCTTCCCTCCGTTTCCTCCCGTTCCCGCGTCGGGTTCCGTTTGTCAGCTCCCGCTGCTCCCTGAAAACTGGTCGCCCCCGAGAGTCATGTCAATCGGCGTTTCATGCTTATTCGTGTCCGTGCGATGGGCTAGCGATAGGCTAACCTACGGTTACGATCGCTTTCCTGATTTCGAGGCTTTCCTCCATCTCGGGAATGTTTCAGCTGGATTGCTGATGCATAGGCTTTGACGAGCAAGCTTGCTACGCTCACAACGCGGAAATTTAGACTCCCATCAGATTTGCTGTAAGTCAGTTTCCTAGCTACGGAACGCAAGCACTTGAATCGCTGCCTTATATGCAGGCTTACTATTCGCAAGTGTTGAGCTCTGTGGCTGTATCGCATGAGAGCATTTGCGACGGCAGTTATCACGTTTAGCAAAGTATTCCGTTGACGGCTTGAACGATTTAGGGTGATAGCATCTCACTTCGTTGAACTAGTGCATCTAATTACAAACAGTATTTCTTTCCTATACTGCAAATCTTAGATCGCAACGGCATGCTCGATTGCGACCTATGTCACACCCTCCAAGCTCGCGCGAGCAGAAAGAAAACCAGCGGAATTTAACGTCTCCGCGTGCCTTCCGTCGTTCGCTTTCCACAAATTTCGCCAACGATCATTCTTCGGACATTCTGAGGAGCAGCAGCAGCTTCAACAGTAGTTGCAGCTTGAGCAGCAGCAGCAGCAGCAGCAGCAGCGTAAACAGCTCCGCCGCTTCAAGCATGGACGCGGAGAAACTCATTCCCACGTCGCGCGTGCCTGACGACCGGCAAAAGCTGCTGGCCGGCTCAAGTTCTCTCGCGTCGCACGCATCGCACGCGATGGACGTGGACGACAGCGTGCGACTGCCGGAACCCGCGAGGCGAACGCCGTCGTCGGCCTACAAGAGCGGAAAGGAGGTACGTGGATGGTCAAGATCGAACGGCGGGAGTGAATGGAGGTACTACGTGCTGGATGATCACGATGGAATGGCGGGAATGAATGCGACGACTAGCAGAGTCAGACGGTTACGATGATGCACCAAATGTCCATGCATTTATCACCGATGGATGTCAAAGCACTGCTTTGACAATCGTTAGCACCGAAGTGCACTCGCGGGCTCCTCCTGCGCGCATCTCGCTCCGTCGCTTGTCCTGAGAGCGCAATCACATTGCGACGCGTGTACTTCTCTCCCCTCTCTCGCTGTAACCCTCCTCTCTCGCTGTAACCCTCCTCGCTCGCTGTAACCCTCCTCGCTCGCTGTAACCCTCCTCGCTCGCTGTAACCCTCCTCGCCCGCTGTAACCCTCCTCGCTCGCTGTAACCCTCCTCGCTCGCTGTAACCCTCCTCGCTCGCTGTAACCCTCCTCTCTCGCTGTAACCCTCCTCTCTCGCTGTAACCCTCCTCTCTCGCTGTAACCCTCCTCTCTCGCTGTCTCCCCTCTCTCTCGCTGTCTCGCAGGCATTCCTCGCGGTCCTACACAGTTGGGCAACCAAACGGTTCATGAGTGGATGGTAAGCTGCTCTCTTTGCTTCCTCTGTCAAGCGTGTTCTTTTCACTCCTCTTTCCGTCCAGCTCCATTCTGTTCCGCATGCCCTTTGCCCTCCAAGCACTGTGTTATTCGGTTCTGTACCACGTGCTTTCACGAACCCTCTCTCCACCCAGCACCGACCTAATCCATATCGTCATGACCTTCCACATGGACTGTTGACTATTACTGCTCTTTTCGTCCCACTCACCGCCATTCTGTAACCTATCGCCATCCCCATCACCCTTAACTTGACGTGTTGTCTTGTATTCCTTTCTCCACTCGTCTATTCCCCATCACTCTCTCTCTCCTAACCATGCACCATCCTCTTCCCCATAGCCGTCACATTCTACATGACGTGGTGGTTCTTCACCTTCGTCCATCCAACACACGACGCATTCTTTGCCCTCCCTATTCCAACACATGTCCCCTCCCCCTCCCTCTCCCTCTCCCGCCCTCCCCTTCCCAGCGCCATCCTCTTCCCCATCGCCATCACCTTCTACATGACGTGGTGGTTCTTCACCTTCGCCCATCTCCCGCTACCATCTGACGCAATATTTGCCCTCCCTGTTCCAACGGATTCCCCCTCCCCCTCCCTCTCCCTCTCCCTCTCACTCCTTCGCAGCGCCATCCTCTTCCCCATCGCCATCACCTTCTACATGACGTGGTGGTTCTTCATCTTCGTCCATCCAACACACGACGCATTCTTTGCCCTCCCTATTCCAACACATGCCCTCTCCCTCTCCCTCTCCCGCCCTCCCATTCCCAGCGCCATCCTCTTCCCCATCGCCATCACCTTCTACATGACGTGGTGGTTCTTCACCTTCGTGGACGGCTTCTTCTCGCCCATCTACCGCCACGTCTACGGCATCGACATTCTGGGTGAGTGGTTCTGAGTATGATGTGGGCCGGCACTGTTTGGCTTCTTCTCGCCCATCTACCGCCATGTCTATGGCATCGACATTCTGGGTGAGTGGTTCTGAGTATGATGTGGGCCGGCACTGTTTGGCTTCTTCCGCCCATCTCGCCCATCTCTCCCATCTACCGCCATGTCTATGGCATCGACATTCTTGGTGTGTGTTGACAGTCTGGATCGACACTATGGCATCGACACTCTTGGTGCGTTCTCTCCAGTGTTACATAGGTGTCATCCGTCTGAGGCTTGCTGTACTTCACGCGTGAGGTTAATCATGATCATTTCGTTTGTACTGCAATCCCCTCCCCAACCCAACCCAACCCAACCCACCCTGCACTCCTCAGCCCACCTCGCACCTCCCAAATGCACCCCGCACCCCCACAATCCATTTGTGACCCCCATTCATTTGCCCAACCACCCCCCCCCCACCCTCCCCACCCTTCCCCCCTTCACTCTTTCCCCGGTCCTCCTTTTCAAATCCCACCCCATCCCCTGCACGTGTCTCGCCATCACCTGCCTCACAGGTCAAGGATTCATCACCACCATCTCCTTCAGCTTCTACGTGGCCGTGTTTGTGTCTCCGCGAGTGCCCATTCCTGTCGTCCATCACCTGCCTCACAGGCCTGGGCTTCATAACCACAATCTTCTTACCTGTCTTCGTGGGCGTGTTTGCCTCCCTCCCTTTCCATTCTGACCCAGCTTCATCACATCCTTCCCCTCCCCTCCTCCCGCCACCCTCATTCACAGGCCTGGGCTTCATTACCACCATCTGCTCAACCGTCTTTGTGGGCGTGTTTGTGCCCCTCCCGTTCCATTCGCACCCGATTTCAACCCACCATCCACCCGATACCCCTCTCCATCACCTACCCGACAGGCCTCGGGTCGGGTTCATAACTACCATCTCGTTCATCTTCGTGGGTGCGTTTCTGTCATCATCGTTGGAGTAGTGTGATTTCGGTGTGTGTCTTGTGACGCAAATTCCCATCCCTCTTTCCTTCACAGGCCTCAGGTTCATCTTCTTCGTGGGCGTGTTCGTGTCATCCTGGGTGGGGTCGTCGATGCTGTGTCTTGTGCCCATGCTCCCTCTCCTTTACTTGCCTGGCAGGCCTGGGCTTCATAACGACCATCTCGTTCATCTTCTTCGTGGGCGTGTTCGTGTCCTCCTGGGTGGGGTCGTCAATGCTGTGGGTGCTGTGTCTCACGAAGGAAATCCCCACTCCCCTTTTTCCATCACTTCTCCCACAGGTCTCGGGTTCATCACGACCATCTCGTTCATCTTTTTCGTGGGTCTGTTCGTGTCATCCTGGGTGGGGTCGTCGGTGCTGTCTGTGCTGTGTCGCATGAAACCAATGCCCTTCCCTCTTCCGTCACCTGCCCACAGGCCTGGGCTTCATCACGACCATCTCCTTCATCTTCTTCGTGGGCGTGTTCGTGTCATCCTGGGTGGGGTCGTCGGTGCTGTGAGTGCTGTGTCTCACGAAGGAAATCCCCACTCCCCTTTTTCCATCACTCCCCTCACAGGCCTCGGCTTCATAACGACCATCTCGTTCATCTTCTTCGTGGGCGTGTTCGTGTCCTCATGGGTGGGGTCGTCGGTGCTGTTGTGCTGTGTCGCATGAAAGAAATCCCCACTCCCCCTTTTTCCATCACTCCCCTCACAGGCCTCGGCTTCATAACGACCATCTCGTTCATCTTCTTCGTGGGTGTGTTCGTGTCGTCGTGGGTGGGCTCGTCGGTGCTGTCTGTGCTGTGTCGCATGAAACCAATACCCTTCCCCTTCTTCCGTCACCCACCTCACAGGCCTTGGCTTCATAACGACCATCTCGTTCATCTTCTTCGTGGGGGTGTTCGTGTCCTCATGGGTGGGGTCGTCGGTGCTGTGGATAGGCGAGTGGATCATCAAGCGCATGCCGCTCATGAAGCACATCTACTCCGCCTCCAAGCAGATCAGCAACGCCATCTCGCCAGGTGGGTGGGTGGGTGGGTGGGTGTGTGTCTCATGCATGGCCCATCAATGCCTCTCATGAAGCACATCTACTCCGCCTCCAAGCAGATCAGCAACGCCATCTTGCCGGGTGGGTGGGTGGGTGGGTGGGAATGCGTAGTGAGTTGAGTGGCTGTGTGTGTCGTGCGTGGCCCATCAATGCCGCTCATAAAGCAACCCTCAAATGCCACCGCCTTGCCTTGAGCACCAGGTCCCTCCAGTCTCCTCGTGTACCCGAGCCATTCTTCACTCCTCCACGCTCCTGTGGTCCCCTGTGTGCTGCTCTGCCTGCCACTGCAGACCAGAACGTGAATGCGTTCAAGGAGGTGGCCATCCTGCGCCACACGTCCCTCCTCTCTCGTCCACACATATGAACCTCTCTGCACCCCTCACATCTCATCTCATTTCCGCCCCTGCAGATCAGAACGTGAATGCGTTCAAGGAAGTTGCCATCCTGCGCCGTCCGTGTCTCTCCTCTCTCATCCACACATATGCACCTCTCTGCACCCCCCACATCTCATCTCATCTCCGCCCCTGCAGATCAGAACGTGAACGCGTTCAAGGAGGTGGCCATCCTGCGCCATCCGCGCATAGGCGAGTATGCCTTCGGCTTCATCACCTCCAACGTCACCCTCCAGGTGCCCACACTCACACTCACCCTCCTGGTTCCCATGCCCCCACCTCTCAGCACCTCTTAGGTAACAATAATGTAGTTCTGAGGCGTCTGAAAGCGCATAGGCGAGTATGCCTTCGGCTTCATCACCTCCAACGTCTCTCTCCAGGTGCCCACTATCTAATCCGTCCTTTTATTGATTATGAAGGGAGCACAGCACTATAGTAGATTGACAGAGAGGGAAAATGGGCACACACTTTCACTACCTCTCACCCCTCAGGTGCCCACACTTTTTCTCACTCACCCCTCAGGTGCCCACTCTTTCTCACTCACCCCTCAGGTGCCCACACTCCTCACTCAACCGTCAGGTGCCCACACCCTTTCTCACTCAACCCTCAGGTGCCCACACTCTTTCTCACTCAACCCTCAGGTGCCCGCACTCTTTTTCATGCGGTTACTACTCATAAATACGAGGCTTCTCGTGCCACTCAGTGCAAAAGAGCCTTTTTCCGCGTCCATCCTTCGCTTGGCTTTTCTTGCTCTTCTTTTGACTCAATGCGCTCCCGAGTTCCCCTACCTCTCAACAGCTGGAGTCGGGAGTGCAGGAGGAGCTGGTGAGTGTGTATGTGCCGACCAACCACGTGTACATCGGAGACACCTTCCTCGTGCCCGAGTCTGACATCATCCGCCCCAACCTCTCCGTGCGAGAAGGCCTCGGTAAGCCTTCTCATACCATGGCTTGCTACAGCTCGGCTTTCTTTGTTTTACTTCCGTTGCTGTTTTTGTTCTTGTTTGGTTCGGTTTGGTCTTCTTTCTTTTTGCGCATGATACTATCCATTTACAAGTTTGCAGCAGCTCTATGAAGCGGCTTCCACTGTTAGCGCAGGTACCACTGTGTCAGCAGTTACTTGTTTTTATATTTTTTATTCTGCTGTGCTGTGGTGCGCTGTGCAGAAATAGTGGTCTCGGGAGGAATGTCGATGCCAAAGGTCATCCAGCCTGCATGTAGATCACCAGCCATGAAGGGTATGATTGGATTCAGTTAAATCTTCAAACAAACTCTAGTCCATGCAAAACCCCTAACCCAGCCAGTTCTAGATGTATTTCATGGTTAGAGAGAGCCCCTTTTAATATTTCCCCTCTAGTTTTAGTATACATGTATTCCCCAGATATGTATTCCATTGTTTAATACTAGGCTTAGTCAATCAACGGCGTTTCGTGGGATGCTGAATACTTGGTGTTGTGTGACAGAAAATTACTGTAACTAATGGGGATCCTGTTTGCAGGATTTTTGGATTTGTATCAATCTGAAATACCATGAGTTCGTGTATTCCGCGTTATTTGCGTAAGACAGCCGTGTAGCAGCGTGATCTGAACGCACTGGGATCGCGAGTCCGCGCCCATTTTATTGCGGAAGAAACACACAGCAGCCGCGTTTCGTCAGGGCAGCTCCATCCAGTCCCCCCATCCACCATTGGCAGCATCTAGATTCCGAATCAACGGTTGCTATGACTTTGTCGAGTCCGTTCCTTGTCGCCATTGCAATATTTAGTAGTTTATTTGAAATCGTGGTCTCATTGCAATTTTCGTCAGACCGTGTTCAAATTAGGTCGACGTCGGGACGTACTATATAGAGAATGTGACGTCGGATGCTGAAAGCGCGACTCCGATGTGATCTCTGCTGGCGAAGCATTACGATTTACTACTACGCCTACGATTACAGTACAATCGTTTGATGTCAAACCGATGCTTCTACTACTAGCAGTAACACTTGACATGTGATTCAGGTCAAACATAGGAGAGGTTCACTTTAAATGAGTTTAGGGTGCGTTTAGCACAGCGATGCGATTGCGCGTCGGATCATCACGAGTACGCATGGGTACGCTGGAGCTCGACCGGCGGAAACGGTGCCACTGCGCGGCACTCATTTTGGCATTAGCTCTCGTCGCGACTGTCCCCAGCGGCCAGGCACGCAGCGGCGAGGGTCTGAGCAGCGACGACGCAGGGATAAGCAGCGCAGGGAGCGAGGGAGCGATGACCGGAGGAGCAGGCAGCGAAAGGGTGGAAAGGGTACTCGAAAGCAAGGGGGGCGGTGGCGGGAGTAACATGGGACGCGGGTTTGAGCTGCCGGATCCGCCGTCCAGATTCGATGTATCTGCAGCGTGGCGCCACACGCTGTACCGCACGGCTGACTCGTGCTGGAGCCAGCAGGAGCGACACCTGTACCACACGGTATGGTGAGAGAGGTGTCTGTAGTAGCCCACCGGTATGTCGTGAGAAGGTAACTGTAACACACGGTATGGCGTGAGAGGGTAACTGTAACACACGGTATGGCGTGAGAAGGTATATGTAGCACACGGTATGGTGTGAGAAGGTATATGTAGCACAAGGTATGGTGTGAGAGGGTATCTGTAGCACACGGTATGGTGTAGCACAAGGTATGGCGTGAGAGGGTATCCCTACCACACGGTATGGCGCCTGACAGGTATCTGTAGCACGCAATATGAAGCCACAAGTTGCAATGCTTCTGCAATTCTGTATGCTGTGGTGTCACCTGCTCTCACGCCCGTCTCCTGCTCTCACGCCCGTCTCCTGCTCTCACGCCCGTCTCCTGCTCTCACCTGTGCGGGCAGGCCAACACCGCCCCGCCCTCCAACGCATTCTTGAGCGCAGTGGGCGCCTTCGAGGCAATGCAGAGGGAGTGCGTGGCGCATGGCACAGAGCAGTGGGCGTGGGTGGGCAACAAAGGAAAATGGTAGGCTCGGGATGGGAAAGGTCGGGTCAGGGATATTTGTAGGGCGTGACGTGACGATTATTGCACCCTCCATTCCACACTCCCAACTGTAAGAGAGCTGTGTTATGGCAAGCACGGTGTTCACTGCACTTGTTTTCTGCACATGCCTTGTCTTGTTTGTTGTGTGCTAGGAGCAATCACCTGCCACGTCATGGGCCTGACAGGGAGCCATGCCGCTACATTGTAATAGACGACATGAAACGAGGTGAGGAGATGAAACGAGGCGAGGAGATGATACGATGCGAGGAGATGAAACGAGGCGGGGAGATGAAACGAGGTGAGGAGATGAAACGAGGCGGGGAGATGAAACGAGGTGAGGAGATGAAATGAGGCGAGGAGATGAAACGAGGAGAGGAGCTGAAACGAGGTGAGGTCTTTAAACGAGGAGATGGAACGAGGTGAGGTTAGTACAAACCTTCCTTGTGTCAAGGCATGCAATGCCACGGACAAGCTGCCCCGCCACACTCAGTCGCTGAATGGTGAAGCAGGATTTTTTATTCTCCTCAGAATTTGCTGAATGGTGCAATGAACAGGCATGGGGAATGTGCCATGTGTGAGTTACACGGCCAGTGTGCACTCTCGCCTTTTGAGGCGCCTCAATAACGCCCTTGAAAGCAAGCCCCTCACACCAGTGGGAGCTTCAGCAAGGCATTCCGTTCTCACTTCATGTACAGTCTACAGTATCACCCTCACTCCCATTTGGCAGGCGTGGGAAACAAGGTCACGGCATACGTCACGGCGTTCATCTTGGGTCTTCTCACCCATCGAGCCATCATCACACCGCCGACTGCCTTCCTCACTCGCCGCTTCTGCAACCCCTTCGCCCACGCCAACACCTCTTGGACTGTTGACTCACATGCTTATGAGTACGTCCCTCCATACCACCCTCACAGAGGTACAGAAATCTCACCCTCACCCCTCAAATCGCTCCCTCCCATAACTGTCACTCAATAACCGTTGGATTGCTCCACTCAACTCTCTGCCTTGCTTGCACATTCTCGCTCGCTCCACTCGAACGCTACTTTCTTCTCACTGCGCCTCCCATTGCATGGCAGCTTGATTTTGGCCACTGTGTTCCAGAAGCCACGGCTGCTGCTCACCAGTATGGCGTTGCAGCTGAAGGCGACGCAAGGAGGGGCGCGCACGGACCTGCCATGGCAGGTGGTCAACAAAGGCGCCGTGTGGATGGACCTGTATCGCAAGTGAGTCGTGGGTTTTGACACGGTGGAGCGTGCTGCTTTCCTGTGCACCACTGTGGAGCGTGGTGGGGCAGCATGGTGGGATGGAATGGAAGAGAGCACTGCAACACTGCTAGGTGCTTGCTGGCAAGTCAAGGCGCGCAGTGAAGAGTGTGGTGTGGCGGCTCGCAGCGACCTGTGCACCGCTGCCGCTGCATTGCTAGCTGCGACTCACTGGAAGGCTGCTGTGCCACTGCCGTGCACCCAGCTGTTGAATAACCTCACCCTTTTTCGCCATGCTCACCCTGCCTTTCGAACCGCCAGGACGTGGAACATGGTCTGCTCTGCAGCGACCTGTGGAGCTTTGCCGCGCCCTTCTGGGAGGGCCTTGGCGTTCGCTCTCCCCTGTGTACCCATTGTTAACACCCCTTTCCCCCGCGCTGCCCCTCATCAGGACGTGGAACATGTTGTGCCCCGACCGCTGGAGCACTGCTGCTGTCATGCAGGCTGCTCGGCCCCGGGAAGCTGCTGTGCACGCTGTTTGCATATCCAATAGATGAATTACCTTGTCTCCCTCTGTTCTCCACTCCAACCGCCAGGACGTGGAACATGTTCTGCAGCGACCTGTGGAGCACCAGTGCCACAACTGCTATGCACTCCACAGCTGTTGCATACCCTTTCGTTTAACCACCTCATCCTCCCCACACTTACTGCCCAACCGCCAGGACGTGGAACATGTTCTGCAGCGACCTGTGGAGCACTGCTGCTGTGGCGCCCTTCTGGCTGGCGGGCATCGATTCTTACGGCATCCCCAGCCTGCACTACATTCCAGAGTTCGCTGTGAGCACGGAATGTACTGCTGCTCTCGTGCAGCCTCTTGTCTTCTGTGGGTTTCCGCCAGGTGGTGCCAATGCAAAGCCAACAAGACTGAAGCGTCTCACCTGTGGTAGTGGTTTGGTAACGTGGGTAGGCCAATGTCTCATGCGACCTGTCAATTGATTCCCAGAATTATTGTTTTCAACCATGCAGCACCCATGCGGCTCCCTTCCTCATGCTCTGCTGCACCTCTTAACCATCCATCATCCCATCCATCAACAACCTATCAATTCCCCATAACTCCCTGGTCATAGGGCCGACTACGCTAGTTGACCACGCTTCCTCGTGCACCCATAACGCGTATACCCGTGCAACCATCCCGATTCAACACCCACCCATCACAGGCCCATCCAACCATCTACGTGAATTGTTCGTTCCCAACGGTCATGTGTTCACCCATACACCTCACCCCTCAGGCACACATAACTCGTGTGTCCATGCAACCACCTCCCTCCACCACTCCCCATCCCAGGACCGACTGCGTGAGTTGTTCCCCGATGGCCGTGTGTTCACCCATGCGGCGCGCCTGCTGATGCACCCCGACAACGAGCTGTGGGCACAGATCGCTACAACCTTGCCTTCCACCACTCCCTAATCAAAACAACCCCACCCGGCCCTCATCCCAGGACCGTCTACATGAGTTGTTTCCCGATGGCCGTGCCTTCACCCATGCGGCTCGCCTGCTGATGCACCCCGACAACGAGCTGTGGGCACAGATCGCTACAACCTTGCCTTCCACCACTCCCTAATCAAAACAACCCCACCCGGCCCTCATCCCAGGACCGTCTACATGAGTTGTTTCCCGATGGCCGTGCCTTCACCCATGCGGCTCGCCTGCTGATGCACCCCGACAACGAGCTGTGGGCGCAGATCACCACTGCCTTCCATGCCAACCTGGCGCACTTCTCACACCGCCTCGGCCTGCAGGTGAGGAAGAGGGAGGGGGGGAGGGAAGGGAGGAGGGGAAGGGCGGGTGTAGGGCTAAGTTGCGTTCAGGTGGGATGGGGCGTGGGGCTGCTTTGCTACACGTGATGTTTGACTCAGGTCAACAAGTGCCGCTCACTTGATGCATCCAGGCAACGAGCTGTGGGCGCAGATCACCACCGCCTTTCATGCCAACCTTGCGCACTTCTCCCACCGCCTCGGCATGCAGGTGAGGGTGGAACGCAATGTGTACGGCTTATTTGCTTTCACGTGAGGTGGGGTGTGAGGCAGCTGGTACTGTTCCCCTCCTCTAAATGACTCACACTTGGACACTGCTTCACCTGCCATGCCAGCCTGACCCACTTCTCCCACCGCTCAGCCTGCAGGTGAAGAGGTGAGGAGGGGGGCTAGGGGGTTGTAATGCTGACTTGAGTTGATGTGGGGCGTGAGGCTTCTTGGCGCAAGCCTCCTCGTCCAGATGACATGACAGGCGGGTACTGCTTCACCTTCCATGCCAACCTTGCCCGTTTCTCAGACTGCCTCGTGGAAAGAGGTGGCAGCGAACGGTTATTGCTTGCACCTGACTCTGACCCGCCCGCCTGGTGGTGACGCGCGCCTGGTGGTGACGCGCGCCTGCCCCTCTTGAACAAGAACTCTTGCAACTTCTTCCATTTCACCTATCTTGTGACTCTCTCCCGGTGTCTGCTTCAATCCAAACGTATGTGCCTCACCTCACCCTCCACGTGCCTGATGGCAGAGCAAGAAGCCCTGCTACCCCTTCCATCCATGCCAACCTTGCGGTTCTGTCTCTGTCGGTCTCTCTTACCCCCCTTGTGCCAGATCTGCTCACCTGATGGCATCCTTCTGAAGAGCCTCTGCTGCGCCTTCCATTTCACCTGCCTTGCGTTTCCGCCTGTACCTGTTGTCACCCACGGTCACGCCCCTTGAGCCAGATCCGTTCACCTGACGGCATTCACCTGCCCCTCTCTGCGCGCATCCTCCAGTGCGGGGCTGCTGTGTCGCACTACCTGCCTTACACCCAGCCGTACTCACAGGTGAGCGTGACAGCTACTATGGCCCGTATGGTGCCACTTCTCACCATGCATGCAACGTGGTGGTGCTGAGGCTGCTACCTTTGCATCCTCCAGTGCGAGGCTGCTGTGTTGCACACTACCTGCCTTACACTCAGCCGTACTCACAGGGGAGAGAGTGCTGAAGCTGGGAGTGCTATAGCCTTCACTGTGATGCTGTTGCCCTCTCTCTCTGCACGCATCCTTTAGTCTTGGGCTGCTACCTCTCACTAAATAACTCACACACAGCGTGCAGAGAGCGAGGGCAGCAGCATCACAGCGGAATCTTAGGCTGCTGCCTCTTACTAAGTACCTCACACACGGCCATACGCACACGTGATGATGTTGAGGGTCGTAACCACCATACAAACTTCGATTTGGAATAACAAGCACCTCCTTCCGCTCATTCAGTAGTCGTCCATTCGCACCCTTCTGGAACCAGACACCATAGCTAACCTCCCTTTCGCCCGCTCGTTTTCACTCACAAGCTCGTTTCTTGCATGTGGCCTCTACTCTGGTGTGCGTTCGAGCACCATGAAGCACGTGCTAGAATCCCCGGCAACGAGCCTGCTGCGCGTTCTTCTTGCAAACTCAGCTCTTGCATGCCATCCTCCCCTTCCTTCTTGTCTCCCGCTGTTATCATCCAGGCTCTTCTCGAGTCCAGCAGTAAGGCGCCGTCACACGTGCCGCACACAACGATGGGCGTGTTCGTGTCGTCCCTAACAATGAAACACATGCTGGAGCTGCAGGCACACTACACGCACCACATGCCCATCGGCAACACCCTCGTTGCCTTCTGGTCGTGAGTCGCAATCTTCCCTGCCCTCCTAGCTGGTCCTTGAGTATAGCTGATCTGTAGAATAAGAAACAAACCATGTGTGAGGCGCACTACACACACCACATGCCCATCGGCAACACACTCATTGCCTTCTGGTCGTGAGTGCACATTCCCCATCCCATCTATTTTGGGCCGTGCATTCATCTAGGCTCTAGGTACTGTCAGCATGACAACCTGGATTATTCTTCCCAACCACCCCACCCACACCACTCACCCACCCACCTCACCCCAAGAAGTCAACCTTATAGCCTTGGGCGGATTGGGGGAATTGGGAAGATTGGGGGAACTGGGGGGATTGGGTTCGTCGTCGTTCACAAATATAGCAGTATAATTTCAAAGCCGTTCTCCTCTACCCACACGGGTCCATCCCATGGCATGGCAGGCTGACGAGTGAGGAGGTGGAGAACCGGAAGGAGCAGCACCTTGTTGCCACTGTCATTGAAATCTGGCTCCTCAGCTTCTGGTGAGACGGGCCTCTGACTGTCTTGTCTTTTTTTGTTTTGGCTTGACTTTTCGGTCGACTCAAATGTCAATTCATTGCCACTGTCATTGAAATCTGCCTGCTCAGCTTCTGGTGAGACGTGCCCTTGAATAACACTGTGCTCTGTTTGTCAGTAATAGGAGTCTTGATGCTCATAACGCACCTCTCTCCTCATCACTCCCCCATCCCCCCCTGCCCCCACCTCAGCTGCCGCCTCCCCATCACGCACCTGTCCCCATCACTCCCCTAACTCCCCGTGGCCCCACTCTTCCCCTGCCCCCACTGCCCCTGCTGCCCCCGCCTCAGCGGCTGCCTGCTCATAACCCTCCTGCCATCAGTCGGCCGCACAGCAGCAGGGCTGACCGGCATGGAAGCCTTCTCCATGGCCATCACAGTCGTGAACTGCGCCAAGTGCACTGGCCTTGAGTCGACTCACCACCTCTCCTCCTCACTCCCATAAACCCCCGCAACTGCTCCCTCCCAGCGACCGCCTGCTCATAACGCACCTCTCCTCGTTCGGCCGCATGGCAGCGGGGCTGGCAGGAATAAAAGCCTTCTCCATGGCCATTACAGTGGTCAACATGCGCTAAGTGGGCAGGCCTTTGAGTCGACTCAACATCTGTCCTCGTCACTCCCCTACCCCAACCCCCCCCCCTTCCTCCTCACACTCTCCCCCCCCCCCCCCCCCCTTCTTCCCCCCACTGCTCCCTCTGCTCCCTCACAGCGACCGCCTGCTCATCACCCACCTCTCGTCATTCGGCCGCGTGGCAGCAGGGCTGGCGGGCATAGAGGCCTACTCCATGGCCATCACAGTGGTCAACATGCGCCATGTGGACTGGCGCACCTCGCCTGGGCCTGTGTGCGAGCTCGTGCCGTGTGAACCGTGCGACACCGGCGGCGGCAACGTGAAATGGGTGAGTGGATCAATGGGTGGGTGCTGCGCCTTTCATTCTCATGGGTGTGTGCTGGCATGGGTGTGTGTTGCCATGGGTGTGTGTTGCCATGGGTGTGTGTTGTGATGGGTGTGTGTTACCATGGGTGTGTGTTACCATGGGTGTTTGTTACCATGGGTGTGTGTTGCCATGGGTGTGTGTTACCATGGGTGTGTGTTACCATGGGTGTGTGTTACCATGGGTGTGTGTTACCATGGGTGTGTGTTACCATGGGTGTGTGTTACCATGGGTGTGTGTTACCATGGGTGTGTGTTACCATGGGTGTGTGTTACCATGGGTGTGTGTTACCATGGGTGTGTGTTACCATGGGTGTGTGTTGCCTTGGGAGGGTCCTGCCATGCGTTTCCTCACTTCCAATCCCTTCCCCCACACACACCTCCCATCCGCCCCCCTCTTCCCCCTTCTCCCTGCCACCAGTCGGGGTGCGGCTGGGACTTCAATCTCAGCAGGCTGGCACACGGGTGGGAGCGGCCGGCGGGGTTTGGCGTCTGTGCCGGCTTCCAGTTCGGCCTGCAGGACCTCACCCCCTTGGCCTCCCAACCACCACAATAACTGCCTTGCCAGGAGGCACACGCTACGCTGTACAGCACTCCCCGCACGTAGATGCCTCAAGCCATCCGAGATTGGCTTGTGTGCCGGCTTCCAGTTCGGCCGGCAGGACGCCGCCCTCTTGACCTCCCAACCTCCAGAAAGATCTATCTGCCTGATGGTGCAAGCTGCATTGTACAGTATACCGCGCACCACGCACGCGCGTAAGTGCCTCGAGCCACCCTGGTTTGGCTTCTGCAGCTGCGTCTAGTCTGCCCTCCAAGCCATCATCCTGTTGCCTCACAGACGCCTTAGCGCTGGTGTGTGCTGGCTTCAGTGGTGTGACACCATAAGCAGTAGCACTCAACGCACGGGCTACTGATCATGCTCCCATGAATGCCTCGTGCCCTTCAATTTGGCCTGCATGACCACAGCCCCTTTCCCTCCTAACCACCGCAACGGTGGATTCATTGCTCCTGGTGGCAGCACAGTCATGCTGGTGCAAGCTACAAGCATGAATACACCCCTACAAGCATACACCCTTACAAGCATACACCCCTACAAGCATGGATACGGGTTAGGCAGCACAGGAGTAGCTTGTGTGCTGGCTTCTAGCTTCGGCCAGCAGGCCAGCAGCCCGTTTGCCTCCCAGGCACCATAGTGGTCTATGATGATTTCGTCCTGCGATCTCAAGCCACAGCACGCATCCAAACGCCTGCAACGAGGCGTGTGGCGATTCTGACTGACCGCGCCAAATCTGGTTTAGGGTTTGGCTTAGCTTCTGTTGCCATGGATAGCTTCGATGGCAGGTAAACCAGAGATGTTCAGCAAGTGCCACTCTGCTATTGGTGAATATTTGTTGAAGTCCCAAGCCGTCTTTGAGTGTTTGGAACTGTTTAATCTATTACTACTAACACATACTGTATGTATGATCAATTTAGGTAACCAAAGTGGAGACTGCACTGCACCGCACTTTTGCCCAGGGATTCTGCCTCTTGTGCTTCCTCGCCATGCTGTCGTGCCTGCAGCCAGCTGGTTCTGCACTGGCTACAAGATTCGAAACATGTACCTCCGTATCATTCACATTTGTACCTAAACCTATGAACACCACAACGGGTTCAAGCGTGAAGCCGAGATGGCTACAGGTGCATTACCTAAACCACTACAACCATGTATCCAACAATATACAAATGCATCATAAACCCTGCTTTGGAATCACCTGCATGTTTGGGCAGAGACAAAAGACTCTAGAAGACTTCACTTGGCTCAATGTTCTCAGTGTCCTCTTGCCTTGACCTGCATCAGCCCACCACATGACATGTGCACAGCCACACATTCATGCATGTCAGCACACGGCCAGCCATACAGGCATGCACAGAAAGGGAGCGCAAGCAGAGATTTTGCAAGACCTAAACAGCTTTTGTCAACCTCGCAATCCGCCGTCTGAGAGCACGCACGGACAAGAGCATGGGTTTACCCCCAAGGGTGCTGGGAGCAGCTCGGCTGAAACCAGCAGAAGAGAATTGGGTGGGGACGGGTTGGACCAAACATGCATGCTCAAGCATACCCACTCAAGCCTACCCAAGCCCACACACTCAGCTCACCTCATCGACCCTCCTGCGCTCTTCTCCCGTGCCACACTGGCAGCAGCACCCCTGGACCTGCCCCCATTGGCAGCACCGGGAGCAGCTCTGCTTAGCCCGGCAGCAGCGGAGGAGGAGGAGGGGAGGGACGGCACGGTGCGCGTGACAGTTGACACGCCGTCGATGAACTTGGTGCGGAAAATGACATTTGCGTTGTTGAACATGCCCTCCTTGAGCGACACCACTATGAACTGGAGGAAGGGGAGGGGAGAAATGCGTGTGGAGGGAGGTGGTGGGGCCAGAGGGACGGTGTGGAGGCATAGTGGAATATGTGATTCCATGGATGTGATTCTATGACCATATGGGGCTGAAGTGTATATTGAGAGCCAGAGACGCGACGTGCAAAAGAAGACATGTGGCCATGCGCGATGCATGTACCTGGGAGTGCGGGAAGTGCTGTTTGATCATGTGGCCGATGTTCTGCGTGTGGTTGAGATCCAGTGCTGCATCCACCTGCCCAGGGAAGACACAGAGCAACATGCGGTGATGACAGCCAGTCGAGCGAGTTCAGGAAGTCACAAGCACGCAGCATCCACAATTCCAACCACCTCATATCACCGCACCCCATGTTTTGCAGATGGCTCACTCTCTCATCGCATCCCAAGTTGTGGCGAGGCCTCACTCGCTCACCTCGTCCAGGATGTAGAGTGGCGCGGGTTTGAAGAGCAGCAGGGCGAGGATGAGGGAGAGGGCGAGCAGGGAGCGCTGGCCGCCGGAGAGCTCGGAGAGCGAGTGCTTCCACACGCCGCCGAACGCCACCCGCACCTCCAACCCCGCCAGGAAGTCCTGCCCCTCGGGGGGGTCCAGCTTGGCCGTGGTGCCGGGGAGGAGTGTGGAGAATATCGACCCGAAATCCCTGCAGAGGGGGTTGTGAAGAGGTTGGTGGTCAGAACGGAGATGAGGAAAGTAGTGTGGAGAATGGGCTGAAGTCCCTGGGGGGGAAGATGGGGGGAGAGAGGACGGGCGAGGTGGAAAGGATCAATCAGTGCAGGGGCTGCAGTGCAGTGGAGGGTAGACATGGACTCCTGGCCCAGTGGTTGATCGATCCAGCCAAGTCGCGGTGGGGTCTGGAAGGAGTCTGAGGAATGTGGATACCATCCCAGGTCCCTGTGGGGAAACATGAGAAGTGGTGGGAAGAGTCAGGTGTGGTTGGCAGGGACATGAGATGACGGTGGCATGAGAGGGTGGTGGATGGTGGATGGCAGGTGGTGGTGGATGGTGGATGGTGGATGGTGGATGGTGGATGGTGGATGGTGGATGGTGGATGGTGGATGGTGGATGGTGGATGGTGGATGGTGGATGGTGAACTGGCTGTCAGGTTAACTTACTTGGTGACTTTCTCCCACGTGACTTTCAGCTGCTGCTTCTTCTTCTCGTCCAGCTGCTCTATCGCCTCCTCTATCTTCGCCTTGTCCCTCTGCATGCACACACATGCACACACGGAGGGTGCAGAGATACAGGAGCACACAGAGAGAACGATACTGAATCAACACTCTACAATAATCAATATCGACTAGTACAAGAAACGTAAATAAATGAACATGAGAGTTACGCCATTAGCGGGAAACGGTGGAGCGCGTGGCCGGGTAGCAGTGAGTAGGTTCTCAGGAAAGCAGACAGAGGCAGCTTGCTTAAACAGTCTCATTCTTCGTCCGCCTGCAGGTCCTTGTGCCCTGCCTTTCCCTCACTTCGGAGAGCCTCAAAACCACAAGCAACACAGCTCCCAGCAGCAGAAGAAGCAGTGACAGGGGTGTGAGGCAGGCACTACTCACGAGCACGATGTCCTTCTTGGCGTTGAGGTCCTTGTACTCCTGCTCTCACTCGCTTTCACATGTGCTCCAAACCACAAGCCACCAAGCTCACACAGTAGGCACATGCGATGGGAGGGACACAGCACTCACGAGCACGATGTCCTTCTTGGCGTTGAGGTCCTTGTACTCCTGCTCTCACTCGCTTTCACATGTGCTCCAAACCACAAGCCACCAAGCTCACACAGTAGGCACATGCGATGGGAGGGACACAGCACTCACGAGCACGATGTCCTTCTTGGCGTTGAGGTCCTTGTACTCCTGCTCTCACTCGCTTTCACATGTGCTCCAAACCACAAGCCACCAAGCTCACACAGTAGACACATGCGATGGGAGGGACACGGCACTCACGAGCACGATGTCCTTCTTGGCGTTGAGGTCCTTGTACTCCTGCTCTGTCTCGCTTCACCTTGTGCCTCAAACCAAACCACAGACCACACAGCTCACAGCAGCCACGTGCGGTAAGGCAGGCACTACTCACGAGAACGATGTCCTTCTTGGCGTTGAGGTCCTTGTACTCCAGCTCCGTCTTGTCAAACATGGCGATCACCTTCTTGTTTATGCGCTTCTCCACACTGCACGTGCACACACAAGGACCAGGGCGGACGGGCAGAGAGCACACGACACACACGCACGTAGGGAGGGGTCGGGGAGGGTGGTGGTGAGTGCACATGTACAACAAACCTCAAAAGCTTCCTACACTGGCCCACCAGCGTCTCACACAACCCAGCCGTCCCTCACCCGCCTTCCCCTTTTGATGTCTCGCACCTGCTCTGTTGGGCCTGCTTCTCCGCCAGCAGCTGCCGGGCAGCCACGGGATCGCGCGAGTGGAAGTCATAGTCCGTGCCCACACGCCCCCCACACACCTGATACGCTACCACCACCTGCTCTCCTCTTTCCCCTAATCCCCTACCACGCACCTGCTCTGTTGGGCCTGCTTCTCTGCCAGCAGCTGCCGGGCAGCGACCGGGTCGCGCGAGTGGAAGTCATAGTCCGTGCCGGGCCGCCCAAACAGCGCGCGCTCCGTGGCGATCCACGCGTGCTGCCGCTCCATGCGCTCCACGTCCTTCACGCCCCTCTGCTGCTCCGCCTCCCTTGTCTTCACCTGCTTGGCCCACGGCACAGGGGAACAGACAACACAAACAAGCCATATCGATCATCATCAGAGGGTCAGCTTGGCCGCCCAAACAGCGCGCGCTCCGTGGCGATCCATGCGTGCTGCCGCTCCATGCGCTCCACGTCCTTCACGCCCCTCTGCTGCTCCGCCTCCCGCGTCTTCACCTGCTCGCCCCACGGGGAAAACGTAAAAATCACAAGCCCGCAAGCAAGGCATGCGGATCAATATTGGATGTTCCGATAGGCCTCGTTTGGGACGTCTCAGTCGTCACCTTCAACTGCTCCTCACACAGCAAAATGCAAACACAGGCTTCGCCCCTCTGCTCCACCTTCTCTCTGGCTCTGCTCACTCGTCCTGCGCGTCTTCCCTTGTTCAAACCCAACCGTCAACAGCTGGCATAAGCAGATGCCTCAGCAAGCAACATCCCCCACAAATCGCAATCCTGCAAAGTAGCCACACCTGGTGCTCCAGTTTCCGTTTCTCCATGCCAGCATTCATCTTCCTCTCCTCCATCTCCCCAACCTCCCTCTCCACGCCCGCCATTCTCTCATCGCACGCCCGCAGCTCGTTCTGCCGCCTCTCCACATCCCCTTGCACCGCATCCAACTCCTCCTTTACGTTCGCCACCTTCCTTGCAGCTTCGTCCACCTCGTGCTGCAGCCGTCCCACCTCCGCCTCTGCTGCACTGATCTGCTCCTGCGCTGCTGCCTCCTCGCCCCTCGACGTCTCCACTGCTATCGCCAACTGCTCCCTCTCGTTTTGCTTCGCCTGCAGGGAAGGGCGTTTCCAATTCGGGAAAACAAGCTCAGCTCTTTGACAGCAGAAGCTCAAAGGGACCACCAGCGTAGAGTAATACGCTCACCCACCTTGAGGGCCTTGCTTGCAGCAGCTGCCTGCTGCTTGGCCGCCTTCGCCTTGGCCTCCAGGGCTTTCAGCCTTTGCCCTCTCTCGCGCCCCTGCTGCTCCATCTCCCTCTCCAACGCTGCTGCCTCGTCCAGTAGCCCCTTCTCCTTCCCGGCTGCCTCCGCTGACGTGGCTTCACACTCCGCCAGCTCAGCCTCGAGGGCTGCTAGCTCCTCTGCCAGCTGTACACGAAAGGCAAGGAGCAACACAAGGAGATGACATCAGACACAGCCACGTCATTGGGAGGTGATTGCATCAGGTACAGCCACGCCATCATGCATTCTCTCCCACCATCCCCATCCTCACCTGGTGGTGTTCGCTCTGCTTCATCTGCTCCTGCGCCAGGGACAGCTGGTGCGCCTTCAGCTGCAGCTGCTGCGACAGCTCCACATACTGCTGCCGCTGCTGCTGCAGGGCGCTCAGCTGGCGAGGGAGAAGCAACACAGGGAGACACACGAGCAACGGCGTTTGCTAAAGAGAAGCACCGTTCGCAGGGCAACAAGGAAGGAAAGAGGTGTGCTTTCGTGTGCCCGAGTGCGATGAGTGGGGATGGACTTCAAGATGCAAGAAAGTGCATGTGACGTGACTCAAGCCACACACCTCAGCCAGCACGTGCTGCAGCTGAGCCTCCAGTGCAGCCAGCTGCTCCTCGTCCTCCTTCACCGCGTGCAGGCGTGAGAGCAGCACGCCTCCCCCCCTGTGGAACGAGCAGCAGGGGCAAAAGAGAACCAGCAGTTGAGTGGAAGTGAAGGTGAAGGATGCCTTATGGACTGTACAGGTGGCGACCACGCAGCGACCACAGATGTATGAATTGGAGCGACGTGTTTGGTGCCTGCACCACATCACCTCTCCCTTCTTATCATCCTGCTTCTCGCTTTCACCACCTCACCCTCCCTGCCTCTCACCTGCGCGACCCTCCAGTGAGCAGCCCGCCCGGGTTGTAGCTGTCTCCATCCAGAGTCACACAGGGCGTCATGATGTCCGGGTGGAACGCCACCTGTCACGTGATGATCGGGTGGTGGGCACGGGGCAGCGCAAGAAGGGGTCGAGGGGAGGGGAGGCAAACATTCAAGAAAGATATATAAGCGGCGGATACAAGTGGCACCATGAGATTTAGAACATGGCCAACTGGTTAGTCGTAAGGAACTGGTTGAAGGCTGACAAGTAACCGCATGAAGCTGGAAAGCGGGGACCGAGCATCTGTGTGAGGAGTCACACTTAAGAATTCAATAAAGCGGAAGAATCGCACACCTTCTTGGCTGTGGCAGAGTCGCGGCAGATGAAGGTGTTGCCAAACGCGAAGGCCATGGCAGGCTGGAGGAAAAACAAGGGGGGCACCACAACAGGCGGAACCAACCGTCAGACCCTAGGCCGAGCACCACACACCGTTGCAGGTTTCACAGATGGGGGTCATCCCACCACCACCTTCGAACAAGGATGACATTTCCAATACTGAAATGAAACGCCTGCTACGGCCTCGTACCTGGAGCTCAGGGTCAAAGTCGACCGCAGAGAGCGCAGTCCACACGTTCTCCTTGCCCACCTGCAAAACGTGAGGTGAGAGAGCGGTGTAGAGAGGAACGGTTGTTACTGGAGAAATTACAATATCTCCGCATAGAGAGACTAATGTCAACTGAGAAAGACTTGCACTATCTGCGCGAGCAGAAACAGATTCATCAGGAAAGAGATGTCAACCTGTCGAGCGCGTGCTCAACAAACATGCACGAGCACACCACCTAGCAGCTCACCAGCTGGATGGCGCGGCTGAGCTTGGCCTGGGAAATGCAGCGGCTGTCGATCTTGTTGAGAGGGATGAGCGTCACCCGGCGCTGCAGGCGGCCGTGGCTCAGCAGCTGCTTGCCCGTTTGCTCCGAGTCCACCACCACGTTGTGCAGCCTGCTGCCCGCCACAACCTGTGAGGGGGTGAACGGGAAAGATGGGAAAAAAATAGGGCGAGGGGCACACCACAGTCAGACCAGAGTGGCTTAGCAGCTGCTTGCCTGTGTGCTCCGAGTCCACCACCACGTTCTGCAGCCTGCCGCCCGCCACCACCTGTGAGAGGCGAGGACATAGGAAGGGAAACAGGTACATTTAAAACGAACTCAAGATTCAGCGTGTTTGCGTGCAGTGCCCTGACATCGTACAGTACCAAATGAAACCACACGATTCACTACGAAGAGCAAGCACACATTGCGAGCACTACCATGCCGAAGAGGCACGGCGGTCGAGGCCCAAGCCCTCCACAGTGTGGACCCCACTTACCTTGCGCCTGATAATAACCTACCTTGCACCTCACCATCCCAGCAGCTCACCTCACGTGGTGGCGCATGCGGAAGAGACTGGCAATTGGAAGTCAAGCCTGGGTGAAACACCCACTTTGCACCTGGCACTCGCCCGCCTTGCCCCTCACCTTGACACCATCCCACCACGCCACCACGCCACCACGCCACCGTCCCAGCAGCAGCTCACCTCGAGCGCCGTGGCCATGGAGGCGTCGCGCATGCGGAAGAGGCGTGCCAGCACGCCCTTGACCTTGCGGCGGTCGAAGCCCCTCTCGGGGTCGCTGTATGAGAACCCCACGCCCAGCTCGCGCGATGCCGCCTCCACCCGCTGCCGCAGCTCCCCCACCGCCGCCTCCTTCTCCACCTTCGCCTGGTGGACGAGGTGGGGCGTAGTAATGACATTGCATAAGGGCAAATCCAAAACCACGTCAAGGGGTGAGCGTAATTTCACTGAAAGTAACATTCTAGTCCGCTTGGACTCCGGATTTTCGGGTATAACGTGGAGGAACGGACGGGCTTGATGCGGTTCAGTACTCTCCAGCAGGATTGGAACAGACGCAATTTAGTGTACAATCCGGTGTGGCCAAAACCAAATCATCGCATGGACACCACTCGCGCTCACCTTCTCAAGACCCGAGTAGTGCTGATCATCATGCCCTAGCCTTTGCAGCCCCGCCTCGCATCGCGCAACCTCTTCCGCCATGCCCGCTAGCCGCTGCTCCAGCCCGCTCGCCGCCTTGCGCTTCCCCGCCACCAGCCGCCCTTTCTCCGCCACCTCCTTCCGCAGGTGCGTCACGCGCAGCGCCGCCTGCTTTCCCCCCGTCGCCGCTTCCACCGCCGCCGCTTTCAGTTCCGACAGCTTTTGCGCCATCGTTTTGTCTTCCCCCGGATGTCCCGTCTTGCCCGCCTGCACGGCCGCGTATTCCTCCTCCGCGTCTGCGAGCGCCTTGGCCTTCGTGTCGGCTTCTGATTGGACGGCTGCGAGCTCGTCGTCGGCGGAATGCATCTGAGCCGCTCGTTCCTCGGAGCCTTTCCGCATGTCAGCCAGCGTCTTGACAAGCTGCGAGGAAAGAATAGAATAGAAGAAAGACAAGCGGGAATTCAGCATCCAAGGCGGTGATAACATCCAAATAGGTTCGCACCGAACCTCCAAACGGCTGAATCGCTGTCGATCGCTCCAAACGGCGCGCACATGTGCGCACATACAGGACTTCTGAATGAGACGGCTTTGAAACTAAGTCCGAAGCCACTCGAACACGGGAAACACGCTCGATCTGGGCATCGTGGGCAAGAGCGATCATGTGGGAAGAGCGTCGCGTCTGACCTGCTCGAGCGCTTTCTTCTCCGCTTCCAACGTCTCGCTCTTGTTGTTCCAAACGGATGTGACTTTAACGAGCTCCTTGGCGATCTTATCTGCGCGCTTCTGCACCTCCTTCATCGCATCCCCCATCTGCCGGTCCTTCTCTAACAGCATCTCCTTTATAAGCCCTTTCTTCGTCACTATCGCCTCGTGACACTCCTCCTCCACTCTCCCTAGCTCCGCAATGCTCTCCCTAATCTTCTCCACTACCTCCACAGCGGAATTCTTCGCCTTTTCCGCAAGAAAATACTCATACGCGATACAGAACCGGCTCAGCCTGTCGATATCCGAGTTCCCCTGCAGCCACGCTTGGTACTGCGCGCGCTCCCGCCGCAAACCCTCCAACCGCGGCAGAATCTCCTCGGTCAGCACCTTATTGATCTCCTCCACCTTCGTCTGCTTCTTCTCCAGCGTCTTTAACGCGCTTTCCTTCTTGTTCTCGTACATGCGCGTGCCGGCGGCCTCCTCCAGCATGGAGAGGATCTCGGGGGGTTTCATGTTGAGGACCTTGGTGATGCGGCCTTGCATGATGAGGAAGTGCGGGTTGTTCACGTTCAGCTGCACGGAGTGGAAGAGCGTCTGCACGGCGCTCGGCTGCTTCACGTGGCCGTTGATCAGATACTTGTTGCGCCCGCCGATCACGATCTGAACGACAGCGGGAAGACCGGATAAGATTAATCCGAGCGAACGTGAGTTAGGATTTCTTATTACAAACGAGAAGACAGCGCCGCCAGAAGGAAACGAATGTTAGCGGAGGAGATGCGAACCATGACTAGCGTATTCAGACAATTTCCCTCACCTGTCTGGTAACGGTGATGCGGTCATGGTCCTCGTACCCCACGGGACTCCCGGCCTTGTCATGGTTATTAAACACAATCGAAACCGTCGCGCGCGTAACCCCCGCCTGGCCCTGCTTATAGATCAGCTCCTGCAGGTTGCTGGCGCGCACGTGCTGCAGGTTGGTGATGCCGAGCACGAAGCAGATGGAGTCGAGGATGTTGGACTTGCCGGACCCGTTGAGCCCAGTTATGGCGTTGAACTTGGAGTCGAAGTCTCGCACCACCGTCCTCTGCGCGTACGACTTGAATCCCTCGATCGCGATCTCCTCGATGTACATCTTGCCGATGTTCGGTAATGATTTTAGAGATCGGGCACGATTTTTAGCTATGCTGGAGGGACGACGGGAATAGAGGTTTAGGACAGGAGCGAGACGATCTCTTTGCTTCTGCGGACCGTCTTTCTCTTAGAACAACAATCGTTCTCTTAGCAACTCATGGACTTCGAGGACTTAAAAGAAACTGCTTCGAGCTTATTCAGTGGCAGTTTGACAACCGAACAAAACCAGACTGCTAGTTTAGAAGGGCTTGATAATGAGTGCCTCTGCGTACCTTACTGCCAACCCGATTCCCTCTCTTTGCCTGTGCCTTGCATGCTACTGATCAGGCCTGAGATTAAAAAGACTTCCTTCTGAAACTGTCTGAAGAATGAGGACTGAATCAGAGCGTCTCATGGGCTAGAGGAGGTTACCTTTTGGGATCATCGAGGAAATGAATTCGCAGGATCAGATTCGGTAGGATGGGATGCGATGGGATGGGATGGGATGGGTTAGTCCAAGGCAGCCAACCATTCCCAAGAATTTGTCAGGAGGGTACAGGAGCTCGTAGCGCACTTCACTTTGAAAGAGCGCGCGAACATCTAGGCAGTCGATGGTGTCAGATAGGCGCAGAACGTACGCGCTCATTGTTCGAATAAAAATACAGGCTCCCGACCTAGATTTACTGCACTAACACTTGAGGACTCATATAAGGTGTGGAAAGAAACAAGTATAAGATGGCAACCACAAAATTCAACCAACTCAGTAAACAACAGCAACGGTGGCTTCAGACTGGTGTCCAGCGGCCGGGAAAAAGTTGCTGTTCTCAGATGCGGAAAGTCTGCAAGAGGAATGGACAGAGAAAGAGGTCAGACAAGCGCTGAGGGAAATGGCGTGCAACAAGACACCAGGGAAGGATGGTTTACCGAAAGAGTTGTTCGACATGCACTGGGATACGCTCGGAAAGCATGTCATGGGGCTGGTTCGTGATTTCACCCTCACTTCCTCGCTCCCAACCAGCGTGAAGGACGAGGTGACGATCCTCCTGCACAAAAAGGGGGCGAAAGAGCAGCTGGATGACTACTGTCCTATTACGCTATTAAATACCAGTTACAAAGTACTGGCGCGGGTCCTGGCGAGCAGAATCAAGAAAGTGCTTCATAGGGTGATCTCACAGGAACAGTTTGGTTTTATCCCGGGAAGGCGAATGTCAGACGCGGTGGGGCTGGTCTCTGACATCATTGATGCAGCCAAGAATGGGTCGGAGGATTGGTTTATGCTGCTTGTTGACTTAAAAAAAGCGTTTGACTCCGTTTCTCGAGACTTCATCTTCGAAGTGATGGAGAAAATGGGCTTTCCGGCCCGGTTTGTTGGCTGGGTGAAAGGTCTGCACACGAACACAGGGACGAGTCTGTTAGTCAACGGTTGGCTGGGTGAGGCGGTGCAAGTGGTCTCGGGGGCAAGGCAGGGCTGCTTCTTAGCACCCTACCTATTCCTCTGTGCGGTGGAGCCGTTGGCGCAGATGGTGATGAAGCGGAGGATATGGATTTCCATCACCAGCTGCGTTGATCAAGGGTTGGCTTACATCGGTTATGCTGATGACACGACTCTCCTGCTGCAGGGGAAGCAACAAATTGAAAGAGCAGAAGAGGTATTGGGGGAGTTCAGGTGCATCTCTGGCTTAGAGACTAACAAGGGGAAGTCGGTGGTGATGCCTTTGGGTGCTAACCTGGGAAGGAAGACATGGCGCACGGATGGTTTTCGATGGGCTGATGAGAACGAAGTAGAAAGACTGCTGGGGGTATGGGTCACGCCGAACGGGAGCTGCCAGCCGACGTGGGATAAAGCGCTCCAAAAAATTGCCGGAAAGATGTCGCTGTGGCAGCTGCAATTCCTCCTGATTAAGGCCTGGACAGCGGTGATGGATGGTTATATTCTGCCGATCGCGTGGTCCCAAGCTCAGGTGTACCCGCCGCCTGCGCAGACCTGGAAGGTAATCACAAAGTTGACACAAAACTTCATGTCAGCTAACAAGGTTACATCGGACAAGTGCTTCAACCTCTGGAGCAAAGAGCTTCTGTTCACACCGGTTCTGGAAGGTGGAGTGGGGGCGAAGAATCCGGAGGCAATGCTTACCTGCTTAACGGCTAGAAGGATCGGGCTGGTACTTACGGAGAGGAACCAGCTAAAGCGAGAACTGATGCGCCAAGCAGCTGACCTGCCAAGGGGGGTGGAGACATTCATGGCGCACGAGAAGCTGTTGAAAACCTGGGAGGGGAAAAGTCAGAGGTGGAAACTGGCTTGTGCAAACTTCATGCGCTCTCCGTTAGCGGTGTCCACGGAGGAACGAGAGACGAAGGAGCTGGTGCTGAAGAGAATTGCGTTCAACAGGCATATCCTCTTGAAAGGAGCTATGCCAGTGGGTGGGCAGAAAGCAGCGAAGCGGCTTCTGGACGTTAGGCTTGGTGATCTGGTTGAAAGAGATGCGGACGGGAAAGTGGTGTTGAAAAGCCTTGAAACCCTAGAGAGGGAGCTGCGGGGGAGAGACTCAGCAATTCTTGCGCTCAAGGATTTTGCAGCTGCGCCAGAGGCCTGGAGGAAGCAGCTCATCTCGATTGTACTCCCGAACATGAGCTTTGCAGATGAATACGAGGTTGGGAGAGGGGGCCCCTTATAGCTCCAGGCAAAACTGTTGGCGGAAGGGAAAGCAGTTCCGCTGAAGTCGCTCAGGAAACACTGGAAGCATGGCAATAGTGAACAGAACAGGCGGGAGAAATGGGCGACTCGGTGGGGCGGGAGCATTGACTGGAAGCGGGCAGTTCAGATTCGTGAGTCATTAGTTACCCCGAGCCGGCCAAGGGATGTTCTGCTGCGGATTCACTGCCTTAACTTACAAGTAGGGGAGCGACTGGAGTTCCCCAGCAGCAAACCAGTCTGTCCTCACTGTGGGAGTTTTGAGACGCTGGAACATTGCCTCTTGGAGTGCCCGAAAACTCAAGGGGTGACCTCGGCAGTTAAAAAGGCGTTACGGATGATCAACCCTGGCAAAAAATGTGATTCGCTCGGTGATTGGCTGTTTGGCAAAGCCGAGTCCCAGTCAGCATTTGCGGAGGCGACACTAATTGCGATTGCCCTTCATCAGCTATGGGCGGAAAGGTGTGAAGGGGCCTTCCGGGGCTGCAAATTCCGCACGCGAAGGGTCTTGCGGAGAATTGAGTCGGCCCTCCGCATCCATGTGAACGTTTATATGCGTGCTTGTGCGGCAAGGATGCAGCAGCGTGGGAGTGGGCAGCAGGACAGGTGGCGAAAAATGACAGTGCAAGAGCGTGATCTTCTGAACCGCATCAGAGTGGTGGATGGCAAAGGTTGGAAGTGGTCCAGCAGCTTCGCAGCAATTTGGGGCAAACCTCGCAGGCCTCAGATCCATGTCTGAGGATCGAACATTCTGAGGCGGGTCTTCCTGTCTCTCATGCAGAGTTACGACTGTTTATGCGTTTTACACTTGTGTTCTGGTGTATAATTCATATAAGCAAAAAAAAAAAAAACAAACAACAACAGCAACTTTTAGTACCAATATATGCTTAAGGAATATTAAATGGTGACAAAATATACATTTTTGTAAAATGAATGTAGACAACAGCCAGCTATTTATGGTCATTTGTTACGAGTGCAATTGAAGTGAGCAAGGGAAAAAAAAAAAAAAAACACACACACACACACACACACACACACACACACACACACACACACACACACACACACACACACACACACACACACACACACACACACACACACACACACACACACACACACACACACACACACACACACACACACACACACACACACACACACACACACACACACACACACACACACACACACACACACACACACACACACACACACACACACACACACACACACACACACACACACACACACACACACACACACACACACACACACACACACACACACACACACACACCACACACACACACACACACACACACACACACACACACACACACACACACACACACACACACACACAACACACACACACACACACACACACACACACACCACACACACACACACACACACACACACACACACACACACACACACACACACACACACACACACACACACACACACACACACACACACACACACACACACACACACACACACACACACACACACACACACACACACACACACACACACACACACACACACACACACACACACATATTACGTGCAGCGTGTACGAACATTTGTAGCGAAACAAGCAAACAGTAGCTCGGTGAGTCGAGCTAGTTGGTATGATGCTGGCAACGAGGCTTGGGCCGGTAATGAAGGGCAAGTCGAATCCACCAAATCCAGCAATGCGTGGTTTAGCAAAAGTGGTGCGCGAAGTGCCAGACACCTTCAAGACCGTACTGTGCGAAGAATGGTAGAGTGTTATACGTGTTGTGGTGGTGCGCGGTAAGGAATCCAAAAATATCCTTACACTACTCCCCTCCTTAAGAAGCCCTTTGCTATGTCAATGACTGTACATCGCATGTAGTCTTGGAGAACATGGTGGTTCTCAATGTTGCCTAGAGGCACTGAGTTTTTCTTGTTAGAATGTGGTCCTTCCAACGGACGAGGAATTTAATCCACCAAGATCTGTGGGCAAAACAATTACAAAAAGAAACTAGATGGACAAAGCATACGAACTTCAACCGTTCGTGACTTTCACTTTCGTGCTCCGATTTAAGCGATCCTTGGTTTGTTGAAAAGCTCCTGAGCGGAGAAGCCATTTCTGATATCGTCTCAAACGAAATTTCACACACTCACAAAGGCCAAACCATGTGAGACACAAAGTCTTGCACACGCTCACACCACGCATGCAAGGTAGAAAGATAGGCGGACAGACGTGAATGCTGTTATAGTCAAAATAGGCTTCAATGTGCCTAGAACCAAAGATAGAGTGCGCAGTCAGTTTTTCTGCACAGCGGCTTTAAACGTTCATAGCGATCTGGTCACAGCTCCAATTGACCTCATTCAACTTGGATCTGGAGCGTCTTAACGTCACCTACAATAGGCAATTTAGATCGCACGATTTCATAAAGAATTGACGACACAACGTCAGATTGAACGAACGGCACTATGGCAGCAACTTAGTCTTAGAACACACAATTACGAACAGCTAGGAAGAGTTACGAGTTGGGAAGGACTCCCAGCTCCTACAAACCCCAAGAACCGAGCTACAGTGATGGGGAACAGTGCCACACTGTCCCCAACCAAGAAGGGTCTCGAAACTACCTCCACAAGGGCCTACACCCATAGAAATGTTACACTACACATTGTAATGTAACTATCTTCAATATCTTGAGGTGTAGCCTTTTGGCGAGCTTCGAAAACACTTGAAGCTTGAACCAAGGCTCGGGTTCTTCATCACAAAACTCGTCATTGGGTTCTTGATGGGTCTGCTGCACACACCTACGACACGCCGAACGTTCGACAAGCGACAAAATAGAAACCGCGCACGACAAAATAGAAACCGCGCGGGACACACAAAATGACCGCGTTACACGCGGCTAGCGATAACTCGCTATAGACTCGACACACACACACACTCGATACATGACCCATCATACACACACTATTATAAGCATGAAATATATATTTATTTCATGCACTCATACCACTCCATGCACACACGCATGCACGCACACGCACACGGACAACAAGCCGAGTGCAAACCATAGGGTTGCACCAACAAACTCCCCCTCGGGTTGTTGGCCTTAGGATCTTGCTCTCTCAGTTCAGAGCCATCCCAGCCAGCTTGCAACACTTCCAATGCTGCTGCTCCACCAGCCTCTTGGTCATCATGTCCGCTGGCTGCCCCGTCGTCTTCACGTAGCGCAGTTCAACTTCACCCGCGGCCACCATGCTCCTTGTCCAGTGCCACTTCACCCTCATGTGCTTCGTCAGCCCATGCAACACGGGGTTCTTGGCTAGAGCAATGGCTCCCTGGCTGTCACAGTAGAGTGGGGTAGGTCCTTGCTGCTCCTCCCCCAATTCAGCCAACAAACGCCGCTGCCACACAATCTCCCGTACGGCACGGAAGAGTGCCATGTACTCGGACTCCACCGAGCTCAAAGCTTGGTCAACCTGCTTCTTGCTCTCCCAAGCAGTTGGACCTCCACCAACACAGCAAATGAACCCTCCAACACTTGTCATGTCCTCTGGTTCTGATGCATATGATGCATCCGAGTAGGCGGTGAGGAACAATCGCCCGGGTTCAACACCATCCGCACCCTTTTGGCGCCTTTGTGCCGCTGCCGAGTATTGCAGCCCAACGGTCGGTGTTTGGCCAAGGTACTTGGCCACCCTCATTCCAGCTGCTACCTGCTCCTCATTAGGGCATTGCACCACCCTAGCCAGCTGCCCGGTAGCAAACGCGACGTCCGGTCGTGTGTTGACCGCCGCATACATGAGGCTGCCCACCAACGAGTGAAATCGGCGCCTCTCCTCTGGTCCCTTCACACACTTGAACCCAGAAGGAAAGGGTGTAGCCACATGGCCTTCATTCTGCCCAAAGTTGGCAGCCAATGCCTCCAGGTACTTCCGTTGGTGCACCCGCATGCACCGCTTCTCCACGTCTCGTTCGATGTGGAGCCCGAGGTAGAAGTTCACATCCCCAAGGGACTTGCACTTGAACTTGTCTTGCAGCTTCAGCATCACCTCCTTCACTAGGTCGGAGGAGGGTGAGAAGATCAGGATGTCGTCCACGTACACCACCATGAAGCTCCTCTGCTCCCCCTCGCCAAGCATGAACAAGGAGTGATCGGCCGTTGAGGGAGTGAAGCCGATCTCCTCCAACACTTCGCGCAGCTTCAGGTACCACTGCCTAGGGGCCTGCTTCAGCCCATAGAGGGCCTTCTTCAGCTTCCACACCCTGCCGGTGCCATCATCAAACCCCTCTGGCTGCGCCATGAAGATCTCCTCCTCAAGGATTCCGTTGAGGAACGCCGTGACGATGTCTAGCTGCTTCACCACCCATCCTTTGATCGCGGCTCCCGCGAGTAGGGTTCGCAGCGTCGTCGGCTTCACCATAGGAGCAAACAGCTCCTTGTAGTCCACATTCTCCTTCTGCTGGTACCCCTTGGCCACCAGCCGAGACTTGTAACGCTCGATCTTGCCGTCGGCGTCGGACTTGATCTTGAAGAGCCACTTGGACGTTATCGCCGTACGTCCCTCCGGTAGCTCCACCAATTCGAACGTGTCGTTCTCCTCAATGCTCTTTAGCTCACTCTCCATGGCCTTCTTCCACTCCTCAGCATCACTACTCTCCAAGGCTTCCTTGAGAGTTGCTGGTTCTCCCGGCATCTCCACCGGAGAGAAGAACGCGAAGGCACACTCCTCGTACTCGCTCTCCTCGTCGTCTCCGACCATCATTGCCGCTCCAGCTAGGGCCGTCTTGCCCTGCTTCCCCGGCGCATCATAGGTCAGCCTATTAGGGGCTTGGACTCTCCTCTTGCCCCTTCCTTCCTCCTCAGCTGCAGGGACTTGAAGGCCTTGGCGCTGCTGCGGTGTGGTGCGGTTCCGTGGAGCGCTCGTAGTGCGGGAAGGGAGCGTCGGTGCACGCTCACTCTCTTGCTGCACCTCCTCTTCTTCCTCTGCATCCTTGGCCTCCTCTCCCCCATTCACAAGGGAAGATTGCCTCGTGGTGGTGCTGCCGCTGCTCAGCTCCAAAGGCAGCTCCACGTGCTCCAAGCCGGAACTCTTCACCTCCCCAAACCGCACGCCTATCTTCGCCTCATTCTCCGCCTTCCAATCCTTGTACATGAAGTTCTCCATGAACTTGCAGTCCCTGCTCACCATGAACTTCTTGGTGAAGGGGTCCCATAGAAGCCACCCCTTGCTGTTTTGAGCCATGCCCAAGTGCACGGCCCACACCGCCTTGGCACCAAGCTTGTTGTGCCGAAGATGCTTAGGTACGAGCGCCATGCACATGCACCCGAACACCCGAAGCATATCCACCTTTGGCTTCCTTCCAAGCCACTCCACATAGGGCACCCATTTGTCTGCTCCCACATGAGTCAAGACTCTGTTCTTGGCCACACACGCACTCCGCACCGCATCAGGCCAGAAATAGTCGGGTAGCCCGGCTTCAATGAGCAACCCGCGTGCCGCCTCCGTGATCGTCCGGTTCGCTCGCTCGGCGATGCCGTTCATTGCAGGGGAGTATGGCATGGTAAGGGAGTGCCGAATACAATTCTTCTTCAGCCACAACCCAAACTCCTTGCTCAGGAACTCTCCCCCTCGATTGGTGCGGATCGACTTCACAAGTCGGTCTTGTTGCCGCTCCACCATCGGGAACCAATCGGTCTTCAAAGTTTCAGCCACGTCACTCTTCTTGGCCAGCACGTACACCCACGTCATGCGAGTGTAGACATCCACAATGGTGAGGAAGTACTCTGCACCAGCAGCTCCAAGCTTCAGGGGGCCCACCACGTCCATCACCACCTCATCAAGCGGTGCCTTTGCCGTTGCCTCCGAACTAGGGAACGGAAATCGGGTGAACTTGGCTTGCAAGCACGTTGGGCAGCCAAGCACCTCATCGGGCTCCCCCTTCACACGTATGCCAGCAACCATCTCATTCTTCACTAGCTGCTGCAAGATGGGAAGAGCCACATGCCCCATTCGCCGATGCAAGGTGAGCCAATCACACTCCCCCGTAGCCGAAGTTGGATTGGAGAATGCCGCGCTCGCAATAGCGCCCCACATACTCTCTCCGTACTCCTCCTTCGCTGCTGCCTCGGGGTTCTCCTCACCCTTGTGCTGCTCCTTGGCTGCTGCACCACTCTCCTTAGGATCACACAACTTGCTGGCCACTCCAGGTTTGCTCTTCTTGAGCTCGTTCTCCTTAGCGCGGCCGTTCGCGCCATCGCCGCTACCAACTTCGTCACCCTTGGTGCTGACGCTTGCTGCCACTTGCCTCTCCTTAGGCATGGGGACCACAGGGATCTGCCACATCTCATTGTAGACATCCCTGTCCTCATGAAGGTCCCAAAGAATCCGGTCGCCAATCCTTGCGGTGTAGGTCTTGGCGCCCTTCGAGTTCGTGTCCATGCCGGCCTTGGCCAACCGCCGCACGGAAATCAGGTTCGCAGCAAGGCTGGGCACCCAAAGCACGTTCTTGAGGCCCACCATCTTCCCATCAGCACCCTTGAACATGGCCTTGCCCATGCCTTTCACCTCTGCTCGCTGCCCCAAAGCCGATGTGACGTGCTTCACCGGTGACGGCTCGAGTTCGGTGAGCAAGTCGGGGCGAGGTGTCATGCTATAGGTAGCGCCACTATCGATCACCCAAAAGTCCAGGGGGTGTAGGGTCACCTTCCCCACAGCTGCTGGCTCCTCAAGGTCTTCATCCTTCTCTGGACCAGCTGGTACTTGCGTCGACACGAAGTAGAATAGACCCGGGTACCGATCGCCGCTCGGGTCCTTATCGTTGTCTTCGTTCTTCATGTTCGCGGCTCCACCTCCGCGACCGCCACGGCCTCCACGGCCTCTTCCTCTCCCTCCTCCTGCTCCTCTACCCTCTTGGTCTTGAGCAGGGGTCCAACCTTCAGGGAGCTTGTAGCAATCGCGCCACATATGTCCGGTCTTGCCACAATAGTGACACTTGCCGTCGAATCGTCCGCGACCGCGCCCGTAGCTTTTGTCGTCGCTGCCGTATCCGCCACTCCCGCGGCCTCCGCCAAAGTTGCTGCCACCAAATCTTCCTCCCCCTCGTCCTCTGCCTCTTCCTCGGCCATATCCACGGCCAACACTTGCTGCCCCAGCGCCATCCGCACTCGCCAACTCACGACGACGGAAGTCCTCTTGTAGGATCGCGCGCTTCACGTCTTCAAGCGAGAGGCGGGGCAGATCACGGTTCAAATTGATGATGAGCGAGGACCACGACTCGGGGAGTAGGGCCAGCAACTTGGTCTTCTTCTGGAGCTCACTGTAGTTCAAATCAGCTCCCTCAAGCCGCGTCAACAAGTCGAAGAATTTCTGCACCCCGTCTTCCACGGGTTCATCTTCCTCAATTCGTAGCGTCGCCATTTGCCGTTCCAACACCACAGCTACCGCCGCTGTTGCAGGAGCGTGTACACCCTTGAGAGCAGCCCATGCCTTTGGTCCCTTCTTTGGTTCACGCTGGAAAGGCTTGATGTGACGGATCTGGTTGCTCCCCAACGCTTGCCCAAGTAGGAGATAGCCTTGTGCGCTCTTCCGCACCCACGGGCTCTTCTCCGGGTCGTTCTCGGGACGCTTCTCCGTTCCTTCCATCACCTCCAGCAGATCATAGTGGTCAAACACGTTCTCCATTCTGAAGGACCACTCAGCAAAGTTGTCGCCGTTGAACTTTTCAAGCCCGAACACTCTTGGCTCATCCCTTGAAGGCCCAAGAGTAGGTTGCACGGGCGCCACGGCTGAATCACGGGCTTGGCCTTGTGCTTGGGCTTCTCCATTGCCTCCAGCACCTCTGCCACCCCTCTCTTCAGGTCCAGCCATCGTCGTAGCTGCTCCAAGGTGCTCTGATACCACTTGTTATAGTCACAATAGGCTTCAATGTGCCTAGAACCAAAGATAGAGTGCGCAGTCAGTTTTTCTGCACAGCGGCTTTAAACGTTCATAGCGATCTGGTCACAGCTCCAATTGACCTCATTCAACTTGGATCTGGAGCGTCTTAACGTTGCCTACAATAGGCAATTTAGATCGCACGATTTCATAAAGAATTGACGACACAACGTCAGATTGAACGAACGGCACTATGGCAGCAACTTAGTCTTAGGATACACAATGACGAACAGCTAGGAAGAGTTACGAGTTGGGAAGGACTCCCAGCTCCTACAAACCCCAAGAACCGAGCTACAGTGATGGGGAACAGTGCCACACTGTCCCCAACCAAGAAGGGTCTCGAAACTACCCTCCAAAAGGGCCTACACCCATAGAAATGTTACACTACACATTGTAATGTAACTATCTTCAATATCTTGAGGTGTAGCCTTTTGGCGAGCTTCGAAAACACTTGAAGCTTGAACCAAGGCTCGGGTTCTTCATCACAAAACTCATCCTTGAGTTCTTGATGGGTCTGCTGCACACACCTGCGACACGCCAAACGTTCGACAAGCGACAAAATAGAAACCGCGCACGACAAAATAGAAACCGCGCGGGACACACAAAATGACCGCGTTAACACGCGGCTAGCGATAACTCGCTATTGACTCGACACACACACTCGACATCATGACCCATCATACACACACTATTATAAGCATGAAATATATATTTATTTCATGCACTCATACCACTCCATGCACACACGCATGCACGCACACGCACACGGACAACAAGCCGAGTGCAAACCATAGGGTTGCACCAACAAATGCAAATGATATCATCACGCAACACGAGCTCGCCAGGAAGAGTAGGATTGTCCAAGCACCTGGATAGTTATGATATTTCTTCAAGCGGAGTGGTGGCGATAGTAGGCACAAGTTGACACTCTCTAGAATGTCAGGAGGAAAGTGGCGCGCAAGGAATGGTTGATATGCCTGCTAAGGCGGTCAACATTCAGCTTGCTCGCCATCTGCCAAATAGTGTTATCTTTAGTTAAATTGGATGGGGATCTCACATCCCAGTCGTTTGTTGTGGCTGCCCCACAAGCTGCCAGGGGTCTTGTTGAATGCCCTCCCCGTCTCGAGTGCCAACTTCCCCCGTGTAGTTCCTCGTCGGCGAATCCTCATCCTCTAGCGAGTTTCTCATACTCCACCAACCTCTCTCGCATAAACTCGGGGTCGTTAGCAGAGTTGTTAGAAGCTCCTTCATTCCTATTCACAGTCGACTCCTCCCTCTCTGGCTTGTTGTGTCGTTCCTACCAAGTCCTAGATCTGTCTGCGATCTTCGCCCCGCCAACCAACGTATGCCCTGCTAGTAAACCTACCCTCCCGCCGCGTCCACCCCCTGCGCGCCTTGAATCCCGCGCTGGCGGATCTGGTTGATGTTTTGAGCGCTCTGCGTCCAGCCGGCACCTGGTACGGGGAGGGGCAGTCCAAGCCGGAATTGGAGTGCGAATGCAAACAGCTCCGGGCCTAGGCGGAGATAGGGCAAGTACGGGATGGCGAGCAACCAATCCCCTGCTCCATATCCTGTGAGGGACAGTACCCGCTACGTATGTCCCACTAGTGGGTTCAGTTCCATCTGCCTTGAGGCTACCACCTGCGTGGCAAAGCGGTTGCCCTAGATGAGCAGGGCCAGGGTGTGCTGCAGCCTTTTTGTTGGAGCAGTCCGTGTCGAAATAGATTTTACATAATTTATAACTGCTTGTAGTTGTAGTGTAGTTAGTATGCTTTGTATGTGGTGCACCAATTCCTTTTGCTTTCCTTGTTTAAGCCTTGTAACTTTCTAATGCAATCCCCTCTTTGTTTGGCCAACTCTTTCTCACTACTCTCCTTCAACCCTAAACCTAAGTTTCTACGCTACTTAAGCTATGGCTCCTAAGCCTAACTTACTCTAGTTACTTTGACATGGTATTAGAGCTACTCGATTCTTGGGCCTAAGACCTTTTTTTCGCTCTCATGACGAGCGCCTCGCTGGCCGGTTGCGCCACGCTTGCCTCGCCTCGCTCTCGCTGGCGAAATTGCGGCATTTGGACCTAGTGCGACCCGCAACGCATGCGCGTGCGCCAGCGAAAAGCGCCAGCGACCTGCGCCAGCACGTGCGCCAGCGCCAGCGCCTACGCCAGCACAGCCGCCAGCACCGGCACCAGCGCCTTTTGCGAGCGCCAGCACTAGCAGCAGCGTACGCCGCCTCCCCTCCCTTCCGCGGATTTCGTCGTGAGGGGGGGGGGGAAGAGATGTATAGGTGGCGGGTGTGACCAGCCAGGTGCCATTCGCGCCCTGCCACGCCTCACCCGCGGCTACTGGTGTGGGGGGGAGGTGGCGGGGACGGGGGATAAGGGTGAAGGGGGTGGCGGATAGGGAGGAGTTCTTTAGCGCCAGCCGCCCACCACCTTCTCCTCTCTCTCCCTGCCACCCATGTTGTTGTGTTGGGATGGGGGGGGGGGAGCTTAGAGGTTAAGGGGGTGGCATGAGGGAGCTGCAGCACCAGCCGCCTCCTCCGCCCTTCACTCCTCTTTGTTTCCAGCCACCCTTGCCCTGAGCCGTCCATACCTACCGTGCCTGCCCTGTCTGCCCTGCATGCCGTGCTTGCCCTGCCTGCCCTGTATCTCTCTGCCACTTCTGCTGCTGTGGGGGGGAGGTTTGGAGAAGGGGGGGAGGTTGAAGGGGGGTTGCCGATGTGAAGCCAGCAGCTCCAGTCGTCCGTGAGCCCGTTACTCCAGCCGCTCGTCTAACCGCGGAGCCTGTTACTCCAGTTGCCCGTGTGCCAGTTGCTCCAGTTGCCAGTGTGCCAGTTGCTCCAGTTGCCCGTGTGCCAGCAGCTTCAGCCGCCGCCCACCACCTCCTCTCCTCTCATGGTCCCTCCTCCTCGTCACTTGGCCTCCTTCTTCTGCTGCGCACTCTGCATGGTGTACCCCTTCAGGGGGCGTAACTATACTTCTTCCTACAAGCAATAATGGGGGCGTGTCCAGATATGTTTTGCATAATTTGTAACTGCTTGTAGTTGTAGTGTAGTTATTATGTTGTGTAGGTGGTGCACCAATTTCTTTTGGTTTCCTTGTATAAGTCTTGTAACTTTCTAATGCAATCCCCTCTTTGTTTGGCCAACTCCTCGCGACTATCCTTCAACCCTAAACCTAAGTTTCTAAGCTACTCAAGCTATGGCTCCTAAGCCTAACTTACTCTAGTTACTTTGACAGTCCGCTCTGCCGACAGCAGCTCCATGGCCTCCTGACCCAATGTGGCTTCACATTCGAGGAGCCGTCGCTGCAGCTAGTACTGATCTGTGCTGTCAGATGCTGGTCTCGCCAAGGTGCCGGTCAGGTGAAGGCTCGCGGGCCCTGGAAGGGAGCTGAGCAGGTTCTATGCTTGTACAAAACTGGCTAGGAAACTATATCTGCTTTCGACCAAGGGGTCTATGAGGCTGAGCCCTCCGAGGGATGGCGGTAGGGACGAAAGTCCCCACACCCGCTGCCCCTTTGCCATTCACCTTGGGTGGTAGACGCTGCAGGTGTCTAGAAGGGTGAGGAGTGATGGCCGCATCTCTGAGATGCCCAAAAATCATTCCTGATGGGCCGGCTCCTACTCCGTTCTCAGTTCTGCACAGCAGCGTTGTGAAAGTTGCCTTGTCGATGGAGGTGGGTGTTACTGTTGGATTGGTGGTACAATCTATGGGCCCGTCCGAGGAGGGAGGGTGCTTAGATTTCAGGGCGTCTAGCACCTCGGTCGAAGATGTGGCCACTGGTATTGCCTCTAGCACCATTACTGCTCTGCGGGGTCTTCCTCTCCGCGCCAAACTCTCTGCTCGGAAGCGCCTTCCCAAATCGTCAGGCTGGTGGCCGGGGGGAGGTGGGGAGCTGACCGCAGTCAGAGCCGCCTCGTATAGGGCTCCCCACCCGCCTTCAAAGAATTGGCGGAGTCGTGCTCTAACGGCTAGCCAATCAGGCTTCTTAAGGTTGCTCAGGCGCAGAAATAGTCGTGACAGAAACAGCAGCAGGCGCCAGCCTGCGACTGACTCAGGATTTCGCACGAGGTGCAGCAGCGGTTAGCAGTGCCATGGTGAATTGGGGACGGGTATCTCGCGGGCGTTTTCATGACAGTGGGGGCTGGCGACTGTCGCGAAGCAGGGTCAGGTCCCAGTTTCCCACTTCGCTGAATCAGGATTTGTCCCTTGCCAGCTGTTTAGGTGAGAAGGTTTGCAATTTGTCCAGGTGCGTGTTGGGATTCCCCCCCCTTGTTGGGGATGTTTTGAGGTGCGGCTCGGCTTGGTGTTGGAAAACTCCTTTGATCCCTTCCTGCTCGCATCCCCTCCTCCGCGTCAGCACTGCCTTCCGTAGATGATTCCGCCGTTGCCCCTTGTACATAATCTGTATCCCGTGGATCCTCCTCTTCTTTAACCGCTTGCCTAACTTGCCTATTTAAAGCCGGACATTCAGCCCTTTGTAAGCCATTCAATTTTCTTTGCCCTCTCGTTCTCATCGTTCTCCTGTCGAGGCGTTTGTGTGCTTAGTAACGCCCTCTGCCATTGTGTTAGCGGGGCGCGTACTACCCCTGCGGTCGTGTCTGATGGATGCTGAGGCTGCGCAATCCGAAGTGGAGCTCTCCGCTGCTCCGGCTGGCGCGGTTGGAAGTTTTGCGGAGAGTGTTCTCGCTCCTGCTCCGCTCCTCGTTCCGTTTGCTCCAACTCCATCTCCTGCGGTCGAGCTCTCCGCTGATGTTGGCAGTGTGGTGCAGCTTGCGTACGTGGACTCGGCATGCCTGCAGCCATCTGCTCCTCTTCCGCCTGCTGGTGCACTGTGTCGTCCGACACTTGCTGCTCCGGCGTGACGACGCACCCGCACGTCCTACTTTAGCTACCGTAGCAGCGGTGATAGCGGTGGGCGCCAGATTCGACCCGACCCGCACTGTCCCATCAAGTGACGCCTCCCTCCATGCGGCTGGGGCAGCGTGTGGGCTCTCAGAAACATGCAACTGCAGGGGGCCATGCGACGTCCTATCGGGGGTGTGGTTCTCTGCGTCACCACCCCTCTCCCTCGTACCATTTTGGGCATCAGGCGGCCATGGCAGCTGGAGGGGAGGTCCCAATCGCGGCCAAGGTGGTGCGATAGAGGTGTAGCAGCTGCACACCTATCTTCCGTGGACGTTTGCTGCCTCCATGTGCTCCGCGTAGACTGGATCGTCGAGCCAGATTGGCTCGCAGCCCTCGCTGGCTGCTGCCCCTGTCCCCTGTTACAATGGGAGTGCATGCGTGCATGTGGACAGGGTCCAGGGTGAGCGGAGGGTCTACCTTCCCCCTCCTCCCCAGCCGACAAGAGGGCAGGGCGATTGGGACGTGGCTGGGCTGACGGGATGAAAACATGCGCATGTGCTTAAGCAGGGTTCAGAGTTCTTGTCTGCTCCCTCCCCCTCCTCTCCAGCTGACAAGTGAGGACATTGTGAATGACATTAGTCTTATAAAATGACATTGTGAGGCAAGGTGGGCGGTGCAGCTAGATCTCCTCGTAGAGGCAGCCTTGTGATCATGCTGTGGTGCAATGTGCAGTAACATCCGAAGAGTGGTCATTTTCGGGGTAGGGGAGAAGGTCTGGAAGAAGTCAACCCCCTGACGCTGACTGTAACGCGCTTTGAAGACATGCGGGGAACCCGGCAACCACTTCACCCTGAAAATTTACATATCATCAACTATGTTTGCCTCAGGATGGGAACTGCGTCCATGTAGGTGCCTGTGGACTTCCAAGATGCCATCTCTGCGTCCATGGCTGTCTGCTACTGAGAGGAGTACTTCCCCGTGATCGCCTTAGTGTAACAGCGCGGGGCCAGGATGTACAGTGCATTTGGGTCTCTCTCAGAGGCAAGCAGCATGGCAGCGAGATGAGGTACAGTAAGCAACCGTGATGTGAGAGGACGTCCCCGTTATAATATTTTCTCATTATTATATATTTAATTCATCTTGTTCTCCTTTTTCTCCTCTTTATTTTGGTCTTTATTTCATCTCAATCGGCCTACTATTCTATTTTCTAGAGCCTTCTCTTTATTTCACTTATTTCCTATTTTTCCCACCGCCATATTCATTATACGTCACCGACAGCGCCGACAGTGGTGTATAAGGTGTAATCTGGGTGTAATCCCAAGTGCCAATAGCCTTGCGTGCTTGTGCGCACTTGTGATTGTAGTATCGGGAAGGGTGTGTTCCCGAATGTTCGTTTTATCTCGTTTATCCTTGTAATTCCGAGTATAAATACGCCTTGTATTCAATTTTAGTGACACGTTCGAATGAGAATTCGATCCTGTGACACATGAGGCACTTGTGTTTACAGTGTCTTTCCTCAAGGACGTCACAACCAAGTGCAAGATCACCCCCGACGGATGGAGGAAAGGCAGAGTCGGAAATTAGACTTGTAAGGTATTCAAGGCGGCACGTAAAAGCAGTCGCAGCAGTAGACAAAAATGTCAACGAGATCAATGACTAAAGCAGACACAGCAGCAGACACATAAGTAGGTTCCGCCACAAGTGTGGCAACACGATAAGTGACAATAGGATTGGTAGCATAAGCAAGGTCAGCCGCAGGCACAATGTTGAGCTTGGCAACCTTCTACTTCACCTCATCAGTCAGGTGACCGCGGTAGGAATAGAGGACGAGCATCGCACTCCTCGCATGCACGCCAAACCTCAGCTTGTTGAAGGGCACAATGACTTCGTCGAGCCACCGGATGATGTTAATGGTGTCCACCCATCCGTTCTCTTGGCACCCCATGACCAAACATGCGCACAACTATAAATGGCAGTTGGTTTTACATATATTTGAAAGTACAGATAGAAACACAAGGAACTCATCTCAGAGCTTACCGTTCGGAATTTCACCATTTGCACAATCTTCCATTTGAAAAAGATCCACGGCTTTAGCTTCTCCCCCGTTGCTGTGCACGTTAGCATCACGATGACCCTTTCCTTCTGGTAACCACCGCTCCGGATGGGCACCGACTTCACGCTCGTTTGCTCCACGGTGGTAGACGTCGGCATCTCCAGGCACAGCGGCGTCTGGTCGGCATTGATTATGTATCACTCACGACGCACGTCTCAAACAAACTACAAGAAGTCCTTGCACTTGCTCGCGACGTCTGCGGATGGGGAGGAAAGGACACATAGAAAACCGGATTTGTAAAACAATAAATATCCACAGGAAAAGCCAACAAAGAAAACAACAATCAACCAAATTGGAGTGAACTTAACACCAACATGGCACTTACGGTGCGGCAGTTTTCTGCACCATTTCCATGCGCACGTTGAGATTCCACCGCTTGCGCACGTTGAGATTCCACCGCTTGCGGAACCACTCCGACCATTACAAGCTCTATTTCCACTTCACATATGAGAAGAGGGACCTTGCGAGACCACTTTTGCAGACGACCGACGGAAACAGCAACACCCTTATGCCGCCACACAAGTAGCTGCACGTACACCTTCATCTCTATTGGCTCGTACCACGATGATTTGCCGTGCCCATGTAATCGCTTCAATGAGCTATGGCAGTCCTTGAGCTGCTGCGCCTGGGTCTTCCATGCACTTAGTCAGGCACTTGTGGTGGATGCCCGACTCTCGCATCACTTCGCTTATCAATTCCGCAAGTTCCAGGCGCACGAGCCACTTGAGCTTCTCCTGAGTGGTATAGGAGTGGTGTATGCTGCATCGGCTTGTGCCTGAGGGAGGGGGGCAGGCATCACGATCATCTGAAGGAGGGTGAAAACTCTTTTTGTAAGTCCGCGGAGAAGACGGAATCGGCAGTGTTAAATGTAGGCTATTGCGCAACCAATATCTGATGTCGTCATCGTCATCGGCGTCGGTACCACCCTCGGGAAACACATCAGCCTCTGTGCCAGCCTCTGCGCCCGTTTCGCCGTCGGCGCCTGTTTCACCATCACCGTGGTGCTGGCCGTTGGCGACCACATCGTCGTCGGAGCCTGTGGCCGACTCGTCCCATGTGCAGTCTTCAGGCTGGCCCCAACATGGTGCCAGCGGCAGAGCAACAACGCACTCATCGACGGTCTTGTTTGACTCCGGTTTAGACAACCACTAGTCGAACGTCGCTGGTAGCAGGAGCTAGAGCACGGGACGATTTCCCATGTATGCAATATTTGTAGCAGGCGGAGACAGAGGAGCAGGAGGAGCGAGAGGAGCAAGAGGAGCAGGAGGAGCAGAAGTAGGGGGTGCAGGTGGCTGAGGAGATTCTGGAGGATCACGGGTAATCGCGGCCGCGATCGCGAAACTCCCTCTCTCACCCCACATTCCCCCTCACCAACCACTCAAGAGAGCTGGAGGGCGAGGCGGAGCTATTGGTGGTCCGGCCCATATGGTCGCACGTGTTTCTGCAGCAGATGGTCGAGAAAAAACTTAGTACGTGACAGCTCGGAGCTGTTGTGGCGGGATGCTCCAGTGGTGTCTTGGAGCGTCTGCATACCCTTGCATTGCATGTGTATGTACACCAGATGGCTCAAAGAACGCGTGTGAGGTGGTGAGTGGGTGCTTTAGGAACATGCAGAAATTGGTCAGGGAAGAGGAGAGGGATGACAAGAAAGGAATGTGTGTGAGAGGGACATGAATTAACCAGTTGTTACTTCATGCTTCCATGGTCGCCTTCCGTACACCATCCATGCATTGGCTCACCTGGCTTTCTCACTTGCGTTGACACACAAGCATACCGTATTCTCCCGGACAAAACACCCCCCCATGATAGAGCACCCCCGGGTAGCTTGGGTGGGGTGGGTGCTATGGGCGACCTCGTTTCTACTATACCCCCCTTTTTGGCTGATTTTCTATAACACCCTCATTTTCTTACGAATTTGTTATTATAATCATTAACAAGTAGCTGCAATACGGAAGAATATCGCGAGAATTTCTCCCTCGATGAAATTTCCCGGTACTTTCACTTGCAATCTGCCGAGGTTTCCCCCCTCCCACTATTTCGCCCTGCCACGTGCTGGTGAATCTTCCGCTGCAAGTGGCCGGAAAGGTGCCACATGGCATTTTCGTGGGGGTGATGAAGTTCGCGGCCGAAACTCACATTCGCGCCTCAGACAGTGATGTTAAAACGACCAACAAAACACCCACATTGTCTAATTTAAAAACACTACCAGTAAATTATGCCACATGTAATGACTCGGATATAATGCAGCTTTTTCCTATGAGAAGACACCCCCCCCCCCCCCCCCCCCCCCCCCCCCCCCCCCCCCCCCCCCCCCCCCCCCCTCCCCCCCCCCCCCCCCCCCCCCCCCCCCTTTTTTTCCCGTATTTTTACAAATACCCTAGGGTGTTATGTCCGGGAGAATACGGTATACAAATCCATTCTCCACCGCAGTCTCTTGCATGCACACATACAGATGCATAAGACATGCATGCATCGCTTCGCTACTTGTAGATGGCCAGAGAGAACATCAATTGCATGGCACAGAGCACATCACTTGCATGGCACAGAGCACACAATTTGTACATGCGCTCTTGTGCCTTGTTCTGGCTGTGTATTTGGAATGTAAGCTTGATGAGACCAGTCATGTTTCGGTGGCGCTTCAGTTTCTACAATGATTACCTTTGCCATTGTGTTATTTGCCATCTACATGATGACAGGACATGGTTAGTTTTCAAAGGGCTGTCAAATCATATGTTTAACATTTATCTAGGCTATAGTACTGGGTCTAGCCTTAGGGGGTACACCTTGACCTAATAAAACATTCCCGTAAGATTCTCACATGGTATAGAGCAGGTCCTTCATAAGGACCGTTTTTTTTTTTAAGGGCCCATCACAAGCAATTTTTTTTAGCTGTCCGGAGCGCGTTTGCGCCCTGCCCGTGAAATTTCGGCCCCTTAGTGGCCTTACTCTGTCCCTTCGCGGCACCTTAAACGGCCCCTCGCGGCCCCTTAAACGGCCCCTCGCGGCCCCTTAAACGGCCCCTCGCGGCCCTCCCTCTCACGGCCCCTTCGCGGCCTCCTGTTGCGGCCCCTTTACGGCCCCCTGTCGCGACCTCGTCGCGGCCTCCTTCGCGACTCGTCGCGGCCCCTTCGCGGCCCGTTGCGGCCCCTTCGGGACCCTTTGTGGCCCCTTCCCAGCCCGTCGCGGCCCCTCGCGGCCTTCTTCGCGGCCCTGCTCGGCCCTCTCACGGCCCCCTCGCCGCCCTTTCCCGGCCCCTGCACCAGCCGCCCCTTGGAGCAGCCGCCCCTGCAGCAGCCGCCCCTGGAGCAACCGCCCCTGCAGCAGCCGCCCCTGGCCCCTACAGCAGCCGCCCCTGGAGCAGCCGCCCCTGGCCCCTGGAGCAACCGCCCCTGCAGCAGCCGCCCCTGCAGCAGCCGCCCCTGGAGCAGCCTCCCCTGCAGCAGCCGCCCCTGGCCCCTGCAGCAGCCGCCCCTGGAGCAGCCTCCCCTGCAGCAGCCGCCCCTGGCCCCTGCAGCAGCCGCCCCTGGAGCAGCCGCCCCTGCAGCAGCCGCCCCTGGCCCCTACAGCAGCCGCCCCTGCAGCAGCCGCCCCTGGCCCCTACAGCAGCCGCCCCTGGAGCAGCCGCCCCTGCAGCAGCCGCCCCTGGAGCAGCCGCCCCTGCAGCAGCCGCCCCTGGAGCAGCCTCCCCTGCAGCAGCCGCCCCTGGCCCCTGCAGCAGCCGCCCCTGGAGCAGCCGCCCCTGCAGCAGCCGCCCCTGGCCCCTACAGCAGCCGCCCCTGGAGCAGCCGCCCCTGGCCCCTGGAGCAGCCGCCCCTGGAGCAGCCGCCCCTGCAGCAGCCGCCCCTGGCCCCTGCAGCAGCCGCCCCTGGCCCCTGGAGCAACCGCCCCTGCAGCAGCCGCCCCTGGCCCCTGCAGCAGCCGCCCCTGGAGCAGCCGCCCCTGCAGCAGCCGCCCCTGGCCCCTGGAGCAGCCGCCCCTGGCGCAGCTGCCACCTGCAGCTACCGCGGAGCCCTCGCCCTCCAGTGGTGCCGGCCTCGCCGTTGCCGCCGTTGTACGCCGGCCCTTCTTGCCACTGGTGAGCACTGTCCTGCCCGTACTGCTGTTACTGCTGCTCTTTCTCCTGCTACTGCTGCTCGTGCTACTCCTAAGGCTACTGCGCTTTCTACTCCTACTGCTGCTAGTGCTGCTACTGCTGCTCCTGCTGCTACTGCTGCTACTACTGCTCGTGCTGCTCCTACGGCTCCTCCCCTTTCTACTGCTACTGCTGCTCCTGGCGTGGCCAGATGCAGCTCCAGCGCCGTCCACGTGAGCCTCTCCCGCCCCCACAGCTTCATGAGTGGTACGCTCGTTGGGGTTGTCGGGGTGGCCGTCGTGGGAGTCGTTCTGGCGTGAGTAGTTTCGGGGCTTCTTGTAGTGGCCAGGTGCAGCTGCAGCGTCGTGTGCGCGCGGTCCCTTCGCCCCCGCAGCTTCATGAGTGGTACTTTCAGCGGGGGGGGGTCGCGGGGTTCTGCTCGCTGCCCGTACGTCATTCGCACTGGTGCTCAGACGTTTGGTCACACAGAGTCCCGCTGCTTCGCCAGTCTGAGCGACGCCTGGCGTACAGAGTTTGGCGACGCGGCTGAGCTCCCCGACTGGGTGGAGCTGCTCCGGCAGAGGAAAGATATCTATGCTCTTGACTTTGATGCTATCCTCACTGCCATGTATGCATTGTCTACTAGTGATGTCGGTGACTGTTCCCTGAGTGCTCCGCCCGACCCGGGCGGTGCAGCTGCTGCTCTAGGTGCCACTGAGTCTGCTGCTCCAGGTGCTAGTGAGTCTGCTGCTCCAGGTGCTGGTGAGTCTGCTCTCTCAGGTACCACGTCTGCTCCGGCGTCGCACACTTTCACCCTTGACTTGGGTGCTTCCCGCTCCTTCTTTCGAGACCGCACCACTCTCACGCCGCTCAGTCGGCCGGTTGCGGTCTCCCTGGCAGACCCCTCTGGGGGTCCTGTTCTTGCCCACTACTCCACTGTACTACCGTGTCCAGCGGTCCCGTCTGGCTCCCTGTCACGCCGCTCAGCGGTCCCGTCTGGCTCCCGCACCACTCTCACGCCGCTCCGTCGGCCGGTTGCGGTCTTTACCTCCCCTCGTTCTCTACGAACTTGGTGGCGAATGCTGACCTACAGGATGGGGGAGTTGACCAGTTCACCCCTGCTCGTCAGCGGGTGACCCACTGCACGTGTGCAGACACAGGTCGACACTTGGCCACGTTTACCTGTCGGCCGGGGTCGAGCCTGTACACCCTCACTACCGAGTCTCCTCCGGTTGCTGTGCCTGGTCAGGTAGCTGCGTCGGGTCAGGTGTTTGCTGCGGCGTCTCGGTCTGGTCCTGAGTCTGCCCCCTGCTCGTGTCGCCTCCTGTCCCACGAGACTCTTCTCTGGCACCACCATCTTGGTCACCCCTCCCTGCCTCGTCTCCGAGGCATGGCCTCTCGTGTCCTGGTCTCTGGTCTCCCCCGGTCGCTCCCTCCCCTCCCCCCGGGGCCTGCCCCTACCTGCGTCCCCTGCGTCGAGGGGCGGCAGCGCGCCACTCCTCACTCCTCCGAGTTTCCGCCGACAGAGGCTCCGCTGCAGACTCTTCACATGGACGTGTGGGGCCCAGCCCGCGTCCGTGGACAGGGTCACGAGCGCTACTTCCTGCTGGTGGTTGACGACTACTCGCGTTACACCACAGTCTTCCCCTTGCGCCGCAAGGATGAGGTCACTGAGGTGTTGATCGACTGGATCCGCGCGGCTCGTCTCCAGCTCAGGAAGAGTTTCGGCTCGGACTTTCCTGTTCTGCGTCTGCACTCTGACAGAGGTGGAGAGTTTTCCTCCGGCCCTCTGCGAGCCTTCTGTCGTGCGAGGGGCATCCGCCAGACGTTCACGCTTCCGGCCTCTCCACAGCAAAATGGGATTGCTGAGCGCCGCATTGGCATGGTCATGGATGTCGCTCGCACGTCCATGATCCATGCGGCTGCTCCCCATTTTCTGTGGCCGTTTGCGGTTCAGTACGCGGCGCGTCAGATCAACCTTCAGCCCCGGGTATCCATGCCGGATACCTCCCCCACTCTGAGGTGGACGGGGAAGGTTGGCGATGCGTCTGCGTTCCGTGTCTGGGGATCTCGGGCTTTTGTCCGAGACTTGTCTGCGGACAAGCTGTCCTCCCGTGCTGTTCCCTGCGTCTTCCTTGGCTTCCCCCCCTGATGCGCCTGGTTGGCAGTTTTACCACCCCACCTCGCGCCGTGTTCTGTCCTCCCAGGACGTCACGTTTGACGAGTCGGTTCCGTACTACCGTCTCTTCCCCTACCGCGCTGCCCCCCTTCCCCCCCCGTCGCTCTTCCTTACGCCAGGTCCTCCCCCGGTAGACCCCCTCCCCCCTCAGGGTCCTGCTCCTTCAGGTGTGTCTCAGGTAGACCCCCCCCCCTTGGCTGAGCCTTTGGAGGTCACTTCCGACACCTCTGGCCCACCTGAGGGGGGTGACGCTGCTGCTGACGCCCCGGCGGCCTACCGCCGTGCACCACGCTTGGAGACCCCTCCAGGGTTCCCTCCGCGACCTTCTTCGCCGCCTCTGCAGCCGGTTCCTGTTGACTCTGGTGCTGTTGGGGGTGGTGCTCCTGGAGGTGCTGCGTCTGGGGGTGCGGAGTCTGGGGGTGCTGAGCCCACACGTGAGGAGATTGGAGGTCCTGCGCCTGGGGGTGCTGTGTCTGGGGGTACTGAGCCTGTGTGTGCGGAGTCTGGGGGTGCTGAGTCTGGAGGTGAGACGCTTGAGGGTACTGGGATCACTGGTGCGCGGCCTACTTAGAGTGGCCGCCTTCGTCCCCGTGTGCCTCTCACCACTCAGCAGCTACACGACGGGTACGGTTGCCGTCAGCGTCGCGCTGCTGGAGCCCGGGGCTCTGCTGCTGGAGGTACTGGAGCTGCTGGGGCTGGGGGTGCTGCGTCTGGAGGTGCCGTTTCTGGAGACACTGAGGCTGGAGACCCTGGGACTGGAGGTACTGGTTCTGGGGGTGCTGCTGCGGGAGACAGTGCGGTTGGAGACCCTGGGACCGGTTTCGTGCTGAGCACCCTACTGTCACGCGTCTCCTAGCCACTGTTGTCACTGACCCGTCGTTTGAGTCTACTGCTGCGTCTGCCTTGGTCGCTGAGCTTGTTGACTTTGCTGCTGCCTGTCGTCTAGACTACGCCTCTAGCCTTGTTGCTGAGTCTGAGTCTGTCTGTCCTCCGTACGTCGGGGGTGAGTGTGCTTTTAGCACGGACGTCCTTGAGGACAGGCAGGAGGAGTTCCAGTGTCTTGCTGCTGCTTTACCTCATCTTGTGTCCTCGCTACTTGCCCCTGAGGGAGACCCGGATGCACCAGACATCCCGACTCCGCGTTCTTACGCGGAGGCGATAGAGGGTCCCTACTCCTCTCAGTGGAAGGCAGCCATGGACGCAGAGATGGCTTCCTGGAAGTCCACAGGCACCTACGTTGACGAGGTTCCCCCACCTGGGCCGAACATCGTCAGTGGCATGTGGATTTTCAGGGTGAAGCGGCCGCCGGGTTCTCCGCCTGTCTTCAAGGCGCGTTACGTGGCTCGAGGCTTCAGTCAGCGACAGGGAGTTGACTACTTTCAGACCTTCTCTCCCACCTCGAAGATGACCACTCTTCGGGTGCTGCTACACATAGCCGCTCACCGTGACTACGAGCTTCACTCTCTGGACTTCAGCACAGCTTTCCTACAGGGCAGCCTGCACGAGGAGATCTGGCTGCGCTGCCCACCTGGCTTCACTGGGTCGTTTCCTCCTGGTACCCAGTGGAGCCTCCGGCGGCCAGTCTACGGTCTCCGCCAGGCGCCGCGTGAGTGGCACGACACACTGAGGACGACACTTGCGGCTCTTGGGTTTGCTCCTTCTACTGCAGACCCGTCGCTGTTTCTACGCACCGACACCTCTTTGCCGCCGTTCTACATCCTCGTGTACGTCGACGACTTGGTCTTTGCTACAGCTGACACTGCTGGACTCGCCTACGTGAAGTCCGAGCTGCAGAAGCGACACACGTGCACAGACCTGGGTGAACTGCGCAGCTATCTTGGCCTGCAGATCACTCGGGACAGAGCACGGCGCACCATTACCCTGACTCAGTCACACATGGTGCAGCAGATCCTTCAGCGCTTCGACTTCACGTACTCCTCGCCTCAGGCCACTCCTCTGTCTACTCGCCACTCGCTCTCAGCTCTGCCTTCGGATGAGTCCGTAGAGCCGAGTGGCCCGTACCCAGAGCTTGTTGGCTGCCTCATGTACCTGATGACCTGCACACGACCTGACCTGGCCTACCCTCTTAGCATACTCGCACGCTATGTTGCTCCTGGGAGACACCGACCAGAGCACATGGCTGCAGCGAAGAGGGTGTTGTGCTACTTGTGCAGTACGTCGGGCATGGGGCTCGTGCTTGGAGGACGGAGTCGAGTGGTCCTCACGGGTCACGCAGACGCGTCTTGGGTCGACGACCTGGCTACGCAGCGGTCGTCACAAGGTTACACCTTCAGCCTTGGTTCCGGCTCTGTTTCGTGGCGGTCTACTCGCTCGTCTTCTGTTCTCAGCTCCAGCTGTGAGGCTGAGATCTACGCAGGAGCCATGGCTGCACAGGAGTTACGCTGGCTCACCTACTTGCTGACTGACCTTGGAGAGCCGCCTCGTTCTCCTCCAGTTCTGTACGTAGACAACAAGGCCATGCTCGCCTTGTGTCAGGAGCACAGACTGGAGCACAGAACGAAGCACATCGCTCTTCGCTACTTCCTTGCTCGTGAGCTGCAGCAGCGTGGTCAGCTGCGCCTTGCGTACGTGGCCTCTCGGGCCAACACTGCTGATATCTTCACCAAGGCTCTTCCGCCTTGCGATCATCAGCGCTTTTGTACTATGCTAGGTCTTGTGCCTACTTGGCCTCACTTGCTCACTTCTTGACCTTGCTTGTACTGTGTCTTATATATACCTGCTCTTGTTTGTTTTTCTCTATATATCATCCTGCATGTGAACCGGCCTTGAGGCCTTGAACCTTTGCTCGGAATGTGTGGTGACGTTGTGATCCACCCTTAGCTTTGCTTTGGTTTGCTTTGCTTGACTGGTCTTGTGACCCCTTGTGCTGGCTATCCCCCACTTCGCCTATGGGGCTCACTATAGGCTACAACATTTGACAGGTGTGTCAAATCATATGTTTAACATTTATCTAGGCTATAGTACTAGGTCTAGCCTTAGGGGGTACACATATTTTCTCGACACCCTCTTGTACCACCCTACCTTGACCTAATAAAACATTCCCGTAAGATTCTCACAAGGGCCTGCCCGCCACAACAGCAGCAGCACTAACAACAGCAACAGCAACAGATGCAGCAGCAGTAACATGAGAAGCAGCAACCACACCACACACAACACTGTATTGAAAGTGGCGACCAATTTCGGTCATGCAATGTTCTTTTCATGTCCGAGTTAGTATCTCGAGCGCAACATATTTTAGCGTGGTCGGGATGCACGGCTGCATTGTGATAGGTCAGCCTCTATAAATTTGCAATAGATTTGTACAAACAAACCATGTCCTACTGCATCAGAAGGAACATCACAAATGCACAGAATCGCACCACCTAGGCTACCGTAGTGGCATTCATGGAGCATCTGTGATGTTCCTCCTCGGATCACACCATCTCCGCATGCATCCATCTCCCATTACCCTCTCCTTCAAAGCCTGCCACCAAGCAGCTTGCCCGACAAGCTGCTGCCGGTGCCCGTGAAGCCAATGTAGAGCTGCCCGTTGGTGCCCGTCTGGATGGCGCTGAGCACGTCCGCCAGGTCCGCCGGCGCGACAGTGAGCACATTGGCCAGCGACCACGACACGGAGCTCAGCAGCTGCCACGTGCCGGGCAGCTGCAGCGCCACGGGTGGGGCTGCCTGCCCGCACGTGCTGTTGCCGCTGTAGATGGCCGCCGCCTGCGGTGCCTCCGCCATGCCCGTCGCCACCAGCTCGTACGCCACCGCGTAAGCCGAGCCCCTGCCGTGAGGAAGAGGGGGGGGCGGAGGGGGGAGGGGAGAGGAGGGGGCGGGGGTGTGGGTGAGGAGGGGGGGGTGCACAATAAGGGATATACTTAGCAGGAGGGCACTGGTTGTGAAAGTCAGAGCCCATTTGGAAGGGGATCACACAGGATTGAAGTTCTCGGGAAGGAATGATAAGATGACTAAGACGATGATGCATCGTTCCGACAGGTAAGGGTGAAGGTTGGAGGAGAGTGAGGGGCCGTGTCTTACATGTTGGCTGCTCCCACCGGGAGAAGGCCCTCGCACGAGGTGAGCACGCCACGCAGCATGCCTGCAGTGATGGGGTTGGAGGAGAGCAGTAGTAGAGATTTAGCATAAGAGCAACAACATATGGTGCAAGAATGAGCAGCAGCTGACAGTGCAAAAATGAGCAGCAGCATTTGGTGCAAGAATGAGATGCACAGCTGTTTAGGAGCACAATCGACGCAACAGCTGCTAACATATGGCCCTGTGGCTGCAGCATAAGTGTTTGACGAAATCTGGTTTGACGGACTAAGGTTTGCGCGATTCTTGTGGAATTAGGGTTTCCGTGATTAGCGTTTGCAGGGTTAGGGTTTGCGCACTGACATGCGGTCAGCATTCAAGAAAGCACTCGCCTTTCAACGCAGACTGCTCTGTGGCTCAGAGTTTTGTGGACTTACCTGCCGCCGGCGGCTGCCAGAGTTTGCAAGACTGGCCTGGTGGTTACATGGCGGGACTGACCTGCTGGGCGCGGCAGCAGAGCCACGAGGTCCGCCACGCCAAGGGCGTCACTCAGCGGGGCGATCAACGCATCCACCTGCGCTGCCGACACGTCCACATTCAGCGCACCCACTTTCTGAGTGAGCGCCGCCACTCGCTGACTCAGCAATGCGCGGAGGTTGGGGAGGATGCCCGCCAGGTCCGTGGTGAGCGATGTGGCGCGCTTGTTGATGGCGGGGAGGCTGCCTGTAAGCGACGAGATGCGCGACTGGAGTGTGACGGGTGTCACCTGGGGAGTAACGCCGCCGGGTCGCGTGATTCTAAGGTATAAGATCAGGTCGAGGTTTGCAATGCGTGCGTTTAGAGCGTCGATGCTGCTCTGGAGGGCGTAAATCTGCGCTTGAAGCGCCGATGTTGCCGCGGATGCGTTGTCGTTCAACGCGGTTGCAAGCTTGTCGAGCGATTGCGTCAGCGCCCCTTCTAATAAATTGACTTGCGCTTGCAGTGCGGATGTTAGGTCGGACACGGTGCTAGTGATGGTGCTGGTGACTTGTGCTGGTCGTTTCGGGATGCGATTCCCGAGCAGTCCGTTTGAGACGAGTCTAGACTGCGCGCATGATGCGAATAGCGCGGTTACGAGGAATGCCGCCACAAGTGAGGGAGCTAGAGGCGAACGCGCCATGGAGACGAAACGAGTGCAGTCAAGAGGGATCGCTGCTGGAACTAGGAGGTACGAATATTGCGCGATGGCTAAGGAAGGCAGTGGTGAGCGATTAACAGCGGTTGCGAAGTGCGAAGAAGCTTTGTGACGAATACTCGAGTGGGCTTAGGTTGTGACTGAATCTGCAGCTTGCTCCTCGACTAAGGGCGTGTCTTTTTTTTGCTTCCGACGGTTCGAGCCGTGGACCGTACGAATTGCGAATATGTCACTTGTTTCGCTAATCTTCGCAACTGTTTCGCGAAGGAGTTTGCGACGTCGTTAAGAGTTCGAACCGTGGCGTCACTTTTCCTCCACACGTCGGTTCACATTATGAACATTTGTCAGTTCGAAATGCAAACGGCCAGAAGCACAGTTCTGACACGTGATTGGTGCACGAATTTAAAGAAAAAACTCACCGAGTCGCATGTTCAATTTATTATTTGCGCGCGGCGCGCTCCTGAACATTGAACCGACACTACGCGCCCAACCCCACCAACACTACAAATCCCCCAGCAATCTGAACCGAACCATCAGAATCAGCCAGCAATGGAGCAGTCAAGCGGAAATGACAACTCTCGACCGGCCAACACTACACCCAACACCTCCCTTCCGGGTTCCTCTACCCAACCTTCACCTGATCTGAAGGGTGCAGTTTTTGAGCATTCGGGGGATGTCGAGCCGCTACATGTAGTTGCGATTTTGGCGATGGTGTGTGACTGGGGTTACGATGGTGTACGAGTTGTTGCGAAGCTACAGTAAATCGGGAATCAGCCATGGGGTGAAAAGTGAAAGTGCCTACGGACTGTCTCATGTTTCGAATTTTTGAAACAGACAGTCCGATACCCGCTATTGCAACCGTCCGTTTTCATACAAGCGGACAGTCCGCCAAAATACCTAAAATAGAAAAAGAGACACGCCCTAATAAATACTTGCACATTACGCGGTTGAACGGGTGGTGTCCAACATTATTAGTGTGCGCGTACTTTTGGGAGAGTGAGCGTGTACTTTTGGGAGGAAGTGTGCGGGGCGGTGATTGACGGTAGGGTTGCGGCGATCGAATGGGTGCGCGTGGGCGACGATGAGTGAGATTCGGCGAAACAGCGATTGGATCGGCAGGCGACTCACCGAAACCTCGATTCGCTTCACGCGGAACTGCTGTGAGCGAAATCCGCGAACAAGTTTACCGTAGGGTAGGTCGCGCCGCGTGTTACTTCAACGCTAAATATCTACATATCTACCATATATCAGCATATCTTTTTTTTTTTCACAGTCAATATGATTGCAGTGGTGTGCTTCTTGTATGCCGCATGATTGCATTGTTATTGTGTTTTGAGCTACAAATTATGGATACTGGAAGAGATTGGATTGCAAATACTCGCATTGCTAATTATTTATTAGAGTCGGATACTTAATGTTTCAAGTAAGAATCGGCAGGCGCAGGCAATAGATCATTTGTATTTGTTTTTTGTAATGAATGAAAGGTCATAAATCATGAGCACATATAGAGCACCCACTATTAAAATAAGTGTTACGAGTGCAATTAAAGGAATGAGCGAGAACTTCTTATCGAAGCAAAATAGTACAACGAGTGAAGGGATAAGCAAATATCATATAGCGATGGTAACGCGAAAAAAAGGGGTGCGCTATGGGCCTAGCACTGGGGTTGGGATTTGACGAGGCGAAGGACACAAGCGCGAATTACCAACCGAGTTGTTAGGTTGGATCACGATGTGAACAGTGGCGTAAACAGTAGTCAAGGCGAGTGTCGTGGTGGGTAACGGTGCATTGTTGGTTACTGTTGGCGGGATCAGTCGTGTACGCAATAAATAGGGGCGCAAAGTAAGGAAAGTATTTTTTTCCTTACACTACCCCCCTCCTCGAGAAAACCCTCCTAATGAGAGTGCGTGTACATCCTGGAAGTTGCGGCTGCGCAGATACTTGGTGAGGATGGGGTGGTTTTCGATTATATCAAGGGGCACCCAGTTGTCTTCAGTGCGCGTGCGGTATTTCTAGCGAATTAGGAATTGGATCCTGCAAGCTCCTTGTGGGTCACGAACTCAGTGGCTCTGAATCTTCACAGGTGTGATAATTGGTTCTGTTCATGGTCATGTCATGCTGGACGGGCAGCTGTGCGGCAATTGACTCGTCTAAGGAACGTAGGGGCCGATGAGATTGACGTAGGGCGACAGACTGACATGCTAGTTGAAAGGTTGGAGGAGATGGGCGGTGACGGTTATAATCATGTAGCTAATTTGAAATGGACCGCCATATCATGGGCGTAGCTTCGATGTGATGGACAGACGGGGGTTCTGAGTGTTGAGTAGAACTAGGACATTGGCGTGGTAAGTGACAGGTTGGCGGCGGCGATCAGCGTTGCACGTAGCAATGATGTTTGAATTTTTTATGGTGTCTGCTGTTCGAGTCCAGACGGCTTGTAGAACATTTCGGCGAATTGCTCTGCGTGTGGGACCCGGTTGTCGGGGTTCAGATGTCAAACATTGCATGTTTATATTGTCTAGGCTGTAGTGGGTTACACCTTAGGGGGTACACAAAGTTAGGGTTTCCTACTTGTACCAAACTCTGTTCTAGTTCATTCATTCCTGCTCAGTTATTTCTGACATGGTTTCAGAGCAGGTCCTTCGCTAGGACTGTTCTTAGGGCCCACCGACTTACCTACCTGCTTACCTTCGCTTGTTTCCGGCCCCGCTGGCCCCGTCGATCTAGCACGATCTAGCGGCCCTGCGGCCCCGTCGAAATTTTTTTTTTAGCGGCCTCTCACGGCCCCCGTCGCGTCGCCCCTTAGCGCCCCGATCGGCCCCGTCACGCCGCCCGCGAACCGCACAGCGCGCCGCGCTCACAGCCCGCGAACCGCCCGCGCACAGCCCGCGACCAGCCCGCGCAGCCCGCGCACAGCCCGCGAACTGCCCGCGAGCAGCCCGCGACCTGCCCGCGAACCCCCGCGAGCCGCCCGCGAACCCCCGCGAGCCGCCCGCGACCCGCTTACGCAGCCCGCGAGCAGCCCGCACAGCCCGCGCTGAGCCTGCGCGGCTCGTGCGCTGACCGCCGCCGGCCCGCACGCTGCCCGCACTGCTCCCGGCCCGCCGCTGCTGAGCCCGCAGCCGCCCGCGCACCGCCGCTGCTGAACCCGCCGCCGCCCGCGCACCGCCGCTGCTGAGCCCGCCGCCGCCCGCGCACCGCCGCTGCTGCGCCCGCTGCCGCCTGCGTATCACCGCTGCTGAGCCCGCCCCTGCTGCGCCGGCTCTCGCTGCCGCCTGCTGCGCCTGTGCACCACTGCAGATCCTACTACTACACTTCCTGCTACTGCTGCTTGTGCGCCACTACAGTCCGTAGGCCCCACCGGCCCTGCTGACCCTGCGCACGCCTGTTCAGTGACTTTACTGCTTCTACTACTGCCGCTGTCGCTATGGCTAGTCCTCCTGTTCTAGCTTTCGACGCCGAGGGCCGTCCGGTCAAATTCGAAACCTGGCTAGATGACCTGCACCTTTTCCTACAGCTCACTGCCAAGGAAGATATTACACTGTACGACCACGCTCTCGGCCATGCGACCGCCCCACTCGCTACTGCCCCCCCAGCTGAGCGCTCACAGTGGCAGACCCGTGACGCGCACGCTCGCTTTGCTATTCGCAACTCCCTGCCGCTAGATGAGCGCGAGCACTTCGGCCAGTGCAAGACTGCTAAGGACCTCTACACAGCTGTAGTGGCCCGCTACTCCTCACCCGCTTCTGCCACACTAGGCCGCCTCACTCTCCCCTACCTGTTCCCCGACCTAGCCTCTTTTCACACTGTCGCAGACCTCATCACCCACCTTAAGACTAGTGAGGCTCGCTTTCGCGCTGCCATGCCTGATGAGTTCCTCGCTAGCAACCCCCCCCCGCTCTGGATCACCCTCTACCACGTTGTCACCCGCCTCCCTGACTCTCTGCGCCCTGTCAGGGACCAGTTCCTCTCTCGCTCCCCCACTGAGCTCACCATAGCCCTCCTCGAGAAGGAACTGCTTGCAGCCGAGGCTAGTATCGTCGCTGTAGGCACCTCTCGTGGCGACCCCCGCGGCCCCTTCTTCGAGGGGTGCTCCCCTTCCCCCCTCCTCCCCTCTGTCGCCTCTGCTGCTGCTGTCGACCTCCTTGGTGCTGAGAAGGTCGGGGCTGCGTCTGCTTCAGGCGGACGACGCAGGGGCAGGAGTGGCAGGAGTGGGGGTGGTGGCGGAGGAGGCGGGGGTGGAGGTGGTGGCGGTGGAGGTGCGACTGGAGAGGCTAGTGGCGGCGGTGGTGGAGGTGACAGCGGTGTTGGGAGTGGTGACAGGGGCGGAGGTGGCAGCGGAGGCGGAGGTGGTCGTGGCAGCGGCAGGGGTGGAGGTGGCCGGGGCGGAGGCGGAGGGGGTGGTGGTCGTGGAGGCCCGGGGGGCGGTCAGAGTCAGCAGCCTGCCCCGACCCTTCAGGCCGCCCGTGAGTGGTATGCGCGGCGCAGCGTCACCTGCCAGTACGTTATTCGTACAGGTGACCGCACTGGCCAGACGTGTGGGGGGCCGCACCAGACGGAGCGCTGCTTCGCCCGCCTCAACGATGCGTGGCGCACTCAGTTTCCTGGTGGGGGTGAGCTGCCGCGCTGGGCTGATCTGCTCAGGAAGGGTGTTGATATTTGGGCACTTGACTTTGATGCTATTCTCACTGCCATGTATGCGATGTCTATTAGTGGAGAGGGTGCTCAGTACTTGCGTGTTCCGCCCGACCCGGGCATTCAGGCCAGCCCCGCTGCTGCTCTAGGTGCTAGTGTGTCTGCTTCCACAGGTACTTCTGCAGCTGCTGCTCTAGGTGCTTGTGCGTCTGTGCCCCCTGGTACTGAGTCGACTGCAGCACTGCACACCTTCACACTGGACTCAGGTGCTTCTCGCTCTTTCTTTCGTGACCGCACTGTCCTTGAGCCTCTAGCTCGGCCGGTTGCTGTCTCTCTTGCTGACCCCTCTGGGGGTCCGGTCCTTGCGACCTCCTCCACCACCCTTCCGTGTCCAGCGGTTCCGTCCGGCACGCTCTCAGGTCTCTACCTCCCCTCGTTCTCCACGAACTTGGTGGCAGGTAGTGCGCTCCAGGACTCGGGTGTTCACCAGTTCACCCCTGCCTACGAGCGTGTGACTCACTGCACGTGTGCTCGGACGGGCCGCCACCTAGCTACTTTCACTCGAGAGCCGGGGTCTGACCTGTACACACTGACCACTGAGTCCCCTCAGGTAGCTGCGTCTGCGTCAGCGTCAGGTCAGCTGTCCGCCCCCTGCTCGTGTCGCTCTCTGGCGAACGACACCGTCCTCTGGCACCACCGCCTTGGTCACCCGTCTGTGCAGCGCCTGCGGGCCATGCACAAACGGGACCTTGTTGCTGGTCTTCCCAGGGTGCTCCCTCCCCTTCCTGACTCCCCTGCTCCTGACTGCATTCCCTGTGTCGAGGGGCGGCAGCGCGCTGCTCCTCACTCCTCCTCCTTTCCCCCGACGACCGCTCCCCTGCAGACACTCCACATGGACGTGTGGGGCCCGGCCCGCGTCCGTGGTCAGGGTCAGGAGAGGTACTTCCTGATAGTTGTTGACGACTACTCGCGCTACACCACGGTCTTCCCCTTGCGCGCCAAGGGTGACGTCCCTGGTGTTTTGATCCCCTGGATCAGCCGAGCCCGTCTCCAGCTAGGCGAGCGCTTTCACTCGGACTTTCCTGTCCTGCGCTTGCACTCTGATAGGGGTGGTGAGTTCGCCTCCGACCTCTTGGCAGCCTACTGTGCTGAGCACGGCATTGAGCAGTCGTACACGCTTCCGGCCTCTCCACAGCAGAATGGGGTTGCTGAGCGCCGCATTGGCTTAGTCATGGAGGTCGCTCGTACCTCCCTGACCCATGCGGCTGCTCCCCACTTTCTGTGGCCGTTTGCGGTCCGGTACGCAGCGCATCAGCTCAACCTCTGGCCCCGTGTCTCCTTGCCGGAGACTTCCCCGACTCTACGGTGGACGGGAGAGGTTGGCGATGCGTCGCGTTTCCGGGTCTGGGGATCTCGAGCTTTTGTCCGCGACACGTCCGCGGACAAGCTCTCGCGTCGCACTGTTCCCTGTGTCTTTCTTGGCTTTGTTCCCGACGCGCCTGGATGGCAGTTTTACCACGTCACCTCGCGCCGGGTTCTGGCCTCTCAGGACGTCACTTTTGACGAGTCCGTCCCCTTCTACCGCCTCTTCCCCTACCGCACTGCCCCGCTCCCCCCCCCGCCTCTCTTCCTCGCTCCAGGTGCTGAGGTACCAGACCCCCTCCCCCCTCAGGGTGCCGCTCCCTCAGGTGTGTCCCAGGTAGACCCGGGTGAGCCTGTCGAGGTAGCTGTTGACTCGCGTCCTGCGTCTGGGGGTGCTGAGCCTGGGAGTGCGGAGCCTGGGGGTGCTGAGCCTGGAGGTGCGGAGCCTGGAGGTGCGGAGCCTGGAGGTACTGAGCCTGGAGGTGTGGAGCCTGGGGGTGCGGAGCCTGGAGGTGCGGAGCCTGGAGGTGCTGAGTCTGGACGTGCTGAGTCTGGGGGTGCTGAGTCTGGGGGTGCTGAGCCTGAGCGTGCTCCACCTGGAGGAGCCCCCTCCTCCCAGCAGCTGCAGGAGAGGTACCTCGAGTACTGCCGCCTACGGAGAGGTGCTTCTGGAGCTCGTCCCGGTACTTCCCCTCCTACCCAGGAGCTCCCCCCCATTCAGGTGATCCGCGAGTGGTACACGCGGCGCTGCAGTCTTCGTAGTGGTGCTCCTGGTACTGCGGACCCGAGCGGTGGTGCTGTTGCTGGTGCTGAGGACCCGGACGCTGGAGCTGCTGCTGGTGCTGAGGACCCGGGGGCTGGAGCTGCTGCTGGTACTGAGGACCCGGGCGTTGGAGCTGCTGCTGGTGCTGAGGACCCGACCGGTGGCGCTGCTGCTGGTGCTGAGGACCTGACCAGTGGCCCTGCTGCTGGTGCTGAGGACCCGGACGTTGGAGCTGCTGCTGGTGCTGAGGACCCGACCGGTGGTGCTGCTGCTGGTGCTGAGGACTCGGGCGTTGGAGCTGCTGCTGGTGCTGAGGACTCGGGCGTTGGGGCTGCCACTGGTGTCCCTGCTGCTTCTGGAGACGCTGCGCGACCGCGACCGTACTTCGTACCGCTCCTTCAGCAGGTTCTTGGTCAGGCTCCTCCTCCTTGTCCTCCTCCCTCCGTCGAGTGTCCTCTGCCTGTCCAGCCGCAGTCACAGTTACCGCCTGTCTCGCCTCTCCCTGCTCCCTCCCCTTACGCTGGTCCCACAGGAGGTCTTACAGAGCGTCGTGAGCCTGAGTCTCGTCCTGCGTCGCCTGTTCGTACTGCTCGCACTGGTCGTCGTGTCCCACGTGAGCGTCCTCCTCCTGTCCCTGGCACTCACTACATGACTCTGCGTCCCTCCACTGCTCCGCAGCGTGTCCCGCTGCCGTCTCCTCCTGCGTCCTCTCTTCCTACTCTTCCTGACCCGGAGTCTGACTCCCGTCGTGCTGCCAGTCCCACTGTTACGCGTCTCCTCGCTACAGTTGTCACTGACCCGACCTTTGAGTCCTCTGCTGCGTCTGCTCTGGTCGCTGAGTTGGTTGACTTTGCTGCTCGCTGTCGCCTAGACTACGCTGCCAGCCTTGTCGCTAGGTCTGAGTCTGCGTCTGCCTGTCCTCCGTCCGTCGGGGGTGAGTGTGCCCTCGGCACGGACGTCCTTGAGGACAGACAGGAGGAGTTCCACTGCCTTGCTGCTGCTTTGCCCCGTCTCGTGTCCTTGCTAGTTGCCCCTGAGGGAGACCCGGATGCACCAGACATCCCGACCCCACGCTCTTACGCTGAGGCGATGGCGGGTCCCTACTCCTCTCAGTGGCAGACAGCCATGGACGCAGAGATGGCCTCCTGGAAGTCCACAGGCACCTACGTAGACGAGGTTCCCCCTCCTGGGGCGAACATCGTCAGTGGCATGTGGATTTTCAGGGTGAAGCGGCCGCCGGGTTCTCCACCTGTCTTCAAGGCGCGCTACGTGGCTCGAGGCTTCAGTCAGCGAGAGGGAGTTGACTTCTTTCAGACCTTCTCCCCCACCCCGAAGATGACTACTCTTCGGGTGCTGCTGCACATAGCCGCTCACCGCGACTACGAGCTTCACTCTCTTGACTTCAGCACTGCTTTCTTGCAGGGCAGCCTGCACGAGGAGATCTGGCTGCGCCGCCCCCCTGGCTTCACTGGGTCAGTTCCTCCTGGCACCCAGTGGAGGCTTCAGCGGCCGGTCTACGGTCTCCGCCAGGCGCCACGTGAGTGGCACGACACACTGAGGACGACACTTGCGGCTCTTGGGTTCGCTCCCTCTACTGCTGACCCGTCGCTGTTTCTACGCACCGACACCTCGCTGCCGCCGTTCTACATCCTCGTGTACGTCGACGACTTGGTCTTTGCCACTGCTGACACCGCGGCACTCGCTCACGTGAAGTCGGAGCTGCAGAGGAGACACACGTGCACAGACCTGGGTGAGCTGACGAGCTATCTTGGCTTGCGGATCACCCGGGACAGAGCACGGCGCACCATCACCCTGACTCAGTCACACATGGTGCAGCAGGTTCTCCAGCGCTTCCGCTTCACGTACTCCTCGCCTCAGTCCACTCCTCTGCCTACCGGTCACTCGCTCTCAGCTCTGCCTTCGGATGAGTCCGTAGAGCCGAGTGGCCCGTATCCAGAGCTCGTGGGCTGCCTCATGTACCTGATGACCTGCACTCGACCTGACCTTGCATACCCTCTTAGCATCCTAGCACGCTATGTCGCTCCTGGCCGTCACCGGAAGGAGCACATGGATGCTGCTAAGAGGGTGTTGCGCTACTTGTGCAGTACGTCGGGCATGGGGCTTGTGCTTGGAGGGCGAGACCGGGTTGTTCTCACAGGGCACTCAGACGCTTCTTGGGCGGACGACCAGGCTACTCAGCGGTCGTCCCAGGGTTACACCTTCAGCCTTGGCTCTGGCTCAGTTTCTTGGCGTTCTACTCGCTCTTCTTCTGTTCTCAGCTCCAGTTGTGAGGCTGAGATCTACGCCACAGCCATGGCTGCTCAGGAGCTACGCTGGCTGACCTACCTGCTGACCGACCTCGGAGAGCGGCCTCGTTCTCCTCCAGTGCTGTACGTCGACAACAAGGCTGCCATTGCCTTGTGTGAGGAGCACAGACTGGAGCACAGAACGAAGCACATCGCTCTGCGGTACTTCCTTGCTCGAGAGCTGCAGCAGCGTGGTCAGCTTTGTCTGCGTTACGTGGCCACGGAGGCCAACACTGCTGATGTGTTCACCAAGGCTCTTCAGCCTTGTGACCATCAGCGCTTTTGCACTCTACTAGGCCTTGTACCTACTGGGCCTCACTTGCTTACCTCTTGACCTTGCTTGTACTGTGATCACTATATATATATGCCTACTTGTTTACTTTTGCTAGGTTGTGATCACTGTATCTCTTGCTTTGTTATAAACCTGCATGTGAACTGGTCTTGTGACCGCTTGCTTGTGCTCGGAATTTGTGTGGAATCCTTGAGATCCACCCTGAGCTTGCTTTACTTTGCTTTGACTGGTCTTGTGACCCTGTGGTTGTCTCCCACTGCGCCTATGGGGGTGTGTCAAACATTGCATGTTTATATTGTCTAGGCTGTAGTGGGTTACACCTTAGGGGGTACACAAAGTTAGGGTTTCCTACTTGTACCAAACTCTGTTCTAGTTCATTCATTCCTGCTCAGTTATTTCTGACATCAGAGTCATGGGTACTATAGGGGTTTATCCGCAATTGAGGTAGAACGGCGACTGCTGTGTCGTGGCTGACAGGAGTTGTTGTATGCGAATTCAATGAGTGGCAATTGCCGCTCCCAAGTTGACCGGTTGTCACTCATGGCTCGAATTAACTGCTCCATTGTCTGATCGGTCCATTGTGTTTGACCGTCGGGGTGGTATGATAAACTGAACTATAGTCGTGTGCCAAACTGCTGCCATAGGTTCCTCCAAAAGTTGCTGATGGATTTCGTGTTGCGATCGCTGATGATCGCCGTGTGTATCTTGTGCAGTTGAACGACGGTGAAGTGAAGAGCGAGGCTGTTTATTCTGCTGAGATTGACTTCTTGCAAGCTGCAAAATGGGCCACCTTTGTCAGGCGTCGGACGACGACAAGGATCACGTCGTTCCCACTCGCTCCAGCCGGTAACCCCATGACGAAGTCTATCGTCACCTACTGCAAAGCATGCTCTAAGGGTGGTATCGACTGCAACTGCCCTGTCGGTCAATGTCGTAATGATTTCATGAACTGGCAGGAGCGACACTACCTATAGCGTAACAACTCGTGCGGACTTGCTCACCGAACCGTCACTAGTGAAGCATGCCATACCGGCTTTGGGGTAGCGAGCAGAGGCGAAAGGCCATGGGTGTTGATAAGAAGAAGGTGGGCCTCCAGAACGTGCTTAGGGTGCCCAACCTTGCTGCCAACCTGATTTCCGTGCGGCGGTTGCAAAAGGCCGGCATGGACACGAGCTCGAGAAGATTCATTGAGACCTTCACGAGAATAGGGATGTCTACAATGAAATGTGGCAGATCCCTGTGGTCCCAATACCTAAGGAGAGGCAACTAGCAGCAAGCATCAGCACCAAGGGTGAAATAGTTGTTAGCGGCGGTGGCGACAATGATGATGGCAAGGCGAAAGAGAGTGGCCAACTAGCAGCAAAAGGGTGGGGAGAACCCCAAGGCAACAGCAGAGGAGGAGTACAGAGAGATCATATGATATGGCGTGGTCCTTATGCCAAAGCAGACGCGAGTATTATCATGCATCTGCACCAATGGTGAAGCGGTTGGCAGCGATGACTGCGCCAACTATGGTGCTAAGGGGTATGAGTCCAAGAAGTGCAATCTTGGAGGGACCAGCAAGCTGAGTGAGCAGAAGGAGAGTGCTGCAGCAGTCAAACAATAACAAAATGGTGAGGATAATGTCGCATGATAAGGAGAAGACTGAAAGAGGTGTATGAGCTGTACATTTGTATATAATTATTAAGTGATGGTTATCAGGGAAAATGATGGCAGGTGGGAAGCAGGGCTGCCAAGGAGTCGAGTGTGCTGGTAACCGAGGGGATGGGACACAAAAGGGGGGTTGGGAGGACAACTTGAGATCGTTTGTTTTGTTTCGTGTGCTAGCGTGTGCGTGTGCATGAGTTGGCAAGTTGGTTGTCTGAGCCAGCTAGAGATACTGGCACAAGCAAGAGGTTCGGTAGAAGGATGGCTAAGTGGCAATGGGATGAGGAAGGGAGGTTGGCTCTTTGCTGACGTGAAGAGACTATCACAACCACCTCCCCGATGAAATATAGTTATAGAGCTCGAATAATTTCGACCGGCACTTTTACTTTTGCCAAAGCTTAATTATTTAAAATGTTTCTCTTTCCAAGTTGTAGTCTTCATAAGCTTATTTTTTTCATGTTATGTAATGGCTTGCTTAGTATAACTAGCTTAAACTAAAGCAATAAAAAGAAATCAGTTATTAAATGTTACTGCTTAAACGTGTTTTATAATGAAAAATAACTTTCATTTGAACTCCAGAGTCATGATTTTTTAAATGGACTAACTTTGAGGCTAATTCTTTTCTTTCGGCACTTATTCTATTTAACTGTTTATGTATTTTCATTCCAAATTGTTCCCTAGGTTTCTTATCTATATGAGGTGATCGTAAAACTGTGTAGTTTGATTGTTTTAAAGGTAAACGAATCGAAAGGAAACTTGATCTATCTGCTAAAATCGATCGATCACGCTTCGGGACTTCACAACGTTCCCGAGAAGAAAAATTGGACTCTTTCGGATTCTAAGATCCCCTTTGGAAGTTGGGTAGCTACTAAAAATTGAGAGTCCTTCGCTTGCTTCGCAATTTTTTGCTTAATCGGGGAGTTATAGGCTGCATTGTTTGTATGTTTTATGTGAATCTCATCTAATTGCTTCATTTCGAGAAGTAGTGACAACTCAGGCCCATACAAGCAAGATGGGGTGAGCTAGCACGTAGGGACGGAAACAAGTGAGTAAGCCAAAAGGGCTTATCACATGCAAACAATCTTAGGATGCAGTAGCATGCGGACGCAAGGTGGAATGGAGTACAAATTGGAGCTCAAGATTGAGAAGCAAAATCGTGAGCTAACGGGAAGTGTGTGAAGAATGTTGGAGTAGGCTAGATCTCGCTTTGGCATTTATCATGGTGTTCTTTTGTCATTTCGCCATGTTTAGAGCGAGATACACTTTCAGTTCAGTTTAATTTCATTTCTTAGTTTCTAGCACGAACTGAACACACCCCAAGTTCATTTAGGGGTTCCTACATTTGTATCTCGACATTCTTGTTAGTCTATCACTTGAACCATCCTCTTTAGCTATGGCTCCAAGTACTCTCTTAACATGGTATCTAGAGCCTAATCCTAGGCAATTCTTCATTATTCACATCTCTTAATAATGCTTAGACTCTTAGGCACCCTTAGGCACCCACGATATCACGCTTTCCTATTATCTCGGCTTTTTTTTTTCCCTTTTCTTTTAGTTGCGAATTCCCCCATTGGGCAGCCGCGCGACCCCTTAAGCCGTCGCGCCTCCCCACCCCCCCCCCCCCCCCCCCCCCCCCCCCCCCCCCCCCCCCACCCCCCCACCCCTCCCCCGCCCTTCCCCTACCACCGTCGATGCGCCACGCCCTGCCGCTCGCCGCACGCTCCCTGCTTCGTCGCCGCACGCGCCTTATTTTCGCCGCGTGTGCCTTATTTTCACCGCGCGCGCCTACCTTCGCCGCGCACGCCCTGGTTTCGTCGTTGTGCGCCCGGCCCCGCGCGCGCTCTGCCCCCCTGGTTGAGACTGCCCCGCCCCACGTGGCCGCCCTTCTTGTGGCCGCCCTTCCTCTCCTGAGCGCCTCCTCTCCTTCCGCCGTGCTCTCCCCTTCCTCAATTCATCCCCCCCCCCCCACCCTCCTCCTTTACACTCTCCTTTGTGCTTCAAGCACCACGTTACTTCTTCCTACTCCAATTTTCTCTCCCTATCTACTTCCCTTTCACACCATCCGCCCCTTCACCCTCCTCCTCTCCTCTCTCCCTTCATTCCCCTCCCCATCTCACTTTCTCCTCCGCCCCTCTTCTCTCGTCTACTGCTGCAGCTGGTTGCCGGCTTTGCTTTGTCATCTTGCTCATCAAGACCTACCCCTCCTCACCATCCACCCCTTCACCCTCATCCTCCTCTCTTCTCTCCCTCCATTCCCCTTCCCATCTCATTCTATCCTCCGCCTCTCTCCTCTCCTCTACTGCTGCAGCTGGTTGCCAACCTTGCTCCGTAGCCGTGCTCCTTCCCTACTGTATTCCTCCGCCTCTATTTTCTCCCCTCAGCGGCGCAACAGCAGATTACCACGCTGTTATCCCTCCTCCTCTTATTTCTCCCCTCAGCGGCGCAGCAGCAGACTAATCCGCCATTATCCCTCCTCCTCTTAATTCTCCCCTCAGTGGCGCAGCAGCAGACTACTCCGCCATTATCCCTCCTCCTCATATTTCTCCCCTCAGCGGCGCAGCAGCAGACTACTCCGCCATTCTCCCTCCTCCTCTTATTTCTCCCTTCAGCGGCGCAGCAGCTGACTACCTCGTCCCTATTCCTCCTCCTCTTATTTCTCCCCTCAACGGCTCAGCAGCTGACTACCTTGTTGTTATGGTCACAATAGGCTCAAATGTGCCTAGAACGAAAGATAGAGTGCACAGTCGGATTTCTACACTGCGGCTTCAAACGTTCATAGCAATCTGTGCACAACTCCAAATGACCTCATTCAACTTGGATCTGGAGCGTCTTAACGTTGCCTACAATAGGCAATTTAGATCGCACGATTTCATCAAGAATTGATGACACAGCGTCAGATTGAACGAACAGCACTATGGCAGCAATTTAGACATAGGAACCACAATTACAAAGAACTAGGAAGAGTTACGGGTTGGGAATTACTCCCAGCTCCTACAAACCCCAAGAGCCGAGGTACAGTGGTATGGAACAGTGCCACACTGTCCCCAACCACGAAGGGTCTCGAAACTACCCTTCACAAGGGCCTACACTAAAGGTAATGTTACACGACACAAAGTAATGTAACTATCTTCAATATCTTGAGGTGTACCCTTTTGGCGAGCTTCAAAATCACTTGAAGCTTGAAACCAAGGCTCGGGTTCTTCATCACAAAACTCATCCTTGAGTTCTTGATGGGTCTGCTGCACACACCTGCGACACGCCGAACGTTCGACACAGGACAAAATAGAAACCGCGCACGGGACACACGACAAAATTGAAACCACACGCGAGACACAAATGACCGCATTAACACGCGGCTAGCGATAACTCGCTATTGACTTGACACACACACTTGACATCATGACCCATCAATGGCAGGGGGATGGGAGGGGAATGGCAGGGGGATGGGAGGGGAATGGCAGGGGGATGGGAGGGGAATGGCAGGGGGATGGGAGGGGAATGGCAAGGGGAAGGGAGGGGAATGGTAGGGGGATGGGAGGGGAATGGCAGGGGGGTTGAAAGGGGATGGGAAGAGAATGGCAGGGGGGCGGAAAGGGGATGGGTGGGGAATGGCACGGGGGTGGAAAGGGGATGGGAGGGGAATGGCGAGGGGGTGGAAAGGGGATGGGAAGAGAATGGCAGGGAGGCGGAAAGGGGATGGGTGGGGAATGGCGGTGGAGCGGAAAGGAGATAAGGAGGAGAGTGGGATTATCATGGGACGGGGAACAAGGGGGTTTCACTGATCTGACACGGCTCCTGATGTTCAGGTCAGGCACGTTGAGAGGATGGGAGGGGGGATGGAGAGGGGAATGGCAGGGGGTTGGAAATGGGGATGGCCTCCCCTCCACCAGACCAGACCAGACCAGACCAGACCAGACCAGACCAGACCAGACCAGACCAGACCAGACCAGAGCAGACAAACAGTCATCCCACACCTGGTCCAGCCATCTGTAGGTCCACAACAGACAAGCAGCCACCCACCTGGTCTCCATGTCCAGCCAAACGGTGCCATCCTCTTGCACACGCCTCCTCATGTCGTCCATCACCCTGTTGCCCTGCGTGCTCAGCTCTTTGGCAAGTGCGCTCATGCTGACGTTGGGCCGCCGCAGCACTGTTGCCCACAGCAGCCTGAAAGAATGTTTTGCGGGTATAGGGGAAGGGGGAAAATAGGAGGAACTGTCAACAACAGCAGAATGAACGTTTTGAACGGGGGGAGGGCAAAGGCGTTGAGAAGGGGACAGAAGGGGTTGGGAAGGGGGGATATAGGAGGAGATTTAGAAAGGGCGGGAGTCAGGAGGAAGGACTGAGAATGCATGTCTGGTAGCTGTCTTGTACAAATCCTCGCCTTCAGCATTGGATGGCTGAAATGGCGCAGTGGGTGAGTAATCAGAACACGGGGTTCCAATCGCACGACCACAGTGCGACCTGTTGCTCTGTGAAGCTGTTGCTATGCGACGCGTAACAGATGCACTGCTATGCGATGCACTGCAAAGCGTTCTGAGACACATCTCAAAACTTGTGTGGCCATGAGATGCACTGCTGTGTGATGCACTGCTGTGTGATGCACTGCTATGCGATGCACTGCTATGCACTGCTATGCGATGCACTGCTATGCGATGCACTGCTATGCGATGCACTGCTATGCGATGCACTGCTATGCGATGCACTGCTATGCGATGCACTGCTATGCGATGCACTGCTATGCGATGCACTGCTATGCGATGCACTGCTATGCGATGCACTGCTATGCGATGCACTGCTATGCGATGCACTGCTATGCGATGCACTGCTATGCGATGCACTGCTATGCGATGCACTGCTATGCGATGCACTGCTATGCGATGCACTGCTATGCGATGCACTGCTATGCGATGCACTGCTATGCGATGCACTGCTATGCGATGCACTGCTATGCGATGCACTGCTGTGTGATGCACTGCTGTGTGATGCACTGCTGTGCGATGCACTGCTATGCGATGCACTGCTATGCGATGCACTGCTGTGTGATGCACTGCTGTGTGATGCACTGCTGTGTGATGCACTGCTGTGTGATGCACTGCTGTGTGATGCACTGCTGTGTGATGCACTGCTGTGTGATGCACTGCTGTGTGATGCACTGCTGTGTGATGCACTGCTGTGTGATGCACTGCTGTGTGATGCACTGCTCTGCGATGCACTGCTATGCGATGAACTGCTATGCGATGCGCTGCTATGCGATGCGCTGCTATGCGATGCACTGCTGTGTGATGCACTGCTGTGTGATGCACTGCTGTGTGATGCACTGCTGTGTGATGCACTGCTGTGTGATGCACTGCTCTGCGATGCACTGCTATGTGATGAACTGCTATGCGATGCACTGCTACGCGATGCACTGCTATGTGATGCACTGCTGTGTGATGCACTGCTGTGTGATGCACTGCTGTGTGATGCACTGCTGTGTGATGCACTGCTGTGTGATGCACTGCTGTGCGATGCACTGCTATGCGATGCACTGCTATGCGATGCACTGCGATGTGTTGCACTGCTATGCGATGCACTGCTATGCGATGCACTGCTATGCGATGCACTGCTATGCGATGCACTGCTATGCGATGCACTGCTGTGTGATGCACTGCTGTGTGATGCACTGCTGTGTGATGCACTGCTGTGTGATGCACTGCTGTGTGATGCACTGCTGTGTGATGCACTGCTGTGTGATGCACTGCTGTGCGATGCACTGCTATGCGATGCACTGCTATGCGATGCACTGCTATGCGATGCACTGCTATGCGATGCACTGCTATGCACTGCTATGTGATGCACTGCTGTGTGATGCACTGCTGTGTGATGCACTGCTGTGTGATGCACTGCTGTGTGATGCACTGCTATGCGATGCACTGCTATGCGATGCACTGCTATGCGATGCACTGCTATGCGATGCACTGCTATGCGATGCACTGCAAAGCGTTCTGAGACACATCTCAAAACTTGTGTGGCCATGCGATGCACTGCTATGCGATGCACTGCTATGCGATGCACTGCTATGCGATGCACTGCTATGCGATGCACTGCTATGCGATGCACTGCTATGCGATGCACTGCTATGCGATGCACTGCTATGCGATGCACTGCTATGCGATGCACTTCTATGTGATGCACTGCTATGTGATGCACTGCTGTGTGATGCACTGCTGTGTGATGCACTGCTGTGTGATGCACTGCTATGCGATGCACTGCTATGCGATGCACTGCTATGCGATGCACTGCTATGCGATGCACTGCTATGCGATGCACTGCTATGCGATGCACTGCAAAGCGTTCTGAGACACATCTCAAAACTTGTGTGGCCATGCGATGCACTGCTATGCGATGCACTGCTATGCGATGCACTGCTATGCGATGCACTGCTATGCGATGCACTGCTATGCGATGCACTGCTATGCGATGCACTGCTATGCGATGCACTGCTATGCGATGCACTGCTATGCGATGCACTGCTATGCGATGCACTGCTATGCGATGCACTTCTATGTGATGCACTGCTGTGTGATGCACTGCTGTGTGATGCACTGCTGTGTGATGCACTGCTATGCGATGCACTGCTATGCGATGCACTGCTATGCGATGCACTGCTATGCGATGCACTGCTATGCGATGCACTGCTATGCGATGCACTGCTATGCGATGCACTGCTATGCGATGCACTGCTGTGTGATGCACTGCTGTGTGATGCACTGCTGTGTGATGCACTGCTGTGTGATGCACTGCTGTGTGATGCACTGCTGTGTGATGCACTGCTATGCGATGCACTGCTATGCGATGCACTGCTATGCGATGCACTGCTATGCGATGCACTGCTATGCGATGCACTGCTATGCGATGCACTGCTATGCGATGCACTGCTATGCGATGCACTGCTATGCGATGCACTGCTATGCGATGCACTGCTATGCGATGCACTGCTATGCGATGCACTGCTATGCGATGCACTGCTATGCGATGCACTGCTATGCGATGCACTGCTATGCGATGCACTGCTATGCGATGCACTGCTATGCACTGCTATGTGATGCACTGCTATGCGATGCACTGCTATGCTACCAGTAGCCACCGTTGTGCGACCAGTCGCTTGTCACAGAAGCACAGAAACGCTGTATTGGAGATACTTCTGAGAATTTCCAAGAATATTTCCAGTATATCACAGCAGTGCTGTGCACCTTGCACTGCATAGGTGGAATTACCTATGCATCTTGGGTCGGACAGTCCAGGTGGCGTTGGCATGGGCGAAGGGGTTGCAGAAGCGGCGAATGAGGAAGGCATTTGGCCGTGCGATGATGGCTCGATGTGTGAGAAGACCCAACACGAACGACACAATGTATGATGTAATCCTGTTGCCCAAGCCTGCACGCATCAGATTAGAACAGATCAGATCAGATCATATCGTCTCAGATAAGACCAGATCAGACCAAATTTGATCAGGTCAAGTCAGGTAAGGTTACAATAGAAACAAGGTGATGCAAGTGAGTTTAGGATTCGGGAAGGATGTGTTATCAAGCAGTGAGGTTGAGGAATAGACACATGGACAGGAGAGAGAGGTGTTATCTGGCACTGGCAGTGAAGTGGGGGTTGGTGAATAGACACATGGACTGCAGGCCATGCACGAACTCACTAACAGCACACCCTACCCCTGTTTATATCACGAATTGAAATGTAGCGACATTGCTTCCTGTCGCGGCCATATCGAGGGATGGTCTTGTTCCTGTGAAGGCATGAGGGATGGGTTGTGAACTCGGGGGAGAAGGGAAGGGACACGTCAGACGGGTACAGAGGAGAAAAGAAGCGGGTTGATTTTATCTGCCGTAAAAATCGTTTAAAAAAATCATCACGGGCAATGAAATATGTTTTACTGATGCGCACGATGTGAGCACTATGAATGTCGAGAGCGGGGAAGCAAATGAAAGGTACAAATTCAGACTGACAGGAGTGTTGATGATGCCGGTATTGAACCACCTGTCCTTATTGCAACCACCTGTCCTCATCGCAACCACCTGTCCTCATCGCAACCACCTGTCCTCATCGCAACCACCTGTCCTCATCGCAACCACCTGTCCTCATCGCAGCCACCTGTCCTTATCGCAGCCACCTGTCCTCATCGCAACCACCTGTCCTCATCGCAACCACCTGTCCTGATCGCAACCACCTGTCCTTATCGCAGCCACCTGTCCTTATCGCAGCCACCTGTCCTTATCGCAGCCACCTGTCCTTATCGCAGCCACCTGTCCTTATCGCAGCCACCTGTCCTGATCGCAGCCACCTGTCCTTATCGCAGCCACCTGTCCTGATCGCAGCCACCTGTCCTTATCGCAGCCACCTGTCCTTATCGCAGCCACCTGTCCTTATCGCAGCCACCTGTCCTTATCGCAGCCACCTGTCCTTATCGCAGCCACCTGTCCTTATCGCAGCCACCTGTCCTTATCGCAGCCACCTGTCCTTATCGCAGCCACCTGTCCTTATCGCAGCCACCTGTCCTTATCGCAGCCACCTGTCCTTATCGCAGCCACCTGTCCTTATCGCAGCCACCTGTCCTTATCGCAGCCACCTGTCCTTATCGCAGCCACCTGTCCTTATCGCAGCCACCTGTCCTTATCGCAGCCACCTGTCCTTATCGCAGCCACCAGTCCTTATCGCAGCCACCTGTCCTTATCGCAGCCACCTGTCCTTATCGCAGCCACCTGTCCTTATCGCAGCCACCTGTCCTTATCGCAGCCACCTGTCCTTATCGCAGCCACCTGTCCTTATCGCAGCCACCTGTCCTTATCGCAGCCACCTGTCCTTATCGCAGCCACCTGTCCTTATCGCAGCCACCTGTCCTTATCGCAGCCACCTGTCCTTATCGCAGCCACCTGTCCTTATCGCAGCCACCTGTCCTTATCGCAGCCACCTGTCCTTATCGCAGCCACCTGTCCTTATCGCAGCCACCTGTCCTTATCGCAGCCACCTGTCCTTGTCGCAGCCACCTGTCCTTATCGCAGCCACCTGTCCTTATCGCAGCCACCTGTCCTTATCGCAGCCACCTGTCCTTATCGCAGCCACCTGTCCTTGTCGCAGCCACCTGTCCTTGTCGCAGCCACCTGTCCTTGTCGCAGCCACCTGTCCTTGTCGCAGCCACCTGTCCTTGTCGCAGCCACCTGTCCTTGTCGCAGCCGCCTGTCCTTGTCGCAGCCGCCTGTCCTTGTCGCAACCGCCTGTCCTTGTCGCAACCGCCTGTCCTTGTCGCAACCGCCTGTCCTTGTCGCAACCGCCTGTCCTTGTCGCAACCGCCTGTCCTTATCGCAACCGCCTGTCCTTATCGCAACCGCCTGTCCTTATCGCAACCGCCTGTCCTTATCGCAACCGCCTGTCCTTATCGCAACCGCCTGTCCTTATCGCAACCGCCTGTCCTTATCGCAACCGCCTGTCCTTATCGCAACCGCCTGTCCTTATCGCAACCGCCTGTCCTTATCGCAACCGCCTGTCCTTATCGCAACCGCCTGTCCTTATCGCAACCGCCTGTCCTTATCGCAACCGCCTGTCCTTATCGCAACCGCCTGTCCTTATCGCAACCGCCTGTCCTTATCGCAACCGCCTGTCCTTATCGCAACCGCCTGTCCTTATCGCAACCGCCTGTCCTTATCGCAACCGCCTGTCCTTATCGCAACCGCCTGTCCTTATCGCAACCGCCTGTCCTTATCGCAACCGCCTGTCCTTATCGCAACCGCCTGTCCTTATCGCAACCGCCTGTCCTTATCGCAACCGCCTGTCCTTATCGCAACCGCCTGTCCTTATCGCAACCGCCTGTCCTTATCGCAACCGCCTGTCCTTATCGCAACCGCCTGTCCTTATCGCAACCGCCTGTCCTTATCGCAACCGCCTGTCCTTATCGCAACCGCCTGTCCTTATCGCAACCGCCTGTCCTTATCGCAACCGCCTGTCCTTATCGCAACCGCCTGTCCTTATCGCAACCGCCTGTCCTTATCGCAACCGCCTGTCCTTATCGCAACCGCCTGTCCTTATCGCAACCGCCTGTCCTTATCGCAACCGCCTGTCCTTATCGCAACCGCCTGTCCTTATCGCAACCGCCTGTCCTTATCGCAACCGCCTGTCCTTATCGCAACCGCCTGTCCTTATCGCAACCGCCTGTCCTTATCGCAACCGCCTGTCCTTATCGCAACCGCCTGTCCTTATCGCAACCGCCTGTCCTTATCGCAACCGCCTGTCCTTATCGCAACCGCCTGTCCTTATCGCAACCGCCTGTCCTTATCGCAACCGCCTGTCCTTATCGCAACCGCCTGTCCTTATCGCAACCGCCTGTCCTTATCGCAACCGCCTGTCCTTATCGCAACCGCCTGTCCTTATCGCAACCGCCTGTCCTTATCGCAACCGCCTGTCCTTATCGCAACCGCCTGTCCTTATCGCAACCGCCTGTCCTTATCGCAACCGCCTGTCCTTATCGCAACCGCCTGTCCTTATCGCAACCGCCTGTCCTTATCGCAACCGCCTGTCCTTATCGCAACCGCCTGTCCTTATCGCAACCGCCTGTCCTTATCGCAACCGCCTGTCCTTATCGCAACCGCCTGTCCTTATCGCAACCGCCTGTCCTTATCGCAACCGCCTGTCCTTATCGCAACCGCCTGTCCTTATCGCAACCGCCTGTCCTTATCGCAACCGCCTGTCCTTATCGCAACCGCCTGTCCTTATCGCAACCGCCTGTCCTTATCGCAACCGCCTGTCCTTATCGCAACCGCCTGTCCTTATCGCAACCGCCTGTCCTTATCGCAACCGCCTGTCCTTATCGCAACCGCCTGTCCTTATCGCAACCGCCTGTCCTTATCGCAACCGCCTGTCCTTATCGCAACCGCCTGTCCTTATCGCAACCGCCTGTCCTTATCGCAACCGCCTGTCCTTATCGCAACCGCCTGTCCTTATCGCAACCGCCTGTCCTTATCGCAACCGCCTGTCCTTATCGCAACCGCCTGTCCTTATCGCAACCGCCTGTCCTTATCGCAACCGCCTGTCCTTATCGCAACCGCCTGTCCTTATCGCAACCGCCTGTCCTTATCGCAACCGCCTGTCCTTATCGCAACCGCCTGTCCTTATCGCAACCGCCTGTCCTTATCGCAACCGCCTGTCCTTATCGCAACCGCCTGTCCTTATCGCAACCGCCTGTCCTTATCGCAACCGCCTGTCCTTATCGCAACCGCCTGTCCTTATCGCAACCGCCTGTCCTTATCGCAACCGCCTGTCCTTATCGCAACCGCCTGTCCTTATCGCAACCGCCTGTCCTTATCGCAACCGCCTGTCCTTATCGCAACCGCCTGTCCTTATCGCAACCGCCTGTCCTTATCGCAACCGCCTGTCCTTATCGCAACCGCCTGTCCTTATCGCAACCGCCTGTCCTTATCGCAACCGCCTGTCCTTATCGCAACCGCCTGTCCTTATCGCAACCGCCTGTCCTTATCGCAACCGCCTGTCCTTATCGCAACCGCCTGTCCTTATCGCAACCGCCTGTCCTTATCGCAACCGCCTGTCCTTATCGCAACCGCCTGTCCTTATCGCAACCGCCTGTCCTTATCGCAACCGCCTGTCCTTATCGCAACCGCCTGTCCTTATCGCAACCGCCTGTCCTTATCGCAACCGCCTGTCCTTATCGCAACCGCCTGTCCTTATCGCAACCGCCTGTCCTTATCGCAACCGCCTGTCCTTATCGCAACCGCCTGTCCTTATCGCAACCGCCTGTCCTTATCGCAACCGCCTGTCCTTATCGCAACCGCCTGTCCTTATCGCAACCGCCTGTCCTTATCGCAACCGCCTGTCCTTATCGCAACCACCTGTCCTTATCGCAACCACCTGTCCTTATCGCAACCACCTGTCCTTATCGCAACCACCTGTCCTTATCGCAACCACCTGTCCTTATCGCAACCACCTGTCCTTATCGCAACCACCTGTCCTTATCGCAACCACCTGTCCTTATCGCAACCACCTGTCCTTATCGCAACCACCTGTCCTTATCGCAACCACCTGTCCTTATCGCAACCACCTGTCCTTATCGCAACCACCTGTCCTTATCGCAACCACCTGTCCTTATCGCAACCACCTGTCCTTATCGCAACCACCTGTCCTTATCGCAACCACCTGTCCTTATCGCAACCACCTGTCCTTATCGCAACCACCTGTCCTTATCGCAACCACCTGTCCTTATCGCAACCACCTGTCCTTATCGCAACCACCTGTCCTTATCGCAACCACCTGTCCTTATCGCAACCACCTGTCCTTATCGCAACCACCTGTCCTTATCGCAACCACCTGTCCTTATCGCAACCACCTGTCCTTATCGCAACCACCTGTCCTTATCGCAACCACCTGTCCTTATCGCAACCACCTGTCCTTATCGCAACCACCTGTCCTTATCGCAACCACCTGTCCTTATCGCAACCACCTGTCCTTATCGCAACCACCTGTCCTTATCGCAACCACCTGTCCTTATCGCAACCACCTGTCCTTATCGCAACCACCTGTCCTTATCGCAACCACCTGTCCTTATCGCAACCACCTGTCCTTATCGCAACCACCTGTCCTTATCGCAACCACCTGTCCTTGTCCTTATCGCAACCACCTGCCCTTATCGCAACCACCTGTCCTTATCGCACCACATGCCCTTATCGCACCACCTGCCCTTATCGCAACCACCTGTCCTTATCGCAACCACCTGTCCTTATCGCAACCACCTGTCCTTATCGCAACCACCTGTCCTTATCGCAACCACCTGTCCTTATCGCAACCACCTGTCCTTATCGCAACCACCTGTCCTTATCGCAACCACCTGTCCTTATCGCAACCACCTGTCCTTATCGCAACCACCTGTCCTTATCGCAACCACCTGTCCTTATCGCAACCACCTGTCCTTATCGCAACCACCTGTCCTTATTGCAACCACCTGTCCTTATTGCAACCACCTGTCCTTATTGCAACCACCTGTCCTTATTGGAACCACCTGTCCTTATTGGAACCACCTGTCCTTATCGCACCACATGCCCTTATCGCACCACATGCCCTTATCGCACCACATGCCCTTATCGATGCCCTGTTGCGCCACGTGCTCTTATTGGAACACGTGCTCTTATCGCAAGCACGTGCCTATCGCACCACATGCCCTTATTGCACCACGTGTTCTTATCACACCATATACCCTCATCGTACCATGTGGCCTTGTCTTTAACCCATTGCAAACTCTTTAAATTTTGGAACCCCACACAATCTCTCTGCATTGCTTCAAACTCCTCCACTGCATCTCTGAACGCTGCTGACGGAGGGGACTGGTTGGCCTGGATGGGATTGGATCGGGGTGGGCAAAGATGTTTAGATTTGATATTGAAATGAATCATATCATATCAAATTGCGACCGAGTACAGATGAGTTTTCTAGGCTCCCAAGTCCACACCCCATGCTGCAACCGCACCAGGCTGCAAACGTTTCTCTCTCATGCCATGTGCTATAGGTGTTCCCCACTTCCCCCCACCACTGGTAGGTTACCATAATACACATGTCTCCCCCATCTCCCCTCTCTAATAGCATCTGCTACAGCCTCCCGCAACACACCAAGAGCTACAGATGTTTCCCCTACACCACACTGTGCTACAGATACCTCTCTCACGCCATACCGTGTGGTACAGGTGTCGCTCCTGCTGGCTCCAGCACGAGTGCGCCGTGTGGTGCTGCATCTGGTGCCACGCTGCAGATGCATTGAACCTAGACGGCGGATTCGGCAGCTCAAACCCCTGCTCACCAGCGCTGCCATTGCCCGTGAAGCCCTTCCCACTGTCATGCCGATTGTACTTCTGACGGCCGTCAGAGTCAGTGGCTGCAGCAGGGCTGTCAGTGGCTGCAGCAGGGCTGTCAGTGGCTGCAGCAGGGCTGTCAGTGGCTGCAGCAGGGCTATGAGGGATAGGTCCCAGGGAGGAAAGGATCCCTGCTGGGAGCACCGTCAGCAGCAGAGACGGCTGGGAGTGAAAACACAACGGGGGGAAGGGGGGGGAGGCGGGGGAGAGGGGGAAGGGGGTGGCAGCGAGGGAAGGGGAGGGGAGAGGGGGAAGGCAAGTGGGGGGTGGGGAAGGAGCGAGTTGAGATGCGTGTAGGGAGGGACTAGCTACTTCTGCGGAATAAGCTCGCTTTGGTGCTAGAAGGCCCGTCGTTTGTTGTGTTGTGTTGCGCTGTGTTGTTCCATTCAAGCTCGCCTCGCCAGGCGTTGACCTGCATTCGGAGTTGACTTCAAAGAATGAATAGCCACGTGCCAGAAGTGCTGTTTTAAGGACGTCCCAAAACCATCGTTTGTTGCGCTGTGTTTGTTGTCCCATTCAAGCTCGTCTCGCCAGGCGTTGACCTGCACGTCAGCTCGGGGTCATTTATTACGCTCGGAGTTTACTTCAACGCCGCGACGTCGTGTTGCAATCGCAGCTGCACGCTAAAACGGACAAAAACAGGTCAGACCGGGCTGGATCGCAGCAAAGCAACAACGGGTAGTACAGGGGACAGGGCGAGAGCAGAAACGGGGGGGAGAGGGGGGCTGCGGTTTTGAGGTGGGAGGAGGGGGGGAAGGAGGGGGAGAGAGTGATCTGAATTCGAATTATGAAGGTTCGGATTCTGGACTCGAATCTTTGACTCTGGAGTATGGTTGAATGGACTGCCAGTGAACTCAACGCTTAAATCAGTTCAGTGCATTCACCGCAAAGTACACAACTTCACGGATCAACGCAAAGTACAACGACTTGAGATGATTGAATTCAGCGCTGTATAGCAAAGTTCCCGTACTGGATCCGTGCCAAGGTATCTCCGAGACAACTTGTCTGAGAGACAGCGAATTGGTACCTGCTGTTGCTGGAGAGCCAGTGTCGACACCAGAACGAGCAGCAGCACAAGCGCAACCGCCCAAACAATCTCTCTCGCGTGCCACATCTTATGTTTCCGCCGTAATCGTCCCAATCTCGCGCTTTCGCCGCCACCCAATCGTTGAAGAGACAATGTGTGGTGTCACGGCGCACCGCGCGGTATCGCTCGGCCTACTCAAGTGTCGCGCGCGGTATCGCTCGGCCTACTCAAGTGTCGCGCGGTATCGCTCGGCCTACTCAAGTGTCGCGCGCTTGTGATCCATATAACTATCGCCCAGCAACGGGGACGAGACCTGGGTGCTGGGCTGGCTCCCCTCGTGCCGCTGCCACCCCGCCAGATCCTTGCTGTCTGCTCCTTTGCGGTGCCTGCAGCTCGATATACCCTACCTGCAGCTTTCCTTCCCGTGTGGAACTTTTCCCAGAATCCCTTAGGGCGTGCTAGATTTTTTAAAAATCGTAAAGGGCGGGACAGCCGTCTGAAAATGGTTCAAATTCCGAACATCTGACAGTCCGAATCCAGCGTCCGGACTAAGCCTCGTCCGACGCTGTATATGAAACATTTTCAGGCTTACAAAATTAATCGGATTTACGAAATTGTAACCATGATTACGACGTCGTTACGATAAAGGTTACAGCCAGGCGATTTGAAGAAAAAAGTTCGTCAACCAATAAAGTTGCGTTATTGCGACGTCCGTCCACTTACTGAACGGTAACGTCCGGTCGATTTGGAGAGGCAATTTAACGCAAAACGTTTCATCAGCAGTCCGATCGTTAACGACGTCGCAGTTGATCTTACGAAGAAATTTACGAAATCAAAAAATTTGGTAACCCTTGAAATGTCCGGACGATGGACCGTTCGGATGGGCTGAACTAAAAAATATAACACGCCCTTACCGCGCATCTCATCATCGCGTTCAAGACGAGCTGTTTCTTCGCCACATGTTCTCGCCATAGTGGACTTCGCCATAGTAAACCGAAACTTGTTAAGTGTTACGAGTGCAATGGATCTAGGTAGCGAGGATTGCACTAAGGTGTCAAACGAGTACAAAATGTGAGCGAAGGCATGAGCGAACATTTATACGCGAAACATGCAAACGGTAACGCGGTGCGTGCGAGCTAGCTAGTGCTAGGCTGGCATCGAGGTTCGGGCTAGTCCCGAAGCGTAGGCCGACTCGTTCGGACCAGAAGTGCAAGGTTTGGTACAACAGTGCGCGTGAAGTTGGCGAAGCCTCGTTAGCAGTAGCGGGCGAACAACGGTGCGGCTGTACGCGATGTTGACGGTTGCAGTAAGGAATGGCGAGAAAATTCCTTACACTACCCCCCCCCCCCCCCCCCCCCCCCCCCCCTCCCTCAAGAAGCCCCCTCCGCTACGCGAGTGCGTGTATATCGCAAAAACCCCGGCTCCTGAGGTACACTTGCAAGGCAGGGTGGTTTTCGGTGTTGGCCAGGGGCACCCTCCTATCCTCAGTTGGCGTGCGGTCCTTCCAGCGGATGAGGAATTCGATCCTCCGAATGCCGGTGAGGTGACGAATCCGATGGATCTGGATTTTTTCGGGCTCGATAATCTGTTCCGATGCGGGGCGAGTCATGGATGGGGGGCGGTGACGAGGCAGCTGGCTTGTAGTCGGAATGTAAGGGCGAAGCAAGCTGACGTGGAAGGATGGGCTGATGTACCAGTCGGTCAGCAAGAGTAGGTGGGCGGTAACCGGTGTGATTATGTGGCTGATTTGGAACGGTCCACAGTAGCGGGGTCGAAGTTTCGGCACGTCGGGCAAGCGTAAATTCTGTGTGTCGAACAGCACGTAATCTCCTGCCTGGTATGTTACTGGGCAGCGGTGGCAGTCAGCGTTGCGCTTTGCGATGACGTTGGCCTTTTTAATTGCTTCTACGGCTCTGGTTCAGACAGCTTGCAGAATCTCGGCAAATTGTTGTGCGCGTGGCATGGGATTGTCCAGGCTCGGCGTCATGGGCACTGTTGGGTGATGCCCGTAGTTCAGGTAAAACGGGGACTGCTGCGTCGTCGCTGACGTGGCGTTGTTGTACGCGAACTCAATCAGCGATAGCTGCTGCTCCCATGTTGCGAGATCGTCGCACGTGGCACAAATCAATTGCTCGATCGTCTGATTTGTCCGCTCCGTTTGACCGTCGGTCTCGGGGTGGTACGACAAACTGAACTGTAGCCTGGTCTCGAACTGCTTGTAGAGGTTCTTCCACAGGTTGCTGGTGAACTTCGTGCCCCTGTCGCTGATAATCGCTACTGGTATCCTGCGCAGGCGAACAACGGCTGCGATGAATAGGCGAACGTTTTCCTCGGCTGAGATTGACTTCTTGCACGCAGCGAACTGTGCCATCTTTGTCAACCTGTCGACGACGACCATAACCGCGTCGTTACCCCCAGGGCTCGAAGGGAACCCTGTGACGAAATCCATGGTAACTTGCTGCTAGGCGCGCTCGGGCGGTGGAATCGGCTGCAACTGACCCGCCTTTCGTTTTTGCGAGCTCTTCATCACCTGACACGTAGGACACGCACGAGCCCACGCGGTGATGTACGTCGGTCAACCGCTCCGGCCAGTAGTAATACCGCTGCAGTTGCTGTCGCGTTTTTTCTACCCCGAAATGGCCTGAGGTAATCCCGTCGTGTGCCTCTTGCAGTAGTAGCTCCATCAGTGGCGAGTACGCTAATACCCAGATGCGGTTGGTGCCGGTTTTTACGTAATACGCTCCCTTTGCTTCTGCCAGTTGCTGTGAATTTCCGGTCGTGAAAAATGGGTCGGTGCGGTATCTGTGGGAAAATAGGCCTGTCAATAGCGGGTTGGTTTGGGCGAGTAGGATGGCGTGGAGTTGGGCGGTAGGGCGGGTGAGTGTGTCGATAATATCAGATGCACCTTTCTTGTACGTAACAGTGTAGTGGAAGTTGGACTCCAGATAGTCCAACCAGTGGATCTATCGTGGGTTGAGATTCGGTCGGGCACGAAGTTACTGTAATGATCGGGTGGTCTGTTCGTACTGTCACGTCGGCGCTAGTCAGGTAGCATCGCCACACTTTGAACGCGTGCACGATCGCCAGCATCTCGCGGCTGCGTATCGGGTAGTTGCGTTCGGGCGGGTGAAGTTTGCAGGATTCGTACGCGATTGGCTGCAGGCCGTTCCCGAAATCCTGCAACAGTACTGCTCCCACAGCGATGTCACTTGCGTCGGTGACGAGCTCGAACGGTCACACGGTGCAGATCTGCGATGTGAAGCACGGGCGGCGAGCACAAAAATGTCTTGAGGGCCGAGAGGGCAGCTTGCTTTTTCTCCCCCCACGTGTACTCAACCCCCTTCCTCAGCAGGTCGGCCAACGGAGTAGTCAAGCGTGCCATGTCGGGGATGAACCGGTGCACGTAGTTGATGAACCCCAAAAAGCTTTGCAGCTCGGTCAGATTTGTCGGCGAGTGCAAAGCTTGAATCGTCGCGATCTTCTTCGGGTCTATTTCCACTCCGTCAGCTGAAATAATGTGGCCTAAAAACTCCAGCTTGTCCTGTAGAAACTCACACATAGAGGCTTTCGTCAGTATCTTTCACCGCATATGAATTTCATGCATATGCAATGAGAAGAGTAGATAGGTATAGGAAGTGCTACTTAGGATAACAGTTTTAGGCACGTAATACATAGACAAATAGAAATAGAGGATAGTGTAGAACATAGCATGGTTGCTGTTTGACCAACGGTAGAACAGGGGGGAACTGAGCGATTGGGGAATCATGGGAGAAAGGCACCGAAGGGCGGGCGAAATGTGAAACCAAACAAGCCCAACACCGAGCCGCACATTTGGAAATGTGTAGCGTGGGGTTGGGTAAAGTCACTGACGTCCAATCCCTCGATGCTTCTTGCTTGTTATTCTCTCATGATAGTGGGAGTTGGCACTCGGGCTTCTCAGCACACAGTGGCACGCCACAAGGAGGGAACCTACGAGGTGAGGGAGTAGTCTCTTTCATAACAAGCAAGAAGCGTAAGCACGCGAGATGGACAAATATGAGCTGCGCTGGGGCAGACTCTTCAGCCTGCGTGAGGAGGAATGGCAGCGACGCGAGCACTCGCAGGAGCGCCGGCGGTCCTTAGAGCAATCGCCTGGGAGGCCGGCCTTCCGCGCAGATAGGGTCCCGGTAGAGCCAGGCCGGCGGGAAGTCAGTTCGACGCACGGTGCGGCAGGTGGCGAGAGATTTGTCACACCAGCAAACGGGATGCTGTGGCGGAGGTATACGTTTCACGGAAACGACATCACAAAAAACCGGGCCTGAAAACAGGTGGTTTAGGTTCGGTTTTCTGTCCAACCAATGGAAATCCGTCGGAAAACTCTCAACCTGCTCCGACAGATTTCCAACGAGTGGCGCGCTGGTATTATCACTAAATCTTCCAGCGGTTTTCCATCTCGGAGGGGTTCCAAGATTTCCATCGGAAAGCATACCTTATTTCCGGCGGATTTCCACCACCACCGCGCATCGGTCGAAACTGATTTTCTGAGCAATAGATATGATAAACATTTTACTGTAGACACAGTACACTGTAGTGTTTGGATTACGAAAGAATTTAAACACCCTATTTAGTTTCCCAGTATTTAATACCTTTGAATTTAATTAAATGTAGAATGTGAACGTTTTCAGACGATATTAATTGGTTATTTTGCTGAACTAAATTTCTCGTGTGATGGTTCCAATGTTTAACATGATATCCAGTATTACTGCAGTACATACAACAGAAACTTCTAGACAGAAGCCAATGCCTAAGAAGACGATCTCAAGGAATAGCAAAGAAATAGTTTACTAACACCTACTAGCACACGGAATAACTTGCATACCTTGCTGCTGCTGCAGCAGCATAACAGAATGCCATAGTAGCTGTTGCAGGTGGGGCAAAAAAGCAGGCTAGACAATAATAGCATTCTGACAGGAGAACATCACGTTACTTGCTCACGTTAGCCATAAGAAAAAAGGCGGTACAATTCGTACGGAAATACGTACCGATACGTGAAATGGCGACACCATAACTTCTAATCTCGGGTACGCCTTAAGATGATGGTCTGCGAAATCAGCAAACAACAAACAAATTAGTCGACTATCTGAAATGCCTATGTCCAGGGAAATAATGTGTAAGAAACACAACAGAGAAACAACAATTGCGCCAGACGTGTTGCCAAACTTCATGCCATTGATCAGTTCTGCATCAGCAGAAAAACAACACCGAAGAGGCGAGCGCTACTAAAAAACGATGACTTAACAAAAAACTGAGAGCATCCGAAAAAACGTGGTTGCACATTACTGAGTAAGTAACTGTTAGCCAAGTAATTTCGGTGTGCAAGGGAGGAAGAGACACGAGCTACGAGTAGAGGGAAGATGACACCTGAGGAAAACTTAAAAAAAAAAAATGAATGATAAGGTGACCAAGGGAGCGCTGAAAGAGGATGACGGGAGGGATCATTGAACACGGTGCGTCAGCTGCAGTTGCTCTTGCCCCAAGCAGAGAAGGTTGGCTTGCGCAGTCGCGCTGGGTGCTGCTTATGCTGGGTGGGTTGTGCTGTTGTGGGAGTCGCAGGTGCGCTGCTGGCACTTGCGTCGCAGGTTAGCAGCAGCTGCGCAGTTGGCAGTTGCACCAATTGCGGAGCTGCACTCTTTTTGCATCCCAGCGCAATTGCGCTGTGTGTAGCGCAGTTGCGCTGGACTGCAATAGCGCGCTGTGGTACAGGGCACTGGGCAACAGCGCGCTGGGTGTACAGAGCGCTATGGTACACCCAGCGCAGTTGCGCTGGGCAACCTTGTACACCTAGCTCCTAGGCAACATGCTGTACAGCGCATGCTGCCAGCATTTTGCCAGCGCGCCAAGGAAGTATCGGACCAATCACAACAACTTCTATCGCCAGCAATGAAAATCTACACCAATGACAGAACACTTATCCGATGACGTGTTTAAACATGACGCGCATACAGCGTTGCACAAGGATAACCAACTCGATGGGTTGTCGTGACTCTCCGCAGCTTCCAGATTGTGAACAGTGAATGCGACACAATAAGACTTGCTGATACAAGCTTCTCTCGCGTTTTAAGATCCAAATTCTTGTCCCCGCAAGTATCACAAATTGTTACAAACATACGCGGTTTTTACCTTTCTCCTGCGAGAACCTCAACCTGTTTCACTTTGATTGCTGCTAGGTTTTTCTTACACTCTAAATAATGAGTTTTTTAATAATTCAAAATGTTGTTACACGAGGAATTAAAGAAGTATTTATTGGTTTCATATGTAGGATATCTGTTTCAAGTGTCACTAAACAAATCCTTCTAAAACTAACAATAAAACGTCGAAACGAAATTGCATATAGCTAAGGCCTATCCTTGTACAATGTTCCTTGCTCAATTGTTTGAACAGCTCATCTTCCTACTACGTGGTGCGAATGACACAAAATTTGTCCAGCATGCTTGCACTACTAAATGTATGAATGGTTGAGAGAAATTTTGTTTAAACCGACAAACAGATATCGATACGGCAGCACGTGACGAACAGGCTTATCCTTGCACATCTTTCCATGCTTAATTGTTTGAAACACGGTATCTTCCTACCACGTGCTGCGAATGATACCAAATCTGTCCAGCATGCTTGCCAATATAATAAAACAAGGAATGATAAAGAGAAACCTTGTTTGAACTGACAACAGACATTGATACAACACCATGTTGTGCACAGACATATCATAGTATAGTTTTCCGTACTCAATTGGGCGAAACAACCTATCATCTTACCACGTGTTGCGAATGATACCAAATATATCCAACATGCTTGAAAATAGAGTAAATGCATGAATGATTAAGAGAAACCTTGTCTAAAACGTCAAACGTACGTCGATACGCACAGGCCTATCCTTGCACTATTTTCCTGGTCATTTGTTTGAAACACCATATCTTCCCACCACGTGCTGCAAATGACACCAAATCTATCCAACATACTTGCAAGTATGTTAGATGTATAAATGATCAGGAGAAATCTTGTTTAAACTGACAAACGTACGTCGATGCGGCACCACGTTGCGCACAGGCATATCAATGTACAGTTTGTTAGAAGAACTAGGCAAGAATGATTGAAAGGAGAGGGGTTTCACTAGCAGCAGTTGGGGTACATATAGCAAACCCTAACAGGGTTGTACTCGCTATAGAGCACCCCACTACAGGCTAGACAATAATAACATTCTGACACACCCCCATAGCCAAAGTGGGGTGTAATCAGTACAATGAGCAGGCATAGCAATAGTTCACAATTATAAGCAAAGCTAGAGGTGATCATAGAGGGCAAGTGAGGAGGAGGAGAAACTGTGAGGGCGAGAAGATGAAAGGCGCCGACTGAAGCTGCAGACACACGGGCAACAGGAGCGGCGCGCACAGTGGCTACCGAGCGCACGAGGGCACCGGACTACGGGAGTATCTGGCTCCGCGGCTACGACGAGCACACACAGGAGCAACGGACCCACAGGCGACTGGCGAAGCAGGCTCGCTGGGCTACCGAAACGCGCGAGGGCATCCGGACTACTGGCGCTGCTAACGTCACTACGGCTACCTCCACGCAACCTCCCCCGACCGTCCCACGCCCCTCTCACACACCCCCTGCTGACACCCTAGCTCCACTTCCACGGCACCCCCCTTAAACCCTAAACCCTCGGCTCCCACACATCCACCCCCCTCAGCGGCAGCTGCAGCAGTGGGAGACGGAGGAGGAGGAGGAGCAGGGGACGGCGCACACACACGGCACCCCCATAGCTGCCACCCCCACACTCCTCACCCCCAAACCCTAAAAACGGGCGGAACGGGGGAAGGAGCGCGGGGGACGGCGAGGGGGACGGCGCTCGGCCCCCAGGACGCCACCACGGGGCAGCGAGGGGCCGCGCGCGGCTCCCCAGGGCGGCGCGACGGGAAATCGGGGCCGCGGGGGGTCGCGCGCGGCTCCCCAGGGCGGCACGACGGGAAATCGGGGCCGCGGGGGGTCGCGCGCGGCTCCCCAGGGCGGCACGACGGGAAAACGGGGCCGCGGGGGGTCGCGTGCGGCTCCCCAGGGCGGCACGACGGGAAATCGGGGCCGCGGGGGGTCGCGCGCGGCTCCCCAGGGCGGCACGACGGGAAATCGGGGCCGCGGGGGGTCGCGCGCGGCTCCCCAGGGCGGCACGACGGGAAAACGGGGCCGCGGGGGGTCGCGTGCGGCTCCCCACGGTAGGAAACCGCCGCGCGCCTCGGGGCGCACGGCGGGGAGAAAACCGCCGCACGCCCCGAGCGCGCGGCGGGATGAAAAATCCGTCGCACGCCACGGGGCGTGCGACACAAAGAGTAGTAGGAGCAGCGGAAGCAGGTGGTGGGGCCCACCCACAGGATCGACCCATCTGGATCGTCCTGCTCTGATAGCATGTTAGAAGAACTAGGCAAGAATGATTGAAAGGAGAGGGGTTTCACTAGCAGCAGTTGGGGTACATATAGCAAACCCTAACTGGGTTGTACTCGCTATAGAGCACCCCACTACAGGCTAGACAATAATAACATTCTGACACAGTTTTCCGTATTCAATTGTTTGAAATACCAAATCTTTATATCACGAGCTGTGAATGATACCAAATCTGTCCAGCATGCTTGCAAATATAGAAAATGTATGAATGATCAAGAGAAACATTGATTAAAATTACCATCGTACGTTAATACAACACCACGTTGCGCACATGCCTATCCTTGCACATATTTCCCTGCTCAATTGTTTGTAACACCATATCTTCTTACCAGTTGCTGCGGATGGCACCAAATATGTCTAGCATGCTTGCAGATACAGTAAATGCATGAACGATCAAGAGAAACCTTGTTTCAACCGACGAACGGACGACGATACGGCAGTACGTTGCACACCGGCCTATGATTGCACAGTTTCTCATGATGTAAAGTTTGAAATGACATATGTTGCTACTACGTGGTGCGAGTGGCACCAACCTAACCCTGGCATGCTTGAAAAATACTAAACATTTGAAGCACCAGAAGAAATTTGTCAAACATTTTAATCGTACGTCAAAACGTCGCCTATGTTTATCATTGCACATTACTTAGTTGTCCTAAAACACCATATGATCTTACAACGCTGCACCCTATGTTTCCAACATAATTGGAATGTAGCAATTTTTTTGAATTATCATCGTAGTTTTGTGTAGCATGATTTAATATTGTCGCCGACGATCGTTAAATTAAATCCAACCTTTTCGGCATAAGAACATTCCTGGTTTATAGAATATATGAAATCAATTAAAATGATATGTTCTCATTGTCTGTACAATGTTTTTCTACATTACAAGTTATTCTCATAAAGCATTTTTTAATTTGTATTATATGATTAGAAATATACTACTCGTCTTGGGAGACGCGAAAACAGTGAGCATCTCAAATAATCGGTATTGCACATGTCGTGATAGCGCCGCCCCCAATCCCATTCCCGCCCGAAATCCGCCGGAACTCAAGAGGCGCCGAGTGAAGCCTGACACGACTCGGTTTCCTCTCAACTTTTCGGCCAAACACAACCTGGCCCAGTGATTTCCGTCCGAAAGCCAGCGGTTTTCCGTCGGAAATCAAGCGGAAAGTCAAGCCAGCCAATATTGGTCAAATCCACCCTCGAAACCTCCAAAACCCATTCCAACCTGAACCGGGTTTTTTGTGATGGAAGGCGACTGTGGTCGCCATCGCAAGATTGGGACATTCCGCTCTTCAGAAGACGGGGAATGGCGACGCGATGAGCGAGGTCGGTGGCACAGGCGAGAGGAGCCTCTCCACGGCTGGGGAAGAGGCTCTGAGGCCGGCAGGGAAGCAGAAGCACAGCAGGCCGACCCGTCGCATGAGAAGGCGGAAGATGGAAGTGCAAGAGGTGGGGACGAGGACCAGGAATACGGCGATGACAAGACAGGCGCGGACAATGACGACCGCGCCATAGCCGAGGAGGAGGAATCCGCGCCGTCGGACGAAGTCGCCGGCCCAGGCGAGGCGGCAGCGGAGGAGCCGAGGGAGGCATGAGAGGAGCGATGCGTGGAACGGCTCGACCAAATGGGAGAGCGCTGCCCGGATGACGCATTGCCGCAGGAGCTTCGTGGGCGCGGGGAAAATTCGAACAAGTCGCGGGCGCGGGGAACGCGCGGAGAAGAAATGAAGAACGTGCGCACGAGGCGGGAGAACACCGCTGGGCGGTGGAACGGCGGGAGGAATCTATGCGCTCGCCAGGGGAACGCCAGCCAGGTGCAGAGCGGCACGGCGGCAGAGGGCGCTCACCACCCAGAGAACGGCTACGGGGAGGAAGGCGGGAGGATGGGTCACGCTCGCCTTATCGTCAGCAGCCGCTAAGGGGGAGAGGAAACGTGGAGTCACGATCACCAGAGCCGCGCATGCGGATGGGAGAACGGCGGAAGGAAGAATCGCATTCACCGCGCCGGTGGGAGTGGCAGGAATGGAGGTCCTACGGCATTCTGCTTTCGCCCGACTATCGCCGCGAGCGAGGGGAACCGCGGGTCGATGCGAGGCGCTTGAAAGATGGCCAGCAGCGGCATGGCTGGGAGAGAGACGAATGGACGCACCCACCAGCAAGGCATCAAGTGCGGGAGACATGCCGTGAAGAGTGGGTGTCGTGTCGCTGGCCTGCGCGACAATGGGAGTGGACTGGACGACAGAGGAGCCCTGGAGGCCCGTACGTCGAGAGAAGGAGTAGCCTACGGGAAAGCAGAACCAGGACTGGAAGCCTGGCGCATGGAGCAGAGCGGGCTCGAGAAGCGCGAGAAGGCAAGGAGAGAGCCAGAGGATGGGGAGCACAATGGGGGGGCAGTCCAGAGAGACGGGTGAATCCGGGGGAGGAGAGCGCGGGAGCGCGGCCGCGCCACCAAGGGTGAAGGTACCAGCCAGATTCTTGGGGGATCAACACTCGGTGCCATCGCTCAAAAACTATCTGATGCAAATAGGGAATGTGAAATATCGGTGTGACAAGAGCGGCATGGACCCAGTGGATTTCTTCTTGCGTCTGCCGGACACACTAGAAGGAGAGGCAGAGACGCTGTACCACATGAGAATGAATGAGCTACTATAGAGGGCAAGAAGGTACGAGGAAGTGTCAGAAATAACTGAGCAGGAATGGATGAACTAGAACAGAGTTTGGTACAAGTAGGAAACCCTAACTTTGTGTACCCCCTAAGGTGTAACCCACTACAGCCTAGACAATATAAACATGCAATGTTTGACACACCCCCATAGGCGCAGTGGGAGACAACCACAGGGTCACAAGACCAGTCAAAGCAAAGCACAGCAAGCTCAGGGTGGATCTCAAGGATTCCACACAAATTCCGAGCACAAGCAAGCGGTCACAAGACCAGTTCACATGCAGGTTTATAACAAAGCAAGAGATACAGTGATCACAACCTAGCAAAAGTAAACAAGTAGGCATATATATATAGTGATCACAGTACAAGCAAGGTCAAGAGGTAAGCAAGTGAGGCCCAGTAGGTACAAGGCCTAGTAGAGTGCAAAAGCGCTGATGATCACAAGGCTGAAGCGCCTTGGTGAACACATCAGCAGTGTTGGCCTCCGTGGCCACGTAACGCAGACAAAGCTGACCACGCTGCTGCAGCTCTCGAGCAAGGAAGTACCGCAGAGCGATGTGCTTCGTTCTGTGCTCCAGTCTGTGCTCCTCACACAAGGCAATGGCAGCCTTGTTGTCAACGTACAGCACTGGAGGAGAACGAGGCCGCTCTCCGAGGTCGGTCAGCAGGTAGGTCAGCCAGCGTAGCTCCTGAGCAGCCATGGCTGTGGCGTAGATCTCAGCCTCACAACTGGAGCTGAGAACAGAAGAAGAGCGAGTAGAACGCCAAGAAACTGAGCCAGAGCCAAGGCTGAAGGTGTAACCCTGGGACGACCGCTGAGTAGCCTGGTCGTCTGCCCAAGAAGCGTCTGAGTGCCCTGTGAGAACAACCCGGTCTCGCCCTCCAAGCACAAGCCCCATGCCCGACGTACTGCACAAGTAGCGCAACACCCTCTTAGCAGCATCCATGTGCTCCTTCCGGTGACGGCCAGGAGCGACATAGCGTGCTAGGATGCTAAGAGGGTATGCAAGGTCAGGTCGAGTGCAGGTCATCAGGTACATGAGGCAGCCCACAAGCTCTGGATACGGGCCACTCGGCTCTACGGACTCATCCGAAGGCAGAGCTGAGAGCGAGTGACCGGTAGGCAGAGGAGTGGACTGAGGCGAGGAGTACGTGAAGCGGAAGCGCTGGAGAACCTGCTGCACCATGTGTGACTGAGTCAGGGTGATGGTGCGCCGCGCTCTGTCCCGGGTGATCCGCAAGCCAAGATAGCTCGTCAGCTCACCCAGGTCTGTGCACGTGTGTCTCCTCTGCAGCTCCGACTTCACGTGAGCGAGTGCCGCGGTGTCAGCAGTGGCAAAGACCAAGTCGTCGACGTACACGAGGATGTAGAACGGCGGCAGCGAGGTGTCGGTGCGTAGAAACAGCGACGGGTCAGCAGTAGAGGGAGCGAACCCAAGAGCCGCAAGTGTCGTCCTCAGTGTGTCGTGCCACTCATGTGGCGCCTGGCGGAGACCGTAGACCGGCCGCTGAAGCCTCCACTGGGTGCCAGGAGGAAATGACCCAGTGAAGCCAGGGGGGCGGCGCAGCCAGATCTCCTCGTGCAGGCTGCCCTGCAAGAAAGCAGTGCTGAAGTCAAGAGAGTGAAGCTCGTAGTCGCGGTGAGCGGCTATGTGCAGCAGCACCCGAAGAGTAGTCATCTTCGGGGTGGGGGAGAAGGTCTGAAAGAAGTCTACTCCCTCTCGCTGACTGAAGCCTCGAGCCACGTAGCGCGCCTTGAAGACAGGTGGAGAACCCGGCGGCCGCTTCACCCTGAAAATCCACATGCCACTGACGATGTTCGCCCCAGGAGGGGGAACCTCGTCTACGTAGGTGCCTGTGGACTTCCAGGAGGCCATCTCTGCGTCCATGGCTGTCTGCCACTGAGAGGAGTAGGGACCTGCCATCGCCTCAGCGTAAGAGCGTGGGGTCGGGATGTCTGGTGCATCCGGGTCTCCCTCAGGGGCAACTAGCAAGGACACGAGACGGGGCAAAGCAGCAGTAAGGCAGTGGAACTCCTCCTGTCTGTCCTCAAGGACGTCCGTGCCGAGGGCACACTCACCCCCGACGGACGGAGGACAGGCAGACGCAGACTCAGACCTAGCGACAAGGCTGGCAGCGTAGTCTAGGCGACAGCGAGCAGCAAAGTCAACCAACTCAGCGACCAGAGCAGACGCAGCAGAGGACTCAAAGGTCGGGTCAGTGACAACTGTAGCGAGGAGACGCGTAACAGTGGGACTGGCAGCACGACGGGAGTCAGACTCCGGGTCAGGAAGAGTAGGAAGAGAGGACGCAGGAGGAGACGGCAGCGGGACACGCTGCGGAGCAGTGGAGGGACGCAGAGTCATGTAGTGAGTGCCAGGGACAGGAGGAGGACGCTCACGTGGGACACGACGACCAGTGCGAGCAGTACGAACAGGCGACGCAGGACGAGACTCAGGCTCACGACGCTCTGTAAGACCTCCTGTGGGACCAGCGTAAGGGGAGGGAGCAGGGAGAGGCGAGACAGGCGGTAACTGTGACTGCGGCTGGACAGGCAGAGGACACTCGACGGAGGAAGGAGGACAAGGAGGAGGAGCCTGACCAAGAACCTGCTGAAGGAGCGGTACGAAGTACGGTCGCGGCCGCGCAGCGTCTCCAGAAGCAGCAGGGACACCAGTGGCAGCCCCAACGTCCGAGTCCCCAGCACCAGCAGCAGCTCCAACGCCCGAGTCCTCAGCACCAGCAGCAGCACCACCGGTCGGGTCCTCAGCACGAGCAGCAGCTCCAACGCCCGGGTCCTCAGCACCAGCAGCAGGGGCACTGGTCAGGTCCTCAGCACCAGCAGCCGCGCCACCGGTCGGGTCCTCAGCACCAGCAGCAGCTCCAACGCCCGGGTCCTCAGCACCAGCAACAGCACCACCGCTCGGGTCCGCAGCACCAGGAGTACCACTACGAAGACTGCAGCGCCGCGTGTACCACTCGCGGATCACCTGAATGGGGGGGAGCTCCTGGGTAGGAGGGGAAGTACCGGGACGAGCTCCAGAAGCACCTCTCCGGAGGCGGCAGTACTCGAGGTACCTCTCCTGCAGCTGCTGGGAGGAGAGGGCTCCTCCAGATGGAGTACCCCCAGACTCAGCACGTCCAAACTCAGCACCACCAGGCTCCGCACCTCCAGGCTCCGCACCTCCAGGCTCAGCACCCCCAGGCTCCGCACCTCCAGGCTCAGTACCTCCAGGCTCCGCACCTCCAGGCTCAGCACCCCCAGGCTCCGCACCTCCAGGCTCAGCACCCCCAGGCTCCGCACCTCCAGGCTCAGCACCCCCAGGCTCAGCACCCCCAGGCTCAGCACCCTCAGACGCAGCACTCCCAGGCTCAGCACCCCCAGACGCAGGACGCGAGTCAACAGCTACCTCGACAGGCTCACTCGGGTCTACCTGGGACACACCTGAGGGAGCGGCACCCTGAGGGGGGAGGGGGTCTGGTACCTCAGCACCTGGAGCGAGGAAGAGAGGCGGGGGGGGGAGCGGGGCAGTGCGGTAGGGGAAGAGGCGGTAGAAGGGGACGGACTCGTCAAAAGTGACGTCCTGAGAGGCCAGAACCCGGCGCGAGGTGACGTGGTAAAACTGCCATCCAGGCGCGTCGGGAACAAAGCCAAGAAAGACACAGGGAACAGCGCGACGCGAGAGCTTGTCCGCGGACGTGTCGCGGACAAAAGCTCGAGATCCCCAGACCCGGAAACGCGACGCATCGCCAACCTCTCCCGTCCACCGTAGAGTCGGGGAAGTCTCCGGCAAGGAGACACGGGGCCAGAGGTTGAGCTGATGCGCTGCGTACCGGACTGCAAACGGCCACAGAAAGTGGGGAGCAGCCGCATGGGTCAGGGAGGTACGAGCGACCTCCATGACTAAGCCAATGCGGCGCTCAGCAACCCCATTCTGCTGTGGAGAGGCCGGAAGCGTGTACGACTGCTCAATGCCGTGCTCAGCACAGTAGGCTGCCAAGAGGTCGGAGGCGAACTCACCACCCCTGTCAGAGTGCAAGCGCAGGACAGGAAAGTCCGAGTGAAAGCGCTCGCCTAGCTGGAGACGGGCTCGGCTGATCCAGGGGATCAAAGCACCAGGGACGTCACCCTTGGCGTGCAAGGGGAAGACCGTGGTGTAGCGCGAGTAGTCGTCAACAACTATCAGGAAGTACCTCTCCTGACCCTGACCACGGACGCGGGCTGGGCCCCACACGTCCATGTGGAGCGTCTGCAGGGGAGCGGTCGTCGGGGGAAAGGAGGAGGAGTGAGGAGCGGCGCGCTGCCGCCCCTCGACACAGGGAATGCAGTCAGGAGCAGGGGAGTCAGGAAGGGGAGGGAGCACCCTGGGAAGACCAGCAACAAGGTCCCGTTTGTGCATGGCCCGCAGGCGCTGCACAGACGGGTGACCAAGGCGGTGGTGCCAGAGGACGGTGTCGTTCGCCAGAGAGCGACACGAGCAGGGGGCGGACAGCTGACCTGACGCTGACGCAGACGCAGCTACCTGAGGGGACTCAGTGGTCAGTGTGTACAGGTCAGACCCCGGCTCTCGAGTGAAAGTAGCCAGGTGGCGGCCCGTCCGAGCACACGTGCAGTGAGTCACACGCTCGTAGGCAGGGGTGAACTGGTGAACACCCGAGTCCTGGAGCGCACTACCTGCCACCAAGTTCGTGGAGAACGAGGGGAGGTAGAGACCTGAGAGCTTGCCGGACGGAACCGCTGGACACGGAAGGGTGGTGGAGGAGGTCGCAAGGACCGGACCCCCAGAGGGGTCAGCAAGAGAGACAGCAACCGGCCGAGCTAGAGGCTCAAGGACAGTGCGGTCACGAAAGAAAGAGCGAGAAGCACCTGAGTCAAGTGTGAAGGTGTGCAGTGCTGCAGTCGACTCAGTACCAGGGGGCACAGACGCAGAAGCACCTAGAGCAGCAGCTGCAGTAGTACCTGTGGAAGCAGACACACTAGCACCTAGTGCAGCAGCAGGGCTGGCCTGAATGCCCGGGTCGGGCGGAACACGCAAGTACTGAGCACCCTCTCCACTAATAGACATCGCATACATGGCAGTGAGAATAGCATCAAAGTCAAGTGCCCAAATATCAACACCCTTCCTGAGCAGATCAGCCCAGCGCGGCAGCTCACCCCCACCAGGAAACTGAGTGCGCCACGCATCGTTGAGGCGGGCGAAGCAGCGCTCCGTCTGGTGCGGCCCCCCACACGTCTGGCCAGTGCGGTCACCTGTACGAATAACGTACTGGCAGGTGACGCTGCGCCGCGCATACCACTCACGGGCGGCCTGAAGGGTCGGGGCAGGCTGCTGACTCTGACCGCCCGCCGGGCCTCCACGACCACCACCCCCTCCGCCTCCGCCCCGGCCACCTCCACCCCTGCCGCTGCCACGACCACCTCCGCCTCCGCTGCCACCTCCGCCCCTGTCACCACTCCCAACACCGCTGTCACCTCCACCACCGCCGCCACTAGCCTCTCCAGTCGCACCTCCACCGCCACCACCTCCACCCCCGCCTCCTCCGCCACCACCCCCACTCCTGCCACTCCTGCCCCTGCGTCGTCCGCCTGAAGCAGACGCAGCCCCGACCTTCTCAGCACCAAGGAGGTCGACAGCAGCAGCAGAGGCGATAGAGGGGAGGAGGGGGGAAGGGGAGCACCCCTCGAAGAAGGGGCCGCGGGGGTCGCCACGAGAGGTGCCTACAGCGACGATACTAGCCTCGGCTGCAAGCAGTTCCTTCTCGAGGAGGGCTATGGTGAGTTCAGTGGGGGAGCGAGAGAGGAACTGGTCCCTGACAGGGCGCAGAGAGTCAGGGAGGCGGGTGACAACGTGGTAGAGAGTGATCCAGAGCGGGGGGGGGTTGCTAGCGAGGAACTCATCAGGCATGGCAGCGCGAAAGCGAGCCTCACTAGTCTTAAGGTGGGTGATGAGGTCTGCGACAGTGTGAAAAGAGGCTAGGTCGGGGAACAGGTAGGGGAGAGTGAGGCGGCCTAGTGTGGCAGAAGCGGGTGAGGAGTAGCGGGCCACTACAGCTGTGTAGAGGTCCTTAGCAGTCTTGCACTGGCCGAAGTGCTCGCGCTCATCTAGCGGCAGGGAGTTGCGAATAGCAAAGCGAGCGTGCGCGTCACGGGTCTGCCACTGTGAGCGCTCAGTTGGGGGGGCAGTAGCGAGTGGGGCGGTCGCATGGCCGAGAGCGTGGTCGTACAGTGTAATATCTTCCTTGGCAGTGAGCTGTAGGAAAAGGTGCAGATCATCTAGCCAGGTTTCGAATTTGACCGGACGGCCCTCGGCGTCGAAAGCTAGAACAGGAGGACTAGCCATAGCGACAGCGGCAGTAGTAGAAGCAGTAAAGTCACTGAACAGGCGTGCGCAGGGTCAGCAGGGCCGGTGGGGCCTACAGACTGTAGTGGCGCACAAGCAGCAGTAGCAGGAAGTGTAGTAGTAGGATCTGCAGTGGTGCACAGGCGCAGCAGGCGGCAGCGAGAGCCGGCGCAGCAGGGGCGGGCTCAGCAGCGGTGATACGCGGGCGGCAGCGGGCGCAGCAGCGGCGGTGCGCGGGCGGCGGCGAGCTCAGCAGCGGCGGTGCGCGGGCGGCGGCGGGCTCAGCAGCGGCGGTGCGCGGGCGGCTGCGGGCTCAGCAGCGGCGGGCCGGGAGCAGTGCGGGCAGCGTGCGGGCCGGCGGCGGTCAGCGCACGAGCCGCGCAGGCTCAGCGCGGGCTGCGCGGGCTGCTCGCGGGCTGCGTAAGCGGGTCGCGGGCGGCTCGCGGGGGTTCGCGGGCAGGTCGCGGGCTGCTCGCGGGCAGTTCGCGGGCTGTGCGCGGGCTGCGCGGGCTGGTCGCGGGCTGCGCAGGCGGGTCGCGGGCTGTGCGCGGGCGGTTCGCGGGCTGTGAGCGCGGCGCGCTGTGCGGTTCGCGGGCGGCGTGACGGGGCCGATCGGGGCGCTAAGGGGCGACGCGACGGGGGCCGTGAGAGGCCGCTAAAAAAAAAATTTCGACGGGGCCGCAGGGCCGCTAGATCTTGCTAGATCGACGGGGCCAGCGGGGCCGGAAACAAGCGAAGGTAAGCAGGTAGGTAAGTCGGTGGGCCCTAAGAACAGTCCTAGCGAAGGACCTGCTCTGAAACCATGTCAGAAATAACTGAGCAGGAATGGATGAACTAGAACAGAGTTTGGTACAAGTAGGAAACCCTAACTTTGTGTACCCCCTAAGGTGTAACCCACTACAGCCTAGACAATATAAACATGCAATGTTTGACAGGAAGACCCCACGGAGGCGTTCCTGGAGTGGTTGCAATGGCAGTTTTCCGGGCACATGGCGGAGAGGATAAGGGAATTCCAAGAGTTCAGGAGGGGGCGGGCCGAGTCGCTCTTGACATACTACAGTCGACTAATCAATGTAGCAGAGGATGTGAGATGCTCGGACAGTAGCCGACTCATCAGCAAGTTCCCGGGGGGCTTGGATGAGGCGCTCGGGGGAGGGCTCAGGATGAGAGTGTACGAGCTGGGAGCGGAGGCGAGGTTGGAGGGAGCTGGCCCAGACGAGGTATGAGGCATATCTGTGTAGGCCGACAAAGAGGAGCCGCCGGCCAAACTGGGCGGCAGCAATGATACCAGAAGGGGGAGGACGGACAGATGGGCGAGGAGAGGCAGGAATTGACACCATGACGTGTCATCAGTGCGAACAGCTGGGACACATCCGCAGGGAGTGCAAGAACTGTGATGGCTGCGGGAAGCCAGGGCATCGGAAGCGGGAGTGCCCGGATGCCGCCAGGTGTAAGATCTGTAAGAAGCGAGGGCACGAGGCGAAGGAATGCTATCAAAGAGAGGGTTCCCCTCCGCCTCTAACTATTCTTCAGAGTGAGATGCTCGGCGTTTCGCGCCGCGCGTCGCGACGTCAGGGGAGGAGGAGAGGGAGGAGGCGAAGCTCGACAGGTTACCGTGGCACGACAAATGAATCGAACCACTGAAGGACAAACCAACTCGGCTGCGACAACTATGATTAGCACCAACTATGGAGAAGGATTTCCAAGCATTGTGGAATGGCGACCCGGGAACCTCCTCCCAACCAGCACAACCTGCTCAACCTTGAGCCACCCGAGCGCGACCGGTAACGATGCAGTACTCGTTGTCGTCGATCGCCCCTCGAAAATGGCGCACTTCGCACCGTGTCGTACAACAACCACAGCCGAAGAAAACACGCGCCTCTTCATCTCGACCATCATTCGTCTTCACGGTATCCCGTCCGCGATCATGAGCGACAGGGACCCAAAATTTACATCCAAGTTTTGGAAGGAGACATGGGCGCAGTACGGCACTCGACTACAGTTCTCGTCGGCCTACCACCCGCAAACCGACGGCCAAATTGAGCGGACCAATCAGACGATGGAGCAGCTCATCCACACAAACTGCCCCGACCCTGCTCGATGGGAAGATTCGCTCCTGATGCTGGAATTTGCGTACAACAACGCCCTGTCCAGCACGACTAACCATTCCCTATTTTTCCTCATTTACGGGATGGATCCAGTGGAATCCATAGCGACGACCCCTGAGAACCCAGTACAGTGCTCGCAACAATTTGTGACAAAACTCTAGGCAATGTTATAGTCACAATAGGCTCCAATAGGCCTAGAACCAAAGATAGAGTGCGCAGTCAGATTTCTGCACAGCGGCTTTAAACGATCATAGCGATCTGGTCACAGCTCCAATTGACCTCATTCAACTTGGATCTGGAGCGTCTTAACGTCGCCTACAACAGGCAATTTAGATCGCACGATTTCATCAAGGAATGACGACACAGCGCCGAATTGAACGAACGGCACTATGGCAGCAACATAGTCTTAGAAAAACAATTACGAACAACTAGGAAGAGTTACGAGTTAGGAAAGACTTCCAGCTCCTACAAACCCCAAGAGCCGAGGTACAGTGATGGGGAACAGTGCCACACTGTCCCCAACCAAGAAGGGTCTCGAAACTACCCTTCATAAGGGCCTACACCAACTGAAATGTTACACTACACTTTGTAATGTAACTATCTTCAATATCTTGAGGTGTAGCCTTTTGGCGAGCTTCGAAAACACTTGAAGCTTGAACCAAGGCTCGGGTTCTTCATCACAAAACTCATCCTTGAGTTCTTGATGGGCCTGCTGCACACACCTGCGACACGCCGAACGTTCGACAAGCGACAAAATAGAAACCGCGCACGACAAAATAGAACCCGCGCGGGACACACAAAATGACCGCGTTGCACGCGACTAGCGATAATTCGCTATTGACTTGACACACACACTCGACACCATGACCCATCATTCACACACCATTATAAGCATGAAATATATATTTATTTCATGCACTCATACCACTCCATGCACACACGCATGCACGCACACGCACACGGACAACAAGCCGAGTGCAAACCGTAGGTTGCACCAACAGGCAATCCGCGAGAAAGTTGTCGAAGCTATTCGAAAAGCCAACGCAACTACCCGCAAACACTCGGACTTGCTACTCCGGAATCACCATGGCAGCAGGTCAACTAGTGCTCCTCGACACCAAGAACCTCCGCCTGCCCGGCTGTTCAAAGCTTAGCCCGCGCTACTGCGGACCTTTCCGCATTTTAACAATGATCACACCCGTCACGGCAAAACTTCTACTGCTCGACGACTGGCGTATTTACGATGCCTTCCACGTCAGCCTCCTCAAGCTCTTCGTACCGGCCATGACGAACATTGCCCGCCAAGATGCAGCCCTGACAACTCGTCCTGTCCCGGAACCGACGCTTGACCCGTCAAAAATATTGGCACATCGTGTACGACTTGACGCAGTAGGACGCCATGTGGACTGATTCGTTGGACCGACCGCACCAGCGAGGACGATACATGGGTGCCATCAGCCTCGCTTGAAGCATCTTCGTTGCTTCAGGATTATCTCACCCGGAAGCGTGTCGCGGATGTTGACCACCTTTCTTAAGGGGGGGGGTAGTGTAAGGAAAAAAAAACATTCTTCCTTACTGAGGTTTACTCAACCGTGTACAACCCCAACTTTCGAAAGTGCACGTTTGACCACTTTGCTTGCTGCCGAAGCAACAACGCGTTGCGTTCGGTTTTCCTTTGCCCAACCTGCACCCAACCTCGTGTTCCCGAGGTTCCCGCCTAGCTAGGTTGTCTCGCTATATAATCGCATGCCTTCTATGTCAGAATGTTATGTTGTGTAGGCTGTAGTGGGGTACTCAACAGAGAGTACAGCTCTTTTAGGGGTTCCTGTTTATATCCCACCTACCTGCTAGTTCAAACTCTCTTCTTCTGTTATCATTCCTGCTTGATATTCGACATGCTATCAGAGCAGGTCGACCCTCCTGGGTCGATCGTGTGGATGGGCCCACCCTGCTGCTTCCGGTGCTGTTCTGTTAGTCGCGCGTCCGGGGCGCGCGATGTTTTCAGCCCGCCGCGCGCCCGTGCACCCGCGCGCAGCCCCGTGGAGCCGCGGGCGGCCCCCCGTGCACCCGATGCGCCGCCCCGTAGGACCCGCGCGCCGCTCCGTGGGACCCGCGCACCGCCCTCGTCGACCCGCACGCCGCCCCAGTGGACCCGCGCGCCGCTCCGCGGCCCCCCGCGCGCGCTGCCCTATGGCTCCTGCGAGCCGCCCTTGCCCTCGTGCGCCGCGGAGCAGCTTCCTCCCCCCCCCCCCCCTTTCTCCATCCTCTCCCTGCTGCGTGTCCAGCTGTGGGGGGGGGGGGGGGGGGTATGGGGGTAGCGGTTATGGGAGTGACGGGGGTGCGTACGCAGCTGCTCCTCCTCCTCCTTTCTTTCCTTTATGGTGTGGGAGCTGAGTGGTGCTAGGGATGCAGAGGGGGATGTAAAAATGGGGTTTGGGGCAATGGGAAAAGTTGAACGGAGGTAGCCGGCTTGAAGCCAGCAGCGCCAGTAGTCCGGATGCCTCTAGCTCCGGTAGCACGTGAGCCCGTCGCTCCAGTCGCCCGTGTGTCAGTTGCTCCAGCCGCTCGTCTAGCCGCGGAGCCAGTTACTCCAGTACCTTGCTCCGGTAGCCAGTGTGCCAGTTGCTCCAGTTGCTCCTATCTGTTAGAGTAGGTTGATAGGGATGATCGGCTATCGAGAGAAAAGGGTACAAGTACAAAACCGAGAAATGTGTTGTACCCTATAAGAACTACCCCACTACAACCTACACCCTAACATTATATATATATATATATATATATATATATATATATGTTTGACACACCCCCATAGGCAAAGTGGGGGAGAACAGAGGGTCACAAGACCAGTCAAGAGAAGCAAAGCAAGCTCAGGGTGGATCACAACGTCACCACACACTCTGAGCACAAGCAAATGGCCACAAGGCCAATCCACATGCAGAGATATATATGCAGCAATAACAGTACAGTGATGACTACCTAGCAAGAGCCAGCATGCAGGTATACATATAGATCACAGTACAAGCAGAGACTACAGCAAGTGTGGAAACGTAGGCACAAGGCCTAACAGGGTACAAAAGCGCTGATGATCACCAGACGGAAGTGCCTTGGTGAATATATCAGCAGTGTTGGCCCGAGTGGCCACGTGGCGAAGACGAAGCTGACCTCGCTGCTGCAACTCTCGAGCCAGGAAGTAACGCAAAGCAATGTGCTTCAACTGTACTCCAGTCTGTGCTCCTGACACAAGGCAATGACGGCCTTGTTGTCGACGTACAGAACTGGAGGAGAACGAGGCCTCTCAGTTAGTAAGTAGGTGAGCCGGCGTAACTCCTGTGCAGCCATGGCTGTGGCGTAAATCTCAGCCTCACAACTAGAGCTGAGAACAGAAGACGAGCGCGTAGACCGCCAAGAAACAGAGCCAGAGCCAAGGCTGAAGGTGTAACCCTGTGACGACCGCTGCGTAGCCTGGTCATCAACCCAAGAAGCGTCTGAGTGTCCACCTCGCTCCGTCCTCCAAGCACGAGCCCCATGCCCGATGTATTGCACAAGTAGCGCAGTACCCTCTTAGCAGCATCCATGTGCACCTTTCGGTGCCGACCAGGAGCCACGTAGCGAGCCAAAAGGCCAAGAGGGTACGCGAGGTCAGGTCGAGTGCAGGTCATCAGGTACATGAGGCAGCCAACTAGCTCTGGGTAAGGGCCACTCGGCTCTACGGACTCGTCCGAAGGTGGAGCTGAGAGCGAGTGACCTGTAGCCAGAGGAGTGTGCTGTGGGGAGGACCAGGAGAAGCCGAAGCGCTGAAGGACCTGCTGCACCATGTGTGACTGAGTCAGAGTGATGGTGCGGCGTGCTCTGTCCCGGGTGATCTGCAAGCCAAGGTAGTTGCGCAGCTCACCCAGGTCTGTGCACGTGTGTCTCTTCTGCAGCTCCGACTTCACCTGAGCGAGAGCCTCAGTGTCAGCAGTGGCAAAGACCAAGTCGTCGACGTACACGAGGATGTAGAACGGCGGCAGGGAAGTGTCGGTGCGCAGAAACAGCGACGGGTCAGCAGTCGAAGGAGCGAACCCAAGAGCCGCAAGTGTAGTCTTCAGTGTGTCGTGCCACTCACGAGGCGCCTGGCGGAGACCATAGACTGGCCGCCGGAGGCTCCACTGGGTACCAGGAGGGAATGACCCAGTGAAGCCAGGTGGGCGGCGCAGCCAGATCTCCTCGTGCAGGCTGCCCTGTAAGAAGGCTGTGCTGAAGTCAAGAGAGTGAAGCTCGTAGTCACGCTGAGCGGCAACGTGTAGCAGCACCCGAAGAGTGGTCATCTTCAGGGTGGGGGAGAAGGTCTGGAAGAAGTCAACTCCCTCTCGCTGACTGAAGCCTCTAGCAACGTAACGAGCCTTGAAGACAGGCGGAGAACCCGGCGGCCGCTTCACCCTGAAAATCCACATGCCATCGACAATGTTCGCCCCAGGAGGGGGAACCTCATCGACGTAAGTGCCTGTGGACTTCCAGGATGCCATCTCTGCGTCCATGGCTGTCTGCTACTGAGAGGAGTACTCACCCGCGATCGCCTCAGCGTAAGAGCGCGGGGTCGGGATGTCTGGTGCATCCGGGTCTCCCTCAGGGGCAAGCAGCATGGCCACGAGATGAGGCACAGCGGCTGCAAGACACTCAAGGTCCTCGTGCCTGTCCTCAAGGACGTCCGTGCTAAGAGCACACTCAAACCCAATGGACGGAGGACAGACAGACTCAGACTCAGCAACAAGACTGGCAGCGAAGTCTAGACGACAGGCAGCAGTAAAGTCAACAAGCTCAGCGACTAGGGCAGACGCAGCAGCAGACTCAAACGACGGGTCAGTGACAACAGTGGCTAGCAGACGCGTGACAGTAGGGTGGTCAGCACGAAACCGGTCAGACTCAGAATCCGCGATGGCAGGCAAAGAGGACGCAGGGGGAGACGGAAGAGGAGTACGCTCCGGAGGAGAGGACCGACGCAGGGCTACAAGGCGTGTGCCGGGGACAGCCGGCTGACGCTGACGAGGAACACGACGAACGGTACGACAAGGACGAACAGGCGAGACAGGACGCGACGCAGGCTCACGACGCTCAACAAGACCCCCTGTCTGCTCAGTGTAAGGAGAAGGAGCAGGCAGCGGAGAGCCAGGCAGTAACTGTAGACCAGTAGAAGACGGGAGGTCAAGAACCTGGCGAAGGGCAGAGCCAGACGGTGGCTGAGACGACGGAGACGGCGGAGCGAAGAAAAGTCGAGTCGGTGCAGTGCTACCAGCACCAGCAGCTCCAGCACCTCCAGTAGCTCCAGCACCTCCAGCAGCACCAGAACCCTTAGCGCTAGCTCCTCTAGGGCCAGCTCCTAGTAGCAGTAGTAGCCGCAGCAGCTCGGGCAGGGCAGGCGCGGCAGGCAGGCAGGCAGGCAGGCAGGCAGACAGGCCCGCAGACAGGCAGGTAGGCAGCCAGACAGGCAGGCAGACAGGCAGGCAGGCCGGCAGGCAGGCAGGCAGGCAGGCAGCCAGGCAGCCAGGCAGACAGGCCGACAGGCAGAAAGGCAGGCAGGCAGGCAGGCAGGCAGGCAGGCAGGCCGGCAGGCAGGCAGGCAGACAGGCCGGCAGGCAGGCAGGCAGGCAGACAGGCAGGCAGACAGGCAGGCAGGCCGGCAGGCAGGCAGGCAGACAGGCCGGCAGGCAGGCAGGCAGGCAGGCAGGCAGGCAGGCAGGCAGGCAGGCAGGCAGGCAGGCAGGCAGGCAGGTAGGCAGGCAGGCAGGCAGGCAGGCAAGCAGGCAGGCAGGCAGGCAGGCAGGCAGACAAGCCGGCAGGCAGGCAGGCAGGCAGGTAGGCAGGCAGGCAGGCAGGCAGGCCGGCAGGCAGGCAGGCAGGCGCGCAGGCAGGCAGGCAGGCAGGCAGGTGCTCACCAGGGGCGGGAAGGGCAGGCGCGAGCCGGTCGAGCAGGGCCGGCGCTCGACGGGCGGCGGCAGAGTCAGCGCACGACGGCGGCGACGGCGGGGCCGCAACAGCGGCTGCAGAGTAGGGCCGCGTCAGCTGCAGGGCTGGGGCCACGACAGCGGCAGGGCAGGGCCACGGCAGCTGCTGCAGGGCGGGGCCGTGTCGACAGCAGGGCGGAGCTGAGACAGTAGCAGGGAGGGGCCGCGTCAGTGGCAGGGCGGGGGCGCATCGGCTGTCAGAGCGCGGCACGAGGGCCGTAGGGGTGCGCGAGGGCGGGGCCGAGCCGCGCACTGCCAAAAAGGGGCGGCGCGGCGGGCAGGGAAGGGCGGCTCGCGGGCCCTACAGGTGCGCGACTGGCCAGGCGGGGTCGCGTGCTGCCAGCAGGGCAGCGCGACTGGCTCCCGGGGGCGGCGCGAAGGCCCTAAGGCGACGCGACGGGCGGGGCCGGGCCCTAGGGCGGCGTGACGAGAAAAAAAGGAAAAAAAAAAAAATAAACGCGCGTCGCGCGGCCAGCAGGGCGGCGCGATGGGTGGGGTAGCTCGACAGGCAGGGGAAACCCTAAAATATGAGAGTTAACGGTGGGCCCACTAGGAAATTAGGTCCTAAGACCTAAGTGCTCTTAATACCATGTTAGAGTAGGTTGATAGGGATGATCGACTATCGAGAGAAAAGGGTACAAGTACAAAACCTAGAAATGTGTTGTACCCTATAAGAACTACCCCACTACAGCCTACACCCTGACATATTATATATATGTTTGATTGACACTATCTCTGTCAGTATCCCAGCCACTAACCACTGGGATAAAAGGGCTTGTTTGTGTAGCGGGTGAGTGCGCCCATAACCCCCCAGGCCAACGTGCCTGTAACCCTTCCCTAGGATCATCGGGGATCTCCAGTGGACCTCTGACACCCCCCCGCACTGGGATGCCCGAAGTGCACACACCGGGAATCGAACCCGAGACCTTCGCTCTGATACCATGTCAGAATCCCAGCCACTAACCACTGGGATAAAAGGGCTTGTTTGTGTAGCGGGTGAGTGCGCCCATAACCCCCCAGGCCAACGTGCCTGTAACCCTTCCCTAGGATCATCGGGGATCTCCAGTGGACCTCTGACAATCTCCTCTCCTCTCATAGTCCCGTCCAGGGTTCTCGTTATCAGACCAATTTGGTCTGATGGTCTGCGTTTAAGACTTGTTTTTATGTATTCATCTTAATCCTAAGATTTTGTGTTTGTTCTCATATGATCAACAAGATTTGACTTTTAGGTTCGTATGATTTTTCCAGACGTGTAGAATTTTTAATCTGAGTACACAGATATCGAGTTCGGTTTCGTCTGAAACCGACAGTTTGACCCACTAGGTCATAGGCCCAGTGGACCAGAGGATAGGACCACCACAGGTACAGCCATTTGCTGCCCTGTAACTGCACACGCATTCAATACGCGTGTCTTATACAGCCTTGTAACTGCCTTGTAGCCGCATCGCTGGCATGTAACTGCGGCATATGCTGCCAGGCGTTTGTCGTTTGGCTGGCTGTCGGCGCCGATGCCAGGCACAGCCACGGCAACGCGCTATCCCGTTGTGCCAGCGCATTTGCATTTCCTAGACGTCACGCAACACAGCACTGTGGTCGTAGTGCCCTCCGCTCCCAACGCGCACCGCCTTTCGGTTCCGAGTGCAGTGCACGGTGATGGGGTTTCATGCAGCTGGGTCTGGCTTGAAAACAAGTCTGTTTCTCCTGCTCATCCTCACCTCTCACCCAGCCGAGCATGGATCCTATCCCTCCCAGCGTCTGATTTCCCAGCGTGACGCTTCCCAGCGTTTAGACTATGGCCGTCCCCGCCGGCGGACCGTGCGATGGGGAGCCCGTGCTTTCCGCCCTAGACTTCCTAACGCGAGGCAAGCAGATCGCTTCTGCTGCCCCTCCGATTGCGTCGACCTCTGGTGCGGTACCTTTGCCAACTCGGAAAATGGCGATCAACATGTGCCAGCAACCACTACCCCAACTACGCTATTATCCACTCCGATGCCTGACAACGGTGCAAATAAGAGCATCCCTCCAGTTTCGGTCGCTACCACCTCTCGCAGTGCTAACCCCGTCTTACCTGACAGATCACTGAAGAAGCGGTATAGGCAGCGGGTTCTCACCGTCGACCGACCGGGCGGTCCGACTCAGCCAGCACCGTCAGTTCTTCTGCGACCCGCGGAACCAGAACCCGAACCCGCGAATGAAGACTTCGAAGACCCAAAGGGCAAGCAACTGTCGGTTGAGGAGCTTCAGTTGAAGTGCAAGCAGCAGTGGCAGCGGTATTTTCCTTGGCTCCTCATCTCCGAAAACAAGGCCGGCCGCCCCTGCATGCGCTGCAGCATCTGCATGGTCTTCGGTGACCCGAACTACAAATACGGGCGCAACGGCGATGGCGGCATCGACATCCAAAAAGCAGACGATGCGCAAGCATCACCACAGTCTGAAACACGAGGCCGCGGTCTTGAGGAAGGAGGAGCGCGACGGCGTGAAGAAAGTGCAGAAGTCCATTGCTGACTTCCACCGTGGGGACGCTGATGTCAAGCGTATTGCTCGCTTGATGGCTATTGTGCTGTTCATTTGCAAGTCTGACGCTCCCATTGTGCTATTCGTGGCTTTGGTTCAGTTCATGGCAGAGCAAGGGACTCCGTTTTAATTCATTGCTTTATGGTCCGTGAGTTTACAACACTAACGAGTTTTAACCCCGCGTGTCTCAGGTACGGCTTTGCACAACTGGTCGAGACCATGGTGTGCTACCTGAAGTCCCGCCAGATGAAGCACATCCGCGACAGTCCGTACCTTGGCATCCAGTTGGACGAAAGCACCGACCGACGGCGGGGGAAACACATGATCGTCTATTTGACGTTCATGCGTGACAACGCTCCCGTCACTGAGTTCTTCGCGTTGCTCAGTGTGGAGCAGTGTGACGCCGCGTCACTCACTACAGTACTCCTGACGCATCTGGAGAGCACCGGCATCGACCTCATGCGCCTCACCGGTATGAGCACTGATGGTGCTTCTGTCATGCTTGGACAGCACAACGGAGTCACCGCGCGCCTGAAAGGCAAGGTTCCTCATCTTGTGTCGTACCATTGCATCGCGCACAGGTAAGAGTTGTTGTTTCGCGTTTACTGCCAATTATTTTTCAATATACCCGTGCTAATGTTACTTTCTGCTGTCGTGCAGGGAGGCCTTGGCGGCCAAGGATGCTGCCGCCAAGCATCCTGACTTCAACATCGTGGACAAGGTGGTCCGAGCCGTGGCTGAGAACCTTGGTCATTCCTCTGTTAACCACGCCAGATTTCAAGAGCTTCAGGAGGTCATCTGCGAGACCCATCTTAAAGTCCAAGGCATCAAGGACGTCCGATGGCTGTCTCGTGGTGACGCCATCCAGCGCCTGGTGAAGGTGTTTCCTGCAGCAGTCATGGTATTGCACGAGACTAACAAGAAGATGTATCAAGTCGTAACGAGCTACAAGTTCCATTTTCTGCTGTTCTTCCTTTCTGACGTCTTGAAGGAGCTCAACCTTCTCAGCTTGAAGTTTCAGCGGCGTCAGGTAAGCAGATTCACGAGTTACCCGTGGCCGTTTACTTTGTTTACAACCATTTACTAAACGTCTTGCTTGTGCAACCCCGTTTACAGGTCGAGGCAACTCATGTGCTGCCGATGGTGCACAACACAACCTTACTGCTGCGCACACGCTACCTCGACTGCGACGACGCGATGTTTGGCCAGGGTGGAGACGCGTTGGGCCCGTTCCTCGACAAGCACGCATCAGGGGAGTTCCGCGAGGTCCTCGTTGCTGGCACTGCTTCCGACGGCACATCGGTCAGCCATCGATACCGACTGCACGAGGAGAAAATCAAGGGGTAGACGAGTGGTGTGGACCACCAAGCGTGTTTGGGGCAGGCGCGCGAGTTCATCACGACCCTGGTCGGTCGGCTCGACTACCGCCTCAAGGATCTGTCACACCTCGACGGGGCGAAGCTGTTCAAGCAGGGATCCTATCCCAAGAACCAGGCAAAGCGTGAGCGACGGCTAGGCCAATGGCTCCAGTCTCTGCGCAACATGTTCAAGCGGAAGCCAGAAGACCCTGATACTATACCAGGTGCGTTAAATGCCGGGAATGTGCTGTATGTTTAGCATTGTTTCCACGTGCAAATTTAAACCCTTTCACATCACCAATACCAATGTTCCCATGCGCACCCCAACCGCAGGCATCAACTGGGCGAGAGCGCAGCGGGAGCTCGTCACCTTCTCTACAATCCTGGCCACGCACCAAGAGGATGTCGGGTTTGCGGACAGCCTGAAGCTCATGCTGTCCTCCCCCGACTGGGCGACATGCTACCCGAACCTCGTCCACCTGTGGATGGCTGTCGCCATGCTGCCGCTCAGTACCGTCGAGTGTGAGCGCGGCTTTTCACTGCAGAACATCATCAAAAGCTGGCTTCGCGGGAACCTGTGCGACGCGAAGCTGGGAGAGCTGATGGCTGTGTCACTTCTAAACTATGACATGGAGTGGCCCGAGTTGCTGAGGAGGTGGAATGCTTCCAAGAAGCGAAGGCCTGCTAATGATGTGCTGATGGCGTCCGGGGAGAGACAGACCACGTCAGTTTCGTCGTCAGTGCCTAAGACGGGGAAATTTTTTTTGAGGGTACTATCAGACAGGCCCTAAACCTAGCGAGAACCCTGGTCCCGTCCCTCCTCCTCACTTGCCCTCTGTTTCTGCCGCTAGCGTTTGTTTATGGACTTGTTCTGCGACTGCTTGTTGTGTTGACTATACCCAACTTTGCCTATGGGGGTGTGTCAGAGTGTTTTGTTGTGTAGGCTATAGTGGGGTACTCAACAGTGAGTACAACCCTTTTGGGGTTTCCTAATTGTATCCCACCTGCCTGCTAGTTCAAACTCTCTTCTTCTGTTATCATTCTAGCTTCTCATTTTGACATTCTCGTATCATCGGTTCATTTAGTCACAAGCTTCGTTATTCGTTTTCCGCGCAACTCTGTTTGACAACTCATAACATGAACGATGTTGTACGGTACGTAGTGAGAACAGATGCGACGTAAGAAATTGAAAATTTCCTTACACACGCAAAACGATTTGGTGAAATGCAAAAGGCGAATCATTAGCTTCTTTCAAAAACTCGTAGTTTTGAACTAGAGATTTTTCACAACAGTAATGCTTCCAATTATTTGTAAATCAGAAACACCAATCTGCATAATAACTACAAAGCAAACAGATACTAAAGATGTAATATAGATCAAGACTATTCTAGCTAGTCATGTACTCTTTAAGGGGTACAGTCCCTTATTTAGACGTAACCAATTGCCATTACTGACCCCAAGAACACAAACAAAAGCTAATGAAATGGCTATCCAGCGTGCACCATGACCAGGCAAAAGCACCCAGTAAATCACAAAGAAAGCCTTGTGCCCTGGTGAATGCAGCTGATGCCTTGTACCCTGGTGCATGGAGATTTTGCCCCCTTGTAGGCAAGGCAACACAGGTCAAACCCCGCTGTGCCTTATTTTGCACGGAAAAAAAAAAAAAAAGGAACACTAGCTGATGGGATGATGGGACAGTCTGATGATGGTGTGCCATCTCGGCAGCGATGAGAGTGTGCTGTCATGGAGAGATGAGAATGCCGCATCATGGGTGTGGATGTGCCTCATACCTTTAGGGTGGGGACTTCGCCTGTTGAGGGGAGAGACGAACAAGGGGATGAAGATGCAAGGGATAATCTGAAGGTGGTGGAAAATGATTGAGGAAGGAGTTATTGGAGATAGAACCAGAGAAAGAGATGATGGTGGAAGGGATGAATGGTGAGGACGAACGGTGAGAACCGCAGATAGAAGTGGGAGAAGAGCGAGAAAAGGGTGGGGGATGGGAGAAAGAGAGGAGATCAAAAGAGACATTGACGAGAGAAAGAAGTTACTTACCCACGCAAGCACTGGTATTGAGCGCGACACCCGGGTTGCAAATGCAGAATGGAATCCCGTCCACCCTCCTCACGCACTCCGAGACAGTGGTGTTGCAGTCCTTGAAGGGGCACCAATCTGGCGAGGGAGTTGGAGGAGAAATCAGTTCTTGCTGATGCACAATCTGGACTGAAAATAGGCGTACGGGCTATGAAAAAGAGAGATAATCTGCAAAAGAGTGAAGCGGTTGCTGCGGGACACATACCCTGGCAAAAGCCGCCAACTGCCCTGTGGTAGTAGTCATCACACTTGCAGGATGCCTCGCCGGAGGTGACATTTTTAACGCAGTGCTCAAAGGGACGAGTGGCACATCCCAGGATCTCGCAATTATCTAAGGGAGGGCGTTTGGAGGAATCAGATGGAGGAAACAGATGGAAAGGATGGGTTGAGCATGGCCTGGGGTAGGTTGAACAGATAACATATACGAAAGTAGAGGGAGATGGGAATAGGCAGGTTGAAAGGAAGGGGATACAGATCATGTAAAGAAGATGATAAACATAACGAGCAAAACTCAGGCTATTTTAGGTTCGAGAGACGCTGTTCCCAGACTCAGGCGACACCATTCTAAGCACCTACCTTTGCACGTGGTATTATCAGCCTGCAGCGTGAAGCCCAGATCGCAAACACAGTATGCCTCTCCAGTGTCGTTCTTGTGGCACTTGCCGTTCACACCACAACCCAACACCTCGCACGTGTCTAGAAAGGCAGGGGTGAAGGAGAAGTGGAAGCAGGGGGAGCGAAGGTGTTGAAAGAAGGGTGGAGTGACACATGCAAACCAACGAACATGCACACATACAAACAGGACATGAGAATGCACAAATGCGAGCAAGCACACACATACCCCAATGCTAGCAGTTATATGGGCGAGGGGAGGAGTGCACACGCAAAACGGGACGGGCAAGCATACCAGTGCATTTGCCCTCAAAGAGCTTGAAGACACAGGTTGCAACGATGCCATTCTTTTCACACGTGGAATTGGCGTCACTACCTTCACAGTTCTTGATTATGCACACATCTGCAAGGAGCATGAAACAGAAATGAACAAGAAAGATGGCTAAGTCGAGAGCTAGCGACAATGCATCCAGCACAACAGCAAAAGAGCACAAGAGCACAAGAGAATGTCTCCACTCCACCAACCATAGTCAGCACAAAAAAGCGCTTCACACACATAGGCAGATACTCAACCCCAACTTTAGTCAGCTTTGCACCAAGCTGTCCGGCCCTTACCTTTGCACGTCCTCTTGTCATCCAGCAGTAAGAGGCCAGCGTCGGCGTCACAATGGCAGGATGCCTCTCCAGTGGTGGCGTCCTTGCTGCACGTGCCACCCACACACGCCTTCACCTTCTACGTGTCTGGGAGGGCAGGGGCGGAGGGAGGAGGGGGTGAGGAACAAGGGGTGGACAGGGAGGCAGCAAAAGGTGGATTGAGGGAGTGAAGAAAAGAAGACAAAACAAACAACCAAGTAGTCACGGAGAACTCAAGGAGGGTGCACACATTCTAAGAGACTTACGGCACCAATGGCAAATAGCACATGCATATGATAGACTGGCACACAACACAACATCACGGGCGGAAGGGAACACACATAATACACGGAACATACCAATGCAAGTGCTGCCATCCGCCTGCAGCGCAAAACCGAAGGCACATTCACAGTAAGCCGCTCCCTTAGCGTCCTTCTTGCACTCGCCGTTCTCACCACAGTTCTGAATCTTGCAGGTGTCTGGGTGGGGAGAAAGAAGAGGTGGGTGAGGGGTGAGGTGGGGTAGAGGGGGACCAAGGGTGGAAACGAGTCAACAAGATGTAACTTCACAGAACACACACACACACACGCGCGCGCGCACGCACACACGCACACGCACACGCACACGCACACACACACACACACACACACACATTCGCAAGCACGCCCGCCTGCACGAGCGCAAGCGCGCATGCACTCATACACACACGCACCGAAGGCAGGCACAGGCACACACCGAAGTGCAAGCTATGGGAGCACAGCCCACAAACTTACCAGTGCATTGGCCCACAAACGGGGCGAATCCAAAATTGCACGGGCAGGTCGCTTCGTTCCCATCCTTGACACAGTGGGAATTGACGTCTGAGCCTTCACAGTTCTTGATGATGCACACATCTGATGGCAGGGGCGGAGGCAAGTGAATGTGTAACCAGAAGTTAAGGTGCAGAGATTTTTAAGAGTTTGGCAATACCAAGCAGCATCGCATGTAGCAAAGGAGGCATGTAAGCACATAGCATCACGTGCGGAAGGCACACACTTAATACACGGAACATACCAAGGCAAGTCTTGTTATCCTTCTGCTGCTTAAAGCCAATGTTGCATTCACAGTAAGCCGCCCCCTCGGCGTCCTTCTTGCACTGGCCGTTCTCACCACAGTTCTGAATCTTGCAGGTGTCTGGGCGGGGAGAAGGAAGAGGTGGGTGAGGGGTGGGGGAGAGAGGGCCCAAGGGTGGAAAGGATTCAACAAGAGGTAGCTTGACGGAACACACACACACGCACATGCGCGCGCGCGCACAACTGACGGGCAGGCAGCCACAGACTGAAGTGCGCGTTATGAGAGCACAACAGGCAAGCTTACCAGTGCATTGGCCCTCAAACGGGGCGAATCCAAGATTGCACGGGCAGGTCGCTTCGTTCCCATTCTTGACACAATGGGAATTGGCGTCCAAGCCTTCACAGTTCTTGATGATGCACACATCTGATGGGAGGGGCAGAGGCAAATGATGATGTCACGAGAAGTTACGGTGCGAAGATTCTAAAAGAATCCAACACCAATGGCAAAACAGAACCCGCATATAGTAGGAGGCATAAAAGCAAACAACATCAGCATCACGGGTGGAAGGTACACATATATTACAAGAAACATACCAAGGCAAGTCCTGTTATCCTTCTGCAGCTTAAAGCCAATGTTGCATTCACAGTAAGCCGCGCCCTCAGCATCCTTCTTGCACTCGCCGTTCACACCACAGTTCTGAATCTTGCAGGTGTCTGGGTGGGGAGAAAGAAGTGGTGGGAGGTGTAGGAGAGAGGGTCCAAGTGTGGAAGGAGTCAACTAGAGGTAGCTTGACAGAACATCCACACGCGCGTGCATGTACGCACGCACACATGCTAACACACACACTCTAACACCACACACACACACACCACACACACACACACACACACACACACACACACATACATTAACAAACAGACAGCCACAGAATAAAGTGCATGCCACGAAAGCACAACCAGCAAACATACTAATGCATTACAGTGCACAAGATGGGCGCACACAAGCTGGGTGCACACAAGCTAGACTGAGCCGAGCAATCGTACCAGTGCAAACGCCTGCATCCATAGCGTATCCGGTATTGCACGGGCAGGATGCAACACCGTTGGTCTTGACGCAATGAGAGTTGGCATCGTGGGCCTCGCAGTCAGCGATCACACATAGGTCTGCAAGGAGGGTCGGATTGAATCGAGCAAGTCACAGGAGGTAGGTGAATACGAACAAACACTACAAGCACGGCACACAGCACAGCCAAGCATGGCACATAGCACAGCAAGCACGGCACACAGCACAGCCAAGCAGCAGCTTCTCAGGGCAGTGGCACCCAAGCACGTGCAGCACGTACCTATGCATGTGTGGCCGTCGAGCTGTAAGGCGAAGTCAGGGTAGCAAGTACAGATCGCGGCGCCAGCAGCATCCTTGCTGCACGTGGCGCTCACACATCTTACACGTGTCTGCACGAGCAGGTGTGTTGGAAGAGGAAGAGGGGAACAGGGAGAGGGGAAGGGGGAGAGAGAGGCCAATGATGCGCGGGGTCGAGCCGCGCACTGCCAAAAAGGGGCGGCGAGGCGTGCAGGGAAGGGCAGCTCGCGGGCCCTACAGGTGCGCGACTGGCCAGGCAGGGTCGCGCGTTGCCAGCAGGGCAGCGCGACTGGCTCCCGGGGGCGGCGCGAAGGCCCTAAGGCGACGCGACGGGCGGGGCCGGGCCCTAGGGCGGCGTGACGAGAAAAAAAGGAAAAAAAAAAAAATAAACGCGCGTCGCGCGGCCAGCAGGGCGGCGCGACGGGTGGGGTAGCTCGACAGGCAGGGGAAACCCTAAAATATGAGAGTTAACGGTGGGCCCACTAGGAAATTACGTCCTAAGACCTAAGTGCTCTTAATACCATGTTAGAGTAGGTTGATAGGGATGATCGACTATCGAGAGAAAAGGGTACAAGTACAAAACCTAGAAATGTGTTGTACCCTATAAGAACTACCCCACTACAGCCTACACCCTAACATATTATATATATGTTTGATTGACACTATCTCCTCTCCTCTCATAGTCCCGTCCAGGGTTCTCGTTATCAGACCAATTTGGTCTGATGGTCTGCGTTTAAGACTTGTTTTTTTGTATTCATCTTAATCCTAAGATTTTGTGTTTGTTCTCATATGATCAGCAAGATTTGACTTTTAGGTTCGTATGATTTTTCCAGACGTGTAGAATTTTTAATCTGAGTACACAGATATCGAGTTCGGTTTCGTCTGAAACCGACAGTTTAACCCACTAGGCCATAGGCCCAGTGGACCAGAGGATAGGACCACCACAGGTACAGCCATTTGCTGCCCTGTAACTGCACACGCATTCAATACGCGTGTCTTATACAGCCTTGTAACTGCCTTGTAGCCGCATCGCTGGCATGTAACTGCGGCATATGCTGCCAGGCGTTTGTCGTTTGGCTGGCTGTCGGCGCCGACGCCAGGCACAGCCACGGCAACGCGCTGTCCCGTTGTGCCAGCGCATTTGCATTTCCTAGACGTCACGCAACACAGCACTGTGGTCGTAGTGCCCTCCGCTCCCAACGCGCACCGCCTTTCGGTTCCGAGTGCAGTGCACGGTGATGGGGTTTCATGCAGCTGGGTCTGGCTTGAAAACAAGCCTGTTTCTCCTGCTCATCCTCACCTCTCACCCAGCCGAGCATGGATCCTATCCCTCCCAGTGTCTGATTTCCCAGCGTGACGCTTCCCAGCGTTTAGACTATGGCCGTCCCCGCCGGCGGACCGTGCGATGGGGAGCCCGTGCTTTCCGCCCTAGACTTCCTAACGCGAGGCAAGCAGATCGCTTCTGCTGCCCCTCCGATTGCGTCGACCTCTGGTGCGGTACCTTTGCCAACTCGGAAAATGGCGATCAACACGTGCCAGCAACCACTACCCCAACTACGCTATTATCCACTCCGATGCCTGACAACGGTGCAAATAAGAGCATCCCTCCAGTTTCGGTCGCTACCACCTCTCGCAGTGCTAACCCCGTCTTACCTGACAGATCACTGAAGAAGCGGTATAGGCAGCGGGTTCTCACCGTCGGCCGACCGGGCGGTCCGACTCAGCCAGCACCGTCAGTTCTTCTGCGAACCGCGGAACCAGAACCCGAACCCGCGAATGAAGACTTCGAAGACCCGAAGGGCAAGCAACTGTCGGTTGAGGAGCTTCAGTTGAAGTGCAAGCAGCAGTGGCAGCGGTATTTTCCTTGGCTCCTCATCTCCGAAAACAAGGCCGGCCGCCCCTGCATGCGCTGCAGCATCTGCATGGTCTTCGGTGACCCGAACTACAAATACGGGCGCAACGGCGATGGCGGCATCGACATCCAGAAGCAGACGATGCGCAAGCATCACCACAGTCTGAAACACGAGGCCGCGGTCTTGAGGAAGGAGGAGCGCGACGGCGTGAAGAAAGTGCAGAAGTCCATTGCTGACTTCCACCGTGGGGCGGGGGGGGGGGGGGGACGCTGAAGGGCGCCCCCTTCGCCACCCCCCCCCCCCCTTCGCCCCCACCCCCTTCGCGATGTCGGACGCTGATGTCAAGAGGGCGGGGGTGGGGGGAGGGACGCTGATGTCAAGCGTATTGCTCGCTTGATGGCTATTGTGCTGTTCATTTGCAAGTCTGACGCTCCCATTGTGCTATTCGTGGCTTTGGTTCAGTTCATGGCAGAGCAGGGGACTCCGGATCTGCCCCTGAAGGAGAACGGGACGTACTACAGCGAGTAAGTGTCCCGTTTTAATTCATTGCTTTATGGTCCGTGAGTTTACAACACTAACGAGTTTTAACCCCGCGTGTCTCATGTACGGCTTTGCACAACTGGTCGAGACCATGGTGTGCTACCTGAAGTCCTGCCAGATGAAGCACATCCGCGACAGTCCGTACCTTGGCATCCAGTTGGACGAAAGCACCGACCGACGGCGGGGGAAACACATGATCGTCTATTTGACGTTCATGCGTGACAACGCTCCCGTCACTGAGTTCTTCGCGTTGCTCAGTGTAGAGCAGTGTGACGCCGCGTCACTCACTACAGTACTCCTGACGCATCTGGAGAGCACCGGCATCGACCTCATGCGCCTCACCGGTATGAGCACTGATGGTGCTTCTGTCATGCTTGGACAACACAACGGAGTCACCGCGCGCCTGAAAGGCAAGGTTCCTCATCTTGTGTCGTCCCATTGCATCGCGCACAGGTAAGAGTTGTTGTTTCGCGTTTACTGCCAATTATTTTTCAATATACCCGTGCTAATGTTACTTTCTGCTGTCTTGCAGGGAGGCCTTGGCGGCCAAGGATGCTGCCGCCAAGCATCCTGACTTCAACATCGTGGACAAGGTGGTCCGAGCCGTGGCAGAGAACCTTGGTCGTTCCTCTGTTAACCACGCCAGATTTCAAGAGCTTCAGGAGGTCATCTGCGAGACCCATCTTGAAGTCCAAGGCATCAAGGACGTCCGATGGCTGTCTCGTGGTGACGCCATCCAGCGCCTGGTGAAGGTGTTTCCTGCAGCAGTCATGGTATTGCACGAGACTAACAAGAAGATGTATCAAGTCGTAACGAGCTACAAGTTCCATTTTCTGTTGTTCTTCCTTTCTGACGTCTTGAAGGAGCTCAACCTTCTCAGCTTGAAGTTTCAGCGGCGTCAGGTAAGCAGATTCACGAGTTACCCGTGGCCGTTTACTTTGTTTACAACCATTTACTAAACGTCTTGCTTGTGCAACCCCGTTTACAGGTCGAGGCAACTCATGTGCTGCCGATGGTGCACAACACAACCTTACTGCTGCGCACACGCTACCTCGACTGCGATGACGCGATGTTTGGCCAGGGTGGAGACGCGTTGGGCCCGTTCCTCGACAAGCACGCATCAGGGGAGTTCCGCGAGGTCCTCGTTGCTGACACTGCTTCCGACGGCACATCGGTCAGCCATCGATACCGACTGCACGAGGAGAAAATCAAGGGGCAGACGAGTGGTGTGGACCACCAAGCGTGTTTGGGGCTGGCGCGCGAGTTCATCACGACCCTGGTCGGTCGGCTCGACTACCGCCTCAAGGATCTGTCACACCTCGACGGGGCGAAGCTGTTCAAGCAGGGATCCTATCCCAAGAACCAGGCAAAGCGTGAGCGACGGCTAGGCCAATGGCTCCAGTCTCTGCGCAACATGTTCAAGCGGAAGCCAGAAGACCCTGATACTATACCAGGTGCGTTAAATGCCGGGAATGTGCTGTATGTTTAGCATTGTTTCCACGTGCAAATTTAAACCCTTTCACATCACCAATACCAATGTTCCCATGCGCACCCCAACCGCAGGCATCAACTGGGCGAGAGCGCAGCGGGAGCTCGTCACCTTCTCTACAATCCTGGCCACGCACCAAGAGGATGTCGGGTTTGCGGACAGCCTGAAGCTCATGCTGTCCTCCCCCGACTAGGCGACATGCTACCCGAACCTCGTCCACCTGTGGATGGCTGTCGCCGTGCTGCCGCTCAGTAGTTGGCGTTGCCCAAGCGAGGGCGGGGCCAACACTCACTCCCGTTAACACTCCCTGGTCAACGGACCCCTTCTGTCGACTAGCAGTGTCAACCGTTGTTGCCGAGTTCCCCTCGTCGACCGCTGCTCACTTGTCAGGTCGACGGACTGCTCCGTCGACCTCCCGGTCGAACTGGCACTACTGGTCAACGGCCCACCCGTCGCCCAGCCCAGTCAGCTGCGCCCGTCGAGCACCCCTGGTCGACGGAAACCCCACAGTGACACCCTGCAGCTCAACGAAACCCGTCGAGCAGCTCCTTCACTGCGAACGGCTGGCTGCTTCTCCCATACATCCGACCAAGTCGTCGGCGTTGCCCAAGCGAGGGCGGGGCCAACATTCCACTCCTGTTAACAGTCTTAGTGCTGCAGCTGCTAGGACTTCACACCGCCACCTCGACAACGCCACGTGTCATCGAGCCAAAGGATCCGCGCCAAGCACTCACGGGATCCCACAGCAAGGAGTGGCGCGAGGCAATGGATGCAAAAATCAAAGCGCTCGAATCTCGCGACACCTGAGTGCTCATCGACCGGACAGTCAAAAGAAGAAGAATCCTCTCCAGCAAATGGGTCTTCCGCGTGAAGACCGCAGCGGATGGCACGATGGAACGCTTCAAGGCGCGTTGGGTTGTACACGGCTACGATCAGAGACACGGCATTGACTTCGACCAAACATTTGCGCCAGTCAGCCGTCACAACTTTTTTAGAATTCCACTCGCCATCGCCGCCGCAAGACACTTACCGCTTCGTCAAATTGACGTGAAGAACGCATTTCTCTACGCGTTGGTGGATGCGGTAATCTACGTGGAGCAGCCGCATACATACGGCAGAGGGGACTCACATGTGTGCCAGCTGTGAAAATCCCTCTACACAGGTGCCAAGGCTCTGGCAGAAGTAGATGCACAACATTCTACACATATCAAACAACTGCCTCACGATCCAAGAATGTACCGCCGAGATTTTTACAGCGATTGCGGAGAGTCACTACACAACGGGAGTGGATCCACGGAGGAGGGCACGGGGTTGTGCGAGTGATCGTAGCGCTCTGCTAGCGTTCTTACTGCTTGCTATGTTCACAAAGAAGTTTGGCAAGAATTCCACTAAGGAAGTTGAAAGAACAACATGCAATGAAAAGTTGATAGGAAAGATTAGAGTACAATTGAGGCATGCAGAAGGATATGACTAGAATGGCATGCAACACCTAGCAAGGGCGAAATCTGCCAGCGCAGCAGAAGAGCGGCTTGCCAACGCTGCAGCAGAGTGGTCTGCCAGCGTTGCACTGCGCGCGGTCTGCCAGCACTGCAGTCGCAGGTGACTATCTGCAGTCGCAGGCAACTTTCTGCAGTCGCAGGTTGTCTATCTGCGCAGATGTGCGCACCTACCAAGTAGGTGCAGGTTGGCGGTTTCACCGTCAGGCACATTGCGCAGGTGCCAGGTAGAAAACGTGTCGTCGGTTTTGCCAGGTGCGCACCGTCGACCACGTGATGCCGTTCCGCAGGTAGAACTTGTTATTGTCACAATAGGCTTCAATGTGCCTAAAACGAAAGATAGAGTGCGCAGTCAGATTTCTGCACAGCGGCTTTAAACGTTCATAGCGATCTGGTCACAGCTCCAAACGACCTCATTCAACTTGGATCTGGAGCGTCTTAATGTCGCCTACAATAGGCAATTTAGATCGCACGATTTCATCAAGAATTGACGACACAGCATCGGTTTGAACGAATGGCACTGTGGCAGCAACATAGTCTTAGGAATCACAATTACGAACAGCTAGGAAGAGTTACGAAGGGTTACGAGTTGGGAATGACTCCCAGCTCCTACAAACCCCAAGAGCCGAGGTACAGTGATGGGGAACAGTGCCACACTGTCCCCAACCAAGAAGGGTCTCGAAACTACCCTTCACAAGGGCCTACACCAACTGAAATGCTACACTGCACTTTGTAATGTAACCATCTTCAATATCTTGAGGTGTAGCCTTTTGACGAGCTTCGAAAACACTTGAAGCTTGAACCAAGGCTCCGGTTCTTCATCACAAAACTCATCCTTGAGTTCTTGGTGGTTCTGATGCACACACCTGCGACACGCCGAACGTTCGACAAGCGACAAAATAGAAACCGCGCACGACAAAATAGAACCTGCACGGGACACACAAAACGACCGCGTTACCCGCGGCAAGCGATAACTCGCTATTGACTTGACACACACACTCGACATCAATGAACCATCATTTATACACCATTATAAGCATGAAGTATATATTTATTTCATGCACTCGTACCACTCTATGCACAAACGCATGCACGCACACGCACACGGACAATTAGCCGAGTGCAAACCGTAGGGTTGCACCAACAAACTCCCCCTCGGGTTGTTGGCCTTAGGATCTTGCTCTCTCAGTTCAGAGCCATCCCAGCCAGCTTGCAACACTTCCAATGCTGCTGCCCCGTCGTCTTCACGTAGCGCAATTCAACTTCACCCGCGGCCACCATGCTCCTCGTCCAATGCCACTTCAATCTCATGTGCTTCGTCAGGCCATGCAACACGGAGTTCTTGGCTAGAGCAATGGCTCCCTGGCTGTCACAATAGAGTGGGGTAGGTACCTGCTGTTCCTCCCCCAATTCAGCAAACAATCGCCGCTGCCACACAATCTCCCGTACGGCACGGAAGAGTGCCATGTACTCAGATTCCACCGATCTCAATGCTTGGTCCTCCTGCTTCTTGCTCTCCCAAGCAGTTGGGCCTCCACCAACACAGCATATGAACCCTCCAACACTTGTCATGTCCTCTGGTTCTGATGCATAGGAGGCATCCGAGAATGCGGTGAGGAACAAACGCCCGGGTTCCACACCATCCGCGCCCTTTTGGCGCCTTTGTGCCGCCGCCGAGTATTGCAGCCCAACGGTCGGTGTTAAGCCAAGATACTTGGCCACCCTCATTCCAGCTGCTACCTGCTCCTCATTAGGGCATTGCACAACCCTTGCCAGCTGCCCGGTAGCAAACGCGACATCCGGTCGTGTGTTGACCGCCGCATACATGAGGCTGCCCACCAACGAGTGAAATCGGCGCCTCTCCTCTTCACCCACGCTCTCCTCCTCTGGTCCCTTCACACACTTGAACCCAGAAGGAAAGGGTGTAGCCACATGGCCTTCATTCTGCCCAAACTTGGCCAGCCAAGGCTTCCAGGTACTTGCGTTGGTGCACCCGCATGCACCGCTTCTCCACGTCGCGCTCGATGTGAAGCCCGAGATAGAAGTTCACGTCCCCAAGGGACTTGCACTTGAACTTGTCTTGCAGCTTCAGCATCACCTCCTTCACAAGGTCAGAGGAGGGTGAGAAGATCAGGATGTCGTCCACGTACACCACCATGAAGCTCCTCTGCTCCCCCTCGCCAAGCATGAACAAGGAGTGATCGGCCGTTGAGGGAGTGAAGCCGATCTCCTCCAACACTTCGCGCAGCTTCAAGTACCACTGCCTAGGGGCCTGCTTCAGCCCATAGAGGGCCTTCTTCAGCTTCCACACTCTCCCGCTGCCATGAAGATCTCCTCCTCAAGGATTCCGTTGAGGAACGCCGTTACGATGTCCAGCTGCTTCACCACCCAACCTTTGATCGCGGCTCCCGCGAGTAGGGTTCGCAGCGTCGTCGGCTTCACCATAGGAGCAAACAGCTCCTTGAAGTCCACATTCTCCTTCTGCTGGTACCCCTTGGCCACCAGCCTGGACTTGTAACGCTCGATCTTGCCGTCGGCGTCCGACTTGATCTTGAAGAGCCACTTGGACGTAATTGCCGTACGCCCCTCCGGTAGCTCCACCAATTCGAACGTGTCATTCTCCTCGATGCTCTTCAGCTCACTCTCCATGGCCTTCTTCCACTCCTCAGCATCACTACTCTCCAAGGCTTCCTTGAGAGTTGCTGGTTCTCCCGGCATCTCCACCGGAGAGAAGAATGCGAAGGCACACTCCTCGTAGTCACTCTCCTCGTCGTCTCCGACCATCATTACTGCTCCAGCCGAGGCCGTCTTGCCTTGCTTTCCCGGCGCATCATAGGTCAGCCTATTGGGGGCTTGAACCTTCCTCTTGACCCTTCCTTCCTCCTCAGCTGCAGGGACTTGAAGGCCTTGGCGTTGCTGCGGTGTGACTCGGTTCCGTGGAGCGCTCGTAGTGCGGGAAGGAAGTGTCGGTGCACGCTCGCTCACTTGCTGCACCTCCTCCTCTTCTTCCTCTGCATCCTTGGCCTCCTCTCCCCCATTCACAAGGGAAGATTGCCTTGTGGTGGTGCTGCCGCTGCTCAGCTCCAAAGGCAGCTCCACATGCTCCAAACCGGAACTCTTCAGATCTCCAAACCGCATGCCTATCTTCGCCTCATTTTCCGCCTTCCAATCCTTGTACATGAAGTTCTCCATGAACTTGCAGTCCCTGCTCACCAAGAACTTCTTGGTGAATGGGTCCCAAAGAAGCCACCCCTTGCTGTTTTGAGCCATGCCCAAGTGCACGGCCCACACCGCCTTGGCACCAAGCTTGTTGTGCCGAAGATGCTTAGGCACGAGCGCCATGCACATGCACCCGAACACCCAAAGCATATCCACCTTTGGCTTCCTTCCAAGCCACTCCACATAGGGCACCCATTTGTCTGCTCCCACATGAGTCAAGACTCTGTTCTTGGCCACACACGCGCTCCGCACCGCATCAGGCCAGAAATAGTCGGGTAGCCCGGCATATGTCAATGAGCAACCCGCGTGCCGCTTCCGTGATCGTCCGGTTTGCTCGCTCGGCGATGCCGTTCATTGCAGGGGAGTATGGCATGGTGAGGGAGTGCCGAATACCATTCTTCTTCAGCCACAACCCAAACTCCTTGCTCAGGAACTCTCCCCCTCGATCGGTGCGGATCGACTTCACTAGTCGGTCTTGTTGCCGCTCCACCATCGGGAGCCAATCGGTCTTCAACGTTTCAGCCACGTCGCTCTTCTTGGCCAGCACATACACCCACGTCATGCGAGTGTAGACATCCACAATGGTGAGAAAGTACTCTGGTCCAGAAGCTCCAAGCTTCAGGGGGCCCACCACGTCCATCACCACTTCATCAAGCGGTGCCTTTGCCGTTGCCTCCGAACTAGGGAACGGAAATCGGGTGAACTTGGCTTGCAAGCACGTCGGGCAGCCAAGCACCTCATCGGGCTCCCCCTTCACACGTATGCCAGCAACCATCTGGTTCTTCACTAGCTGCTGCAAAATAGGCAGGGCCACATGCCCCATTCGCCGATGCAAGGTGAGCCAATCACACTCCCCCGTAGCCGAAGTCGGGTTGGAGAATGCCGCGCTCGCAATAGCGCCCCACATACTCTCTCCGTACTCCTCCTTCGCTGCTGCCTCGGGGTTCTCCTCACCCTTGTGCTGCTCCTTGGCTGCTGCACCACTCTCCTTATGGTCACACAGCTTGCTGGTCACTCCAGGTTTGCTCTTCTTGAGCTCGTTCTCCTTTGCGCGAGCCATCGCCGCTACCAACCGCTTCACCTTTGGTGCTGACGCTTGCTGCCACTTGCCTCTCCTTAGGCATGGGGACCACAGGGATCTGCCACATCTCGTTGTAGACGTCCCTATCCTCGTGAAGGTCCCAAAGAATCCGGTCACTAATCCTTGCAGTATAGGTCTTGGCACCCTTCGAGTTCGTGTCCATGCCGGCCTTTGCCAATCGCCGCACGGAAATCAGGTTTGCAGCAAGGCTGGGCACCCAAAGCACGTTCTTGAGGCCCACCATCTTCCCATCAGCACCTTTGAACATGGCCTTTCCCATGCCTTTCACCTCTGCTCGCTGCCCCAAAGCCGATGTGACATGCTTCACCGGTGACGGCTCAAGTTCGGTGAGCAAGTCGGGGCGAGGTGTCATGCTATAGGTAGCACCGCTGTCGATCACCCAATAGTCCAGGGGGTGTAGGGTCACCTTCCCCACAGCTGCTGGCTCCTCAAGGTCTTCATCCTTCTCTGGACCAGCCGATAGTTGCGTCGACACGAAATAGAATAGGCCCGGGTACCGATCGTCGATCGGGTCCTTGTCGTTATCTCTGGTCTTCATGTTCGCGGCTCCACCACCGCGACCGCCACGGCCTCCACGGCCTCTTCCTCTCCCTCCTCCTGCTCCTCTACCCTCTTGGCCTTGAGCAGGGGTCCATCCTTCAGGGAGCTTGTAGCAATCGCGCCACATGTGTCCGCTCTTGTGGCAATAGTGGCACTCGCCGTCGAATCGGCCGCGACCGCGACCGTAGCTCTTGTCGTCGCTGCCGTATCCGCCACTCCCGCGGCCTCCACCGAAGTTGCTGCCTCCAAACCTTCCTCCCCCTCGTCCTCTGCCTCTTCCTCGGCCATATCCACGGCCGACGCTTGCTGCCCCAGCGCCATCCGCACTCGCCAACTCACGGCGGCGGAAGTCCTCTTGTAGGATCGCTCGCTTCACGTCTTCAAGCGAGAGGCGGGGCAAGTCGCGATTCAAGTTAATGATGAGCGAGGACCAGGATTCTGGGAGTAGGGCCAGCAAACTTGGTCTTCTTTTGGAGCTCACTGTAGTTCAAATCAGCTCCCTCAAGCCGCGTCAACAAGTCGAAGAATTTCTGCACCCCGTCTTCCACGGGTTCATCTTCCTCAATTCGTAGCGTCGCCATTTGCCGTTCCAACACCACAGCTACCGCCGCTGTTGCAGGAGCGTGTACACCCTTGAGAGCAGCCCATGCCTTTGGTCCCTTCTCTGGTTCATGCTGGAAAGACTTGATGTGACGGATTTGAGTGCTCCCCAACGCTTGCCCAAGTAGGAGGTAGCCTTGTGCGCTCTTCCGCACCTACGGGCTTTTCTCCGGGTCGTTCTCGCGACGCTTCTCCGTTCCTTCCATCACCTCCAGCAGGTCATAGTGGTCAAACACGTTCTCCATTCTGAAGGACCACTCAGCAAAGTTGTCGCCGTTGAACTTGTCGAGCCCGAACACTCTTGGTTCATCCTTTAGAAGGTCCAAGAGTCGGTTGCACGGACGCCATGGCTGAATCACGGGCTTGGCCTTGTGCTTGGGCTTCTCCATTGCCTCCAGCACCTCTGCCACCCCTCTCTTCAGGTCCAGCCATTGTCGTAGCTGCTCCAAGGCGCTCTGATACCACTTGTTATTGTGACAATAGGCTTCAATGTGCCTAAAACGAAAGATAGAGTGCGCAGTCAGATTTCTGCACAGCGGCTTTAAACGTTCATAGCGATCTGGTCACAGCTCCAAACGACCTCATTCAACTTGGATCTGGAGCGTCTGAAAGTCGCCTACAATAGGCAATTTTAATCGCACGATTTCATCAACAATTGACGACACAGCGTCGGTTTGAACGAACGGCACTATGGCAGCAACATAGTCTTAGGAACACAATTACGAACAGCTAGGAAGAGTTACGAAGGGTTACGAGTTGGGAATGACTCCCAGCTCCTACAAACCCCAAGAGCCGAGGTACAGTGATGGGGAACAGTGCCACACTGTCTCCAACTAAGAGGGGTCTCGAAACTACCCTTTACAAGGGCCTACACCCATAGAAATGTTACACTACACTTTGTAATGTAACTATCTTCAATATCTTGAGGTGTAGCCTATTGACAAGCTTCGAAAACACTTGAAGCTTGAACCAAGGCTCCGGTTCTTCATCACAAAAACTCATCCTTGAGTTCTTGATGGGTTTGCTGGATACACATGCGACACGCCGAACGTTCGACAAGCGACAAAATAGAAACCGCGCACGACAAAATAGAACCCGCGCGGGACACACAAAATGACCGCGTTACCCGCGGCAAGCGATAACTCGCTATTGACTTGACACACACACTCGACATCATGACCCATCATTCATACACCATTATAAGCATGAAATATATATTTATTTCATGCACTCATACCACTCCATGCACACACGCATGCACGCACACGCACACGGACAACAAGCCGAGTGCAAACCGTAGGGTTGCACCAACAGAACTTTGCCAAAATCTCCTAGGGGAAAGTTCGCATGCCTCCGCAGATTTTCGCACAACTCTGCAGCTTCGATCGATCAGCTCAACTCTGCTCGGTCGAACAGAGTTCGAAGAGCAGAGCTTCTCGACCATAACTCTTCGACCAGAGTTATTCGACTAGCGCTCTTCGACAGGAGATCGTCGCGCAGAGATCGTTGATCAGAGCTCGTCGACCAGATTCCGTCGAGCAGAACCCCGCTTCTTCAACCAATCCGTCGAGAACTTCGTGTCGACGGCGAGATCGGCTGCGCCCAAGCGAGGGCGGGGCCTTTCTCTTCGACAGCGATTACATCCTACTCACGGTCTACGTCGACGATCTGCTTTCCACATGATCAAGCAACGAGCTGCTTGAACAGTTTGAAACGAACCACGGAGCGCGCGTTGATATCACCTGTTACCACGATGTGAAGCAGTTTCTTGGTCTTAACATCTCCTAGGTGCCATAAGCCATTCATCTCTCGGCTGCTAAGTACGCAGAAAAGCTTGGCAAACGGTTCAACATCATGCCTGCACCACCCTCCACCCCCTACCGCACTCCCGGACCGAACCACAAACCTGACAACAAAGCCCTGTCCTCTACTGGACTTCAGAGTTACCAATAGCAACTGGGATGCCTACTCTTTGTCTGAGTAACATGCACACCCGACCTTTCTTACATTGTGAGTCAGCTGGCTCAGTACTCCCGCAAACGGACGGCTGAGAATCTTCTGGATGTTCAGCCATTTACTCTGATTCTACGAACCTTCCTGAGGTGATCCTAGGCACGATTTACCTTGTGATCGCAACAGGTTTGAGGGGGGGGACAGGAAAAAATGTTGCAGGTCCAGACACATTTGCCCTCAATTTTGAATGACCCAGGGCACTGTAGTGGGAACAGAAAGGCTCGCCTCATACAAAAAAAAAGGGGGGTGGGCGCCACACGCTAGAGGATAAACCCTACTTTCAAAACTGAAGTAGGGCCCATACTATATCGAAGAAGGATGTTTGTGTGGATAACCCTTATCATCGAAGGGTTGTTTCTTGTCCCGTGAACAGTGCACGGTGGAATGAAAATCTTGATTCTTGTGCTAGAGAAGAATCGATTTTTTATTCCGTCTCACTAGGGCGGAATTTTTCCGCCATGGTGGTAAGGACAAAAAACAGCGCGGAATCAATTTTAGGTGGTGTTCGCGTCGCTGCTGTAGACCACCTGCGCCTCGGTTTCCGAAAATTTATCTCTACAATACGCACTGTACAGCCCTCGATAATGTTGTTCAAAGCTTCATTACGAATCTTCCCGTTTTTTTTGCGCCCTTCTTCCGTGGATGCCGAACTAAGCTTAAACAGAGTGTGATTTCCGTGTTCCACAACTTATGCAAATGCGTTGACGACAACGATCGTGTCCCCTCGGAGTTAGGACATGTAACCATTTTGCATTTTACAATTTGATCGGACAGTCCGCTGAAAACGAAACGGACGGTGCTATTATCGAGAACGGAACCGCCCGAATTGAATTTTTGCAACTTAAGACTGTCCGAAGGCAATGTGCCACTTTTTCGGGGTTGTAGACTTTTGCGACATCTGTAGCCTCGCTAGAGGATCTGTATCTTCGTAATTTAATTCACGATATTTTGCAATCTTATTTTGTTCGCCAATCGTAAGAAGTTACTGCACACTGCATTTCTTCCGACCGTCCGTTTGGGTTTCGGACTGTCCACGGTTCACAAAGCGGACAGTTGGAAATGCGAAAAAATGTTACGACAGTCCGTTTTGTTGGCGACGTCGTCACCACCGCTGCGAAAATGCTAACGTTATGCTGCGAAGCCAGTTACATACCGCCAGACTGTACGGTCCGCAGTTCGAACCGTTGGTTGCAAAATGGTTAAGCGCCCTTAGGCAATTGCAAAATTACAGTCGTGGAGATCGATGTGCCAGGGTCGGTGAACATCCCCAAACCTTGGTATTTGATTGTGACGCGTCCTAAGCACTGGGCACTACCGTGCCAAAAAATAGCATGTTCTGTCAAAGTTGTAGAGGGAGTTCACGAAAAATAAGGGGGTGAAACAGAGCATCCCGCCTGGCGCAGGTTCAGTGCTGTCGCAGGTGAAAATGAACATTCTCAACGGCGCGCGCAGGTGTAACCCCCTGTCTCACCCTCCGCACCCTCAGCAGAAGTGGCAGCAGAGAGCGCCGCATCATCCACTCCACGCCAAAATGCTGGACTTTGACTTATGCCAACTGAGCCCATGCCCCCACACCATACAGAGCGTGATTCCCGGAAATTTCGCAAGTTATGCCAATGTGGAGTGGGGTGGGGACGAAGGAACCCGATGCCCCTCCCCAGGTGTACCCCCTGTCTCGCTCTCCGCCTCGTCAACAGTTACGGCAGCACTGGATGCCTCAGTCCACACCAAAATGCTGTGGCATTTCCCTTGACTAACTGAGCAATTACCCTGTCTCGATTGAAAGACACAGGTGTTTCTATTTGGAGTCCTGATTTCGACAAGGAAACGTTTGTCACGGCCTTGAAAAACTTATATTGTTTCGCAAGACTTGTCCCCGTGATATCGCACCCAAACACCACACGCATCTCGCCCCTTGATGGTCACTTAGTAGAATTTGAAAACCTTTCGGGCCTAGATCTCGTTGCGTTTCGTTGGGGCATTCTTTCTTGGAAACCTCCAATATTTTAAATTCACAACCTCCTCCAAACCTCTGGTTCACGTTGCACTTCCCAACGTGGCCCCAAGCCCACCTATTTATCACTTTCCTGACGAAACACACCCTACACAGATCTAGCTTATGCCCTCGTGCTTTCCATCCCATAAAAATTGGTGAGATTCTGTTTTCCAGGCCTTTTCTCAGTTTAGAAGCCTGTGAACTCTGCACGATAAGCCTTCCCGGGGAAAAACTTCCCTTAGTTCTCAGCAGAGAGAACTCCCTTCCTCCCACTAGAGCACATTTGTCGAAGCCCACGACGCTAGGCCCCTCCGCGAAGTCGCGATAGGTATGGCAGTCCGGGGAACTGTAGCTTCGCCAACATGGCTGTTTGTCTCAGAGCCACGCCCACAAGTTTTTTGTCGCTCACGGGCAGTGGAAGGCGAGAGGGTGTTCTCGGATTTTGCGGTGCTCGACGTCCACCGTGAATTTTGTCTCTTAGACAAAAAGACAACTTTAATGTTTATTACTGTATTCGTAGTGTCGTTTCACGAGTGCATCTCAATCCATTTCGATTCGGCGGTTGATGGATCTCGCACGGTAGGGCACTGCCAGACGAGCTGATGCGAAGAACGGGTTTGGGTGGCTGGGGGACTCAAGAACCCCGTCATAGAAATCTACGCAGCCAATCACACGTTCGGTTGTAGTACCTGGTCGTCGATGGAGATATCAGCTGTCATGCTACTATACTCGACAAGGAGAGGGAGTGGTGGTGTGTCGTTAGTGGCCAGCACGCCTTTTGTCGATGGACTCCGGGTCGCTACTGTACAGGCAGTCAGCAGTCTTTCGAAGCAGTCGGCTTCATCTGCGAGGCGCAGCGCCTGCGGAAATCGGTTTGGGTGGATGGTGGACGAAGCGCCTGTGATAGTAATCTACGCAGCCAATCACAGATCGGATAATGTACCTGGTCATCGACGTAGATACGAGCTGTCGTTAGTAATCGACAAAAGGTGAGGAGTGGTGGTGTGTCGTTAGTGGCCAGCATGCCTTTTGTCGTGTATTGCCGCCGCGACGACTCCGTAGGTTCAGACAGTCCGAGGCAGTCGGCTTCATTTGCGCAGAAGGCGCGGCGGCGCCTACCGCTCGCTTTCGACCCCAGAAGTACGCACCGATGCGCGGGCAAAGGTCAATTTTCCTCCTCCCCCCCGGCTTCGCTTCCCCATCTGGCAACAGCCCCCCCCAGAAGATAGGCTCTTCCCGCCGAGGATAAGCTCCCCGCGGAGAATAAGGATAAGCTCTCCCCCGCTACGCTGGACACCAAGTAGTGCAGTCGCTAAGTCAAGCGCTTGACTTCCCCTTTGGTCCTCGCGCTGCTTGGGCTTGACTTTCCCTTGGGTCCTCGCGCTTTCTGGGGCGAGGGGGAAGACCTCTCGGGGGAAAGGTCCCCATGGGAGCGGGAAGGGGGGAGGAAAGGGGGAAGAAAGGAGGAGGAAGACGAGACTTCTTATAGTATATAAGCGTGTGCTTGGGGCTCAATCCACATACTATCGCCTTCACTGCTCGCAACTCACACCTTTGTGGTTGGTGCTCCCCAGCCAATCATCAGGCTCCACCGCCACGAGCGTCAATTGCAGTGCCAGCATCGTTACGAGCGTCACAAGAGTCAACAGGCTCGTCATCAGCAGCACCAGCATCATGGGCTCCCGTGGACTCGTGCTCGCTGCATTGCTTGCTCTCATGCTCTCGGGTATGATGCGGCATCATGGCTTCTCGTGGGCTCGTGCTTGCTACGCTCGTGCCTCATCCTGCTCTCATGCACTACAAAACTTGAAACTACTTCCCTCCTTGCTCTCCGCCTTCTCTCCTCATTTCCTCTGCTCCCCCTCTCCCCCTCCCCCTCTCCCCCCACTCCCCCTGCGCGCCAGTGTGTGCGCCCATGGCGGAGGCTATCCGCGACGCGCCGCTGCCGCCCTGCCCGTGGGGGCAGGCTAGGATAGACGGCAACTGCGCTGGTGTGTGCTTCACCCCTCTCCCTCTTGCGTGCTACACATTGCTGCACCCTGAATTCTCGCCCGCCTGTATCGCCAACCTTCTGAAATCTCTTGTCTGATCTATGCCTGCTGCCATACCTTCTACGTGCCATACATGTCACCAACATCTCTTCACCCCACTCCTCGTTTCGTGTTTGTGCGTGTTACATGCCTGCACATGTTCTCCTCACGTGCTCACGTGTGTTCTCCGTGTGTCTGCGTGTGTCCTCCACGTGTTGCCCGCCTGCTCCAGACAAGTGCAAGTTTGCGGGTTGTGGCGCCGACTCGGTGTGCAAGAAGAACGACACGGGCGACGCAGTCTGCGTGTGCATCAACCCCGAATACGTGCTGCAACCCGACAAGTCATGCGCACGTACGAGACATCACCCCTTTGCTTGGGGGGTTGAGGCTCCCCCCTTTTTTTAAAAAAGACTTTGAGCATGCTGGAAGGGTGCCCCTTCCCTTAGCTGGAGCGTTGTGTTCTTCCTTGGTGGCTGAATCTCATTGTGCCTCCCCCCCCCCCCCCCGCCCCCCCTCTTGCCCATGCCCCATGCCCCATGCCTCGCCTTGGCCCCACTGCGCCACGTGGCAGACTCGTGTGCCAACATGGAGTGTGCAAGATCTTCAACTCAGCCTGATCGTTCTCTTGTCTCCATGCTCCTGCCCCATGCCCTTGCAGACCCGTGTGCCGGCACGTGGTGTGCCATGGATGACCCCAATTCCTCGTGCGTGAAGCAGGAAGGCCAGCTCGCTACGTGCGTCTGCAAGTGGGGCTTCGCCATGACGCCCGACCAAAGCTGCGTCGGTCAGTGCTGCTCTGCTGTGCTTCGCATCTGCCTGCTTCAAGCTTCTTGACTCTCACCCGCTTCATTCTGCTGCCAGCTCCTTCTGTACCTCTCTTCCCTTTCTGCCCGCTCTCGTCTCACCCACCTCCCTCCCCTCCCCTCCATCTCTGCCCTCCCTTGGCAGACTCATGCACGCTTAAGGCCTGTGTGGACGGCACGTGCAGCAAGGACGAAAACGGGATGGCCGTCTGTTCCTGTGACGCTGAGGCTGGCTTGAAGCTGCAGCTTGACGGCAGGACGTGCAAGGGTACGTGCTCAATATGGTGCGCGCTGCTGCGGTAGGTGCTGCTGTTGGCTTAATGTGGTGTATGTTGTGCTGTTTGCAACTCCTGTATGTGCTGCTGTGCTGCTACGTAGTTTCTAACTTTGCCGTCTCGTCTCTTCCCCACTTCTCTCCCGCCCGCCTTTCAGACGTGTGCGTCATCGAGGACTGTGAGGGCAAAGACGCCAATTCCACGTGTGTGAGGAATCTGGACGTGGCCCACTGTGAACGCAAGACCAACTTCCAGCTGTTCGAGGGCGTATGCACTGGTACGCTCATACGTCTCAGTTCGAGTGAGTTTGGGTGTCTGCCTCTCTGTGCTGTGTTTGCATAAATGCTTTAATTGATGCGTCCGCTTTACTCTCCTCTCTCAAGCTACCTTATGCTCGCTCCCGTCCACGCCTCCCCTTCACCCCTCCTCTCCGCATCTGCCCTCCCAGACACGTGCGAGGTGAAGGCGTGTGTGGATGGCACGTGCACCCAGGACGTCAACGGAACGGCATCCTGCCATTGTGACGCTGACGCTGGCCTCGTGCTGCTGGATGACGAGAGGACGTGCGAAGGTAAGGGCCGGCGATTGTCGATGATGAGAATGGTAGGTGCCACTGTGTTCTACTTTCCGAACTTCCTCATCTTTCCTTTCGTTTCTGGTTCACCCCCCGTGCAGATGTGTGCATTATCAAGGACTGTGAAGGCAGTGATGCCAACTCCACGTGTGTCAAGAATGGCACCGTTGCAACCTGTGTCTGCAAGACTGGATTCGAGCTGTTTGAGGGCAAATGCATTGGTACGCTCCCTGCTCTCACTTTCTGTGTGCCTGGGTCCGCCTCTCTGTACGTGCGTCTCTGTCTCTGCTTTTTGTTGCTTTTTCCACTCTGAGTTGGCCTTTTGCTTAATCTCCTTCACCCCTCTTTCCACATCCCCTCCGCCCCTGCCCTCCCAGACACGTGCGAAGTGAAGGCGTGTGTGGATGGCACGTGCACCCAGGACGTCAACGGAACGGCATCCTGCCATTGTGACGCCGATGCTGGCCTTGTGCTACTGGATGACGAGAGGACATGCGAAGGTAAGGGCCGGCGATTGGTGGTGTTGACAATGGTAGTGTGACACTGTGTTTTCAACTCTGTTATGTCCTGTTGTGGTGTAGTCATCTCCTGCTTTCAAAAACTTTGTCATCTTTTCAAAAACTTAGTCACCTTTCCATTTCTGTTTCACCCCGCTTCCAGATGTGCATTATCAAGGACTGTGAAGGCAGTGATGCCAACTCCGAGTGTGTCAAGGATGGCATAGTTGCAACCTCTGTCTGCAAGACTGGATTCGAGCTGTTCGACGGCAAATGCACCGGTATGCAGCACGCTTCCTGATCTCACTTTCTGTGTGCCTGGGTGACTGGGTCTGTCTCTCTATGCATGCATATGTTGGTTTTTGTCACGTTTTTCTCCTGGTCAATCAACCTTTTGCTGAATTACCCCTCTTTCCACTTCTCCCTCGCGCCTGCTCTCCCAGACACGTGCGAGGTGAAGGCGTGTGTGGATGGCACGTGCACCAAGGACGTCAACGGAACGGCGTCCTGCCATTGTGACGCCGACGCTGGCTTCGTGCTGCTAGATGACGAGAGGACGTGCAAAGGTAAGGGCCGGCGATTGTCGTTGCTGCTGTTGGCTCAGTCTCGTGTGTGTTGTGCCGATTTCAACTACTGTACCACTGTGCCGTCTTGTCTCTCTCTCCCGCTTCTCTCCCGCCCGCCTTTCAGACGTGTGCCTCATCGAGGACTGTGAGGGCAAGGACGCCAAGTCCATGTGTGTGAGGAATCGGGACGTGGCTCACTGTGAATGCGTGCTCAACTATGAGCTGTTCCGGGGCGTATGCACTGGTACGCTTCCTGGACTCACTTTGTGTGTGCCTAGGTGGGTGTGTATGTGTATCTGCTTTTCAAAGATTCGTCCACATTTTACTGCTCTCTCAAACTACCTTTCGCTTACGCCTCTCCACCCCTCCGTCCACATCCCCTCTGCCCCTGCCCTCCCAGACACGTGCGAGGTGAAGGCATGTGTGAATGGCCTGTGCCGCCAGGACAGCAGCACTGGAGCGGTATCCTGCCATTGTGACGCCGACGCTGGCTACGTGCTGCTGGATGATGAGAGGACGTGCAAAGGTAAGGGCCGGCGTTTGTCGATGCCCACAATGGTAGGTGCCACTATGTTTCCAACGCTGTTATGTGCTGTTGTGCTGCAGTAAAAAATATCCTATTTCCCAAACTTTGTCGCCTTTCTTGTTCATATTTGTTTAACCCTCCTTGCAGATGTGTGCATTATCAAGGACTGTGAAGGCAGTGATTTCAACTCCACGTGTGTCAAGAATGGCACCGATGCAACCTGTATCTGCAAGACTGGGTTCAAGCTGTTTGAGGGCAAATGCATTGGTATGCCTGCCCTTCCTGCCACCACCCCTCCCCTCTCCCCTATACCTGCCAGCTCAGGGGCTGGTAGTTCATAATAGGACCGTTGCATTTACTGCTTCTTTTTCTCTCCCTCCCTCGGCGTATGTGTGCGCCTCTACGCATTTGTGCTTTCACATTTCTTGTGTGTTTATGTGTGTTTGTATGCCCACGCCACTCCCCCTTCTCGAAAGCCACCTTTGCCCCACCCCTGCTTCCACTCTTCCTTCAACCCTGCCCTTCCAGACACGTGCGAGTTGAAGGGATGTGGCGTAAACGGCAAGTGCCACAAGGACAGCACCACTGGAGAGGCATCCTATGTTTGCGATCTGGGCTTCACACTGCAGGCTGATGGCACCACGTGCAAAGGTACGTGCTCAGCATGGTGTTTCCTACTGTCCTACTTCTTAGGGCATCTGCTCAATATTCAAAAACGTCCTCTGGTAAACCTTAACCCGCATCCAACCTCCAACCCTTCTTTTCTGACCCTTTTGTCAACCCATTCTTCCAAACCCCTACCCTCAGATAACTGCGAGATCCTGACCTGCACTGGTCCCAAGGAGCACTGCGCCAAAGACGTCACCACCGGCCAGGCATACTGCAAATGCGATGATTTCTTCCACCGGGCAGTTGACGGCTTCTGCCAGGGTACGTGTTTTGCTTCACTCGTTTGCCTATCTTCTCCCCTTTCTCTTAGCTTGCCATTTTATTTCCCTTGCACCTCGTCGCACCTCCCGTTTCCTGCTGTTGGCATGTGGCAGCCTGCTGCTCTTGTGGGGGAGGACGGGGAGGGTTTGTATCATCCTCTAGATCGTGCATCAGAAAGAACTGTTTTTCCCTCATACTCCCCCTCCAGATTGGTGCCCCTTCAAGGGCTGCAACACCACTATCTCGACGTGCGTGAGGAGGGTGGATGGAATTCCGTTCTGCATCTGCAACAAGGGTGTCCCGCTGACCAACAAGGCTTGCGTTGGTAAGAACCTAGTTATTCCTCCTGCATGTGTCTTACAATATCCTCTCCCTTCCACCCAAATCCTCCCCCTCCCCCGTCCCTTATCCAATTCTTCCGTCATCATCTTTCTCTCTCCATATCCCCAAAAGATTCTTCCCCAGTCGTTGTCCAACCCCGTCAGCTTGTCCCTTGCTTATTCATCTCCTTTTCTGTCTCCCCCCATCATCAGGCAAGGTGCCCTCAGCATAGCCCTGAGGAATGTCTACTCTACTGATGGAGCACCCTCATCGCTCTCGTGATGGCACACTCGCATCACTCCTGTGAAGGCACACCCTCATCAGCATATCAGCCCATCTGCATGATTTGCGTGCATCAGGACAGTCCCTGCTTGAGTGCCTCTAGAAGGGAGGATAGATAGAAGAGCCTTGGCCCTTGTGTGGCCTAGAGGGCAAGATCTTCACGCATCACGGTACAAGGCGTCAGCCGCATTCACTGGGAAACAGGGCTTCCTTTGTTGTATTTCTGCGTGTTTGGCTGGTCATGCTGTGTGTTGGCTGTCCATTTTGCTTGCTTCTGTTTGTTTTCTGCGGAGCCGGTTCTAGTGGTTGCTTACATCTCAATAAGGGAATGTACCCCTTAGAGTACATGGCTAGCTAGAAATGTCTTGTCCTAGAGTCATTAGTAACTGTTTGCTTTACAATGAATATAATGATTGGAGTTCCTGATTCAAGGCCCATAAGAACGACCAGCAGTATTGCAATTAGTGAATGATGCACAGGACCTCAGATTTCAGGAATTTTACCCTGAATTTTTGGTTTTGAACACTGATTTTCAGGGTTTTTTTAGGCCCCAACCCTGATGGAAAAGGTTTTTTTTTTTCAAGGCCCACACTGATTTTCCAGCTAACTTTCTTGTACGAGGCCCGAAATTTCATCCTACTTTTACTAAGGGGCTCTGGTTCGAATCACTGAGCAGCGAGATTAGGGCCTTAGATTCGTTTTGGGCCATACTTATTCGTCAGTGTTGGTCCTCAGAACATAACTATTTATCAGAGCCCCTCAGAAAATGGTGAAGCGTGTGAAGTACATCCCTTCTTCTGAGAAACCGGCGACTTCCTGACGATGGCACCGCACTTTCCGACCTTCAACCGGTGCTGCGTCGCAATCGGTCAAGTTTGACTGGCCGACGTCGGCGACGTTGATGACGACGTGCAGCAGCACGTGTTGTGTGCATGCCGCCGAGGACGAGTTTTCTTTGTGTAGTTCTGTCGTGCGGGTTGGGAGCCCAAGCGTGAGCGCGGCAGGGATGTGTTGACGGGAATTGAGTGTTGGCCCCGCCCTCGCTTGGGCGAAGCCGACATTCTGGTTGGCTGCGCGGAAGGAGTAGCCGACCGTCCGCAGAGTTCTACGCCAACCTTGGCGTGCATGTCGACAAAGTTGGTTGACCTGCGAGGGACTGTTGCAATGCCGCCTTTGACGGAAGCTAGCGGTCAGTTTCGATAGGGAGGTCGACGAAGGCGGTTTTTGACCTATGCGCGGAACTTTTGAGGGGCTGTCAAAGATGGGAGTTCAACGGCAACAGCTGACCGAGTTGGTCGATGACGGGGCCCGTCGACCAGGGTGGTCCTTCATGGGAGTCATGTCGACGAGGGAGGTCGTCGACTAGGGCTCCGTGGTACCTAGTCGACCAAGTAACCTCCTCAACTAGGTTCTTCAGAGGCACACGAATGTCGTCGAGGCTGCAATGACGAAGGCCAATGCAACCGAGGCCAATGCAATGACTGGTATCCCAAGGTTGATGTGGACCGTTAAGCGCAACCGTCAGCACGTGGCGGACATGGCACCTAAGCGACGCTGCACAATGTGCTCGATTGTCGCCGCGCACCTGCGAAGTGGGTGTGCACTTGTGCTATTGTCACCCGCAGCTACAACGCTGGCAAGCCGTCTTGGTGTAGCGTTGGCAAGCCAGCGACTTTCTCTGCTGGCAGGTCTCCCTTCTGCAACGCTGGCGCGATGCTTCTACGCAACGCTAGCAGATATCGACCTTGCTACGCTAACGGTCATCCAGCTTGCCTGTTAGATTGTTAGGCTAAATGTAGTCATTTTTGCCATTGCTTTTGCTATAATGGTTGTTCTCAACTTTTGCTAGTGAAACTCTTGCCAACTTTCATCGTGAATGCACAAGTGCTAGAGAACGAGCTCTGCGATCACTCTCTCACTCACTCATTTCCAAAGCATTGAGAATGGTCGAGCGTTCCGAGTACTTAATAATGTCTCCGCGCAGCACTGAGTTAAGGCTCCCCACTCCCCACAAGTGAAACCTACACAGCTGCAGACGCTTATAGAAATGTTCCATGCCCATGAAAAGTTGAAACGACATCGAATAAAACCTTCAACCCAGCTTCAGGTGAAAGTTGAGATAAAACTCGAGCTTCGTGTGTAGGATCTAGGGATAATTACTATTTCTATGTTATTCGGAGCGGCACTCCTCCTCGAGGTGCTCTGCAAAAGACTGCACATCTAGGCGATGGTGGGCAATTGTGCATCCCGCTCGGCATGGGACTGCGGGACGTTGGAGAAAATTGGGGAGTCCTCCAAGAATACCCCATTCACGACAATGATGGTGGACGAGATCAGGCTACCCATTCACGGAGAATCAACCCTTGAGTTGCAGTTAGGGACACTGTGGTGGAGGGCTATGCTTCTTGTCCCGAACATTAAAGGCCTGGATTCCATCTTGAAGAGATTTGTTTTTTGTCCTTTTGAAATAGCTTAACCCCGAGAATGATGGGTGAACCGAAAGTCGTATATCTACAACAACGGGTGACGTATGAAGCTACGAAGCTGGACGAATATGGGCGGGATTCCTGAGGCAACACTCACTTCACTCGAGAAAACGGTGAACGAGAGTAACATGGCTTAGTTGCCGCTGGTGAGGGTAGCAAATGAGGAGAAGCCAAACTCCGAGCTACCTGCAGCAATACTGGAGGTTCTGGAGGAGTAAAAAGATGTTACACCGGATGAGCTATCTGTAGTAGGGTCCCGAGAGCGGACTCACTTGCATTAGAATATCAAAGAACCAGTTTCAAAAACCAACTTTCCGTGCTCCATACCGCCTTAGCCCATCATATCTAGACAATATGAAGAAGCAGATTAAGTGACTTCTAGATCATGGATTGATCCGACCCTCCGCATCTCCCCGCGACGCACCCATTCTTTTCACGTCAAAGTTGGACGGTAGTGCATTGACTCCTGGGCACTCAAGAAACAGATGGTGAAAAATAAATTTCACATACCGCGCATAGACGACATACGTGATGCCACAGTGTTTTCGAGACTGGACTTGCGGTCGGTTTCTGGCAAATCAAGTTGGCAGAAAACTCGATCCACAAGATGGTGTTCCGTACAGGTACGGGCTCCTACGAATACTTGATGATGTCGTTCGGACCCTGCAAGGCACCCGCGACGTTTCAGGTAGAGATGATCCACCTCCTACGACCCCTGCTGGACGAATGCGTGGTGGTGTACCTGAAAGACAATAAGATCTACTCCAGAGGTATGAAAAAAGGATGTAGAGCGTCTACGCAAAGTCCTCGAGATACTTCGGAAAAAAACACATCTACGGAAAGCTGTCAGAGATCGACTTTGCCTTAGAAAAGGTACAATGCCTTGGGCACATGGTGAGTGCCGAGGGCGTACACGTAGACCCGCGGAAGATCAAAGCTAAAAAAAAAATTGGGGGTTTCAGAATACATCAAGGAGTTAGAGTGGTTACTACGCCTACTACTACAAAAAGGTTTATGCCGCAGTACTCAAAGAGCAGCACCCCTCATGAACTTACTAAAAACCACCATGGAGCAGCTATAGCCAGCTCTGAAAACTGCCATAGGAATGATCCTGCTCACAAGACAAGAACTACCTGGTAGAAGCTGTTGGTGCAACCCTACGGTTTGCACTCGGCTTGTTGTCCGTGTGCGTGTGCGTGCATGCGTGTGTGCATGGAGTGGTATGTGTGCATGAAATAAATACATATATCATGCTTATAATGTTGTGTGAATGATGGGTCATGATGTCAAGTGTGTGTGTCGAGTCAATAGCGAGTTATCGCTAGCCGCGTATTACGCGGTTATTTTGTGTGTCCCGCGCGGTTTCTATTTTGTCGTGCGCGGTTTCTATTTTGTCGCTTGTCGAACGTTCGGTGTGTCGCAGGTGTGTGCAGCAGACCCATCAAGAACTCAAGGATGAGTTTGTGGTGAAGAACCCGAGCCTTGGTTCAAGCTTCAAGTGATTTCGAAGCTCGCCAAAAAAGGCTACACCTCAAGATATTGAAGATAATATCACTGTAACATTTCTAACATCACTGTAACAATTCACCTCATTTTTTTTTTGTGTAACATTTCTATGGGTATAGGCCCTTGTGGAGGGTAGTTTCGAGACCCTTCTTGGTTGGGGACAGTGTGGCACTGTTCCACATCACTGTACCTCGGCTCTTGGGGTTTGTAGGAGCTGGGATTCCTTCCAAACTCGCAACTCTTCCTAGCTGTTCGTAATTGTGTGTCCTAAGACTATGTTGCTGCCATAGTGCCGTTCGTTTCAATCTGACGTTGTGTCGTCAATTCTTGATGAAATCGTGCGATCTAAATTGCCTATTGTAGAGGACGTCAAGACGCTCCAGATCCAAGTTGAATGAGGTCAATTGGAGCTGTGACCAGATCGCTATGAACGTTTAAAGCCGCTGTGTAGAGATCCGACTGTGCACTCTATCTTTGGTTCTAGGCACATTGAAGCCTATTGTGACTATAACAAGTGGTATCAGAGCCCCTTGGAGCAGCTACGACGATGGCTGGACCTGAAGAGTTGGGTGGCAGAGGTGCTGGAGGCAATGGAGAAGCCCAAGCACAAGGCCAAGCCCGTGATTCAGCCGTGGCGCCCGTGCAACCTACTCTTGGGCCTTCAAGGGATGAGCCAAGAGTGTTCGGGCTTGATAAGTTCAACGGTGACAACTTTGCTGAGTGGTCCTTCAGAATGGAGAATGTGTTTGACCACTATGACCTGCTGGAGGTGATGGAAGGAACGGAGAAGCGTCCCGAGAACGACCCGGAGAAGAGCCCGTGGGTGCGGAAGAGCGCACAAGGCTATCTCCTACTTGGGCAAGCGTTGGGGAGCAACCAGATCCGTCACATCAAGCCTTTCCAGCGTGATCCAGAGAAGGGACCAAAGGCATGGGCTGCTCTCAAGGGTGTACATGCTCCTGCAACAGCGGCGGTAGCTGTGGTGTTGGAACGGCAAATGGCGACGCTACGGATTGAAGAAGATGAACCCGTGGAAGACGGGGTGCAGAAATTCTTCGACTTGTTGACGCGGCTTGAGGGAGCTGATTTGAACTACAGTGAGCTCCAAAAGAAGACCAAGTTGCTGGATTTACTCCCAGAGTCGTGGTCCTCGCTCATCATTAACCTCAACCGTGATCTGCCCCGTCTCTCGCTTGAAGACGTGAAGCGCGCGATCCTACAAGAGGACTTCCGCCGCCGTGAGTTGGCGAGTGCGGATGGCGCTGGGGCAGCGAGCATCGGCCGTGGATATGGCCGAGGAAGAGGCAGAGGACGAGGGGGAGGAAGATTTGGAGGCAGAAACTTCGGTGGAGGCCGCGGGAGTGGCGGATACGGCAGCGACGACAAGAGCTACGGGCGCGGTCGCGGCCGATTCGACGGCGAATGCCACTATTGCCACAAGAGCGGACATATGTGGCGCGATTGCTTCAAACTCCCTGAAGGATGGACCCCTGCTCAAGGCCAAGAGGGTGGAGGAGCAGGAGGAGGGAGAGGCAGAGGCCGTGGAGGCCGTGGCGGTCGCGGAGGTGGAGCCGCGAACATGAAGAAAGAAGATTACGACAAGGACCGGAGTGACGATCGGTACCCGGGCCTATTCTACTTCGTGTCGACGCAAGTACCGACTGGACCAGAGAAGGATGAAGACCTTGAGGAGCCAGCAGCTGTGGGGAAGGTGACCCTACACCCCCTGGACTTTTGGGTGATTGATAGCGGCGCTACCTATAGCATGACACCTCGCCCCGACTTGCTCACCGAACTCGAGCCGTCACCGGTGAAGCATGTCACATCGGCTTTGGGGCAGCGAGCGGAGGTGAAAGGCATGGGCAAGGCCATGTTCAAGGGTGCTGATGGGAAGATGGTGGGCCTCAAGAACGTGCTTTGGGTGCCCAGCCTTGCTGCGAACCTGATTTCCGTGCGGCGGTTGGCAAAGGCCGGCATGGACACGAACTCGAAGGGAGCCAAGACCTACACCGCGAGGATTGGTGACCGGATTCTTTGAGACCTTCACGAGGGCAGGGACATCTACAACGAGATGTGGCAGATCCCTGTGGTCCCCATGCCTAAGGAGAGGCAAGTGGCAGCAAGCGTCAGCACCAAGGGTGAAGCGGTTGGTAGCGGCGATGGCGCAAGCGTCAGCACCAAGGGACCAGAGGAGGAGAGCGTGGGTGAAGAGGAGAGGCACCGATTTTACTCGTTGGTGGGCAGCCTCATGTACGCGGCAGTCAACACACGACCGGATGTCGCGTTTGCTACCGGGCAGCTGGCAAGGGTTGTTCAATGCCCTAATGAGGAGCAGGTAGCTGCTGGAATGAGGGTGGCCAAGTATCTTGGCCAAACACCGACCGTTGGGCTGCAATACTCGGCGGCAGCACAAAGGCGCCAATTGGGCGCGGATGGTGTGGAACCCGGGCGTTTGTTCCTCACCGCTTTCTCGGATGCTTCGTATGCATCAGAACCAGAGGACATGACAAGTGTGGGAGGCTTCATCTGCTGTGTTGGTGGAGGCCCAACTGCTTGGGAGAGCAAGAAGCAGGTTGACCAAGCTTTGAGCTCGGTGGAGTCCGAGTACATGGCACTCTTCCGTGCGGTACGGGAGATTGTGTGGCAGCGGCGTTTGCTGGCTGAATTGGGGGAGGAGCAGCAAGGACCTACCCCTCTCTACTGTGACAGCCAGGGAGCCATTGCTCTAGCCAAGAACCCCGTGTTGCATGGCCTGACAAAGCACATGAGGGTGAAGTGGCACTGGACAAGGAGCATGGTGGCCGCGGGTGAAGTCGAGTTGCGCTACGTGAAGACGACGGGGCAGCCAGCAGACATGATGACTAAGAGGCTGGTGGAGCAGCAGCATTGGAAGTGTTGCAAGCTGGCTGGGATGGCTCTGAACTGAGAGAGCAAGTTCCTAAGGCCAACAACCCGAGGGGGAGTTTGTTGGTGCAACCCTACGGTTTGCACTCGGCTTGTTGTCCGTGTGCGTGTGCGTGCATGCGTGTGTGCATGGAGTGGTATGTGTGCATGAAATAAATACATATATCATGCTTATAATGGTGTGTGAATGATGGGTCATGATGTCAAGTGTGTGTGTCGAGTCAATAGCGAGTTATCGCTAGCCGCGTATTACGCGGTTATTTTGTGTGTCCCGCGCGGTTTCTATTTTGTCGTGCGCGGTTTCTATTTTGTCGCTTGTCGAACGTTCGGCGTGTCGCAGGTGTGTGCAGCAGACCCATCAAGAACTCAAGGATGAGTTTGTGGTGAAGAACCCGAGCCTTGGTTCAAGCTTCAAGTGATTTCGAAGCTCGCCGAAAGGGTACACCTCAAGATATTGAAGATTGTTACATTACAATGTGTAGTGTAACATTTCTATGGGTGTAGGCCTTGTGGAGGGTAGTTTCGAGACCCTTCCTGGTTGGGGACAGTGTGGCACTGTTCCACATCACTGTACCTCGGCTCTTGGGGTTTGTAGGAGCTGGGAGTCCTTCCCAACTCGTAACTCTTCCTAGTGTTTTCGTAATTGTGTTCCTAAGACCATGTTCCTGCCATAGTGCCGTTCGTTCAATTTGACGCTGTGACGTCAATTCTTGATGAAATCGTGCGATCTAAATTGCCTATTGTAGGCGACGTTAAGACGCTCCAGATCCAAGTTGAATGAGGTCAATTGAAGCTTTGAGCAGATCGCTATGAACGTTTAAAGCCGCTGTGCAGAAATCCGACTGTGCACTCTATCTTTGGTTCTAGGCACATTGAAGCCTATTGTGACTATAACAGAAGCAGACGTGAATGACTAGGCAGTTGGAGTACTACTAATGCTGGATTTCGGACGTAGATTTCTCGCGTGTATCGATGCAAGGCGGACCTTATCGGTTCTATCCAGGAATATACAAGCGGGTTTCTAGCATGGTGCGAGTAGGCGGGCTACATGCATGAAGGGAGAGCGTATCGACCACTACATCGGCGGCCTGAAACACGATATCGTTCAGGAGATCCAGCTGCGCAACGTCACTGAATTCGATGAGTCTTCGTCAATGCTTTTTAACGGCATCACGATAAAACGCGTCGTAGTGGCAGGAGCTGACGTGTATGTGGTTGACATCCGGGAAGCCGAAGCAGCAGACAAGGGAAGCGATTTACAAAAACTGCTAGCCGGGTGACTTGGTAGTGCAACTGAAGCAGAACAGCGGGAATTTTCCCGACGATCTGCCAGAGGGACTGCCCGCACGACCATAGGATAGAACTAGAATCGGCGGAACAGCGAACAGTACAGCAACAGTTCTGACTGACCCAACCCAAACTGGGCGAACTGCGGAAGCAGCTGGACTACCTGCTTGAGAAACAGTTTATTTGCCCGAGTTCATCGCCTTCCGCCGCACTGATACTATTCACGCCGAAGAGAGACAGAGATTTTGCATATGCATAGATTACCGTGCATTGAACCGAGTTACCATCAAGTCCCGTTACCCTATTCCGCGAGCCGACGAGCTGATCAACCAACTTCGCACCGCCCATGTCTTCTCATCTATTGACCTTCGATGAGGTTATCACCAGATTCGCGTCAATCCGCCCGACTGCCCAATATCTGCCTTCCGAACCTGCTACGGATCATTCGAATACACCATAATGCCCTTCTGACTGACCAACGCCCCCGCCACCTTCCAAATTGCAATGAACTAATCCTTCCACCTACTTTTAGATAAGTGCGTGATCGCTTCTTAGAGGATATACTGATCTACAGCACAACACCTAAGGGTCATTAAAGCAAAAAAAAAAAAAAAAACCCTGAGTGAGAACCACCTATTAACGAAAGCGTCTACGTGCAAATTTCTACAAAATAGACTGGAGTAAGTAGGGCACGTTTTTTCAGCTGACGGAGTGAAAATAGACACGAAGAAAATTGCAAAGATTCAAGCATGACACGCACCGACAAACTCGACCGAGCTGCAGAGATTTTTGGGGTTCGTCAACTACGTGCGCCGCTTCGTTCCCGACATGGTGAAGCTGACCGCAGCATTGACAGATCTGCGAGGAAGGGGGTTGAGTACACGTGTTGGGAGAAAGAGCGAGCTGCCTTCTTGGCCCTCAAGAGAAGCAAGTGTGCGGTTTCAACGGGGCATTGCAGATCGTCGAGGGCCGCGGACTCTCGCGGGGAGGCCGGGAAGCAGGTCCTCATCCCCGACATGCAGCCGAACCTGCTGTCAGCCGGCCAGCTGAAGGAGAACGGTGTGAAGCTGCAGGACGAGGGCGACAAGATGCTGCTTGTCGAGCACGCTACACTAGCAGCGTCCTCTGCACCGACCTCCGTCCTTGCTTGGCGAAGCCGTCGTCGAAGTCGGCAGAGGTGGTGGCTCTGCGGACGATTGCTTCCACGATGAAGTCGATCTCCGAGGCTCGCGAGGCTCGCACACATCGGGATCAACACAATAAAGGGCTCGGCGAAGCATAAAGTCGCTACCAGCCTCGACATCAAGCCGTCGACCGGAACTGGCCTACCTTGCGTCGGTGGGAAAGTAGCGCGATACACCTTCCCGGACAAGGGTTCGGGTGTGGAGTAGGCCTTGGCAGTCATGCACATCGACCTGTGCGGGCCATTTTGGGTGGCTTCCAAGGACGACAGCGTGTACTTCTTGCTGTTGAAGGTCCGCCACACTCGGTTCGTGTGGGTGATGCTGGTCGCTAAGAAGAGCAACGTGTTGCGGGAGTTCGAGCAGTGGTTAGTGTGGGTGGAGCGGCAGACAAAGCAGTGGCTCCGCTCAGACCGAGAAGGGGAGTTCCTCGGGAAGGACTTCACTAGCTTTGTCGACAGGAAGGGCATCGTCCACAACAGAACGGCATGGCGGAGCGGGAGATGTGGACGGTGGTGGAGTCGGTGCGAACGATGCTGCTGCACATGGGCGTGCAGCATCACTGGTGACACTTCGCCCTGCGGCAAGCTGTCTGGGTGCGCACAGCTTGGAGTGGTCGACGATGCCGCCGGGGACAACTCCATATTAGCTGCTGACCGGCAAGAAGCTCGACTTCACTCTGGCACGTGTGTGGGGCTGCATGGCGCAGTTCATAGTCCTCGAGCAGCAGCGCGGTGGGAAGCTGGCTCCCAAGGCTCGTTGGGGCATTCACCAGGGCGTGTCACAGGAGAGTAAGGGACGGGAGGTCTTCGACCTCTGCGACAACAAGGTTGTTACCACGGTGGAGGCGATATTTTACGAGGCGCTGTCGCTACAGGTGTAGAAGGTGGTGTATGGACTGGCGTCGGGGCGTGTGAGAGAACGTTGACGTTCGACATATGCTGCGCTGGCAGTCGACCAGCAGCCTTGCTAGGTCTGATGTAGTCTGTGTTGCCAATGTTGATGCAATCATTCTGAACTTTTGTTGTCATGTTTTCCTAGTGAAACTCTTGCCAATTTTCCCCGTGAACTAGCAAGCAGTGTGAGCACTTGGAAACGACTAAGGAACGAACGAACGCTACGATCACTCCTACCCCGTGCCTAGCCCGTAGTCTAGCTCCTATGGTAGTAGGTATCTCCGCATCACACCTCGCCGGTCCCATCGTTGTAGTAGTCCAGCTGGTACATGTACAGCACATGATCATGCTTGCTCTGCAGGACGGCGTTCGTCATATCGAGCTGCATTAGGTTTAGGCCGACGATGCTAAGAATCTTAGCGTGACATAGTTGCTCGGCGCGTACGTCTCGTCGTAGTCGGCGCCATACACATGTGTGTCGTGTCGACGTGGTACTTGGTCATCACCACTAGCCAGTTCTTCATGATGTTCACTCCGCATGGGCGATTGACCAGCTTCCAGGTGCCCATGCCGGTGAGGCTGCGGATCTCCTCGTCCATGGCGGCCTTCACCGCCTTGCCCTTCCAGCTCGCCAACGCCTCTTTCACCGTCATCGTCGCGATGTCCCAGCAGTGCTCAAGGTCGGCGTGCACGTCCGGGTCGAGCTCAGGCAGGTCGACGTCATCATCGGCGTCGTTGTACAGCACGTCGCCGTCGTTGTTGTCATACAGCATGATAAAGGAGCCGACGGGAGGCATACATGGTAGGTCAGCTGCTCAAGTGGCCCCTATATTTGTCAAGACCACTGTGGTCCAGGCTGAACCTCCACTCTGTCGATGTCGGTGGACTTCCCGGCGTCTGACTACTCCCCTTCATCATCGTCGGCTGCACTGTCCTCGATGTTCTGTTGCACCAAAGTCGGCGTCTCTAACGACTTCTGCCTAGTTGTCAGCTCACCGGCTGACTTCTCCGTTATCGGTAGCTCCCCTGTGAGCTTCACTGTCCGCTGCTCCCCTATCGGCGACTTTTGTGCAGACACCACCTACGTCGACTTCTCCTTTGTGGGTGTCGGCTCCCCGGCCTGCTGCTCTCCTGCCTTTGGCGGCTATACTCCACGCCGACTAGCTTGACACCATGTCGGCCACTGGCGATGCTCTTAGCCGGCACCGCAGGCGACGCCCCACTGCTCCCTACATCGCCGGAGGCCGACGTTGGCGTCGACGCATGCAGGTCAGCTACGTAGGGTGGAGTGGCATGGGTAGGGGGAATGGGAAGAACGTCCTCAGCGTCCTCCATAGCAAGCTCACCGACCTCGGTGAGCAGGGGGAGTGTTGGCGTCGTGGTGACCGTCGGTTGGGTGACCCGCGTCCGCCCTGACGCCGGCCCGTGCTCCGACTTCCACACCTCCAGCGACATGGTCTCGTAGAACACCACGTCTGACGTGGTGACCACCTTGTTGTCGGTGAGGTCCAGTATCTCCCAGCCTTTGCTCTCCTCTAACACGCCGAGGTGAAGGCCCCACATGGCCTTCGGCTTCAGCTTCCCACCACGCTGCTGCTCAATGACCAGGAACTGCGCCATGCAGCCCCACACGCGTGCCAGCGACAAGTCGGGCTTCTTCCCGGTGAGCAGCTGGTAACGTCCCCAGTGGCAGCGATGACCTCTCCAGGCAGTTGCAAACCCAGACGGCCTACCACAGAGTGAGGTGCCACCAGTGGTGCTGCACGCCCATGTGCAGCAGCATCGTCCGCACCGACTCCACCACCGTCCGCATCTCCCGCTCCACCACTGTCCGCATCCCCCGCTCCGCCATGCCGTTCTGTTGTGGTGTGTAGGGGCAGGTCAAGTCGTGGATGATCTCCTTTCTGTTCACGAAGGCGGTGAACTCCTTCCCGAGGAACTCCCCTCCCCGGTCAGAGCGCAGCATCAGCACCGACTTCTTCGTCTGTCGCTTAGCCACCACCAGCCATTTCTCGAACTCCCGCAGCACGTCGGACTTCTTAACAACCGGCCTCACCCATACGCAGCGGGTCTTGCAGTCCTTCAGCAGCAAGAAATAGGCTACCGTCCTTGGCCGCCACCCAAAATGGCCCGCACAGGTCGATGTGCACGACAGCCAGGGCGTCCTCGTCGTCCGAACCCTTGTCGGGTAAGGGTGCCGCGCCAGCTTCTTGCCGACGCACAAAATACACGGTGTATCTGTACCTGTCGACGGCTTGATGTCCAAGCTGGTGGTGAGCTTATGCTTCGCCGAGCTCGTGATGGTGTCGACACCGACATGCGCAACCTCGCGTGCCACCTGGCCAGCGTCGACTTGGTCGCCGAGTCAATCGCCCGCATGGCCACCACCTCCGCCATGGCCGTTGTCGAAGGTTGGTGCAGAAGACCCGGTCGGTGTACGTCGCCGGCCGAGCACTTCCTCCGTCACTGAGACGAGAAGCATCCCATCACCGTCGTCCTGCAGCTTCACGCTGCTCTCCTTTATCTGTCCGACTGACAGCAGGTTCGCCTGCACGCCCGGGACGTCTAGCACGTCGGGGATAAGCACCTGCTTTTTGGCCTCCCCTTGCAGCGTGACAGTGCCCGGCCTTGGACGTCCTGCGGCGCCCCGTCGAAACCGCGCACGTGCTTGACGTCGCCGCTCAGTCGACGAAAACCTCCTTCGTCCCTATTAGATGGCGCGAGCAGCCGCTGTCGAACAGGACCACTGCCTGGTTCGCCTGCACGGCCGCTTCCACCGCCTGGAAATCCTCACTGGCCTCCGGCGCCAGCGAGACGGTCGGCTCCATGACGCCGACCAGCGAGCACGAAGCCCCCTTGTCGCCTCAACTTTTGCCGCCAGAGGAGGAGTCGGCGTCCTTCGCCGAGGTCGACTTGGTCGACTGCTTCTCCTTGCACGACTTGCTTTCCCGACGTGGACGACAGCTGGCCAACCTCCTGCGGCCTCCCCTGGCATCGTAGTCGTCGGAGCCACTGCAGTCGGGGCACTCGAAGGAGAGATGGTCAGGCTCGCCACACAGCCAGCATTCACGACCGCTATCCTTTGCCAACTTCTTCTTGTCGGCGTCCTTCGCCTGCTTCCCACCTCAGCTTTCACCACCGCCAGACTTGCCCCGGTCGACTTTTTTGCTTCGTCTAGGCAGCGTACTTCACCTGCAGTAGGAGCTTTCTGGTTCGTTGGCCTCCTGCATAGCCTCGTCCCTGAGAATGAACGAGGTCATCGAGTCTTTATTGAGTGTCTCACGCGTGCCCGGCACCACCGACAGCCGCTTCATCAGGTTATAGCCGCTCGGGAGTTCCTTGATGACGTGCGTGACATACAACGCCGTCAAGTACTCAACGCCGGCCATCCTCATGCAGACAAGGAGACGCCAAGCTCGGTTGCAGTAGTCGGTCGCCGTCTCCTGCTCGCCCATCCGCAGGTGCGTCATCTGCTCCTCCAACTGGCTGATGTACAGGTCGTCGGTAACCTGGTACATTGCCGTGATGAACCGCCACGCTTGATGCCCGGTGTCCAGGTGACGCCAGCAAGACTTCAAAGCAATCTGCACCACCGATGAGCAGCACCGCGAGATGACGGTGAAGGTTAGCAGCTTCACGGCGCGAAACTCGGCGCGCAGTTCGGCGTTGCTCTTGGGTCGGTGTCTCCACGGTGCATCAGCAAAACACATCAGCCTGGCCATCTCCAGATAAGGCTCGATGGATTCCTTCCATGTAAGCAGGTCATGACGTCCAACTAGCGGGGCGGTGACGGCGACCTTGTCCGGCGTGAACTTGAAGTAACTGTAGGTCGGTGCTATCCCGCTCGCTGTCACGTGGGTCGCCGACACCGGTGTCACGCTGTTGCGATGTCCACCGCCACCAAATTTATCGTCGGCCGTCCGAAACACCCCTCTCTTCCTCAACGTGCCTCCTGCACTACTGCCAACTTGGTCACCGCTGTTGGCGCCTGCATCGTTCACCGGTCTAGGAGAGGCTCCGTCGCCCACTTTGCGTCGGATGCCCAGCTCAACTACCTCCAAGGGAAGGGCGGGCCCGTACTCGCCATCCTGGTGGCGTCTTCTCGCATTTTCCAGCCAGGTCTTCAAGGTATCCACTACGTCTGCGTCACCTACGGCGCCTACCATGGTGACCAACACAGCTACCGGCCTACGAACTAAATAGGTAATGAGTGTCTAAGTCGGCTAAACGAAATAGGTCCATGCTCACCGCACCATGCAAAGATACGCAGACGCCAAGCTGACCATAGGTGCTTGCAACTGGTTGGCGTGCTGTACCTCGCCACGTTGACAACGCAGACACAAAGCTGACCATGTGCCCACGATTGCATCTGATCCTCCAAATTGACCTCGGGATACCACACCGAAAGTCGGCTTCGCAAGAACATCTTGGTCGACTCTCACGCATCCGTCGCCTGGACAACTGAGTTGACAGGGCAACCAGGTTGACGTCACCAGGTCGGCGTCCTCCTGAGTCGATGTCCAAGCGCCTGGGCCGACTTCCAGGCGCACGGGTCGGCGTGTAGGCGCCATACACTCAGAACGCCGTCCATGCGCCCACGATACCGTCCAGGTGCCCAGAACGTCGAGCAGGCGCCCAGGACGCCGTCCAGACACCTAGGTCGGTGTCTGGGCCCCCATGACGCCGTTCAGACGTCCAGGACACCGTCCAGGCGTATAGGACGCCGTCCAGACGCCCAGGACGCCGTCTAGATGCCCAGGTCGGCGTCCAGGCGTCCAGGACGGCGTCCCCCACTACAGCTTGCAGCACCTGGAGCATCTGGTTGCTGTCAAGGCACGGAACACGCCGCGCACGCCTGAACAGCAGCAATGGATCGTGAATGAGGCGGTTGGGTCGACATCTAGCCAGGACAACCCGTGCAAGACCTACTCGATGTACCCCGTTGAGGTGAGCGACCTGTTCACCTCCTTCTTTGTAGTCTACGCACTCCATCTCGCTCAGTTGTTGTCTGTTGTGCCTTGCCCCATTGAACTCACCCCACCTGGTGTACACTTTGGTTGCCCGGGTCTCTGATTTTCATTTCTCTTCCATTCCCCCTACAACATCCCCATTTCTAGAGTGTGCTCTGGAAGTGGGATGTCCCAGGGACGGCTTGGGGTAATCCCTACCTTGTTGTCATGCCAGACATCATGCACCAAGCGGACCTGGGCATCATGAGCCACATTGTGGCTGTTGTGCGGCTGACGAAGAAACGGCGCGTGAAGCAGATGAACATGACAGTGTTTTGGTGTCTTATATTTTTTTCTCTTGTTCACCTATACTCGAAGCATCCCTACTATGCTCTTACTGACATGTTTTTGGATTTGTGTCGCCGTTGAAGTGATGTGTACGGGCAGGCACCTGTCGCTCATTCGCGACCGCACGCGCCTGAATCACATGCACCTGTAGAAGAGCGCATTCTTTGAGACCGGAGCATGTGTTGCAGCCTATGAGCACAAGGCTGTCATGCAGGTATGACAGCCCTTGAATGTTATCAACTTGTGCGATAGGGTGCACCATAACAACACACAGCCTGCAAAATCCATGTTACAGCACACCCTCTGCTGACCACTTCCTCCTCCATTCCCTTATGCTCATCACCACCGCTCCTAAACCAGTCTACTCATCTTGCCACGCATCTTCCAACTACTAACACCCAATGTGCTCACCCTCCTCGTTGCTCTACACTCTGAAATTTGCAGGTCATGTTGTTTATATTTGCCGGCCTAATTTGCCAGCCCGAGATGGGTGCCGTTTGTGCCTATCTTGGCTGGTACCTCTTGTACTCCCCGCCAACGGGGCACACCAAGCGGTCCCTCTGGGAACTCAAGAAGATTACCTCCGTGGACTAATAGCATGCAGTAGCTATGGCGCAACTTCTGCTGCTGTGCGCGCCTGTAGCATATGATGCTTCGATCAGCACGGGGCCGTCGGTGGCAACATAGCGGCTGTCACAGATCTGCTGTTGCGTGATGCGTCACAGTGGCTGGCGCGTGACTCAGGTGCTGTGGATTGTGCGCTGCTGCTATTGATAGCACGCTGCTGTTGCAATTTGGCTCGCTTGCTCACAAAGTGCTGCTGCTGGCACTGAGTTGCTGCAGCTTACACCCGACTGTTTGCTGCCGCCCTTCCCTTGGCTGCTGGTGCACAGTGTTAGCAGCAGCTGGTGATCAGTGTTAGAATCAGGGACAACGTCTAGGTGGATAAGAAGGCCGAAATATGTTAAATCGTTGGACAAGGATTCGAGAGAAAAGGTCGACTTCACAAGAAATGCCGTTGTCGTAAAGCTACCATAAGCCTCCGGATATAAGCGCAGGCCTCGGATAACCGCCGGGCGCTTATAATTGGCATATGGCGCTTATATCCGGTCCTCCCCTAACGGCTTACAGACTATAAGGGTACATTCCGCGCTGGACACTTTTGTCAGAATAGCTAGGCAAGAATGGATGAACTAGCAGAAGTTTGGGTACAAATATGAAACCCTAGTTGGGGTTGTACCCCATATTGGCTACCCCACTACAGCCTACAAGCATAATACAGTTTAACACACCCCCATAGGCAAAGTGGGGGAGAACAAAGGGTCACAAGACCAGTCCAGCAAAGCAAAGCAAAGCCCAGGGTGGATCACAACGTCACCACACTCCGAGCACAAGTAAAGGCCACAAGGCCAGTTCACATGCAGTGCTAGATATAGTACAAGACAAGCAACACAGTGATCAAAACCTAGCAAGCAAGCAACAAGATATATATAAAGTACAGTACAAAGAATGTCAAGCAGTGAGCAAGTGAGGAAACGTGGACACAAGGCCTAAAGAAGTACAGTGCCGCTGATGATCACTAGGCGGGAGCGCCTTGGTGAAGATATCAGCAGTGTTGGCCTTCGAGTCCACGTACACAAGCCGAAGCTGACCGCGCTGCTGAAGCTCTCGAGCAAGAAAGTAGCAAAGAGCAATGTGCTTCGTCCTATGCTCCAGTCTGTGCTCCTGACACAAGGCAAGAGCCGCCTTGTTGTCACCGTACAGAACTGGAGGAGAACTAGGCCGCTCTCCCAAGTCAGTCAGCAGGTAGGTGAGCCAGCGTAACTCCTGTGCAGCCATGGCTGTGGCGTAGATCTCAGCCTCACAACTAGAGCCGAGAACAGAGGAAGAGCGGGTGGACCGCCACGAGACAGAACCTGAGCCAAGGCTGAAGGTGTAACCCTGTGACGACCGCTGCGTAGCCAGGTCGTCCACCCAAGAAGCGTCCGAGTGACCAGTGAGGACAACTCTGTCGTGTCCTCCAAGCACCAGCCCCATGCCTGATGTACTGCACAAGTAACGCAGCACCCTCTTAGCCGCCTCCCAGTGCTCTCGCCTGTGTCTCCCAGGCGCAACGTAACGAGCAAGGATGCTAAGAGGGTACGCGAGGTCAGGTCGCGTGCAAGTCATCAGGTACATGAGGCAGCCTACAAGCTCTGGGTACGGGCCACTCGGCTCTACGGACTCGTCCGAAGGTGGAGCTGAGAGCGAGTGGCTGGTAGCCAGAGGTGTGGCCTGTGGTGAGGAGAACTGGAAGCCGAAGCGCTGAAGGACCTGCTGCACCATGTGTGACTGAGTCAGGGTGATGGTGCGGCGAGCTCTGTCCCGGGTGATCTGCAAGCCAAGGTAGCTACGCAGTTCACCCAGGTCAGTGCAGGTGTGTCTCTTCTGCAGCTCCGACTTCACACAAGCGAGTGCCTCAGTGTCAGCAGTAGCAAAGACCAAGTCGTCGACGTACACAAGAATGTAGAACGGCGGCAGCGACGTGTCTGTGCGCAGAAACAGCGACGGGTCAGCAGTAGACGGCGCGAACCCAAGAGCCGCAAGTGTAGTCCTCAGTGTGTCGTGCCACTCACGTGGCGCCTGGCGGAGACCGTAGACTGGCCGGCGGAGGCTCCACTGGGTACCAGGAGGAAACGACCCAGTAAAGCCAGGTGGGCGGCGCAGCCAGATCTCCTCGTGCAGGCTGCCCTGCAGGAACGCTGTGCTGAAGTCAAGAGAGTGAAGCTCGTAGTCACGCTGAGCAGCAACGTGCAGCAGAACCCGAAGAGTGGTCATCTTCGGGGTGGGGGAGAAGGTCTGGAAGAAGTCGACCCCCTGACGCTGACTGAAGCCTCTAGCAACGTAACGAGCCTTGAAGACAGGCGGAGAACCTGGCGGCCGCTTCACCCTGAAAATCCACATGCCATCGACGATGTTCGCCCCAGGAGGGGGAACCTCGTCGACGTAGGTGCCTGTGGACTTCGAGGATGCCATCTCTGCGTCCATGGCTGTCTGCCACTGAGAGGAGTAGGGACCCGAGATTGCCTCTGCGTAAGTGCGCGGAGTGGGGATGTCTAGTGCATCCGGGTCTCCCTCAGGGGCAAGCAACCAGGCCACGAGATGAGGTACAGCAGCCGCAAGAGAGTCAAAGTCCTCCTGCCTGTCCTCAAGGACGTCCGTGCCAAGAGCACACTCACCCCCGACGGACGGAGGACAGACAGACGCAGACTCAGGCTCAGCAACAAGGCTAGCAGCGTAGTCTAGACGACAGGCAGCAGCAAAGTCAACCAACTCAGCGACCAGAGCAGACGCAGCAGAGGACTCAAAGGTAGGGTCAGTGACAACAGTAGCTAGGAGACGCGTGACTGTAGGGTGCTCAGCGCGATACCGGTCAGACTCAGGGTCCGGAACGGCAGGCAAAGAGGACGCAGGAGGAGACGGTAGAGGGACACGCCGAGGAGCAGTAGAGGGACGCAGAGTCATGTAGTGAGTGCCTGGGACAGGAGGAGGACGCTCACGACGGACACGACTACCAGCGCGAGCAGGACGAACAGGTGACGCAGGACGAGACTCAGGCTCACGACGCTCTGTAAGACCTCCTGTGGGACCAGTGTAAGGAGAGGGAGCAGGGAGAGGCGAGGCAGGCGGTAACTGTGACTGCGGCTGGACAGGCGGAGGACACTCTACGGAGGGAGGAGGACAAGGAGGAGGAGCCTGCCCAAGAACCTGCTGAAGGAGCGGGACGAAGTACGGTCGCGGCCGCGCAGCGTCTCCAGAAGCAGAAGAGACTCCAGCGGCCGGGTCCTCAGCACCAGCAGGAGCTCCAACGGCCGGGTCCCCAGCACCAGCAGCAGCGCCACCGCTCAGGTCCTCAGCTCCAGCAGCAGCTCCACCAGGCGGGTCCGCAGCACCAGCAGCAGCGCCACCCCCAGAGTCGGCAGCTCCAACTCCGCTAGCACCGCCAGCGCCAGGGTCCCCAGCTCCAGCAGCTCCAGTCGCAGTGCTCCCAGAACAACCAGTCCCGGCAGCTCCAGTACCCCCAGTACGAGCACCCCCAGGACGAGCAGCCCCAGCACCCCCAACTCCAGCCGAGCCACTAGGACGGCGAAAGCGCCGGACGTACCAGTCACGAAGCTGCTGCGGTGTGAGAGACTGCTCAGCACCCCGAACCGGAGCACCCCCAGACGCAGTAACCCGAGGCTCCGTAGGCTCAGTAGCAGCACCCCCAGGCTCAGTACCCGCAGGCTCAGTACCCGCAGGCTCAGCACCCCCAGTCGCAGCACCCCCAGGCTCAGCACCCCCAGGCGGCAAACTCTCAGGCACAGTACCCTCAGCTCCAGCACCCGTAGTCCCAGCACTCCCAGGCCCCGCACCCGCAGGCTCAGCACCCCCAGGCTCAGCACCCCCAGGCTCCGTACTCTCAGGCACCGTACCCTCAGCTCCAGCACCCTCAGTCCCAGCACCTGCAGCCCCAGCACCCCCAGGCCCAGCACCCCCAGGCTCAGCACCCCCAGGCTCAGCACTCCCAGCAGCACCACCCGCAGCAGCACCTGAGTCACCTGTGAACTCGACAGGCTCAGCGACGGGAGGAGGGTCTACCTGAGAGACACCTGAAGGAGCAGGACCCTGAGGGGGAAGGGGGTCTACCGGAGGGGGACCAGGAGCAAGGAAAAGCGGCGGGGGAGGGAGGGGGGCAGTGCGGTAGGGGAAGAGACGGTAAAAAGGGACCGACTCGTCAAAGGTGACATCCTGAGAGGCGAAGACCCGGCGCGAGGTGGGGTGGTAAAACTGCCAGCCAGGCGCGTCAGGGACAAAGCCAAGGAAGACACAGGAAAGCGTGCGGGAGGAGAGCTTGTCCGCGGACGTATCGCGGACAAGGGCACGAGCACCCCACACCCGGAAGCGCGACGCATCGCCAACCTCCCCCGTCCAACGCAGTGTGGGCGAGGTCTCCGGCAAGGAGACACGGGGCCAGAGGTTGAGCTGATGCGCGGCGTACCGGACAGCAAACGGCCACAGAAAATGGGGAGCCGCCGCGTGGACCAAGGAGGTACGAGCGACCTCCATGACCAGGCCAATGCGGCGCTCAGCAACCCCATTCTGCTGTGGGGAGTCCGGAAGCGTGAAGGTCTGCTCGATGCCCTCCGCCTGACAGAAGGTCCTCAAGAGATCGGAGGAAAACTCACCACCTCTGTCAGAGTGCAGACGCAGGACAGGAAGATCCGTCCGAAAACGGCGGCGGAGCTGGAGACGAACTGTGCGGATCCAAGGGATCAGAACAGCAGGGACCTCACCCTTGGTGCGCAAGGGGAAGACCGTGGTGTAACACGAGTAGTCGTCGACAACCAGCAAAAAGTACCGCTCACCGCCCTGGCCACGAACGCGGGCTGGGCCCCACACGTCCAGGTGGAGGGTCTGCAGAGGAGCCTCTGTCGGGGGGAACGAGGAGGAGTGAGGAGCGGCGCGCTGCCGCCCCTCGACGCAAGGAAGGCAAGGCGGCGCAGGCGAGGCAGGGAGGGGAGGGAGGGACCTGGGAAGACCAGACACAAGGTGGCGACGGTGCATGCCACGAAGGCGTGGCAAGGAGGGGTGACCCAGGCGGTGGTGCCAGAGAAGAGTCTGGTGCGACAGGGAACGACACTCACAGGCGTGGGCTACCAGACCTGACGCAGACACCTGACCGACAGCAGCGACCTGAGGAGACGCAGTGGTCAGTGTGTAGAGACTCGACCCCGGCCGACGGGTAAACGTAGCCAGGTGACGGCCGGTCCTGGAGCACGTGCAGATCGCCACACAATGTCCGCCAGGGGTAAAGGTGTCAACCCACTGATCCTGGAGGACAGCGTTGCTCACCAGGTTCGTCGAGAACGAGGGGAGGTGGAAACCCGACAACGAGCCAGACGGAACCGCCGGACAAGGGAGGACAGTGGTGGACTGGGCAAGGACTGGGCCCCCAGAGGGGTCAGCCAAGGAGACTGGGACCGGTGCAGGAAGCGGTGTGAGCTCAGTACTATCACGAAAGAAGCAACGGGAAGCACCTGAGTCAAGGGTGAAGGTGTGACAGGCCTCAGCCGGTGCGGTACCTGAGAGAGCAGTCTCTGTGGGTGCTGTACCTGAGAGAGCAGACTCGAAACCAGCCAGGACAGCACTGGGGGGGGCAAGTACAGGGGGCACCATACCAGAGAGAGCAGACTCACTAGTACCCAGGGCAGCGGGCTCTATACCTGGGTCAGGCGGCACACACAAGTAACAGTCTCCCTCGGCACTAACAGTCAATGCATACATGGCAGCAATAATAGCATCATAGTCAAGAGCAAAGACATCAACACCAGCCCTCATGAGCTCAGCCCAGCGGGGGCGCTCAACATCCGCGCCCATCTCCTCACGCCAAGCGTCGTCAAGGCGGGAGAAGCAGCGGTACGGGGTGTGGAACCTCCCACACGTCTGTCCCTTGCGGTCACCTGTGCGAATGACATAAGAACAGCGGCCACTGCCCCCCGACGTCCCACGCTGAGCAAGCCACTCACGAAGCTGCTGGGTCGTCTGGGGACGCTGCTGCTGCTGGGAGCTCTGGCCCGAGCCAGTGCCTCCACTCCGACCGCCGCCGCCACCACTACCACCGCTCCGACCGCCACCGCCACCACCGCCACCACCGCCACCGCCGCCACCGCCGCCGCCGCCACTACTGCCACTGCTTCCGCCGCCGCCCCCGCCTCCACCACCGACCCCACTCCCACCAGCGCTCCCGCCACCGCTCCCTCCAGCACCGCCTCCCCCCCCACCTCCCCCACCTCCTCCCCCCCCAGCGCCACCACCACCACCCTTGCCCCCCTTGCCCTTGCCGGTGCGGCGCCTCCCACCAGGAGTAGAAGCAGCGCCAACAGACTCAGCACCAAGGAAGTCAACAGCAGCAGCAGCAGCGTAGGAGGGAGCGAGGGGAGAGGGAGAACACCCCTCAAAGATGGGGGTGCGAGGAGCGCCACGAGCAGCACCAACAGCTACAATGCTCTTTTCGGCCGCGAGCAGCTGCTCCTCTAGGAGGGCGACTGTGAGCTCAGTGGGACAGCGAGCAAGGAAGTGGTCTCGAACTGAGCGGAGGGTGTCAGGGAGACGGGTGACTATGAAGTGGAGTGTCCAGTACAGTGGAGGGGGGTTCTTAGCGCAGAACTCGGTGGGAAGGGCGGCACGCAGGCGAGCATCACTAGTGCGAAGGTGGGTGATAAGATCGGCGACTGTAGTAAAGGTGGACAGATCGGGGAACAGGTACGGCAGCATGAGGCGGCTAAGCTCGGCTGTGGCAGGCGAGGAGTAGCGAGCAACGACAGCATCGTACAGGGCCTTAGCGGATTTGCAGTCGCCAAAATGCTCGAGCTCAGCTAGCGGCAGGTGACTACGAATGGCTAGGCGAGCAGCTGCGTCACGAGTCTGCCAGTGGGAACGAACACTAAGCTCGGCTGTGGCAGCAGGAGCAGCGGCAGCACCAGACGCGTAGTCATAGAGGGAGATGTGGTCCGTGCTATTGCTCATAAGATACAACTGCAGGTCGTCGAGCCAGGAAGTGAACTGCACGGGACGGCCCTCAGCATCGAAGGAAAGAACGCGAATAGAGGCCATAGCTCAGGCGTGAGGGCACAGCAGAGCAGCGGCAGCAGCAGAGGGGACGCAGCAAGCGGGCAGTGAGGCAGCGGGCGGCGCTGCGAAGCAGGTAGCGGGCGGGCGGGCGGCGCTGCGAGCGGGCAGCGAAGCGGGCGGGCCGCGAAGCGGGCAGCGAGCGGGCGGGCGGGCTGCGAAGCGGGCAGCGGGGCGAGCGGGCTGCGAAGCGGGCGGGCCGCGAAGCGGGCAGCGAGCGGGCGGGCGGGCTGCGAAGTGGGCGGGCCGCGAAGCGGGCAGCGGGGCGAGCGGGCTGCGAGGCGGGCGGGCCGCGAAGCGGGCAGCGAGCGGGCGGGCGGGCTGCGAAGCGGGCGGGCCGCGAAGCGGGCAGCGAGCGAGCGGGCTGCGAAGCGGGCGGGCCGCGAAGCGGGCAGCGAGCGGGCGAGCGGGCTGCGAAGCGGGCGGGCCGCGGAGCGGGCAGCGAGCGAGCGGGCTGCGAAGCGGGCGGGCCGCGAAGCGGGCAGCGAGCGGGCGGGCGGGCTGCGTGGCGGGCGGGCCGCGAAGCGGGCAGCGAGCGGGCGGGCGGGCTGCGAAGCGGGCAGCAGGACGAGCGGGCTGCGAGCGGGCGGCTCGGCGGGCGGGCGACACTGCGAGGGGCGCGCGAGGGCGCTAGTGAGGGGCGCGCGAGGGCGCTAGCAAGGGGCGCGCGAGGGCGCTAACGAGGGGCGCGCGAGGGCGCTAACGAGGGTGCGCGCGAGGGCGCTAACGAGGGGCGCGCGAGGGCGCTAACGAGGGCGCACGAGGGCGCTACGAGGCTAGGGCACGGGGTAGCGTGGTAACCGCATGCGAGCGGTGGTGGGCCCTTAAAAAAAAAAACGGTCGGTAGGTCCTAGGGACCTCCTGCTCTGAATACCATGTCAGAATAGCTAGGCAAGAATGGATGAACTAGCAGAAGTTTGGGTACAAATATGAAACCCTAGTTGGGGTTGTACCCCATATTGGCTACCCCACTACAGCCTACAAGCATAATACAGTTTAACAACTTTCTCAAAGAAAGTGTCCCAATCAAGTGTACCGCTCAGAACCGAACTAAACCAGAGACGCGAAAATTTCGACAATGTTTGAAACTAGGGTGTAATTCGGTGTAATACGATGCAGTGCGGTAGAATCGATTCAGACACTTTCGATTGGGGCATGTCCAGCGCGGAATGTACCATACGCGCTACTGCCTGTATTGTTTTTTTTAATATTTTTAATGGAACACCTGTAACGAAACAGGCATTTTGCATCCCAACTTTTACAATTTCAATGGCCTTCACCCTCGCGCGACTCTTCTCGTGCGCGTCCAGTCAGAATGACCTGTTATGGGGAAAACATGACTCATTTTGACTGTGTGAGTTGGCAGGTTTGAGTTGGCAGGGAATCGTTCCCTACCAACTTATTCGAGATTCTCATTCACAGCCCTCTAAAATTTGACTCGATTCAAATCGCAAGAACAAGATGAGCACTTCGATGAAGAAAAATATAGAGTTCGTTTATGTCATTATAAAAGCCCCGGCGCTTATAAAATTACTCAATCATAAGCCCACTATCAACGGGAGTGTTGTGTGGCCCCGTCCTCGCTTGGGCGGAGCCGACCTCGTGGTCGGGTGTACGGGGGAGATGCAGCCGACCTGTGGCAGTGGGCACGGGGGCCACTGTAAGGGCGTTGTGTTGGGGGGCGCCTGGCTGGAGGGCGCCGAGCAGGTGGACGCCGTCCTTGGCGTCTGGACGGCGTCCTGGGCGTCTGCTCGGCGTCCTGGGCGTCTGCTCGGCGTCCTGGGCGCCTGGACGCCGTCCTGGGCGTCTGCTCGGCGTCCTGGGCGCCTGGACGCCGTCCTGGGCGTCTGCTCGGCGTCCTGGGCGCCTGGACGCCGTCCTGGGCGTCTGCTCTGTCAGATTATGTTATTTGTCTAGCCTGCAGTGGGGTGCTCAATAGTGAGTACAACCCCTTAGGGTTTCCTATATGTATCCTGCTGCTTGCTAGTTCAACTCATCATTCCCATTCTCACTTCTCCAATTCTCCTTCGTATACCACAAACCCTAGTCCTAGGGCACAACCTCCTAACTCTTAGTGTGGGCCTAGGCTACTCAGCCTAGGCCCCACTCCTATTGTTTCTAACATGGTATCAGAGCGAGCACGTTCCTGCCGCTTACCTCAATGGGCCCACCACCTCACTGCTTCCGCTGCTACTGCTACTCTGTGTGTTGCACGCCCCGTGGCGTGCGACGGATTTTTCATCCCGCCGCGCGCTCGGAGCGTGCGGCGGTTTTCTGCCCGCCGTGCGCCCCGAGGCGCGCGGCGGTTTTCTGCCCGCCGTGCGCCCCGAGGCGCGCGGCGGCTTTCTGCCCCGTCGCCCCCGCGTCGCCCCGCGTCGTTCCCGTCGCCCGCGGACCCCCGTTCCCGTCGCCCGCGGCCCCCCCGTTCCCGTCGCCCGCGGCCCCCCGTTCCCGTCGCCCGCGGCCCCCCGTTCCCGTCGCCCGCGGCCCCCCGTTCCCGTCGCCCGCGGCCCCCCGTTCCCGTCGCCCGCGGCCCCCCGTTCCCGTCGCCCGCGGCCCCCCGTTCCCGTCGCCCGCGGCCCCCCGTTCCCGTCGCCCGCGGCCCCCGTTTCGTCGCCCCGCGCCCCCCCTTTCGTCGGCCCGCGCGGACGCCAGCGCCACGGCCAGCCGCGAGCGCCAGCGCGGCCCGTACGGACTGCGCCAGGCCAGGGCGCGCCTCGAGCCGCTCGCCACTGCAGCAGCCGCCCCTGGAGCCGCCCGCCACTGCAGCAGCCGCCCCTGGAGTCGCCCGCCACAGCAGCAGCCGCCCCTGGAGCCGCTCGCCACTGCAGCAGCCGCCCCTGGAGTCGCCCGCCACAGCAGCAGCCGCCCCTGGAGCCGCCCGCCACTGCAGCAGCCGCCCCTGGAGCCGCCCGCCACTGCAGCAGCCGCCCCTGGAGTCGCCCGCCACTGCAGCAGCCGCCCCTGGAGCCGCCCGCCACTGCAGCAGCCGCCCCTGGAGTCGCCCGCCACTGCAGCAGCCGCCCCTGGAGTCGCCCGCCACAGCAGCAGCCGCCCCTGGAGCAGCCGCCCCTGCAGCAGCCGCCCCTGGAGCCGCCCGCCACTGCAGCAGCCGCCCCTGGAGTCGCCCGCCACTGCAGCAGCCGCCCCTGGAGCCGCCCGCCACTGCAGCAGCCGCCCCTGGAGTCGCCCGCCACAGCAGCAGCCGCCCCTGGAGCAGCCGCCCCTGCAGCAGCCGCCCCTGGAGTCGCCCGCCACTGCAGCAGCCGCCCCTGGAGCCACCCGCCACTGCAGCAGCCGCCCCTGGCCCCTGGAGCAGCCGCCTCTGGACCTCTGCAGCAGCTGCCCGCGACGCCGCTCCTGGACCCTGTGCAGTCACGTGCAGTCTCACCCGCGCCCTCGTGCGCTCTACCCTACCTGCTCCGCGCTGTTGCTCTGCACGCGCGGTTGCCCGCGCCCTCGTGCGCTCTACCCTACCTGCTCCGCGCTGTTGCTCTGCACGCGCGGTTGCCCGCGCCCTCGTGCGCTCTACCCTACCTGCTCCGCGCTGTTGCTCTGCACGCGCGGTTGCCCGCGCCCTCGTGCGCTCTACCCTACCTGCTCCGCGCTGTTGCTCTGCACGCGCGGTTGCCCGCGCCCTCGTGCGCTCTACCCTACCTGCTCCGCGCTGTTGCTCTGCACGCGCGGTTGCCCGCGCCCTCGTGCGCTCTACCCTACCTGCTCCGCGCTGTTGCTCTGCACGCGCGGTTGCCCGCGCCCTCGTGCGCTCTACCCTACCTGCTCCGCGCTGTTGCTCTGCACGCGCGGTTGCCCGCGCCCTCGTGCGCTCTACCCTACCTGCTCCGCGCTGTTGCTCTGCACGCGCGGTTGCCCGCGCCCTCGTGCGCTCTACCCTACCTGCTCCGCGCTGTTGCTCTGCACGCGCGGTTGCCCGCGCCCTCGTGCGCTCTCCCGCCCCGGCCCTCCCCCCCCCCCCCTGCGTCCCCTGGACAGGAGGGTGTGGGGGTGGCGGGTGTGGGGGTGCTCCTTGTGCGTCGCCCCTACCTTCTCCTCCGTCTCCCACTGCTGCAGCTGCCGCTGCGGGGGGGTGGATGTGTGGGAGACGAGGGAGTGGTGCTAAGGGGGTGATGTGGGCGAGGAGCGAGTGGTGACCCTGGGGGTGTGTGTAGGGGGGAGTGAGACAGTTGGAGGAGGTTGCAGCCTGGTGCTCCTGGTGCCCGTGTGTCTGCAACTTCAGTCGTCGCCTCCTCTCTTCTCTCCCTCCACAGTTCCTCCTCCTCCTCACTGGCCTCCTGTGACTGCCACTAGCTTTGCTGATAATTGTGAACTATTGCTGTGACTTCTCACGTGTGCTGATTACACCCCACTTTGGCTATGGGGGTGTGTCAGATTATGTTATTTGTCTAGCCTGCAGTGGGGTGCTCAATAGTGAGTACAACCCCTTAGGGTTTCCTATATGTATCCTGCTGCTTGCTAGTTCAACTCATCATTCCCATTCTCACTTCTCCAATTCTCCTTCGTATACCACAAACCCTAGTCCTAGGGCACAACCTCCTAACTCTTAGTGTGGGCCTAGGCTACTCAGCCTAGGCCCCACTCCTATTGTTTCTAACATGCTCGGCGTCCTGGGAGGTGGGACGCCGACCTGGGGGTCTGCTCGGCGTCCCGGGCGCCTGGACCTCGACTTAGGCGCCTGGACGGCGACCTGGACGAGTGGACGCCGACCTGGACGCCAGGACGCCGACCTGGGACGCCCGGATTGGTGTAGCCGGCGTCCGACTAGGCTGGACGACCAGGCGGGGTTGCCCGGTCGACCGGGATACCCGGGCGACGTGTGCGAAGGTCGCCGAGGAGGTTTCTGCGAGGACGACCTCGGGGGTGGTATCCCAAGGTCGACGTGGCTGATGGGCGCCGTCACGGGCGGGAATGTCTTCGCTGGGCACGTGACGGGACATTGGGCGCCAACCAGCAGCGCACTCCTGCGAAGCAGGTGCACCGTTGTCCTGCGGGTGCAATGCTGTGCAGCCGACTTGCTGCAGCGTTGGCACACCGTGGACATGCAACGTTGGCGCGCCGCATCTCTGCAGCGCTGGAGCGGTGCGAGCATTGCTGCGCTGGAAGGCAGTCGACCATGCTGCGCTGGAGGTCGACCAGCAGCTGTGCTAGCTCTGATGTAGTGATGCTCGCCGGGCGTGCAGATCGCCTTGAAGTGGTGCAGGGAGTACCTTGACGCCGGGCACCAGGCGTGGCACTTCATCGAGTCGACGTACCAGGTCACCGACGACCTGTACATCGGCCAGCTCGAGGAGCAGATGACGCACCTGCGGATGGGCGAGCAGGAGACGGCGACGGACTACTGCAACCGGGCACGGCGACTTCTCGCCACCATGAGGATGGCCGGCGTGCAGTATTCCACGGCGTCGTATGTCACGCACGTCCTAAAGGGGCTCCCGAGCAGCTACAACCTGCTGAAGCGGCTGTCAGTGGCGCCGAGCACGCGGGCGACACTCAACGAGGACTCCCTTACCTCGTACATCCTGCAGGACGAGGCGATGCAGGAGGCCGAGAAGTTTACCGAGCTCCTACTGCAGGCGAACTACGTCGCCCCGGCGAAGCAAGGTAGCCGACCAGGGCAGCGCGGCAAGCCTGGCAGCGGTGGTAGCGGAGGTGGGAAGCCGGCCAAGGACGCCGACAAGGGTAAGTCGGCGAAGGAAGGCGGTCGCGGAGGAGGAAGTCGGCGTCGGGAATGCTGGATCTGCCGCAGCCCCGACCACCTCTCCTTTGAGTGTCCCGACCGCAGCGAATCCGACGACGACGACGCCAAGGGAGGCCGCGGGAGGTCGGCCAGCCGTCGTCCACGTCGAGGCAACCAGCCGCGCAAGGAGAAGCAGTCGAACACGTCGTCCTCGGCGAGGGACGCCGACTCCTCTGCTGGCGGCAAGGGGCGAGGCGACGGGGAAGCGTCGTGCTCGTTGGTCGGCGTCGTGGAGCCGACCGTCTCACTGGCGCCAGAGGCCGGTGAGGATTTCCAGGCGTTGGCAGCAGCCGTGCAGGCAAACCCAGCGATGGTCCTGCTGGACAGCGGCTGCTCGCACCACCTGATGGGGACGAAGGAGGTCTTCGTCGACATGGGGCCGAGCGGCGACGTTAAACACGTGCGCGGCTTCAATGGGGCGTTGCAGGACGTCAAGGGACGGGGCACGGTTGCGCTGCAAGGGGAGGCCGGGAAGCGGGTGCTCATTCCCGACGTGCTGTATGTCCCGGGCGTGCACGCGAACCTGCTGTCGTCCGGTCAGCTGAAGGAGAACGGCGTGAAGCTGCAGGACGACGGCGACGGGATGCTGCTCATCTCGGCGACCGGCGACGTCCTCGGCCGAGCAACGTACTCCGGCCGGGTCCCTGCCCGGCGACATCTGCGGCGGAGGAAGTGGCTCTGCGAGCAATCGTCTCGGCGACGAAGGCGACGCCGGACAGGCTGCACGCGAGGCTCGCGCACGTCGGCATGGACACCATACGGAGCTCGGCGAAGCACGAGGTCGCCACCGGGCTGGACCTCAAGTCGGCGTCCGGCGCCACTTCGCCCTGCGTCTCGTGCGTCGGCGGGAAGCTTGCGCGGCACTCCTTCCCCGACAAGGGCTCGGACGCCGAGGACGCCCTGGCCGTCGTGCACATCGACCTGTGCGGGCCGTTTCGCGTGGCCGCCAAGGATGGCAGCCTGTACTTCCTGCTGCTGAAGGACCGCAAGACCCGCTACGTGTGGGTGAGGCCGGTTGCCAAGAAGTCCGACGTGCTGCGGGAGTTCCAGCAGTGGCTGGTGTTGGTCGAGCGGCAGGTGAAGAAGTCGGTGCTGCAGCTCCGCTCAGACCGGGGAGGGGAGTTCCTCGTGAAGGAGTTCACCGCCTTCGTGGATGGCAAGGGGATCGTCCACGACCTGACCTGCCCTTACACCCCGCAGCAGAACGGCATGGCGGAGCGGGAGATGCGAACGGTCGTGGAGTCGGTGCGGACGATGCTGCTGCACATGGGCGTGCAGCACCACTGGTGGCACCTCGCTCTGCAGCAAGCTGTTTGGGTCCGCAACTGCCTTGAACGGTCGGCCACGCTGGGGACGACGCCGTACCAGCGTCTCACCGGGACGAAGCCCGACCTGTCGCTGGCGCGCGTGTGGGGCTGCATGGCGCAGTTCCTCATCCCCGAGCAGCAGCGTGGTGGGAAGCTGAAGCCGAAAGCCCGGTGGGGCCTTCATCTCGGCGTATCGGAGGAGAGCAAGGGATGGGAGCTCCTCGACATCGCTGCCAACCGGGTGGTCACCACGTCGGACGTGGTGTTCTACGAGGACATGTCGCTGGAGGTGTGGCGGTCAGAGCACGGGCCGGTGTCAGGACGGACGCCGACCACCCCACCAACCGACACCTCCACGGCGACGCTGCTGCTGCTCGCCGAGGTCGGTGAGCTTGCTGGTGCGGACGCCGAGGTCGTCCACCCCTCCCTTGCCCCTCCCCTCGTCGCTGATCTGCATGGGCTGACTCCGGCGTCGGCCTCCGGCGATGAGGGGAGCAGTGGGGCGTCGCCTGTGGCGCCGACCAAGAGCATCGCCGGTGGCCGCCGTGACGCCCAGCAAGTCGGCCTGGAAGTGAAGTCGACAGAAGGGACGCCGGGGAAGCAGCAGGCAGCAGCGCGGCCGACCAAGGAGCAGTCGGCGACCTGGCAGTCGGCAGGGGAGCTGACCGCAGGGGAGACATCGGTCGGGACGCCGACCGAGGTGCAGCAGGGCGAGCCGACCAAGGTGCAGCAGGACGCCGAGGACAGTGAAGCCGGCGAATCTAAAGGGGAGCAGTCGGACGCCGGGCAGGCTGCCGGCAGCGACAAAATGGAGGTTAACCCCGAGCAGCCTGCACTGCGGCGTTCAGGCCGAGTCCGGAGGCCGCCGGAGCGGCTAACCTACCATGTCTGCCTCCCGGCGGCTGCCTTCACCACGCTGTACGACAATGACGACGACGACCTGGCGTACGACGACGCCGAGGACGACGAGGAGTTTCCGGAGCTCGACCCCGACATGCACGCCGACCCCGAGCACCGCTGGGACATCGCGACGATGACGGTGAAGGAGGCGTTGGCGAGCTGGAAGGGCCCGGCGGTGAAGGCCGCCATGGACGAGGAGATCCGCAGTCTGATCGGCAACGGCACGTGGGAGCTCGTTGAGCGGCCCCCCGGCGTGAACATCATGAAGAACCGGTGGGTGCTGATGACGAAGTACCGCATCGACGACACCGTCGAGTGCGAGAAGGCGAGGCTGGTCGTGAAAGGCTTCACGCAGGTGTATGGCGCTGACTACGACGAGACGTACTCGCCGGTGAGCAGCTACGTCACGCTGAGGATCTTCCTCAGCATCGTCGCCGTCCTCGACCTCAACCTGATGCAGCTGGACATGAAGAACGCCTTCCTGCAGAGCAAGCTCGACCGCGTGCTCTACATGTACCAGCCGGACTACTACAACGACGGGACCGGCCGGGTGTGTAAGCTGCTGAAGAGCCTCTACGGGCTGAAGCAGTCGCCGCTGTTGTGGTACAAGGCGCTCAACGACGTGCTGGTCGGCGCCGGGTGGAGGAAGATTCAGGTCGATGAGGCGCTGTACTTCAAGGTTGGCGCCGAGAAGGTGGCATGCTGGGTTCTGGTCTACGTCGACGACCTGCTCGCCGCCAGCAGCAGCACCGCGATGCTGAGGGAGCTGAAGGAGCTGCTGGAGGCCGCCTTTGAGCTGCGCGAGATCACGCCAGTGCAGAAGTACCTCGGCCTGGAGATCGTGCGCGACAGGCCGGCGAGGAAGCTGTGGCTGCACTAGCAGGGCTACGCCGACAAGCTGCGTAGGCGTTTCATCGACGAGGAGCAGGGCGGTCGGACCCCGAAGACGCCGGTCTCGGTCGACGCCTACGCCGAGCTCACCTTCGACGACGAGGAGGCACAGGAGCGCCAGGAGGAGGAGTACCGGCAGAAGGTCGGCTCGCTGCAGTTCGCAGCGACGACGACGAGGCCGGACATCGCCTTCGCCTGTAGGAAGTTGGGGAGCGGCCTCACTGTGAGGAGCGACCAGCACTGGCGCGAGGTCGACCGCTGCCTCGCCTACCTCGCCAACACGCGCGACACTGCCCTGGAGTTTGACGGTGGACCGGAGACGCTCGAGCTGGTCGGCTACGTGGACGCCGACGATGCCGGCGACAAGCAGAACCGGACGAGCATGGGCGGCTACGTGTTCGTCTACGGAGGGGCCGCAGTCTCCTGGTCGAGCCAGCGCATCAAGTGCACGACGCTGTCCTCGACCGAGTCGGAGTACGTGGCGGCCGTCGACGCCGGGAAGGAAGGACGCCGACTTCGCTTCCTCCTGGCAGAGTTCCGGCAGCTGGACGCCGGGAAGCCGACTGTCCTTCAAGTGGACAACAAGTCGGCCATCACAGTCGCCGAGGGCATGGGGTTGACGGGCAACCTCAAGCACATGGAGCGACGACAGGCCTGGCTGCAGCACATGGTGAGGCGCGGGAAGTTCGCGTTGAGCTACATCCCGACCACCGAGCAGCCAGCCGACTTCCTGACAAAGGCGCTGCACTACCCGGCCTTCAACCGGTGCTCTGTCGCGATCGGCCAAGTGCGCCTGGCCGAAGTCGGCGACGGAACCGACGTGCAGCAGTAGGTGCCATGCCCTCTTGCATGGCTGGTGCGGTGACCGGCGTGCTGTGTGTTGTGTGCACGCCGCCGAGCTATTCTCCGAGCAGTGATGCCGCGTGGGCTGGGGGCCCAAGCGTGAACGCGGCAGGGGAGTGTCAATGGGAGTGTTGTGCGGCCCCATCCTCGCTTGGGCGGAGCCGACCTCGTGGTCGGGTGTACGGGGGAGATGCAGCCGACCTGTGGCAGTGGGCACGGGGGCCACTGTAAGGGCGTTGTGTTGGGGGGCGCCTGGCTGGAGGGCGCCGAGCAGGTGGACGCCGTCCTTGGCGTCTGGACGGCGTCCTGGGCGTCTGCTCGGCGTCCTGGGCGCCTGGACGCCGTCCTGGGCGTCTGCTCGGCGTCCTGGGCGCCTGGACGCCGTCCTGGGCGTCTGCTCGGCGTCCTGGGCGCCTGGACGCCGTCCTGGGCGTCTGCTCGGCGTCCTGGGAGGTGGGACGCCGACCTGGGGGTCTGCTCGGCGTCCCGGGCGCCTGGACCTCGACTTAGGCGCCTGGACGGCGACCTGGACGAGTGGACGTCGACCTGGACGCCAGGACGCCGACCTGGGACGCCGAGATTGGTGTAGCCGGCGTCCGACTGGGCTGGACGACCAGGCGGGGTTGCCCGGTCGACCGGGATACCCGGGCGACGTGTGCGAAGGTCGCCGGGGAGGTTTTTGCGAGGACGACCTCGGGGGTGGTATCCCAAGGTCGACGTGGCTGATGGGTGCCGTCACGGGCGGGAATGACTTCGCTGGGCACGTGACGGGACATTGGGCGGCCAGTTATAGTCACAGTAGGCTTCAATGTGCCTAAAACGAAAGATAGAGTGCACAGACGGATTTCTGCACAGCGGATTCAAACGTTCACAGTGATCTGGTCAGAGCTCCAAATGACCTCATTCAACTTGGATCTGGAGCGTCTTGACGTCCTCTACAATAGGCAATTTAGATCGCACGATTTCATCAAGAATTGACGACACAGCGTCAGATTGAACGAACGGCACTATGGCAGCAACATAGTCTTAGGACACACAATTACGAACAGCTAGGAAGAGTTGCGAGTTGGGAAGGACTCCCAGCTCCTACAAACCCCAAGAGCCGAGGTACAGTGATGTGGAACAGTGCCACACTGTCCCCAACCAAGAAGGGTCTCGAAACTACCCTCCACAAGGGCCTACACCCATAGAAATGTTACACTACAAATTGTAATGTAACTATCTTCAATATCTTGAGGTGTAGCCTTTTTTGGCGAGCTTCGAAAATCACTTGAAGCTTGAACCAAGGCTCGGGTTCTTCACCACAAACTCATCCTTGAGTTCTTGATGGGTCTGCTGCACACACCTGCGACACGCCGAACGTTCGACAAGCGACAAAATAGAAACCGCGCACGACAAAATAGAAACCGCGCGGGACACACAAAATAACCGCGTAATACGCGGCTAGCGATAACTCGCTATTGACTTGACACACACACTTGACATCATGACCCATCATTCACACACTATTATAAGCATGAAATATATATTTATTTCATGCACTCATACCACTCCATGCACACACGCATGCACGCACACGCACACGGACAACAAGCCGAGTGCAAACCGTAGGGTTGCACCAACAGCGCCAACCAGCCGCGCACACCTGCGAAGCAGGTGCACCGTTGTCCTGTGGGTGCAATGCTGTGTAGCCGACTTGCTGCAGCGTTGGCACACCGTGGACATGCAACGTTGGCGCGCCGCATCTCTGCAGCGCTGGAGCGGTGCGAGCATTGCTGCGCTGGAAGGCAGTCGACCATGCTGCGCTGGAGGTCGACCAGCAGCTGTGCTAGCTCTGATGTAGTGATGCATGCCAATGTTGTTGCAATCATTCTGAACCTTTGTTGTGATGTTTTTCCTAGTGGAACTCTTGCCAATTCTCCCCGTGAACTAGCAAGTAGTGTGCGCACAAGGAAACGACTAAGGAACGAACGCAGAGATCCCTCTCACACTGGTGCCTTCCCCGTAGTCAAGCTCCCGTTGCTAGAGTTATCTCCCTTGGCAGGGAATCGTTCCCTACCAACTTACTCGAGATTCTCATTCACAGCCCTCTAAAATTTGACTCGATTCAAATCGCAAGAACAAGATGAGCACTTCGATGAAGAAAAATATAGAGTTCTTTTATGTCATTATAAAAGCCCCGGTGCTTATAAAATTACTCAATCATAAGCCCACCCCCTAAAAAAACCTTGTTTTATAATACCCCCCCATGGGGGCTTATCTGGGGGCTGACAGTAGCCATTAGATCTTCATAATATCAAGTGTTTGCAAAATGCTTTTATAAGAAAAGCATTCACACGAGTAGAGATGAGATCCTGTACAATCCATTGGCATGCAACTAACGTAGCGATACGTAAGAGGCCAACCATTCGGTTCTCTCAAACTCCAGAGATGGCAAGGTATTAGAAAGGGAAAGAAGAGAAAGAAAGAAAACAAGTGCTACTTTTGAGTTCCAGTCGTGAATCTGGCACGCCTTTTTATAGAAAAAATACAAAGCAAACAGCCACTATAGATACTATTACAAGACAGTTCTAGCTATCCACGTACTCTAAGGGGTACATTCCCTTATTGAGATGTACCGTAACCAACCGCTGTAACAGACCACACAGAAAACAAACAAAAGCAAATGACATGGCAAACCAACACACACCATGACCGACCAAAAGCAAACAAACTACACTAATTCCGTCATCGCCCGGATATAAGACATATATGTCTTATCTCGTACACTAGAAAAAATGCTTGGGTTATCTTGTATTTGGGGAGGTTTTGGGTGTCTTATAAGTCTTATAAATGGAAACTTTTTTAAAGTACTTAAAAATATTTTCACAAATCTTGAAAAGAGTTTCTCGTTATGAGTGTGGATGTTGCGAAGGTGCCACTTCGGCAACCATTGTTCGGGACGCCACGTCATGGAGAACACTTGCAGAAGCAAATTCGGCAGTACGTGAGTCAGCACGTGGCAGAATTCGCGTGTCTCAAGGGTAAAAATGTACGCGATATATCTATTTTCACTATAATATATTATAGTTTCGATTATAAGACACATATGTCTTATCTCGTACACACAAATAGGTGTCTTATAATGAGGCTAGCCTGTTTATAAGAGACACCCGTTCAGTAGACAACCCCTGTCTACTATTCAACACTGTCTTATATCCGGGCGGATACGGTAGAAGCGGTGTGCCCCGTGTCAAACATATATGCTTCATATTGTCTAGTCTGTATTGGGGTAGCCCATATGGGGTACAACCCAATTAGGGTTTACTACTTGTACTCCTGCATGCTGCTAGTTCATCATTCCTGCTGCTAGATTCTAACATGGTTTCAGAGCACTAAGGTCCGTAGGACCGTCTTTTTTTTCGGGCCCACCTACCGCTGCGGTTACCGCGCTACCCCACGTACCTGCCTGCCTTGCCTTGCCTTGTGACGTGCTGCACTACGCGCGCCGTCCAGCAGCCCTAGCGCTGCCTCCTGCTGCCCTAGGCCAGCGCGCTGCCCCTAGAGGCCCGTAAGGCCCGCGCGCCGCCCCTACACGCCCTTCAGGCCCGCGAACAGCCCCTGCAGACCGTTAGGCCCCTTGCTGCCGCGCGCTGCCCGCACCGAGCCGCGCGCAGCCCGCTGCTGCCGCGCGCTGCCCGCACCGAGCCCGCGCCGAGCCACGCGCAGCCCGCTGCAGCCGTGCGCTGCCCGCACCGAGCCCGCGCAGCCCGCGCCGAGCCGCGCGCAGCCCGCTGCAGCCACACGCAGCCCGCAACGAGCCGCGCGCAGCCTGCTGCTGCCGCGCGCAGCCCGCGCCGAGCCCACGCAGCCCGCGTCGAGCCGCGCGCGGCCTGCTACGGCCTCGCGAGGCCCGCGCGCGGCCCGCAGCAGCCCGCGCCGAGCCGCGCGCGGCCTGCTACTGCCTCGCGCGGCCCGCGCGCGGCCCGCAACAGCCCGCGCCGAGCCGCGCGCGGCCCGCTACTGCCTAGCGCGGCCGCGCGCGGCCTGCAGCAGCCCAGCGCGCTGTCAGCGCAGCCCGCGCCGAGCCGCGCGCGGCCCTCTGCCTCGGCCCCGACCTGCCGCTGATGCGGCCCCGCCCTGCAGCTGCCACGGCCCCGACCTGCCGCTGATGCGGCCCCGCCCTGCAGCTGCCACGGCCCCGACCTGCCGCTGACGCGGCCCCACCCTGCAACTGCCGCTGAAGCGGCCCCGCCCTGCAGCTGCTTCGGCCCTACTCTGCAGCCGGTGTTGCGGCCCCGACGCCGCCGCTGTCGTGCGCCTACTCGGCCGCCGCCCGTCGAGCGCCGGCCCTGCTCGCCCGGCGAGCGCCTGCTCTTCCAGCCTTTGGTGAGCGCCTGCCTGCCTGCCTGCCTGTCTGCCTGCCTGCCTGCCGGCCTGCCTGCCTGCCTGCCTGCCTGCCTGCCTGCCTGCCTGCCTGCCTGCCTGCCTGCCTGCCTGCCTGCCTGCCTGCCTGCCTGCCTGCCTGCCTGCCTGCCTGCCTGCCTGCCTGCCTGCCTGCCTGCCTGCCTGCCTGCCTGCCTGCCTGCCTGCCTGCCTGTCTGTCTGCCTGCCTGCCTGCCTGCCTGCCTGTCTGCTGCCGGCCTGCCTGCCTGTCGGCCTGCCGCGCCTGCCCTGCCCGCGCTGCTACTGCTGCTGCTACTGCTACTGGCAGGTGGCCAGATGCAGCTCCAGCGACGTTCACGTGAGTCTCTCACGCCCCAGCAGCTTAGTGAGTGGTATACTAGCTGGGGTTGTCGCGGTAGCCGTCGTAGCTGTCGCCCTGGAGCTGGTCAGTTGGGAGCGTCTGGCAGTGGCCAGCTGCAGCTGCAGCGGCGTCCACGCGAGACACTTACGTCCCGGCAGCTCCACGAGTGGTACGCTCAGTGTAGCAGGTCTACGCGTACAGTTCGCTGCCAGTACGTCATTCGCACAGGTGATCGGGTTGGTCAGCCTTGCGGGACGCTTGGTCACACACAGTCCTGCTGCTTCGCCCGTCTGAGCGACGACTGGCGTACAGTGTTTGGCGACGAGGCTGAGCTCCCCACCTGGCTGGAGCTGCATGGAAAAAGGGTCGATATCTTTGCTCTTGACTATGATGCTATTCTCACTGCCATGTATGCATTGCCTACTAGTGCTGACCGTGCCTGTTACCTGTGCGTACCGCCTGACCCTGGTATAGAGCCTGCTGCTCTCGGTGCTGGTGAGGCTGCTGCTCTAGGTGCTAGTACGTCTTCTGCTCTAGGTACTGGTGAGGCTACTGCTCTAGGTGCTAGTACGTCTCCTGCTCTAGGTGCTGGTGAGGCTGTTGCTCTAGGTGCTAGTGAGTTTGCTCTCTCTGGTACTGCGCCTGCTGCGGTCTTGCACACCTTCACCCTTGACTCAGGAGCTTCCCGCTCCTTCTTTCGCGACTGCACCACACTCACGCCGCTTAGTCGGCCAGTTGCAGTCTCCCTGGCGGACCCCTCTGGGGGTCCTGTCCTTGCCCACTACTCCACGGTTCTGCCATGTCCGGCCGCCCCGTCTGGCTCGCTGTCAGGTCTTTACCTCCCCTCATTCTCTACGAACTTGGTGAGTGGAGCTGACCTCCAGGATCGGGGGGTTCACCAGTTCACTCCTGCGAGTCAGCGAGTGACTCACTGTACGTGTGCTCGGACGGGCCGACACCTGGCCACGTTTACCCGTGCGCCTGGCTCGAGTCTGTACACACTGACCACTGAGTCCCCTCAGGTAGCTGCGTCTGCGTCTGCGTCAGGTCAGCTGGCGGCCCCCTGCGAGTGTCGCGCTTTGTCGCACGACACTCTCCTGTGGCACCACCGCCTTGGTCACCCCTCCCTGCCTCGCCTTCGTAGCATGCACTCTCGCTCCCTGGTTTCTGGTCTTCCCAGGTCTCTGCCTGCCCTACCTCCCTCGCCTGCGCCGCCCTGCATTCCTTGCGTCGAGGGGCGGCAGCGCGCCGCTCCTCACTCCTCCTCGTTCCCTCCCACAGAGGCTCCTCTGCAGACTCTCCACCTGGACGTGTGGGGCCCAGCCCGCGTCCGTGGACGGTACTTCCTGCTGGTCGTCGACGACTACACGCGTTACACCACGGTCTTCCCCTTGCACGCCACGCAAGGGGGACGTCCCTGATGTTTTGATCCCTTGGATCCGCACTGTTCGTCTCCGGATCCGCGAGCGGTTCGAGTGGGACTTTCCTGTCCTGCATCTGCACTCTGACAGAGGCGGTGAGTTCACCTCAGACCTCTTGGCAGCCTACTGTGCGGAGCACGGCATCACCCAGTCGTTCACGCTTCCGGCCTCTCCGCAGCAGAATGGGGTTGCTGAGCGCCGCATTGGCTTAGTCATGGAGGTCGCTCGTACCTCCATGATCCATGCGGCTGCCCCCCATTTTCTGTGGCCGTTTGCAGTCCGGTACGCCGCGCATCAGCTCAACCTCTGGCCCCGTGTCTCCTTGCCGGAGACCTCGCCCACACTGCTGTGGACGGGGAAGGTGGGCGATGCGTCGCGTTTCCGGGTCTGGGGTGCTCGTGCCTTTGTCCGCGATACCACTGCGGACAAGCTCTCCGCCCGCGCTGTTCCCTGTGTCTTCCTTGGCTTTGTCCCTGACGCGCCTGGTTGGCAGTTTTACCACCCCACCTCGCGCCGTGTCTTTGCGTCTCAGGACGTCACGTTCGACGAGTCAGTTCCCTTTTACCGTCTCTTCCCCTACCGCACTGCCCCGCTCCCCCCCCCCGCCGCTCTTCCTCGCTCCAGGTGCTCCCCAGGTAGACCCCCTCCCCGCTCCCGGTCCTGCTCCTTCAGGTGTGTCTCAGGTAGACCCTCCTCCCTTGACTGCGCCGGTTGAGGTCACTGGTGACTCAGGTCCTACTGGGGGTGCTACTTCTGGGGGTGCTGAGCCTGGGGGTGCTGAGCCTGGGGGTACTGAGCCTGGGGGTGCGGAGCTTGAGGGTGTGGGGCCTGGAGGTGCTGAGCTTGGCAGTACTGAGTCTGGGGGTGCTGCACCTGGGGTTGCTGAGGCGTCTGGTGAGCAGTCTCCCTGGAGCGGCCGTCTCCGTAGTCGCTCCGCTGGTGCCTCGCCGCTGCCCTCTCGTCGTCCACTCCCCCTCTCCTCCCTGCAGCTGGTTGAGTGGTACCTTGGCCGTCAGGGCCGCGCTGCTGGAGCTGGTGACTCTGCTCCTGGAGTTGTCTCCGCTGGAGGTTCTGGAGCTGCTGAGGGTACTGACACTGGGGGTTCTGGAGCTGCTGAGGGTGCTGGCGCTGGAGGTTCTGGAGCTGCTGGAGGGCCTGGTACTGGTGGCGCTGGAGCTGGAGGTTCTGGAGCTGCTGAGGGTACTGACGTTTGGGGTTCTGGAGCTGCTGAGGGTGCTGGCGCTGGAGGTTCTGGAGCTGCTGGAGGTACTGGTGCTGAGGGTGCTGGCGCAGGAGGTTCTGGAGCAGTTTGGGGTGCTGGTGCTGAGGGTTCTGAGTCTGCTGTTGCGCGGTCTCCTTGGAGTAGCCGCCTTCGTCCACGTGTGCCTCTCACCTCGCAGCAGTTGCACGTCTGTACGGTCGCCGTCAGGGTCGCGCTGCTGGAGCCCGGGGCTCTGGTGCTGGAGGTACTTCTGCTGACGTCCCTGGAGCTAGGAGTGGTGCTGGTACTTTGTCTACTGGAGGTGCTGGAGTCGCTGGTCCCGGAGGTGCTCGTACTGGAGGTACTGGAGCTGCTGGGGCTGGGGGTGCTGCGTCTGGAGGTGCTGCTGCTTAAGACACCGAGGCTGGAGACCCTGGGACTGGAGGTGCTGGTTCTGGGGGTGCTGCTGCTGGAGACATTGAGGCTGGAGACCCTGGGACTGGAGGTGCTGGTTCTGGGGGTGCTGCTGCTGGAGACACTGAGGTTGGAGACCCTGGAGCTGGAGGTGTCGGTTCTGGGGCTGGAGCTTCTGGAGCTGCTGGAGGTGCTGGAGCTGCTGGAGGTACTGGAGCTGCTGGAGCTGCCGGTACTGGTGCAGCTGCGCCGACACGACTGTTCTTCACTCCGCCGTCTCCGTCGTCTCTGCCGCCGCCTGACTCTGTTCTTCGTCAGGTTCTTACTCTCCCGTCGTCTACTGGTCTTCCGTTACAGCCTGGCTCACCGCTGCCTGCTCCTTCTCCTTACACTGAGCAGACAGGTAGTCCTGCAAAGCGTCGTGAGCTTGCGTCGCGTCCTGTCTCGCCTGTTCGTCCTGGTCGTACCAGTCGTCGTGTTCCTCGTTCGCGTCAGCCGGCTGTCCCCAGCGCACACCTCGTAGTCCGTCGTCCTTCCTCTGCTCCGCAGCCTGTTCCTCTGTCGTCTCCTCCTGCGTCCTCTCTGCCTGACGTTCCGGACCCTGAGTCTGACCGGTTTCGTGCTGAGCACCCTACTGTCACGCGTCTATTAGCCACTGTTGTCACTGACCCGTCGTTTGAGTCTACTACTGCGTCTGCCTTGGTTGCTGAGCTTGTTGCCTTTGCTGCTGCCTGTCGTCTAGACTACGCCGCTAGTCTTGTTGCTGAGTCTGAGTCTGTTTGTCCTCCGTCCGTCGGGGGTGAGTGTGCTCTTGGCACGGACGTCCTTGAGGACAGGCAGGAGGAGTTCGAGTGCTTTGCGGTGTCAAACTTTATACATGTTATATTTGTGTAGGCTGTAGTGGGTTAGCCTATAGGGGGGTCACAGCATTAGGGTTTCATATTTGTACTCACAATCTTTGCTAGTTCATCATTCCAGTCTGTTATTACTGACATGGTTTCAGAGCAGGTCCTTCGCTAGGACCGTCCTAAGGGCCCACCTACCTACCTACCTACCTACTACCGGAGTGCCTTCTTAGCGCCTCCCACGTAGCGCCCTCGAGCGCTTTATTATTAATCTTTTTTTTCGGCCCCGCTGGCCCCGTCGATCGAGCCCCGCCTAGAGGCCCCGCGGCCCCGTCGATTTTGCCCTAGAGGCCCCTCACGGCCCCGTCGCGCCGCCCCTTAGCCGCTCGCGCGCGGTCGCATTCCCTCGCACACGCCCACAGCCGCCCGTCGCCTGCTAGCGCACGCCCCGCAGACCCGCAGCCCGCCGTCGCAGCAGCCGCTCGCTCGCAGCCGCCCGTCGCCCGCTAGCGCACGCTTCGCAGCCGCCCGTCGCCTGCTCGCGCGCGCCCCGCAGCCGCCCGTTGCCTGCTCGCGCACGCCCCGCAGCTGCTCGTCGCCTGCTCGCGCACGCCCCGCAGCCGCTCGTCGCCTGCTAGCGCACGCCCCGCAGCCGCTCGTCGCCTGCTCGCGCACGCCCCGCAGCCGCCCGTCGCCTGCTCGCGCACGCCCCGCAGCCGCCCGTCGCCTGCTCGCGCGCGCCCCGCAGCCGCCCGTCGCCTGCTCGCACACGCCCCGCAGCCTGCCAGTAGCCCGCCGTCTCAGTGGCCGCCCGCCCGCAGCCGCCGTCGCCCACTCGCGCACGCCCTGCTGCCCGCAGCCGCTTGTATGCCGCTTCTTCCGCTGCTGCTTGCGCACCGCTCCCTCCCGAGCGCCGTTGCTGCCCCCTACGCTGCTGCTGCCCGTGCGCCACCGCTACTCGTGCACCGCCGCTGCCACTCGTGCGCTTCTGCAGCCGCCGCCCGCGAGGCCCACGCTCTCACTGCTATTATTTTCTACCTACCGTGCACACTGCTGCCACTGCAACAGCCACCAGTGCACCGTTGCAGCTCCTGCTGCCCAGCTACCTACTACTGCCGCTAGTGTGCCACTACGGACAGTCGACCCCGCCCGCGCCTTACCTAGTGGCCCAGCCGGCCCCGTTGACTCTCCGCACACTGTTCCAGCGGCCTGATTCCTACTGCTACTGTCGCTATGGCTAGTCCTCCCGTTCTAGCTTTCGATGCCGAGGGCCGTCCGGTGAAGTTCGAAACCTGGCTAGATGACCTGCACCTGTTCTTACAGCTCACTGCCAAGGAAGATATCTCACTGTACGACCACGCCCTAGGCCATGCCACTGCCCCTGACTCGTCTGCTGACAGCACTCTGCGTTCCCAGTGGCAGACCCGTGATGCGCACGCTCGCTTTGCTATTCGCAACTCCCTGCCGCTAGACGAGCGCGAGCACTTCGGCCAGTGCAAGACTGCTAAGGACCTCTACACCGCTGTAGTTGCCCGCTACTCCTCACCCGCTTCTGCCACGCTAGGCCGCCTCACTCTCCCCTACCTGTTCCCCGACCTAGCCTCCTTTCACACTGTCGCAGACCTCATCACCCACCTTAAGACTAGTGAGGCCCGCTTTCGCGCTGCTATGCCTGCCGAGTTTCTCACTAGCAACCCCCCCCCCCGCTCTGGATCACTCTCTACCACATCGTCACCCGCCTCCCTGACTCTCTGCGCGCTGTCAGGGACCACTTCCTCTCTCGCTCCCCCACTGAGCTCACTGTTGCCCTCCTCGAGAAGGAACTCCTTGCAGCTGAGGCGAGCATCGTCGCTGTAGGCACCTCTCGTGGCGACCCCCGCACCCCGTTCTTTGAGGGGTGTTCCCCTTCCCCCCTCCTCCCCTCTGTCGCCTCTGCTGCTGCTGTCGACCTTCTTGGTGCTGAGAAGGTCGGGACCGCGTCTGCTTCGAGCGGGCGCCGCAGGAACAAGGGGGGCAGGGGTGGGGGTGGCGGCGGAGGAGGTGGGGGTGGAGGCGGTGGGAGTGGAGGCGCGGCTGGGGAGACTAGTGGCGGCAGTGGGGGAGGAGACAGCAGCGGTGGGAGTGGTGGTGGAGGCGGCAGCGGAGGCGGAGGTGGTCGTGGCGGCGGCAGGGGTGGAGGTGGCCGGGGCGGCGGCGGTGGGGGTGGTGGTCGTGGAGGCACTGGCGGAGGGCAGAGTCAGCAGCCCACCCCGACGCTTCAGGCCGCCCGTGAGTGGTATGCGCAGCGTAGCTTTACCTGCACGTACGTCATTCGCACAGGTGACCGCAGCGGCCAGCAGTGTGGGAGGCCGCACCCCACACAGCGCTGCTTCGCGCGCCTTAACGACGCGTGGCGCACTCAGTTTCCTGCTGCCACTGAGCTGCCGCGCTGGGCTGATCTGGAAAAGAGGGGTGTTGATATTTGGGCTTTAGACTTTGATGCTATTCTCACTGCCATGTATGCGATGTCTATTAGTGGAGAGGGTGCTCAGTACTTGCGTGTTCCGCCCGACCCGGGCATTCAGGCCAGTCCGGCTGCCGCTCTAGGTGCTAGTGCGTCTGCTCCCACAGGTCCTGGTGAGGCTGCAGCCCCAGGTGCTCGTGCGTCCGTCCCCCCTGGTACTGAGTCGACTGCAGCACTGCACACCTTCACACTGGACTCAGGTGCTTCTCGCTCCTTCTTTCGTGACCGCACTGTCCTTGAGCCACTCGCTCGGCCAGTTGCTGTCTCCCTTGCTGACCCCTCTGGGGGTCCGGTCATTGCGACCTCCTCCACTGTCCTTCCTTGTCCGGCGGTCCCGTCCGGCACGCTGTCAGGTCTCTACCTCCCCTCGTTCTCTACGAACTTGGTGGCAGGTAGTGCGCTCCAGGACGGGGGTGTTCACCAGTTCACCCCTGCCTACGAGCGTGTGACACACTGCACGTGCGCTCCGACGGGTCGCCACCTGGCTACCTTCACTCGGGAGCCGGGGTCGGACCTGTACACACTGACCACTGAGTCCCCTCAGGTAGCTGCGTCCGCGTCTGCGTCTGCGTCAGGTCAGCTGTCCGCCCCCTGCTCGTGTCGCTCTCTGGCGCATGAGACTGTCCTTTGGCACCACCGCCTTGGTCACCCGTCTGTGCAGCGCCTTCGGGCCATGCACAAACGGGACCTTGTTGCTGGTCTTCCCAGGGTGCTCCCTCCCCTTCCCGACTCGCCTGCTCCTCCCTGTATTCCCTGTGTCGAGGGACGGCAGCGCGCCGCTCCTCACTCCTCCTCCTTTCCCCTGACGACTGCTCCCTTGCAGACGCTCCACATGGACGTGTGGGGCCCAGCCCGCGTCCGTGGTCAGGGCCAGGAGAGGTACTTCCTGATTGTTGTTGACGACTTCTCGCGCTACACCACGGTCTTCCCCTTGCGCGCCAAGGGTGACGTCCCTGATGTCTTGATCCCTTGGATCCACAGATCTCGTCTCCAGCTCCGTGAGCGTTTCCGCTCCGACTTCCCTGTCCTGCGTCTGCACTCTGACAGAGGTGGGGAGTTTTCCTCTGGCCTATTGGAGGCCTTCTGTCAGCAGGAGGGCATTGAGCAGTCGTACACGCTTCCGGCCTCTCCACAGCAGAATGGGGTTGCTGAGCGCCGCATTGGTCTGGTCATGGAGGTCGCTCGTACCTCCTTGAGCCATGCGGCTGCCCCCCATTTTCTGTGGCCGTTTGCAGTCCGATACGCTGCACATCAGCTCAACCTCTGGCCCCGTGTCTCCTTGCCCGAGACTTCTCCGACACTACGTTGGACGGGAGAGGCTGGCGATGCGTCGCGTTTTCGGGTCTGGGGATCCCGAGCTTTTGTCCGCGACACGTCCGCGGACAAGCTCTCCTGTCGCGCTGTCCCCTGCGTCTTCCTTGGCTTTGTCCCGGACGCCCCTGGCTGGCAGTTCTACCACCCCACCTCGCGTCGTGTCCTGGCCTCTCAGGACGTCACTTTTGACGAGTCCGTCCCCTACTACCGCCTCTTCCCCTACCGCACTGCCCCGCTCCCCCCCCCGCCTCTCTTCCTTGCTCCAGGTGCTGAGGTACCAGACCCCCTCCCCCCTCAGGGTGCCGCTCCCTCAGGTGTGTCCCAGGTAGACCCGGGTGAGCCTGTCGAGGTAGCTGTTGACTCTCGTCCTGCTAGGGGTGCTGAGCCTGGGGGTGCTGCGTCTGGGGGTGCTGAGCCTGGGGGTGCTGCGTCTGGGGGTGCGGAGCCTGGGAGTGCTGAGTCTGGGGGTGCGGAGCCTGGGGGTGCTGAGCCAGGAGGTGCGGAGCCTGGAGGTGCGGAGCCTGGCGGTGCTGAGCCTGGGGGTGCTGGGTCTGGGGGTGCTGCGTCTGGGGGTGCTGAGCTTGTGCGTGCTACACCTGGAGGAGCCCTCTCCTCCCAGCAGCTGCAGGAGAGGTACCTCGAGTACTGCCGCCTCCGGAGAGGTGCTGCTGGAGCTCGTCCCGGTGCTTCCCCTCCTACCCAGGAGCTCCCCCCCATTCAGCAGATCCGCGAGTGGTACACACGGCGCTGCAGTCTTCGGAGTGGTGCTCCTGGTGCTGCGGACCCTGGGGGTGGCGCTGCTGCTGGTGCTGAGGACCCGGACGTGGGAGCTGCTGCTGGTGCTGCGGACCCGCCTGGTGGAGCTACTGCTGGTGCTGAGGACTCGGACGTTGGAGCTGCTGCTGGAGCTGAGGACCCGGGCGGTGGCGCTGCTGCTGGTGCTGAGGACTCGGACGGTGGAGCTGCTGCTGGAGCTGAGGACCCGAGCGGTTGCACTACTGCTGCTGCTGAGGACCCGGGCGTTGGAGCTACTACTGGTGCTGAGGACCCGGCCGGTGGAGCTGCTGCTGGTGCTGTGGACCCGGACGCTGGAGCTCCTACTGGTACTGAGGACCCGGCCACTGGAGCTTCCTCTGCTTCCGGCGACGCTGCGCGGCCGCGACCGTACTTCGTACCGCTCCTTCAGCAGGTTCTTGGGCAGGCTCCTCCTCCTTGTCCTCCTCCCTCCATAGAGTGTCCTCCGCCTGTCCAGCCGCAGTCACAGTTACCGCCTGCCTCGCCTCTCCCTGCTCCCTCCCCTTACGCTGGTCCCACAGGAGGTCTTACAGAGCGTCGTGAGCCTGAGTCTCGTCCTGTGTCGCCTGTTCGTCCTGCTCGCACTGGTAGTCGTGTCCGTCGTGAGCGTCCTCCTCCTGTCCCAGGCACTCACTACATGACTCTGCGTCCCTCTACTGCTCCTCAGCGTGTCCCTCTACCGTCTCCTCCTGCGTCCTCTTTGCCTGACGTTCCGGACCCTGCGTCTGACCGGTATCGTGCTGAGCACCCTACTGTCACGCGTCTCCTTGCTACTGTTGTCACTGACCCTACCTTTGAGTCCTCAGCTGCGTCTGCTCTTGTCGCTGAGTTGGTTGACTTTGCTGCTGCCTGTCGTCTAGACTACGCTGCTAGCCTTGTTGCTGAGTCTGAGTCTGAGTCTGTCTGTCCTCCGTCCGTCGGGGGTGAGTGTGCTCTTGGCACGGACGTCCTTGAGGACAGACAGGAGGAGTTCCAGTGTCTTGCTGCTGCTTTGCCCCGTCTCGTGTCCTTGCTAGTTGCCCCTGAGGGAGACCCGGATGCACCAGACATCCCGACCCCGCGCACTTACGCTGAGGCGATGGCGGGTCCCTACTCCTCTCAGTGGCAGACAGCCATGGACGCCGAGATGGCTTCCTGGAAGTCCACAGGCACCTACGTCGACGAGGTTCCCCCACCTGGGGCGAACATCGTTAGTGGCATGTGGATTTTCAGGGTGAAGCGGCCGCCGGGTTCTCCGCCTGTCTTCAAGGCGCGTTACGTGGCTCGAGGTTTCAGTCAGCGAGAGGGAGTTGACTTCTTCCAGACCTTCTCCCCCACCCCGAAGATGACTACTCTTCGGGTGCTGCTGCACATAGCCGCTCACCGCGACTACGAGCTTCACTCACTTGACTTCAGCACTGCTTTCTTGCAGGGCAGCCTGCACGAGAAGATCTGGCTGCGCCGCCCACCTGGCTTCACTGGGTCGTTTCCTCCTGGTACCCAGTGGAGGCTTCAGCGGCCGGTCTACGGTCTCCGCCAGGCTCCGCGTGAGTGGCACGACACACTGAGGACTACACTTGCGGCTCTTGGGTTCGCGCCTTCTACAGCTGACCCGTCGCTGTTCCTACGCACCGACACTTCGCTGCCGCCGTTCTACATCCTCGTGTACGTCGACGACTTGGTCTTTGCCACTGCTGACACTGCAGGACTCGCCTACGTGAAGTCGGAGCTGCAGAAGAGACACACGTGCACAGACCTGGGTGAGCTGACAAGCTATCTTGGCTTGCGGATCACCCGGGACAGAGCACGGCGCACCATCACCCTGACTCAGTCACACATGGTGCAGCAGGTTCTCCAGCGCTTCCGCTTCACGTACTCCTCGCCTCAGTCCACTCCTCTGCCTACCGGTCACTCGCTCTCAGCTCTGCCTTCGGATGAGTCCGTAGAGCCGAGTGGCCCGTATCCAGAGCTTGTGGGCTGCCTCATGTACCTGATGACCTGCACTCGTCCTGACCTTGCATACCCTCTTAGCATCCTTGCACGCTATGTCGCTCCTGGCCGTCACAGGAAGGAGCACATGGATGCCGCTAAGAGGGTGTTGCGCTACTTGTGCAGTACGTCGGGCATGGGGCTTGTGCTTGGAGGGCGAGACCGAGTTGTTCTCACAGGGCACTCAGACGCTTCTTGGGCAGACGACCAGGCCACTCAGCGGTCGTCTCAGGGTTACACCTTCAGCCTTGGCTCTGGCTCAGTTTCTTGGCGCTCTACGCGCTCTTCTTCTGTTCTCGGCTCCAGTTGTGAGGCTGAGATCTACGCCACAGCCATGGCTGCCCAGGAGCTACGCTGGCTGACCTACCTGCTGACCGACCTCGGAGAGCGGCCTCGTTCTCCTCCAGTGCTGTACGTCGACAACAAGGCTGCCATTGCCTTGTGTGAGGAGCACAGACTGGAGCACAGAACGAAGCACATCGCTCTGCGGTACTTCCTTGCTCGAGAGCTGCAGCAGCGCGGTCAGCTTTGTATTCGCTACGTGGCCACTGAGGCCAACACTGCTGATGTGTTCACCAAGGCGCTTCAGCCTCGTGACCATCAGCGCTTCTGTACTCTACTAGGCCTTGTGCCTACTGGACCTCACTTGCTTACCTCTTGACTTTGCTTGTACTGTGATTGCTATATATATATACCTGCATGTTTACTCTTGCTAGGTTGTGATCACTGTATCTCTTGCTCTGTTATAAACCTGCATGTGAACTGGTCTTGTGACCACTAGCTTGTGCTCAGAATTTGTGTGGAATCCTTGAGATCCACCCTGAGCTTGTTGTTGTCTTGCTTTGCCTTGACTGGTCTTGTGACCCCTAGGTCTCCCCCACTTTGCCTATGGGGGTGTGTCAAACTTTATACATGTTATATTTGTGTAGGCTGTAGTGGGTTAGCCTATAGGGGGGTCACAGCATTAGGGTTTCATATTTGTACTCACAATCTTTGCTAGTTCATCATTCCTGTCTGTAAACTCCGACATGCGGCTGCTGTACCTCATCTCGTGTCCATGCTGATTGCACCTGAGGGAGACCCGGATGCACCAGACATCCCGACCCCGCGCTCTTACGCTGAGGCGATCGCGGGTGAGTACTCCTCTCAGTGGCAGACAGCCATGGACGCAGAGATGGCATCCGGGAAGTCCACTTGCACTTACGTCGACGAGGTTCCCCCTCCTGGGGCGAACATCGTCAGTGGCATGTGGATTTTCAGGGTGAAGCGGCTGCCAGGTTCTCCGCCTGTCTTCAAGGCTCGTTACGTTGCTCGAGGCTTCAATCAGCGAGAGGGAGTAGACTTCTTCCAGACCTTCTCCCCCACCCCGAAGATGACCACTCTTTGGGTGCTGCTGCACGTTGCCGCTCACCGTGACTACGAGCTTCACTCTCTTGACTTCAGCACAGCTTTCTTGCAGGGCAGCCTGCACGAGGAGATCTGGCTGCGCCACCCCCCGGGCTTCACTGGGTCGTTCCCTCCTGGTACCCAGTGGAGCCTCCGGCGGCCGGTCTACGGTCTCCGCCAGGCGCCACATGAGTGGCACGACACACTGAGGACTACGCTTGCGGCTCTTGGGTTCGCGCCTTCTACTGCTGACCCGTCGCTGTTTCTGCGCACTGACACTTCACTGCCGCCGTTCTACATCCTCGTGTACGTCGACGACTTGGTTTTTGCCACTGCTGACACTGAGGCTCTCGCCCACGTGAAGTCGGAGCTGCAGAAGAGACACACGTGCACAGACTTGGGTGAGCTGCGCAGCTACCTTGGCTTGCGGATCACCCGGGACAGAGCACACCGCACCATCACCCTGACTCAGTCACACATGGTGCAGCAGGTCCTTCAGCGCTTCGGCTTCACCTGGTCTTCAGCACAGGCCACTCCTCTGGCTACAGGTCACTCGCTCTCAGCTCCACCTTCGGACGAGTCCGTAGAGCCGAGTGGTCCTTACCCAGAGCTAGTTGGCTGCCTCATGTACCTGATGACTTGCACTCGACCTGACCTCGCGTACCCTCTTGGTCTTCTGGCTCACAACGTGGCTCCTGGTCGGCACCGACCTGAGCACATGGCTGCTGCTAAGAGGGTACTGCGCTACTTGTGCAGCACATCAGGCATGGGGCTAGTGCTTGGAGGGACGAGCCCAGTTGTCCTCACTGGGCACTCAGACGCGTCTTGGGTTGACGACCAGACTACACAGCGGTCGTCACAGAGTTACACCTTCAGCCTTGGCTCTGGCTCTGTTTCTTGGCGGTCTACACGCTCGTCTTCTGTTCTCAGCTCCAGTTGTGAGGCTGAGATCTACGCCACCGCCATGGCTGCACAGGAGCTACGCTGGCTCACCTACCTGCTGACTGACTTGGGTGAGCGGCCTCGTTCTCCTCCAGTTCTGTACGTTGACAACAAGGAGGCTATTGCGTTGTGTGAGGAGCACAGACTGGAGCACAGAACGAAGCATATCGCTCTGCGTTACTTCCTGGCTCGAGAGTTGCAGCAGCGAGGTCAGCTTCGTCTTCGTCACGTGGTAACTCGGGCCAACACTGCTGATATATTCACCAAGGCACTTCCATCTGGTGATCATCAGCGCTTTTGTACCCTGTTAGGTCTTGTGCCTACGTTTCCACACTTGCTGTAGTCTCTGCTTGTACTGTGATCTATATATATACATGCATGCCTGCTCTTGCTAGGTAGTCATCACTGTACTGTTATTGTTGCATATATATCTCTGCATGTGGACTGGCCTTGTGGCCATTTGCTTGTGCTCAGAATGTGTGGTGACGTTGTGATCCACCCTGAGCTTGCTCTGCTTCTCATGACTGGTCGTGTGACCCCTTGTTCTCCCCCACTTTGCCTATAGGGGTGTGTCAAACATTTATGCTGCATATTGTCTAGGCTGTAGTGGGGTAGCCCATATGGGGTACAACCCAATTAGGGTTTACTACTTGTACTCCTGCATGCTGCTAGTTCATCATTCCTGCTGCTAGATTCTAACACCCCGGTACATTCCCTTATGACCGACCCAATAAGAACAATCAACGCAGCAAGGTTTTGAACCTTTTCACCTTCAATAAGCTATGGTCCCCGAATAACAATGTACCATATAGTGTATACATTGATTAACAGCCAGCATTAAAAGCTGCCTCAAGGGAAAAGACTGGAACTTCGAGAAGTTAAATACAAGCGCTTATACACTAGGTAGAATGGAGTCTCTGTTTAATAACCATGGTTTGATGTGGCAATGCTATGAAGAGGATACCACCGCCGAACAATAGCTGCGGTTACCTTGTGGTCAGCCCGGCCAAATGCCTGAAAGCAATCAAGAAAATGAAGCAGCACAAGAAAAATAATTGAAAAAAGAAAGAAACAATGTGTTTCTGGAGAAGCTGAGTCTAGCAGACCCACTTGTCAGCAGCGGCATTCAACCAAGCGCACCTGTGAGAAGCCGTAGATGGTAATTTGCTTCTTTGCCGCATCGTGGTTGATCCGACCGCCACCTACAGCCTCCACCTGCCCATGCAGATCAGAAGATAGGCAGAATGCAGCAGGCCTTGCATCAGGGGCCCCCACTGAGGCTTTCAGACGATGGCGTGCACGTTGGTACACGTAACACATGGCTTCCAGAAAGCAGCACGCTGGTAAAGGCACAGAGCACTGCGAAGAAACTTGGAACCATGTCAGGGTGGACCTGTCACCTTTGCAATACAGTTACCACAGGGTTGCCAAGGGTACGATGAGAGACTATTGAGGAGCTTCAAAAACTCGGAAACATGCCTGGGTGAATGAGGACCCATCATTATCACAATCGTCGTTGTACCGCACACAAATGCTTCAGTAACGATGGTTTGAGGCCGCGAGGCGCAATGAACTGACTCTGGATGCACCTCAAAATCTGGAACTAGCCAAGGTGAACGGCTTAATCCTGCAGTACCCGCACCATTTCTTCACGTCAACAGCGCTACCTTGAGGCCCAGAGGCGCCATGAAGCAACTCTGAGTGTGCCTTGCAACTCGGAGCGATGCCAGGGTGAACGGCTTATGCCTTAACAACCTGAAACACCTCATTCCTCGAATCGCACTACCTTGAGCCCCAGGGGCGCCATGAAGCCTACCTTGAGCCCCAGGGGCGCCATGAAGCCTACCTTGAGCCCCAGGGGCGCCATGAAGCCTACCTTGAGCCCCAGGGGCGCCATGAAGCCTACCTTGAGCCCCAGGGGCGCCATGAAGCCTACCTTGAGCCCCAGGGGCGCCATGAAGCCTACCTTGAGCCCCAGGGGCGCCATGAAGCCTACCTTGAGCCCCAGGGGCGCCATGAAGCCTACCTTGAGCCCCAGGGGCGCCATGAAGCCTACCTTGAGCCCCAGGGGCGCCATGAAGCCTACCTTGAGCCCCAGGGGCGCCATGAAGCCTACCTTGAGCCCCAGGGGCGCCATGAAACGTGCGGTGTGCTGCAGCACGTCGTTGTGGAAGGGCGCCCTCTTGTCCCCCCGCACTATCTGCAGGGAGAGGGGGACGGGAGGGGGAGGAAGAGATGGAGGAAGGTAGGAAAACGGGAAGAACGGAGGAGAGGGAAGAAGGGAGACGAGGGAGGAAAAAAAAAAGGTGGGGAGGGAAGGGGGTTGGAGGGCAGGCAAAAGAGAGTGGGTGGGGAAGTATAGTAGGGAGCACAAAGGATGGGCGGGAGGATGTAAGGGTGCGACGCACGTTACCCACAGGCTCACCCTGTTGCAGCAGCTACTGTCCCTGCGGCCACCACTGCCTGCGAATGCCTTCACTCTTCACACCTGGCCAACCCCACTCCACCTCGCTTTGGAAAAGGCGGCACTGCATTTGCCACCAGCTTGGTGAAATTCCAACCACCAGCTCAGATCACTGCCTAACCAACAGTGGATACTGGGGTTTAGGACGGTTGTAGATGTTTGAGGACGGTTGAGGTTAGTTGCAAATGGTTGAACCCAGGTGCTTACCAGCTTGGAACGGCCGTGCTCTGGCGACTTGAGGCGAATGAGGACATACTTGAAAATGCCTGGGTGGTATGGACGGGGTGAGATGGACAAGGTGGGATCAAAGGGGGCAATATGGGAGGGGGTGATAAGGAAGAGGGTGATATAAAAGGGGGTGATAAGGAAGATGTGGACTGTGTTGTATGGTGCAGGCAAGGGAGCATGGTTGGCAGAGGGCGAACATGGTGCAGGAGCAGCAACGGCATGATGACAGCAAGCGAACAAGGCATCGCGGTGGTGTATACGCAGGTCACGTGGCACCAAAGGGCCCAATACCAAAGACAATGTGCAATATCCACGTCACCTGTGTCGATATCCACGTCAGGCACCCTTACTCCAGGCCAGTCTCCATCAACCCCTGCCCCACCCCCCTTAGCCCATCCCGCCAGCAGCGAGTGGGAGATGGCATGGGGGCCAGGGACGGCAACAGCAGAGCGGGGGAGAGGGGGGAAGGCCCACGTGGTGCCAGAGGGCTGTGCGGGCGGTGCAGGGGGGGCTGGGGAGGCGTCTGTTGCGATGGAGAGATGTGTGGGGGAGGAGAGAAGAAGGGGCGAGAGACGAGGTTAGGTCATTGGAGGGCTAATGGCAAGGAGGGGCAAGGAATTCAAAGGCACAATTTCTAATTGATCGACAAATCGGAAGGGGCTCAAAAGGAGGAGGAGCTAGAGCTGGACTGAGGGAGGTGGGGGGTGAAGAAGAAGGGGAGGTGGGGGTGAAGAAGAAGGGGAGGTGGGGGTGAAGAAGAAGGGGAGGTGGCGGGTGAAGAAAAAGGGGAGGGAGGGGTGAAGAAGAAGGGGAAGTGGGGGTAATGGAGGCAGAAAAGGATGTTGATTAAAAGGCGGGTGGGTGGTTCGAAGCAGATGTTGGCTCCAGCATGGTGGAAATGGGTGTGCACCTTGTGATTGAACCAGCATCTGCCTGAATCTTGCCAAATGTAACCCCTCACGAGAAACAGAATTTGCTCTAGCTAGAGCAAGAGATGTTGTCACTTAATTCGTCTCACGGTGTTGTTGGCGATAAATACAAAAAACATGGTCCGAGGCAGATGTTGGAATCTGATTCGTCTCACCAGCATGCGGCTGCTGCAGCCATGTGTTGCACGCGGAGTCGCTGAGGAGCGCTCGAATGAAGTCCCGATGGAACCAGCGCGCATCCTGATGGGGGAAGTGGGAGGGATAAGGGAAGGACGGCAGAAGGAGACAGTAGAGGGAGTAGGCAGAGGGAGAAGGAAGAGAAGGGGAAGTGGCAAGAGGAAGAGGGGGCAGGAAGGACGCTGCAGAAGAGCAGGGAAAGGCCATGCCTGGAGGATCGGAGGTCCGAACAGCCAGGCATCAGACCCGCGCCCCATGCCCAACCAGCTCGTTGGTGTCGGTGCGCACGACAGGCAGCTGCTGCATGGCATCTGGACAGCACTCCTCTCCTCCCCCGTGAGCCCGTAGTGCACCTCCATTGCACCCATTGACGCGCCCATGCCATCCATGCTCATGCCATCCATGCTCATGCCATCCATGCTCATGCCATCCATGCTCATGCCATGCCATCCATGCTCATGCCATCCATGCTCATGCCATCCATGCTCATGCCATGCCATCCATGCTCATGCCATCCATGCTTATGCCATCCATGCTCATGCCATCCATGCCCATGCACCCGTGCCGTGCCTCACCTCTAACTCGTTGCTGTCCGTGCGCGCCACAGGCAGCTGCTGCCACGGCACCAGTGCGGCTCTTACCTTGTAAGTAGGCCCATACCCCACCGTTGCACCCACTGACATGCTCATCCCACCCACGCCCATCCCACCCACGCCCATCCCACCCACGCCCATCCCACCCACGCCCCACCCACGCCCATCCCACCCACGCCCCACCCACGCCCATCCCACCCACGCCCATCCCACCCGTGGCTCACCTCTAACTCGTTGGTGTCGGTGCGTGCCACGGGCAGCTGCTGCCACGGCAGCAGCGCCGCGCCCCTCTCCTCCCCTGTCAGCCCGTAGTCCGGCTGAGAGAGGGCCATGGCAGGCGGGCCCGAGGGCAGGGCCTGGGCGGTGAAGGCCACCATGAGGGACGCGGGGAAGGGCCACGGCTGACTGGCCTGGTACCTGATAAGGAAGGTGGGTTGGAGAGAAACGATGTAAGAATGAGGTTTGAGAGCGGAGGGTTGGTGCTGTGAATGCGACCATTAAAGAGGAGCGGAAAGGCCAGGACTGGCTGGTGTGGCTTCTGATGAGGAGGGTGGGGGAAAGAAGGGAGGTAACAAGGGGTGGGGTGGGGTTGGAGAGGGCGGCGGTTGAGCGAGAAGGCGAGCATGAGGGATGAAGGGAAGGGCCAGGGCTGGCTGGGGTGGTGTAAGGGGGAAATGGGCCTGGGCACGCAGGATGAGGGGAAGGGGCATGGCTGACTGACGCCAGCATCGCTCACAACAGTTGCCCAGTCACCCACCTGACGGTGCCGGGGTTGCCTGCACGCGCGCCCCCTCCCACAGCTCGCACACCACCGCCATGTCAAACACCGGGTTGAATGAACCACTTAGCTGAGTGTGACAGCGTACTCACTTAATGGTGTCTGCGTCGACGTGCACGCGCGCCTCCTCCCACACCTCGCGCTCCACCGCCATGTCAAACGTCTCCCCCACCTCCACAAACCCCGCCAGCACTGAGTAGCGCCCCGGAGGCCAGCGCGACTGAGGGGAGGGGGATAAGCGGGAGGGAGAGAGGGAGGAGGGAGGATGAGGGGGAGAGGGAGCATATGGAGGGAACACGGCCAAATGTCGCCACCACCTCAATGAAACCAGCCAGCACTCAGTAGCGTAGCACCCCTGGGGGCAGCGCGACTGAAAGAGAGAGCAAGAGGAGGGAGGAACGGGCGGGAGAGGAAGGGGGGAGAGGGAGGGTGAGGGGGGGAGGGAAGGGTTGGGGGGGAGGTATGTGAGGACGGACAAGGGCGAACAGGAGCAGAAGAGAGTGAAGGAAGCACGCGAGAGAAGTGTAGGAAGGTAGCAGCAGAAGATGGTTGATGTGAATGAACTGCCTTCACCACCCATGTGCCTCTTCTCGTGCATCCCATCCCATCCCATCCCATCCCATCTTATTGAATCCAATCCCATGGCACTTCTCTCCTCCTCCCCCCACCCATTCCGCCCCTCCTTCCACCCATCTCAACCAGCAGCACGCTGCTCTCACCTGCCTGCCCAGCAGCACGCTGCTCTCACCTGCCTGCCCAGCAGCACGCTGCTCTTACCTTCCTGCCCAGCAGCACAAAGTCGCCCCACGAGACACACATGATCACTGCTGGTTCCTGTGCGGCGCGATGTAGAGGGTTGGGAGGGGAGCAGGGGAGAGGCGGGACAAGGGAGAGGAGGGGAGATGTGAGGAGACGAAGGGGATGAGGAAGAGGCAAAGAGAGGAAGCGAGCGAGAGCATGATGACAGGGCGATATGAAGAACATCAGTTGTGATCACAGGGCACTCTGTAGAGCAGCTCACTCTGTAGCGCAGCTCACTCTGTAGCGCAGCTCACTCTGTAGAGCAGCTCACTCTGTAGCGCAGCTCACTCTGTAGCGCAGCTCACTCTGTAGCGCAGCTCACTCTGTAGCGCAGCTCACTCTGTAGCGCAGCTCACTCTGTAGCGCAGCTCACTCTGTAGAGCCATTACTCCACGTTGCACCACACCACCATGCACAGCATGGCAGCACCATGCACAGCGCACTGAGGAGGCTCACTGAGAAGGTACAGACAGACAGACTCACCACACCACCATGCACAGCATGGCAGCACCATGCACAGCACCCCACCAATCAGACGCTCTCCCGGGGGGCACAGTGAGAAGGCACAGACAGACTCTCGAGGCACTGTGAGAAGGCACAGACAGACTCTCGAGGCACTGTGAGAAGGCACAGACAGACTCACGAGGCACTGTGAGAAGGCACAGACAGACTCACGAGGCACTCACGAGGCGGGGGAAGATGATGGAGGCGGCGCACTTGGGCTTCCCAGCAGGCGACGGCGCTGATGATGGCGCTGACGGCTGCGCTGCACCGTTGCCATCCGCTGCTGCTACCAGCCCGGCAGCAGCAGCAGCAGCAGCAGCAGCAGCAGCAGCGGGAGGCACAGCGGCAGCAGGTGGGGCAGGAGGGGCGGGGAAGGAGTTGGTGCAGCGCCTGGCGTAGCCCCCCTCTGCTGGGATGAGAGGCGCCGCGCACTGCGAGCAGAAGCGCTGGTGGGGAGGCACAGTGCAATGCAAGACATGGGAGGCACAGTGCAATGCAAGACATGGGAGGCACAGTGCCATGCAAGACATGGGAGGCACAGTGCAATGCAAGACATGCAGTACAAGACAAAGAGCACAGTGCAAGACATGGGGAGGCACAGTGCAAGACATGGGGAGGGGAGCGCGAAAAAAGGGGATGAGTAAGAGGGAAGAGAAAAAGAGGGCTACATAACACTCCATAGGAAGTGACCCACAGGCCACTCCTCTCGTGGCCCCAGGCTACAGAGGACACATCCCAACCCACTCACGTGGCAGCAGTGGTACCAGTCCCACGCCCATTGGGCAGCGACCCACACGCTACCACTTCCCGAAACCCAGCACTAGTGGGTGCGAGTGAATGCACTCACATTGCGGCTGTGCCACTCCATGAGCCCATTGGCGTATGCCAGCAGCCCCGCATCAAAGGCGGGCAGCGCGGACCCCTGCGAGCGCAGAGATACCCACTCAGCGCCCGCAGGGGGGGTGTAGGCGGGGAGGGGGGCGGCAGAGGCGCCCTGGGTTGGTGACGAGGCAGAGCTGGCGGGAATATTGGGGGGAAGGATGGGGCGGGAGCAGGGGGATGGGTAAGAGGGTAAGAGAGTGAGAGACTGCAAGTGGGGGCGAGGCAGCGTTGGCCCCTGTGAGCGCAGCGACACCCACTGGGCGCCCGCATGGGGGGTGTAGGCGGGGAGGGGCGCGGCAGAGGCGTCTTGAGGCGACGGGGCAGTGCTGGGGGGGGGGGGGGGGGGGGGTGTGGAATTGCAGGAGAGGATGGGGGGACAGGTGGGGGAATGAGGGAGATGGGTGAGAGCGTGAGTGCTGGTGGGTGAGGGGCAGGGTTGGCCCCTGGAAGCGCAGGAACAACCAGTGGAAAGGGGCAGGGCAGGGGGGTCGAGGACAGGACAGCAGGTCATGGGGTGAGGTGAGGCGCACAGGTAACTTGGAGGACATAGGAGATCACTTGGGGGTCAGGAGTGTGGTGGGCGTAGTGGGGAGAGGAGCGGAGAGAATGACAATCTTTGGTGCTGGTGATGGCACAGCAGCGAGGTGAAAGTGAGGGTGTTGGGGTAAACGAGATTGACATCGGCTGACCAGATCAGATCGAATAAGATGAGATGCAAACAGATGGCATCACACTGCAGCGGGTGAATGCAGGCGGCACGCACTCAACAGCAACAGCGAAGGCAGCATGGCCTGACGGCATGAGGAGGCCCAGGAAGCAAAATGGCTCAACTCCCGTGCCGCTTGCACTGCTGCTGGCAACATCAGCAGCGCCATTAGAGGCAGAAACGGCGTGAGGTGCAGTGATGGTGGTGGGGCTGATGATGATGTCAGCAGGCGAGGCGAGGACTGCCCGGCCATGGTTGATGAGCGACCGACCATGGCTCCATGGAATGACCTGATGGGCACATGGATGGGCGTGGCATGGCATGTGGTACGCGGGGAATATGATCCTTGCACTCTCTTATGTGCACAACTCATGTATGTCAGAGCTCATGTGTGGAACAGCATGCTGCCTGCATGCATGGGTGAGGGGCAGATGGGCAGGCAACATGTACTTCATCACATGCCCGCACGGCATGTGGGTTCCGTGGACGATGGATCGCATGCGTATGCAATCCACGTCAATGGAACCGGATCATGTGGCATGCCTTACCATCGCGCCATGCCAGAACAAACGCCACGTCATGTCATGCTGACATCGCCTTACATGCCAGAACAAACACAACACAGCGCAACGCAACGCAACGCAACGGGCATGCCATGGATGGCAGAGCACGATGATAAGTCATGCCAATTTAGGTCATGCCAAACTGGGTGCGAGGGTTCGCAAGTCATGCATTGCATTGCCCCCCATGCACGCCTCATAGCCCCCCATGCACGCCTCATAGCCCCCCATGCACGCCTCATAGCCCCCCATGCACGCCTCATAGCCCCCCATGCACGCCTCATAGCCCCCCATGCACGCCTCATAGCCCCCCATGCGTGCCTCATAGCCCCCCATGCGTGCCTCATAGCCCCCCACAGCGTCACACCACGGTGGATGGTTTCCCGACAGCCTCTTTGAGCCAATCTGCTCGGTTCCTGTGGTGCCCTTCGCGACTCACACCACACCACACCACACCACACCATACCACGGTGGTTGGCTTGCCAAGAGCCGCCTTGAGCCAGGTAGCGTCGTTCCTGTACTGCCCTGCACGGTCCACGCTCACAGACGAGAAGAACATCCTCGGCGGATTCGCCTCCGCTGCTGCCCGCGCTGCTGCTGCCGCCGCCTCTCCTCTCACCCCCTCTGTACCCGCTGCCTCACTGCCCGCTGCCTCACTGCCCGCTGCCTCTGCTGTGCTCCCTGCTTCCTCTTCCACTCGGCCTGCACTTGCTCTGAAGCTTCCTGCTCTCCTTTTGCTGACGCAGCTGCTGCTGTTGCTGCTGCTGCTGCTTCTGGAAGCGCTGTCTCCAGCAGCTCGGATACCAAGATGCTGAGCTGGCAACTGCACGTCAGCGTAAGGAGGAGATGACAGCAGGAATGAGGGGATAAGGTTGTTTGGCAGGCATGAGGAGCGAGGGAAGCCAAACAGAGTTACGAGCCAAAAGAGGTCAGAACTCGCGCTTTCTGACGTGTCCGTTGACGGCAGACGCCGTTACGGGCTACAGAAGCCATCATTTGGTACAAACACGGTCCAAGAGTTTGAGAATTGGTATCTGATTGAAAGCGATATAGTATCAAGATCGATGTCAGGGTGACGTCAGGGTCTCACCCTCCTGCCAGCCGGAGGGGAAAAGGGCGGCCGGCGACGATCGACGGAGCGCAGCGATTGATCTGCGCGACTGGAGAAGCTGATCGCTGCTGCTGAACCGCCACTACTGCGCGCACGGCGGGATGAAAATAGCGAGTTCGACGAGATGCTTGTAACGCGGATATTCTGCCGAGCGTCGATGTTAGGACCGCGCGGAGATGTGGACGGAGAAAGTGATGCTAGAGGGCCGCGTGAGGACACGCGCTGTGCGCGGATTGGCGAGGAGGATGCAGTGAATGTGGACACTCGAGCGGCAGCGAGTTGGCGCGCGACGGCCGAGGTGGACGATAGAGCCATAGGGGAGTGGCGAAATGGAAAGGTTGAAAATGGCTTCAAGCCATGTCTGTGCCGTTGTGCGGCGCGATCAGCAGGTGCTGCTAGTTGGGGAGGAGGGAGGGAAAGGCATACGCGAAAGTGATGACTCGTTACAGACAAAATTGACAGACTGTTATAAGTGCGCTTCACATATAATGTTCGTTCAGGAAGTCGAATCACGAAAGCAACGAAGTTCATCGAACGGCAACGAGTGGTCGAGTTGTAGTTACATGTCGCGAACTCCCCGTCGCCACAAATTGTTGAAGTTCAGGTCACAAATCACGGCTTTCCCTTCGTTTGAAAACGATATTGAATTGAAACACAAAATTTCGGTGCCGCGGCTCTACTCAAAGCCTTCGCCCCCTTGGCACGCACCTTCACCGCGAGGTATTACGCAAGCCTCCTCGGAACGCAAGCCTGCTCACTGCATGCCTGCTTGCTTGTCGCAGCGCCTTCCCTCATGTCGCCACCTCGCACGAGCCATGGCCTCCTGCCATCGCCCTCTCATGCCCATATCACGGCGCACGTTGCCACGCACCTGTAGCTTGGCTGGACCGCGTTCTCCAGCTCTCCCACTGGCAGTCACGAGCCGCTCTCTCCTGCTTCTCGCGCGGCCGTGTCGCGCATCTCCGTTACACACCGCACTCTCGTCGCCGATAGCCGGATCGCAACTCTCTTCCTCCTTTCTCTCTACGCGACGGTTGAGATCATTAGGTTCCGCGCCATCGTATCACAAGCTCGTCGACTCCTGCAAACCCGGGGAATTTGTCTCTGAACGATTAAGCTTGGATCGGACCCGGCTCTTACATAAATCCGGATCGCTCGCAGCACGATTTTCTTCGTCTGTGCTTGCCTCAAATTCCGTACCTAGTGGCTCGGAATCCGAGCCTGGTGTGTTGTTGTCCGAGCCTGTCGCCATGCCTTCGCCAGTGGAGGGGAGCTCAGGAGGAGCCAGCACGAGTGGTGGATCCGATGTGCCTATATTGAGCGGGCTTCCAAAGGGTGTGGTTATACGCGATATAGAGGAACTGCAGCGGAAGAAGCGGGCGATGAGAGCAGCAGGGCACGATACAGTGCAGGTGAGCTTGACTCCAAATCCATCATCGCCGTGCCGCCTGGGATTTTCCGCCAAGGGTGGTTTCTGACAATTCCCTGTTTTATTATAAGGGTGGCTGGAATGCATCAGTTGTTTCTGGTCTCCCAAATAGAACTTACCTCCGCTGTGAGCCTCGGCATGCGTTGCACTCTCAGGTTTCACCTCTCCCTGCTGTTTTCCCCTCCCCTCCCGTTCCCCGCCCATCAACACCCCTTAACCCCCCCTGCTCATCCCCCCTCCACGCGTGCAGGTGATAGCGGATTTCGACCGCACGCTCACCAAGTTCACAGTCAACGGCAAGCCGGGGCAGAGTGAGTGCAGGTGCCATGGTGGTATCAGAGCATGTGGACAGGCCAGGCAGGTTGTGCCAAGGTGATGGCAAGTTGGGGAGGCAGGGAGGGCGGCAGAGGGTAAATCAGGTAGCGAGAATGGTCGGCAGCAAGTCTGTTAGTCAACTGTATTCCTCGTGCTTTCTCCCCCCCTCGTGTCTTGCCCCCCTCGTCCCCTCACCACCCGCTCCCGCCCCTCACTCTCTCTCGGCCCCCACCCCTCTCGCCCCTCACCCCTCTCGCCCCTCACCCCTCTCGCCCCTCACCCCTCTCGCCCCTCACCCCTCTCGCCCCTCACCCCTCTCGCCCCTCACCCCTCTCGCCCCTCACCCCTCTCGCCCCTCACCCCTCTCGCCCCTCACCCCTCTCGCCCCTCACCCCTCTCGCCCCTCACCCCTCTCGCCCCTCACCCCTCTCGCCCCCCTCGCCCAGGCTGCCACATGCTGCTGAACCTGCGGCACCCGGAGTTGGAGGAGAGGGGCAGGCGGCTGACAGCCAAGTACCTGCCCTTGGAGACGGACCCGCACTTGCCGTACGAGGAGAAGTTCAAATGCATGGTGGAGTGGTGCGTGCTGCTCGTGTGTGCATGTGCGTGCATGGTGGCGTGGATCAATGACGATTTGTGTGTGTGTGCTGCATGTGTTGAGCACCCTCTTCCTCCCTCCCTCCCTCCACAAGGCTGCCACATGCTGGTGAGGGGGAGTGCGTGGTGATGGAAGGGGAGTGCTGCTCAGGTGGGCGCTCGTCACCCATCATGTCTACTGTGTGCTCTGCCTGCACTGGGCCCTCCCCTCCCTCCCTAAGGCTGTCACATGGTGCTGTACTGCGGTCGAGCCGACTTAGAGGCGAGGGGCATGCAGGTAGCAGCGCAGTACATGCCCAGGGAGACGGACCCAAGCCTGCCGCATGAGGACAAGTTCAAATTCATGGCGGAGTGGTGGGTGGGTGGCCGTAGGTGCATGGGATAGGAGTATGGGGTGCAGTGAGGGCCATGCAGGTAGCAGCCATGTACCTCCATGGATACGGACCCAGTCCTGCCCTATGAGCAAAGCTGCAGTGCATACTAGCATGGTGGGTGGGGTGGTTGTTAAGGCTGGGAAAGTCGTGGCTGAGTAGTGAGTGAGTACCCGTGAGTGCACGGGAGGAAGGGGCAGGCAGAGACAGGTGGCAGTGAAGCACCCTGTGGAGCCCCAGGCGCACAGCAGGTGCTTGTATTGTAGGTGCGGGGCGGTGTGACAGTGTGGGGACAAGGTTGAGGGCTTGGTGGGTGAGTGGTGGTGAGTGTGTGGAGACGTCGGGCACAGTGGCGAGTTCTGGTCGCGTAGTAGGGGCTGACGTCACACCAGGATTCTGGGCTTTTTATGTACGCCTCGAGAGTTGATGACTTGTGGCCTGCTCTGGTAGGGCCACAGCAGCTGTACACCAGCTGTCACTGCGTTGTTGGAGCGCGGTGGTAACCATACCATGTTACACACTATCCATGTGCAAAGCAACGATCCGCGTTTTTCTCGGCTCGTCCCCGGGCACACTCGTACGAGTAATGTCACGAGCCGAGTTTAGCTCGTCCGAGTTTTTCCAGGGGAAACTTAAGCTCGTGACTTGTCTCTTCTCACGAGCTTTTTAAAAGCTCGTCCGAGCTTAGCTCGGCTCGTTGCCCTATACCAGCATGTACATGCCTAATTTTGTAAACCTGCTGCCTAATAAGATACCCTGCAAACATACAAATAAATTTACCAGGTCTTTTGCCCTGGAGAGCGTCAATTTTGGGTGGGGGGTCGCAAGACCAGCCCACAGAACGAGTGCTCAGCGAGTTTTTAAAACTCGCCGAGCAAAACCCGCCTCGGCTCGGACGAGTGCCTCGTACGAGCCGAGGCGAGTAGCTCGCCTCGTTGAACATGTCTATTACACACATGCTGGTACCACTGTTTACAGGCATGTGGACAGCGCAATCAGCACAAGGTGCTGCTGGAGTGTGAAACCACCCCACTGTCACTCTGTAACCACCTTCGTACCAGGTTGCCTTCAACCGCATTGTACCGCTCTGTACGTGCTACCCCCTGATCGCAGGTAGTCAGTGGCATAGGAGCTGCTGTTGTCGGAGGGTGCGATAACCCACCCTCTTCCACATTCTTACCACCACCTTCCACATTGGCTCAACCACATTCTGCCGCTCTCTATCCGTTCTTATTACTCGTCCTCTATTACCGCGGGGCCAGGTGGACGGCAGCACACGAACTGTTGCTAGAGAGTGGAATCACGCGCGCTGACGTCACTCAGAGTGTAGCCGCTGCCAACACCGCCTTCCGTGACGGCTTCTGTGACATGCTGGCGCTGCTGGAGGTGAGCAGGGGTGGGGGGCCGTTGCAGCCAGCATGCATTGTTTGTGCTCGCACTGCTGCAGGTGAGTGGCAGTGCTGCAGGTGAGTGGCACTGCTGCAGGTGAGCGGGTGAGGTGACGTTGCTGCAGTCATCGACTGGTTGGATGTCAAACTCATTATTACTCTGCCAATAGTGTCCATTGAACCTCACGGTTTAGCACACTGGATAAGCAACCTTGCAGCACCCACAATGGTTCCCCCCTGTATGTCCAACCCCCTCCCCCGGTGCGCGCATGACCAGGCCCATGTTGTGCCGCTGCTCATCTTCTCTGCTGGCCTGGCTGACGTCATTGAGGAGGTGCAGTGCTTGGGATGGCGTGGGCTGGCATGACATGGCGTGGCGTGGCATGGCATGGCATGGCATGGCATGGAGGGCATGGAATAGGGCAGAGCAGAGGTGATGGAAGATGGGATTGGATTGCCTTGAGAGGCAAGGCGTTCATGCATGCCCATTGATGGGTGTGACATGCCAGTGCATGATCGGGTGATCTCCTTCTGTGCATGGCTGTGTGTGTGCAGCATGGCTGTGTGTGTGCAGCATGGCTGTGTGTGTGCAGCATGGCTGTGTGTGTGCAGCATGGATGCACTCATCCGTTCATACTCTTCTTTGCAAGCACCCTTGGAGCCACCCTTTCACAACTCCTTTCCGTGCATCTCACATAGCACATGTGCTGCATCCCACTCACTCCCGTACCGTCACCTTGCCGTCTCATTTCCCCCTCATAGTGAACTCACACCCACTCACATTCACCCACTCACATTCACCCACACTCCAATGCCCGTCTCTCAGCTGCTGCGCCAGCAGCTGCCTCGCTCCTTCTCCAACGTGCGAGTGGTCTCCAACCGAATGCAGTTCGATGAATCTGGACGCCTCGTCGCCTTTCCAGGTTAGTTCAGGCAAAGGCCTAGTCGTTTCCACAAGTCCTCATGTGCAATGCAAGCAGGTGCTTGCTTATGGCGTCTTCACGTTTTGTTCATGGGCAGGCTTGACGCCTGTTCTTCCTGTTTCAGTTGTCTGTCACCTGTCCTGCCTTCCTTCCTTCACCCTTCCCTGTTCGAACCTCTCCTTCACCTCTCCACCCGCCTCATGTATCCACCCTCATTGTAACCCTCTGCGCCATACCTTGCCTTACCTTGCCATGCCATGCCGTGCCATGGCATGCCACGCGTTGCGGTGCACTGCAGGGCGCATCATCCACGTGTTGAACAAGAATGAGCACGCCTTGGAGCTCGCAGCCATGGAGGAGGCCTCTGCACCTTCTGACACTCACACTCACGGCCATGCCACCACCACAGCTGCACACACAAACCCAGCTTCCGCCACCCAGGTGCTGACAATGCCTCCGCAAGGTGTTGAGGAGGCTGGTGCAATCACGGCTGCAGAGGAGGTGGCGGAGGTGCGGAGCAGGACGAATGTGATTCTGCTGGGCGACCATCTGGGGGACCTGGGCATGTCGGAGGGTGTGAGTATCAGCAATCAGATCTCAGTGGGGTTCTTGAACCATGACTTGGAGCGGCAGTTGGAGATCTATAAGAGGTCATTTGATATCGTGGTGCTGGATGATGGACCCATGGACGTGGTCATAGCACAACTTAACGATATTTTTTCAATTTAACTCTTGCTTTGTTCTGTGCTATCATGTGTGTTGTCGATCACAACCTTTTGTGTCTCTGGACGTGTGTAAAGCTTTGGAACTGAAATCTTGAAAGAACCCTCAGCTGTACCCCTCCCTTAAGATCAGGCTCAAAAGTTACCTGGCTTTCTGTCCTGAATTCAATGATTATCTTACCAGTACCATCAGCGACCTTTGTGTACTGAGCCTGATAATTTAGCACAAGCTATGGTTTGGTAACACTGAATGTTCTAAGTTGCCTGCTGTCCCTGACATGGCAATAACGGTTCTGCTCGATCTGAGATAGGTAACGCATGTATGTACGGCTCACAAATCACCAGAAGTACATGCTTCATTCTCAGTTTATACAGTGGTTGAGTCGGTCCATCGCGTTCTGTCATGGAGCATTCTGAAATCAATATAATGTATGCAAGTCCTTGTTCGCTGACACAAATACGGGTGAAGTACTACTCCATAGTGAGTCTGGAGCAGTAAAGAATCAAACTTGTTCCGAAACCCCTTTCTTGCATTGAGGGTTCAGCGATACAGTAGTATTCTCTTTACCCCTTCGGGCGTTTTTTGTCCTCCCTATCGTGTCGGCAATTTCCTCATGCTAATTAGGTAATCTCCAACTCTAATTAGACGTCCTTAACGTCAAATTCGTTTGTCTGCGCGTGAAGTGTTCTCCCTGCTACCCGCATTAGACGTCGTCGCTCGGCTGTCGAGGCGCTCCATTCGGCGCTTTCGATCGAGCCCGTATCGCCCGCCTTCGCCCCGCAAATGGGCGTCGACCGCGCGCAGGCGGAGCCGGACACAGCGGCGCGGGAGAAGCGGCCGAGAGAGGCGGAGGGTGAAGGGGCGGAGGAAAAAGCGGAGGAGGGGAATGGCGGAGGTCCGAGAGATTGGGAAGTGACGGGGGGAGACAAAGCGGGAGCAGATGCGGGTGGTCAAGGCAATGAGACGGCGAAGGAAGTGAAGGGAGATGCAAGAGGGGAGAGCACGAGAGGGACGGAGGAGAAAGCAAATTTAGATGGCAGAGCGGGGGTTAAGAATGAGGACGAAGGGGGCAAGAGGGACACAGAGAGAGAACCGAAACGGCTGAAATCGGAGGCAGGAGCGTCGGAGGAAGCAGAAACAACGGAGACGGCAGCCGATGGCGACAAGGGGGACGACGAGGACGTAAAGAGAGAGCGCAACCGAAAGTATTACAAAAAGAAAAAGGTGGCGCTCTTTATCGCGTACTGCGGCGCGGGCTACCAGGGCATGCAGCGCAACCCGGGCGCGCGCACGATCGAGGGGGAGCTGGAGAAGGCGCTGTACCGCGCGGGCGCGATCCTGGAGAACGACCTCGGGGACTTCTGGAAGATCGACTGGATGCGCTCGGCGCGCACGGACAAGGGCGTGAGCGCGCTGGGGCAGGTGGTGTCCGTGCGCCTCGTGCTGGACCCGCCGGGCTTCGTGGAGCGCGTTAATAAGCACTTGCCCAAACAGGCGAGTCAATACGCACCTGCGCAAGCAGGCGAGTGCCCTCACGTTGTTGTTTCTCGTGAGCTCCTCAACAAACTGTTCGTGGAGGGCATAAACCCGAAACCCTGAACCTCGCGGCGGTGCTGCTGTTTACCGACATTTACTGAGCTTTTTTGTAGCCCAGCTGCGCCACCTTGCGTGGCACCTGCTTCCGCCTCCGTGCGAACCCGATAATTACCCCGTCCCTTACCCCATTCCTCGTTCCTCTAGTTCCATTCTCCTGCATTTTCCCCCAGTCTCTTTACCCTCAACCCACTCCCAATCCCTCCTCCGAACTCCCCTAATACCTCCGCCCACCTTCCCCATACAATCACCAGGTGCGGCTGCTGGGCTTCGTTAATGTCACGGCAGGGTTCAACGCCAAGGACCAGTGCGACCGGCGCAGGTGCGTGGCTATATTGAATGTGCGTCTAGCAAATGAAGCATCTGTCTGTGACAAGTGCAGGCGTGTGAAACTGAGGCGCTTGACTCATGCAGTTGAACGGATGCTCGGTGTCTCGGATTGGAACGCGGCAACAGCGCCACAGAGTTTCTGCACTGGCAGCTCATATCTGCTCCCATGCCCCACCGTCCACCACTGCCCAAACCCAACTCCTCCTCCCTCCCCCTTCTCTCCTCACCCTTTCCCCATTTCCCTCCTCAACTCCTTCACCCCCACCGCTCTTCCCCCCCTCACCCCCCTCTCCCCCATGCAGGTACGAGTACGTGATCCCGACGTTTTGTTTCAACCCGCTGGCCCACCGCGACCGCGAGTACCTGCTGCGCATGGGGCTCATTGCGGACCCCGACGGCGCACCGGCCGCGCAGGGCGGGGGCGAGGGCGAGGGGGCAGTGGGGGAGAAGGGGGCGGAAGGGAAGGAACAGAGCGGGGCTGCAAAGGACTCCGCAGCTGCTGCAGAAGAGAAGGAGAAGGGGAAGGCGGATGGGTTGGCAGCTGCTGATAAGCCATCAGAAGCTGCGGCAGACACAGAAGAAACAGAATCCAAACAAGCAAACAAAGCAGAGGGAAAAGCAGCAGCGGACGCAGAGGACAAGCCCAAGCCCGCCACACTCCCCGCCCCCCTCCCCGCCGTGTTCACCCCGCCGCCCTACACGTTCGACTCGGCGGCTCTGGCGCGTCTGAACCACCTGCTGGGGCTGTTCGTGGGCACGCACTGCTTCCACAACTACACCGTCAAGGTCAGCGCCAAGGACGCGGCGGCCAAGCGCTACATCGTGTCGTTCGCCGCTGAGGGCGTGACGAGTATTGAGGGCATGGAGTGCGTCAAGTGCGTGGTGGTGGGGCAGAGCTTCATGCTGCACCAGATCCGCAAGATGGTCGGCATGGTGCTGGCCGTAATGAGGGGGCATGCGCCCGAGGAGATGCTCACTGACGCGTTTCGGAGGTGAGAGGCTCTATGTGTGCTGCTCATGCTTGTGCTCTCTTATGGGCTGGGATGGGGGGGTGTGCAGCAGAGGGTATGCTGGGATGTGGGGGTGTGCAACAGCCCGGTGCCCACAGCCCATTTTTTTACAGCCCCGTGTCTCTCCTCCCCTCCCACTCTACCCTTTACCACTCGCTCCTTTCTCCCAGGGACAAGCGGTACAACGTGCCCTTGGCACCAGAGCTCGGTCTGTTCCTGGTGGAGTGCATGTTCCCCGCCTACAACAACAAGTGGGCCGCCTCGCACCCGCTGGTCACACTGGAGCCGTTCAGGGAGGCGGCGGAGCGGTTCAAGGAGGACGTGGTGTACCCGCACATCGTGAGCACGGAGCGCAAGACCCACGTGTTTGCCACGTGGCTCTCCAACCTCAACGACCGCAACTACCCCGACTTTGTGCTCGCCAGGGCTGAGGCCAAGGGGCTGCTGGGCGGTGGTGGGGACGGTGAAGGGGAGGAGGGAGTGGGGAAGGCAGAGAGGGGGGAAGGAGGTGCAGAGGAGGCGAAAGAGGGGGAGAAGAAGGAAGGGTAGTAGGGGGCTGGGGGTGAGTGGGGAGAACAAGAGTGAGGGTTTTGTATAGCCCTAGTTCATTACATTGTGCACAGCCACATGCATGCAGGGCAGGCATGCATGCATGCACACCAGGGCCCCGGCTAAGGTTTTGAATAGCCTTTCCAGTCAGCGTGCATCACTTTGACACAAAACAGTGTTTTGGCACGGTGTTGTCCTAACCTTAATGATTACGCAGATAGAAACCCCTAGGGGCTTGTTTTTTGGCTTGTTTGTCTTTGCTCCTGAAGCTGCCCGATGTTGTCTCCTCTGACGGTCCACATGCTCCGCAACCGTTCGGGTTTTTTACCCTTCGCCTTCGTAGTCTCTTCGGTGTTCGTCCTTGCTACTGGCAGCAGGGCCCAAAATTGGTTTTGGCCTACCCTTACAAATCAGGGTAACAGCCCCTCCTTGAACAGACCCCTAGGGTAAAATTTTCCGTACCCTGTTGGCAGCAGGGTAAATCTACCATTACACTGATTTCGGCAGGGTAATTCTATATCTAGTCTGTTTTCACTACTAGTAATTTCTACAGTAACAATAAAGTAGCACGAAGCTGTCCTTGAAGCGCAACTCTACTCAGCTGGCAGTGGTGTGGCCCGATTAAGGGGGTGTTTTGCCAGTCTAGTGTAGCAATAGGCACAATGTGCTACAATCAATACGAGACTATTGGTGTGTGTCTAAGTTGGTTATATGTGCAGATTCAGATCTCAAGGTTGCGGGTTTAAATCCTGTGGGCGATTGGATCGGTTTTGCCATTTCGCAACGAAAATCCTCGCTACAGAGGATTCTGTATCAGTATAATGTACAGCGCACACTGATACAGCCAGGGTAGCCAAAATCGCTATCAGTGTAAAAAAAAAATATACTCTTTTTGCGTAAGGGAAAAAATCTTGGAAGCCTGATTTTGAAAGGGTAACTCTGAAAAAACGGCCGGCCCCCAGGGTAATCAGGGCATTTTACCCTGATATTTTGGGCCCTGACTGGCAGGAATGCACAGTAACACTTCTCATTTTACAATTCGTAACTCATTGCGTGTTATTCATAGGCATAGGATGGACTCACAGAAAAACAAATGTTTTTTTTTTTTTTTTTTTTTTTTTTTTTTTTTTTTTTTTTTTTTTTTTTTTTTTTTTTTTTTTTTTTAGTGAAAGCTTACACAACAGGTGCACAAGCAAAACACTTCAGTCGTAACTGATTCTGCGGGCTCAAACCAGGTGGTGTACCCGGCCCTCCCTGCGAATCTATGGCGGTTTCACGAAAGTTCTCGGGTTCGACCAGATCGACTGGAAGTCCCCGTGCCACCTCAGACCCACTGCCATGCTGTCACAAATTCTCGGCATCGCGCATGCTTCGTCATTCGCCAGATTCCAGCGCGCCTTATCCTTCCGAGCCTGCTTACTCGGCCTACTACAGTAAACCCGCGCGTGCTTGTTGAACTCCACGTTTATCCTCCGGAGCACCTTCCGAGCCTGGAGCTTCTTGACATTTTTTAGCGACACATCACACCGCCCCAGCCAGATCTGGTGCACCGCTATCGCCACCATAGTCGCTTCTGGAAAACCCGACTTCGTCTCCTCCGCCCCGAACAACAGGCCTGCCAGATCATCCACGTGCCTCCCCGGCTGCATCATGCATAACGCCGACTTGACCGCAGCCACCACCGGCAGGATGTGGGGGCATTCCAACAGGCAATGCTCCAACGTCTCTGTTCCGCCACAGTGCGGACACGTCACCCCGCCGCCCAAGAAATAGACCCTCTCCCCCACCTGGAGGTTGAGGTTCTGCACCCTTAGCAGGACATCCCTTGCCCTTACCGAGATAGCGAGGGAGTCCCTTACCCTCCGCCCCCGTTCCCAATCAATGCTCCTTCCCGCCCGCGATTCCCACTTTGCACGCTTTTCCGCCACAGCTTCCGCCCCTTTGCTCGGCTCCCTGAGCTTCTTCAGCGGAACCACCTCCTTCCCATCGAACAAGCCTGACATTAGCATCCTCACCCTTGGGTCCCCTGCATCCCCCAACACACTCCCCTGGTAGAGCCTTACTGGGGTTACGCTTTCACAGCGCAATTCCACCCTGATGTTCCACGCAGTTCGCTCTCCACTGCTGCTCAGGGCTAGCAGCCCGACCTTCCTGCCGTTGGTCCCGCACACCTCCCAGAGGCACCTTTTCTGACTCGGTAGCGTGGTGCTTACCACCGGCGAGACTCCCTTAACCTCCTCCGCCAATAACGGGGCCAGCAACCACTCCCTCCACTACGCCGGGGCCGCATGAAAAGCCTTGAGCGCCATCTCCGCACTCTTCTTGTCGCCCAACTCCCGGGCTAACTCATCCTATGTTTTTACGCGAACCGTGCCATCCCACTTTTGCACAATCATGTCCTGCATCCGCCACTTCCGTATCAGCTCCGTCCCCTTCTGCCCTCCGAACGGGGCCTTCCCACGGTGCGGAATATTGCTGTTGAAACACAGATACTCCCCCGCCACATCCCATCGTGAGGCTGCGCCAGGTACTGTCACAACCGTCGATTTAAGCACTGTCTTACAGAGCTTTGCCCATCTCCTACTCCGAAATAAGCCCCCCCTTAACACCGCCTTGTGCGCATACAGTGTAGCCCACCCCAGTGGCAGGTCAGCAGCAGCTTCCGTCTTCTGAGCGGACACTCCTGGAGCAACGCCAAGCCCACACACCGCGGAGCGACATTGTCTACTCTCCCCCCCGGGTCGACCACTCCTAGCCCGCCCTACTCCCTTGGTGCGTAAATCAGATCCCCACTCCATAACCTGAAATGCCTCCCCGTGTCCGCGTGATTTCCTGACACAAAATTCTCAATCAGTGTTTCCACTCTCTTCCACAGCAGGTCTTCCGGCGGGTACACCTGGGCCTGGAAGATGAACACCGGCAGCACATAGCTGTTGATAATCGTCACCCGCGCACCCGTCGTGAGATACTTGCTATGCCACTTTCTTAACTCTCCCGCTGCCTTGTCAAATGCCTTCTCCCACGTGATCTCCCCATTCCCTCCTGGCGTTATCCAAACCCCCAACAGCCTTTCCGCTTCGTCTTTTTTCACCCACTTGAACTCCGTTCCATCTGGCGCGCATTTATCCACGTTGCACCCCAGTGGCAGGAGCGACGACTTCCCCTTATTCACTTTCAGGCCTGACGCCTCTGCAAACTCCTTCAGCACCTGCTCCACTTCCTTCAGCTGATGCTCGCCGTCCAGCAGCAACGTTGTATCATCTGCATACCCGATGTACGCCAGCCGCTCACAGCCTTCCTCCCCTATTCCCAGCCTCCGTTCCTCCACCAAGCGGCTTAGTGGCTCCACCGCGCACAAGAACAGGTAAGGAGCCAGCGGGCACCCCTGCCTCACCCCCTTACGCATTTGTATCTTCTCACCCAACCAACCGTTGACACACAGTCTTGTGTGCACATCTTTGTGTAGTGCCTCGATCCAGCCAACAAACCGCGGTGGAAGACCCATCTTCGCAATCGTCTCCAGCATGAAATCCCGACGCACCGAATCATACGCCTTCTCAAAGTCGATCAGCAGGAGGTACCAGTCCCTGTTCTTGTTCTTGGTCGCGTCGATTAAATCCGCTACCAACGACACCGCATCCGTAAGTCTCTTCCGTGGCAGGAACCCGTACTGTTCCCCGGAAATCACTTGGTTAAGAACTTTTTTCATCCTTGAAGCCACCACCTTCGCCAATATCTTATACGTGCTTGTCAGAAGAGTTATCGGCCTGTAATTCCTGACGTCCGTTTCATCTCCCTTTTTGTACAGCAGGACCGTAACCGCCTCGTTCACCACCTCCGGTAAGTCCCCCGTCTCCATCAAACCCGTGACCATCTTCATCACTGGGCCCTTCAACGACTCCCAGTGAACCTGATACAGCTCCTTAGGTAACCCGTCCTTCCTAGGGGACTTGTCGTTCGCCAGCTCCCTTATCGCCTGTCTGACCTCCTTCTCTGTCCAGTCCCGAGTCAGCTCTTCTGCCGATGCATCCTCCAGCACTCTCCGCGGCGTCCACCGCAGCAACCGCGCCTCATCACCGCCTACAGAGCCAACATCAAACGCCATCTTGAAATGCCTTGTGGCTTTACCGAGCACGGCCTTCGCATCGGAGTAGCTAACCCCATCTCGTACCAGCTCCTTAATACCCGTCTTTGCCTTCCTACTCTTCGCCAGAGCAGAGAGCAGGGCAGTCGGCGCCTCACCGTCAAGTTGCACCTTTCACCCCGTTCGTGTCTGCAGCAGATTCCTCCGGCCGTCCCAGTACCTCTTCAGCATCGCCTCCCGGGTGGTCAGTAGAGCCTGCGACGCATCATCCCCCGGGTCCGCCATGACCCTGCGCTGCAACGTATCTACTTGCGACTCTAAGGCTCTCCGCGTCTGCCTGACCCTCTTTCTCTCTTCCTTGTCATATTTCCGCAGGCGAGCGTTTAAACACCTTGACAGCTTGTCAAAGTCCGTGCAGCCCCCTTCTCCCTGCTTCCGGACCACATCGTCTATCGCCGCCTTCACCCCCGGCTTCTTGGCAAGCCTCGCCGAAAACCTCCACACACCAGGACCCGACTCCTACGGCCCCTTCCACACAAGCCTCACCCGGACAGCGTATTTGTGGTCTGTCAACCCCATCGGCAACCACTGGTGAGACACCCGGGCCACCAAATGCATCAGCGATTGCGACGCCAGCACCCTGTCAATCCTCGAGCTGACCTTCGCCGATCTGCAGTAGAAGGTAAATTGCCTCTCATCCGGATAGAACTCCCGAAAAACATCCTTGACATGGAAGTCAGATAGCATCTGCTTCATTCTGTTGTTGTCCCCTGTCACACCCTGCCGATTCGACTTATCCAGGCTCGGGTCCTCAATCATGTTGAAATCCCCTGCCACCAACAGGTCCTCCCCCCTAGGCAAGCTGGCTGCAACCTCCTTGAAGGCAGAGCCCAGGAAGACTCCCCTTGGCGGCGCCTGTCCTGGGAAGTACAGCGCAACCAGCCGTACCAGTCTCGTCCCCCACCTCACCCTGACATGCAGCAACCTGCCAGACTGATGTGGTTTCACATCTTCAAGCTGCACCCCTTCCTTAAAGCACAGGATGGCCAAACCACCTGCTCTGGTTGGGGCTGCCACCGTGGCCATGCAGCACGGCCTCAACTCCGCCCAGAAATTATGATCCGCTGGTATCCTTGTGTCTGCTAACACTACAATGTCTGCCGTTGACTTGATCCACCGTTTAACCGCCTGTTGCTTCCCTAAACTCCCCAAACCGTTGATGTTCAGGGACACGATGGTGAGTCGGTTGGCGTTACTCATTGTTCAACTTCCTTGAGGCCCCCTTGCATCCACAGGGCTTTGAGACAACAAAAAGAGACTCCACTACGTCGCCTGACATACAACAAACTGAGACTCCAGCATGGTTAACAGCCAACACATGTTCCTTCTCTGCCGCAAGATGCGCTACCACCCCCAGACACCCTCCTCTGAGTCCCACAGGTGAAAGAAGCGGCCTCACACGCCAAACTCCTTCCGCGCGGCCGGAAAAGCGACACCAGCCTTGGAGCTGCGCCCGACACCGTGCCATCGCTGTGGTGCTGCGAAACAACATGTTCTGCTCCTGCGCAAAAGTGACCCCACACGCCTTGTCGCAGCACTCCTGCAAGCAGATCCACTCCTCGCGGTTCCCCCCGGTCGAGATCAACACCAGCGACGGGTCCTTCAGAATAAGCCTGGTCAGATCTGTGAGTCTGACTGAGGCGGCTGCGCGGATCCGACACACCCAGCTCATTAGCTCGGCAAGACGACAAAAAGGGTAAGCAGAAACACTTGCTGGATGACCACAGTATATTACCATTGATCCCATGCACCCGTCCCAAAGACAGGCTCCACTTGCTGATGTTGTTCTGACGCTCCACCACATACGCATCATGATACCTTGTCATATGAAAGCCACTGCAGGAGGAGCAGATCTGTGACGGATAGTGCACCAGTAGCTGCTTGTCACTGTTCACAGGGTCTTCCACAAGATGACGCCAACGGTACTTATCCCCCGCATGCGGCTTCACCAGGCCTTTCACTTTGTCCGTATCCATCCGCGTAACAGGATTGACGACGTGATGGAAGCAGCAGCCTTCCTTAAAAGCCGACCTCCCACGCACGACCAGCTTCACCACCACCAGCATCTCGCGAAGCATATCAGGCGTGATGACCGCATCCACCCCCTTGAACAGGACCTCCACCAGCGCAAGATCAGCCGCACGCGCCTTGACATAAGCTGGATCCACCGGGTGCTGCCAATCCAGGTTAATCCTTGACTTCCCATCCATGCAGATGTGGACAATCCCATGACGCCAGACGAAGTTTGCGTCACGCGCCCGATCAAACGACACCTGAAGACGACAGTACTGCTTCTTGTTCAGGTACTGAGTACCCAACTCTTGAAACTTGGTAGTTGTCTGCACGTCAACCCCCAAGTCCTTCTTCCAGATTCCGAAAAGCGCACGCAGAGTCGCTTGCACCCGCGTCACCTCCATCTTGAACTCAACGGGAACCAGCAGAGTGATGGCAAAGCGGACACGCTGCGCCACCTCGCCCTTCGCTGCAGCCTCATAACGCTCCTCAGGATCATCACTGAGGTAACCGTCATCCTCATCATCCTTGTCAGCCGTAGCCACAGCAGTAACCCCCTCTGCCTTGTCCTGGTGCTGACCAGCCTCCCCCGCTCCAGTTGCAGGTTTTGACGCAACTGAACCTTCCTTCTGAGGTAGGACAGCACGATCGGAAGTCGCCGTCGCAAGTAAGTGACGCGCTGCGTCTTTAATGCCTTGAGCCGTTCCGCCAGGCTGAAGAGCCTCCTTGTCCGCTTCCGTGAACAGATCCGTTGTACGCTTGACCGACGACGCAGCAGAAGCATCAGCCACCAGCGTTGACTCCTTAGCCTTGTCCTGGGTCACTGCAGACGACCCGTCAGCGGGACGAACACCACCATTACGAGTGATCATCCTGGACATAGTGCGATGATGACTTGGCGTAAACTGGAAACTTCTGTGAGGTGAAAGCCGATGTGTGAGCACAATAGTAGCCACTCTTTTAAGCTTGCGTTTCCTGAACTTGTAACCCCAGAAACGGGATACCGTAACCTTGATGCTTGTTTAGCAACCAGATCAGGCTGAAGCCTCTTGACCAATGATAAGGAGTGGTTGTAATGCTGTATAATCCCGGACTGGCTGAACCATTGACATTTGTCATGCTTAGTTGTCGACTTTGTAGAGAACCTAAGAGCCTGCTGATGAACCTTGGTGTTAGTAGCATTGTCAAGATCGGAACCTCCCTGAGCACCTGGTACAATGTCCGCCTGATGGACACATAAAGTGTACCGTTGGCTTCGTAACAGTGAGGCGAGTCCGAAACTGCAACTAATGTTACCAACTGACACGTGTCCTTCACAAGCGAGGCTTCTAAAGCTGTGAGACAACATCCATGGCGGATTCATTGTGAGTTGCTGTTTGAGTTGCCATGTTGTATTGCATGGCGATGGAATAGAAAAACAAATGTGAAAATAGTGCGGCGAGACCTTTTGCCGGATCATCAGTGCACCCTGTAACTAGCCCTGACCAATGGAAAAAATCCCATACACCTGTGGCTTGTTGTCTGCGCTATCGCAGATTCGCAGGTGTGTCACGCCGGTGTGGCGACCGAACATGGCAGGTTCGATGGGAAGAACCTCCGAACCTCCCCCGAATGAGGTGTGACGTGCCCTGGCATTTTCTGTCCTCACGTCAGGTTGGCAAGTCCATACGGAACGAATCGAATCCGTTTGTCGTACATGAACATCCACCCAACCAACCTCCCCCTTCCATCAGCTGGCACACTGGGCTTGGCGCGAAAGTGTTTGCTCGACCAACTTCCACCCCAAGTGTACCATGTCTATTTTGGGCCATTTGGTTCGGTGAGAGAATGACTCTAGTGGCCAAAACGGTGATTCACCATCCCTCGCGTGGCCACGAATGACTCGAGTGGCCACCAAATTTGGTGATAATGACTCGAGTGGCCACGCCAGGGGATTCTTGCTGGCTTTTTTTTCACAGCGCATTACCCTAAGGTGATAAAAAAAATAAACCCCATGGCTTACGGCATGCCATTCGGGAGCCTCAACCCAAAAAATTTAGGGTTGAGGCTCCCTCGGATGGCATGCCTTCCGAGTGGGTTTTGGTTTTTTTTTGCCCGCGGTCACTAATGTGTTCGCGCATTTATGCCCCCGCAGAGCAGTTTATGATCGCTGATATTTTTACCGCGCGCTCATTGGTCGGGCATTGGGCCGAAAATGACCGTGCAACTACTGTTGGTCGTGCATTTTTTACGGTTTTGTGTACAGTGTGTGGGCGAAATTTTCGGGTGCGGAACAGAACGGAACACTACCTAAGGATACCACTCGCACGAATGGGGAATTTCGTGGCTACAAAGCCCCGTAGGGTAATGCGCTAAAGAAAAAAAGCCAGCAAGAATCCCCTGGCGTGGCCACTCGAGTCATTATCACCAAATTTGGTGGCCACTCGAGTCATTCGTGGCCACGCGAGGGATGGTGAATCACCTTATTGGCCACTGGAGTCATTCTCTCTGGTTCGGTCGATTCGATTTGGTTCCTTCCCGTGTGTTGCCCAGGCAGCAATAGCATGCACCTTCCAGAAATGGACGAGTGGAAGGAGGTGCAGATGGACAGCGCCGCACCTTGTTTGTGATGTCTGATGTACAGTAGTGTAAGGCGGGGGCGGAGCTGACGGAAAGGGGGGAGTGTTGGGAGGAAGGGGGCTTGGGGGCTAGTGCAGGGCGGGGTTTGGTTTGGGATGGCGTTGGGGGGAGGAGGAGTTGGGGCTAGGGGGGGACGCTGACGTAGGGAGGGTGGTAAGGGGCCCGTCAGAAGCTTCGTGAGCGGTTGCTGCAGTGCTTTAAAGGCGGGACACAACTGCTTTGGAACAGTACCAGGGCAATACTGGCAGGTGTGTAACGGGACTTCTGTTGGACCGAATACATTGAAGGGGCTTCGCGAATCGCGAACTATTGCTGTGAGCTTCGCCGGCCGTGATGAGACAGAATCGTTCGCAGGCGGAGGGAGGGAACGAACCACGGGGGATTGCGCTTGCCCGCCGCACACACCTCCGTCCTTTGTAGACCACGAAAACAATGGGTGTTACTGTAACGCGCTGTGTAAAAGCCGCCACTTGCTACACAATCGTACCACACTGGATTCTCGACTGTAGTCAAATTTCATCCGAGTGCTATTCAAAGCTATATTTAAATTTTGTTGCTCGCTGCGACAAACAAACGGGACTGGGAAGCTGGGTGTCGTTGCCCTTGCTGAGTTGCATAAGGGACAAACGAGCTGTACATTCCAAGTTAGTGAGGTGTACATATCAACCAAGATGCAGCGCTTATTTTCAATCTAAAAGTAGTGCCCTTTCCCATATGCTCAAGAGGGGACGTAAGAGCGCACGGTCGCAGCGGGTCTGAAGCGGGTGGGACGTGACGTCGTCTGTGAATAAGGAGGCACGGGCTTGGTGATCAAGGGCATATACAGTGGCACCATCGAACCGTAGGCGCCATCGAACCGTAGGCGCCATCGAACCGTAGGCGCCCTACAGTACACCCGGACCGAGAACCTGCAGCAGACTCGTTCCGCGATTCGGCGACTTCTTCTTGGCCACTGTTTAGGACGAGGGAACAGTAACGAGAACCTTGGACCTGATTACCTTAGGTTCCAGTGTGATTAATAGGTTTCCAGTTGGGATTATTAGTTTCCCAATTGAGATTGTAAGCACGGAGAAAGGGAACATCGCGTGTGACCCAGAACGGGGCAGGCAAGTCGTGTGTAGCAGTAAGACCTGTCGCGACGTAGCTGTTCGACTCCCAATCCCACCCACGCCGCTCCATGCGCGACGCTGCTAGGTGCGAACCCTAATTTTGGAATCTGATCAGACCTTGCCGACTCCTCTCGGCACACCGCACCGCTAGGAAGCAGCGGCATTTAGGCTCAGGAGCATTGCACAGCCATTGTAGTGCGCACCCTATCTGCACTCTTACGGCATAACCTAGCGGGCATTGGTGGGAGCGGAACCCTAGAAGGGCTAAGAACTCGATAGCCGAGGAGCTTTTCAGAGGGGGTGCAAGCTTGTAGATGTCACTGGCCATGCGCAGCAGCAAACGCGCGTAGCGCCGCAGGGATCCGCCAATCATCGCGGAGCGAAGTCGCCGCGTTGCGACGGGAACCCCGGCGAGCGTCGTTAACTCCTGAAAAGCGTTGGAACCATCCGCCGCCGGCCGTGCACAGCAGGGACCGCGCCTCACGCCGCAGCGGTCCGCCCATTATTGCGGAACAAAGAATCCGCGTGCCACAGAACCCCCGCTGAGCATCGCCGACACCTGAAAAGGCGTCGTAGGACCGAGGGAGTCGCAGGTCCGGCAAGCGGCACCAGAAGGATCGTCCGAGCGTCGCAGGGACCAGGCGCGCGTCGCAATCGCACAGGCTCGTGTTTTGCGGGATGCGGTGCTAGGACGAGAGATATTCAGGAGGTTGGCTGAGTGACTGTATTGTGGAGGGGCAAGTTGAAGGCGCGGCGGAGAATGGGGCGCGGGAAGATCGAGATTCGCAAGATTGACAACGCGACCACGCGCCAAGTGACCTTCTCGAAGCGACGGAATGGGCTGCTGAAGAAGGTGCGGGATGGGGGGGCAGTGGCGGGGGGCGGAGAGAAAGGGGCTAGAGGGAAGAGGAGAGGAAAGGGGGGAAAGTCCCTGCGCGTACCCTCTGCGCGCAGCGCTCATCCCCTGCGCCCATCCCCTGCGTCGGACCGCTGCGCCCACCCCTTACGCGCAGCCCTCGCGCGCATCCCCTGCGCTCATCTCTGCGCCCGTCCGCTGCTGCGCCTATCCCTTTGTGCCCATCCGCTGCGCCTATCCCTTTGCGCCCATCCCATGCGCACTATCCATGCGCCCACTGCACCTATCCTCTGCGCCCATCCCCTTGCGCCCACCCCTTGCGCCCACCCCTTGCGCCCACCCCCGTGCCCCCCCTTCCTCCCCCTCCCCCCGTGCGCCCACCCCGTGCTTTATGGCAGGCGTACGAGCTGGCGGTGCTGTGCGACGTGGAGATCGGCGTCATCATCTTCTCCGCCACCGGCAAGCTCTTCCAATACGCCAGCACCAAGTCAGTGCCACGTCAGCGCCCAGTCAGTATGGCGTCAGCACCAAGTCATTACCACATCAGCGCCGAGTCAGGAGTCAGTATCACGCCAGAACCAAGTCAATACCACGTCAGCGCCGAGTCAGTATGACGTCAGCACCAAGTCAGTATCACGTCAGCATATGTACCGTCGGCATGGGCGTCGCGTCAGGGAGCAACCATACCGCCGCGCGGCCCTCCATGCGTCACCCTGCTTCGCACAAACCTCCCCGCCCATTGGCCTCCCCGCCCGCGTTTTCGCTCATCTGTTCCTCCTCCTACCACCTCCCCTCCCCCCCCCCCAGCATGGACGCCATAGTGGAGCGGTACCGGCGGCTGGCGCTGGAGAGCGGCAAGGACCACCGGCCCCACAAGGTGGGCGAGCACAAAGCACACCCCCTCTTGCCTTCCCTCTTCCGCCTTCCCTTTCCCCCTTCCTCTCCCCCTCTCCCCCCCCCAGCATGGACGCCATAGTGGAGCGGTACCGGCGGCTGGCGCTGGAGAGCGGCAAGGACCACCGGCCGCCATGGCAGCAGCAGAACCCCCCTCCCACCACAGGCCTCGCCACGCCGCAATCCCTGCAGCATGGCCTGCAGCAGCAGCAGCGGCAGTGCAAAGAGCAGCCGGGCGAGCAGCAAGCGAAGAAGCTGCAGGTGCAGGTGCAGCAGGTGGAAGGCAAGGCGACGGCCGCGCCTCAAGCACTGCTGGTATGCCCCCCGCCGCCCGCCCCCGCCATGCCCCCCCGCTAGCCCAACCCTCACTCCCTGCCTTCCTCCCACCCCGCCCGTCCCTCCCTCGCCTCCCATCACCCCCCTCTTGTTCTTTGACTTTCACACGCGTCTCTTCTACTGCCTACTCCTCGGGTTCCGTCTCTCCTCCCTTGTCGTTTTTTTCTTGGCCTTCCATCTCATCCGTGCCCACCCCCTTTCCTTTTCTCCGTGCTCCATTTCTCTCCCATCCTTCTCTGCCCTCCCTCACCTCCCTTTCAGCCTCGCCTTCGCGCCCCTTCTTTTCACTCCCCCCCTCTCTCTCCCCGCCCTTGTTCCTTCCCGCTCACCTCCTCCGCTCTCTCCCCCGCCGTTCCCCTCCGTCCTCTGTCATTCCCTTCCCCCGCCCGTGGCATTCTCTGTGCGCGCAGGCACGCAAGGAGGCGGCAGAGCAACACAATGAACCGCGCGACTTGGAGGTTTCAAGGTGCGCTGCCTTCCTCTCCATAACGCATCATCCTATATCGTATTCTGCCGCGCTTTTTGTGTTGTGTAACACATCATACAGGGGAACCGTGGGCTCTCATTTCGTATCAGTTCTTACTAGTTATTCAGCCGCGCCCCTCCCTCCACTCCTGTCTCTTAGCAAGCAGGTCTCACAGCCGTCCTTAGCTGCCTGCACCTTGGCCCGCGCCCGTCCTTGCAGGGTGCGAGATCAACACTCAAAGGCACTTGTTTGCCTGGACACGTCAGCGGAGTCGTTCGGAGGGCTGGGATTGGACGAGATGAGGAGACTGGAGAAGCAGCTAGAAGACAGCCTCTCTCGACTGCGGGAGAAAAAGGTGGGAACGGGAGGGTGGGAGGGAGAGCAATGTGAGGGAGTAGAGCAGAGGCTGGTTGGCTCAAGGAGGCTGTGGGCTCCACTCCACTGCTGCAGCACGGACGTTTTACTAGGCAGCGGTTCAGTGAACCATGTGTGTGCCATGTGTGGCGATGCACTCACTTGCAGGGGCAAGTCATCGTGAAGCATGGGCGCGTGAGGAGAGGAGAGCGAGGCCAGTGAAGGTGAGGGGGGCGCACATGCCTTGTGCTGCCTCGACTTGCCATGGCAGCACCTCAAGCATGCACGCCCTCGCGTCAGGCTGTGCCACCCCTCGCGTCAGGCTGTGCCACCCCTCACCATCGTGATGTGACCATCGTGAGGCTTGCAAATGATCATGATGTGCTGCCATGCCAGTACCCGTTGGCCATGGTGACGTGGCAACCAGGTGACTGCTGCCTTGCCCACCACCCATGCCGCTGCCACTCAGATCAGATGCCACTGCTCATGCTCATGCTCATTCCACACCGCGTGTCTCTCCCCTATGGCCCACTATGCGCGCGTGTGTGACAGGAGGAGCTGTTCCACCGAACCATCTCGGATCTCAAATCGCGGGTGTGTTGTGTTCCTCTGCCTGCTGCCTCATTGTCCGCTTGCATGCCTCTTTTCTTGCCAATTCGCTTGCTTGGCTGCCCGCCCCCGTCCCTGCTTGTGTGTCTTGCTGCATCGTCTATGCCTCTGCCTCTCTAATCCCTGTGCCTTGTCCCGCGCCCTGTGTTGAACCATGCGCAGCTGGACGATCAAAGCAAGGCTCAGGCGCGACCAGGGGCGGATGCAGGCGGTGAGCGGATGGGGGGTACAGGTGTGGGGCCGGCGAGTGCAGGGGATGAGGGCGAGAGAGGAGGCAGAGCGGGGGAGGAGGACGGAGGGGAGTGTTTGGGGGCCGACAAGGAGGGACACCGTGGGGAGGCGGATGGGCAGGGCAGTGGGGATGGGGACTGGGCGGGGTGTGGGGAGGGGGATGGTGAGGGGGATGAGCGGGGGGATGAGCGGGGGGATGAGCGGGGGGATGAGCGGGGGGATGAGCGGGGGGATGAGCGGGGGGATGAGCGGGGGGATGAGCGGGGGGATGGTGTGGAGGATAGGGATGGTGATGATTGCAGTTACCCTGATGCTGCTGCCCCTGGGGCTGCAGCATTGCCGTGCACAGCCATGGGGGTGGATGAAGGGATGGAAGGGGGGGTGGATGAAGGGGCGGATGAATTGCAAGATAGTGACTCCGATGCTGACGATGACGACGACGCCATTCACCATGGCCTCCCATTGGTCGCATCCTCCCGCCACACCCATGCCGTGTCCGCCCATGCCCATTCATGGCGCCACCCATCCCACCCGCACCCCCACGTGCACGGCACCTCGCATGCACGGGGCAGCGCGCGGTCAGCATGTGTGCCGGTGGGGCATGGCAGCGCGCGTTCACGCGGGCCACCACCACAATTGCCACGCGCCACGTCACCTCACCGCTCTGCACCACTATCTGCCGTTTATGCTACCAGTGAAGGCGCTGCTGCGACTGCTGCTGCGGCGGCTGCGGCGGCTGCTGCTGCGAGTGGAGTGGCAGCGCTGGCGGAGGCAGCGAGGGCGATGGTGAAGCAGGAGGCGCTGGAGGAGGCAGCAGAGGCGCACGACACGCTCCATGCCGCGCCTCTTCTTCCCCCTGCTGCACACGCACTGCCCGCCACAGCAGCCCACGTGCGCATGGGCGGAGATGATGAGGCAGAGGGCGCACTGAGAGGCGCTGCCGCAGCACGTGCAGCAGCAGCTGCTGGTGCCGCTCACACTGACGTCGCAGCATGTGCAGCAGCAGGGGAGAGAGCAGCTAGGGAGGGTGCGTGTGAGGTCTTGCCTGCGGGGTTGTTGAGAGGCAGAGCGCCCACGGTTGGGGTTCCACCCAATGGGGTGTCGATTGTTGGCGCCTTGTTGCGAGGGAAGCGCGGCGCACATGAACAGCTGGGGCAGGAGAAAACGAAGCTGCTGAGAAGGTTCTGGATAGATGTGGAGGGCGGTCGGCAGGGGCAGGAGAATGGGCAGCATGAGGCTGCAGAGCAGCAGCGTGAGGAGGGTGTGCAAGACAGGGCGCATGCACGGGACAGAGGCCAGCCCGTGGACATGGGTTGGACCACCAGCGCACCTGCTCACTCGCGGGTGGGCTCCCAGGGTGCCGCGCGTGATGCCGCTGCTGCTGATGCACCAATGCACGCGCTGCAGCACGCACGCAGCACCACTGGCGCTTCCAAGCCTGCTGGTGCCGGCATTTTGCAAGCCACGCCACCCGAACCTGTGCCTGCTTGTGCTGGGCCCGAGCGAGAGGTGCGGGGAGAGCAGGCGGAGAGGGCGGAGGGGTGTGGGCCTTGGCAGCTCCAGCAGCGGCTGCTCCTGCTGCACCACATGCAGCGCAGCTGCAGCAGCAGACTCAGCCACAGCAGCGGCATCAGGATCAGCAGCAGCAGCAGCAGCAGCAGCAGCAGCAGCAGCAGCAGCAGCAGCAGCAAAACAACGTGCCGAAGCCTTTGAAGCAACGGGATTGGTTAACAGGCTTGCAAGAGAAGCAGCAAGAGGTGGTGATGCAAGCGGGGGAGGGGAGAGAGGAGCGCGCATGTGGTCGGCCGTCTGCTCAGCAGCTTGGTGGCAAGGGCGGCAGTGGAAGGGGTGGTGAGGTGGTTGGTGGGATTGGAGGGCCGCGCGAGCAGTCTCTACAAGCACCGTGGCAGCACGAGGAGTCGAGGTATGGTGCTGCAGCGGACGGCAGAGTGCAACAAGGCGGGGCGTTGCAGCTGGGGAGCTTCTCTCTGCCGCCTGCTGCCAGCGCCCCTGCAGTCCACACAGCGGGCGCTGGGCCCCCTGCAGTGAACAATGTGTTCCCAGCAGTGCCCAGTGCGTTTCCTGTGACTGCAAGTGGCCCACAGCAGCACAGGGGGCTGCCTCAAACGGATCTGAACATCGGGTAAGCTTCATGCACGCGTGATGCCGTATCAATGTCCTTCATATTGTGGCTGTGGTGCGAATTCCCTTCATATTGTGGTCCCAATATGATGCAATCGCTAGTTTTTAACACCTCACCTCTCTCCCCCACAACCTCTATTCTCCTTGTTTGCATCACGATTGAATGCGCGCCACGATTGAATGTGCACAACGATTGAATGTGCGTCATGATTGAATGTGCATCACAATTGAATGTGCGTCACAATTGAATGTGCATCATGATTGAATGTGCATCATGATTGAATTTGCATCACGATTGAATGTGCATCATGATTGAATTTGCATCACGATTGAATGTGCGTCATGATTGAATGTGCATCATGCAGGCTCTACGGCGCTTTCGATGACGATGGGCTCACACCATATGAAGGGCCCTACTAGCATTTATTCGTTTGTACAATATTATGCTCTTCATCGTTCCAGTTTCCAGTCATCATTTCTTTCCTCTCATTTTGTAGTACTTTCGGTAATTGCAGTTTCAAACCACTATAATTCTGGGTTGGGTTTTGGTGCTTTATTGGGAAACTGGTATGCCTCTCCCTCTTACTCACAAGGCGCAGGGAAAAAGGGAAAAAAATAAGAATAAAGAACATTTTTGCTGAGTTTTTTATTTTATAAAGCATGTTTGATGTTGGAACGTTCGTTACAATGTGCCATGTTTCACGGAACCGAACCGAACAGGGTTTCACAGATGTCCATCTACGTTCGGGGGTCGGGGCCAACCTGTTCGGATTCGGGTTTTGCTTATCCCAGTACCAGGCCCTGAGAGTTTTAGTCGCCAGCACTTGTGCTATGACTTTCGCCTCTCGCAAAAATAGGGTAACCGCTTAAAGGTCCTCATGGGATGCATGACCAAGGCTAGATTCGCTGAGGGAACCTTCGTTACAAGCCATGGAGGCGTTATCTTATATCGCGTACACGCTTGCCGTGGCGGTGGTCTTGGCGTTTGGCCTGGGCGCGTGCGCGTATGCGGCGCATCGAGAGAAGCTGCAGGGGGGGCCCGACTCGCCTGATTTCTTCCTCACTGCGCGCCGATCCGTCAAGACCTCCATGGTCGCATGGTGCGTCGCAGGGGTCGCACGGCACGATCGTCTGGTCGCACGGTTCCGCAGTAGCTGATGCCACCCCAACCGTGTCACCCTGTCCAGCCCGCCGTCGCCTCGCCCCGCGCCTCCCGCGCGCTCGTCGCCGTGCCCTCTTTTCTCGCTCTCCCGCGCGACCGTCGCCTGCGCTACATCGCACCACCCACCATCCGCCGCCCCCCCTCCTCCCCCGTCACCCCCGCCGCTCCCTCCGCGCTGCATCGCCCCGTCGCGTCCATCCGCTGCCCTTCATCTCCGCCCCTCCCGTGAGTTCCGCACGCTCTTGCTCCGCTCACTTGCCGTCCACTTCAATCCACACCCCTCTCCACCCCTCTCCACCCCTCTCCACCGCTCTCCACCGCGCGCAGGTCGTTTTTCGCGTCGGCGATGGGGTCGTGGGCGCTGTTCGGGCCGCCCAGCTACTGCCTGACGGCGGGCGCGACGGGCACGGCGGTGTACGCGCTGTGCGCGGGGCTGCCCGTGCTGCTCGTCGCGTGCGTGGGCGCGGAGGTGCACCGCCGCGTGCCGAACGTGGTCTCCATGGCCCACTACGTGCGCCGCCGCTTCGGCCTGTGAGTGCCGCAAGGCAAGGGGGAGTGGGGAGAGGGTGCTGGGGAAGGGGATAAAAGCGTGGGAGCGGCCTGTGAGTGCCGCAAGGCGCCACTGTACCTCCAAATAGTGGAGAAGGGGAGGGGTATGGGAATGGGGGGCTGCGGGAGGATTGCATGCGAGGGGGTGTGCTTCTTGGTGCGTGGTGTTGGGAAGGTGGGCGAGAGGGTGGGGCGAGAGTACGGGCATGTGTGGGAGCAAGCGGATGGGAGGTGTGGGGCATCATCATGCCTTGGCGGGGTTATGGTGTGGCGTGGGCACACGCTATATGAAAGAGAGAGGGGCAGATGGGCACAAGGGCAGAAGGGCAGAGGGGCGTACGTCACGTCACGGCTGCGTGCCGGCACGGATGAGTGGCGCTGCTGCCTCAACACACACCTTGAGTCTTGCCTTCACCCTCCCTCCTTCTTTACCTCCCCTTCTTCCTCTTTTATTGACTAAACCTTTAGAACCTTACCTCTCGCAAGCAATACCGGCATTTGGTACTGCGTAGCGCTGATATCTGCCAAAACGTAGCTTACCTTACCTGTGCCAACCATCGGTGGGATGGTTGCGAACAGGGCCGGAAGTTTTTTTATTAATGCAAGTGGTGTTGTTTTATTAGTGCACGTTGGCGAACGCTGCGAAGCTTGCGAACGGTGCGGTGTCCCCGTTGCAACCTTGCGAACGAGTTTGCGAACGGTACACGGTTGGGAACGGTGCGAACAGGGCCGCAAGTTGTTTTATTAATGCAAGTTACCAGTTCTACACCGCCCTCCCTTTCCCTCCACGCCCATCGCCATCACAACCCACTGCCTTCACCTCAACCCTCTGCCCTTCGCTTCCGCATCCCCCCTCCCGTCAACCTCTCACCCCCACCCCTCCGCGCAGTCCATTCGCCGTCTACATATCGGTGTTAGCGGTGGCCAACATGGGCGTGGCTATGGCAGCGCAGTACACGGCCCTGGGCGACCTCTTGCTTTCCCCATTCCCCTCCCTCCCCTCTCATCAGCCCCTTCGTCGTCTACATATCGGTGTTAGCGGTGGGCAACATGAGCGTGGCGATGGCAGCGGAGTACACGGCGCTGGGCGACCTCTTCCTCCACCTGCTGCGTGCACCGCGCCTGCCCATCGTGCTGCTCGTCGCGCTCACCGCCATGCTCTACACCGCTGCAGGGGGGCTCTACGTCTCCATTGTCACCGACCAGTGGCAGGTCGCCCTCTCACTGCTCTGCCGCCCCCTCACAGCTAGTGTCAGTCTTGCACTGTCTTTCCTACTTGCTTAAGCCCGGATGCCAAACACTGCCGCTCACTGGAACATGTCCGAAGGCCTCTCACAGTTCTGCTTCTAACTCCGCTCACCCAACGTGCCCTCCCCACCACCGCACCCCCTCCCCGCTCCTCCGCTCATTCACACTCCATCAACGCTGCCTCCCCTGTCGGCCTCCTCACCACCTTCCCCTTCATCCATCCATCCATACCTCTTTCCCAAACCTCTCTCCCCTCTTCCCCCTCTCCCCCTCGCCCCCAGCAGGCCCTGGCGAGTCTCATCGTGACGGCGCTGCTCACAGCACACGTGCTGCTCAACTTCCCCTCGCCGCTGCCACCTCATTGGGGTGGGGGAACCCGCGGGGGGTGGAGGCGGTGCTCTTCATGCCGCTCTCACTGCTCGCCACCACACTCTTCAACGAGGCCATGTGGCAGCGGTGAGACGCGGTGAGACGCGGTGAGAGGCGTGTGGCAGCGGTGAGAGCCATGTGGCAGTGGTGAGAGCCATGTGGCAGTGGTGAGAGTCATGTGGCAGTGTGACAGCTGAAGAGTTGTTGGCAGCAGACGGGAGTGAACATGATGGTGGCATGTGGGAACACCGAGGTGCCACGCCGTGTCACTTGCTCAACCCTCTCCACCGTATGTCTCTTCCCCCCTCCTGTCTCATGCATCCTCCCCTCGCGCACGTCTCTGTCCCCGTCCCGCCAGCTGCTGGGCGTCAGCCAGCCCTGCGGCGCTGCTGTGGGGGGCAGCGCTGGGAGCCGCCGCCATCACGGTCGTTGTGGGGCTGCTGGGCTTTGCTGGTGAGACCACTGCGCCCTGCTGCCATGCTGCTGCCACCTTGCTGCCGCCCTGTCGCCATGTGCTGCCATGCGTTGCCTTGCGCTAAGGGTGAAAATACGAATACGCGTACAAGTTTGAGTTTTATATCCAAGTACTAGTGACTGAAAGTCGAATACAAATTCGAGTAGAATAAAAATCAGCTGGAGAATCATTTTACCACTGCCATGCGCTGCCATGTGCTGCTACACTATTACCACTGTGCTCTTGCTGCCATGTGCTGTTGCTCCTCTCTTCCTCTTCCACACCTCTCTCTCTCACACAATATTCCTACCTTGTACTGATGACTGGTCTCTGAAACCTTGCAGGCTGTCGTGAAACGTTCTATCCATGCGTACCCCTCTCTGTTTCTCCCCATACTCTCCCAACCATCTTGCCCGAACCGCAGGTCTGCTAGCAGCGTGGAGCGGACTGTACGAGCCGGAAGGCCCCCACGACAGCGGCAATACGATTCTCTTCTCGCTGTTCCGCGGGCACCCGTGGGCGCTGGTGGCGGTGGCGCTGCTGGCCGTGACCATGAGTGAGTGCGCCGTCGACTCGCTGCAGAATGCCACCGTCGACGCCGTCGCTGCCCTCCTGCTCGACCCCGCCGCGCGCTGCAACGACAGCAGCTGCCTGCGAGGCAAGGAGGGCCGGCAGGGGACTGTGCAGCGGCACGAGGAGGCAAGGCTCACACAGGTCAAGTGCACGACTCATGCTGAGGCAGAGAGTGTAGGGAATGGCACATCCCCACACATGGACCCATGTCTCCTTGCTGCATCTACCACCATGCACGCGCCACCTGCCCCCTCTGCCACTGATTCTGAGCCTGACCCCATCCCTTTTGCGCTGGACTCAGCCCCTCCCCACCACGGGTCTGCCCTCAGCATCTCCTCTATCCGAGCCCTCGTGCTCATCCTCAATATACCGCCGCTGCTCGTCTCGCTACAGGGCTTCAATGTGCTACAGCTCTTCCTCCTGGTGAACCTCATCAACACCACGTCCTTCCTGCCCCTGCTCCTCGGCGTGCTACAAGGCCCCCTCTCCCGTGTCTGCATCACCCCTGCATCATCCGCAACTGGCTGTGCCTCTGGCCTTGTCGCTCTGGTTGTCTGGGCCAAGGCACAGCAGCGCCCAGGGGAGACCTATGTTGAGTCTCTCGCCAGGACGTTTCTTGATGCATACGATTATCCTCCCTACCTGCTTGCTGTAGGGTTCTCTGCTGTGGGGATGGCTGTAGGTGCGTGCATAGAATGGTTGGTTAGGTGTCATTGGAGATTAGACTACCCTGCTTATGACTTGGATGATGGTGGGGGAACAGAGTTTGAAGAGACTACGACTTTATTAGGAAATTGATGTTGTTTCTATGTTCTTGTATGTAGGTTTCAGTCAAATGTACCCTTATCCTTCATAAACCACGTCTTTACTTCATTGGAGGAACCCAGGAAAAGTATGCACAAAAATGCCTCGCCATACCTGGTTTGGTTGGAGCCACTCGTGCAGCTACGGCGAAGAATTCTATTGTGTCTACTTTGCTAGCACACCTTACATATTCCCACGAAATAGGCATTTATATTCTGCTAGGTTTCAGAATGTTGTAGTCGTTCTTTCGTTACTGCAATTTCGGTACACATACTTTTCCTTTTACAGCGTATATCGCAACGTGCACAGCACGCAATACACCTGCGTGCCGTGCGCCTTCAGCCCAATTGCGCGGCCCCCTCACTCCGCTCTCTCCCGCTCACACACTCCGCGCGCTCGTCGACTTCAGGGGTCCATCCGGGTCCTACCCACCAGGGCCCGGATGGACTCTCGTGTCTTTCGCGGCACTAGCTGCTGCGCGCAAACTCGCTCACCTGTCGCCATTCCGCCAATCGCGGCTTGTTCTTCTGCCTTGAGGCATGCAATGCTCACGCCAGCATGACGGCAATCTGACGCCAGCATTATGCCCGCCAACATACCTCCTTTATCCCAACCTGGGGAGGGATATCATAGAATCCCAGGAGTGGCGTTGCTGGTACTGACTGCTTGTATATAAGTTATAATAATGGCGGAATAGTGTAACTCATTTGACAGACACGTAGCAAACACTAACAACGACCTCGCCGTGCATACAGCCACTAGCACGAACGTTCTTGCTGTTCTCACAACCCGACCGCCCAACGCTCTTCCACCTGCTTGCTTGCGCGCGTTTTCCTACCGCGAGTGGCGGATCGGTTGATTGAGTCAACATGGGGTTCGTTCCCGAAGGTAGGCGAACAGCCGTCGACAGCTATCCGCATGAAGCATCGGCCCTCATCATTCGCACTGATCGCGCGCTACTGTCTCTTGTTAACGGTTTCCGTGTACGTCCCGTCCTCTCTCGTGTGCGTTGCCTACCAGGTCCGTCGGATTCCACGCCGCTAAAGCCCCACAGCGAGTCATCCGAAGCTCCCCCGCACGGCAGCGCAGATGCCGCTGCGAGCCCCGCGCCAGCCGCCGGCCAGCCCGCCTTTCAGTTCGCCCACCACCCGCACCACCCCCCCGCATGCGGGGCGTATCCGCCGCAGTTTCCGCCTCCTCCGGGCTACCCGGCCGCCGTGGTGGTGGTGGCGCACGGGGCGGCCGGCGGCGAGTTCCCCGTGTTCTCCCCGGCGCCCATCCCCGGGCTCTACATGCTGCCGCCGCGGGTGCCGCCCGCCGCCGATCAAGTCATTCTGGGCTACGAGACCTGCGCGCCGCCCGTGAGTCGCGCGTCACCCGCTCGCCGGCTTCTCATTTCGTAGGATCAAGTCATTGGCGCGTTGGGGTCGTTTTGATCGATTAGTCGCGCATCCATGCACTCGCAGCGTGCATGCACTCGCAGCGTGCATGAACTCGCAGCGTGCATGAACTCGCAGCGTGCATGAACTCGCAGCGTGCATGAACTCGCAGCGTGCATGAACTCGCAGCGTGCATGAACTCGCAGCGTGCATGAACTCGCAGCGTGCATGAACTCGCAGCGTGCATGAACTCGCAGCGTGCATGAACTCGCAGCGTGCATGCAAGAGTGGACGGCCCACCTCGTCGTCATCACAGCACCACCTCCCTCCCTTCCCATGCTCGCCCGCATAATGCGCTCCCCTTTCTCCCGCTCCCCACTCTTGCCTCACGCGCCATCCGTCCATCCGCTCCCCACCCTTCCCCCCCTCTACCCCCCGCCAGACGGGGTGCTGCGCGGTGCAGACGCTAAGCGGCGTGGGGTGGCTGGCGACGATCGTGGCGCTCATCTTCTGCTGGCCGCTCGCCTGCCTGCCCTGCTGCATCCCACAGCTGCACGAGGTAGGCCGTCTGCTACTCTCACGCTCTGCTGTCCCATCTGCCTCATCCCCCTCGCCTGCCCCATCCCCCTCGCCTGCCTCATCTGTCGTGCGCTGCTCTCATGCATTCCGTTGATGCATGAGCGCTGGCTGCATTCGCTCGCATCCTTGCACACTCCACCACTCACGCACTCACATGCACTTGCACGCACACACAGCACTTTCACCTGGCATTCCATTCTCATAGCTGCTCGCCCCTCCCTCTCCCCGCCCCCCACAGACGTGCCAGCGCCCCGTGTTCGGCTACCCCCCTGCTGCTCCCGCGCCTGGCTTCCCTGCCGCCCCCCTCTGACGGTCTTCTTCCCCCCCTCGTCCTCCCCACTGTCTCCGCCCTGCACCGCCTCGCCTTGGCTGACCACCCTCGTGCCGCACATCCTTCGCTCATCCCTCTGCCTCCTCCCCCTTAGCACCACACGCTCCGCTGCAGCAGCTGCCAGCAGGCCGCGTCCCCCCCCCAGTGGCAAAGCGGCAAGCGCTGCTGGTGCAAGGGCGTGCTGCCATGAGTTGAGGCCCTTGCCTGGAATAGTTCAGTTCAGCGTATGTTTGCTAATTTGTGGACTGCATGCATGGATCATTTGCTTGGGCAAGCTTCACCCACATTGCAAATAACTCATTCTTCTGAGAACCAAATTTTGCAGTTGTTTTTATTGATTCGTTGTGAGGTGGGATGAGTGAAAAGCATCCCAACCCAAGGGTCCGAACCAGTGCCGCAGCTCAGAGTACAACCACACAGCCCAAGCAGTGGCTCAGCTATATGAGTGCAGCAAGGCGTGCATGGAAGAGTAAGGGAGGGGGCATCTGAGAGGGAGTGGGTATGATGACTTGACTGCCACATTCCAACAACTACAGCATGCTACCCTTGTAGCACTCTAGTGTACTCCAATGCAAAGGCTTTCCTCTTGTTGCAATGCTTTCTCACTCTGTTTCCACTCGCTGCACCTGCTCCAGCACCCTCACTGCAGCAGGGGCGACATCACATCAGAGGGCGCTCATGCCTTGGAACAGCCGGTGCATGAAGGCGTTGATGCGCGCGTCACACTCCACCTGCACCGCCGCCACCCGCGCCGCCTCTGCCGCCTCTGCTGCGCGCATGGCGCGCACGGCCCGCTCCTCCTCGCGCCTGCTGTCCTGCACGGCGCGCATGGCACTGCCTGCCACCGCCACCGCCTGCCGCCGCACCTCCCCCACCATGGCGCGCTTGCCCTCATACAGCCCCATGCTGCGCAGCGCCCCCCGCACCGTGCCCCGCAGGGATGACCCTGCCTCCTCTGCACCGCCGCCACCGCTTCCCACTGCCACCCCTGCTGCTGCCACACCCTCTGCTACTGCTGATGCTGGTGATGGCATTGGTGCCGCTACTGCTGCTGCTGCTGCTGCTGCTGATGGTGCTTCTCCTGCTACTGCTTCTGTTGGCTCTGGTGCTGCAGCAACTACCGGTGGTGCTTGTGCAGGCTTCACTGCTGCTCTTCCTGCTGCCACCGCAGCCACCCTGCGTAGGTTCCCCTCCACCTGTTGGGGAGTCACAGGGACGCCCGTGCCTCTCCCCTCTACCCCCTCTGCGCCCTGCACGTGTACCCCCGCCCAACCACCGCCTCTTCCCTCCACCTCTCCTCGCTGCATCCCCACTACGCCCGGCACACCCGCACCGCGTTCCTCGCCTTCCCCTCTCCTTCTCTTCTTCCCAACTCCCTTCTCCTCAACCACCCTGCATGCAGCGAACTTGCCAGTCGCATCGCGCACGTGCTGCCTGGGACTGGGCACCCCGGACTTAACGCCGCTCACGTCTCCACCTCTTACCCGTTCCTCACTTCTCGCCGCTCTTGCCCTCTCTTCTCTTACCCTTTCCTTCTCACTCCTCGTCTCCGCTGCCCTGCCCGTCCTGATCACCTCGTCCCCTCCACCACTACCTGCCCCACTCACTCTCTCCACTTCCCTGCAGCCCTCCACACGAGCCCCCTCAGCTACCCTCCGCCCACGCACGCCACTCCGCCCCTTGAGCTCCTGTCTCGCCCTCCCCCCACAGCCCTCACTCCCCCACTGCCTGAACCTCTTCCTCCCCTCCTCCTCCTCCACCTCCTCCTTGACTTCCCCCTCCAGCCCATCAGACTCGCTCTCACTCGCCTCCTTCCTCATCACCTCCTCCTCACTCACTCGCACACGCCCATTCCCTCTCAATCGTGTCCGCCTCACACCCTCCTCTGCTCCCTTCCCACTCTCACCGCACTCAGCCCCTCCCCATGAGAGTCGCCGCGCACGCCAGTGCACGCGCCCGCCACGCAGTGCGTCCGCACCCATCACACCCCCCCTGTCGCCTTCGCCTACCGCAACCATGCCGCCCTCCTCACCTGCTTCCTTCACCTCGCCACGCGCATCAAACGCCGCTGACTCCTTCTCCCCTCCCAGCCCCCCTGCTCGCCTCCTTGCCCTCTCCTCTCGCTCGCGCTGCCGTGTCTCTCTCAGTCCGTCACGCGAGTGCGCCGCCCCGCCTGCCGCCCTGCGTGCCGCCTCTGCTGCCGCAGCTGCCGCTGCCGCGGCCAGCCTGCTCCTGCGCCGCGCCTCGCTGGCCTGCCGGTCCCGCCGACGCACGCCCGCACCCGCACGCCCTCCCTGCCCCTCCGCCACACGTGCAGACGCAGAGGCATGGGGAGCGATGTAGGTGGTCGCAAGGAGGGTGCATGCCTGAAGGGAGTGGTGACAGCACGCAGAGCATGGAAAGAGGGGGTTGCGTGGGAGGGCGTGTTGAGCATGTAGAGAAGCATGATGAATGGGGATGGTTGAGAGGGTGTGGATGCAGGGAGATGCCACAGTGAGGAATGAGCACCACCACAGTGAGGAATGAGCACCACCACAGTGAGGAATGAGCACCACCACAGTGAGGAATGAGCACCACCACAGTGGCATGGCAACACATGCTCTTCTCGGCAAACCACTGAATGACCTCACCGCACCTCCTTCCACCGCCCTCCATTGCAGCGTCCTCACTTGCTGCCTCTCTATCCCCCACACGCTCCTCTCCACACCACCCACATGCCACCTACACCAGCAAGCAGCATGCAGTGGGCAGTGGGCAGCAAGCACACAGTGCACCACTCACCGACTCTTCGCTCCACTCAGCGCGGTGCTGCACACGCGCCAACCGGGGCAGCACCACAGTGCTGCGCGCTGCAGCACCACCTGCGTGAGCGTGCTGCTCGTGCCTTGTGGCCTCGTCGCAGCGGTCGAACCCCGCCACCACCATCAGCTCCTCCAGCCCGTCGCTTGACTCGCCGCCCTCGCTGCTGTCCGTCGCACTGCCATGCACGGCACCACCATGCCCACCATCTCGCCCTGCTCGCCGCTCCTCGTCGCCCTCAACCACTCCGTCCCCCCCTTCCACGTCCCCTCCCCTGCCTGCTCCCCCATCTCGCCTCGCGCCTTTTCCCCCCTGCCAGCGCCCCCTCCCCACGCGTCCGCCCCTGCCTGCGCGCCTCTGCCTCCTGCGCGCCCTCTCCTCGCCTCGTCCCCCCCTCCCCCGCGCCACCACTGCGCCCGCCTCGCGCGCGCGCAGGAACGCCGCCACCATCCGCCGCTGCTCGCTCTCCCCTCCGCCCTCTCCGCCTCCTCCGCCCTCCCCTGCACTGCCGCTGTCGCCCGCCTCGCCAGCGCCTTTCACGGGCAGCGAGCAGCGCCCGCCAGCAGCAGCGGCCGCCTTGAGCAGCGCCAGCAGGTGGTGCGCGCGGAGGCCCGCCTCGCCCTCACTGCCTGCGCGCTGCTCGCCCCGCCCCCACTCTTTGCCACCCGCCTTCTTTCCTTCCCCTCCATCTCCTTCCCCTTTTTCTCCTTCCCCTTTCTCTCCTCCCTCTCCCTCCCCCTCCTCTCCTTCCCCTTCCACTTTTCTTTCCTCGCCTTTCTTCTCTTCCCCTTTCCCTTCCCTCCTTTCCCCTTCTCCTTCCCCTGCCTCCCGTTCTTCTTCCCCTTCCCGCGCGGCAGCGAGCGCGTTCACGCCTAGGCCACGCAGCGACAGCCCCGCCCCTCCGCCAGACGCCTCCAGCGCGGGCGCTGTGCGCGCCTCGCGTGCCGCGGTGGCAGCACCAGCGGGAGCACGAGCAGGGTGCGGCGTCGCCAGTGCCGAGGGCGTCGCCAGTGCCGAGGGTGCGCCATGGGCGTCAGCAGCTCCGCTCGCTCCTTGCGCCTCCTCCGCCCTTCCCCTCTCCACCTCCGCCCCCCTCGTTTCCGCCCCCCTCGTTTCCGCCTGACCCGTTTCCGCTGGCCTCGATTCCGCCCCCCTGATTTCCGCCTGACCCGTTTCCGCCTGCCTAGTAACCGCCTCAGCAGTTTCCGCCTGCCCCACTTCCGCCTGTGGCGCGTCCGCTTGCCACACAGAGCCGGCCACGGGGAGCAGCTCGCCCAGCTGCGCCTCGTCGCGCGCGTCCTCGCCGCCGCCGCTCGCCTTCTCCTCCTCCTCGTCGCTGCTGCGGCCGCCGAGCCATTCCGCGTCACCACCCCCATCCCCCGCGTCACCACCCCCATCCCCCGCGCCACCACCCCCATCCCCCGCGTCACCACCCCCATCCCCCACGCCACCACCCCCATCCCCCTTGCCACCACCCCCATCCCCCGTGCCACCCCACTCACACCCGCCTCTCCCGCCTCCACTCTGCGCGTGCCGTGTGCTTAATTTCCGGTTCATCAGCGACTCGCTGGCAGCACGGGAGCGTCTCGTAACGCTCGCCCGCGCCTCTCGCGCGCCAAGAAACGCCTCGACCATTCTTCGCCTCGCTTTCTCCGCGCTTTCGCCAACAATTTCGCCAGAGCTCGCCAACGGCGTGGAGCAACTACGAAGGAACGCAAGAAGCCGGCGCGACGAGATCACATTCTCGCATTCACTAAAGCCCCCGTCGCCACCACGGCCTTCCGCATGGCAGCTCGCACGGACCTCGTCGCGACGGCGCTCCTGACTCATTGGAAAACCGCCGGCGCTCGGAAATAAAGCTTTCTCCCTGGGCTCGCTGGCTGGCTGTCCCTTGGCCTCCCCCTAGGGAAGCGGTGCAGGTGAGAATCGAGGAGCGCCGTGAGTGGTGCACGTCGCCACGTAGCGCAAACGGATTGCTTGGGCCGACCAATCGTAGACCGGCGTGCCCGCAGTTGGGATTGAACCAAGCTACAGGTTCGGTTTAGAGGTTTTCCTGTTCGGTTGGGTAGCAAACCTATATATTCGCTTTCACAATCTGCTGATGCCATTCACAACTTCGATTGAAACACCAACAGTTTATTATACACGGCCAACATTCCCAAATTCCTAGCCTGGCCTCAGCAATTAGCTGGTGAGTCTATGAGCCATCCATGTGCATCACAGTGGGCAGTGGAGTTGAGAGCATGATAGCAGTGGCCGCAAGCATGGCGATGCGCGTGATGGTGATGAACGGATGCCCCGCTGGCTTCGACGTGACAAGGTGGGTGGTGGGGAGCGAGTGAGGGGGAGAAGTCAGGGGCGGATGGGTAGCAGGCGGGGAGCAGTGGATGAAGGGTTAGGGAAGCGGGAGAGCCAGCGGCATGAGGTGGCAGTGCCTCGTAATGCATGCCACCACATGTCTGCTTGCAATCACTGTGCATGTGACATAGCATGGCATGGCATGGCACGGCCAGGCAATCCATGCTGGGGGCATCACCACCATGCCGCACCTGCCGTGTGCTACGGCAACGGCCCCTGGTGGCGCAGCGCAGGCGGCCTCACTGGTCAGAGCGTGCGTTCATGACACGGTATGACAGGTCCACGGCTCCCGCTGCCATGCATGCAGGGAGGGAAGGGAGGGGGCAGGGGCACACGAGTGTGAGGAAGAGGGAGGGGACCAGTGGCTTCACAGCATGGAGGGCGGCATTTACGCCACTGGCGATTCACGCGTGCAACAAACGCTGTGTGGTGGGATGGGTTTCTCAATGCCGCGGTTCTCGGTGCAAGGCAAGCTTGCAATGATGACGTGCACAGGCACGCTCAGAGGCCGGCGAATGATGCTCGCACTTCGCCAGGACAAGCATAAATATCAAATCGGCCTGCCACGTGATCAGGCAGCCACGTGCTGAGGGCTGCTGCCACGTCATCAGACTGCCACATCATCACGGTGCCCTACCTGCGAGCACGAGCGCGGTGACGGCGTTACCAACGGTGTTGCAGGTGGCGAGCGCGGCCTTCTGCGGGTTGTACTTGCGCAGCGCCGCGTCGTCCTCCACCAGCTGGGGACGGGGAGAGGTGGGTGAAAAGGGAAGGACGAGCGTCGGGGAGGGAGAAAGACGGCTGGAGGCGGGAGGGGGGACAATGACACGACAGCCAGGGGGCTTTGTGACGGGCGGCCAGCAGCGAGATGCCAAGAGGGAGGGCGATTTCCGAGCGCAGAACGCGAGATAGGGCGGCTGAGGTGGACAAGTGTGGAGCGGCAAGCGCGCCTCGCGTCGTGCACCACGCGCACCCACGGTGGACCGCGCGGCCAGGGGGGGCTACAGCAGTGGGAGGGAGATGGCAGCATGGGAAAGATCGACGACCGCGCACAAGGCGAGACGCGGTAAGATCGACGGCTACGCTCAGCTCGGTAAGGCGCTCACCCGCTGCTCGCCTCACCCGCTGCTCGCCTCACCAGCGTCTCGCGCGAAGCTTTCGCCGCCTCCGTAGAGAATCGCGCGCGCGCGCTCGTCGCGGCCTGCACTGCCTGCCGCGCGATGCGAGTCGCGTGTGCCATGGCGGACCGGCGTGAGTGCGAGACGATCGGCGCGCAGCAAGTGACGGCACTCGAGGAGAGGACAGGTCACAGACGAACGGCGATCTACGTACGAGACGGTTGACGCGGGTTCGGCTGGAATGGCGACTGGCGCGAACAGATGTGGGGAGAGGTATGAAAAGTAGGTGCCGCAGAGGTGATTTGAATTCTCTTTAGGGTGGGCCCACAGGGCGTGTGACTTCGGATTCGGGTTTACGTGTGAGAAGTCGAACCGTGTTTGGTTACTCAATTCGCATGCATCATCTCTGTAACGGGCGAAACATGAATGTTCATCAAAACGGAAGCGAAAAAGGGCTGTTGTCAGGCTTTAAAGTTTTCCTAGTCGCCAGGCGGCGGTATTCCAAGACGGAGCAGATGTGATTGGTGCATATGAAATTGTTCCACCTGTAGGCCCTGTTTTGTTGCCGCACTACTTGGTGCAGGCCCCTCCGCCCAACACCATCTGATGCTTCTTCCCGCGTTCTACCGGAGATTCTACAAGCTTGTTTTACGAGGGCGTATTCCTTGATACCAGGCTCGGGAAACTGAACCCCTTCCCAGACCTAATGAGTGCCGTGCAGTGCAGCCCGCCCACATTTGCCAAAACGAACGATGAACCTGTGTAGCAAAAACTATCCCCCACTCCCAGGCAAAATGGGTGCGGGACTGGTGCGGCCCTGGTCCCCGCTCAGAGGGGGGATCCAAAGACAGCACCAAGTGGTTAAGGGCAGGGATAAATGCTTTTCTTTGTCCTGGTTGGGCCCTTTGCTTTCAGGCCATCCAACCATCCAATGGCTGGTGCGAGAGGAGGTTTGATGGTATGCGAAGGAAAAAAATAACCTTAGCCCTGGAAATGCGCGGAGGGGGGCAGAAAGATTGCGTGAGCCTTCAAATTGTTTAATACGTACCGAGCCTCCTGTCGTACAGCTGGTGCGGTGCTGTGTTGTCCGCCCACCATTTAGCCGAGCGAACAGAACAGGGCCTAGTGAAGTGAAAGCTATCCCTCGCTCCCAGGCAAAATGGGTGCGGGACTGGTGCGGCCCTGGTTCCCGCTCAGAGGGGGGATCCAGGGACAGTACCAAGTGGTCCAGGGCAGGTATAAATTTCACAAACATTCCTACAACGGACCTATTCCTAGTTCGAATCAGCTCCGGAAGTCTCAGATACCGGGGGGGACAGAGAGCGAAGCCACAGTCGCATTTAGTGGCAATCCGGGGAATCCGAATAGCGCGCCCAACCCTGGTCTCACAAACATACAACGAATCTGTTGCGCGTGTTGATCCATTTACCAGTTGGGCTGAGGTACAGGCTGAGTGGATGCTACTGCATAGCGACTTGGCCTATAGCGCGGATCAGTTGGAGAATCGTCTAAGAGTAGTAACGAGTTGCTCTTTCATATCAAGTGGTTGCAATTGTTAATTCCACCGTTGTGGATTGGGACCCTCGTACCTCTACGTTTAATCACCCGGCCTATATTATGGCGGACGTACGCCAACACCCTAACTGGCGCAAGGCGCAACGTTGGAGTCGCGACATTGCCCCATGGATTGACCTTGCTGAGCGGATTGATTCCAACGGTGGAACCAGGGGTGCAAACGCCACAGGACCCTCCACGTGCCAAGAGACGGCGATGAATGATGGGCAGGGAACCCTTGGCGTTGGTATCCCCTCTGACCGCAGACAAGGAAGCTCCCGTGACACTGGTGGGGATAGGCACGCGGGAAGTAGCAGGGGAAGCCCAAATGTCCGTCCGCCTGCAGGAAGGGGTGGAGGAGTGGGAGAGTCTCCTGCAGCAGGTGCAACAGCTGAGGGGTCACCACGTGGCCCAAGAGATGACAATGTAGGGAGGGGGGTAGGCTCTGCCAGCCCTAGCCACTATACCTTGCAGACTGGTGGGTACAGAAGATGGCGTAGGGGGGAGGGCGCAAGTATAGCCAGAAGCCTTCAACCTATTGCGGCGCCGGCAAACAATGACGTCAACATAGCGCTCCATAGGTACGTGCCACCAGCCCCTCACTCTACCCTCGCGGCTTGCATCATTCACCCACCTCGCACCCGCATGAAGTCACCCACCAGCCCCCCACTCTACCCTCGTGGCTTGCATCATTCACCCACCTCGCACCCGCATGAAGTCAACCACCAGCCCCTCACTCTACCCTCGTGGCTTGGATCATTCTCCCACCTCACAGGCGCATGAAGTCACCCACCAACCCCTCATTTTACCCTCGTGGATTGCATCATTCACCCACCTCACACCCGCATGAAGTCACCCACCACCCACTCACTCTACCATCGTGGCTTGCATCATTCACCCACCTCACAGGCGCATGAATTCACCCACCAGCCCTTCATTCTACCCTCGTGGCTTTCATCATTCATCCACCTCACACCCGCATGAAGTCACCCACCAGCCCCTCACTCTACCCTCGTGGCTTGCATCATTCACCCACCTCACACCCGCATGATGTCATCCGCCAGCCCCTCGTGGCTTGCAGTATTCACCCACCCTAAGTCTCTTCTCCCAATGTATAATCCCGCAAAGGGGCATGAAAGATGCGCTCACTGCCGCAGGCGAGGTTTCTAGAGCTACCCGGATAATGTAGAGTCATATAAAAAAATGGATGAGGATTACGAGATGGTTTTCAAAAAACATATGTTACGTTTGATGCAATCTGAACCGTCTTATAGGATCGTCTCAGGTTGATCGCACGAAGTGTAGCAGCGGAAGGTTGAAGTAATGTCGGGTACGGACTCTGTCAGTAGAAGGAGATTTGAATCTCGACAGAAGTGATTAACACAATGCGGTACAAGGGTTTATATAGGAATACAATGGAATACGAAAGGTCCTAGCTAGCCATGTACTCTGAGGGGGTACATTCCCCTTAGGGCTAATCTAGATGCAGGATTGCAACTGTGCGGCACGGTAACTGTACGCGGTTCGGTAACCGTTTGAAATTTCCCCGCTCTTTTCATCTCGAATTCTTCCTGCTTGCAACCGTCTTCGATAACTGTCTTGACGCTTGGTCTTTCGTCCTCGCTGCAGTCATCTTCGCGTTAAGAGTTCGTTACTTTAGGAATGTTTTAGTCATTCCATATCGTAACACTCCCCTTCATTCCTGGAGTGGCGAAGTCTTGACGCGCTTGGTTATACCGCAGATGGCTCCGCAGTGCTGGTACTGCTGACGTGGCAGTTTCTTGGTGAGAAAATCGGCTGCCATGTCACCGGTGGGGCAGTAAGTCAAGATGACTTTGCCCTTGTCAACTTCGTCTTTGACGAAGAAGTAGCGGAGCGCGATGTGCTTGGTGCGGTTGACGAAGCCAGGCTTGTTCGCGATTTTGATCGCGCTCTGGTTGTCGCAGTGCAGTTTGAAGCTCGCGGACGTCGCAATTTTCGCCTCCTGAAGTAGTTCCTGGAGGTAGAGTCCTTCGCGAACGGCTGACGTGGCGGCGATGAACTCGGCTTCGGCAGAAGAGAGTGCCACCATTTCCTGCTTCTGGGAATTCCAGGAAATTGGTCCCGTTGGCTCGAGGCGGAAGAGGAAGCCGGTTCGGGACCGTCGATTTGCAGGGTCAGCGGCGTGATCTGCGTCCACGTATCCAACGAGGTTGAATGAGCGAGTCGCGAGGGTGGAGTAGGTGAGTCCGATGTGCGGCGTGGAGATGAAATATTGCAGGGCGCGCTGTAAATCCAGCATGTGCTCCCCTTCAGGCCGCTTGGCATACTGAGCGAGCTGGCTGGCGATGTAGGACAAGTCAGGCCTGCACGTCACAGCGGCGAAGAGAAGACAGCCGAGTTGCTGTTGGTAGAGGCGGTGTTTGACGGGGCAGAGAGGGTTGGTGATGACGGTTGCTGTGGTTGCCGGGGTGCGGTAGGGGGTTGAGAGGTTGGCTGGTTTGATGTTGAACTTGGTTGAAAGTGCGTCTGCATACTTGGCGGCGGAGAGGTGAATGGCGTCATTGGTGTAGGTGATGTTGAGGCCGAGAAACTGAGTGACGGAGTTGTTGCTGGTGATTTCCACGCGGTTACTGAGGTTCTTCTCGAACTGCTCGAGGAGATCGGTGTTGGTGCCGGTGTAGAGCAGGTCGTCCACATAGGCCGTGAGGAGGATGTAATCTACGCGGTAGTGCAGACGGTACATGCCAGGGTCGTGGGGCAGTTGTGTGAAGCCGATGTCCAGGAGGATTTGGTGAAGATGCTGCTGCCAGAGGCGAGGTGCCTGCTTGATGCCGTAGAGGGACTTGCGCAGCTGACACACGCGGTTATCGCCGTCACCGTAGGTGTGGGGTTGTTCGACGAAGATGAGTGCGTCGACAGGAGCGTAAAGGAAGGCATTTTTGACGTCGATTTGGCGGAGGGGGAGATGCTTGGCTGCTGCGATGGCGAGGAGAATGCGGACGGAGGTGTGGCGGGTGACAGGTGCGAAGGTTTGGTCGAAGTCCACGCCGTGACGTTGGTCGAAGCCGCGGACGACCCAGCGAGCTTTGAAGTGTTCGATGCACTCCTTGGCGTAAGGGCCGGTGAGAGCCTGACGTGGGGTTTTGGGTTCGACCGCCTTGGGAGAGTGGGAGACGGCTGCGTGTAGGCCCAGAATGTGGAGGCCAGAGATGCCAGGGCTGTGACGTTGGTTGCGGGTGACTTCCACGACGTCATCGTCGGAGCCGTGGCCGTTGGAGGGTGTGGGGCTGAGGAGGGAGTCCCGCGAGGAGTCGAGGGGAGCGCTGTCCTCGTCGTCGTCTTCATCGCTCCAGGGGCGTGGGCCGTGGTGGGGGTCCGTGGGGTCTTGGTCCGCAAGCGCTGCTTCCGCTTCGTCGTCAGGGGTGAAGAAGCTGCGCGAGGGTCGATCGTAGTCCGCAACGTTGGTTTCTCCCCTGGTGCGGTCAGCATGGCGGTCGTACTGGAACTTGCGGATTGTGAGATCCTCGTAGAAGATGACGTCACGAGCTGCCACCACTTGGGAGGTGTCGTGGTCGAGGATGTTCCAGGCGTTGTGGTCGAGGCTGATGCCGAGGTGCACGCCCCATCGCGCGCGACGTTCGAACTTCCCTGTGGTAGCTGCTGGTGGCCGATACTGAACCATGCAGCCCCAGACGCGAAGCATAGAGACGTCTCCCTGCTTGCCAGTGAATTTGAGGTGAGGGGAGAGATTGTCAGTGTTGGCGGTGGTGCTGAGCAGGTTGTGAAGGCGAACGGCGTGGTGCATGGCGTAGGGCCAGTACTTCGCGTCGACGTCGCTCTGCTGCAGGAGTGCGCGGACCTTTGTCATGAGCGTGCGGTTGGTGCGCTCAGCAACACCTTGTTGGGGGTGTGCGTAAGGGAGGGAGAGCTTGTGCGCGATGCCTTTGTCCGCCATGTAGTCCGCGAATTTGTCGCTTTTGAATTCAGCGGCACAGTCAGTTTGCCAGATCTTGAGGGTGCAGCCCGACTGAGTTTCAGCATTGGCGTGCCAGACCTTGAAGACGTTGAACGCCTTGCTCCTGTGAGATACGTTGGCTACCCAGACGAAGCGAGAGTGTGCGTCGACGAAGGTGATGGTGTATTCTTCGCCGTTGATGCCGGCCTGGGTGAGAACGAGAAATTCGCTGTAGACCTTCTGCAGTTTCTCATAGCGGTTTGTGCCAGGCTCGAGGAGCTTGAAGGGCTGGTGGTCGAGAGCAGCTTCGGGGCAGATGTGGCATTCTGTGTGCTGGGAGGTGGAAACAGTGAGCGGTGTTCCGTCGGTGCGAAGCAGTGTGCCAGGTAGGAAGACCTGGGCGCGGATGCAGTTGTTGAGGACCTCCTAGGAGGGATGGCCGAGACGTTTGTGCCAGAGGTCGCGTTTAGCGCGGATGGCGGGCGAGCGTGCGTAGAAGGCGAGGAGCTGGGTGAGGTCTGCAGGTGTTGGTTCTGGAAGGGGGTGTGGTGAGATAGACAGTCCAAGAGCAAGGATGGTTTCAGGGGCGGTGTGTTCAGTGGGTGCATCGTCTGTGTCTGCCGTTTCCTCAGGGAGGTGTGGTCGAGGTATGTGATGAGGTGGGAGATTGTGAGAGACAGGGGATGGGGGTTGATCCGCGGGGCCGATGGGGGTTGATTCAGCAGGCAAGGGGCTCTGGGGATATGTGCTGTATGGTAGGATGGTGTCGCGGTCTGTGGGCGGTCGTGAATCTGTTGACGAGGCCCAGGAGTTGGTGGGCGACGGCTGTGATGGAGGAATGCCGAGGGGGTGAGGCGAGCCGTAGGGGCCAGCGGCTTCCGCGGCGGCTTCTGCTTCGGCGTGCGCGATCTCCTCTTCAATCGGCTCTTCCTCCTCCAGCGGGGGTGTTCCCCAGGTTGGCGCAGCTGCTCCCCATCCAGTTGTGGTAGGTGCGGCTCCCCATCCAGTGCCGACGTTTACGGTCCCCCAGCCGTTATTTGCGGCTGCTGCTGCAGCTGCTTTGGCTTCTTCGTCCGCGCGACGGCGTTGCTCCTCTTCTTCGTGGCGTTGGAATTCCTCCGTTGTCATGGTGCGGTGGGACCAGGGATGGTCAACATGGTAAAGCTCTCAGGTTAGTGGTAGTGCATTGTTGTTGGCGTCGAACGCGCCAGGGCCGATGTAGCATGTGAGCAGATCGAGGCAATCGTGGGCAGTGGGATCGGCGCGAGTTCGGCGGTGCTGGAACACGGTGAGTGCTGCAGCAAGTTCTTCGTCCCTCATTCCTGTTGGGTGGGGGGTTTGCCACTTGGCTTCTTCGACGATGTCCAGGGCGCGAGGAGGAGGAGTAGTGGTGATGGTTGAGGTTGTTGCAGTGGGTTCTTGGGCTGTGGGTGTTGTGGTTGTTACTACGGCTGCGAGGCGGCGTGCAGCTGCGGCGGAAGATTCTCCTTCGTCGGGTGAGGGATTCCTCTGTGCGGGGGGTTGTGGATGTTGCTGTGCTCTGTCTTCTGTGGAAGAGGCAGTTGGTGTGCGGCAGTTGCGGCAGAGGCCATCGGGTCCAGGGGCGTGAAGGTCGATTTCCCTGGGGTGGGCGTGATGCTTGACCCAGGGGCGGCCGTCAGGGTGAGTAGGTTTGTTAGACCTTACCACGTCTTGAGGGACGAGGTCGATTAGGTCACCTGAGTCGGCGCTGCAATCGGGAATGTCGAAATCGAGGATGTACACGCCGTCTTCGGAGTGAGCTCTGCCGATGTAGCGCGGTGTGCTGTTTGGTGTGCTGTAGTCCTGCCAGTGCATGATGATGTCGCGTGTCTCGGGGTCTGTGTGCATGAGGACTCCGCTTTGCACCAATTGATCGTAGGAGAGGAGATTGTACTAAAGATTGCGAACGATGAGGACGTCGTTGAGGGTGATGTGAATGTCGCTGTCGTGTGCTTTGAGGACGACTATGCCGCATGCGCAGGCCTACAGCTGCTGCGCGTTCGCGACGGTGATGATGGTGGGTTCGGGGATGGGGAAGGCGTTGGAGATGTAACGATCGGAGCCGACCATGTGTTGTCCGCAGCATCTGTCGAGGAACCAGGTGTTGTAGCAATCTCCGCAGCGCTGTGCCGAGAGCGCGAGGTTCGGTGTGTTGCAAAATGGAATGCGTCGATCGCCAGCAGTGACGTAGTTGTCGAGGGGACGAGTGTCGATGTTGTGACCGAAATAGTAGGTGGAGATTGACGGTGAGTTGAGGAAGTCCTCGTCATGTGGTGGTGATTCCAGCAGCGGCACGGGCAGGTTCTAGTCTTGTTCGTGTTCGTCGGAGACAAATTCTCCGTCTTGCGTAAATGGATTGTTGTACGGGTTGAACTCAACCTCTTGACCGTGCGGGGGCGGAGAGACGTAGCGGAGATGTCGCCGGTTTGTGCGGCAGGTGCGGCGGCGGACGCGCATCGCCATGTTCCCTATGACGTGGCGGACGGTGCTGGTCTGCAGTGGCCGCTGTTGGTCTGGGTGGTTCTGGGGGCGCGGGGCGAACCGATGGTCCGTGGACGGTCGGTTGACCTGGCGCGGGTGGTCTGATGTTGGCACATGGTTGTTGCGCGGTGCGGAGGTGGGGCGTGGTCCGGATCAGCATCTTTCGGTGGAGTGACCGAAAGCCTTGCAGTTCTTGCAATAGTATTGTCGGGGCCGATTGTCGCGATTTCGGCGATGGTCGCGGTCGGAGTAGAAGGCGATTTGCTCGCGTCGCGTTGTCTTTTCTTGATTGAAATCCATGTCGCGCTGTTCGTGGAGTAGGGTGGCACAGAGATGCGCTTCCGAAATGATGCCCTGTTGACGAAGTAGGGCTTTGCAGGGGTTCCAGTGTGGCGCGAGTCCTCGGAGGACGATGGTGACGAACATGTCTTCGGAGATGTTGTTGCCCAGCTTCAGCAGTTGGTCGCGGACACTGCGGCAGCGATTAATGTAAGTGTTGGCCTTCTCGCCAGGCGCCATCTTGACTTCCATCAGTTCTTGGAGGAGGCGGCTGGATGAAACGGAGTCCTTAGGTTGATAGGTTTTGTTGCGGTAGTTCCAGGCGGCGAGGGCGGGAGCTGGGAAATTCTTGTAAGGGCAAATGCCGAGTTGTTCGGTCGGCGCCATGTTTCGCAGGAGAATGCTATACGCCATTAGCGACTCGTTGTAGTATTGCGCTTTTGCGTCGTCGGTATCGCTGGTGGGGCCAACGTAGCTTCCGTCAAAGTAGCAGAAGATTTGCGCGTTTTGCAGTAGCACCTCGAGCTCGAAACTCCAGGTGTAAAAATTACGTCCGCTGAATATGGTACTGGTGCGGATCTTGGAGATAGCCAGAAACTTGTTCTGAGCTGCGAGCACGGCTTCGTCGCTTGGGCGAGGAGTATTTGGAGCAGTGGAGTTTAAGCCGATGTCGAAATTGGTTGGGCTCGGTTCCTTGACTGGAGGCGTCCGGTACGCGCTCCCGCCGAAACATGGCTGGAGGATCTGGAGGGCAAGCGCCCAACACGGCCGAACCTCCTACCAACCCAACCGCAAATTCCGCGGGAACTACCACCATCAGCAATGCGCTTCTGGAGCAACTCATCCAGCGAATCGCCACGCTGGAATCTGGAGTTCAACAATTGAAGAATGACAGCCAGCCAACCGCGGCACAACCCGAGCAAGATTTGAATTTGGATCAAAGGTGGTGGTGCGAAGAATCCTGAGTGGCTCTCATACCATGATGCAATCTGAACTATCTTATAGGATCGTCTCAGGTTGATCGCACGAAGTGTAGCAGCGGAAGGTTGAAGTAATGTCGGGTACGGACTCTGTCAGTAGAAGGAGATTTGAATCTCGACAGAAGTGATTAACACAATGCGGTACAAGGGTTTATATAGGAATACAATGGAACACTAAAGGTCCTAGCTAGCCATGTACTCTGAGGGGGTACATTCCCCTTAGGGCTAATCTAGATGCAGGATTGCAACTGTGCGGCACGGTAACCGCACGCGGTTCGGTAACCGTTTGAACTTTTCCCGCTCTTTTCATTTCGAATTCTTCCTGCTTGCAACCGTCTTCGATAACTGTCTTGACGCTTGGTCTTTCGTCCTCGCTGCAGTCATCTTCGCGTTAAGAGTTCGTTACTTTAGGAATGTTTTAGTCATTCCATATTGTAACAACGTTAAAGGTTTTCTACCTATACGACCACAAAGCGTATGCATGCAAAATGCAGCCGGCGATGACGATTTTGCACTGTGTTGAAGATCTGTAAGCGCGCATGAACTGTTAAGTCAAAAAACGTGTCTTCAGTTGACAAAAAACGCACTCAACATGAGAGCGAAGTGACAAATGTATCCTGTTGAACAGCTCCTCCTTCTTCTTGGGGGCTCGCTCGGCTTGTTGCCACCGCTCAACGTGGTACAACACAAGACACTATGGTGTAAGACAGTACACGTCATTTTGAAACCCAGAGTCACCTAGGAGGAACGTGCCTTGTGGGAGAGCTACGCTTCGTGCGAGAGCATTTTGCATGACGGTTGAGTCATGTGCAGACTCCTCCCAACCAGTTAGCACGTACATGAATTGATCAGTGAAGGAAACAACAGCTAACACGTTTTGTGTGACATTGCCATGCTGGTCAGTGAATGCCTTCAGCCGGTAACGACGAATGCAGGCGGAGATGAGGGTCTCGTCAACAACCTATTGCGCCACGGAAGTGTGAAAATTCCGGCATAGATTTGAGAGCAGCAGTCTCTGGCATTTTGATAAGCTCTCGTCTCAAAGAGACCACCGCCCTTGCCACACTCCCTATTATAGAGCTGATCTGTGGCCCACTGTGTTGCCAGCACTCCTGAAAGGCGTCATTTGAGGTTGCATGAGTCTTAAAGCTAAAAAAGATTAGCAATTGCTCCGGTATTTTAATATGCCTGCCTATGGGTAGAAGGTTCCTCTCGATCATGAGGGCGGCCAATCTATGGAAAATGTCTACGTCCATTCGTGTGACCACTCGTAGGCCCTACCTGGGAGGGGCGAGGTATGACGGGGAACGCGCATGTATTCACTCACAACGTGTTCGTAAAATGTTCCTAGTAACAGGCGTCCATAACGTATACATCTACAAATAACGCGAAGAAATAATTTCCTGACAGAGTATGGTCAACCTGATTCCTAACTGGTCGAAAGATGCAGCCATGGCTAGTACCGTTGGCTGTGACAAAAAAAACCGAGAGTAAGTTGCTTGGATGTTGGCTCATCACATTGTTTTCTGTAAGAGTGGTTGACCCTTTCGCCGTGTTTTGGTGGTGCTCGACATTGGGGGAAGTGTTGTGAATGGCACGATCATCACTTGCCACATCAATTTGCCACTCCAACCCCTTCCCCTCAAATGCCCTCGTAACTTTCTTCCATATCTTTCCTCATGCAAGCATACGGTATGGCTTCATGGATGCAATTTTGGCTGGGAATATTCCTACTCGCATGTCTACTAGAGGATACATCTTTATGCTTGGAGGGGTGGCCATCTCTTGGCAGTCAAAGAAGCAGAGCTGTGTAGCTCTATCAACCACCAAGGCAGAGTACATGGCTGCGACCCAAGGAGCCCGAGAAGCAGTGTGGATAAGAGGTCTTTTGAAGGAGCTTGGCCCCCCACAAGAGAGCCGTACTCCCATCTTCATCGGCAACACGTCGACGATCGCTCTCACCAAGAATCCAGTCTTCCATGGGAGGACAAAGCACATCGTGACGCAGAATTACTACGTTCGAGAGCTTATGGAGCAGAAAATTGTTGAATCCCTATTTTGCCGCATGAGTGAGCAAGCGGCAAGTTTACTCACCAAGGTCGCTGCACGCGACATCTTCATCAATATTTGAGTTCAAGCTGGGTTAGTTCCAGTGGCTGGATTTGAGGGTATGGCCTTGCAGTGAGGGGGAGTGTTGTGAATGGTAACATCTCCAACCTAAGTCAACCAACATCTCTTTAATTATTCCCAACCACAATATCTCTTCCTAAACCAACTCAACCAAGTTTTCAACCAACTTTCCTATTCACCTGAAGCTCCACCATTACTCTCGTGCGCTTTCTTTCCTTACTCACTAAATAAGTCATTTACCTCCTCCAATTAATGCTTCTCCCATGTGCCTCCAAGCGCATGCTCCTAATTCCTCGTCATCAACCTCCACGTACCTCTCATTTATTCCTTCCTTCCTTTCCCAAGTCACCAAAGTTGCCACCTCATTTCCAATGACTACTACCTCACCTCCTCTTCGAAGACACAAAAATTATTCTACTTTCTCCACCTATTTCTTTCCAAGGCACCCAAGCTCTAATCCAACATTACAAGGCTACAAACCACATGCTCCAATACTATTCATCTCCATCAAGAAGCTCTACAAATTCTCAAATAACTTCATCAATGACAACAAAGCTTCTCAAGGTTCTTCATCAAGCTCATTTCTAAGCTTCTCTTTCAAGCCCTTCAAGTCAACTTCTATTACAATGGCTCTTTGCTAAGCACTCAAGTTCGATGTCTCCAAAGCTGATACTCTCATGCAACTCTCTTCCAAGGCTAGCATTGATGGCTACTCTTTCTATGCATGCCTATGTATCCCTCATGGATCTATACTATACCCTTCGTAATATAAGTTTATGCTCATAAAATTCTCTCTCACCTTCTATAAAGTAGTTATCAAGTGAAGAGTAATCTATCTTACTTCCTAAGAGTATGAGGAAGCTACAAGCTATAAGTTAAAAGAAGGATCATCATCTATCACAAGGCTTGAAACTTCTCCAAAATAAAGTTTTCAGGTTGAAGCTCTTCTCCTAAGCTACTTCTACAACTATTTCTAGTAAAATCTACTCAAGTAAGTGTCTCTCAACAAGATTTCATTTTCTTATTTCCCTTTGAGTTCTTATCCTATCAAGCATTTCATCGTACACAAGTTTCTCTTTATAGTCACAAGCTTCTCCTTCCCGCGGTAGCCGCTCACCCACACCCGCTCACAGCACACGGCTCCCCCTGAGTCGGCGAATAGCAGCGAGCCATGGGGGTGGGGGCCTGACATTGTCATACACGTCCACCAAGTTCCCATCGACCATGATGGCATCATCGTCACCACTGGAAGTGGCGTTCGCTGGCTCTGCGCCCGACCCTCTTCCATAGACAAATGACGTCGTTGCCTCACGAAACCCACAATCGTCCTGGTTTTGGCAGTAGCTGTGATCGCACTGACGGGGTATTCTCTCTCCTACCAATTCGGGCTTGCTCCTTTGACAAAAGTACGCCCCTACACTTTGAGGAGGGTACATTCCCGAGGAGGAAGGCGGGAGATAAATTCTGCCTTGTTGTGCAAGTTGAAGTAGCCTCTTAGTAAACAGGGACAATGGCGACAAACGTGAGGATGGAGGGTAAGGATTGGGCGGAAGGTAGGGGAATGGGCGACGGATAATGCAACGCGAGAATAAGAGACGAGGAGTCAATGGTGCGGCCGCGGAGCGATCGGTAGCGCATGTCGCCTGACGAGCAGCATGCTTGCACGTCATTGCATAGTAGGCATCGTGGAATTGGCTATACCGTTCTAAACACGCACAACGACCGCAATTGCATGTCTCGTTAGGTGACGGCCTCGCGCCAGCACGGCCAAGGAATGACGCCTTGCCTACGCTACTCCGCCATTGTTGGCGTGACCTAAGCCACTACCTGGACCAAATGCGCCGCTTTAGCGAAAAAGCTTGTCATATTTGATGAACTATGTTGAACCTGTGCCTAACGCAGGAATTTTCTGCCACCTGGAGACGGTAACTTGGTGGCCTAGTAAAGCAGGCTAGGCGATCATCTAGAAACGTAAGACTTTTATGGTGGTGACTCAACACAAGGGCGGTGTTTGCCAGCGCAACAAACAACAATAATGACGGGATCTGGAAAGTCAGCACGCCTTCCTGATCCCGTCAGATAGGGTTCGTTAAGGTCCGCCTGCATGGTCGAACGCCCAAAAGTTTCCCCCATTCGGGACGGTTTCGTGGCATCTGGAAATGGGAAAGCAATTTCTTCCCCGGGCCTCACGCCAGACTCGCAATTCACCTCGCAATTCACCATTTCACGGGGAATTTCCTTGACATAGCTATGGGTTCGGGAAGGAGGACGGGATCATTGAAGGTGGGGAGGTTTCAAAGTAACTAGGCAAGAATGAATGAACTAGCAGAAGTTTGGGTACAAATATGAAACCCTAGTTGGGGTTGTACCCCATATTGGCTACCCCACTACAGCCTACAAGCATAATACAGTTTAACACACCCCCATAGGCAAAGTGGGGGAGAACAAAGGGTCACAAGACCAGTCCAGCAAAGCAAAGCAAAGCCCAGGGTGGATCACAACGTCACCACACTCCGAGCACAAGTAAAGGCCACAAGGCCAGTTCACATGCAGTGCTAGATATAGTACAAGACAAACAACACAGTGATCAAAACCTAGCAAGCAAGTAACAAGATATATATAAAGTACAGTACAAAGAATGTCAAGCAGTGAGCAAGTGAGGAAACGTGGACACAAGGCCTAAAGAAGTACAGTGCCGCTGATGATCACTAGGCGGGAGCGCCTTGGTGAAGATATCAGCAGTGTTGGCCTTCGAGTCCACGTACACAAGCCGAAGCTGACCGCGCTGCTGAAGCTCTCGAGCAAGAAAGTAGCGAAGAGCAATGTGCTTCGTCCTGTGCTCCAGTCTGTGCTCCTGACACAAGGCAAGAGCCGCCTTGTTGTCACCGTACAGAACTGGAGGAGAACTAGGCCGCTCTCCCAAGTCAGTCAGCAGGTAGGTGAGCCAGCGTAACTCCTGTGCAGCCATGGCTGTGGCGTAGATCTCAGCCTCACAACTAGAGCCGAGAACAGAGGAAGAGCGGGTGGACCGCCACGAGACAGAACCTGAGCCAAGGCTGAAGGTGTAACCCTGTGACGACCGCTGCGTAGCCAGGTCGTCCACCCAAGAGGCGTCCGAGTGACCAGTGAGGACAACTCTGTCGCGTCCTCCAAGCACCAGCCCCATGCCTGATGTACTGCACAGGTAACGCAGCACCCTCTTAGCAGCCTCCCAGTGCTCTCGCCTGTGTCTCCCAAGCGCAACGTAACGAGCAAGGATGCTAAGAGGGTACGCGAGGTCAGGTCGCGTGCAAGTCATCAGGTACATGAGGCAGCCTACAAGCTCTGGGTACGGGCCACTCGGCTCTACGGACTCGTCCGAAGGTGGAGCTGAGAGCGAGTGGCTGGTAGCCAGAGGTGTGGCCTGTGGTGAGGAGAACTGGAAGCCGAAGCGCTGAAGGACCTGCTGCACCATGTGTGACTGAGTCAGGGTGATGGTGCGGCGAGCTCTGTCCCGGGTGATCTGCAAGCCAAGGTAGCTACGCAGTTCACCCAGGTCAGTGCAGGTGTGTCTCTTCTGCAGCTCCGACTTCACACGAGCGAGTGCCTCAGTGTCAGCAGTAGCAAAGACCAAGTCGTCGACGTACACGAGAATGTAGAACGGCGGCAGCGACGTGTCTGTGCGCAGAAACAGCGACGGGTCAGCAGTAGACGGCGCGAACCCAAGAGCCGCAAGAGTAGTCCTCAGTGTGTCGTGCCACTCACGTGGCGCCTGGCGGAGACCGTAGACTGGCCGGCGGAGACTCCACTGGGTACCAGGGGGAAACGACCCAGTAAAGCCAGGTGGGCGGCGCAGCCAGATCTCCTCGTGCAGGCTGCCCTGCAGGAACGCTGTGCTGAAGTCAAGAGAGTGAAGCTCGTAGTCACGCTGAGCAGCAACGTGCAGCAGAACCCGAAGAGTGGTCATCTTCGGGGTGGGGGAGAAGGTCTGGAAGAAGTCGACCCCCTGACGCTGACTGAAGCCTCTAGCAACGTAACGAGCCTTGAAGACAGGCGGAGAACCTGGCGGCCGCTTCACCTTGAAAATCCACATGCCATCGACGATGTTCGCCCCAGGAGGGGGAACCTCGTCGACGTAGGTGCCTGTGGACTTCGAGGATGCCATCTCTGCGTCCATGGCTGTCTGCCACTGAGAGGAGTAGGGACCCGAGATCGCCTCTGCGTAAGTGCGCGGAGTGGGGATGTCTAGTGCATCCGGGTCTCCCTCAGGGGCAAGCAACCAGGCCACGAGATGAGGTACAGCAGCCGCGAGAGAGTCAAAGTCCTCCTGCCTGTCCTCAAGGACGTCCGTGCCAAGAGCACACTCACCCCCGACGGACGGAGGACAGACAGACGCAGACTCAGACTCAGCAACAAGGCTAGCAGCGTAGTCTAGACGACAGGCAGCAGCAAAGTCAACCAACTCAGCGACCAGAGCAGACGCAGCCGAGGACTCAAAGGTAGGGTCAGTGACAACAGTAGCTAGGAGACGCGTGACAGTAGGGTGCTCAGCGCGATACCGGTCAGACTCAGGGTCCGGAACGGCAGGCAACGAGGACGCAGGAGGAGACGGTAGAGGGACACGCCGAGGAGCAGTAGAGGGACGCAGAGTCATGTAGTGAGTGCCTGGGACAGGAGGAGGACGCTCACGACGGACACGACTACCAGTGCGAGCAGGACAAACAGGCGACGCAGGACGAGACTCAGGCTCACGACGCTCTGCAAGACCTCCTGTGGGACCAGTGTAAGGAGAGGGAGCAGGGAGAGGCGAGGTAGGCGGTAACTGTGACTGCGGCTGGACAGGCGGAGGACACTCGACGGAGGGAGGAGGACAAGGAGGAGGAGCCTGCCCAAGAACCTGCTGAAGGAGCGGTACGAAGTACGGTCGCGGCCGCGCAGCGTCTCCAGAAGCAGAAGAGACTCCAGCGGCCGGGTCCTCAGTACCAGCAGGAGCTCCAACGTCCGGGTCCCCAGCACCAGCAGCAGCGCCACCGCTCGGGTCCTCAGCTCCAGCAGCAGCTCCACCAGGTGGGTCCGCAGCACCAGCAGCAGCGCCACCCCCAGGGTCCGCAGCACCGCTAGGAAGAGTACCCCCAGAGGCGGCAGCTCCAACTCCGCTAGCACCGCCAGCGCCAGAGTCCCCAGCTCCAGCAGCTCCAGTCGTAGTGCTCCCAGAACAACCAGTCCCGGCAGCTCCAGTACCCCCAGGACGAGCAGCTCCAGCACCCCCAACTCCAGCCGAGCCACGAGGACGGCGGAAGCGCCGGACGTACCAGTCACGAAGCTGCTGCGGTGTGAGAGACTGCTCAGCACCCCGAACCGGAGCACCCCCAGACGCAGTAACCCGAGGCTCCGTAGGCTCAGCAGCAGCACCCCCAGGCTCAGTACCCGCAGGCTCAGCACCCCCAGACTCCGCACACGCAGGCTCAGCACCCCCAGTCGCAGCACCCCCAGGCTCAGCACCCCCAGGCGGCAAACTCTCAGGCACAGTTTCCCCAGCTCCAGCACCCGCAGTCCCAGCACTCCCAGGCCCAGCACCCGCAGGCTCAGCACCCCCAGGCTCAGCACTCCCAGCAGTACCACCTGCAGCAGCACCTGAGTCACCTGTGACCTCGACAGGCTCAGCGACGGGAGGAGGGTCTACCTGAGAGACACCTGAAGGAGCAGGACCCTGAGGGGGAAGGGGGTCTACCGGAGGGGGGCCAGGAGCAAGGAAAAGCGGCGGGGGAGGGAGGGGGGCAGTGCGGTAGGGGAAGAGACGGTAAAAAGGGACCGACTCGTCAAAGGTGACATCCTGAGAGGCGAAGACCCGGCGCGAGGTGGGGTGGTAAAACTGCCAGCCAGGCGCGTCAGGGACAAAGCCAAGGAAGACACAGGGAAGCGTGCGGGAGGAGAGCTTGTCCGCGGACGTATCGCGGACAAGGGCACGAGCACCCCACACCCGGAAGCGCGACGCATCGCCAACCTCCCCCGTCCAACGCAGTGTGGGCGAGGTCTCCGGCAAGGAGACACGGGGCCAGAGGTTGAGCTGATGCGCGGCGTACCGGACAGCAAACGGCCACAGAAAATGGGGAGCCGCCGCGTGGACCAAGGAGGTACGAGCGACCTCCATGACCAGGCCAATGCGGCACTCAGCAACCCCATTCTGCTGTGGGGAGTCCGGAAGCGTGAAGGTCTGCTCAATGCCCTCCGCCTGACAGAAGGTCCTCAAGAGATCAGAGGAAAACTCACCACCTCTGTCAGAGTGCAGACGCAGGACAGGAAGATCCGTCCGGAAACGGCGGCGGAGCTGGAGACGAACTGTGCGGATCCAAGGGATCAGAACAGCAGGGACCTCACCCTTGGTGCGCAAGGGGAAGACCGTGGTGTAACGCGAGTAGTCGTCGACAACCAGCAAAAAATACCGCTCACCGCCCTGGCCACGAACGCGGGCTGGGCCCCACACGTCCAGGTGGAGGGTCTGCAGAGGAGCCTCTGTCGGGGGGAACGAGGAGGAGTGAGGAGCGGCGCGCTGCCGCCCCTCGACACAAGGAAGGCAAGGCGGCGCAGGCGAGGCAGGGAGGGGAGGGAGGGACCTGGGAAGACCAGACACAAGGTGGCGACGGTGCATGCCACGAAGGCGTGGCAAGGAGGGGTGACCCAGGCGGTGGTGCCAGAGAAGAGTCTGGTGCGACAGGGAACGACACTCACAGGCGTGGGCTACCAGACCTGACGCAGACACCTGACCGACAGCAGCGACCTGAGGAGACGCAGTGGTCAGTGTGTAGAGACTCGACCCCGGCCGACGGGTAAACGTAGCCAGGTGACGGCCGGTCCTGGAGCACGTGCAGATCGCCACACGCTGTCCTCCAGGGGTAAAGGTGTCAACCCACTGATCCTGGATGACAGCGTTGCTCACCAGGTTCGTCGAGAACGAGGGGAGGTGGAAACCCGTCAACGAGCCAGACGGAACCGCCGGACAAGGGAGCACAGTGGTGGACTGGGCAAGGACTGGGCCCCCAGAGGGGTCAGCCAAGGAGACTGGGACCGGTGCAGGAAGCGGTGTGAGCTCAGTACTGTCACGAAAGAAACAGCGGGAAGCACCTGAGTCAAGGGTGAAGGTGTGACAGGCCTCAGCCGGTGCGGTACCTGAGAGAGCAGTCTCTGTGGGTGCTGTACCTGAGAGAGCAGACTCGCAAACAGCCGGGACAGCACTGGAGGGAGCAGGTACAGGGGGCACCATACCAGAGAGAGCAGACTCACTAGCACCTAGGGCAGCGGGCTCTATACCTGGGTCAAGCGGCACACACAAGTAACAGTCTCCCTCGGCACTAACAGTCAATGCATACATGGCAGCAATAATAGCATCATAGTCAAGAGCAAAGATATCAACACCAGCCCTCATCAGCTCAGCCCAGCGAGGGCGCTCAACATCCTCGCCCATCTCCTCACGCCAAGCGTCGTCAAGGCGGAAGAAGCAGCGGTACTGAGTGTGGAACTTTCCACACGTCTGCCCCTTGCGATCACCTGTGCGAATGACATAGGAACAGCGGCCACTGCCCCCCGACGTCCCACGCTGAGCAAGCCACTCACGAAGCTGCTGGGTCGACTGGGGACGCTGCTGCTGCTGGGAGCTCTGGCCCGAGCCGGTGCCTCCACTCCGACCTCCACCGCCGCCACTACCTCCGCTCCGACCGCCACCACCGCCACCGCCACCGCCACTACCGCCACCGCCGCCACTGCCGCCGCTGCCACCACCGCCACTGCTCCCGCCGCCGCCCCCGCCTCCGCCGCCGGCCCCACTCCCACCGGCACTCCCGCCACCGCTCCCTCCAGCACCGCCTCCCCCCCCACCTCCCCCACCCCCTCCCCCCCCAGCGCCACCCCCGCCACCCTTGCCCCCCTTGCCCTTGCCGGTGCGGCGCCTCCCACCAGGAGCAGAAGCAGCGCCAGCAGACTCAGCACCAAGGAAGTCAACAGCAGCAGCAGTAGCATAGGAGGGAGCGAGGGGAGAGGGAGAGCACCCCTCAAAGATGGGGGTGCGAGGAGCGCCGCGAGCAGCACCAACAGCCACAATGCTCTTCTCGGCTGCTAGCAGCTTCTCCTCTAGGAGGGCGACAGTGAGCTCAGTGGGACAGCGAGCAAGGAAATAGTCGCGCACTGAGCTGAGGGTGTCAGGGAGACGGGTGACTATGAAGTGGAGTGCCCAGTACAGGGGAGGGGGGTTCTTAGCGCAGAACTCGGTGGGAAGGGCGGCACGCAGGCGAGCATCACTAGTGCGAAGGTGGGTGATAAGATCGGCGACTGTAGCAAAGGTGGACAGGTCAGGGAACAGGTAAGGCAGCATGAGACGGCTAAGCTCGGCTGTGGCAGGTGAGGAGTAGCGAGCAACGACAGCGTCATATAGGGCCTTAGCGGTTTTGCAGTCGCCAAAGTGCTCTAGCTCAGCGAACGGCAGGTGACTGCGAATAGCCAGGCGAGCTGCAGCGTCACGAGTCTGCCACTGTGAACGTACACTAAGCTCGGCTGTGGCAGCAGGAGCAGCGGCAGCACCAGACGCGTAGTCATAGAGGGAGATGTGGTCCGTGCTATTGCTCATAAGATACAACTGCAGGTCATCGAGCCAGGAAGTGAACTGCACGGGACGGCCCTCAGCATCGAAGGAAAGAACGCGAATAGAGGCCATAGCTCAGGCGTGAGGGCACAGCAGAGCAGCGGCAGCAGCAGAGGGGACGCGCTAGAGCGAAGCTAGCAGCCACAGCAGGAGCAAGCGGCGGTGCACAGTCAGGGAGCAGCAGGCGAGGCGGGCGGCGCTGCAGGCGGGAATTGCGGCGGGCGGGCTGCGAAGCGGGCAGCGGGGCGGGCGGGCGACGCGGCGAGCGGGCAGTGCGGGGGGCGGGCTGCGAAGCGGGCAGCGGGCGGGCGGGCGACGCTGCAAGCGGGCAGCGGGCGGGCGGGCGACGCTGCAAGCGGGCAGCGAGGCGGGAGGGCGACGGTGCGAGCGGGCAGCGGGCGGGCGGGCGACGCTGCGAGCGGGCAGCGAGCGAGCGGGCGACGCTGCGAAGCGGGCAGCGGGCGGGCGGGCGACGCTGCGAAGCAGGTAGCGGGCGGGCGGGCGGCGCTGCGAGCGGGCAGCGAAGCGGGCAGCGAGCGGGCGGGCGGGCCGCGAAGCGGGCAGCGGGGCGAGCGGGCTGCGAAGCGGGCGGGCCGCGAAGCGAGCAGCGAGCGGGCGGGCGGGCCGCGAAGCGGGCAGCGGGGCGAGCGGGCTGCGAAGCGGGCAGCGGGGCGAGCGGGCGACGCTGCGAGCAGGCAGCGCGGCGGGCGGGCGACTCTGCGAGGGGCGCGCGAGGGCGCTAGCGAGGGGCGCGCGAGGGCGCTAGCAAGGGGCGCGCGAGGGCGCTAACGAGGGGCGCGCGAGGGCGCTAACGAGGGTGCGCGAGGGGGGGGGGGGGGTGGCGAAGGGGGCGCCCCCCCCTCACCCCCCTTCGCGAAGGGGGCGCGAGCAATACGCTGATGTCAAGAGGTCGGGGGTGGGGGCGAAGGGGGGGGGGCGCTGAAGGGGGTGGCGAGGGGGGGGGGGGGGGGGGGGGTGGCGAAGGGGAGGGAAGGGGGAGGTTCTTGATCCCGGGAAATTTTTTCCCCGTCGATTTTCTTTCCCCGCGTCTTTTTCCAGCCTTCTCGTCAGGTTGGAAACAGGTTGGGCAAGGCAAGGCAACAATTTCGTCTCCTCGTGTGCCGTGATGCACCCCTCCAGTGTTGCTGTTAGTAGCCTGGTCTAGTCTAGTGCTGTTCTCTACCCTGGATTAGTTAGCAAAAGGAGGACAATGCTGGTGCCACTGTTAAGATGAGAGGAGCCATGGATGGCGAGAGAGTTAGGTAGGGTCGAAAAAGTTACACTAGGAAGAAAATGTCGAGATACAAAAGAGAGAGGGTTGGAAACCCTAATTGAACCTAGGGTGTGTTCAGTGTGTACTAAGAACTACGAAATGAACCTAAAATGAACCTGAATGCATAACTCTCTCTAAGAATGGAGAAATAATATAAGAACACCAAGATAAAGACCAGAGCGAGCTCTAGCCTACTCCAACACACCCCCAGGCTAGGTGAAGCTCTGGAGCAAAACACCTAGCGAACCGGCACACCCCCAGAAGTGGAGAGACGCGTGAGCCCAAGCTCGCGCTTGTAGAAACGGTGTGGCGCACGCAGGAGGGCCTTGGTGAAAATGTCAGCAAGGTTGGCAGTAGCGTCCACCTTGCGAAGGCGTAAGAAGCCAGACTGCACCAGCTCGCTCACGAAAAAATAGCAGACCTCAATATGCTTGCTGCGGGCGTGATAGACAGGATTTTCAGTGAGATGAATCATGCTCGCACTGTCACAGGAGAGCGTCACAGAGGACTGAGAGTGACCAAGCTCAGCAAGGAGAAAGGAGAGCCAGCGAGCCTCCTGAGCTGCCAAGGTGCCTGCGTATAACTCAGCCTCGCAGGTGGAAAGGCAGACAGAGGATGAGCGAGTGGAGCGCCAGCTGATGAGACCACTGCCAAGAGTAAAACCATAGCCCTGAGCGGCGATCAGGGCGAGAGTCAGCGTAGGAAGAGTCACTGTAGCCGGAGAGAACGGGAGGAATAGAGCCACCAAGAGTGAGAGCAAGGTCAGAGGTTGCGCGCAGATAGCGCAGGACGCGCTTAGCAGCCGCCCAGTGCACGTCAGTGTGGCGGCCTAGACCGACAAAGCGAGAGAGAACACTGAGGGGGTAAGCAAGGTCGGGGCGAGTGCACATCATAGCATACATAAGAGACCCAACGAGCTCAGGATAAGGCCGCAGCTCAGAGGAGGGAGCAGGGACGGCAGGGGTAGTGAGCTGATGGTTAGCGGGAAGAGGGGTAAAGACCGGTTTGGCCTGCGACATCTCGAACCGCTGGAGGATGGACTGGATGTAGAAAGACTGGGAGAGAGAGATGGTACGAGCAGCACGATCACGACGGATCTCCATGCCGAGGTAGTGACGAAGCTCGCCAAGATCCTTGCACAGGAGACGCGCCTGCAGGGCTTTCTTGACAGCTGCAAGATCGGCGGAGTCCTCAGCAAGCAGCACCAAATCGTCCACGTAGGCAAGAAAGTAGAGTCTGTGGGGGGAAGTGCGAATGAAAAGACTGGGGTCGGAAGTGGAGGTAGAGAAGCCAAGAGAGTGAAGGGTAGAGGCGAATTTGGCGTGCCACTCGCGCGGGGCCTGTTTAAGGCCATACACAGGTCGCTTTAATTCCCAAACAGTGCCTGGAGGGAAAGGGCGAGGAAAGCCAGCAGGACGCTCAAGGAATATGCGCTCATGCAGCTCGCCCTGGAGGAAAGCATTGGAAACGTCCATGGAATGGATCTCCCAATTCCATTGAGCACCTAAGTCAAGAAGGAGGCGGAGAGTGGGGAGACGGGCTGTGGGGGAGTAAGTGGCAAAGTAGTCAATGCCTTCACGCTGAGTGAAGCCCTTGGCACAGTAGCGGGCCTTGAAGACAGGAAGTTCGCCGGGCAGCTGCTTGACACGGAAGACCCATTTGCCCTTGACAATGGTGGCGCCAGGGGGGGGGACAGAGTCAATGTAGGAAGTAGTTCTTGTAAATGCCTCACACTCAGCAATGATCGCAGCCATCCACTCAGTGGCATGAAAGCCCGACACGGCCTCGGAGTAGGACTGAGGGGTGGGAATGGCAGCGGTGTCAACAGAGAGAAGTGTGGGAGAATTGCTAAAGTCACCGACGGTGACACAAAGGAGAGGAGAAACAGGATGAATGGTGAAAAGTTCCTCAAAGCGATCTTCAAGAAGATTCACATCCTGGGATGGAGATAGACGAGTGAAAAGGGCAGAGTGCTGGAAATTAGAAAGGGCACGTGTCATGGAGCGAGTAAGGCGTGGGGAAGGGGGAGGGATGGGAGCGGGCAAAGGGGGTTGAGAGGAAGATGGAGGTGAGGAAGGGAGGGGAGCCGAAGAAGAAGAGGCGGGTGGGGAGGCGCCAGAGATGATGTCGGAAGGGGGGGAAGTAGAGGCTGGTGCGGGGGGAGGGGCGGGAAGAGGCGGGATGGGAGGGGGGGGAGGAGGGGAGGGGAGGACAGACGACGGTTGATCGAAATCAGTCCAGTGAAGAGAAGGGACAGGAGGGGCGGGTGGGGGAGAATGGAATGGAGAACGGGTCTCATCGAAAATGACGTCCTGGCTGCGGATGAGTTGGTGAGAGGAGGGGGCGTAGAAAAGATAACCAGGACAATCAGAGTTGATGCCAAGGAATGCACAGAGTTGCGTCTTGGGAGCGAGTTTCCCACCCTGACGAGATCGGTCTGCTGGATTTACAAGAACATGGGCGACACACCCCCAGACCCGAAGAGGGAGGACAGAGGGCTGTCGGCCAGTCCAGAGCTGGAAGGGGGTGGTAGTGGGGCGAAGAGGATGAGGGCGGAGGTTAGAGAGTAAAGTGGCATGGAGAAGAGCATAGCTCCAAAGAGAGTGGGGAGTAGTGGCATGGGTGAGAAGGCAGCGAGTAATTTCCATGAGAGTACGATTGGCAAAACGAGGGTCCATAAGGGGAGAAGCCCCCAGAATGCTATCCTGACTAGGCATAGTCACACTGAGAGCAGAGGTCTGAACACCCGCACCAGAGTCGGCGGCCGCAAGGACCGCCTGAGCAGAGGACTGGCGACGCTGACGAGAGAGTTGAAGCCAGTTGGGAGGGCGACCAGTGTTGCCAACTAGGAACCAGTCATCGGTGAGCTTCTGGAAGCAGGAGGAGGTGGGATGATTGGTGCGACCGCAGGGCTGACCCTTGCGGGGCCCCTGGCGAATGATGTAGGTGCAAGGAGGAAAGGTGTTGCGAGGGCGAGAGGAAGCAGCGGCGGCAGTGGTGGTGGAGAGAGGAGGAGGGGCAGAAGAGGGTGTGACAGCAGCGGCGGTAGGAGGGCAGCTGCGGAGGTTGAGCTCTGCCTGGAGGAGGAAGGCAGAGACACGAGAGAACGACCACTGGTCGGCGGGGCGCTCACCATACAGGGTGACATGAACACTGTATTCAGGAGTGAGGCCTGTGAGGAGGAGGGCACCGCAGACATGATCGGAGAGTTCAAACTGTTGAGCGGCAAGTTGGGAGGACAGCGTCTGCACACGAGCGATGTAGTCTGCCATGGTGGTGAAGTCAGGAAGACGAAGAGAGGTGAGCTCGCGTAAGAGGGCAATGACACTGATGGGAGTCTGTGACTGAAAGCGCTCGGTGAGATAGCCGAGAAGGTCCTTGGCATAGCGGATGTGCGAGCACTGAGGGAGAAGGGTTGGAGGTAGGCAGGCAAGGATGACCTGACAAGCACGTGCGTTGGCAACATGCCAGTCAGCGAGAAGGTCAGAGTGAGATGGAGCAGAGGAAAGGGGCGTAGAGGCAGAGCGAGGAGAGGGGGCAGCGAGGTGCTCAATGAGGCGCTTGCGGGTGCTCTCGAGGGACTCAGCAAGAATACGAGCTAAGTCACGCGCAGCAGCATTGTCAGGAGCAGCCGCGGCAGTGGCTTGCGCCGTGGCCACAAGGCGCTCAGTTTCAGCAATGGCAGCACGGAGGCCATCAGCATAGGGGTCAGAGGAGGAAGAGGTGGGTGCAGAGGGAGAGGTAGGAATGGCGCCAGAACCACTCTGCTGAGTGACAAACCAGAGGTTAAAGCCACTCACGAGGGTGCCAGACAGCGTGCGCTCAAGACAGTTCAGCCAACTGGGGAAGTTGACTGCGCTGCCATCAGGCGCGAGCTGAAGGACCAGCAGAGGGAGGGAGGGGAGGGCGAGAGAAGTCGCCATAAGGAGGAGGAGACAGCTGCAGAGCAGATGTGGGGAAAGGTATAAGAGGCGGAGGAATAAGGGCGGGGTAGTCTGCTGCTGAGCCGCTGAGGGGAGAAACAAGAGGAGGAGGGATAGTGGCGGAGTAGTCTGCTGCTGAGCCGATGCGGGGAGAAATCAGAGGAGGAGGGAAAACGGCGGAGTAGTCTGCTGCTGAGCCGATGCGGGGAGAAACCAGAGGAGGAGGGAAAACGGCGGAGTAGTCTGCTGCTGAGCCGATGCGGGGAGAAACCAGAGGAGGAGGGAAAATGGCGGAGTAGTCTGCTGCTGCGCCGCTGAGGGGAGAAACTAGAGGAGGAGGGATAGCGGCGGAGAAGTCTGCTGCTGTGCCGCTGAAGGGAGAAACAAGAGGAGGAGGGAGAATTGTGAAGAGTTTGCAGTTGAGCAGTTGAGAGGGGGATGTTGAGGAGGAGGGAAGGTGTGGAGGAACCACAGCTACACAACACAATCAGCTACCAGCTGCAGCAGATGAAGAGAGGAAAGAGGTGGAGGAGGGGTGAGATAGTGGGGGGAAGCACAAAGGAGAGAGAGAAGGAGGAGGAGGGTGAGGGAAGGGGCGGATCGAGGAAGGGCAGGGCGCGCCGCAAGGAAGGGCAGGCGCGCGCGCTGCTGGACGGTGCTTAGCGCGCGCGGCTGCGGGAGCGGAAAGCGCGCGCGACGGGATGGGAAAAGGGGGGGACGGCAGAGCGCGCTTTGGGCGAAAATGGGCGCGCGACCGTCAGAAACGGGAGGAGAAGGAGGCGCGACGAATGGGAAGGCGCGGGAGAGTGATAAGGGCGCTATGGCGACGCGCTACGGACTGGTTTGAGGGATCCGCGAGAGTTTAATGTGGCAAAAAATGCGATTTTTAAGAGTGACGGGAAAGAAAGGAGATAAAAAAAAACGTCTAGCTAAGTAGCGCGGAAATGGCCTAAGGGCCGGAGATTATCTAAGAAATACGGATAAGTATGAAACGCCTAGGACTACGCTCTGATACCATGTTAAGATGAGAGGAGCCATGGATGGCGAGAGAGTTAGGTAGGGTCGAAAAAGTTACACTAGGAAGAAAATGTCGAGATACAAAAGAGAGAGGGTTGGAAACCCTAATTGAACCTAGGGTGTGTTCAGTGTGTACTAAGAACTACGAAATGAACCTAAAATGAACCTGAATGCATAACTCTCTCTAAGAATGGAGAAATAATATAAGAACACCAAGATAAAGACCAGAGCGAGCTCTAGCCTACTCCAACAGCCACTAGATGGGTTAAGAACAAAACCCTGAGCACTCGTATTTTTGCCCTGGCAGGCCAGGATAAATTTCTGCAGAAGCCCTGAAACCACAGGAAGCCTCTGGAAATTTGCCCTGACAAATCAGGGTATTTTTTCAAATTCTGGAAAGTTGCCCTGAGGCCTCAGGATGCCCCAAAACCTAGCACGGGCCCTGGCTACTCTAACTCTCTTGTGTGTTACTTGTGAGAACTTGTGAGTTAATTGTGATTGAGTTAATTTTCTGTGGCAGCATACCCCCTAGTGCGCCAAAATTGTTAACTCGAAATATACTTCATCATTTGATACGATTCGAATTGGGAAAGATAGCCTTGGTCATGAGCTATAACATACTCGAGTTTGAGACAATTCTAACGTTGCACGTTTCGTTGACGGCGTTTCTTGTGGAGTCGACGTTTCTGTCCAGAAACTAGGCCCAGCGATTTTGAGAAATTTAGGCTCATAATCTTCGTAGACTCAATCCGAATCTAACACACTGATCGATCAGAGTGCCTCAAAACGAATCTAGGGGCCTGGCCTCAGACACTGATGTTAAAATGACCATCAAAACACCCACGCTATCCACTTTTGAAGAATACGGTAGTTGTAGATGTAGAGTACCATATCCGCCCGGATATAAGACAGTGTTGAATAGTAGACAGGGGTTGTCTACTATACGGGTGTCTCTTATAAACAGGCTAGCCTCATTATAAGACACCTATTTGTGTGTACGAGATAAGACATATGTGTCTTATAATCGAAACTGCAATATATTATAGTGAAAATAGAAATATCACGTACATTTTTACCCTTGCGACACGCGAATTCTGCCACGTGCTGACTCACGTACTACCGAATTTGCCTCTGCAAGTGTTCTCCATGACATGGCGTCCCGAACAATGGTTGCCGAAGTGGCACCTTCACAACATCCACACTCATAATGAGAAACTCTTTTCAAGTACTTTAAAAAAGTTCCCATTTATAAGACTTATAAGACACCCTAAACCATCCCGTTTACAAGATAACTCAAGCATTTTTGCCCGTGTACGAGATAAGACATATATGTCTTATATGGTATATCATGGGCCAAACAAACAGGGTGCCCTAAAACGAATTGCATAGGGTGCCCTACAACCAGTTTAATGCCTGGCTTGTGCCTTTGAGCATGGAGATGATGCCCCCTAGTAAGGCAAAGCACACAAAGGTCAAACCCTTCCTCTCCATCCTCCCTTCTAGAGGCACTCAAGTAGGGACACTCTCCATGCCTTGAGCCTCTTGGCCTGAAGAGCCCTTTTTTGCAAGAAACAACTTCTGGAAGAGTGGCTGATCGCATGACATGGGTGGCTAATGGGTGCTTTCACAGGCTTGATGGGAATGGGTGGTCACGGGAGTGATCAGATGTTTTGTCACAGCTACTGAGGGCACCTTAGCTGTTGCTGGTAAAGACAAAGAAGGAGATGGAGATGCAAGGTATGAAGTGAGAGGTCCATGTGATGGGATTAGAATACGAGAGGTGGCAGCAGTACGATGGGTCAATTAGCATTGATTCCTCAACAAGCAAGGGATGGCAGGCATAACAATGGGTCACAGAGACATTGATTCCTCAACAAGCAAACCTCACACGCATGGAACTTGAAGGAGGGCGGAACTTACCCATAAAAATTAGGGACACCAAAACAAAATGGATCCCCAGTGAACAGATTCATCATGCAGGTCTGTCCTGGGAAACAGAGATAGTAATAGCACTTATCTGGAAGGAGTTGGGGTGAAAGAACACGGCACACCGAGACACGAATAGTGAGACAAGGGGTGGGTGGATGTAGAAAGAAACATGTCGTGTAACAAATGAGTAGGGCAATGACACAGTAAGACACCAAACGGAGATAGGATTGAACAGAAACTGAGATTCGAGCACGAGGGACAGGGGGGAGATTGAACAATAATCGAGATCAGAAAAGAAGGATGCACAAGGAGGTGTGAGAACTCTGCGACAGCAGGAGTTACCATCACATGGTAGAGGCTGCACAACTGCACACATCTGACGCGCTAGATCACAGCTGCACTGTGTTAAATCACAGTGGCTGTGGCTGTGACACAGAAGCACACAGCAGCCAATGAAGACACATGCACAACAATCAGAACCTACCAACGCAGTTTTGAGGAGCTGCCGAGTCCACCATATAACCAGTGTCACAAACACAAGACGCCACTGCAGTAGTGGTGTCACAGTGCTTGTTCGGACCACAGAGCGGGTTGCATGGCGCTAGGTGGGGGTAGAGGCGATGCAGAGGGGAAAGGGGTGGAGAGGACACAAAATGAAGATTGAAGACAACAAGATAGTTTGAATGAGATGTTGGAAACGCATGAGAGTGGTGAACGCATGAGAGTGGTGAATGCATGAGAGTGGTGAACGCATCAGAGTGGTGAATGCATGAGATGGTGATGCCATGGCACTGGAGGCAGCACGGCAGCATTTGAAGGTAGCATCCATGCAGTGGAAGTTGGAGAGGAGACGTGAAATCAAGACAGGAGCAATCACAGCAGCACACAGAGTAGCGAACAGAACCACATAGAGTGGCACACAGCAATTTCGTCATATACCATAGCACGTCTTGCCATCCGCCTGCAGCGTAAAGCCAGTGTCACACACGCAGGACGCTGCTCCAGTAGTGGCGTCCTTGCTGCACCGGCCATTTGCACTACAGTTCTTGACCGTGCAGGTGTCTGGGTGGGAGGAGGAGGAGCGGCGGGGAGGGGAGTGAGGAGTGGAGGAAATGTGGGAGGATTGTGCAGAAGGACGTGACGAGGGAGAGAGTAATGAAGGGGAGTGTGAGAGGAGTCGTGCACACAAGGAGTGTGAGTACAGACGTGTACAAAAGGAATACGGGTAGGGGTAAGCAGCGACGTTTCAGGGGAAACGAATGGAGGAAATGGAGGGAACTTGAGAGCAGGGAGGAAAGGAGGGAGTGAACGAGGGAGTGAAGGAGGGAGGGAAGGAGGGAGGGACGGAGGGAGGGAGGGACGGAGGGAGGGACGGAGGGAGGGTCGGAGGGAGGGAAGGAGGGAGGGAGGGAGGGAAGTGGGGAGGAGGAAGAGAGGGAGAGATTGACTGTGAACAGAGGTCTAGTGGGAGCGAAACAGAAACGACTACACGGCTAATTGGAAAGATGCTGCGTACCAGTGCAAGTGCCTCCCACCATCTGGAATCCCATTTTGCAAACACAGGATGCAACGCCTTGAGCGCCCTTCACACAATTCGCATTGGCATCACAGCTCTTGATGACGCAGGTGCCTGAAAGGAGAAGAGTACGAACGCAAAACCAATGAGAACGGGAGTGGCGAGGAGGGAGTAAGGGAAGGACGGAGGGAAGGAGGGGGGGGAAGGAGGGGGGGGAAGGAGGGAGGGGAGGGAGAGGAAGGGGGGAAGGAGGGAGAGGAGGGGGGGAAGGAGGGAGGGAAATGGGGGGGAGGTAGAGAGGGAAAGATTGACGGTGAACAGAGGTCTAGTGGGAGCGAAACAGGAACGACTACACGGCTAATCGGAAAGATGCTGCGTACCAGTGCAAGTGCCTCCCACCATCTGGAATCCCGTTTTCCAAACACAGGATGCAACGCCTTGAGCGTCCTTCACACAATTCGCATTGGCATCACAGCTCTTGATGACGCAGGTGTCTGAAAGGAGAAGAGTACGAACGCAAAACCATTGAGAACGGGAGTGGGGAGGAGGGAGTAAGGGAAGGAGGGGGGGGAGGAGGGAGGGAAGGACGGAGGGAAGGAGTGAGGTGAGAGGGAAGAGGCTAAGGGAAAGGTGTATTACTACTCTCAACGGCACTCACCTGATAAGCAAAATTAGTGCAATACGGGTGCCTCTGTCATCGAGTACTGGCGCGCATCAGCATGGCACTTGCAATACTGACCATGTTGATGCACAAGACGGCACAGCCCATGTCATGGCACATGTCATCTCACAAGGCGTGGCACATACCGGTGCATGTGGTGCCGTCAGCCTGCAGCACGAAGCCAGTGTTGCACACGCAGGACGCCACTCCAGCGCTGTCCTTGCTGCACTTGCCGTTGACGCCACATGCCTTGAGCGTGCATGTGTCTGGGTAGAGAAGAGACAGAGGGGAGAGAGTTGGGAGGATGAGGGGGGTTGAACGAACGAGGGGTATATACGGAAAGGGTTGCCCAAATGACAAGCCTTGACACGCTCCTGACCATGCATCAGCATGGCACTTGACGGCATGGTCCATGGCATGGCACATGGAATAGAAACAAGGCATGGCACATGGCGTTTCACAAGGCATGGCATATCAGAACCTATGGCACATGACGTCATATGACAAGGCGTGGTACATTGCGTAGCACCAGGCATGGCACGTTGCACACGACAAGGCATGGCACATGGAAGTGGACACGGCACATACCGGTGCATGCGATGCCATCAGCCTGCAGCACAAATCCAGCGTTGCACACGGAGGACGCCAGTCCAGCAACGTTCTTGCTGCATGTGCCGTTGCCGCCACACCCCTTGACAACGCATGTGTCTGGGAGAGTGATTGCAGGGGGAAGGAGTGGGGTGAGAGGGAAAAGTTACATAACTCACAGCAGCACTCACTTGATAAGCAGAAGCACAAGCCTGGTGTGCCTCTGTCATCAACTGTTGGCGCGAACCAGCATGGCACTTGCAATACTAACCACGTCAAAGCACAAGACGGCGCAGCCCATAGCATGGCACATGGCATCTCACAAGGCATGGCACTTACCAGTGCATGTGGTGCCGTCAGCCTGCAGCACGAAGCCAGTGTCACAAACGCAGGATGCCACTCCTGCGCTGTCCTTGGTGCACTTGCCGTTGTTGCCACATGCCTTGAGCGTGCATGTGTCTGGATGAAGGGGGGCCAGAGGGGAGGGGGTTGGGAGGGTGATTGGGGTTCAGCAAACGAGGGTAGACAAAGGAAGGATGGCTAGATATGGGAAAGGGCTGCCCAGGTGACAAGCCTCGACACGCTCTGATAAGGCTTTCAGCATCTGACAACAAAGCGTCAGCATGGCACTTGACGGCATGGTCCATGGCATAGCACAATGCATGGCTACGTGTTATAGCACAAGGCTTGGTACATGGCATCTCACAAGGCATGGCACTTACCGGTGCATGTGACGCCATCAGGCTGCAGTGCGAAGCCAGTGTCACATGCGCAGGACGCCACTCCTGCAGCGCTCTTCACGCACTTGGATTTACCCCCACACTTCTTGAGTACGCAAGTGTCTGCCAAAAGAAGAATACGAGGCATAGTAGTGAGTGGGGAGCGCAAGCCGTACTTGGTGACGACGTGCGCGTGAAGGAACGGAGCAGTGAGCTTGTGTGTATGTGTGTGTGTGTGTGTGTGTGTGTGTGTGTGTATGTGTGTGTGTGTGTGTGTGTGTGTGTGTGTGTGTGTGTGAAAGCTGGAAAGTGGAGGCGTTGTGAGTTAGAAGAGCATCGTGACAGGAAAGAGGTAACAGATGCATTCGTGACAGTGGCAGATAGCGCCGTAATGAAGAAGGGGGGACTACGCATACATACCAGTGCATGTTTTCTTGTCAGCATGCAGCACAAAGCCAGCGTCGCACACGCAGGACGCCACTCCAGCACTGTCCTTGATGCACTTGCCATTGACGCCACACGCCTTGATCGCACATGTGTCTGGGGAAAGGGGGCAAAGGCGGGGAGGAGGTTCAGCGAGTGAGGGGAGACAACAGGAAGGAAGATATTGCCCACGTGACAAGCCTCAGTCATGAAGCTCTAACAGAGCTGTGGCGGTGTGAAGCACTCACTACCGCAGCACTCACCAGCAGCAGCACCACCAGCAGCAGCAGCACCAGCAGCACCACCAGCTAATAGCACTTACCAGCAGCAGCAGCACTCACCAGCAACAACACAGCCGGTGGGGGTCATGGAGAATCCAACATTGCAGACGCAGCTGGCACTGCCCTTGTCTTTGACGCACACCGCATTGGTGCCACACTTTTTCGCCACACAGGGGTCTACCGGAGGCTTATCTACGTGACCATAGGGAAGGAACAGAGAGGAGAAGAAAAAGGAGTCAAAAGCGAGGTGAGGCGGAGCATGAACACGTGGCGAGCAAAGAGACGTGGGAGTGATCGGCGTGACAAGCTAAGTTGTTGTTTCACGACAAGACTGGAGCGGCGAAAATGGATGGAGTATAAATAGAAAGAGCGGCGATATAAGCGCTGAGGTGAGCAGTGAATTGTGAGCAGGAGGAGTGCCAAGAGGGGTGAGCGTCCATGATACCCTTTGAGGAAATGAGGCCAAGGAGAAGTGCAATGGTTTGTTCCAGGCCCTGCCCTCGGCCGTTGCTTGCAGCTGGCTGGCGTCCGGCGGCAGCCCTGGGCGCACAGGCTGAGAATGGATGGGGGGTGGGAGAGAGGGGTGGGGAAAGGCGGGGTAGGGGAAGGGGAGGGAACGGGAGGAGAATGAGATGAATAGGGAAGTAAACAACCGATGCCAAGTATCGAACCCGCGTCTTCATCGCGTCACTCGGTTGGCAGCCTTCCAAGATAGAAGTCAAGGAAATCTTGATGGAAGAGAACTGCCAGCACCAAGTATCGAACCCGCATCCCTAAACCTCAACAAACGCGTTAAGAATGGTGGGGTTAGACACTTAATAGCTTCAAATTGCCTCCTCACTAATGTCTGACCCAAAAGTTGACTAGGGTTAGCTTTAGAACAGACTGGGGTCGAGGACCCTTTGGGGCAGGTTTAAGACAGCAACATTTACATAGCAGACCCAAGAGCATTAGAGCACACCTAGAGCATGAGAGCATACCTAAGAGCATGACATCAGAAAAATGGGAACGCACCATTGAGTGGTAAACGCCGACATGCTTGGGATGTATGACGTGCAGATTGTGGTTTCTTCCCACCGCAATAAACGACCAAGGGTATTGCCCAATGTACATCGAAAACAGAGGGGGGTCAAGATCACCGTTAACGCGCGAAAACTGTGCTACAGTGACCTAGCGTGACTTGTCATAAATTTCGATTAGTTGCCCAGTACCCCCAGTTACGACCGAGAAGTATCGAGGCCTAGGTTTACATCAACCGAAATTTACTGTGACATCCCGTGCGTAAACCGTGGTTGGAGTCCATTTACCATCGCGTCAACAGCAGAGGTGAAAAAACAGGAAAGTGTTGGTTACTAGTGCGTAACACGTAACAATTTCTGTTACTTCTCCTGTATTCGGAAACTTCTTCACTTATGATTAAGAAGTCTGGATTGTGCCAATAACCTGGTAACTTGATTTGTTACAAAATTCAAATCCAATAACGAATGGAACGTTATAGCATATTACAGTTGTCAATTAACGAATGCTTCCGTTCAATTATAATAATTAAAATTGTAAATTTCTACAATTAGCTCAATAATTAGAAATCAATAATTAGAAATCAATACAAATTAGAAGGCACTACGGGATTTAACCTACACACCTACACACTACCACACCTACACACCTACACACCTACAGACTACAGAAAAACACGCTCCCATATTTCAATCAGAATTCGAACCTTCCCAGAACCCAGCACCAAGCCCTTCATCATGCTTCAAGAAGGTGGGATTGTTGACCATCGCGGCGTGCAGAGCCGCCACAACAATAATAGTCTTGGCACGGACCAGGTTACTGTTGGTCAGCGGAACACCACCAAGAGAAGGCTGGCCATTTCCCAGCCTGTAGCTTTCAAGGGGGGCTTCAACCTGCACGCATGCACAAGAAACAGCTATTAGTGGTTAAGCTTCAGGTAACGTTAAAATACTAAGCAAGAAACCTACCACAACACAAAGGTAAGCCAGCATGGGAATCTTCACGTAGACCAGAGTGGACGTGACAACAGAGAATGCAGCCAAAGCTGCCTTCTCAAAAGCAATGTTAGCAAAGGGAATCCCTTCGCCATTAATATGCCACGCATATCCAAGTACAGCTGCACAGGAAACAACAAGCAATTAGTCTAGTGTGTAAATTTTTTTTTTTAAAACACTACTACCGTGCTTCTTACCATGCCTGAAGTCTTCCAGCCACTTCTCTTCCATGCGCTTCTTAGATGGAATGATCAGCTCCACCGCCAGCAACGGCCACTTGCTCTCATCCACCAACCCACCCGCGCCCCATGCATAGAAACGAACCTTCTTGTGGGTGTTTGAACGTTTCGTTTTGATGCCCTTCATCACCAGCTTCTCGAACTCGATTCTGCCGCCAGTCGCGTAGAAATACTCATCGCGATTCACTCCACACAACCGGTACTTGGTGATGAGATGAGGTTGGAAGACTTCGAACGTTGGGAAGAACTCCATGCACTCCACTTGCGCGTCTGTTATCAGCCACGTGAAAGTGTCGAGAGCCTTTACCTGCAGTCGAATGAAAGAGTAAACAGCAGAAACATTATTAAAAGCAGATGACCACGGTAAGGCCCTCTAAATACAAGCACACGAATATTAAACACACGGACGGTCAAACAACGAATCTTCCATAAGAAACGAAACTTACCGCGAACTCCTTCTTTTCAAGGCTTGTCTTCACAATCACGTTACCATTGTTGTCCCTTGTGAGATTTGCCGGGTTGACATGGGGGCCGTCTGAAGACATCTCCGTCACCCCGCCCGCCTGTTGCGCCTCAAGCTCACCCAGTCGGGAACGCAGGATTTCGCAATCAGCTTTGGCGGCGGCAAGCTTCTGCTGCGCTTCGGCTTGCGAAATCTGAAGGATGTCAACGGTTGCTTTAAGATCTTCAACATGCGCCTGCAGTCCGCGATTTTGTCTGACCCAGTACGCATTGATACCTGCAAATAGGAACCAACGACAAGTTCAGTATGAAATAACAATCAAGTAAAAACTTAACATCACAGCTGGAAGAATAATACAGGTCAAATGTTCCAAGAAAACACTCACCTTCCGACCGTGTTCCGCGGACGGCACCGTTTTTTTCGACGCCCAGCTGTTGCTGCTGCTGAGCAAGCTGCTGCTGATGCTGTTCGGCACCAGCTTCGTCCTCAGAATCCTCCTCGTCATCCTCTTCCTGCTCCTCGTCCTGCTCCTCGTCCAGCCCCTCGTCCAGCTCCTTGTCGAAGGCGGAGCGGTTATCCGTCGAAAAATCCTCAGCCAGCGCGCCGGTGGTTGCGTCAGCGAGGAACTCAAGGTTGTGCTGCTGCTGTTGCTGGGTAGTAGAAACAGGCTGCTCCTGCTGCTGCTGGGAAGCAACAGGCTGCTGCTGCTGCTGCTGGGAAGCAACAGGCTGCTGCTGCTGCTGCTGCTGCTGCTTCTGCTGCTGCTGCTGGGAAGCAACAGGCTGCTGCTGCTGCTGGGAAGCGACAGGCTGCTGCTGCTGCTGCTGGGTCGTCGTAAAAGGCTGCTGCTGGCGAGTCGCGGGACGAGGACGGTTCGGGAGAGAGCTCGCGAGAAGCTACTGCTGAGAACCCGCGGGCAGAGCCGTCCGGCTCGTGAAAAGCTGCTGCGAGAGACTCGCGGGCGGAGGGTTCAGGTTCGCAACGGTCTGCTGCTGCTGCTGGGAACTTGCTGGCAGAGGGAGGTCCGGGAGCCCCTCTGTGACAAGCTCCTCCTCGGTAGACGCGGGAGCAGGTAAGTCAGCTTGACTGCCTGTAGTAGCTCCTGCCTTCCTCCCCTGCTTGCCTTTCTGCCTACCGGACTTAGCGGCGCGAGATTTTTTCTTAGGAACCGGCACACCAGAGAGGGTGTGAACACACTTGGTCTTGCCGACGTTGCTAGCAATCGTCTCACGGCGCTTGAGAGCTTGCTGGTAGAGGGCTCGGAGGTTTTTCACAAGTGCGTCTGCTTCTGCTTCAGTCAGTTCTGCTGCAAATGGCGATGGAAGCGTGCCCCCCTCCAGCTCCTCGCCCACCCCCTGAACCCTTCTGGTCAGCCCATTCCCTGCCCGGTAATTTGTTTCTTCTACTTCCCCCATCGTATACGACGATATATCATCGTCTGTGAAAATAACGGCTTCATATACCAGGTGTAATGATACTTCGGAAGCATCAAAACTTGCACGAAAACGTTTCGACCGCCTATTCCTCTTCGGGAGTGAAACGTCAGCAAAAAGAAATCGGGCAAAGATGTTGCGAAATCCGATGATTGGTTGGCTTGCGCGAGGTCGGCTGGCCACGCCGCGTGCGGTGCGAGCATCTTGACACCCCCACGGTCCGGAGCCGTCAGACGTACATGACGGCGCACATTGCTGCTGAAATAAATGTACGATAACATCGCAACCGTCAGTGCGAATGCTGTCAGCTGGTTATGTCGAGACCGTCAGATGAGCACGACAGCAGAAATGTGGATCTCGATCGATCCACACCGTCAAGATGGAATCTTCACTTCTACAGCACGACAGGTAATTGGAAGTTTCGAGAGTGGGGCACCACAGCTCAGCACGGAAATGAACCACGCAACCAGGCAACCAGGTTCATTGCACAGGACTTCGCCACGCATGCAAAGCCACGCGGCAACTAGCCGCCTATGACACCCCTCACCCTATCCAGCACTGGGGCAGTTCTATGAACGTGGCTGGATTATGATGCGTTGGTTCGCCTCGGCGGTTTCCTATTGGCCACTAAAGGGTGTCTTTTGCCAGCTGTTGGCAGACATGACGTGGCCACGGAATGGAGTTTCCAACATAGTGATACTATGTAATTTCCCAACCGGCGCAATGTACACTAGGTAACGTTCGCACGAATAACTTGGTTATACTATACTTATAAACATTATTGCCCAGCCCAATCATCATATCTGTATACTTTGGTTGCACTTTAAGTGTGTTTTTTTCAAACCTTTTAAGCAGGTAGTGAAATAAGTAACCTTTTAAAATGTACGTAATCCATGTACGCCTAAATGTTGGTGTTATGCAATATACAAGTGTCATTAATACGACACATCAATCTACAGTTGTGTGAACGAGGTCAAACCATTTCCTATGGCAAGGGAGTAGGAGGTAGTAGAGAACTATGTGAAGAAATAGTGCTAAAAAGCCATCCAAACATTCGCGCGGTGACATGTTGCGCACATGCCTATCCTTGCACAGACCCAGGCCAGCAAACGCACAAACATGCGCCACGCGCTGTGTAGTTGTGCGAACGAGGTCAAACGACTTCCTATGGCTACGGAGTAGGATTAGTAGAGAACTATGGGAACAAATAATGCTAAAATAGGCATCCAAACGTTCGCGCGGTGACATGTTGCGCACAGGCCTGTCCTTGCACAGTTTCAGGCCAGCAAATGCACAAACATGCGCCACGTGCTGTATACTTGTGCGAATGATCTCAAACCAGTTCCTATGCTCAGAAAATATGATGTACTAGGGAACTGTGTGAAGAAATAGAGGTAAAAGTAACACTGAGATGTTGAAACAGTGACACGTTGCGCACAGGCCTATTTTTGCACAGTTGTAGGCCAGTAAATGCACAAACTAGTGCCACGTGCTGTGTAGTTGTGCGAATGATCTCAAACCAGTTCCTATGGCTAGGGAATAGGATGCACTAGGTAATTGCGTGAAGAAATAGGGAAAAAAGGCATCCAGACGTTGGCGCAGTGACATGTTGCGCACAGGCCTATCCTCGCACAGATTCAGGCCAGCAAACGCACAAACATGCGCCACGAGCTGCGTAGTTGTGCTAACGAGATGAAATCAGTTCCTATGGCTAGGTAATAGGATGATGATAAGAATTGTGTGAAAAAATAGTGGCAGAAATAGCATCCAGATGTTGGCGCAGTGACATGTTGTGCATTGGCCTACCCTCGCACAGATTCAGGCCAGCAAACGCACAAACATGCGCCACGAGCTGCGTAGTTGTGCTAACGAGATGAAATCAGTTCCTATGGCTAGGTAATAGGATGATGATGAGAACTGTGTGAAAAAATAGTGGTAAAAAAGGCATCCAGATATTGGCGCGGTGACATGTTGCGCATAGGCATATCTACGAGCAGATTCAGGCCATCAAACGCACAAACATGCGCCACGAGCTGCGTAGTTGTGCTAACGAGATGAAATCAGTTCCTATGGCTAGGTAATAGGATGATGATGAGAACTGTGTGAAGAAATAGTGGCAAAAATAGCATGCAGACGTTGGCGCAGTGACATGTTGCGCACAGGCCTATCCTCGCACAGATTCAGGCCAGCAAACGCACAAACGTGCGCATGATGATGAGAACTGTGTGAAGAAATAACATCCAGACGTCGAAACAGTAACATGTTACGCACTGGCCTATCCTTGCACAATTTCAGGCCAGCAAATGCACAAACAAGGGCCACGTGCTGCGTACTTGTGCGAACGAGGTCAACCCACTTCCTATGGCTAGGAAATAGGATGTAATAGGGAACTGTGTGAGGAAATAGAGCTAATCAGACGTTGAAACAGTAACATGTTGCGCACAGGCCTATCCTTGCACAGTTTCAGGCCAGCAAATGCACAAACAAGTGCCTTCCGTGCGTACTTGTGCGAACGAGGTCAACACACTTCCTATGGCTAGGAAATAGGATGTACTAGGGAACTGTGTGAGGAAGTAGAGGTAAAAACAACATCCAAACGTCGAAACAGTAACATGTTGCGCACGGGCCTATCCTTGCACAGTTTCAGGCCAGCAAATGCACTAACAAGCGCCACGTGCTGCGTACTTGTGCGAACGAGGTCAACCCACTTCCTGTGGCTAGGAAAAAGGATGTACTAGGGAACCGTGTGAGGAAATAGAGGTATAATAAACGCCCAGACGTTGAAACGGTGACATGTTGCGGACAGGCCTATCCTTGCACGGATTCGTCAAGGAACGCACAAACATGCGTCACATGTTGTGTAGTTGTCCGAACGAGCTCAATCCAGTTCCTTTGGCTAGGCAATAGGATGCGCTAGGGAAGTGTGTGTAAGAAATAATGGTAAAAAAGGCATCCAGACGTTGGCGCATCAGACGACTTGTTGCGCACGGGCCTATCCTTTCACAGATTCACTATTTGAAGGCACAAACATGCGCCACGTGCTGTTTACTTGTGCGTACGTGCTGAAATCACTTCATATGGCTTGAAAATTGGATGTAGGAGGGTAGTGGCTTCGCAATCAGTGGTAATAAAAGCTATGATACGTTTACAATCTCACATGTTGCGCTCAAGCCAATCCATGCACGGTAGAATCAATTGTCGTGTTGTGTATCACCATGTGAAACGGTTCACTAACCACATATCTACAGCCCTATCAAGCTGCACTAGATGCACAGCCCGCTTGATGCTATGTATCTCAATCACCTGATACCTAGCTACCAGCGGGGGCCATTTCAGGCGCTTGCAGTTGGTACAGCTATCTAATGCAGGCAGCACGTCATAGTACTTGACGTATGCGTACTCCTTTGTCATCCTGTCCACCTTGCAGTGAAACAGCAATAGGACCTTTGCATACCACTCCTCATGGCCATCCTCTGTCTCCCCCTTCACAGCCACGTCTGAATACCATGGCCGGCCATGGTGTCTCGGCAGGGCGCGCACTCGATGAGGTAGTCGGCTGTACTGTGCGTCGACCGCTGGCATGGCCATTTCCCAATGCACCTGACGCAAAGACAAAATACAACGTCAAAGTAATAAAAGCTTAGGCATCTAACGTGAAAGGGCCTTGGTGTTACGTCGATTGTAGTAATGACGACCATAACATACTTGTATGCTCTTGATGTCTTCGCCCTTGTTGTTGCACCCAGAGGCTGCGTTCAGTGCCGTCCGCAGGTGCTTCAAATCAGCACCAATCTCCTTCTCGAGCATCGCATCACGATTCGCCTGTGGCGCATTCGGGATGCAGAAAGGTGCCGCCACCCGTCCGCGAGGAACGTGAAGAAGCCACGATCGACGCGAGAGCACTCGCACGCCCGTCCTTTGTGCCTGCGGGGGTATGTGGAATTGTATCGACGCGTTAGACCGCTATAAATAACGATTGATCCAAGTGACAACACAAAATAAACACTAGACTCTCACCTTGATCATCGCCGTGTCGTACGTCTTCTTCGCTCCGAGCATGGGTGCGATTGCTTGCAACCTCAAGCGCTGCTCCTCGCTATGTACAACCTGTGCATTCACTGTGCGCTTGTTAGATGCGCGATATGGTGTCTTGATGAACTCTATGTGCAAGTGCTCGTAGAGTTGTGCGGAGTAGTGCTCTGGCAATCCTGCACGACGGATCGAATCTATGAAGTGGCTAATGAGATGCATTTTTATGAAGTTCCAGTCGGATGCCTGCTGGAAATGCGTCGTCAGGCCGTGTATCACACTACAAATAAAAGAGTGTATGGATCAGATTTTGCACGGTGGGTGAATGAAAATAACGTGTCAAGCATAAAAGGCATTACCGCTCACCGGTGTGCTTTGGACTTCAATTCGGTCAGACTTGCCTCGATGTGCTCGCCCGCTCGTGCACACTCCAAATACCACTCGATGTATGAAACCAAAGCCACCATCTGATCGTCGTCAATGAACCCTTTCGCTATGAAAGGTAGAATCTGCATCACCGAACGATGCTCGTAGGCCTGGTAGTTTGCACCCTTTGCAAAATACTCACCCGATGGAAACCTAATGCACCCCCCCCTTCAATGACTTTCTAATCTCCTTTTGACGCTCATCAAGCAACCTCAACTTCGAAGGAAAGAACTCCTTAATGTGCGCCTTTATGCTATCAACTATGTGCTAAAAATGCCGAGATCAGCTTGGTGCATAATGTCGGGTAGCACTGCTAGGTAAGGGTTTAGTAGACTCTCCGCCTCCCATCGCCATCCCCATAGGTAGCTCTGCAAGAGACAAAAGCAGAATAGTTAAGCGTCGTTTAACATACAACAGGGCCATAACCAAGAGTACACCATACCTGTACAGGGTGGGTCGACAGTGACTCATCAGAGTCGTCCTTGATGGTCTTTGTAGCAACCGCCTTGACCACGACACATTGCTCCGATGGTGTGCGCGCGTCGATGCGGTCGGTGAGCTTCGACAGCTTCTCTTTTGGCACCTTGCATAGCGAGCAAGGAAACAACGTCGTACCCGACTTTGTGTACGTTACTTTGCACGACTTGGGGTAATCCGTAACATGTGCATACATGGATGGCCAAACATTGATAACCTTGCCCTCCGCATCCACCATATTTGCACCGGTATGGGATGCACGCTTCAACCCCGCCATGACCTGATTCATAATATAGTGAAACACTTGTGTCTTATCTAGAGAATCATACTCTTGGGGGTACTCGGGAGCAAAGCAAGCAAAACATGCCCATACGGCTTCCACCTGTCGTCTTTGTCGATGTTCCCAAGTGTGAGATACAGGAATTTTCTGTCGGGGTTGACTTCTCGAATTTTCTCCTGGAGTTTCTCCCACCACATCGCCATTTCGGGAGTAGTAAACACCCTCACGTCCCCGTCCTTAACGACACGTGATTGCATGCTCATCTTAGGAGCCAGTTTCGGGTGCTTCAGCAAGTCCTGCAACGCAACAAGGCCATCACAATACCAATACTCGACCCAGGCCTTATTTCCAACGTGAACGGTCTTCCGTCTCCAACCTCGATGCTTATCAGGCGCACGTGATTCAAGGTATTGTTGGACATCCCGCGCCGACTTCCATCCAACCATCTGCGGAAGTTGAAATGCTTGGTGGAAGAGTATGTCAAACAATGCCTTGATTGCCTTTTGGGATATGTTGTGAGCACTGCCGCATTCTCTCTCTCTCTCGCTCTGCCGCATTCTCTCTCTCGCTCTGCCGCATTCTCTCCATATCGCTCGCTGCCGCATTCTCATTCTCGTTTCCGCATTCTCATTCTCTCTCCCGTTGCCGCATTCTCTCTCTCGCTCTGCCGCATTCTCGCTCTCGCTCTGCCGCTTCCTCTCTAGAAGCGGCAGAGCGAGAGAGAGAATGCGGCAACGGGAGAGAGAATGAGAATGCGGAAACGAGAATAAGAATGCGGCAGCGAGCGATATGGAGAGAATGCGGCAGAGCGAGAGAGAGAATGCAGCAGAGCGAGAGAGAGAATGCGGCAGCGCGAGAGAGAGATAATGCGGCAGAGCGAGACAGAGAATGCGGCAGAGGACACGAGAGAGATAATGCGGCAGCTAGAGAGAGAATGCGACAGAGCGAGAGCGGCAGAGGGAGGGAGAGCGAGAGCGGCAGAGAGAGGGAGAGCGAGAGCGGCAGAGGGAGGGAGAGCGAGAGTGGCAGAAGAGGGAGAGCGAGAGCGACAGAGAGAGGGAGAGCGAGGGCAGCAGATAGAATGCGGGGGAGAGAGAGTGAATGTAGGAGAGGGAGAGATAATGCTGGAGAGCGAGATAGATTGCGAGAGAGAGAAAGAGATTGCGCGGGATAGAGATCGCGAGGAAGGGAGAATGCGGGGAGAGAGAATGCGGGAGAAGAGAGCAACGAAGGCGGAGAGAGAGAGATACTGCAGCAGAGGCGGAGAGAGAGAGAGAGAGAGAGCAAGGGTTTGGACAGAGAGAGAGACCGACCGAGGGGGTGATGGAGAGGGAGCAACGGTGGGCCAAAGAGAGCGTTTGAGAGCGGCCTGGATTGCAGAGAGTGAGGGTTGGATGGGGAGCGAGATGCAAAGATAGAGAACCGAGACGTGCGAGCGAGAGAGAGAGAGAGAGAGAGAGAGAGAGAGAGAGAGAGAGAGAGAGAGAGAGAGAGAGAGAGAGAGAGAGAGAGAGAGAGAGAGAGAGAGAGAGAGAGAGAGAGAGAGAGAGAGAGAGAGAGAGAGAGAGAGAGAGAGAGAGAGAGAGAGAGAGAGAGAGAGAGAGAGAGAGAGAGAGAGAGAGAGAGAGAGAGAGAGAGAGAGAGTGGTATAACAAATACATGCTACGTCGCTATCCTACGTTCGTTCGCTACGTTGCTATTTCTAACGTGGATTTTCTTAATGCATTTGCCGGCGTATTCAACGAAGGTTTGTCACGGCGTGAGCACTATGAGGAGCGGTCGGAACGTGAAAGGGAGAGAGGTAATGGCGGCCAGAGAGCTTACCTAGTTGAGTCGTCGCCGGACACAGGCGTCGCTTGTTGCGCCAAGTTCCGTCAAACGATGTAGACACCGCCTCACCGTACGCCATCTCTCTAAGCCGTGCTTTTCGCAGCTTATCGAGTTACGGCCCGTGTCGCTGCTGAGCCGCTTTTGCCAATGTCCCAGTCTTTTGCGGGGTCGCTTCTGGAATTGCTCTCGTGCAATTCGCCAGAAAACCAGAAATTAGAAGCTTATGGCGTTCTTCGGGCGGTATCGTCGCATGCAGCGGCAACGACGCCGATTGGCGCTTAATCGCTGCTGAGCTAGGGTATTTTCGACGCACCGCGGGACGCGGATACTAACGCAACGATGCGGTTGCCACTATTGTTGCGTTACCTCTGCAAGGAAGCCGGATTCACGCTTCACAGGGGTGCCTAGATGTCGAGTGAATTCCAAAAGGAATTTGAGAGAAGGGTTGGGTGTGGATGGAAGAGTGACGGAGTCGCGCACATATAATTCAGAGTTTGGGTAGTGACACCTCTGACATCGCGATAAAAAGGCGTTCAAAGCGTGTGATTAAGGTTCGTCGTAGGTATAAAACGATGGACAACGTTCCAGCACGATTCAGGAGAGGGGCACCAATAATTGTGGCCCCGAAACGCGTTTTGTTGCTAGATTGATGAACCGTGAAATGCGGTGCTTTGAGGCAGAGAATTATTCTCTCAAAACAAAGTATCCACTAGTGTCTTGGTTACAGCTAAATGGAACATTAAGATCTTAAAAATACAAAACAACACAGGACGACACTTTAACTCTCAGCCAGACATAGAATATGTAATTAGCTCCTCCAATGTCACGAAAAGATTAATAACAAAACATTATACTCTCATAATAAAAGCAGTTACATAAAAATAGAAAATGCAATCTGAATGTTACTACAATTTCACTACACATTTACATATAAAACAATCTAACGGATACATTGTCAAAACATTAGCAACGAGAGGAAGGTAATATAATTTCTTATTATAACATAATCAAATACATTAAACAAACAGCATAACAGAAACATTGCACATATTGAAATGTCCGAATAAACCAACCAAGATGCCATGTTGGCGAATTTGTTACATTAACAGTTACCAGAACAGGGCTGACGTGGCAAGAACCAACCACCATTTCCACGCAAAGGAGAATCTGCGTGTGAAGTGGTGGTTGGTAACACGATCCACACATCTCCCCATCGATCGCCATATCTTTCTGGAAAAAAACACCCAACGAAAACGCTCGTAAGCCCCCAAATACAAACACCTCGAACCATGCTCTTGTTGTCCACGTGTACAGTGCGCATCAGCAAAACGGAGATAAACGGTGATGCAGTGGGGTGGTCGTTAACGACCTGACGAGCCTACGACAATCTGCCGGAATAACCTGATCGCACACGATGGTAAACTGCCGGAAAAAACAGTATAACGAATTTCACCTCATTAACCATCAAAAACCATCAGCCTCCAACTTGGAAAATGACCCCCTCCCCCTCCCCCCCCCCCCCCCCCCCAACATACTCGGCAGTTTCACATTTTTCTGATGGAGAGCATACCTAAGAGCATGAGAGCATACCTAAGAGCATGCGAGCATACCTAAGAGCATGAGAGCATACCTAAGAGCATGAGAGCATACCTAAGAGCATGAGAGCATACCTAAGAGCATGAGAGCATACCTAAGAGCATGAGAGCATACCTAAGAGCATGAGAGCATACCTAAGAGCATGAGAGCATACATAAGAGCATGAGAGCATACCTAAGAGCATGAGAGCATACCCAAGAGCATGAGAGCATACCGAAGAGCATGAGAGCATACCCAAGAGCATGAGAGCATACCTAAGAGCATGAGAGCATACCCAAGAGCATGAGAGCATACCCAAGAGCATGAGAGCTTACCCAAGAGCATGAGAGCATACCTAAGAGCATGAGAGCATACCTAAGAGCATGAGAGCATACCTAAGAGCATGAGAGCAGCCATCGCAGTGAGCACGAGGCCCAATCGCCGCCGCATCACAGGCACGCCGTGCGAAGCCATGATTCCCCTCGCGCCTTACGTGGCCAACAGGCGGGACGAGAAGGGCTAGAAGCACCAGCCGCAGCACTGCTGCCAGAGGTGATGCGCAGATGTGAGGAGTGGACTCCACTCTTCTTCCAAGAAGAGCGAGAGCCGAGCGGCCTAAGTACGATGTGAAGGGATACTGACCGTCCCCCTCACTCCCCTCGGGATCGAGCGGGGATCCCCTCCACTCCCCCATTCTTCCCCCCCCCTCCATGGGGAAGTGACTTCCCCATTTTCTCCCCTCCCCTTGCACCAGTGAGACGGTGGGAAGGGGAGATCGGTAGCGAACATCCCCCACTCCAGTCTCCTTGTCGGCATCCCAAAATTTGTTTCGAGGGGGTTGGGGTAGCATGACATGAAGTAGGGACTCCGAACCCTAGGCCGCTCTGTGTGTGATGTGTGCACTGAACCTACATTGTTTTGGATGTACCTTGTACCAACCACGCTTGCCGAACCTACCCAAATGTAACTAGGTAGCATGTACAAGGTTTGGTAGTGGCTACTGTGTGTATACCTTGATGACAGATCGAACCCAAAATGTTCGAGCATACATTGTAGGTTGGGTTCCAAACCTACAATGGACCTACCAGGCCTGTACTTCCTCCAAACTTGGTCGAAATATTCGGTATAATGTCAAACAAATACAATTACTATTTCGTTCGAAGCCCTTTTTTATAGCTCCCAATCTAACACAAAGCATCACAATTAGACACGAAAACGTACTAGTCAAACCAAAAAACCAGCTGGAGCGAATTTCGGCCACCGAAAAATAAGAACCGTCGATGCTCGCAATTGACGGTTGCGATCGATTCGGAGCGCTGAGTTGGAAACAATGGAGATCTTGTCAGTTGGAATCGTAACCGTCGATTAGATATTCTTCGAACGGTTACGATCGGATGAAAGTTATCCGAGCTGGAATCAGAACCGTCGATTTAAAGTTCGCTGGATGGTCGAGATTTTACGTGCATTCTAAGAAGATTCTCGATTTTGTTGAGATTTCCAAGAGGTTGGATTCTCAACCGTCGATCTAAACAAAGTTTGGGTGGCTACGATCGGACGTGAGATGTGATCTAGTTGGAACGTCATCCGTCGATTCAACTGTCATTCAAAGGCCACGATCGAGAGATGAAAGACCAAGATAATGCTACTCAAATTGCGATTGGTTCAAGTCCAGATTTCGGCGGAGACACACACATCTCTGAGTATAGTCAACCCCAACCTTCATCGTCTCCTCTCATTTCTCAGCTTCCAGACAGCCTTCTTGCATAGAAAAAGACCCTCCCACCAGCAACCCTTCCTTCCCAACTTCCCCTTCCTACCTGCCTCCGTTCCCCGCTCCAGCACCTCACACCCTCCGCTCCAGCACCTCCTACCGTCGCACTCGTTTCAACCGGTATCGGGGTCGGCAACATGCTCGCCCGGGTTGGGCGTGTTCAGGGATTACGAGAACTGCCCAGTGCCTGTCGGCGCCGACTGCGCTTCGTTCGTGCGCCGGCTGCGCGACGTGGCGCGCGCGTTCGGTGAGGTGCGGAGCGTGCGCGCGTACGGGAAGCCCGAGGTGGTGCATGCGCGCATTGTTACCACATGAAGCATTGTATTGCTTGTTTTCCTAACACTAATGGTTCTTGTATGTGTTGGTGGCGCCTGTCTGTCTTTTGTCGTAACACTAACGGTTCACGTATGTGCGATTTTGCAGGCGAAAGGTTAGACGTTTTCTCTCTCTTCCGTCCTAACACTAACGGTGCATGTATGTTGTTAAATTTTGCAGGCTAAAGGTTTGACCTTGCAGAATGTGCTGTTATGTTGATTTTTTATTAGTTGCTTACTGTTAGATCATGATATTTTCATGGAAGTGGTGGCTGAACCCGGGTAAGTACTTGCGCTTTCTTAAATGTTGATTATTGACTATGTTTTTTCAGGTATGTGTTTATCCCTTGTTGCTACAGGTTCGGTCACTTTGTAGGACCACTCTACGTAAACATATTCCTTTGCGTTTACGAAGTTGGTTGTTTTAGTATGTCTATTTGTAACGTTCTATACATTTATTGGATTTCGGTTCCTTTTGTTGGAAGCATTTCATAAGCTGGAATCGTTAATTGAATAATAGACATGCAATGCCTGAAATTGGTGTAAAAGCACTTTGCAATTACTATGTACTTATTGCATGCTTGGCTAGGGAGTGGCTTCGTAGTAAATTTAGATTGTCTACAATGTTGTTACTACATATGTATCGGGTGTAGCTACTATGTGGTTACCCTATTGCCACCCCCTATCGGATTCGAAGTAAAATGTTTGTAGCATAACCTATAAGTACAGTGTAGTCGGAGGCATTGTGGGTGCATCGGATCTCGCATGCAGCAACGGTGTGACTACAATGTAGCTCTGGCGGAATTTTTTGGGATGGGGTAGCTCCTTGTCACCCTAAACCCGAGTCCGGTAGCTCCTTGTCACCCTAAACCCGAGTCGGGTAGCTCCTTGTCGGGTAGCGTGTGATACCTCTGCCGCTGTCTATGACGCTGTTCATCCACAGCTACCCGATTCGGTTTCATAGGTTCATACGAGCAGGAACAATAAAACACGGGCGAATGCGGGATCGCTTCCGCGTGCTCGCGGAAGCGATCTGCCCGCTGGCAAAAAAAACTAAACCCCAGTCGGATGGCATGCGGCTCGGGAGCCTCAACCCTAAAATTTTAGGGTTGAGGCTCCCGAATGGCATGCAGGTCGCGATGGGGTTTAGTTTTTTCCTGCCCCGGGCAGATCGCTTCCGCCAGCTCCGCGTCCTGGTGGAAACGAGTTTCCACCAGAGGGCCACCTGGTGGAAATGCGCCCACCAGGGCTCGGATGGACTCAAAATTACACCGTCTTGTGTTAGAAGGACGGTTGCACAAGGAACGGCCATTCGCAAGCCAACGTTGTCGGTTCTAGGGAAACGAGGCATTCAGGGCCGTTCTGAATGTACACCATGCTCGCGAAAGCCCGCCTCTACGCTCGAAAATACGTACATCCGGCGACAGTCCAAGTGGTCAGGTTTTACATGCAATCTCACGCGCAACGCACTGTTTCTGGCAACTGTGGTTTGTGAACTTGCGGAGTTGCGCATGATGACAAAGAGAGTCAACCCACCGATTTCGCGATACAGATTAGGCGCAAGAGATGCTCGAGTGAGTCCGAACTTCCCAGAACGAGGGCTTTAGAAGTCATCAGGTGTAGCTTTTCAAGCACAGTAAACCTGGCGGCGCGGGAATTGAGTTCCATTTTTCGTGAAGTTCACGTTTCCGTGAACGTTTTCGTGAAGTTTACGATGTCGCTTTCCTGGGAAACAAATCATGTTAGAATAACTGAGCAGGAATGGGATGAACTAGCACAGAGTTTGGTACAAGTAGGAAACCCTAACTTTGAGTACCCCCTAAGGTGTAACCCACTACAGCCTACATAATATAAACATGCAATGTTTGACACACCCCCATAGGCGCAGTGGGAGACAACCACAGGGTCACAAGACCAGTCAAAGCAAAGCAAAGCAAGCTCAGGGTGGATCTCAAGGATTCCACACAAATTCCGAGCACAAGCAAGCGGTCACAAGACCAGTTCACATGCAGGTTTATAACAAAGCAAGAGATACAGTGATCACAACCTAGCAAAAGTAAACAAGTAGGCATATATATATAGTGATCACAGTACAAGCAAGGTCAAGAGGTAAGCAAGTGAGGCCCAGTAGGTACAAGGCCTAGCAGCGTGCAAAAGCGCTGATGGTCACAAGGCTGAAGCGCCTTGGTGAACACATCAGCAGTGTTGGCCTCCGTGGCCACGTAACGCAGACAAAGCTGACCACGCTGCTGCAGCTCTCGAGCAAGGAAGTACCGCAGAGCGATGTGCTTCGTTCTGTGCTCCAGTCTGTGCTCCTCACACAAGACAATGGCAGCCTTGTTGTCGACGTACAGCACTGGAGGAGAACGAGGCCGCTCTCCGAGGTCGGTCAGCAGGTAGGTCAGCCAGCGTAGCTCCTGAGCAGCCATGGCTGTGGCGTAGATCTCAGCCTCACAACTGGAGCTGAGAACAGAAGAAGAGCGAGTAGAACGCCAAGAAACTGAGCCAGAGCCAAGGCTGAAGGTGTAACCCTGGGACGACCGCTGAGTAGCCTGGTCGTCTGCCCAAGAAGCGTCTGAGTGCCCTGTGAGAACAACCCGGTCTCGCCCTCCAAGCACAAGCCCCATGCCCGACGTACTGCACAAGTAGCGCAACACCCTCTTAGCAGCATCCATGTGCTCCTTCCGGTGACGGCCAGGAGCGACATAGCGTGCTAGGATGCTAAGAGGGTATGCAAGGTCAGGTCGAGTGCAGGTCATCAGGTACATGAGGCAGCCCACAAGCTCTGGATACGGGCCACTCGGCTCTACGGACTCATCCGAAGGCAGAGCTGAGAGCGAGTGACCGGTAGGCATAGGAGTGGACTGAGGCGAGGAGTACGTGAAGCGGAAGCGCTGGAGAACCTGCTGCACCATGTGTGACTGAGTCAGGGTGATGGTGCGCCGTGCTCTGTCCCGGGTGATCCGCAAGCCAAGATAGCTCGTCAGCTCACCCAGGTCTGTGCACGTGTGTCTCCTCTGCAGCTCCGACTTCACGTGAGCGAGTGCCGCGGTGTCAGCAGTGGCAAAGACCAAGTCGTCGACGTACACGAGGATGTAGAACGGCGGCAGCGAGGTGTCGGTGCGTAGAAACAGCGACGGGTCAGCAGTAGAGGGAGCGAACCCAAGAGCCGCAAGTGTCGTCCTCAGTGTGTCGTGCCACTCACGTGGCGCCTGGCGGAGACCGTAGACCGGCCGCTGAAGCCTCCACTGGGTGCCAGGAGGAACTGACCCAGTGAAGCCAGGGGGGCGGCGCAGCCAGATCTCCTCGTGCAGGCTGCCCTGCAAGAAAGCAGTGCTGAAGTCAAGAGAGTGAAGCTCGTAGTCGCGGTGAGCGGCTATGTGCAGCAGCACCCAAAGAGTAGTCATCTTCGGGGTGGGGGAGAAGGTCTGAAAGAAGTCTACTCCCTCTCGCTGACTGAAGCCTCGAGCCACGTAGCGCGCCTTGAAGACAGGTGGAGAACCCGGCGGCCGCTTCACCCTGAAAATCCACATGCCACTGACGATGTTCGCCCCAGGAGGGGGAACCTCGTCTACGTAGGTGCCTGTGGACTTCCAGGAGGCCATCTCTGCGTCCATGGCTGTCTGCCACTGAGAGGAGTAGGGACCCGCCATCGCCTCAGCGTAAGAGCGTGGGGTCGGGATGTCTGGTGCATCCGGGTCTCCCTCAGGGGCAACTAGCAAGGACACGAGACGGGGCAAAGCAGCAGCAAGGCAGTGGAACTCCTCCTGTCTGTCCTCAAGGACGTCCGTGCCGAGGGCACACTCACCCCCGACGGACGGAGGACAGGCAGACGCAGACTCAGACCTAGCGACAAGGCTGGCAGCGTAGTCTAGGCGACAGCGAGCAGCAAAGTCAACCAACTCAGCGACCAGAGCAGACGCAGCAGAGGACTCAAAGGTCGGGTCAGTGACAACTGTAGCGAGGAGACGCGTAACAGTGGGACTGGCAGCACGACGGGAGTCAGACTCCGGGTCAGGAAGAGTAGGAAGAGAGGACGCAGGAGGAGACGGCAGCGGGACACGCTGCGGAGCAGTGGAGGGACGCAGAGTCTAGAGGGCTCCTCCAGGTGGAGCACGCTCAGGCTCAGCACCCCCAGACTCAGCACCCCCAGACTCAGCACCCCCAGGCTCCGCACCTCCAGGCTCCGCACCTCCAGGCTCAGCACCCCCAGGCTCCGCACCTCCAGACTCAGCACCCCCAGGCTCCGCACCCTCAGACGCAGTACTCCCAGGCTCAGCACCCCCAGACGCAGGACGCGAGTCAACAGCTACCTCGACAGGCTCACCCGGGTCTACCTGGGACACACCTGAGGGAGCGGCACCCTGAGGGGGGAGGGGGTCTGGTACCTCAGCACCTGGAGCGAGGAAGAGAGGCGGGGGGGGGAGCGGGGCAGTGCGGTAGGGGAAGAGGCGGTAGAAGGGGACGGACTCGTCAAAAGTGACGTCCTGAGAGGCCAGAACCCGGCGCGAGGTGACGTGGTAAAACTGCCAACCAGGCGCGTCGGGAACAAAGCCAAGAAAGACACAGGGAACAGCGCGACGCGAGAGCTTGTCCGCGGACGTGTCGCGGACAAAAGCTCGAGATCCCCAGACCCGGAAACGCGACGCATCGCCAACCTCTCCCGTCCACCGTAGAGTCGGGGAAGTCTCCGGCAAGGAGACACGGGGCCAGAGGTTGAGCTGATGCGCTGCGTACCGGACCGCAAACGGCCACAGAAAGTGGGGAGCAGCCGCATGGGTCAGGGAGGTACGAGCGACCTCCATGACCAAGCCAATGCGGCGCTCAGCGACCCCATTCTGCTGTGGAGAGGCCGGAAGCGTGAACGACTGCTCAATGCCGTGCTCAGCACAGTAGGCTGCCAAGAGGTCGGAGGCGAACTCACCACCCCTGTCAGAGTGCAAGCGCAGGACAGGAAAGTCCGAGTGAAAGCGCTTGGCTAGCTGGAGACGGGCTCGGCTGATCCAGGGGATCAAAACACCAGGGACGTCACCCTTGGCGCGCAAGGGGAAGACCGTGGTGTAGCGCGAGTAGTCGTCAACAACTATCAGGAAGTACCTCTCCTGACCCTGACCACGGACGCGGGCTGGGCCCCACACGTCCATGTGGAGCGTCTGCAAGGGAGCAGTCGTCGGGGGAAAGGAGGAGGAGTGAGGAGCGGCGCGCTGCCGCCCCTCGACACAGGGAATGCAGTCAGGAGCAGGGGAGTCGGGAAGGGGAGGGAGCACCCTGGGAAGACCAGCAACAAGGTCCCGTTTGTGCATGGCCCGAAGGCGCTGCACAGACGGGTGACCAAGGCGGTGGTGCCAGAGGACAGTCTCATGCGCCAGAGAGCGACATGAGCAGGGGGCGGACAGCTGACCTGACGCAGACGCAGACGCAGCCACCTGAGGGGACTCAGTGGTCAGTGTGTACAGGTCCGACCCCGGCTCCCGAGTGAAAGTAGCCAGGTGGCGGCCCGTCCGAGCACACGTGCAATGTGTCACACGCTCGTAGGCAGGGGTGAACTGGTGAACACCCCCGTCCTGCAGAGCACAGCCCGCCACCAAGTTCGTAGAGAACGAGGGGAGGTAGAGACCTGAGAGCGTGCCGGACGGAACCGCTGGACACGGAAGTGTAGTGGAGGAGGTCGCAATGACCGGACCCCCTGAGGGGTCAGCAAGAGAGACAGCAACTGGCCGAGCGAGTGGCTCAAGGACAGTGCGGTCACGAAAGAAAGAGCGAGAAGCACCTGAGTCCAGTGTGAAGGTGTGCAGTGCTGCAGTCGACTCAGTACCAGGGGGCACAGACGCACTAGCACCTAGGGCAGCAGCCTCACCATCACCTGGGGTAGCAGACACGCGAGCACCTGGAGCGGCAGACGCACTAGCACCTAGAGCAGTAGGCTCACCAGTATCTGGAGTAGCAGACACGCGAGTACCGGGAGTGGTAGCCTCACCTGCTCCGAGGGCAACAGACGTACTGGCACCGAGAGCGGCTGCCTCACTCACAGAGCGACTACCACTACGGCCACCCCGACTGCTCAAACCGGCGTACCACTCACGAGCCTGCTGGAGCAGAAGAGGGCACGGCTGCTGCACCTGTCCACTACCGGAGCCTCCCGAACGACGGACGCCAGAGCGACTACCACTACGGCCACCCCGACTGCTCAAACCGGCGTACCACTCACGAGCCTGCTGGACCAGAAGAGGGCACGGCTGCTGCACCTGTCCACTACCTGAGCCTCCCGAACGACGGACGCCAGAGCGACTACCACTACGGCCACCCCGACTGCTCAAACCGGCGTACCACTCACGAGCCTGCTGGACCAGAAGAGGGCACGGCTGCTGCACCTGTCCACTACCTGAGCCTCCCGAACGACGGACGCCAGAGCGACTACCACTACGGCCACCCCGACTGCTCAAACCGGCGTACCACTCACGAGCCTGCTGGACCAGAAGAGGGCACGGCTGCTGCACCTGTCCACTACCTGAGCCTCCCGAACGACGGACGCCAGAGCGACTACCACTACGGCCACCCCGACTGCTCAAACCGGCGTACCACTCACGAGCCTGCTGGACCGTAGGAGGGCACGGCTGCTGCACCTGTCCACTACCAGGGGCTCCCGAACGACGCACGTCAGAGCGACTACCACTACGGCCACCTCGATAGCCCCAACTGGCGTACCACTCACGAGCCTGCTGGAGCGTGAGGGACTCACGCGCACGGTCCTGTGGCTGCATCTGGCCACGTCAGGAGCAGCAGGAGTAGCGGGAGTGGGAGTAGAAACGGCAGTAGTAGCAGTAGCAGCGGTAGCAGTGCTGGCAGGGCAATGCTCACCAGTGGTCGGCGTGGCAGGCGCAGTAGGAAGCTCCGCGGCAGCTGCTGCAGAGCTAGACCGGGCTACGGCGGCAGTTGCTCCAGGGGCGGCTGCTGCAGGTGCGGGCGGCTCCAGGGGCGGCTGCTGCAGTGGTGGGCGGCTCCAGTGGTTGCTGACGCAGTGGCGGGCGGCTGCAGGGGCTGCTGCTGCAGTGGCGGCGGCTCCAGGGGCTGCTACTGCAGTGGCGGCTGCTCCAGGGGCGAGAGGCGGATTAGGGTTAGGTGGCGACGGCGCGGGCAGGGCGACGCGGCGGGCAGGTGGCGACGCCGCGGGCAGGGCGACGGATTAGGGTTTGGTGGCGACGGCGCGGGCAGGTCGACGCGGCGGGCAGGTGGCGACGCCGCGGGCAGGTCGACGCGGCGAGGAGGTGGCGACGCCGCGTGCATGTGGCGCGGGCAGGCGACGACTCCGCGGGCAGGTGGCGACGCCGCGACGACGCCGCGGGCAGGCGACGTCTCCGCGGGCAGGCGACGGCGCCGCGGGCAGGGATCGACGTCGCGGGCAGGCGGCTTCGACGCGGGCAGGCGACGACGCCGCGGAGAGGCGGCGACGCTGCGGGCAGAGCGACGCGGCGGCCGGCTAGGGCCTGCAGGGGCGGCGCGCGTGGCCTGACGGGTCTGCAGGGGCGGCTCTCGGGCCTGACGGGCCTGTAGCGGCGGCTCGGGGGCCTGACGGGCCTGCAGCGGCGACTCGGGTGCCTGACGTGCCTGTAGCGGCGGCTCAGGTGCCTGACAGGCCTGCAGCGACGGCTCGGTGGCCTGACGGACCTGCAGGGGCAGCTCGAGGGCGCACGAGGGCGCACGAGGGCGCACGAAGGCGCACAAGGAGAGAAAGGCGCACGAGGGCGCACGTAGGGTAGGGCGCACGAGGGCGCACGTAGGGTAGGGCGCACGAGAGCGCGTAGGCGCAAGAGGCGCACGGTAGGTAGGTAGGTAGGTAGCGGTGGGCCCTAAGAGCGGTCCTAGCGATGGACCTGCTCTGATACCATGTCAGAATAACTGAGCAGGAATGGGATGAACTAGCACAGAGTTTGGTACAAGTAGGAAACCCTAACTTTGAGTACCCCCTAAGGTGTAACCCACTACAGCCTACATAATATAAACATGCAATGTTTGACAAATCATTCGACTGGGAATACTGTAGGCTAAAAGCACAGTACCCGAAGCGCCAGTGCGCGGAAGACCTGAGTGGTTCAAAGCATCCCGCCTTCACGTGCCAGCGAGCGAGAAAATATGGCCGAGAAAACTTGTGGAGTCGATGTCACATGGTGCCTGCGGGGAAAAGAGCCGGCGGATATTGGCGGCCCCATGATTGCGATACTTCAGTCAGGGTACACGGCGGAAGGTTACCGCGCATACTCGCGGAGGAGCCGAGCGTAGCTGTTGGCATGCTAGACCTAAAGAATCGGTGGTGATGCATGTGTATCCTTTGGAAAGTCTGCAGTTAGGGCGTGTCCAGCGCGTACACTTTGGGTTTTTGACATAAATTTAACGTAATTGGGATCACGCACAGAACCAGTACCGCCAGGTGTAGCCTTTAGGTTTCGAGTCCGAAAAGGTGCTGGAAGACATAATCGCCTCTCAGCACAAGTTGCGCGACAGTGGCGACAGCACTACTTTGTAACTTGAATTTTGTGAGCTTGCTCAGATTCTTGCGAAATTTGTCCTTGAATTCGCTGAACCGGTATTGCTGCAACTCGGACACGTGCAAGTCTGATTTTGGGTTTGTTACGTGCTTTTCGCGTCATGTTAACGATTCGACACACGTGTGGCCCGTGACGGTTGTTACGTAGTGTAGGTGCCTGTGTCCAGAAAATTTGTAAAAACGTGGTTACACTTTGAAAAAGTGGTAACTGTAGCACCAAATAAGTTGTAAACGTACGCGCTGGACACGCCCTTAGGGCGACGTCAGGTTGTACAGCTTCCCTACGCTCAACTTTGTTTCGCAACGATGGAACACGGTTAACCTTGAGAAAAGCTTCCCACCGTGTTAAAACGTTTTGAGCCACGATACAAGAATTGAACATCCGCGTGAAATGCACAACCTGACGTCGCCCTTAGGTTTGTGGTAGCTTGAGAGTAGGTAGGCAGTATCTCTCGTTACGGTCAAGTAACATGTTCGTGGATTTCGCAGCTGAATCGTGGCCAGCGATGTTATGAGTTTTACTAGACAGAGTGCGCGGAAGACTTTATAAAGAGACTGTGATTATCGAATGACGAAACAATGAATAAAGCGAGAATATATAGGGCGAAATTTAGCTAGGCGAGAACCTCTAGATGTGCGTGGCTCGGAAATGTCGCGATTGGTGCGAGCGACACGGAGTTGGTTTGGCGCGGAAGTGTAGGCCGAACCCAAACTGACGCGAACAGTTCGGGCTGTCCTCGCTAGGAGCAGCCTCTACAGTAATGAATGTATATTCATTACACTCTCCCACCTTCTAAATAAGGTGCCATTATTTGTAGACGAGTCTTGCAGTAGCGTGAAAACTGCAGATCTCTATCGAAACTGATCCGACGGTGTAGAAGGTGTTGACCATTGAGTTGACGCGAGGCTGACGAGTTGACCAGGCGAAATTGAAAAGAGTTGGATTGTCATCCGTTCGATGTTTCCGATGTCGATCGAGCGGTTGATAGCGAATGTCGAATTGAAAATCCTTCGATGAGCGAAAACAGTCGATGTGGCGGATCTTTGTCGGACGGTCGAGATGAACACAGTAGTGGCGGGAATTCTGACGCGTTGTCAGAGGCCGATGAATATGAAGCCGTTGATGTCGGTGAAGTCATCGCGAGCGTCCGTCGTGCTGGATGTGGCAGGCGAAACTGTTAGAAAAACTGACAAGTACAGTGCGAGAGCACTCTTTCTCCCCCCCTTCGAAACTGACTGCCCACCAAAATGCACAGCTGCGCGGGTATGAGACCCCAACCACCCCGTACATTAAGGGTAGTTCGAAGTACCAAGTGTTCTGAACCCCGTCGAAATGTTAGCAGCTGCAGTGTCAAAATGTAGTTGGTGGCGAGAATTTACTGTCTGGACCTGTTCAAACTCTCCAGGGTAAACCGCGGAGTTCTTTTAGAGGGTGGATCGTTGTGCGCCTGGACTCGGGTGCGCCCCTTGAAACTAAGACTGCACGAAGAATTTCCTCTTGTCTTGTAGTCGCGACTGCTGCTGCAGCATGTCCAGCGACTGACATCCAAAATATCCGAGTGACAGCTGCGAATCGTCCGACTGCTACAGACCCAGAATTTTAATGCCGCTGTCTTGTTGTTGTGGCGCATACGTAATCTCCGATTGCTGCAGCATCTCCAGCTGTCAGCACCTCCGGCAGTCTTGTCCTGACCCGCCGAGGGTTTTGTCGCTGTTCTCCGAAAACTCCCGGGCAGAGGCGAAAACAGCTGCTGTTCCTCCCCCTGACCTGCGAAATATTTTCTCAAACTCGATCTTGAACTGCCGATGACGTCAGCTACATTGTCGATGTTGTCGTGACTCGCCAAAAACTCCCGGGCAGGGGCGAAAAATAGCTGTCGTCCCCTCCCTTGACCGGTTGCAAAAATCTCCCTCGTGTTGCGGCTGGTACCCCCGAGCGGAGTCGGAATTAACTGCCAATTTGGTTCCCGTTGGTTTTGCGCGCTTAACCAAGCGCCTCTGCATCGCCGCCGTTTCGAACGGAACCGTCGACCGTTGCTGCCGAACTCCGTTGAGACTCAACTCCCAGTACTACTGCTGAAACCCGTAAGTGTCAGAAATGAACACACCACGTAAAGTCTTGGTCGCGTGCAGGTTGCCCTCCGAAAGAACCGGTGTTTCTAGCACGCCCACCCGGTCACCATTGTTTTCATGCGGTTAACCACACAAGCTACCTACCAACAGGAGGCGCTTTTATGGCGTGGAACCCAGTACTTATGGGTCTTCCGAGACCGTTTTTCATGGACCCTAGCGCGCATCAACGCCGCAGATCTCACCGTTGACTCCCCCAGGTAACTTCTTAAGTATACCGTAATCGCGTAAAACAGCTGGCGAGCAGACGTTCACCCGTCTCCCACCGTCGAAATTGCACCCGAAAATCGTGGTTGAGGAATCGAGCCACGAAGTATTTTCTGCCTTGTAGCCCCGACATTTACGCCGATTAACCCTGGTACTTCGACGTTCACCCATCTTCGTACCTGTCGAAAGTACTTAGCAAATCCCAGCCATCCTTGGCAATACACCCCTCGCCGTGCCTCCATGTAACGATATCAAGCCCTTTTGGGGGTCTACCGAATAGACTCCGAAATTCGCGGTGGAGTGGTGTACGGGCTCCGCCTATCACTCAAGTTGCTTGAAACGGCACCCACAACTTTCCCTCCCTTTTTTTTTTGCTTTCGCCCCCCGACAATTTCGCATGTCGCCGTTCACCCAGCGTCCGCTTTTGTCGGCTGGGACATTCTTCGTGTTGACCCGCGATTTTTCTGGCGTTCGATGAAGGCGCGAACGCAATCGTAGTCGGAGCGAGTTTATCATATCAAACTCTCAGCCGGCCGCTTCGCTGCCCACCGTGCCTATTGCCTTAAAACTCCACAGCTTCGGGAACACCGTCTTCGCTGCTACACCGCTATTGGGTAGACCGTTGAAGTTGGAGAAACACCGCCAGCTGCCACAATTTCTTCAGTCCCGACATTTTCGGCAGGGTAACTGTCGCCGATGGTCCGTTTTTGTCGGGGCCGAACAGTGCCGCACCACGAAAAGTTTCTTGTACGCCCTGCCGTCGAACCAGCGTCACCCGCGCCTTTCTAACCAGCACAGGGCTAAACACAGGGCCCCACCTTTGTATCTAGTAGCCAACAGGACTTACGAATTGCCTTCGAGGCTTTTCTGGGCGTGGGGTATGTGAAATGTCGGTAGACTTTGGCCGGTAGGGAGCTCCTTCTGCTACCGCCGCTTAGCCGCGAAACCCGGCCTCAGCAAAAAGTCGTCGCAGTAGGTCGTTTTCTCCCCTCCTGAAGCTCGGAATCCGTTTCTCTCGCCAGACCCGTATTTGTCGCAACTCCGTTTATTGTAGCCGGTAGACTAGGCGAAATTCGCGTGTCTAGACGCTGCGCCAAAACGTTGTCCCGTCGGTGTACTGCCCCGTCTGCAGCACAACTTCCTTGATCAGGGGGACCTGTGCCGCCTGAAGCACAGTGTCGGCTGCTGCTGTTGCTCCAAAAATTTTGGCCGACGTTGTTGTAGGCGCAGAAGTGACCCTAACGAAAACAGTCTAGTCGTAGGCGGCCTGTTCCGCACTTTTTGGTGGTTTGAATATAACTACCGTCCCACACGGTGCCGCTCCTGCCGAAAACGCCAACGACGCACCCTCCTGCAGCCACACCCGCAACATCCGGGCTGGACGATGGTAGACCCCCGCTTTCTTCGGGCAGTCGTCATGCCGACACTCTACGCCGTTGCATTTTCTGACGCAAATCACCATGCGCCTGGCTGCTCGCACAGCAGTCGTTTTCCACGTGCTGCTACCCGAAATCTTCGCGCACAGTGACCACGATCGTCACTTGCCGAAGACCTCCAACGGACTGATGCGCAATGTGACAAAGACGCTCGACGCCACGTGCTGCATGCAATCCGCTCCGAAATTGTCGCGCGTAGTTGTCGACCACACGCCGACGCAACTCGCACGACGATCTTACTTCCGACATCTTCGGACGTGCACTGACGGAGATCCTGTCGACGTCAACTGCCACACAAATTTACTCCGAAAATGCCGAAACAAGTACTGTTAACTCACGCATTAATTGCGACGACAGCAAAAGCTGTCCGCCACCCGGGGGGAGGGAGGCCACGGTCGATCTTGATCGTCAAGGGCAAGGATCTGTCGGTGCAGCAGGAGCGCCCGTAAAAACATGGCCGCTAGGAGCAACTATCCGTTCTCCTGGCCGGCTACTACGCTGCTCCTGTCACCACGGCATCCTTCCCTGTCCCCCCCCCCCCCCCCCCCCCCCCCGAGGGGTAATACACTCTAAAAAACGGGGAAGCTAGGAAAGTAGCTCTGATACCAAGTGTTATGAGTTTTACTAGACAGAGTGCGCGGAAGACTTTATAAAGAGACTGTGATTACCGAATGACGAAACAATGAAGAAAGCGAGAATATATAGGGCAAAATCTAGCTAGGCGAGAACCTCTAGATGTGCGTGGCTCGGAATTGTCGGGATTGGTGCGAGGCGACTCGGAGTTGGTTCGGCGCGGAAGTGTAGGCCGAACCCAAACTGACGCGAACTGTTCGGGCTGTCCTCGCTAGGAGCAGCCTCTACAGTAATGAATGTATATTCATTACAAGCGAGGGGTCTAGTTAACAGTAACCCGAACACAGAATGCAATATCGCGGAAGTGATTACAACTACTCACCGAATAATAAGACCTAGCACAGATATAGCGAAGGCTAGCTAGGCCGAGGTCGCGGGACTGCGCAAGGTTGGGTGCAGGTTTGGGGTTGGGAAACCCGAAGGCGACGCGAGGGACGTTCGGAAGGCGAGGTCGTCGGACCGAGCCTAAACTCTGAAAGTTGGAATTGTACGCGTATGAAAGGAGCCAAGAGATATAGATGCGGAAGGAGCCAATAGGGGCAAAGGAAAGGGGCTGGCAGATGTATGGGAGGACCACGAGGTCCTAGACTAGATGCAAGGGAAGACAGCGGAGGCAAATACGGTCAGCGAGCGGGCCCGCGCGCGAGGAGCTCATTATCGGTGGCACCAAGGGCAGCTGCAGAAGCACACGAGGGATGGCTGTAAGCTGGTCCCGCGGCCAGGAGAACGGGAGCAAATCATACGCAACGTGCATCAGCAGCTGGGACATTACGGGAGCCTGCGCACCGTGCAGCTGGTGGAGACCAGATGGTGGTGGGAGGGAATGCGAAAAGACATCAGAGCGTGGGTGGACAGGTGCGAGCTCTGCAGCAGAATCAAAGCGGAACTGGAGCGGGGCAAGAAGGAGTTACAATCACTGCCCATCCACGGAATCGGGTTTAGGTGGTCACTAGATCTGGCAGGGGAGATGCCGCTGAGCCGGCGGGGGAAGCGGTATATTTTGATCATGATTGAGCACGGCAGTAAGTGGGTTGAAGTGAAAGCCCTCCCTAGCAAGAACTCCGCCAGGATTGCCGAAGCATTCGAGGAACAAGTGCTGACTCGATTCGGGGCGTGCGGGGAGGTGTTGTCAGATCAGGGGACTGAGTTTATGGGGGAATTCGATAAGCTACTACAAGCCACTGGTATCACCCACCGGAGAACCTCCCGCTACCACCCGCAAAGTGACGGGCTCCCCTGACCTGCGAAATATTTTCTCAAACTCGATCTTGAACTGCCGATGACGTCAGCTGCATTGTCGATGTTGTCGTGACTCGCCAAAAACTCCCGGGCAGGGGCGAAAAATAGCTGTCGTCCCCTCCCTTGACCGGTTGCAAAAATCTCCCTCGTGTTGCGGCTGGTACCCCCGAGCGGAGTCGGAATTAACTGCCAATTTGGTTCCCGTTGGTTTTGCGCGCTTAACCAAGCGCCTCTGCATCGCCGCCGTTTCGAACGGAACCGTCGACCGTTGCTGCCGAACTCCGTTGAGACTCAACTCCCAGTACTACTGCTGAAACCCGTAAGTGTCAGAAATGAACACACCACGTAAAGTCTTGGTCGCGTGCAGGTTGCCCTCCGAAAGAACCGGTGTTTCTAGCACGCCCACCCGGTCACCATTGTTTTCATGCGGTTAACCACACAAGCTACCTACCAACAGGAGGCGCTTTTATGGCGTGGAACCCAGTACTTATGGGTCTTCCGAGACCGTTTTTCATGGACCCTAGCGCGCATCAACGCCGCAGATCTCACCGTTGACTCCCCCAGGTAACTTCTTAAGTACACCGTAATCGCGTAAAACAGCTGGCGAGCAGACGTTCACCCGTCTCCCACCGTCGAAATTGCACCCGAAAATCGTGGTTGAGGAATCGAGCCACGAAGTATTTTCTGCCTTGTAGCCCCGACATTTACGCCGGTTAACCCTGGTACTTCGACGTTCACCCATCTTCGTACCTGTCGAAAGTACTTAGCAAATCCCAGCCATCCTTGGCAATACACCCCTCGCCGTGCCTCCATGTAACGATATCAAGCCCTTTTGGGGGTCTACCGAATAGACTCCGAAATTCGCGGTGGAGTGGTGTACGGGCTCCGCCTATCACTCAAGTTGCTTGAAACGGCACCCACAACTTTCCCTCCCTTTTTTTTTTGCTTTCGCCCCCCGACAATTTCGCATGTCGCCGTTCACCCAGCGTCCGCTTTTGTCGGCTGGGACATTCTTCGTGTTGACCCGCGATTTTTCTGGCGTTCGATGAAGGCGCGAACGCAATCGTAGTCGGAGCGAGTTTATCATATCAAACTCTCAGCCGGCCGCTTCGCTGCCCACCGTGCCTATTGCCTTAAAACTCCACAGCTTCGGGAACTCCGTCTTCGCTGCTACAACACGCTATTGGGTAGACCGTTGAAGTTGGAGAAACACCGCCAGCTGCCACAATTTCTTCAGTCCCGACATTTTCGGCAGGGTAACTGTCGCCGATGGTCCGTTTTTGTCGGGGCCGAACAGTGCCGCACCACGAAAAGTTTCTTGTACGCCCTGCCGTCGAACCAGCGTCACCCGCGCCTTTCTAACCAGCACAGGGCTAAACACAGGGCCCCACCTTTGTATCTAGTAGCCAACAGGACTTACGAATTGCCTTCGAGGCTTTTCTGGGCGTGGGGTATGTGAAATGTCGGTAGACTTTGGCCGGTAGGGAGCTCCTTCTGCTACCGCCGCTTAGCCGCGAAACCCGGCCTCAGCAAAAAGTCGTCGCAGTAGGTCGTTTTCTCCCCTCCTGAAGCTCGGAATCCGTTTCTCTCGCCAGACCCGTATTTGTCGCAACTCCGTTTATTGTAGCCGGTAGACTAGGCGAAATTCGCGTGTCTAGACGCTGCGCCAAAACGTTGTCCCGTCGGTGTACTGCCCCGTCTGCAGCACAACTTCCTTGATCAGGGGGACCTGTGCCGCCTGAAGCACAGTGTCGGCTGCTGCTGTTGCTCCAAAAATTTTGGCCGACGTTGTTGTAGGCGCAGAAGTGACCCTAACGAAAACAGTCTAGTCGTAGGCGGCCTGTTCCGCACTTTTTGGTGGTTTGAATATAACTACCGTCCCACACGGTGCCGCTCCTGCCGAAAACGCCAACGACGCACCCTCCTGCAGCCACACCCGCAACATCCGGGCTGGACGATGGTAGACCCCCGCTTTCTTCGGGCAGTCGTCATGCCGACACTCTACGCCGTTGCATTTTCTGACGCAAATCACCATGCGCCTGGCTGCTCGCACAGCAGTCGTTTTCCACGTGCTGCTACCCGAAATCTTCGCGCACAGTGACCACGATCGTCACTTGCCGAAGACCTCCAACGGACTGATGCGCAATGTGACAAAGACGCTCGACGCCACGTGCTGCATGCAATCCGCTCCGAAATTGTCGCGCGTAGTTGTCGACCACACGCCGACGCAACTCGCACGACGATCTTACTTCCGACATCTTCGGACGTGCACTGACGGAGATCCTGTCGACGTCAACTGCCACACAAATTTACTCCGAAAATGCCGAAACAAGTACTGTTAACTCACGCATTAATTGCGACGACAGCAAAAGCTGTCCGCCACCCGGGGGGAGGGAGGCCACGGTCGATCTTGATCGTCAAGGGCAAGGATCTGTCGGTGCAGCAGGAGCGCCCGTAAAAACATGGCCGCTAGGAGCAACTATCCGTTCTCCTGGCCGGCTACTACGCTGCTCCTGTCACCACGGCATCCTTCCCTGTCCCCCCCCCCCCCCCCCCCCCCCCCCCCGAGGGGTAATACACTCTAAAAAACGGGGAAGCTAGGAAAGTAGCTCTGATACCAAGTGTTATGAGTTTTACTAGACAGAGTGCGCGGAAGACTTTATAAAGAGACTGTGATTACCGAATGACGAAACAATGAAGAAAGCGAGAATATATAGGGCAAAATCTAGCTAGGCGAGAACCTCTAGATGTGCGTGGCTCGGAATTGTCGGGATTGGTGCGAGGCGACTCGGAGTTGGTTCGGCGCGGAAGTGTAGGCCGAACCCAAACTGACGCGAACTGTTCGGGCTGTCCTCGCTAGGAGCAGCCTCTACAGTAATGAATGTATATTCATTACAAGCGAGGGGTCTAGTTAACAGTAACCCGAACACAGAATGCAATATCGCGGAAGTGATTACAACTACTCACCGAATAATAAGACCTAGCACAGATATAGCGAAGGCTAGCTAGGCCGAGGTCGCGGGACTGCGCAAGGTTGGGTGCAGGTTTGGGGTTGGGAAACCCGAAGGCGACGCGAGGGACGTTCGGAAGGCGAGGTCGTCGGACCGAGCCTAAACTCTGAAAGTTGGAATTGTACGCGTATGAAGTATCTCAGTAAGGAATTAGGCAAAATTTGTCATGTTTCTAATCTTTGTGTAGGCAGTAGATATATTTCCGTGACAAGTAAGGTAAACGAAGTCACTAGTAGGGAGGATAAAAATAGAGCCGACAGAAGTCGAAGCGAGCGAGCCCAAAAACCTAGCGTGGTGGGCGAAAGGGAACCGTTGAGATAACGGTAACCCGTCATTGATACTTAAGCAAATAGCCAAAGTAGAGTAGCTGCTTGCGTGATTGTTTTCACACTTATGCTTAATGTTTCTAAACTCCTCCTAGAGAAAGCTAAGCAACGAGAAACCAACACGCGCAAGCACCGTTCTAGATATCCAACTTCCTGCTCCCAGCCAGCCGAGCTAGGGTTTGAGCTCTCATTTCTGTCTGGGCGTGGGACATTTCAACAATCACGAAAGGATACAAATGAATAGCCGAGATCTGATTCGGACTAGGCTGTGGAACGACATTGGCGAGTCAAGTTTGAGGCCTACGGCGGGGTGGCGCGCCGAATCTATCGCCACGAAGGGACTTCAAAAGAAATTGCGTGCGGGAACGGATTCCCCGAAATACCAGACGCCTCATCAACGAGCACGTGCAGCAGGAGATAACATGGAGCGAGACCGTACTGCGATTTCTGACCCCGGAGAGACACCGAGAGATGTTCGCTGGGCGGAGACGATAAGAGAGCGGTGGAAGAACCAGGAGGTGTTGACCCCGCATACGGGAATGCCCGGAATGACTGCTGCAGCGGGGAAGACGAAGCCGCGCGGGATCCCTGGCGAATGCTCCGCGTCGGAGCGGCGCCCGGAAGGAGCCCTGGTGCCCAGCGGAGTTACGGCGGAGTACCCAGAGCTACATGAAGCCACGGACAGTCGCAGTGGACGTTGGAAGGCGACGAACCTGTCCAAAGTGGAAGTGGCGGAACGGTACATGGGTATTCCCGGCGTGGGGCCCAGCCTGAAGAACTACCTTATGCAGCTCGAAACCGTTCAGTACTGCTGGGAGCGCGACGGATACGAACCCGTCGAGTTTTTCCGGAAGATGGTGGGAACCTTGGCTGGCGAGGCGGAGACCTTCTACCGTTTGACGCGGGACGAAGTACTGGAGGAACTGGCAGAAGGAGAGATATCTAACCCTACGGCGCGGTTCATACAGCTGATGCGGAAGGAGTTCGCGGGGCAGACCAAAGCACGGGTCGAAGAATTCCGCGATTTCCGACGAAAGAGGGAGGAATCGCTGCTCGCCTACTACTGCCGGCTTCGAGAGTTAGCTGAAGATTTAGAGAGTAAGGACGAAAGGCTGCTCGTCCGAAAATTCGTGCGTGGGCTAGAAGACGAGTTGAAGGAGCACTGCCGATAGAGGAGCACTGTCTACGGTATCGGTGCCGATATCACTCTCAAAGAGGTGTATCTGCTGACGAAGAAGACGGAACAAGCGCAGCGGTTGTTGGATCTGGAAGAGTCGGAAGGAAGGAATTGGACCAAAACCAGTTGGGCGGCCGCAGCGGTACCTGACAACCCCCCCGGGGGCAGTAGCCATGCCGATCCAGGGCTCTGTCATACTTGCGGGGAGCACGGACACCTGAAGAGAGATTGTCCCAAGGCGCCGACCTGCGAGCAGTGCGGGAAACGGGGAAACCGGAAGGAGGAATGCTACAGTCGCCCGAAGGAAGGGCCTGGAACTACTCGGACAGAGCTCCAAGCTGAAATCAGCAGGCTTCAACGGCGACTAGAGTTACTACCTAACCCCACGGAGTTGAAAGCGCGCGCTCTGCTGGCCTACGAGGAAGTCGACGACGACGCCGAAGAAGAGGGTGAGGAGGATTATACGCGAGAATATGCCGTGATGGCATATCCCCGGTCGCGGGATGATCTCCGGCTACGACCCCGAGTCAGCCAATCTCAGGAGAGCGAGGTGAATAATGGACCGCGCCAGAGAGAGAGCCAGTCAGAAGGGACGCGTCCGTCGGAGATGAGGCGACACCCAAACGAACGGCTAGTATGCCAGGCGTCCGTGCTGATCGCTGAGAAGGGAAGCCTCACCGTGGGAGGCCTATCGGTGAAGCAAGCGATCATAGATACGGGAGCGCATCATGTGCTGCAGTTGAAGCTGGATGTAGCTGGACGGACCATAGAGCGGGGAATCCTACTCATGACCGCGGAGGGGGGAGAGCCTAAATGGATGCCGAAAACTAGGCGGCCAGTAGAGGTGACTCTTCTACCAGGCACTGAGAAGGAGTGTTGCATGCGACTGCATCAGAAGATTACGATGTCCTCGTGGGAATGGAACTCCTGTACCGAGTGGGAGCCACTATCTGCACCTGGCAGGAGAAGGTGTTATTCCGCGTGCAGTATTGGGACCCTGCGAGCTCCGTAGGCACGCTGCCAGTGCGGTTCGTGCGACAAGAGCCCCGCGAGGCGTACCAGGCGCGGAAGCAAGATTTGACCGAGGAGTTGGAGGAGTGGCCATGGGAAAGGTATGAGGAGGAATATGAAAGGAGGATAGAGAGGCGGATGTTGGGACAGAGCCCGCCGGATCTAACAAAGAGAGTCAGTCGCGTGCAGACCTTGGATGCCCCTATTCACGTCCTGGAGCTGTATGGGGGAATCGGGACCGGACTAGCGGCCGCCCTGCGTGCCGGATGTACCATCAAGAGATGGACTCATGTCGAGCGTGACCCCGTGGTGCGCAAGATGGCGCGGCACCACGCTCTGCTGCTGAAAGATGAGTATCCGGACCAGATGTGGGAAGACTCCATCCCACTCGAAGGAGAGCAAGAGGTGCATGATGTGCGAGAGATTACGGAGGAAGTCCTGGACCGATGGGAACCCGTGGACCTGGTGATCGCTGGTTGGGAATGCCAGGGGTACTCTAGGGCAGGAGAAGGCTTGGGGATGGAGGATCCCCGAGGAGCGTCGTTCCGGGAGCTCCGAAGAGTGCTAGAGATGCTTCAGCGGCGCCAAGGGGAGGTGGCATATATTTTGGAGAATGTAGACCTGGCAGATGATAAGAGGGAGCCGGTGAAACGAGCATTCGAAGAGATCGTGGGGGCCCTGGGAAGAGGAGTACTGGTGGACGCTGTGCAGCTCGGATCTAGGTCACATCGGCCGAGGAGGTACTGGCAGAACGTCATGTCAACGACGGCGTTGCAGCATTCGCTGGCGCTAATGCAGCACCCCGAACCCCGCTTGGTGAGCGACATCCTGGAGCCGAACCGCCTGCCTGCGCCGGTGACGTGCACGGACCACCCGTCGCAGTACCAATGCAACGAGCCTGGCAAGCCTCGGCAAGTGCTGCCCACGCTGGTGTCCTTCGACGATGCCCGTGGGTTCCGCATGGAAGGGGAACTGCCGGGACCCGGAATGATCTACGACGTCCGAAAGGGGGTTTGGGAGCAGCCGACGGCGAACGAAAGAGAGGCGGCCATGGGACATTTGTGGGGAGCTACAGCACATCCGGAAGTGACCGAGCAGCAGCGCAGGGCAGCCTTAGGCCGAGCTATGGACGCCAACGTAATGACCTGGCTTCTGGACACGATGCGTATGCACCTGAAAGCGAAAGAGCTGCAGAGGGACATCGCGTGTAGTGAACGGTACCGGGATCTGGAGTCGGTCTAATGGCAGAAGAAGTCGCTAGCCATGATCGAAGCGAGGTACGAGGTGAAGATAGACGATGGTTGGGCCGCGTACATGGCCATGGCGGTGATGGAGGGGGAAGCAGAAGGAGAGGCCGAGGCGGAAGCGGAGCCCCTGGAGAAGCGCGATCGGGGACCGGAAGACGAACGGGTGCTTGGAGGAGGAATGGATGCTGAGTCAGCAGCGGCATTGCAGGAGGTCCTGAAGCAACACCGGGGAACTTTTGCATACACCCTGCAGGAGCTGGGGAAGTGCACTACTCACGAGATGAAGATCGAGCTCACCACCGAGGTCCCAGTATATCAACGGAAGCGGAGAATGAGCCCGGGAGATGTCGACATCTGCACCGAGAAGTGTAATGAACTCCTGGAAGCCGGCCTGATTCAAAGGTCGGAAAGCGACTATGCCGCCGCCACTGTGGTGGCATCCCGTAAGGATTTGACGGGAGCCGTTTCAGCCCGAAGGATGTGTGGGGACTACCGGAGTCTGAACAAGGTCACCGTGGCAGATCGGTACCCCATGCAGTCGGCCGAAGAGATTTTTGATAAGCTGCAAGGACCAAAGGTATTCTCTACCCTCGACCTGCGGCAGGGGTTCAACCAGATTCCCATCAGACCCACGGACCGGAAGAAAATGACTTTCCATGGACCAGATTGCCTGTACAAATGGCGCTTCATGCCCTTCGGGATGAAGAACGCGCCCGCGCTGTTCCAGCGCGCCATGGACACGATACTCCGTGAGGTGCCCGCGGCCGCGTGTTACATTGACGACGTAGTGGTTTTCAGCCCCAGCGCAGAGCAGCATGTGAAGGACGTGAAAGCGACGCTAGATGCCATCCGGGAAGCAGGCCTCACGTGCCATCCGAAGAAGTGCAGTTTCGGGAACACTGGGGTGAAGTATCTGGGCTTCGAAGTCCAAGGGGGACAACTGGGGATCCAACAAGCAAAGGTGGAAGTGCTAGATCGGGTCCCGCAGCTGAAAGACCGGAGCACGCTGAGAGCGGTCCTCGGGTTCCTCAACTATTACCGCAAGTTCATACCGAACTTCAGCAAGACGGCCGTCACCCTCAACAGGCTGCTGAGGGAGACCAAAAGTGGGAGTGGGGAGAGGCGGAGCAGGGGGCACTACAGGCGCTACTGAAAGCCGTGAAAACGGCCTCAGTGCTGACCTTGCCCAACAAGGAAGACCTGTTCGTGCTGTATACGGACTGGAGTAGTGCGGGCATGGGGGCGATCCTGTGTCAGAAGAGGGAAGGCGAGGAAAAGGTGGTAGCGTTCGCCAGCCGCAGCTGCAATCTGGCGGAAGCTAACTATAGCTCCTACGAGGGAGAAGGGCTAGCGGCTGTGCGGGCGATCACGCACTTCCGCGTGTACTTGCAAGGGAGGCCGTTCGAGCTCGTAACAGACCACCAACCCTTGACATGGCTAATGACTAACCAGGCACTGACGGGGAGGAATGCCCGTTGGGCTATGCGTCTGCAGGAATATGACTTCTCCATCAGGCACAGGGCGGGCAAGACGATGCAGCACGTGGACGGATTGTCGCGGAACCCACCGGCCCACCGTCATACGGCATGCTTAGTGGCGCTGGCTAGAGATATAGATGCGGAAGGAGCCGATAGGGGCAAAGGAAAGGGGCTGGCAGATGTATGGGAGGACCACGAGGTCCTAGACTAGATGCAAGGGAAGACAGCGGAGGCAAATACGGTCAGCGAGCGGGCCCGCGCGCGAGGAGCTCATTATCGGTGGCACCAAGGGCAGCTGCAGAAGCACACGAGGGATGGCTGGAAGCTGGTCCCGCGGCCAGGAGAACGGGAGCAAATCATACGCAACGTGCATCAGCAGCTGGGACATTACGGGAGCCTGCGCACCGTGCAGCTGGTGGAGACCAGATGGTGGTGGGAGGGAATGCGAAAAGACATCAGAGCGTGGGTGGACAGGTGCGAGCTCTGCAGCAGAATCAAAGCGGAACTGGAGCGGGGCAAGAAGGAGTTACAATCACTGCCCATCCACGGAATCGGGTTTAGGTGGTCACTAGATCTGGCAGGGGAGATGCCGCTGAGCCGGCGGGGGAAGCGGTATATTTTGATCATGATTGAGCACGGCAGTAAGTGGGTTGAAGTGAAAGCCCTCCCTAGCAAGAACTCCGCCAGGATTGCCGAAGCATTCGAGGAACAAGTGCTGACTCGATTCGGGGCGTGCGGGGAGGTGTTGTCAGATCAGGGGACTGAGTTTATGGGGGAATTCGATAAGCTACTACAAGCCACTGGTATCACCCACCGGAGAACCTCCCGCTACCACCCGCAAAGTGACGGGCTCACCGAACGCTTCATACAAACGATAAAGAGGGGTCTGAGGGCTTATGGGGAGCGGTTCAAAAGAGACTGGGACGCGCGGCTGCCGTGGGTAGCTGCAGGATATCGGTTCAGCAAGCAGGCAGCCCTCAGGGACTTATCGTCGTACTATCTCCTGTTGGGAAGGGAACCTGTGCTATCCGTGGACGCGCCGAGGATTCTGACTGGGTCAGTGCAGGTAAAGAACGAGGCAGATTGGGTGGGATTGGCCGAGGCTAGGGCACGGTATCTGAGAGAATTACTACCAGCGGCGCTAGAGAACCTCCACGTGGCGCAGTTGCGAGATGCACAGCGGTACAAGAAGAGAGTGGAACTGAGGGCTGGGAAGAAGGAGAGGGCGCTCGGGGCCGGAGAAGAAGTATACCTGAAACAGGCGAAGCACGACCTGATGGACATTGGCCTCGGCACAGAACGCTGGAAAGTCAAAGAGGTGAAGGATTCGGGGGTTGTGGTGCTCGTGGGGGCACAAGGACAGAGACGAACAGACCACTGCATGAATGTGGCCCGGGCCAGAGGACTAACCAGGGCGCAGACGAACGCCCCAACAGACAGAGGGGTCCAGCGGCAGCCAGCAGGGGCACAGAGACAGCCGCGGAGGGGGCAAGTGGAGAAAGCAGAGGGACACAAGGGAGAGAATGCCCGAGTGCTGAGAGTAACAAGGAAGCCAGGATGAGAGCGGAAGGAGGTACAGCGCCTACAAAGTTCCTGTAACAAATGGCCAGAACAGAGAGATTCCGACAGCTGTCACGTTTCTAATCTTTTTGTAGGCAGTAGATATATTTCCGTGACAAGTAAGGTAAACGAAGTCAGGATAAAAATAGAGCCGACAGAAGTCGAAGCGAGCGAGCCCAGAAACCTAGCGTGGCGGGCGAAAGGGAACCGTTGAGATAACGGTAACCCGTCGATGATACTTAAGCAAACAGCCAAATTAGAGTAGCTGCTTGCGTGATTGTTTTCACACTTCTGCCTAATGTTTCCAAACTCCTCCCAGAGAAAGCTAAGCAACGAGAAACCAACACGCGCAAGCACCGTCCTAGATATCCAACTTCCTGCTCCCAGCCAGCCGAGCTAGGGTTTGAGCTCTCATTTCTGTCTAGGCCTGGGACATTTCAAGTGGAGAAAGCAGAGGGACACAAGGGAGAGAATGCCAGAGTGCTGAGAGTCACAAGGAAGCCAGGATGAGAGCGGAAGGAGGTACAGCGCCTACAAAGTTCCTGTAACAAATGGCCAGAACAGAGAGATTCCGACAAATTCCTTACACTACCCCCACCCTTAAGAAACGTGGTCAATATCGGGCAAAAGTCGGCGGGAAATATAATCCCGTAATACTGAGTGGCCTTGCAGCGAGTCAGCCGGGACCCACGTCTCGTCTTCGGTTGTGCGATCCACCCAACGTAGAAGGAAATTTACGTGGCGTCCAGCGGGTGTCGCACGTATGCGATGAGCCAAAATCTTGGAAGGTTGCAGTGTCCGGTCTGCCACAGGCCATACACTTGGCGCAATGTTGGGGCGGGCGATGTCGGACGACTTCGGAGCCACATAATGGTGGAGCAGACTTATGTAGAAAGCGTTGTGGATTTTCCTATCATCCGATAGTAATAACTTTGTCGTGACCGGGGTCAATATCCGAATGATGCAGAAAGGTCCCACGTAGCGGGGACACAGTTTAGCGGGTTGGTGCAGGTGAAGATTCTTGTTGTCCAGCAGGACCATCTGCCCGTCACGGAAGGGTAAATTCCGTCGATGCTTGTCCGCTAGCGTAGCGGATGTCGAAGAGAAAGGCCCCGCCCTCGCTTGGGCGCAGCCGATCTCGCCGTCGACGAGAAGTTTGCGACGGATTGGTTGAAGAAGTGGGCTTCTGCAGTTCGACGGAAGTTGCGGTCGAGCAGGCTCTGCTCGACGGAATCTGGTCGACGAGCTCTGCGCGACGAGCTCTGGTCGACGATCTCTACACGATGAGCTTCCGTCGAAGAGCGCTGGTCGACGATCCTGGTCAATGAACTCTGGTCGAAGAGTTTGGGACGAGGAGCTCTGCTCGGCGAACTCTGTTCGACCGAGCGATACCGAGCAGATCGACCGAAGTTGCAGAGTTGTGCGAAACTCTGCGAAGGCGTGCGAACTTTCGCCCAGGAGGTTTTGGCGAAGTTCTACCTGCGGAACGGCATCACGTGGTCGACGGTGCGCACCTGGCGAAACCGACGACACGTTTTCTACCTGGCACCTGCGCAATGTGCCTGGCGGTGAAATCGCCAACTGTCAAACATTATATATGCTGGTTGTTGTTAGGCTACAGTGGGTTAGACTATATGGGGTACACATCTCTAGGGTTTCCCATTTGTACTGCCTTCCTTGTTAGTTCAGTCCATTCCAGTCCGTTGATTCTGACATGGTATCAGAGCAGGTCCGTCACTAGGACCGCTTTAGGGCCCACCGTTACCCTACCTACCTACCTACTACCGTGCGCCCTCGTGCGCCCCCGTGCGCCCTCGTGCGCCCCCCGTGCGCCCTCGTGCGCCTTTTTTCTCCTTGTGCGCCTTCGTGCGCCCTCATGCACCCTCGAGCCGCCGCTGCAGGCCCGTCAGCCCCCCGAGCCGCCGCTACAGGCCCGTCAGGCCCCCGAGCCGCCGCTGCAGACCCGTCAGGCCCGAGAGCCGCCCCTGCAGACTCTCGCCGCCCGTCGCGTCGCCCTCCCCGCGACGTCGTCACCTGCCAGCGGCGTCGTCGCCTCCCCGCGGCGTCGCGCCTCCCTGCGACGTCATCGCCTGCCCGCGGCGTCGCGCCTCCCCGCGGCGTCGTCGCCTGCCCGCGTCGAAGCCGCCTGCCCGCGGCGTCGACCCCTACCCGCGGCGCCGTTGATTGCCCGCGGAGTCGTCGCCTGCCCGCGGCGTCGCCTAACCCTAATCCGCCCCGCGACGTCGACCCCTGCCCGCGACACCGTCGCCTGCCCGCGGAGGCGTTACCTAACCCTAATCCGCTGCCCGCGCACTGCCCGCGAGCTGCCCGCCGCTGCAGGCTCTCGCCGCCCGCCGCGTCGCCCTCCCCGTGGCGTCGTCGCCTCCCTACGGCCCGTCGTGGCCCCTTACCCGCCCGTCGCGGCCCTCCCAGCCGCCGTCGCGATCCCTCCGCCGCCCCTTCGCGGCTTCTACCTCGTCTGCAGCAGCTGCCGCCGCCGAACCTGCAGCAGCAGCCGCCGCCGACCTGCAGCAGCTGCCGCCGCCGAGCCTGTAGCAGCAGCCGCCGCCGATCTGCAGCAGCTGCCGCCGCTGACCCTGCAGCAGCAGCCGCCACTCGACCTGCAGCAGCTGCCGCCGCCGAGCCTACAGCAGCGGCCGCCGCCGACCCTGCAGCAGCTGCCGCGGAGCTCCCTGCTGCGACCTGGCCCCGTCCCGCTGGTGCAGCGGCCCCGCTGTCGCCACTGTCTTGCGCCCGCCGCACCGACCACTGGTGAGCTTTGCCCTGCCAGCACTGCTACCGTTACAGCTGCCGCTACTGCTGCTGCTCCTGACGTGGCCAGATGGAGCTCCAGCAGGCTCGTGAGTGGTACGCCAGTTGGGGCTGTCGGGGTGGCAGTCGTGGTAGTCGCTCTGACGTGCGTAGTTCGGGAGCCTCTGGTAGTGGACAGGTGCAGCAGCCGTGCCCTCCTACGGTCCAGCAGGCTCGTGAGTGGTACGCTAGTTGGGGCTGTCGGGGTGGCAGTCGTGGTAGTCGCCCTGACGTGCGTAGTTCGGGAGCCTCTGGTAGTGGACAGGTGCAGCAGCCGTGCCCTCCTACGGTCCAGCAGGCTCGTGAGTGGTACGCCAGTTGGGGCTGTCGGGGTGGCAGTCGTGGTAGTCGCCCTGACGTGCGTAGTTCGGGAGCCTCTGGTAGTGGACAGGTGCAGCAGCCGTGCCCTCCTACGGTCCAGCAGGCTCGTGAGTGGTACGCCAGTTGGGGCTGTCGGGGTGGCAGTCGTGGTAGTCGCTCTGACGTGCGTAGTTCGGGAGCCTCTGGTAGTGGACAGGTGCAGCAGCCGTGCCCTCCTACGGTCCAGCAGGCTCGTGAGTGGTACGCCAGTTGGGGCTATCGGGGTGGCCGTCGTGGTAGTCGCTCTGGCGTGCGTCGTTCGGGAGCTTCTAGTAGCGGACAGGTGCAGCTGCCGTGTCTTGTGAGTGACGCTGCCGCTCTAGGTGCTAGTACGTCTGTCGCTACAGGTGCTCACGTGTCTGCTACCCCAGGTGATGGTGAGGTTGCCGCTCTAGGTGCTAGTGAGTCTACTGCCCCAGGCTCTGGTGAGGCTGCTGCCCTAGGTGCTAGTGCGTCTGTGCCCCCTGGTACTGAGTCGACTGCCGCACTGCACACCTTCACACTGGACTCAGGTGCTTCTCGCTCCTTCTTTCGTGACCGCACTGTCCTTGAGCCACTCGCTCGGCCAGTTGCTGTCTCCCTTGCTGACCCCTCTGGGGGTCCGGTCATTGCGACCTCCTCCACTGTCCTTCCTTGTCCTGCGGTCCCGTCCGGCACGCTGTCAGGTCTCTACCTCCCCTCGTTCTCTACGAACTTGGTGGCAGGCCGAGAGCTCCAGGACGGGGGTGTTCATCAGTTCACCCCTGCCTACGAGCGCGTGACACACTGCACGTGTGCTCGGACGGGTCGCCACCTGGCTACCTTCACTCGAGAGCCGGGGTCCGACCTTTACACACTGACCACTGAGTCCCCTCAGGTAGCTGCGTCTGCGTCAGCGTCAGGTCAGCTGTCCGCCCCCTGCTCGTGTCGCTCTCTGGCGCATGAGACTATCCTCTGGCACCACCGCCTTGGTCACCCGTCTGTGCAGCGCCTTCGGGCCATGCACCAACGGGACCTTGTTGCTGGGCTTCCCAGGGTACTCCCTCCCCTTCCAGACTCGCCTGCTCCTCCCTGTATTCCCTGTGTCGAGGGGCGGCAGCGCGCCGCTCCTCATTCCTCCTCCTTTCCCCCGACGACTGCTCCCTTGCAGACGCTCCACATGGACGTGTGGGGCCCAGCCCGCGTCCGTGGTCAGGGTCAGGAGAGGTACTTCCTGATTGTTGTTGACGACTTCTCGCGCTACACCACGGTCTTCCCCTTGCACGCCAAGGGTGACGTCCCTGATGTCTTGATCCCTTGGATCCGCAGATCTCGTCTCCAGCTCAGTGAGCGTTTCCGCTCCGACTTCCCTGTCCTGCGTCTGCACTCTGACAGAGGTGGGGAGTTTTCCTCTGGTCTCTTGGAGGCCTTCTGTCAGCAGGAGGGCATTGAGCAGTCGTACACGCTTCCGGCCTCTCCACAGCAGAATGGGGTTGCTGAGCGCCGCATTGGTCTGGTCATGGAGGTCGCTCGTACCTCCTTGAGCCATGCGGCTGCCCCCCATTTTCTGTGGCCGTTTGCAGTCCGATACGCTGCGCATCAGCTCAACCTCTGGCCCCGTGTCTCCTTGCCCGAGACTTCTCCGACACTGCGTTGGATGGGAGAGGCTGGCGATGCGTCGCGTTTTCGGGTCTGGGGATCCCGAGCTTTTGTCCGCGACACGTCCGCGGACAAGCTCTCCCGTCGCGCTGTCCCCTGCGTCTTCCTTGGCTTTGTCCCGGACGCCCCTGGCTGGCAGTTCTACCACCCCACCTCGCGTCGTGTCCTGGCCTCTCAGGACGTCACTTTTGACGAGTCCGTCCCCTACTACCGCCTCTTCCCCTACCGCACTGCCCCGCTCCCCCCCCCGCCTCTCTTCCTCGCTCCAGGTGCTGAGGTACCAGACCCCCTCCCCCCTCAGGGTGCCGCTCCCTCAGGTGTGTCCCAGGTAGACCCGGGTGAGCCTGTCGAGGTAGCTGTTGACTCTCGTCCTGCTAGGGGTGCTGAGCCTGGGGGTGCTGCGTCTGGGGGTGCTGAGCCTGGAGGTGCTGCGTCTGGGGGTGCTGAGCCTGGGAGTGCTGAGTCTGGGGGTGCGGAGCCTGGGGGTGCTGGGCCTGGAGGTGCGGAGCCTGGAGGTGCGGAGCCTGGAGGTGCTGAGCCTGGGGGTGCTGAGTCTGGGGGTACTGAGTCTGGGGGTGCTGAGCCTGAGCGTGCTACACCTGGAGGAGCCCTCTCCTCCCAGCAGCTGCAGGAGAGGTACCTCGAGTACTGCCGCCTCCGGCGAGGTGCTGCTGGAGCTCGTCCCGGTGCTTCCCCTCCTACCCAGGAGCTCCCCCCCATTCAGCAGATCCGCGAGTGGTACACACGGCGCTGCAGTCTTCGGAGTGGTGCTCCTGGTGCTGCGGACCCTGGGGGTGGCGCTGCTGCTAGTGCTGAGGACCCGGACGTTGGAGCTGCTGCTGGTGCTGAGGACCCGGACGTTGGAGCTGCTGCTGGTGCTGAGGACCCGCCTGGTGGAGCTGCTGCTGGTGCTGAGGACTCGGACGCTGGAGCTGCTGCTGGAGCTGAGGACCCGAGCGGTGGCGCTGCTGCTGCTACTGAGGACCCGGGCGTTGGAGCTGCTGCTGGTGCTGAGGACCCGGCCGGTGGAGCTGCTGCTGGTGCTGTGGACCCGGACGCTGGAGCTCCTGCTGGTACTGAGGACCCGGCCGCTGGAGTCTCTACTGCTTCTGGAGACACTGCGCGGCCGCGACCGTACTTCGTGCCGCTCCTTCAGCAGGTTCTTGGGCAGGCTCCTCCTCCTTGTCCTCCTCCCTCCGTAGAGTGTCCTCCGCCTGTTCAGCAGCAGTCACAGTTACCGCCTACCTCACCTCTCCCTGCTCCCTCTCCTTACACTGGTCCCACAGGAGGTCTTACAGAGCGTCGTGAGCCTGAGTCTCGTCCTGCGTCGCCTGTTCGTACTGCTCGCACTGGTAGTCGTGTCCGCCGTGAGCGTCCTCCTCCTGTCCCAGGCACTCACTACATGACTCTGCGTCCCTCTACTGCTCCTCAGCGTGTCCCTCTACCGTCTCCCCCTGCGTCCTCTTTGCCTGACGTTCCGGACCCTGAGTCTGACCGGTATCGTGCTGAGCACCCTACTGTCACGCGTCTCCTAGCTACTGTTGTCACTGACCCTACCTTTGAGTCCTCGGCTGCGTCTGCTCTGGTCGCTGAGTTGGTTGACTTTGCTGCTGCCTGTCGTCTAGACTACGCTGCTAGCCTTGTTGCTGAGTCTGAGTCTGAGTCTGCATCTGTCTGTCCTCAGTCCGTCGGGGGTGAGTGTGCTCTTGGCACGGACGTCCTTGAGGACAGACAGGAGGAGTTCCAGTGTCTTGCTGCTGCTTTACCCCGTCTCGTGTCCCTGCTAGTTGCCCCTGAGGGAGACCCGGATGCACCAGACATCCCGACCCCGCGCACTTACGCTGAGGCGATGGCGGGTCCCTACTCCTCTCAGTGGCAGACAGCCATGGACGCCGAGATGGCTTCCTGGAAGTCCACACGCACCTACGTCGACGAGGTTCCCCCTCCTTGGGCGAACATCGTCAGTGGCATGTGGATTTTCAGGGTGAAGCGGCCGCCGGGTTCTCCACCTGTCTTCAAGGCGCGCTACGTGGCTCGAGGCTTCAGTCAGCGAGAGGGAGTAGACTTCTTTCAGACCTTCTCCCCCACCCCGAAGATGACTACTCTTTGGGTGCTGCTGCACATAGCCGCTCACCGCGACTACGAGCTTCACTCTCTTGACTTCAGCACTGCTTTCTTGCAGGGCAGCCTGCACGAGGAGATCTGGCTGCGCCGCCCACCTGGCTTCACTGGGTCGGTTCCTCCTGGTACCCAGTGGAGGCTTCAGCGGCCGGTCTACGGTCTCCGCCAGGCTCCGCGTGAGTGGCACGACACACTGAGGACTACACTTGCGGCTCTTGGGTTCGCGCCTTCTACTGCTGACCCGTCGCTGTTCCTACGCACCGACACTTCGCTGCCGCCGTTCTACATCCTCGTGTACGTCGACGACTTGGTCTTTGCCACTGCTGACACTGCAGGACTCGCCTACGTGAAGTCGGAGCTGCAGAGGAGACACACGTGCACAGACCTGGGGGAACTGACGAGCTATCTTGGCTTGCGGATCACCCGGGACAGAGCACGGCGCACCATCACCCTGACTCAGTCACACATGGTGCAGCAGATCCTTCAGCGCTTCCGCTTCACGTACTCCTCGCCTCAGACCACTCCTCTGCCTACCGGTCACTCGCTCTCAGCTCTGCCTTCGGATGAGTCCGTAGAGCCGAGTGGCCCGTATCCAGAGCTTGTGGGCTGCCTCATGTACATGATGACCTGCACTCGACCTGACCTTGCATACCCTCTTAGCATCCTTGCACGCTATGTCGCTCCTGGCCGTCACAGGAAGGAGCACATGGATGCAGCTAAGAGGGTGTTGCGCTACTTGTGCAGTACGTCGGGCATGGGGCTTGTGCTTGGAGGGCGAGACCGAGTTGTTCTCACAGGGCACTCAGACGCTTCTTGGGCAGACGACCAGGCCACTCAGCGGTCGTCTCAGGGTTACACCTTCAGCCTTGGCTCTGGCTCAGTTTCTTGGCGCTCTACACGCTCTTCTTCTGTTCTCGGCTCCAGTTGCGAGGCTGAGATCTACGCTACAGCCATGGCTGCCCAGGAGCTACGCTGGCTGACCTACCTGCTGACCGACCTTGGAGAGCGGCCTCGTTCTCCTCCAGTGCTGTACGTCGACAACAAGGCTGCCATTGCCTTGTGTGAGGAGCACAGACTGGAGCACAGAACGAAGCACATCGCCCTGCGGTACTTCCTTGCTCGAGAGCTGCAGCAGCGCGGTCAGCTTTGTATTCGCTACGTGGCCACTGAGGCCAACACTGCTGATGTGTTCACCAAGGCGCTTCAGCCTCGTGACCATCAGCGCCTCTGCACTCTACTAGGCCTTGTGCCTACTGGACCTCACTTACTTACCTCTTGACCTTGCTTGTACTGTGATCACTATATATATATATACCTGCATGTTTACTCTTGCTAGGTTGTGATCACTGTATCTCTTGCTCTGCTATAAACCTGCATGTGAACTGGTCTTGTGACCACTAGCTTGTGCTCGGAATTTGTGTGGAATCCTCGAGATCCACCCTGAGCTTGTTTGCCTTGCTTTGCCTTGACTGGTCTTGTGACCCCTAGGTCTCCCCCACTTTGCCTATGGGGGTGTGTCAAACATTATATATGTTGGTTGTTGTTAGGCTACAGTGGGTTAGACTATATGGGGTACACATCTCTAGGGTTTCCCATTTGTACTGCCTTCCTTGTTAGTTCAGTCCATTCCAGTCCGTTGATTCTGACACAAACATGCACCTACTTGGTAGGTGCGCACATCTGCGCAGATCGGCAACCAGCGACTGTAGATAGTTACCTACGACTGCAGATAGTCACATGCGACTGCAGTGCTGGCAGACCGCGCGCAGTGCAATGCTGACACACTACTTTGCTACAGCGTTGGCAAGCCGTTCTTCTGCTGCGCTGGCAGATTTCGCCCTTGCTAGGTGTTGCATGCCATTCTAGTCATATCCTTCTGCATGCCTCAATTGTACTATCAACTTTTCATTGCAAGTTGTTCTTTCAATTTCCTTAGTGTAAACTCTTGCAAACTCTCTCTGTGAACAGAGCAAGTGGCAAGAACGCTAGCAGAGTGCTATGATCACTCACACGACCCCATGCCCTCCTCCGTAGTCCACTCCTATTATGTAGTGACTCTCCACATGTGTGGTGAGCATGGACAGCCTTGTGTTAGAACCTTCAGATTAGCCGACTTCTGCGTTCATTACCTAAGTTGTTTTAGGCCGGTAGCCGTCTAGACTGCCATGGTCGACCAGGAGGTCGCTGCAGGTGTAGAAGACACCCTGTAGGAGAGGTAAGGTGATGTTCGGGCACGTCACGCAGCTGGCGAGTACGGCGGAGCGAACTTAAACGTTCTGCTCTTTGGAACGCCCGTGAAGTGGGCGCGCGATCACACAACGACCCGTACTGAGGCGGATGGTCTGTCTGCCACTCCCCGACCGGCACGCAACAAAGGTGTCGTTGATGACCAGGTCGACGGTGGTAATTAAGTCAGCAGCGAAGGAGGCATAGGATGACACGTGGAGTGATTTCTGCAGCCGATGGCGGCATCGGTGGAGTGCATGCGCGAGTTCAGCGTTCGGGGGCAGCAGGAAGCTCGAACGGCAATAGTGACGGTCAACGACTTTGGCGATTCATGCGTCGGCTGGTCGAGATGGAGGCATCGCGCCGTCGTATGGCTAATATAAATTTACGCCGGACAAGATCGCTGTGCCAAAACCGCTCGAAGGTCGGCACGACTTGATCACGTGGACGGAGTCTATCGAACCGCAGCTGGAGATCGCCGGATTGAAGAAGTTCGTCGACGGAGATGTGTTGGGGCAGGACGAGGAGGAGGTTGAGCTCTCGTCAGAATTTCGCGCTGCTCACCTTCTGACCTTTATGGCCATTTTGAGGTGATGCTCGCCTCTGGTGAAAGTCGCATTGAAGTCATGCAGACTTCGTGTGGATGCTGGCTACCAAGCGTGGCAGTACATCATGCGCACCTACAAGGCGACCGACGACCTCTCATCGGCCAACTGGAGCAGGGGTTGACGAACATTAAGATGGGCGAGCAGGAGTCGGTGACCGAGTACTACAACCATGCTCGGCGAATTATCGCTGAACTGCGGATGGCTGGCGTTGAGTATTCTACAACGTCCTATATTATGCACGTCATCAAGGGTCTGCCGACGGGCTACAATTTGTTGCGCCGGATGCTGGCGATGCATGGTGCGCATGAGATGCTCAACGAGGACACACTGTCGAGCTAGATCATCAACAACGAGTTCATGCAGGAGTCCGAGAGGCCTGCAGAACTGCTTCCGCAGGCCAGATACGTCACCCCGACGAAGCAAGGACGCCAACAGAGGCAGCGTGAGAAGTCTGCCAGGGTCGGTGGTGAAAAATTATCGAACGAGAAATCGACGGAGGGCGCCGACAGCGGAAAATCGGTAAAGGGAGAAGATCGCGGTGGCGGTGGCTCGCGTCGAGAAGGGCAATGTTGCTACATCTGCGATGCTCCCGACCACCTCTCGTACGACTGCCCCGATCGAGACGAGTCTGACGACGACCGGGACGCCAACCGCAGAAAGTCTAATGGTGGCCATCGTCGCCGAGATCACCAGCCGCGCAAGGAGAAGTAGACATCGAATATGTCTTCAACAAAGGATGCTGACTCCTCTGGTGGCAACGCTCGTGGCGAGGAGGCTTCGTGTTTGATGATCGGCGTGGTGGAGCCGACGATCTCATTGGCACTTGAGGATGGCGAGGATTTCAAGGCCGTCGCCGCAGCTGTGCAGGCGAACCTAACGGTGGTGCTGCTCGACAGTGACTGTTCCCACGATCTGATAGGGACGAAGGAGGCGTTCGTCGAGATGAAGCCTCGCGGCGATGTCAAGCATGTGCGTGGCTTCAACGGGGCGATGCGGAACATCGAAGGCCGTGGCACCATCGCTCTGCAAGGGGAGACTGGGAAGCAGATTCTTGTTCCTGATGTGCTCTACGTTACAGGCGTCCAAGCGAACTTGCTGTCTGCATACCATCTCAAGGAGAACAGCGTGAAGCTATAGGACGACAACGCAGAGATGCTCCTGGTGTCTTCTGCCGGCAATGTCATTATTTGCGTACGCTACTCTTGCAGAGTTTGCACGGACCTGCGCCCATGTTCGACGAAGTCAACGACGACTTTGAAGGAGGTTGTCGCTCTGCAGACGATTGCGTCGGCGACGAAGTCTACCCCGAGCAAGTGGCACGCTCGCCTTGTGCACATCGGCATCAACACGATAAAGAACTCGGCAAAGCACGAGGCCGTCGCCGGTCTGGACATCAAGAAGTCGACCGCAAATGACCTGCCGTGTGCCTCCTGCGTCGGCGGCAAGCTTGCGCGGCACAGCTTTCCCTGACAAAGGTGCAGATGCAAAGAATTCGATTGATGTGGTGCACATCGATCTTTGCGGTATGTTTCGAGTGGCCGCCAACTGTGAGAGTACGATGACTTTGCTATGATTTACTAGCTTGATTATGCTTTATTATGCATTATCTAGCTTAGCTTTATTTTATTTTGCTTGCTTTTCCTTGACTTTCTAGGTTCGTTACTTTTACTATATTTATTATATTTATAGGCACCGAACTAGGTTGAGTGCACCAAATTCTAGGCTTTTCGGTTGCCACCAAATTGCCTTCTACCGAATTCGGGAAGGACCCGTTTGGGACGCTTCGCGACCCGCGGAACCTTCTGGTAACACCCGGGTTACTGCCACTGTGTCAAGCCTATATATAGCCTCGCCTTGTACCCAGGTGCATGTTTCAATAGCTCAATCTTTCCCGAACCAGATCCTCACACTTGGTAATCAGAGCCTGTTTACACTTGAGTTCTTCTTCAGCTTAAAACCGGCCTTTAAAAACCGCGGGGGCGACGACGAACGCGCGAATTTTATTAAGTCCCCCTCGATTCGGTTTCGAACACCCCTCATGAATATTGGCAAAAATGTTGGAATTTCGACCGTCAGATCGAGTTTCTCCTCAACGGCCGAGATCGGACGCGAATTTCGCTTAAGGGAGATTTGCGCGACATACAGAATTCGAGCTCGTCGATTTTACAGTTGATTTGACTCGCAGTAAGTCGTACAGCTCCCATAATTCAATTATTTTCGTCGCGCATCTTTCTGTAAATCGCCAATAGGGAGGGAAATAGAGAAATCTTTATAGGAAAAATCACGGAGTTACGTGCTAACCATAAGCAGATATTTTCAGCACTCCCACGACTCAAATAACTCCTTGCGAACCAATCCGTAGACGCAGTAGCAGCAGAAGCGACGACGGCGACACCGATAATTGTACCTGCGACAACGGCAGCAGCTACATTTAATCTCGAAGCAGTAAAGCCGAGGCGACCAGACGCGTTCGATCCTAGAGCGAAAGGGAGCGACGTCCGTCGATTTGTAGCTGTATTGGAAAATTTCTTCGAAGTCATTGGATGCACGACCCTCAACCAAGACGCATTGCGCATACTTCTCGCAACAACACTGTTACAAGGCCCAGCTCTAGAGTGGATTAGCAACAGAATAGTCCAAGGCGAAGAGACGTGGGCGCAGTTTCGGGCAGCACTGATCGAACAGTTCGACGCGTTGAACAGTAGCTACTACAAAACACGACGCAACAAGCCAAATAGTGGCTTCCCCCTAGCAGACGAGGCAGCGTTCCCCCAGACGGCTATGGACCCGTGGGAGCCGAGCTTGGGGGATCTCTGGCAGACATTGGAGGACGAGTATGAGGGGTGCAACACCCTGGCTAGAGCGGCCTGAGGAACCCGTGGAGAGCAGGGGGAGTTGGGAGAGGGCGACAAGAGGCAGGTGGAAGAAGGGAGGGGATATAGCATTGAGGGAATGCGGCAGTAGCAGGGAGGACCCTTGGCAAGAATGGGAAGGGTTTGGCCAGTGTGCTTGATGGGGCTTCACTAGAATGGGGTGACCAACAGGCACGAACAACGTCTTACTCCCGCAGGGATGTTGGTTGTCAGGTTGTCAGGTTCTTGGTTGGTTGTTGGTTGCATGCTTTGCTAGCCTAGCTACCAGTCCGCCTACATGCCTAGGGTTTCTACTAGCCTGCCATGCCTGTACCTTATGAACCCTATTAATGCAGGACTGCTTGAGAGAGAGAGAGGTCAGAGTTGGCAAGCAGCCGATAGAAACAGCAGTACAACTGCCATACGGGGTACCGTTTAGTGGAGATGGCGTGAGACTCTTAGGCAGCTTCCTGGGAACATCATCCGCCGCCGCCGCCGCCTTCCTCTCCGCGCAGCTAGAGTCCATGGCCAAGCCGCTGCCATTACTCGAACGGATGGACCCACAGGTGACAGCCCTCCTCCTAACACCTTGCATTTCACGCAGAGCAGCATATCTCACACGAACCACCCCACTGCACCTCCTAGATCAAGACACAGGTTACAATGGGGCCAGGACTTGCTGGTTACCCTTCTCACGGCATGCGGCATACGCCCGCCAACGGATAGCGCTGAACATAGCCGTGTCTGGGACCAATCATCACTGCCACCGTCCCTGGGCGGCATTGGACTAGCAGACCCAACGGTAGAGGGCGCATGCGGCTTCCTAGCCAGCTTTACGCAGGCCGCCCTCCTCCTGAGCCAACTGCCACTGGAGCCGGGTGGGGCCTTGAGAGCCACACGCGACCATATGCTACTGCCAGCAGATTCCAGCACGCCCCTACACCAGTGGCTGACTCTCTGTGAAGCGGAGCTGCTGGAGGAAGCGAGGGAGATCCTAGACAAAGAAAGGCTGGAGCCGGCTGGTCTTAGGCTACAGCATGAGCTAGGGGTGAGGGTGCAGGGGAAAAGGTACGCCACACAAGTGCATGCAACTAGACATATGGCCCTCAACCCCCTGTCAGGCCACACACAGCGATTTCTCTCCTTGACTGGCTACGGTACAGGGGACTGGTTGACAGCCATCCCAATAGACACTACCCGCCGTATAGGACCAGAGCACTTCTCCAACGCCATCCGCTTCAGGCTCGGCCTGCCCTTCTCCACACCCCGGAAGTGTGATTGCTCAAAACATGTCGAGATCAAGGACCCGCGGCTGCCAAACCATCTCTTCCGCTGTGGCACCGGCAAGCACAGGACCAACACTCACAACGAGCTGCGGGACGCATGCATCAAGATGGCCGAGGATGCTGGTTTCATTGTCTACAGAGAGTCATCAGCTTATTGCCCCATAGAGGAGCAGACCGCGGATTTCACCATGCAGGACAGGAGTTCGGGAGCGGTCTATGTGTGCGATGTCACCATCACCGACCCCATTAGTACCAGGGATCCAAACGCTACCAAGGGGAGGGGATGGGCAGCAAGGGAGCAGGCCGACAAAAAGATTAGCCACTACGCCAGCCTACCTGACACGGTCGGTTTCTTCCCCCTGGCGGTCGAGACGTATGGCTGCCCCTGTGCCGAAGTCCCCACGTTCCTGAAGTTACTGGCGGACACAGCTGATAGGCGTCATTTCAACGCCTTACCTACCTCCTACCATGCAGCTCGGTTCCTCCACCTCTTCAGGCAGCGCTGGTCGGTGGCGTTGCAACGGGCACAGTCCGTCGGATACATAATTAAGACCTGTCAGGCGGCCGTAGCAGAGAACCCCCCGGTGGGAGGGGTCCGGTCCGAGTTACACCTTGGTGATAGTTGTGCGGTATTAGAACCTCTCATGGAGGTGTAGATAGGCATTGCGTATGTATCTAGGTAGTTGTATGTTCTATGTCCTAGCCTATATACTTGCATGTGTGTACCTCTTTGGAATATCAATGCACGGACCATTAGAGAGAGAGAGAGAGAGAGAGAGAGAGAGAGAGAGAGAGAGAGAGAGAGAGAGAGAGAGAGAGAGAGAGAGAGAGAGAGAGAGAGAGAGAGAGAGAGAGAGAGAGAGAGAGAGAGAGAGAGAGAGAGAGAGAGAGAGACGGACCGAAGTAGCGAGCAACGTGGGTGTGCGATGTCACGATCACGGACCCCATCAGCACGAGGGATCCGGAGGCACGGAAAGGCAGGGGATGGGCGGCGCGAGAACAGGCGGATAAGAAGATCAAACACTATGCCAATAGGCCTGAGACGGTGGGCTTCTTCCCGCTGGCTGTGGAGACCTACGGCTGCCCATGCGCTGAGGTTCCAGTCTTCCTGAAGCTCCTAGCAGACACGGCGGCTCGGCGCTACTTCAACGCCGACTCTAACTCCTTTCAAGCCGCGAATTTTCTGCACCAGTTCAGGCAGAGGTGGTCGGTTGCATTGCAAAGAGCCCAGTCCGTAGGATACCTTCTCAAGTTAGGGGAGGCGGTGGCGGCAGAGAATCCGCCTGTGGGGGGGATTGGGCAGGAATTGTATCTTGGGGATTGTTTCGCAGTCATTGAGCCGCTCCTCGAGCCCTAGTGGGCTTTGAGGGCTTGGTTGTTCTTGGATTCCATGGTTGTTATCTCTTGCTAGTGTCACTCTGCATGTTTGTACCCTTATGGCTTATCAATATACGGACCATTAGAGAGAGAGAGAGAGAGAGAGAGAGAGAGAGAGAGAGAGAGAGAGAGAGAGAGAGAGAAGAGAGAGAGAGAGAGAGAGGCATAGCTTAGCCCCTTAGCCTCTCAGCCTCTCAGCCCCCCTCTCTCCTAGTTTATAAGGCCTTGGGGCCTTTGTAGTTCCTCATTATTCAGCGGCGGGTTCGTTTCTTCTAACCCAGCGGCTCCAGAGTGAGAGAGAGAGAGAGAGAGAGAGGCATAGCTTAGCCCCTTAGCCTCTCAGCCTCTCAGCCCCCCTCTCTCCTAGTTTATAAGGCCTTGGGGCCTTTGTAGTTCCTCATTATTCAGCGGCGGGTTCGTTTCTTCTAACCCAGCGGCTCGCGCCGGCCGCCTTCGGCGGCCGACGCTCGACAGCGCGGCCTTCGGCCGCGCGTGAGGGGTGGCAAGACACACTCAAAACAAGCAACTATAGGCATGCATACAAGCAAGGCACACACGACACTAGACTAGGAAAAGCAATGGAGCAAACGGAGCTCCGGGGGCCCGCGGACACTACATCTGGTCCGCGTCAAACACAGCAAGCAGGCCCGACAGCGTGCGATGGAGCTCCCGCACCAACACCGTGCCTGCGGCGATCGCCCCGGATCCAGTCCCTGCATGCAACAACCGGCGCAGCCCACGCACGGCCGAGCCAAGGGGCCCGACCCCCGCAAGCCCACCCGGCGCGGGCGCAGCCAACACGGGCGCTAGCAGCTCGGCGAGGCGATCAGCAGCCGCGAAGCAATCGTCCCGAGGGCCGCCCACCAGTGAGTCGCCCTGGGACAGGGCGGCATGACCATACATCTGCACCAGATGCGCGAGTCTGCAGTACTGTAGGCTACCGCCGTGCGATGGCTGCGAACCAAGGAGAGAGGCTTGTACTGGCTAACGACAAATGGTCACTGTTTGCGATATCCGATTTTGATTGACCACAGTACTCAAAGGATCACGCAAGCTCCCATTTTCTTTCAATTGTTTGGCTGATGGGATCGCGCCGCACGGTCGTAGGGCATTTGCCGAGCCGATGCGACGGTTTTTGGCTTCGTCGTGTGATCAAGCACTGTGATAGGGTAATTTAGGCAGCCAATTACACGTCGCATGTGCTACAGTACATGATCTAGGGTGGGGAGATAGCATGACAACTGTCACGCCAGTATCCAACTCCTTGAATGCTGGTCTGCCATGTCGATAGTGCCTTGTCGTGTACCCGCTGCAGAAAAGACGCGCCGCTCCGACGCGTTGAGGGAAACTCGCAGGCTCGCGCCTGAAAAATCTCACCTACCTCTCCCGTCATCCGTCGACATCCGTCGACATCCATGACATTGACACTTCGGACACGCCCTCATAGACCAGCGCGTTTTCCCTTCCCACCCCACCCACCACTCAAGGGGGAAGTTCCTTCCCCCTCCCCCCTCCCGCCCTCTCCGGCAGGGCTATTGCTAGGATTTGTGCTTGCTCGGACGATCCGGGCCCCTGTGAAAAAGACCCTGTAAAATCCGAGCTAGCGGGGAAATAGCCTTCATGAATCCAGGTTCGAGCGAAGAAAGTCCTGAAAACCTGCATTACCATAATTTTGCGGGATGGGGGGAAATGGTCGAGAAACTTACCGTGGGAATGCGGCACTTTCTAGGTCTGGGGAGGTTGGAGAAGATGGAGCGCCTCTAGAGGGGTGAGAGAGACTTTTCTTAGACTTGGGTGAAGAGCGAATCTAGAGGGGGGAAGATAGAGTATGTGAAGACTTAGTACGGTGAAATCAAACACTTGGAGGCAAAACCAGGAGCAGAGCAGGTCGGGGAGAATAAGTGTTGCTTAAACTTTCCGGGTCCGTTCGGAAACATCCCGGAGAGATCCGAGCGGTCTCAAGAATCACCCCTCAGTTCTACGGGCTGGTCCAAGAATTACCTGGTGAATTTCAGGGTTCATGGGAAAAAAGTCCTTATTTTCAGTCAAATCAGGGTAATTGCCCTGATAACATAGGCCCTGTTGGCGACGTCTATCGGGGGGAGGGATCCCCTCCCCTCCCCTCAGCTCGAGCAGAGGGGAGTGAAGGGGGACAGTCAGATCGTACTGTACCGTACTTAGCCGCTCGGCTTTCCTGCGATATCCGCGCATTCCATCCCATCGTGGTCGATGGATCACGCGCTGTCGCAGTGGGGAAAAGGCATACGGTACTCGTGTAATAATTATTTGACGGTCGCTTATTACGACGTGGGTTGTTCGGAACAGCCGGAATGCTCTAAAGGTGGATCCTTACCGTCAAAATCTGCAAGCTCGTGTGGTTCATGATTTCGTACCAACTACAAAACCACATGGCTTTTGTCGTTCATTTGCCCATAGTCCAGCGCCCCGCGTTTCCCCTTTTCGCCCTCTCCCCTTCTTGCCAAACGTCTATCGTGGGAGAAGGGTGGGGGGGGAGGGGGAAGAAGTGCGGCGGGGGCGAGTGGAGGAGAACCCCCTCCGAGGGGACCGAGGGGACTGAAGGGAGGAGGACAGAGTCGTACATAATAAGCCGTTCGGTTTTCCTTTCCAAACATCGCCTCTTTTTCGTCTCTCGTCGTGACACGCCACGACTGAGCCCCTCGGAGGCTCGTCGTCTCTCATCGGCGCAGCAGTGCTGCCGCGCCTGGTGCGTGCAGCCCTTCTTGCCCTTCTCGCCCCACCTGTAAGCCCACCTGGGAACCATCAGCGCCATCATCATCACCATGGCTTCGCACGCCGTGCCTGTGCCGCGGAGCTTGGGCCTCCTGGTCGCTGCTCTCATGCTCTCAGGTACGCTCTCATGCTCTTGAATCTGCTATCAGGTTTTCCCCGCTTCCCACGTTCCCCCTTTCCCTCTCTTCCCCCTTTTTTCCCACTACTGCCGTTCGTCTGCCAGAGTAACACCCGCTCTTGTCATCCACCTCCTCAACGTGAGCCCGGCCCCTCTTCCCTTCTCATCCCATTCCCCTTCCGTTCTTCCCCTTTCCCCCTTTTCCCCCCTTTCCCCCCACCCCGCCTTCCCCCACCCTCTCCCCCATCCGCGCTCAGCCTGTGCGCCCAGGGCTGCCGCCATTCGCCTGCCACCTCCAAGCAACGCCGCCGACTGTAAGTCAGCAGCAGCCTGACATTCCACACCCTGAAAGGCGCTCCCGCCCATCTCCATGCCCATGGCCTCCGTACTCTTGTTGAAACATCATAGATTGTCACGCAGATCACTCGCACCTCTTTTTGCTCTCAAACGTGTGCATGCTCCGTCTCGCCTCGTTTTTCCTCTCCTCATCCCGTCATTTCCTCTCTCTTTCTTCCTTCCTGGATCCTCTCTTTCTCTTCTCTCGCCAGACTCGTGTGTGCAGAGGAACTGCGGCGCAAATGGGGTGTGCGTGAAGGTCAACGGTGATGCCACCTGCGTGTGCAACACGGGTTTCGTGCTGCAGGCAGACAACGTTACGTGCACCGGTGTGTGCGTATGTGCCGTTTGTGACTACCAGGCGGCAGCGATGTAGCCCCCCTGCTCTATTCCATCACTGTTACGAAATAGAGCACTGACGATCTTTTTGCCGACTCAAGAATTATTTACAGCTCATGCTCTTCCTACTCACAACTCTTCCGCTTTCTACCTTTTGCACACATGCATGAAAAAGCTCCCTGCTTACTTGTTTCATGCACAAGTTCTAGGTCATGACCTCCCCACTCACTAGTAGTATGCCTCCTGCTTTTCCCTTGGCTTGGCAGACACGTGTGTGCTCAAGAAGTGTGGGAGTAACTCCAAGTGCGTGAAGAGCGCTGCGGGAGTGGCGTCCTGTGTGTGTGACATTGGCTTCGCACTGCAGGCTGATGGCGTCACATGCATTGGTATGTCCCCGTTTTTTATCCTTGTGGGTAGCGAGGTGTTGTATCATGTCAGACTAAGGTTTGTATCATGTTAATTTCCTTCGTATCCTCACTCGCCCAACTCCCTCTCTCCCCCTTGCGTGCCAGACACATGCGTTCTCAAGGCGTGTGGCATCAACGGCAAGTGCATCAAGGACAGCGCTGGAGCGGCGTCCTGTGTGTGTGACACTGGCTTCGCACTGCAGGCGGATGGCAAGACGTGCATTGGTACGTGCTGAAACCGTGATGCTGTGCTGAGGAGCGTCTATGTGCTGCTGTGCTGATTCCATGGCCAGCTAGGACGAATTTTTTTAGGGCCCACCGTTAAACCTTCCGTGTTCCTGCCCGAATCGCGTTCTCTATTTTTTTTCTGCCCGAAATGCGCCCTTAGGTGCATCGATTTTCGCTGCCCCGCGGCCCTGCCCTGTCCTGTCGCGCGTAGCCCGCGAGCAGCCCGTACAGCCCCCGTCTGGCCTTCGCGCCGCCCGTACAGCCCGCGCCACGCCCGCGCTCGGCCCGTATAGCCTACGTTAGGCCCGCGCGCGGCCCGTACAGTCAGCGCTAGGCGTTAGCGCAGCCCGTACAGGCCACGTCAGGCCCGCGCGCGGCCAGTACAGCCCACGCCAGGCCTGCACACTGCACTGCGCCTGTGCTGCTGCTCTACCGCTGCTTCTACTTGCTGCAGCTGCTTCTACTTGCTGCCACTGCTGCTACTTGCTGCAGCTGCTCCTACTTGCTGCCGCTGCTGCTACTTGCTGCAGCTGCTTCTACTTGCTGCCACTGCTGCTACTTGCTGCAGCTGCTGCTACTTGCTTGTTGTAGGAGCAGCCGCCCCTGCAGCAGCCGCCCCTGCCCCTGGAGCAGCCGCCCCTGCAGCAGCCGCCCCTGGCCACTGGAGCAGCCGCCCCTGGAGCAGCCGCCCCTGCAGCAGCCGCCCCTGGCCCCTGGAGCAGCCGCCCCTGGCCCCTGGAGCAGCCGCCCCTGCAGCAGCCGCCCCTGGCCCCTGGAGCAGCCGCCCCTGCAGCAGCCGCCCCTGGCCCCTGGAGCAGCTGCCTCTGCAGCAGCCGCCCCTGGCCCCTGGAGCAGCCGCCCCTGGCGCAGCTGCCCCCTGCAGCTGCTGCGGGGCCCTCACTCTGCAGTGGTGCCGGCCTTGCCGTTGCCGCCGTCACGCCTGCCCTTCTTGCCACTGGTGAGCACTGTCCTGCCCGTACTGCTGTTACTGCTGCTCCTGCTGCTACTGCTCTTTCTACTACTACTGCTGCTAGTGCTGCTACTGCTGCTCCTGCTGCTACTGCTGCTGGTACTGCTCCTACGGCTACTGCGCTTTCTACTGCTACTGCTGCTCCTGGCGTGGCCAGATGCAGCTCCAGCGCCGTCCGCGTGAGTCCCTCACGCCCCCACAGCTTCATGAGTGGTACGCTCGTTGGGGTTGTCGGGGTGGCCGTAGTGGGAGTCGTCCTGGAGTGAGTAGTTCCGGAGCTTCTTGTAGTGGCCAGGTGCAGCTGCAGCGTCGTGTGCGCGCGGTCCCTTCGCCCCCGCAGCTTCATGAGTGGTACGCTCAGCGTGGAGGGTCACGGGGTTCTGCTCGCTGCCCGTACGTCATTCGCACTGGTGCTAGGACTGGCCAGCCTTGCGGGACGTTTGGTCACACAGAGTCCCGCTGCTTCGCCCGTCTGAGCGACGCCTGGCGTACAGAGTTTGGCGACGCGGCTGAGCTCCCCGACTGGGTGGAGCTGCTTAGGCAGAGGGTAGATGTCTATGCTCTTGACTATGATGCTATCCTCACTGCCATGTATGCATTGCCTACTAGTGATGACGGTGACTGTTACCTGAGTGTTCCGCCCGACCCGGGCGGTGCAGCTGCTGCTCTAGGTGCCAGTGAGTCTGCTGCTCCAGGTGCTAGTGAGTCTGCTGCCCCAGGTGCTGGTGAGTCTGCTCTCTCAGGTACCACGTCTACTCAGGCGTTGCACACTTTCACCCTTGACTCGGGTGCTTCCCGCTCCTTCTTTCGAGACCGCACCACTCTCACGCCGCTCAGTCGGCCGGTTGCGGTCTCCCTGGCAGACCCCTCTGGGGGTCCTGTTCTTGCCCACTACTCCACTGTACTACCGTGTCCAGCGGTCCCGTCTGGCTCCCTGTCGGGTCTTTACCTCCCCTCGTTCTCTACGAACTTGGTGGCGGGTGCCAACCTACAGGATGAGGGGGTTGACCGGTTCACCCCTGCGCGTCAGCGCGTGACCCACTGCACGTGTGCAGACACGGGCCGACACTTGGCCACGTTTACCCGTCGGCCGGGGTCGAGCTTGTACACCCTGACTACCGAGTCTCCTCCGGTTGCTGTGCCTGGTCAGGTAGCTGCGTCGGGTCAGGTGTTTGCTGTAGTGTCTCGGTCTGGTCCTGAGTCTGCCCCCTGCTCGTGTCGCCTCCTGTCCCACGAGACTCTTCTCTGGCACCACCGTCTTGGTCACCCCTCCCTGCCTCGTCTCCGAGGCATGGCCTCCCGTGTCCTTGTCTCTGGTCTCCCCCGGTCTCTCCCTCCCCTCCCTCCGGGGCCTGCCCCTACCTGCGTTCCCTGCGTCGAGGGACGGCAGCGCGCCGCTCCTCACTCCTCCGAGTTTCCGCCGACAGAGGCTCCGCTGCAGACTCTTCACATGGACGTGTGGGGCCCAGCCCGCGTCCGTGGACCGGGTCACGAGCGCTACTTCCTGCTGGTGGTTGACGACTACTCGCGTTACACCACAGTCTTCCCCTTGCGCCGCAAGGATGAGGTCACTGAGGTGTTGATCGACTGGATCCGCGCTGCTCGTCTCCAGCTCCGGAAGAGTTTCGGCTCGGACTTTCCTGTCCTGCGTCTGCACTCCGACAGAGGTGGGGAGTTTTCCTCCGGCCCTCTGCGAGCCTTCTGTCGTGCGAGGGGCATCCGCCAGACGTTCACGCTTCCGGCCTCTCCACAGCAAAATGGGATTGCTGAGCGCCGCATTGGCATGGTCATGGATGTCGCTCGTACGTCCATGATCCATGCGGCTGCTCCCCATTTTCTGTGGCCGTTTGCGGTTCAGTACGCGGCGCATCAGATCAACCTTCAGCCCCGGGTCTCCATGCCGGAGACCTCCCCCACTCTGCGGTGGACGGGGAAGGTTGGCGATGCGTCTGCGTTCCGTGTCTGGGGATCTCGGGCTTTTGTCCGAGACTTGTCTGCGGACAAGCTGTCCTCCCGTGCTGTTCCCTGCGTCTTCCTTGGCTTCCCCCCTGACGCGCCTGGTTGGCAGTTTTACCATCCCACCTCGCGCCGTGTTCTGTCCTCCCAGGACGTCACGTTTGACGAGTCGGTTCCCTACTACCGTCTCTTCCCCTACCGCGCTGCCCCCCTCCCCCCCCCGCCGCTCTTCCTTACGTCAGGTCTCCCCCCGGTAGACCCCCTCCCCCCTCAGGGTCCTGCTCCTTCAGGTGTGTCTCAGGTAGACCCCCCCCCCTTGGCTGAGCCTTTGGAGGTCACTTCCGACACCTCTGGCCCACCTGAGGGGGGTGACGTTGCTGCTGACCCCCTCGTGGCCTACCGCCGCACACCACGCTTGGAGACCCCTCCGGGGTTCCCTCCGCGACCTTCTTCACCGCCTCTGCAGCCGGTTACTGTTGACTCTGGTGCTGCTGGGGGTGGTGCTCCTAGGGGTGCGGAGTCTGGGGTTGCGGAGTCTGGGGGTGCTGAGCCTGCGCGTGAGGAGACTGGAGGTCCTGCGCCTGGGGGTGCTGTGTCTTGGGATGCTGCGCCTGTGTGTACGGAGTCTGGGGGTGCTGAGTCTGGAGGTGAGACGCTTGAGGGTACTGGGACTGCTGGTGCGCGGCCTACTTGGAGTGGCCGCCTTCGTCCGCGTGTGCCTCTCACCCCGCCGTCAGGGTCGCGCTGCTGGAGCCCGGGGCTCGTCTACTGGAGGTGCTGGAGTCGCTGGTCCCAGAGGTACTCTTACTGGAGGTACTGGAGGTGCTGGGGCTGGGGGTGCTGCGTTTGGGGGTGCCGCTCCTGGAGACACTGAGGTCGGAGACCCTGGGACTGGAGGTGCTGGTTCTGGGGGTGCTGCTGCGGGAGACCCTGCGGTTGGAGACCCTGGGGCTGGAGGTGCCGGTTCTGGGGGTGCCGTTCCTGGTGATGCTGAGTCTGGAGGTGCTGGCACTGGAGGTACTGGTTCTGCGGCTGAAACTTCAGGAGCTGCTGGAGGTGCTGGAGCGGCTGGAGGCGCTGGAGCTGCTGGAGGCGCTGGAGCTGCTGGAGGTGCTGGAGCGGCTGGAGGCGCTGGAGCTGCTGGAGGTGCTGGAGCTACTGGAGCTCCTGGTGCTGGTGCAGCTGCGCCGACACGACTGTTCTTCGCTCCGCCGTCTCCGTCGTCTCTGCCGCCGCCTGACTCTGCTCTTCGTCAGGTTGTTACTCTCCCGTCGTCTACTGGTCTTCCGTTACAGACTGGCTCACCGCTACCTGCTCCCTCTCCTTACACTGAGCAGACAGGTAGTCCTGCTGAGCGTCGTGAGCCTGCGTCGCGTCCTGTCTCGCCTGTTCGTTCTGGTCGTACCAGTCGTCGTGTTGCTCGTCCGCGTCAGCCGGCTGTCCCCAGCGCACACCTTGTAGTCCGTCGTCCTTCCTCTGCTCCGCAGTCTGCTCCTCTGCCTTCCCCCCCTGCGTCCTCTCTGCCTGACGTTCCCGACCCTGAGTCTGACCGGTTTCGTGCTGAGCACCCTACTGTCACGCGTCTGTTAGCCACTGTTGTCACTGACCCGTCGTTTGAGTCTACTGCTGCGTCTGCCTTGGTTGCTGGACTTGTTGACTTTGCTGCTGCCTGTCGTCTAGACTACGCCGCTAGTCTTGTTGCTGAGTCTGAGTCTGTCTGTCCTCCGTCCGTCGGGGGTGAGTGTGCTCTTAGCACGGACGTCCTTGAGGACAGGCAGGAGGAGTTCCAGTGTCTTGCTGCTGCTTTACCTCATCTCGTGGCCATGCTGCTTGCCCCTGAGGGAGACCCGGATGCACTTGACATCCCGACTCCGCGCTCTTACGCGGAGGCGATAGAGGGTCCCTACTCCTCTCAGTGGAAGGCAGCCATGGACGCAGAGATGGCTTCTTGGAAGTCCACAGGCACCTACGTTGACGAGGTTCCCCCACCTGGGGCGAACATCGTTAGTGGCATGTGCCTTTCCAGGGTGAAGCGGCCGCCGGGTTCTCCGCCTGTCTTCAAGGCGCGTTACGTGGCTCGAGGCTTCAGTCAGCGGCAGGGAGTTGACTACTTTCAGACCTTCTCTCCCACCCCGAAGATGACCACTCTTCGGGTGCTACTGCACGTTGCCGCTCACCGTGACTACGAGCTTCACTCGCTTGACTTCAGCACAGCTTTCCTACAGGGCAGCCTGCACGAGGAGATCTGGCTGCGCCGTCCACCTGGCTTCACTGGGTCGTTTCCTCCTGGTACCCAGTGGAGCCTCTGGCGGCCAGTCTACGGTCTCCGCCAGGCGCCCCGTGAGTGGCACGACACACTGAGGACTACGCTTGCGGCTCTTGGGTTTGCTCCTTCTACAGCCGACCCGTCGCTGTTTCTACGCACCGACACCACTTTGCCGCCCTTCTACATCCTCGTGTACATCGACGACTTGGTCTTCGCTACAGCTGACACTGCTGGACTCGCCCACGTGAAGTCCGAGCTGCAGAAGAGACACACGTGCACAGACCTGGGTGAACTGCGCAGCTATCTTGGCTTGCAGATCACTCGGGACAGAGCACGGCGCACCATCACTCTGACCCAGTCACACATGGTGCAGCAGGTCCTTCAGCGCTTCGGCTTCACGTACTCCTCGCCTCAGGCCACTCCTCTGTCTACTCGCCACTCGCTCTCAGCTCTGCCTTCGGATGAGTCCGTAGAGCCGAGTGGCCCGTACCCAGAGCTTGTTGGCTGCCTCATGTACCTGATGACCTGCACTCGACCTGACCTGGCCTACCCTCTTAGCATTTTGGCACGCTATGTTGCTCCTGGGAGACACCGACCAGAGCACATGGCTGCAGCGAAGAGGGTGTTGCGCTACTTGTGCAGTACATCGGGCATGGGGCTAGTGCTTGGAGGGAAGAGTCCAGTGGTCCTCACTGGTCACGCAGACGCGTCTTGGGTTGACGACCTGGCTACACAGCGGTCGTCACAGGGTTACACCTTCAGCCTTGGCTCCGGCTCTGTTTCGTGGCGGTCTACCCGCTCGTCCTCTGTTCTCAGCTCCAGCTGTGAGGCTGAGATCTACGCAGGAGCCATGGCTGCACAGGAGTTATGCTGGCTGACTTACCTTCTTACTGACCTGGGAGCGTCGCCTCGTTCTCCTCCAGTTCTGTACGTAGACAACAAGGCCATGCTCGCCTTGTGTCAGGAGCACAGACTGGAGCACAGAACGAAGCACATTGCTCTTCGCTACTTCCTTGCTCGTGAGCTGCAGCAGCGTGGTCAGCTGCGCCTTGCTTACGTGGCCACTCGGGCCAACACTGCTGATATCTTCACCAAGGCTTTTCCGTCCGCCTTGCGATCATCAGCGCTTTTGTACTATGCTAGGTCTTGTGCCTACTTGGCCTCACTTGCTCACTTCTTGACCTTGCTTGTACTGTGTCTTATATATACCTGCTCTTGTTTGTTTACCTCTATATATCATCCTGCATGTGAACTGGCCTTGAGGCCTTGAACCTTTGCTCAGAATGTGTGGTGACGTTGTGATCCACCCTGAGCTTTGCTTTGGTTTGCTTTGCTTGACTGGTCTTGTGACCTCTTGTTCTCCCCCACTTTGCCTATAGGGGTGTGTCAAACATTATATAGATGTGTGTAGTTGTTGTGTAGGCTACAGTGGGTTTAGCCTTAGGGGGTACAGAAGTTTGCTCGACACTTCTTTGTATCCCCCTCCTTGCCCTAATCTCGACCATACCTTCATACTATTTTCACAACGCGTACCCTATTACTCCCCACACACACGCGCGCGGTCAAGTCCGTTTCAGCGTGACTCACTGAATTACAGCAACACGCAAAATGGTCAGTGTGGCAAAATAGGTTATATTGATTTTCCAGTGCAAAATTGAAGCATATGCTGAATTTTCAGGGAAAACGAAAATCTGAGCTACAAAATCAGCGTAATCAGCGTGTTTTACGCTGATATCTGAGGGCCTGCCCGTAACACTTCTAAACAAATGCAATCATGTCGATCCTACATACCATACAATAAGACCCAACGGTCCCATAGATATTTTGCTGAAATGGTGATGGGTGAACATTACAAAGGGTCTTTTTTAATTACCCTAAGAGGATGTTCCTCTAGGGTCCAGACTTGCTTTATACAACACAATTCAATATTGAGGTTTTGAGAACCACTTTTTTCGCATATGATGTTTTCAAGCCACTTGTTCCTTTGCCTTTTGAACCCCAATGCACCGATCCGAGCCGAGGAGGAGCCATGATACCCCAACAGTTCACACCAGGGCGGAGCAGCACGCAGCGCCTTAGTGGTGAGATGCTTGTGCCTGAATGCGCGCCGAGACAGATGCTTTTTCGTTAGCCCGCTAATCGTCATCACTCGCCATGGTTCGCCCGCACACGTCGCTCGTTAGTCGCTGGCTCTCGCGCTTTTACTTGATTGGGTCGCGAAGAGCAGCTTCAGTCGTCGCAGCCGTCGCGATCGTCGCGTCAATCTCCGCCGTCGGATTTCTCCTATCGCCAGGCTTTTCTCTACCGTTCTGGCCGTCGTTCCTCCCCAGGGGCCCTGCGTCACCTCCCTCCGCTTTCCCGCAGAGTGGTTGCGAAATTGCGAGGAACTGTCGCGAGAAGCGATTGGATCGATACATTTACGTCGATCAGGATCCGTCAGAATTCTGGTGAGATTAGAACGGGGATATTGTGCTGAATAGAGGTGAATTTGAACTGTTGAAACGGTTCCAAGTGAAGCGTCTCCTGCTTCACGAGCTAATGTGATACAGCAATTCTCCTCAAATGCATTTCTCTTGCTGCATTAGCCTGCGCGTCTTCGTGTTTTTGAGAAAATGTTACTAACGCGGATGAATCGGGATTGGTTGGAGCAGGTGGGAGGACTCAGCCAATCGCATTCGAGACAAGGCCCCCAAGGGGTGGTGGACGGGTTACATTCTGCGGGTTACCACACATCGTTGGTTCAACAGGACCGTTTCAGACCGAATCCAATGGTGGCATTGGATGACCGTGATTGTAAGACGCAGTGCTGCGATGGTAATGCGGTAACAAGGTAACTGCAATGCGGGTGCACTATGGGATGAGCCATTGAAAACGTGATTGTACTTGTTAGGTTGTGGACTCTAACTGCCGTGTGATTTCCTGTTGTCTTCGTCACGACAGTGTTTCAGCAATGTATGCGGAATGATTTCCGCCAACTTTTTTGTGACGGTTGTCGCCATACCACACCATTCCGACAGGCGCCTGACAACATGCACAACGCACTCGAAGGGCTCGTCCTGTTTGTCATCAGGTCAGGGTGGACTCAACTCAACTCGACAGTCCCGTTTGCACCCCTCTCAACCGCAATGCACCCCTCCGCACAGGCGCCTGACGACATGCACAACGCGCACAAGGGGCTCGTGCTGTTTGTGATCGGGTCGGGGTGGTCTCAGTTCCACTACTACCACCTGCCCGACAAGGACGAGATGTTCACCGCTGCTTTTGCCCCGTACGTGCTGCTGCTGCTGCTTCTCGCTGCTGCTAAAGCAAAAGGGCTCGTCTTCTTGTGTGCGAGCATGCTTGTGGCGGAAGGGCTTGGCGTGATGAGAAGGGGGGACTTGTGAGTTAGATGCTCTCCCCATATGCCTCCACCGAATCTTGCACGCATTGAAACGTGGTGCTGAAAGGCCTGGCATGGTGTGTGGTACCACCGTACCAGCCTGGCATGGTGTGTGGTGCCACCGTACCAGCCTGGCATGGTGTGTGGTACCACCGTACCAGCCTGGCATGGTGTGTGGTACCACCGTACCAGCCTGGCATGGTGTGTGGTACCACCGTACCAGCCTGGCATGGTGTGTGGTGCCACCGTACCAGCCTGGCATGGTGTGTGGTACCACCTACCAGCCTGGCATGGTGTGTGGTGCCACCGTACCAGCCTGGCGTGGTGTGTGGTGCCACCGTACCAGCCTGTTGCTCTATTGAGCATGGCTTTTGAGTCGACCCAAGAAACGGTGCTATGACCCATGGTATTAGACCAGCCTGGTGCTCTTTTGAGCATGGCCGCGGTGTCAGAGAAGGCCTTGCCGCCGCGCCGTGATCTGATCAGGAGGGGCGCACATGCTGCGTGACCAATGGCGCACAGATTCTCTTCGGGGAGTAGGCGATGGTGCCGGCCAGCTGGTCTTGTTTCTGAGGCGCCTCAAAAAATAATCTGAGGCGCCTAAAAGATTCTCGTGGGGAAGTAGGTGATGGTGCCAGACAGCTGGCCGGGCGAGCATGTCATGTCATGGTGCTTCGTTGATTGTGTGCTCTTTTCCACGCTCTCAGTACCACGCTCTCTCAGTACCACGCTCTCTCAGTACCACGCTCTCTTCTGTTAGTCCGCGCAGCTCAGCTCAGCCACACCTGCCAGCTCTGCCACGATCTCCTCTGTTAGTCCGCGCAGCGCAGCTCAGCTCAGCCCCACCTGCCAGCTTGGCAACAGATTTCGCAGCTGGCGCTGTATCGTCGGAAAGAAACATTTTTGAGTCGACTCAAAAATGGCCTGCCAGCTTGGCAACGGATTTCGCAGCTGGTGATGTATCGTCGGAAGAAACATCATTGCCTCACCTCACCCACCACCGATTCCTGTATTGCGTGGTCCATTCGATGTTACTGTGCCACGTGGCAGGCTGGTAGTGGAGCTGGGGATTCTGGGAGCAGTGCTGCATCAGCAGCCAATGGAGCCAATCACTTTCTTACCGGGCATTAATGGGCCGGGCAAGTCCGTGCTGGAAGAAGACGAGCTCATGGCGTGTGAGTGAGATTGAGTGAGTGAGAGTGAGTGAGTGAGTGAGTGAGTGAGTGAGTGAGAGGTGATGGTCTGTGAGTAAATGAGTGAGTGAGTGAGGTGATTGCATGTGAAAAAGTTATGGCGAGATGTGTAAAGTTATGGCGAGATGTGTATATGTTAGACCGTCCCACACATATATGTCAGCCATGTAAGTGCACATGGTCATTCGCATTTCGTGAATGTAAGATGTTACATTGGCCATGTAAGATCTTTCGGAGTGTCGTCGTCCGTGAATGAGTAACACTTCAACAAGAATAGTCATTTGTGAATCCAATGACATTCAAGTTCATCCATCCATCCATCCATCCATCCATCTATCCATCCATGCATGCTCCTCTATCCCAGTCTCCTTTGCAATGGCGTTGTGTAGGTTCGAATAGCAATTCGGAATCATCGCATGCCCATCTGACCACACATGCATGCACCACTGTTCCCCTATCCCAGTCTCCTTCGCCATGGCGTTCAAGTATCCCGAGGAGATAGAGTGGCAGCTCACAGAGCCCATGCGATTCATAATATGCCCATTCTCATCCACCCATGCATCCTCCCAGTCTCATTCGCCATGGCATTGAAGTATCCCAATGAGATAGAGTGGCAGCTCTCAGTGCCCATGGCCAAGTCCATCGTCAGGGGAATGGATGCACTGCAGCTCGCCTCCAGAGAGATTTTCCCCCACCTGCCGGTCAGTGCCACTCGGCTTGCTCCCGGTCAGTGCCACTCGGCTTGCTCCCGGTCAGTGCCACTCGGCTTGCCACCCAGTCACTGCCACTTGCCACCCAGTCACTGCCACTTGTCGCCCAGTCACTGCCACTTGTTGCCCAGTCACTGCCACTTGTCGCCCAGTCACTGCCACTTGTCGCCCAGTCACTGCCACTTGCCACCCAGTCACTGCCACTTGCCACCCAGTCACTGCCATTTGCCACCCAGTCACTGCCACTTGTCGCCCAGTCACTGCCACTTGCCACCCAGTCACTGCCACTTGCCACCCAGTCACTGCCACTTGTCGCCCAGTCACTGCCACTTGCCACCCAGTCACTGCCACTTGTCGCCCAGTCACTGCCACTTGTCGCCCAGTCACTGCCACTTGCCACCCAGTCACTGCCACTTGCCACCCAGTCACTGCCACTTGTCGCCCAGTCACTGCCACTTGCCACCCAGTCACTGCCACTTGCCACCCAGTCACTGCCACTTGCCACCCAGTCACTGCCACTTGTCGCCCAGTCACTGCCACTTGTCGCCCAGTCACTGCCACTTGTCGCCCAGTCACTGCCACTTGCCACCCAGTCACTGCCACTTGCCACCCAGTCACTGCCACTTGTCGCCCAGTCACTGCCACTTGTCGCCCAGTCACTGCCACTTGCCACCCAGTCACTGCCACTTGTGCCGTGCCAGTCAGTGCAATGCAATGCGTTACAATCACTGACTAGTCATGAGCTGTATGGACTGTTGTTATGCTCTGGTTAGGTACATACAACTTACAGCTCTCGATTTTGATGTGGCATGGGTCAAATATGGAATGTGATGTGGTGGTGTGTGGTGTGGAATTGGATGTCTGTTGGCATGTGGTTTGCGTGTAGCATGTGCCGAGTGGTCTGCGGTTTTTGGCATGGGATGTGTGGGACGGGAAGTGGGGCACGGGGTGCATGTGTGGGATGGGACGTGGGGCACGGGATGCATGTGTGGGATGGGACGTGGGGCACGGGATGCATGTGTGGGATGGCATGGAATGGAACAGGTGGAAGGCTTTGTGCTCATGGGAGTGAGCAAGAGAGGGCTGATGGCATGGCTGACAGCAGCTATGGATAAGGTGAGAAGGGTGCGCATGCCCGTTGCATCCACCTGTTCCACTTGCATGGCATCACATGGTCCACTATTGCATGGCATCACATGGTCTACCATTGCATGGCATCACATGGTCTACCATTGCATGGCATCACATGGTCTACCATTGCATGGCATCACATGGTCCACTATTGCATGGCAGCTACCATCGCAGTAGTGATGTGCAGCAAGGAAATGTCAAGAGGAATGGTGATGATGGTTTGCAGCGCACTCTTGCCTGTCTCCCAGAGACTCGCCTCAAACCAGCCTGGGTTTACACACACACACACACACACACACACACACACACACACACACACACACACACACACACACACACACACACACGTGCGCACGCACGCACGCACGCCACACGCACGCGCGCACACACACGCACGCACGCACGCACGCACGCACGCACACACACACACAGACACACACACACACACACACACGCACGCACGCACGCACGCACGCACGCACGCACGCACGCGCACGCACGCACGCACGCACGCACGCACACACACACACACACACACACACACACACACACACACACACACACACACACACACACACACACACACACACAAATATATGTTCCTATCTTTCATTCAACCTGCATCCGCGCGTCGCACTGTTCCTTTTTTTTATTGTTTTTTTGTTTGTTTGTTATTCGTTTATGTGTTCTTTTTTGTCTCCCCATGGCAGAGGGTGGTGGGCATAGTGGCGTACGGCTTTGACCTGCTGGACTTTGGGCGCAACTTCCAGCATCTGCACGACTCGCTGGGCGCGTGGCCGGTCATCCTCAAGTTCTACGCCATCTTCAACGTCACCTCGCAGTTGCAGTCACCTGAATTTACAAGGCTCATGGTAAGCACCGGGTGACGAAGGAAGTGTGACAGAGTGAATGGTGGGTCATGTGGTGTGTGTGAGTAGTCGCGAGGTCGGCCGTCCTTAGCCACCTTTAATTCCACCTTTGATGTCACCTGCAAGTTGCAGTTGCCCATAAACTCACGGCTCCATTTCCTGACGAGCGTGCTGAGCCTAGTGGTGACTACGCGGAGCTGGTGGACTACCTCATGTACCTGATGACCTGTACTTATGTACCGGTACCACGACTGCACAGGAGTTGCGTTGGCTCACCTTTCTGCTCGCCTCGTACTGCCCTAGTGCTCTTTGCTGACAACAGGTCCATGATCCTGTAACCTGTTTTGTGAGGAACCTCGACTGGTGGGGCATACGAAGCACGTTGAGCTGCAGTACTTCTTCTTTCGTGATTTGCAGCTATATGCCAGCTTTGCTGTCACTTGTGCCAGCTTTGGTGCCACATATGCCACCTTTGGTGCCACCTCCCAGCTCCAGTCGCCCGAGCTGCTAAGGCTCGTTGTGAGCACAAGGCAATGGAATGTGCGAGAGAGAGAATGGTTGGACTTGAACGTGTGCTTTCTACGCCCAGATGCTTCGTTTCCTCTCACTCATGCCCACTTTTCGCCTTGTCTCATCACCCATGCTGCCCACATCGCCCCGTGGATGGCTGGCTAATTGCAGGAGGACACGGACCCATTCTACTACAGGGAGCGCCTCACCATGCCCAAGCTGCTCGTCAGTGCAGCCAACGATGAAGTGCTGGCACTGGATGACACGTGAGTGGGGCTCAGGGTTTCGAATTTCGGGGTTATGGTCGCTGGCATGTGAGTTGGGTGGCACGTGACTTGGCCTTAAGGTTCAGGGTCTAGAATTTAGGGTTGTTCACATGTGACTGGGGTGAGTCGTGGGATGATGATATTTTTGAGTTGGTCCAACACACATCCCTTCTGAGTTGATAACGGCAGCACACATGAGCTCCACCCTTTATCTGCCCATTCTCCCCCATCCTCCACTCGTTCTCCCCTGGTCCTTCTCAAGCCCTTTTCTATCCCTCCACTTCCTCCCACTCTTCCTCCATTCTCCCCTTCCTCTCCCAAAATGGTCCTGTGTATCAATAATTAGCCAACAGGCAGACAAGTGAAGCCAACATGATATTTGCCCTTTCTCTTCCTCTCTTTCTCTCCTCTCCCCCCACTACCCCCTTTCTCTCCCCTCTCTCTCTTCCCCCGCCAGGTACATCTGGTGGAACGACATGCCCGAGCCAAAGCTGCTCAAGATAATGGCTAACTCGGAGCACATGCAGATCCACGTCAACCAATGGGTGAGCACATGCAGATCCACGTGAACCAATGGGTGAGCACATGCAGATCCACGTGAACCAATGGGTGAGCACATGCAGATCCACGTGAACCAATGGGTGAGCACATGCAGATCCACGTGAACCAATGGGTGAGCACATGCAGATCCACGTGAACCAATGGGTGAGCACATGCAGATCCACGTGAACCAATGGGCGAGCACATGCAGATCCACGTGAACCAATGGGCGAGCACATGCAGATCCACGTGAACCAATGGGTGAGCACATGCAGATCCACATGAACCAACGGGTGAGCACATGCAGATCCACGTGAACCAATGGGCGAGCACATGCAGATCCACGTGAACCAATGGGTGAGCACATGCAGATCCACGTGAACCAATGGGTGAGCACATGCAGATCCACGTGAACCAATGGGTGAGCACATGCAGATCCACGTGAACCAATTGGGTGAGCACATGCAAATCCACGTCAACCAATGGGTGAGCACATGCAGATCCACGTGAACCAATGGGTGAGCACATGCAGATCCACGTGAACCAATGGGTGAGCACATGCAGGTCCACGTGAACCAATGGGTGAGCACATGCAGATCCACGTGAACCAATGGGTCAGCACATGCAGATCCACGTGAACCAATGGGTGAGCACATGCAGATCCACGTGAACCAATGGGTGAGCACATGCAGATCCACGTGAACCACATGCAGATCCACGTGAACCAATGCGTGAGCACATGCAGATCCACGTGAACCAATGGGTGAGCACATGCAGATCCACGTGAACCAATGGGTGAGCACATGCAGATCCACGTGAACCAATGGGTGAGCACATGCAGATCCACGTGAACCACATGCAGATCCACGTGAACCAATGCGTGAGCACATGCAGATCCACGTGAACCAATGGGTGAGCACATGCAGATCCACGTGAACCAATGGGTGAGCACATGCAGATCCACGTGAACCAATGGGTGAGCACATGCAGATCCACGTGAACCAATGGGTGAGCACATGCAGATCCACGTCAACCAATGGGTGAGCACATGCAGATCCACGTCAACCAATGGGTGAGCACATGCAGGTCCACGTGAACCAATGGGTGAGCACATGCAGATCCACGTGAACCAATGGGTGAGCACATGCAGATCCACGTGAACCAATGGGTGAGCACATGCAGATCCACGTGAACCAATGGGTGAGCACATGCAGATCCACGTGAACCAATGGGTGAGCACATGCAGATCCACGTGAACCACATGCAGATCCACGTGAACCAATGCGTGAGCACATGCAGATCCACGTGAACCAATGGGTGAGCAGATGCAGATCCACGTGAACCAATGGGTGAGCACATGCAGATCCACGTGAACCAATGGGTGAGCACATGCAGATCCACGTGAACCAATGGGTGAGCACATGCAGATCCACGTGAACCAATGGGTGAGCACATGCAGATCCACGTGAACCAATGGGTGAGCACATGCAGATCCACGTGAACCAATGGGCGAGCACATGCAGATCCACGTGAACCAATGGGCGAGCACATGCAGATCCACGTGAACCAATGGGTGAGCACATGCAGATCCACATGAACCAACGGGTGAGCACATGCAGATCCACGTGAACCAATGGGCGAGCACATGCAGATCCACGTGAACCAATGGGTGAGCACATGCAGATCCACGTGAACCAATGGGTGAGCACATGCAGATCCACGTGAACCAATGGGTGAGCACATGCAGATCCACGTGAACCAATTGGGTGAGCACATGCAAATCCACGTCAACCAATGGGTGAGCACATGCAGATCCACGTGAACCAATGGGTGAGCACATGCAGATCCACGTGAACCAATGGGTGAGCACATGCAGGTCCACGTGAACCAATGGGTGAGCACATGCAGATCCACGTGAACCAATGGGTCAGCACATGCAGATCCACGTGAACCAATGGGTGAGCACATGCAGATCCACGTGAACCAATGGGTGAGCACATGCAGATCCACGTGAACCACATGCAGATCCACGTGAACCAATGCGTGAGCACATGCAGATCCACGTGAACCAATGGGTGAGCACATGCAGATCCACGTGAACCAATGGGTGAGCACATGCAGATCCACGTGAACCAATGGGTGAGCACATGCAGATCCACGTGAACCACATGCAGATCCACGTGAACCAATGCGTGAGCACATGCAGATCCACGTGAACCAATGGGTGAGCACATGCAGATCCACGTGAACCAATGGGTGAGCACATGCAGATCCACGTGAACCAATGGGTGAGCACATGCAGATCCACGTGAACCAATGGGTGAGCACATGCAGATCCACGTCAACCAATGGGTGAGCACATGCAGATCCACGTCAACCAATGGGTGAGCACATGCAGGTCCACGTGAACCAATGGGTGAGCACATGCAGATCCACGTGAACCAATGGGTGAGCACATGCAGATCCACGTGAACCAATGGGTGAGCACATGCAGATCCACGTGAACCAATGGGTGAGCACATGCAGATCCACGTGAACCAATGGGTGAGCACATGCAGATCCACGTGAACCACATGCAGATCCACGTGAACCAATGCGTGAGCACATGCAGATCCACGTGAACCAATGGGTGAGCACATGCAGATCCACGTGAACCAATGGGTGAGCACATGCAGATCCACGTGAACCAATGGGTGAGCACATGCAGATCCACGTGAACCAGTGGGTGAGCACATGCAGATCCACGTGAACCAATGGGTGAGCACATGCAGATCCACGTGAACCAATGGGTGAGCACATGCAGATCCACGTGAACCAATGGGTGAGCACATGCAGATCCACGTGAACCAGTGGGTGAGCACATGCAGATCCACGTGAACCAATGGGTGAGCACATGCAGATCCACGTGAACCAATGGGTGAGCACATGCAGATCCACGTGAACCAATGGGTGAGCACATGCAGATCCACGTGAACCAATGGGTGAGCACATGCAGATCCACGTGAACCAATGGGTGAGCACATGCAGATCCACGTGAACCAATGGGTGAGCACATGCAGGTCCACGTGAACCAATGGGTGAGCACATGCAGATCCACGTGAACCAATGGGTCAGCACATGCAGATCCACGTGAACCAATGGGTGAGCTGATCCACAGCACTCGGTGGAATCATTTTTTCTCGTAGTCTCCTACCTTGCAATTCTCGTAGTCTCCTACCTTTCAATTCTCGTAGTCTCCTACCTTGCAATTCTCGTAGTCTCCTACCTTGCAATTCTCGTAGTCTCCTACCTTGCAATTCTCGTAGTCTCCTACCTTGCAATTCTCGTAGTCTCCTACCTTTCAATTCTCGTAGTCTCCTACCTTGCAATTCTCGTAGTCTCCTACCTTGCAATTCTCGTAGTCTCCTACCTTGCAATTCTCGTAGTCTCCTACCTTGCAATTCTCGTAGTCTCCTACCTTGCAATTCTCGTAGTCTCCTACCTTGCAATTCTCGTAGTCTCCTACCTTGCAATTCTCGTAGTCTCCCACCTTGCAATTCTCGTAGTCTCCTACCTTGCAATTCTCGTAGTCTCCTACCTTGCAATTCTCGTAGTCTCCTACCTTGCAATTCTCGTAGTCTCCTACCTTGCAATTCTCGTAGTCTCCTACCTTGCAATTCTCGTAGTCTCCTACCTTGCAATTCTCGTAGTCTCCTACCTTGCAATTCTCGTAGTCTCCTACCTTGCAATTCTCGTAGTCTCCTACCTTGCAATTCTCGTAGTCTCCTACCTTGCAATTCTCGTAGTCTCCTACCTTGCAATTCTCGTAGTCTCCTCCCTTGCCATTCCCTCCATGCCGTTCTTCCCTCTCCCTCCCTCTCTCTTCAACCCCCTCCCTCGTCAACCCCCTCCCCCTCCCCCCCCCCCCCGCCACGCCCTTGTACAGGCCAACCAAGCCACTCTCTCCTTCCTCGCCTCTCTCCTGCACGTCAACTCCTCCTGCGCCGCTCTCCCCACCTCCTCTCGCCCCTCCCTCACCTGGACGCGCCCCTCCAACACCGCCCCCTCTCCCAGCCGCCGCAAGCGCTTTGATAAAACAGAGGGCACGGGCCTGTTTGCCCGGGAGGAAAGGGAAACAGCAGAGGCTCAAGCAGGACCAGGAGGGGGGGTGGAAGGGTCAGAAGGAGACGCTCTGACCAATCAGGAGCAGCCGGCGCATCCCTGGAGCTGTGTTCCTGAGCTGCCGGCTGTTGATTGGCCGCGGCTGAGGTGGCGGTTTGATTGGCCCACGTTCACCATCCATGCCACGTCAGACAGGAAGCCATTGGCAGTTAGAGCATGGTGAGAGATGGTGGGGAGGAGTAGAGTGGGCAGGAAGTAGAGGAGGGAAACAGGGAAAGGCGAGGGGGGGAGGGTTGGGAACAAGGGAGGTGGAGGGGGAAGGGGCAGATTGAGAGGAAGCAGAAGTGAGAGAGAGAAGGTGAGGGGTAGGGGGAGGGGGAAGGAAGGGGAGGGGGAGGGTGAGAGGGAGGGGGAGGGGGAACGGGAGGGGGAGGGAGGGGATGAGGTAGGAGTGGAAGTAAACGATAGGGAAGATGGGTGAGTGTGCGGCTGCTGCCATTCAACCTCTCATTCCGCCTTCTGTATGTTTCATGGGATCACACATGTCATGGGATCACATGTTTCACGTGTGGGATTCATTCATTACAATTGTGCATTCTGGCTTTTACAACAACTTTTTGCTTTATTTCTCTTCATTCCCTTCTCACCCTCAAAAACCCAAAACTCGCATACCAACCCTTCTTCCTTTCCCCCCCTTCCCCCTTCCCCCCATTCTATTCCCCTTCCCCTCCCTTCCCCCACCCCCCCTACCATGCTCCCTGTGTCTCACAGGACTGGCAAAACAGCCAGCGAGCGACGAGACTTCCGCTTTGTGCTGCAGCGAGGCTCCAAGGGGTGGTGAGTGGTGCAAAGGGGTGGTGAGTGGTGCAAAGGGGTGGTGAGAGGTGCAAGGGGTGGTGAGTTGTGCAAAGGAGTGGTGAGTGGTGTATTGCAAAGGGGTGGTGAGTGGTGCAAAGCGGTGCTGAGTGGTGTGCCGTATGCCTGCTCGTGCAGCCCAACCCCTAATTCCTCTGCACCTGCGTCCCTCTCTCTCGTCATCCCCCAACCCTCTCAACTCCATGTTCCCCATCTCACCCCCTCCTCCTCCCTGTGCTAACACCATGTTGCCAACGGCACCATGCCAATGGCACCATGCCAATGGCACCATGCCAATGGCACCTATGTTGGAAAAAACGCTCAGGCTTCTACGCGTATCACGTTTATACGAGAACGTATATACGGAAAAACGTGATACGTTCCGTAATCCGCGATACGTTTCGTCGGGCAGCCCGAAAAAAAAAGAGAAAATCCTGTTGCCGCTGATTCCGCGATCTGCAATTCTGTGAAACCTAATTTTGAGATTCGAAACTCGAATGCCCCCCTCCCCTCCCCTCCACCGCACATCACCTCACACCACCTCCCAAACCCAACCTTCCCTTACGAGCTGCTCGCACGCCAGCGTGAGTACAACAGCGAATCTCATTTGTCCCACACCAAGTTTACTGCTATTGCTAGCAGCGGCGTCGCGTCACTTGCAGATCTTAGCAACCGCAACCGCAATATTAGGACGACTCTAGCCAACAATTTCGTACTGGCGTAAACCCCACGGGAGTTATCCGCATCAAGTATCGCTAAAGCTCTTTCCCTATAAGCATTCTACCTCAACTGAAATGGTTTTCCCCTGCCCTAAAATTTTTTTAACCTGCCCGACGCACCGTATTTCGAGGTTTTTTGTACGCTGGAAATTTGCGTATCGCGTATGTACGATACCGTATAGTTCGTACGCGTTCCGTACGCCATACGCGTATTTTGCAACATAGAATGGCACCATGCCAATGGCACCATGCCAATGGCACCATGCCAATTGTACCATGCCAATGGCACCATGCCAATTGTACCGGGCACGTATGCAGGCAAGTTCGACCTGTGTGTGCATTCCATGCAATTCTTCCTCTGTTTACCTCTTCACCTCTCTCCCTTCATTCTCCCCGTCCCTTCCCACCCTCCCACCCCCTCTCCCCTAAACCCCTCCCTTCTCCTCTGAGCACGGCGCCCATGCCAACGGTGCCGGGCACATATGCAGGCAAGTTTGACCTGTGCATCCAGGCAACGCCATTCTTCCTCTGTTGCACCTATTCACCTCTCTCCCTTCATTCTCCCCCCCTTTTCCCACCCTCCCACCGCCCCCGCCCTTCTCCTTTCAGCACGGCGCCCATGCTAACGGTGACCTGTGCATCCAGGCAACGCCTTTCTTCCTCCATTGCACTTGTTCACCTCTCTCCCTTCATTCTCCCCCCTTTTTCCCACCATCCCCGCCCTTCTCCTTTCAGCACGGCGCCCATGCCAACGGTGCCGGGTACATACGCCAGCAAGTTTGACCTGTGTGTGCTGCTCATACCCTTCTTCCTCTGCTGCAATGCTGACCCAACCCCCCCACCCCACGCCACCCCATTCCACCCTCCCATCTCCCCCCCCTGCCGTGGCAGCACGGCGCCCATGCCAACGGTGCCGGGCACGTATGCAGGCAAGTTTGACCTCTGCATCCAGGCAACGCCCTTCTTCCTGCACACCATCTCGCCGCCCAAGCACCACCCCGACGATGGCTTGTGGCACTTCAGCTCCACCATCAGCGACGTTCCCAAGGTGACTGTAATGAGGGTGATTTTGCTTTTGAAAAAGCGCTTTGCTAGGTGACTGCAGTGTTCTAAAGGAGACTAAAGTGAGGGGCCGCAAGGTGACTGACTGAGGGACTTTCCCAAGTTGATTTGTGTGACAATTGTTTTCGGTGTGGTTGCTGCATTCCTTGCACAGCATGTTTGATTCTTCCGTTTCTTTCTGCTTGGAAAAAAAAAGAGAGAGAGAGAGAGAGAGAGAGAGAGAGAGAGAGAGAGAGAGAGAGAGAGAGAGAGAGAGAGAGAGAGAGAGAGAGAGAGAGAGAGAGAGAGAGAGAGAGAGAGAGAGAGAGAGAGAGAGAGAGAGAGAGAGAGAGAGAGAGAGAGAGAGAGAGAGAGAGAGAGAGAGAGAGAGAGAGAGAGAGAGAGAGAGAGAGAGAGAGAAAAGAACCACTGTGCTACGCACACATATGGATTGATATGCTCTGCGTGTCACTTGCAGGTGGGGTTTCGGGCATTTTGGATTGAAGCTGATTTTGCAATTCCACAAAGAAAAGCTCCCTTTGTGTTGACAACCGAAGCCATTCTAGCCCCAAATAAGCTGCCGTTCTCACCCTGTCAGCCAGGCAACTATTCTTGCCAACATCGTTGGATATGATGAGATATGCCACGCGGTTGGACTTGCCATTCGTACTGGCAATACTGGAATTGTTGAAATTGTTGTATCCATACCGTATTGATCTTCATGTGGTAGTTGATCCCGCTGGAGTTTTTAATTCGCTCATAGGTTTTTCAGACAGGAAACATTACCTCGGGTCCTGAGAATTTCGGTGGGTAGAGCCATCTAAATCTGGTGGGTTTCGCCTGTGCATTGCTGCATTGCTCACCCGACACAGAAGAGCTGATTCGCAGCCTAGGTGGCTGGTGTTTCAAACAGTTCTGTCGGATTGGTCGCTGTGGTGCACACCCTTCTGGATTGTTATGAAGCAACTTATGAAGGGACGGGGTCCTTTTCTGCCAACTCGGTAAACGCTTTTGTACCGGAAACTATCAAGCGGAGGTTTTAGGGCTCGTTTGAGATGGTCAATTCGGTCAATCACCTCTTGGCTGTCATCGCTTCAGACCATTGCGCACCAGGATAAACCTTCCAAAATTAGCCGACCACAGAGAGTATTGTCAGAATATAATGCTTGTCTAGTCTGTAGTGGGGTACTCAATAGTGAGTATAACCCTTTTGGGCTTGCTATTTGTATCCCTCTCCTTTCTAGTTCAATCACCTTTCTTCTCCTATTTCTCTTTCGTATACTCTAAAACCTAGCCATGGCTTCTTACCCTTAGCTTCTATCTCAACATGGAATCAGAGCTGTTACGCTCTTGGCCTGTGGGCCTTACGTGCTTCCGCTGCTTTCCTGTCTGTCGCGCGCCCCGTGGCGCGCGACGCCCTTTTTTTCTTCCCGCCGCGCGCCTGCCCCGTCGGCCTGCGCGTCTCCCCCCCCCCCCCCAACCCCCCGCTTTCCCCGTCGCGGCACCCTGGGGAGTTGCGCGCGGCCCCCCGCTGCCCCGTCGCGGCGCCCTGGGGAGCCGCGCGCGGCCCCCGTTTCCTCGTCGCAGCGCCCTGGGGAGCCGCGCGCGGCCCCCCGCTGACTCGTCGCGGCGCCCAGGGGAGCCGCGCGCCGCCCCCGGGGACGCGCGCGCCCGTCCCCCTGGACCCGCGCGCCCCTCCCCTGGACCCGCGCGCCGCCCCCGGGGACCTCCGCGCTCGCCCTCGTCGACCCGCGCGCCGTCCCGGTTCACCACGAGCGCCGCCCCCGCTGCTGCCCGTGCTCCTGCCTGTGTTAGGGTTTGGTGTTGGCGAGTGTAGGGGTGGCGAGTATGGGGGTGACAAGTGTGTGCCGTCCCCTGCTCCTCCTCCTCCTCTGTCTCCCACTGCTGCAGCTGCCGCTGAGGGGGGTGGATGTGTGGGAGCCGTCGGAGTGGTGCTTGGGGGGTGGAGTGTGAGTGGAGCTAGGGGTTCAGCAGGGGGTGTGTGAAAGGGGGTGGGAAAGTTGGGGGAGGTTGAGTGGAGGTAGCAGTCTTGTCGTCCGCAGCGCCTGTAGTCCGGGGCCCTTGCCGCTGGTAGCCCAGAGAGCCTGCTGCGCCTGTCGCCCGTGGGTCCGTTGCTCCTGTCTGAGCCTGTTACTCCTGTAGTCCGGGGCCCTTGCTCCGGTAGCAACTGAGCCAGCCGCTCCTGTGGCCCGTGTGTCTGCAGCTTCAGCAGTCGCCTCCCATCTCTTCTCCTCTCACAGTCACTCCTCCTCCTCACTTGCCCTGTGTGACTGCCTCTAGCTTTGCTTGAACTTGTGAACCTGCTCTATGACTGCTTGCTGTGCTGATTATACCCCACTTTGACTATGGGGGTGTGTCAGAATATAATGCTTGTCTAGTCTGTAGTGGGGTACTCAATAGTGAGTATAACCCTTTTGGGCTTGCTATTTGTATCCCTCTCCTTTCTAGTTCAATCACCTTTCTTCTCCTATTTCTCTTTCGTATACCCTAAAACCTAGCCATGGCTTCTTAGCCTTAGCTTCTATCTCAACAAGTATGACCCCCCTAGTCTTAGTAGCGTCCTGTGTACATAATAAGATATACTACCTAGTCACACAGACGTCCATTGCCTTCTCCGCAAATTTCGCTCAGGGAGGGGCTGTTCTTGAGCTTCGCAAAGGATGACGACAGTTGTTTTAATAGCTTCAGATGAAGCTTTAGTCGCCAAGTGTGTTCAGAAGATTGTCAGACCCGTTCAGCCCGACCCATTGAGTTATTCTCAAGGCGCTATGTTTTCTCGCTTCATATCAAGTGCCTGGCAGGCTTCATGGGTACTACGTCGAACGGACACAGTTTCACTCCTCGGTCGATCTTGATTCACGCACTGCGATTGCGGACTCCGTGTGTTACGCATTAACCTACCTTTCTGCCTAACAACCTAGAGCTCCTAAGGCACTCGTCGAGAATCAGCTCGATGGAATTTGTGCAACGGGAGGTTGGAAGAGAAGGGTTGGGTTGGAAGGGAAATGTTGGCTTGGAAATTCCAAACCTCAACCAATAGGATTGGAATATTCCAACCCATCAAAGTTGAGACTTGAAGGTTGGATTAGCAACCAATCAGAAACTGCCAAACATTTGTTACAATCCACTCTATCCTAAACACAACCATTCAATGGTCCTAAGTTGGGTTTTTCAACCCAACACAATTGCCACATAGGCTCCAAGCCTAGGAACCCTCCCACCATGGAAGCCATGGTTGGGAGAGTTCCCAAAGGGGTGTATTGAGGGGGTTTGAGCTACCAAGCTCATTCTCAACCTCCCACTCCAACTAATCAATTGGAAATGGGATTGTTTCTCTAAGTCATTTTGGGCTCTCTCACAAACCTTCCTACACAATTCTCTCAAGATATTTCAACAACTCCTTCAAGAAGATTGACACCTCCAAGGCTATTGGGAGCTAGTTAAGGCCTCAACTTGTATAGAGATTTTATTATAAAGCATTATAATCACCATTACTGTAATAGCCTTGGGTGTTACATTTGTATTTAGAGCAAGGTTCTTCCTTGGCCTTGTGTGGCCATTTGCTACTTGGATTTTTTTTTTTTTTTTTTTTTTAAAGAGGATCCTAGCTTGTGGATCTAGGATTTTATCCAAGGAGCAGTGAGGATTTTGAAGAAATTTCAAGATCTACAAAACCATCTTCAAGATCTACATCTTCAAACTTCAACTTCTTCACACCACCATTGGAGCTACAAGATCTACAAGGAGCTCCTCTTCTTCATCAACATTGTGAAGAAATTTGACGAGAAATTTAATTTCTCTTACCCACCATTGGTGGAAGACTCTTGATCTACCTTGGGTAGAAGAGTGTATCTTCAAATCTACAAGGACTTGTTGAGGATTGCTCTTTTGAGTATATCTTGCTCTATCATTGAGGTGATAGAGAAATTTAGCAAACAAGTCAATCTTAAGAGGTTCTGTATTGGATGATTCTATAAGAATAATCAGGTTTCTTAAAGATTATTATAAGATCTGTTTAGATCTCCTCTCCTTAACTTGTTTCATGGCTTCTTGTCAAGAGATGGATGCTACTAAGGAGGTGCCCATTGCTGGCAATGAGGGAGATACATCACAAAAACCCTATGCCAAGTTTGGACGAATTTTGATTGCGATTGTCTTCGCGTAAAAAAATCCGGACCCAATTTCGACCGACGGTTGGAGTCGTTTGATAGGAGCTCCGACACACATCTCGCGACAAGGCTTGGCTCGGGTCAAGTTCCAAATTGGCACGCGTGCTTTTCCGGAAGACATTCGCGCGCAATCCGTTTTGGTGCAATTTCGTGACCAGATCATTTAAAATAGAATTTATTTTTTGTTTTATTTATGGGCTTGAGGATCTCAGAATTACATTCAATATTCCGGTTTACAGCAACCATTATTCAGCATTGTAACAACAAGCAGTTTTAACACCTAGTGAAATAGCCTACTCAATGGTGGGCCCTGCAAGCGCCCGGTGGGCAAGAACAACATCTCCAAGGTCGCCATCGTCGATGAGGAACTTGTTCGGGAAGACGAACGCACCCTGAGCCGGATCGTGTGGGATGCGTCGCTCCACGACGGCAAAGTGTATCATCTGTTTGACCTTGTCACACCATTCGAAGTAGTCCGGCCTGTTTTGTTCCGGCTGGGCCGGAATTCGCTTGCGGCGCTTGTCCTGCAGAAGGGGCCACTCGATCTGCAATGTGGTGTAGGGTTGGGTGGATGGTGTATGAGGGGGGGTAACGGGTATATGCTCCAGCTGAACCAGGTGAAGACGACACATCCTACGTAACCGCAAACGCCTAAGCGACCAGGGATTTAGATGAAGTACAGGCAAGGGGTTTAGGGGATGATGCATGGGTGTAGAGACACATATCTACCTCCTTACCGAAAACAGGCCCCATGCCACCATGCGGCTCTTGAACTTGGTGAACACGACCCCGCTCCTCTTGAAGGAGAGCTTGAACGCATAAGCAAACAAGGGGTTGCTGAAGGGTGTTCCGGTGGCCTTGTCAAAGTGCCAGTTGAGGGCCCACTGTTCTGCATTTTGGAGGGAGCGTATGGGTTGGAAAGGGGGTGCAGATAGATCAGGTGGGGGGGTGAGAGACAGGGTCAGAGTACCACGACACGGTTATTTGTAGCTGCTGACTGGCTTATGGGCAGGGGGATATGGTGTGTTTGAGACGCACATACCATCTCTGTACTCCGCCAGGAGTTGCTCGTCGTTGAACCACTTCTTTGGGTGTAGCTCAGTGGGCAGGCAATCCACCGCATTGGCGTAATCGGAGAGACCCATGCCGGCGTACGTTGCTGGCCTGAGGGTGGTGTTGATTGTTGACCTGGTTGATGACATCTGGTGGTTGAAAACACCCATGGTTGACTTGTCGTTGTGCAACCACAGCAGCTTCATTGACTCTAGCCCCTCGGCAGACAAGTGGACAGCGAAGGCCTCGAACACTTCCTCCGGTGCAGGGTAATACTGAATTTTCTCCGGGGGGTTCAGAAACAGGAGCTGAGAGCACACTAAGTAGGCTTTGCTCTGCGCAGGGGTGTGGGGTTTACAACACGACACGGGGAGAGAGAAATTATTAGTAATGACTGTGGCCGGGTGACCACAGGATGGACTGTAGGAACTTTCCACGTCAGCCCCCACCCCTCACGTCCCGCCACGTCACACCCTCCTGCATCCGCCACGTCAGGGAACAACAACCAGGCCCACGTGCCACGTCACACCCACCCACCCCATGCCACGTCACCCCCCCCACCCACCTGACACGACCAGCATCGTCACGCGCCACTCCCGTGTAACCTTCCAGGCCGCCACGTCAGCCCCAAGCCTCACATCCCGCCACGTCACACCCTCCTGCATCCGCCACGTCAGGGAACAACAACCAGGCCCACGTGCCACGTCACACCCACCCACCCCATGCCACGTCACCCCCCCACCCACCTGACACGACCAGCGTCGTCACGCGCCACTCCCGTGTAACCTTCCAGGCCGCCACGTCAGCCCCAAGCCTCACATCCCGCCACGTCACACCCTCCTGCATCCGCCACGTCAGGGAACAACAACCAGGCCCACGTGCCACGTCACACCCACCCACCCCATGCCACGTCACCCCCCCACCCACCTGACACGTGTCGCCTGGTCCCGCGCCGCTCCCGTGTAACCTTCCAAGCCGCCACGTCAGCCCCACCCCTCACATCCCGCCACGGCACACCCTCCTGCATCCGCAAAATCCACCAACGACCATCCCCACGTGACACGTCACACCCACCCTCCCCATGCCACGTCACCCCCCACCCACCGGACACGCGTCGCCTCGTCCCGCGCCGCTCCCCTGTACCCGTCCAAACCGCCACGTCAGCCCCAACCCTCACATCCGCCCACGTCACACCCACCCACCCCATGCCAAGTTACCCCCCACCCACCCCATGCCACGTCACCCCCCACCCACCTGAAGGCTCTCGCCCCGTCATGCGCCGCTCCCTTGCATCCGTTCAACACCACCACGTCATATCTCAACCCTCACCTTTTTTGCCACGTCACACGCCCTTGCGTCCGCCGCCTACACCAACAACTCAACCCACTTGCCACGTCGCACTCAGAGATCCGAAAGAGCCACGTCAGCCCCCGCCCACCTGTGGAGCCGCGTGTCGCCCTGCACCGCTCCCGCGCACCCTTTCCAACCGCCACGTCATCCCCAACCCTTCCCTGGTTGCCACGTCAACCCCAACCCGCCACATACCGGGAATGGGTTGGTCTCCCGAAGCACAAGCACACGTGCCCTGTCCACGGCACTCATCGGCGGCGGGGTACCAGCCATAGGCACCACTGCAGTCCCCCCGGCATAGCTGGCAGTTGCTCCACGACGCAGGCCGAGCTGAGCAAACATGGCGTACATCTCAGACCGTAGCTGCTGGAACTCGTCTCGTGTAACAAACTGCCCATGCTCTGCACCTTCGCCCAGCGCATCCATGACATCCGGAAAAGGGTGTGTAGAAACCCCTCTCTGGCCAAGGGGATCAACGTCTTCAGCAGCAGCCCCGTGTGCCCTCACACTATCACGCTGGCGGGGAAAGGGAGGCTCAGGGAAGGGATTGGCAGAAGTGCTTGGTTGATGCCCGCGCGATGGACCAGCGAGGGGGGAGACCGCCCTGCCCCGGACAGGAGAAGCGTGTAGTGGCCGAAATGGGTAAGAGGGAGAGGCGAGTGGGGAGTGCGTGACGGGGGCTGGTGGAGGGGATTCGGATTCCTCTCCTGTAGCCGCGCCGGGTGCAGTCGCAGCGACTTTGCTCGGGCCGGAGTATGGCGTGAAGAACCTTGGTGCTCCTGTGGATAGCGGTGCCACACTCGCTCTTCCGGCCCCTTTCGTTAGCTGCATCCGTTGCACGCTTACCGGTGGCCCAATGCCTGTAACACGGGGGGCTGAGAGTCACACGGAGGATGAGCACGGAGATGGTGTCTGCTATGTACATTTGGACACATGCACGCAAACGAGTAACCGCATGATTCAGACAGGGGTGTAGCTGGGAACTGTAGTGTATAGTCACGCCTTACCCGGTTTAGCCGATTCGTCAACCTTCTCCTTCCCTGCGGCGGGGAAACACGGGGTGGAACACGGAGTTGTTAGGGTCTGTTCATCACAAACCACGGCAGCTATGCCATGCGTTTGTGACACTTTGCGTACCTCGTTGCTGTCCCTTCGGTTTTGCTGCCTGCTCCTTATCGTTGCCCCCTTTCCGCGGTGTGCTTCGGCGGGTGCTGCCTCGTTTACGGGCAGGTTCCTTCTTTGCCGAACCTACAGGTACCCCTTTCGCGCGCCTTCCCTTTCCTTCTCCATCGCCTGCCCCACCCTGTCTCCCTTGCTTCCTTCCACCCCGGTCAGTTTCGACCTTCACTTTACGCGCCTTCGATTTGCCCGCTGGGCCGCCACGCATTGCGTCAACCGCCCCGCGTTTCCGGGATTGACCAGACCGGCCCCCCACCTTCCCTGTGCCACTCCCCCGTCTGCCTCGCGCGCCCCGTCCTTTCCCTGCCGGCTCCTCCTCCTCCTCCTCTTCCTCATCCGCCCCTTCCTCCACCTCCTCTTCCTCCACGTCGTCCTCCTCCTCCTCATCCTCCTCCTCACCATCATCCTCCTCCTCTTCCTCCTCCTCCTCCTCCTCCTCCTCCTCCTCCTCCTCCTCCTCCTCCTCCTCCTCATCCTCCTCCTCCTCCTCCTCCTCCTCCTCCTCCTCCTCACTCTTTTCCTCCTCAGGCTCGTCATCCCCCTCATCGTCCTCCTCCTCGTCCTCATCCTCATCCTCATCGTCCTCCTTCTCCTTCCCCTCGTCGCCATCCTCATCCTCCTCCTCCTCCTCATCATCGTCGTCCTCTTGCTCATCCTCGTCCTTTTCTTCCTCCCCTGCATCCTCGTCCTCCTCCTCCGCATCCTCCTCGGCCTCCTCCTCCCCATCCCCCTCGTCCTCAACATCCGCTTCACCAGGGCCTTCTTTGCCGCGCTTCGGCCTCTTCCCCCTCGAGGCTTGCTTGCCCCCCCGTCCGCTAGATGGTTTCCGCGGACCGGGTCGGCCCTTTTGCCGCAATGCATGATCTGTCGCCAAGCCACTTGGCTCCGTGGTGCCTCGCGTTGTCCCAACTTCAGCACCACCGGCGTCGTCACCGCTGGCTGTCGTCTGCCTCCTCTTTGCGCGTATGGGGATGTCCTCGGCCACGGGGGTGTCATACTCCTCCTCCCCATCGCTCTTCCTCTGCCTACGCCTCCCGCGTCCCCCAGAGGGAGGAGATCCACCGACGTCGGCAATGTCGTGTTTCGGCTCCTCCGTGCAATCGTGCGCAGCATTCTTCTCCTTATCTATCACTGCAGCAGATACTTCGACCACGGCCGGGGGGAGCAGCGTCATATGCTGCTGTGATGCCTCTGCCACGGACACCACAGTTGCGGCCTGGTCGTCGCCGGGAGCCTCGCCGTGCTTTCCTCCAGTCGCCAAGCCCTCTCTGTCCCCCGGCCGGACGGCAACACTCACGCCGCCACGCCCAGGGTCTTCGTTCCCGCCGATGGTGCCGTCGTCGGAAGGACCGGGCTTGAGGGCAGCAGTGGCAACACCCGCATCGCTCTTCACGGCCGAAACACGCTTGCGTGCCGTTGGTTGCTTCCCCTTGTCCTCCGCCTTCTTCCCGGACTTCTTCGTTCCAACCTCAGCCTTCTTCCCCGCCGCACGTTTCCTTTGGTTGGTTTGCGCGGTGGCCACTTTAGTAGCCCTAGATCTGGCCCCACCCTCATGGTCGGTCTGTATCGACATCCGCCGTGTCGTGCGTCGTTTTGCCTGCTCCTTCTCCTTTTCTGTTTGCCGAGTTGCACGTGTCATGAGGGTTGTACGAATGCAAGTTATAACTTGCGGGATTGTTTAGCCAGCTTTAGAAAATAGCCGAAAGGATTGTTACTAATTTACTCCGTCCCGGTCAAGCCAATATTGTCTCACCATAAATCGCAGGTACGGTTACAACTGAAGAAGTAGCTACTAAGCACATGGCGTCAGCCCTTTGCTTCGTCGCTACTCTGACTCACTGGCGATCTGGAAACACCTGTGTTCAGCATCGAGCGGCGTCAAGGTAGTGGGTATGAGGGTGACGGAAGATGGTGAGTGGGGCACGACGGTCGTTGGGGTGGTTTGCGAGTCTAGAGAGGGGACTGTAAGCAGACAGCCACAATCGGACGGTCTACGATTAGCCACCCGATCAATAACCCACTAAACGCGGGATCACAGCCGCTGCTTCCGCGGCGAATGTCCAGCTTGGCTGGTCCGGTCATGGGGAGGGGGGTCGTTTGAGATGCGTCGGCCAATCAGCGCCGCTCGCATCAATCTCCGCAGAATCTAGTACCGTTTCGACACCACCAATCATCGCATCCTGCAAAATACAGTGCCAATGTGCATTGATCAAATTTAAACATAGGAGCAGAATACACTTGCAAAGAACAACTAAAACCATTTGTATTGAACTTGGCCGCTTGTGGTGTCATGTTGTGTTAAGTCTAGGGAGTGCATCTGGCATCGGACACGCTCTTTGACCTACCAACTCGTGGACTATGGAATGCTATACTGAGCACACATTCAGGGTTGGCGACGGATACTGGTCGTTGGAACTTGTTCAGGCACGACGTGTACTAGTGCCAACTGGAATGGAGATGTGGTGTGGTGTTGGCGTGTAAATTCATGCGTGAGCCCTCGACATGGTGTATAGAGGGTGTGGAATGAAGCACAGGTCCAACGCACGAGCGAGGGTGCGTTATCGACAGCGCTGTTCCAACGCGGCGACGTTGCAGCGTTCGCAGACATACAGGGCTTGCGCGATATGGTGAATCCGTAATGGAATGGTGCTGGCTTGGGCTCTATCCTTGCGTGGGCCCTCGACATGGTGTATAGAGGGTGTGGAATGAAGCACAGGTCCAACGCACGAGCGAGGGTGCGTTATCGACAGCGCTGTTCCAACGCGGCGACGTTGCAGCGTTCGCAGACATACAGGGCTTGCGCGAGATGGTGAATCCGTAATGGAATGGTGCTGGCTTGGGCTCTATCCTTGCGTGGGCCCTCGACATGGTGTATTGAGGCTGTGGAATGAAGCACAGGTCCAACGCACGAGCGAGGGTGCGTTATCGACAGCGCTGTTCCAACGCGGCGACGTTGCAGCGTTCGCAGACATCCAGGGCTTGCGCGAGATGGTGAATCCGTTATGGAATGGTGTTGGCTTGGGCTCTATCCTTGCGTGGGCCATTGACATGGTGTATTGAGGCTGTGGAATGAAGCACAGGTCCAACGCACGAGCGAGGGTGCGTTATCGACAGCGCTGTTCCAACGCGGCGACGTTGCAGCGTTCGCAGACATCCAGGGCTTGCGCGAGATGGTGAATCCGTTATGGAATGGTGTTGGCTTGGGCTCTATCCTTGCGTGGGCCCTCGACATGGTGTATAGAGGGTGTGGAATGAAGCACAGGTCCAACGCACGAGCGAGGGTGCGTTATCGACAGCGCTGTTCCAACGCGGCGACGTTGCAGCGTTCGCAGACATACAGGGCTTGCGCGAGATGGTGAATCCGTAATGGAATGGTGCTGGCTTGGGCTCTATCCTTGCGTGGGCCCTCGACATGGTGTATAGAGGGTGTGGAATGAAGCACAGGTCCAACGCACGAGCGAGGGTGCGTTGTCGACCGCAGCGTCTAAACAGGCGACGCTGTAGCGGTCAGGCCTTGGGTGTTGCGCAACAAGGTGAGTCCGTTGTGGTACGGTGTTGGATTGTCCTCTAGCCTTAGACAGATATTCAAGTAGGTGCCTCTAAGGGGTATGAATGAGAGGCCCAACGCACAAGCGGCGATGCGTTATCGTGAGGGCACGGAGTTCTTGTGTACTTCCCGTATGTAGCCAGATCACACAAGAGATGAGAGGATATGGTGTTCAGACTGTCACGTTGTCAACTAGGGGTGGATATCGAGCAGGTCTTTTCATATGACTATGTCCTAGTTATCAACAAAGACTTTACTGTGTAGAGAAAAAACAATTCTACAATGTACTATCATTGTATTTGGGCTATGGTCAAGCGCAACACTATGCGCTCACTTACGTGTGCGCGATTTCCCCCCTATAACGCTTCGCGACCGAATCACAGATCCAAGCGGATCTCTTCCCGCTCTTCCTCATCCCACTCGACTCTCATGCACCAAGGGTGCGTGAATCCACAGGCACGTCGTTCTCACCATGCTCGCAACGCACACACACGACCCACCGTCTTAAGATCAGGCGCATTTCCCGCTGCTCACGACGTGGTCTGTCTAAACGGGGGCGACACGCCTTGTAGGGAAGACGATCCGTGCTGTGAGCGGTCTGTACCGTGCCTTGTCACGACCGCGCGGCTCGAACATCGTTTGTCAGTCCCAAACATCGTTAAGTGGCCCGCTCAAGTGCCAGTCGTGCAGTGATACAAGCCGCCTTCGACAGTGCGCGGTTTGGCGATGACCTGGTTGCATTAACAGCCTTCTTGAACGGTGTACTTAATGCCTTCTCAAGCTTCCCACGACGCTAGTTGCTTCACAGGCCATTTCTCAACACTTAGACAGATCCGTAAAGCATGGGCTCCTTGCCTGGCGTCGTCTGCGAGTTCTGCAACAGATGGTTCCCCAACGCCCAAGTTTATGGCGGTCATAAGTCACGGCGGACCCCTTGTCAAGGCCTTTCCGCCGTGGCAAGGCCCTCGCGATCTGCACCGTCAGCCGGTCTACACGCACTGCTATTCGTCCACGACATTCTGTCGGACGCTCCCGCTGCTCCCGCTTCCCCTACCGCGTCTAACGCGTCCAACACCGACGGTGTGAATGGTCCTCCTCGCGTCCCGGTAGCTGACGAGGACGCAACACCCTCGGCTGTGAACGTGGGGGCTCCTGAATCTGAGCATCAACCGTCACCAGAAACACCTGCAGATGACACGAGTGAGCATCAGGGGTGCCGCCCTGGAGTGAGTCACGCGGCACCGCCGACAATCATTTCCGGGGAGAGCAATGCGACGCCCCTCAGTCCGATTGCGTTGAAACTGCTGCATTTCGTGAGGCGCGTAAATGGCGGAATGGGCATGGCGGAGATCGACATCAATGGCCTGCTTCAGCTCGTGGTGGAGCCCGGCCTTGCGCCTCTTGTGATCTCAGAGATCCGGAACTGCAAGGATCTGGAGCGGTTCGAGATGGAGCGCTTGGTAGGGCTCAATCGCGGATGGTCAGTGGCGACCTTCGAGATTGAGGGTCATCCGCCACAGCGCCTCCTCTTCCAGAACTCCGCGCAGGTAAGCCGACTCTGGAACCGTGGATGCGAACTGCAGATTCCTCATCCTTGTGGAGCTTGTTGGGAATGTTGCCTTTGTTAGGCATGTGTGCGATCTGGCCCGTGAAACGCTCCCGCCACTAAACCAGGGTTTGGTTCTCTCCCGCTCTTGATCCCGCACTCCAGGCATTTGCTGAACTGTTTGGGCACACCAACAACGCACCCGGCTTCAAGCTCAAGGCTCGTGTTGATGAGGACCCTGACAGAGGCGAGCGTCGCTATACCACGCCAGAAACAGGAACGTGGTGGAACGATGCTCAGGTATGTAAATACCCCGCTGCCACCCAAAACCACACGCGTGCGCATGCGTCCGTTGATGCGCTGATGTGTAGGCAGCATCTTCAGTGCGTCATCTTCGTGGGGAGTTTTTTGTATCAGGCTCAATCCGCCTGGCGACACTTTACCTTGATGGTGTTTGACCGTGTGTTGTTTCCGTCTTTGTCGTGCAATGCAGGAACACTTCGGATGGTCCGAAGTCGTGGGGGGTATCATCCTATATTCAGATGTGACCCACATGAGCAACAACGGCCGGAAGAAGGCGTGGCCGCTCATGATGACGCTTGCCAACATCTCCCAGGCCAAGCGATGGGGGAAAGCCGGGCACACGCTACTTGCTCTCCTTCCTATCCCCCCTTCTGCAATGACTGCCGTCGAGAAGGTGATTCTCTTCCAGCGATGCGTCATCACCGTGCTGCAGCCGCTTCTTGATGGCATGGACAGGTCCGTACTCGATTTCCGTCATGCTATGTCGTCACCGTAGCAACAGCATAGCGTGCGCAGCGTTTTTGTATGTTGCATTACCCTTTGCCCCTCCTCGCTGATGCACAGAGTCGTCCTGGCTGTTGCTGTTCCCACTCTACCCGTTCCTCGCAGCGGCCTCCGTCTCAAGGACCCTTTCGACGATTGGCAAACAGTGCGGCCACTGCTGTACGCCTGGGTGTGCGACTATCCCGAGAGCGGCAAGATCAGTTGCACACTCTCGCATGGATCGCGGATGCCGTGCAGCATCTGCTATGCTGCAAAGGTGAGCAAACATGCCAGCTGCGCGCCTTCAGCACCATCGTCATCTGAATGGCACGTGACGGACCTCCTAATCTTACCTCCCTTACCTGTTCATCCCTTCCAACCCCCCGTGCTACACCAGGAGCATTTGGTTGCTGTCAAGGCACGGAACACGCCGCGCACGCCTGAACAGCAGCAATGGATCGTGAATGAGGCGGCTGGGTTGACATCAAGCCAGGCCGACCCATGCAAGACCTACTCGACCTACCCGGTTGAGGTGAGCGACCTGTCCCCTTCGCTAATTTGTAGTCTATGCACTCCGTGTTGCTAAACCCAGGGGGAGATGTGCACTGCCATTGCACTGCCCCACATGTTGGCCGAGTCTCTCATATACCCTTCTCTACCATTCCACACCACAACCCCTCCGCCAGTGTGTGCTGTGGAAGTGGGATGTCCCAGGGACCGTGTGGGGCAATCCCTACCTCGTTATCATGCCTGACATCATGCACCAGGCGGACCTGGGCATGATGAGCCACATTGTGGCTGTCGTTTTCAAGATGAAGAAGCGGCGCGTGAAGCAGATGGACAGGTCAGTGCCTTGGGGGATTAGTTTCTTGTCAACAACACTCCAATACGCACTCTCCTCCTACTTACATGTCTCTGCATTTGTGCCGGCCTTGAACTGTTGTGTATGCGCAGGCGCCTGTCCCTCATTCGCGACCGCACGCGCCTGAACCACCTGCGCCTGCCAGAGAGCGCGTACTTCGAGAGTGGAGCATGTGTCGCGGCCTATGAGCACAGGGCCGTCATGCAGGTGTGCAAGCCATGGTGCATGTGATCATCTTGTGCGATAGCATGCACCATGCAGAAGCAGCTTGCCGGTTCTAGACTACAACACACCCCCTGCTGCATCTCAGTACCCTCTCTCCTGCTTTGCAACAATTCCGCCACCAAACCCGTTTGCTCAACTTCTCATGCCCCCCTGCCGTCATAAACCCCGCAATTTGCAGGTCATGGTGTTTGTCTTTGCTGGCCTGCTTCGCCAGCCCCAGATGGATGCTGTTCGTGCCTACCTTGGCTGGTACCTCTTGTGTTGCCAGCCAACGGGGCACACCGAGCGGTCCCTGCGGGATCTCAAGAAGAAGACCTCCCGGTACTATTAACATGCATGTACTACCCTTAGGCATTGCATGAATGCCTGGCCAAGACACTTAAGCTGTTGTAGTAACCTATCTTCTCAGGTTGTTGCTGATAAAACATGATAGTATATCAAATAAAGTAGGCTGCAGTAGGCTATAGTACTAGACTCTCATGTCCTTGCATATGCTGTCAACTCCCACTCCCATCAGGCTGGTTGAGCAGTTGCAGGCTGCTTTCCCAAAGCAGCCATCCTCTTGGTGCCTTGTGAAAACCCATCTCATGTCGCACTACATCGACTCCATTCGCCGCGCTGGACACGTCACGGAATTCAGCACCAACATGTTCGAGCACTTGCATGGCCCGTTGGTAAAGAGGATCTACCGGCGGTCCAACAAGCGCAATGTAGATGGGCAGATTATGAAGTTCCATGCTAGGCGCATCCCGGACGTTGTGCCGGTGGATGATCCCCTTGGCCGGGATACTGCCATGCGGCAGGTAAACCTGTCTAGTGATTGAATTGCAAGGATATGCATGCATAATGTAATAAAGTCGCCACTGTTTGTTGGCAGGCCATTGAGACAGGCACAAGGACTCTTATCAAAGAGTCCTACTTACTCCCTGTGGAGTTACCAGAAGAACCCACCTCCACCAACTGGTTTGCAAGGAAGTGGGCCATGCAACACCCTGTTGCACAAGCTGCCCTCAAGGATGCGCTAGTACGTTATGCAGGATGCGCCCCCAAGATCATGGTAAGTACTTCGTGGATCATACAATCATTCTTTTCGTGCCCCAAACCCTAAACTGATCACACACTGCAATTGTTGTGCAGGCCCATGCATCGTTGGCCATCCCAGCGGCAGATGATGCCAGCTTCTCAAGGGTTTCTCACTTCGTTCGGGCGACACCTGACTATTTTGAGCGGCCGTGGTACTCGGATGTTGCAGTAGAGGGTGTAAGGTACGGTCGGAGAGAGGAGTGGTATGCAAGGTTGCTGCTGCTGTTCCACACCAAAATCCGTGGAGAGAGGGAGGAGCTGGCTTACGTTAGATATTGGAATGCGTGTGGGGAGGATGCTGCAACTGGATGCACTCGCCTCAAGTGGACGACTGGAGTGTATGCGTACTCCGTGATTCCGCTTGAAGCGCTGCTTCGCCACGTCCATGTGGTGAAGGCGTTCCATCTGGACAGTACCTATCTCCTAAATAAGTATCATATGTGATGCATTTATCTAGTAATAAAATAGGAAGCTTAATTCTGCACTGTCAAACTTACTTGAAGTCAAGGCCAAAACAATCCAATCCAAATTGATAATCATTTTGGCAAGCCACGAAAAACCGACAATGTACGACATTCCGAACTTGCTATCCAACTCCAACAAACAAACGCGGTCCGATTTCGGTCCGTGATTGGTCGCGATTTCGTTTCGGAACTTCGCCAACCAAAACACCTGAAATGTACACCCCTTCGAACCCCCTTCAAAAACCCAGGTTTTTTGTGATGTAATGCTGTTGCTGCTGCTGGTGCTGACATTGATCTCAACCTTGAGGATTTCGCGGTTGACATGGAGATCAATGGAAGTGAAGCTGACCTTGAGGCTGATGAGGAAAATGAGGATGAGGCTGGCTCTGATGAGGGTGTCTCTAACGAGACCGATAACATTGCTGTCAAGCTTCAGACTCAACTCACGGAGCAGAATATCCTCATTGGGGAGCAGCAGTGCCGCATCCAGAACTTGGAGGCTGATTCTGTTAAGCTTCAGGCCTTGATTGAGAAGCTGACCAGGGAGGTGCAGTCGATCCCTAAGGAGAACGACACTTCCAGCTTCATTCAGGTCCTGTAGAATACTCTCCAGTTCGTGCAGGATCAGATCAAGAAGCAAGAGAAACACATCTCTGTGCTTCAGACCCAGTATACGGAGATCCGGCGTGGAAAGCTCTACCAGCCTGCTCCTGCAGCAGAGCGAGTCTCCAACGCCGCTAACAGCCGTGCTGCACCTGCTGATGCACCTCATGCTGTTCCTCCTCCTATTGGAGCACGTGTTGAGCCTCCTACTGCAGCAGCAACTGCCTTTGGCTCCTGCCCTTTGCTCCTGCCTCGTTTTGTCCATGGCAAGACCGACGTCGAGACTTGGCTCTCCATTGCGGAGGACTTTATGTCCATCCACAATATGTGTAGCGATTCTCGCGTGGTCGCTGCAACCCTTGCCCTGGACGACACTGCGAGCAAGTTGGTGTATGCCAACAAGCGCCACGCAGAGGCGAATGGCCATCCTTTTGGCTGGGAGGAGTTCAAAGCTGCCATGCTGGCGGCATTCCTGAGTCAGCCCCCGGCGCTCGAGGTGCGTAGCCGCCTGGAGAACATCCAGTGCGGTGACCAGCCTGTACGCGAGTACGCCAAGGAGTTTGAGAAAACTCTGTTGCTGCTGAAGACTGCTCTCCCTGAGAGCGAGGTCATCCACCAGTTCTTCAAGGGACTCCCTGAGCATGTGCATGTTGTGCGCGGGGAGCACCAATGGAGGACCTACAAGGAGTGCAAGGAGCAGGTCATTGACACGGATGTGAATTTCCGTGCGTACATGACTCACGCTCGTGCTCAGCAGCAGCCTAGTGCCGAAGGCCCCAGGGGGGTTGGTAGCAGGACTCAGGCACACAGGGGTGGTGGCTCTTGGAAGAGGCCCTATCAGCAGAAGGGGGAATCCTCTGGGACTCAGTCCAAGAGGGCCCATGCTGGGCCTGCCAAGGATCCTCAGGATGAGGATAAGCCCCAGGCGGGCTGCCGCATCTGTGGCAAGCTCGGCCACAAGTCCTATCACTGCCGTTGGAGGAAGTCCGTCAAGAACTCCGGCAAGCCCAACCAGGGCAAGAAGCCGGATGGTTCTGGCCCTTCTGGCCCGAAGGATTTTCCGAAGTCCAACTAGGGGGTGGGTACCTAGTTGGTGAGTGAGATCGAGTAGATGAGGCTTATGTCCTTCGCGATGAGGATTTGCTAAAGCTATAGAAGCTTGCATCGTGCAAAATCGCTTGTCTGTATGCCTCTTCTATTAATGAAAAATCTGTTTTTAAAACTCGATCATACCCACTTGAAAACATTTCAATTGAATCATTGAGAGATAAATTTTCAATCATCTCTTGCTCGTTCAACGAGTTGCCAGCAATCATGGATATTGTGGACCGTTGTGTCCAAGAGCACCCGCTCACATCAGTGGGATTGGTGGCTCGAATCGTGAAAGAGAATTATTCCACCGGTTTCACGAATGGCATACCCTGGCAACATGGGACAAAGGGCACCATGTATGGTGGACCACATCCCAAAGGTTTGGACGTGCTCTCAACAAATTTTGGGTGTACTATCGACCTCCTAAACTTGTTGTCGCTTGTCCCATCCGTCCAAGATTTCAACAGAACTTTCTGTTATCTGGACGCATGAATAGGGACGAAGCAAGGATTCTCGTCGATACAGGCGCGTCGGTTTCCCTTGTTGACGAAACTTGGGTTATGGCACGCAACGTCCTCATTGCAGGACCGTCTTGTCCCATTCGCTTGGGTGACGATCGTGTCATTCCAAGTAAAGGACAGACACATATCGACATGAACGTACAGGATTACAGCGAAACAATTCGCGTGTATGTCCTGCCCCTTTTGTCAGATGTCGACCTCATCCTGGGCATGGATTGGTTGCGAGCCAACGAAGTCATTCTGGACTTCCAGTACAACATTGTCTCGTTCAACAAGAACGGAAAGGCAATCCAGTGGCAAGTCAATGATACTTTGCCCACTGACACACAGACGCCGGAACGTCCCAGTGCGCTGTGTGTGTTAGCCAACCAGTTCGGGCATTTTGTTAAATCAGCTGATACACTATTCGTGGTACAGCTTGAAAATGTCGAGGCCTCGGAGCCAGCAATTGAGGATTTCCCTCCTCGAATAAAAATATTGGCAGAGGAATTCAAGGAAGTGTTTGAAGCCATCCCTGATGGACTTCCACCTGACCGCGCAATAACCCACACCATCCCTGTTGAACCAAGAAAGGTTCCACCCTTTCGACCTCTGTATCGCCTCAGTCCAGCTGAGTACGAGGAGGCTAAACAACAGATTGAGGAATACCTCAGAAAAGGATGGATTGAACCCAGTGCATCCCCTTACGGAGCACCGATTTTGTTCGTTAATAAGAAGGGCGGAGGATTACGCTTGTGCGTAGACTATCGTGCCTTGAACAAGATTACCGTGAAGAACTGATACCACGCATAGAGGATTTGTTTGATCGGCTCCAAGGAGCTCAGTGGTTCAGCGCGCTGGACTTAGCTCAAGGCTATCATTAGCTGCGCATCACTAAGAAAGATATTCCTAAAACGGCTTTTCGAACACCGTTTGGACATTTTCAGTGGCGTGTGTTAAGTTTTGGCTTGACAAATGCTCCCGCGTCATTTCAGCGAGCAGTGAGTGATGTGTTTTGGGAGGCAATCGGCCAATTCGTCTTGGTATACTTGGATGACATCCTTGTTTACTCAAAGACCGAAGAAGAACGCACGCAACACCTGAAATGGGTGTTAGGAAAATTGCGAGAGCACAAATTCTACGCTCGGTTGTGGAAGTGTCACTTCTACAAACGTGAGCTGGAATATCGTGGTCACTTGGTAGGCAACGATGGCCTAAAAGTTGATCCAAAGAAAGTGGCGGCAGTCCAACAGTGGCCCGTTCCACAGGACGTGGGACAGGTCAGATCATTTCTTGGACTTGCAAATTATTTTCAACGTTTCTTGGAGAATTATTCCTCGTAGTCGCTCCACTGACTGCCCTCACTCGCAAGGGTAATGCTTGGCAGTGGACCGATCAGTGCCAGAAGGCATTTGAGGAGGTGAAAACCATGCTGACCAATGCTCCAGTGCTGGCGTTGCCAGACCCGTCTAAGCCTTACGAGGTAGTAACTGATGCCTCGACAGTAGGGATTGGAGCAGTTCTTTTGCAAGAAGGACGCCCCGTGGCATTTGAGAGTAGAAAGCTTTCCCCGGCTGAGCAGCACTATACAATTTCCGAACAGGAATTGTTGGCGGTTGTGCATGCGCTACGAACATGGAGATGTTATCTCGAAGGTGTTGACTTCGTGGTCACGACCAAGCACTGTCCGAACACCTATTTTGCCACTCAAGCCACACTCACCCGCCGTAAAGCTCGATGGGCTGAACTCCTTAGTGGGTTTACTTATGATATTCGGTATCAAGCGGGCTCGACGAACATGGCTGATCCTCTGAGCAGACAGCCGATTGGTGCAGCAACGGGTGTTGATGATAATGAACATGAACCAGTGTTTGCTGCTTGTTTCAACATCCTCGCAGCTGCTCGAGTCAGCGAGATTGCCGTTGGTGGTTTTTTGAAACGCATCCGCGCAGGGTATAATATTGACCCTTGGTTTCAGAACCCACAGAATACAAACAATCTCTTGTGGGAGCATGAGCTCTGGTGGCACAAGAAAGAAATTGTTGTCCCACATGTGGGAAACCTGCGGAATGATATTCTAGCAGAGGTGCACGCCACTAAGTATGGAGGACACCTGGGTGTTAAGAAAACCCGGTGGGCTCTCAGTGATGTATACTGGTGGCCGGGATTGGGCATCGAGGTCCAGCAGTTTGTAACTCGCTGTGACACGTGTGCACGGAACAAGCCAAGCACACAGAAGCCTGGTGGTTTGCTTCAACCACTCGAGATTCCCGATGAACCTTGGGAGAGTGTATCGATGGATTTTATCACCGATCTCCCCAAGACGCGAGATGGTCATACAGCGATACTGGTGTTTGTTGATCGCTTGACCAAAATGGTGCACTTCGTGCCCACGACGACTGACGTGTCTGCGGAGGATACGGCAAAGTTGTTTGTGACGCACGTTTTCCGCTTACACGGTTTGCCTCGTGTGATGGTGTCTGACCGAGACCCTTGCTTCACAAGCCGGTTCTGGCAAGAGGTCATTAAGACACTGGGAACGAAACTCAAGATGTCGTCTGCTTTCCACCCACAAACGGATGGACAGACAGAGCGGACCAATCGCACTCTTGAGCAAATGCTTCGTTCTTTCATAAGCCCAACTCAGGACGATTGGGATGAATTGTTGCCAGTCGTAGAATTCGCTGTGAACAATTCTGTGCATGAAAGCACACATGAGAAACCCTTTGTCCTGAACTGTGGTCGGCACCCCACAACCCCTGCGACGCATGGGATTAAGAACCTCAAAATCCCAGCCGCAAAGGACTTTATTGGAAAACAGCAAGCGGCATTGAAGTCCGCTCGCCATTGGCTGCAGCTTGCCCAACAGAGGCAAAAGTCCTATGCCGACATGAAACGCCGGGAAGTCGTCTTTGCAGTTGGCCACAAGGTATTACTAAGTACGAAGAACATTCGTCTTAAGATCCCGGGAGCACGAAAGCTCTTCCCTCGTTGGATTGGGCCCTTCGAGGTGATTGCGCGAGTTGGTGAGGTCGCATACAGGCTCAAGTTGCCTGCGACATTGCAAATTCACAACGTCTTCCACGTGTCTCTGTTGAATAACCACATTGCTGAAGGCAAGTACTTACCGCCACCAACCATCGCTCTCGAGAAGAAACTCTTTTATGAAGTCGAGCGTGTGCTAGCGCATCGTGATCAACAACGCGGCCGCAAAACAGTTCGTGAGTTCCTAATTCAGTGGAAAGGCTATGGGCCGGAACACAACTCATGGGAGCGTGAAGAACACTTGATCGAAGCAGCGGTTCAAGCATATATGGAAGACCTGGCTCTACGAGCAGGCCCACAACTAGTGGACGGGGTTGACCCTGGTCGTAATGTGGTGCGCCGTGCTCGAAGCACTCGCCCTAAGAAGCACCCTGGGGCAACGGGGACGTTGCCACCTGGGGGGGAGGAGTGTAACGCATCAACCTACCTTCTGCCTAACAACCTAGAGCTCCTAAGGCACTCGTCGAGAATCGGCTCGATGGAAATTGTGCAACGGGAGGTTGGAAGAGAAGGGTTGGGTTGGAAGGGAAATGTTGGCTTGGAAATTCCAAACCTCAACAGATAGGATTGAAATATTCCAACCCATCAAAGTTGAGATTTGAAGGTTGGATTAGCAATTAATCAGAAACTGCCAAACATTTGTTACAATCTACTCTATCCTAAACACAACCATTCAATGGTCCTAAGTTGGGTTTTCCAACCCAACACAATTGCCACATAGGCTCCAAGCCTAGGAACCCTCCCACCATGGAAGCCATGGTTGGGAGAGTTCCCAAAGGGGTGTATTGAGGGGGTTTGAGCTACCAAGCTCATTCTCAACCTCCCACTCCAACTAATCAATTGGAAATGGGATTGTTTCTCTAAGTCATTTTGGGCTCTCTCACAAACCTTCCTACACAATTCTCTCAAGCTATTTCAACAACTCCTTCAAAAAGATTGACACCTCCAAGGCTATTAGGAGCTAGTTAAGGCCTCAACTTGTATTGGGATTTTATTATAAAGCCTTGTAATCACAAATATAATAGCCTTGGGTGTTACATCGTGTCGCTAGCGTCGCAGCTCAGTTCGCGATCGTCGCAAGCACTTCCCGCGCTGCCATCAACGTTGTCAGCGTCTTGTCGGAAACTGATAGCTCTTAGCCGTTCTCCTTCGCGGACCTTCACTGCATCTCTCTCCACCTCCTCACCCCATCAGATTCTTCAGTTCTCTCTTCATGCTCTGAGGTGTTGTCCCTGCCTTTCCCACTGGAAAGATACTAGCACCACGTCCACCCCTGGCCCACCTAACTCGGCTGACTGACAGTTGATACCAGGTGAAAACCCTCGAATAGCTTGCTGTGATTGGTTCCTCGACTCGGTGCAGTAAGAGTAATGACCAGAAGATCTCTTTGCTTATGGAGGAAACATACAAGCAAGCAAATGCTACTTCGCATGTTGCTTGCCTAAGTACTACACCTGGTTACCGTTGCACTGCAACGGTTGTTTCTATTTCGCCCGTGCGGGGTAGTTCCCGCGTCGGCGCTATTCGCCTTGGTAGTACTGCCTTGTAATCCTACTCAATACAATTCCCTGTCAAGCTTTTATATTGCTATTACCTACGCACTACCTACGCACTATTATTCAATTAAATGCATGACAACTGTCGGAAACTGATAGCTCTTAGCCGTTCTCCTTTGCGGACCTTCATTGCATCTCTCTCCACCTCCTCACCCCATCAGGTTTTTCAGTTCTCTCTTCATGCTCTGAGGTGTTGTCCCTGCCTTTCCCACTTGCCCCCTCCTCGGCGCCTGCTCTGGCTGGTAGTGCCGATGGACTCTCTGCTCGAAAGGCTGCTCCTTTACCTGCTCCCTTGTCCTTTCTTGGCCTGGGGTCGCTCGCTGGGGCCTGACCCTCGCCACGTTCGTCCGATGGTCTCTCTTCTCTTGCCCCTTGTCTCCCACCAACACCACGACCCCCGAGTCTTTGACTTCTTTCACCTTCCACCTCTCGGTGCTGAGCCCAATGTCCAGCATGTCTTGCCGTGCCTGCTTGACATAGACTTCTTCCCCCACTCCCAGCGAGACACCCTTCTGCCCCGCCTGTCTTTCTCTCCTTTTCTTGTAGCGCTGAGCATCTCTGAGCTGGGCCACCTGCAGGTTCTCCAACGCCGCTGGCAACATCTCCCGCAGGTACCTGGCCCGTGCTTCGGCCAGCCCTACCCATGCGTCTTCCGAAGTCGCTGTAACCACGTCGGTCTGTACCCTTGGCGCATCTATGGGCAGGATGGGCTCTCTCCCCAGCAGAAGGTAATACGGTGAGAAATCCTTTAACGCCGCCTGCTTGCTGAAACGGTACCCTGCCACCACCCATGGGAGCCGCACATCCCAGTCCCTCTTAAACCGCTCTCCATAGGCCCTCAACCCTTTCTTCACCGTCTGCACGAATCTCTCAGTGAGGCCGTCGCTCTGCGGGTGGTACCGTGACGTCCGCCGGTGAGTGATACCGCTGGCTTTCAGTAATTTCTCAAATTCGCCCAAGAACTCCATGCCTTGATCCGTCAACACTTCTCCACAGGCCCCAAAGCGAGTCAGTACTTGCTCTTCGAACGCCTCCGCAATCCTGGCTGAACTCTTGCTAGGCAGTGCCCTCACCTCCACCCACTTACTGCCGTGCTCTATCATGATGAGGATAAACCTCTTCCCTTTTCTGCTGAGCGGCATCTCTCCTGCTAAGTCTAGTGACCACCGGAACCCAATACCTCTGATGGGTAGCGAATGCAGCTCTTCCCTCCCTCGCTCTAGCTTGGCTTTGTTCCTGCTGCATAGTTCGCAGGAGCCGACCCACGCTTTGTTATCTCCTCTCATCCCTGCCCACCACCAGCCCGTCTCTATCAGCTGGCTCGTCCGTAGGCTGCCATAGTGCCCAAACTGCCTATGCACCTTGGCGATTATCCCTTCCCGCTCCTCCGGTCGCGGGACCAACTTCCACCCTTCTTTAGTGGTCTTCTGAAGTTGGTCCTGGTACCACCGATAGTGCAGTCCCCGTGCTCTGGCCCTCTCGCTTGCTGGTTCCGCTTCTGAATTCTTTCCCTGAATCCAGCGCAAGGTCTCCTCATCTCCCCAAATATCTTCCGCCCCCTTTTGAGCTTGCCGTTTGGCTCCTTCCCCGTCGATTTCTCTCGCCAATGCCACCAGACACGCCTCTGGGCTCGAGGGTGGCGGGTTACGGGAGAGCCCGTCCACATGCTGCAGAGTCTTCCCGGCCCTATGTCTTATAGTAAACTCGTATTCTTGCAGCCGCATGGCCCATCGGGCGTTCCTGCCGGTCAAGGCCTGGTTAGTCATAAGCCAAGTCAGCGGCTGGTGGTCCGTGACTAACACGAACGGTCTCCCCTGCAGGTACACCCTGAAATGGGTGATAGCCCATACTGCCGCGAGCCCTTCCCCTTCGTAGGAGCAATAGTTGGCCTCTGCAGGATTACAGCTCCGGCTCGCATAGGCCACCACCATCTCCTGTCCGTCTCTCTCCTGCCACAAAATCCCTCCCATGCCCGCGCTGCTCCAGTCGGTGTAGAGCACAAACGGGTCCTCCTTACTGGGCAAGGTAAGGACCGTCCCAGTCTTCACGGCCTTGAGGAGGGCCTTGAACGCCCCCTGTTCTTCCTCTCCCCACTGCCATGCTTGATCCTCCCTCAGCAATCGATTCAACACGGCGGCGGTACGGCTGAAGTTGGGTACGAACTTCCGATAGTAGTTCAGAAAGCCCAAGACCGCCCTCAGCGTGCTACGGTCCTTAGGGGCCGGGACTCGATCCAACACCTCTACCTTTGCCTGCTAGATGCTCAGCTGCCCCCCTTGCACTTCAAGGCCTATGTACTTCACCGTGTTGTTCCCGAAACTGCACTTCTTCGGGTGGCAGGTCAGTCCAGCTGCTCGAATGGCGTCTAAAGTGTCGCTCACGTCCTGTACGTGCTGCGCGGCGGACGCACTGAACACAACTACGTCATCTATGTAACATGCAGCTGCCGGCACGTTCCTTAGCACGGAGTCCATCACTCGCTGAAATAAGGCTGGCGCGTTCTTCATGCCGAAGGGCATGAACTTCCACTCGTATTGCCCGTCGGGCCCATGGAAGGCCGTCTTCTTCCTGTCCTCCTCCTTGATCGGTATTTGATTGAACCCCTGCCTGAGGTCCAACGTACTGAACACCACCGCTCCGTGCAGCTGATCGAATATCTCCTCCGCCGACTGCATGGGGTATCGGTCTGCCACTGTCACCATATTGAGCCCTCGGTAGTCCCCACACATCCTCCTTGCCGACACTTCCCCGGTGAGATCCTTCCGCGCAGCTACCACTGTAGCTGCCGCGTAGTCGCTGTCCGAAACTTGGATGAGGCCCGCTGCTAGCAACTCCGAGCACTTCTCCCGGCAGATCTCCAGGTCACCTGGGCTCATCCGTCGCTTCCTCTGGTATATAGGCACCTCCGTGTTCAGCTTCACCTGCATTTGGTGGGAGTTGCACCGCCCTAGTTCGGCTAGCGTATAGGCGAACGTGTTCCGGTGCCTCTTCAGCACTTCCTGTAATGCCTGAGCCGCCTCTGCCCCCATTCCCGAGCCTATGGGCCACGCGTCCTCAGGTCCCCTCTCCTGGCTCGACTTCTCCGTCGGGCCGCTACTCTCCCCGTCTGGCGGCAGTATCCCTTGGTCAGCGGACTCGTTCCCCGCTTCCATCGCCATGTATGCCCATCCTTCCAGAATGCGGGCTTCTTGCTGTTCTTCGATGGCTCTCAGTTGACGCCTCCGCTGCTTGGCTTCCTCTTCCTCCTGGTACAGCTCGCTAACTTCTATCCCGCGTTGGAGCTCTTCCGCTTCAGGTGCATGCGGATGGTCTCCACGAGCCACGCCATGACGTTCAGGTCCATGGCCCTTCCTAGTGCCGACCTCCTCTGAGGCTCCGTCACTCTGGGATGCGCGGTAGCTCCCAGCATGTGGCCCATGGCCAACTCCCTCTCCTCAGCCGTCGGTTGCTCCCACTTTTTTCTGATGACATCGTAGATCATCCCCGGCCCTGGCAGGGCTCCTTCCATCACGAAGCCGTAGGCATCCACGTATGACACGAGCGTCAGCAACGCCTGTCTCGGCTTCCCCGGCACGTTGCACTGGTACTGGGACGGGTGATCGGATGCGGTGACAGGCGCTGGCAGGCGGTTGGGGCCCAGGATGTCACTGACTAGCCTCGGCTCTGGCCTCTGCATCTGCGCTAGCGAGTGCCGTAAACTTGCTTCCGAGATCCCATTTTGCCAATACCTCCTGGGCCGGTGTGATCTAGACCCCAGCTGCGCTGCATCAGCGACTATCCCTCTGCCCACGGCGGCTTCTACTTCGGCGAACGCCCTTCGCACATGCTCTCGGCGGTCGCCCGCGAAGTCTACATTCTCCAGTATGTACAACACTTCTCCCTGCTTCGCCTGCACCATCTCCAGGATCCGCTTCAGATCCCTAAAAGAGGCTCTACGGATGTCTTCCATCCCCATCCCCTCTCCGGCCCGGGAATAACCTTGACATTCCCAGCCCGCAATGATGACGTCGATTTGCCCCCACTTCTCTAGTTTCTCCTCCGTAATATCTCTCACGTCGTCCACCACTTCCTCGTCCTCTGCCGGTAGGGCGGACTCTGCTAGCTGGTCGGGATTTTCGGCTAGCAGCAATCTGGCGTGATGCTGAGCCATCCGCCTCACTACTGGATCTCTCTCCACGTGAATACACTTCCGCACCCTGCAGTCCGCATGCAATGCCGCTGCCAATCCCGTGCCGATGCCTCCATACAGCTCCATTATACACACTGCTCCCTCTAGGGTCCAGAGCCGGGTCACTCGTTCCTTCAGTGAGGTCGGTTCTCGCCCCTGCCTCCTCCGCTCCATCCGCCGTTCATATTCCTCGGCGTATCTCTCCCAACTCCAGTCGTCCAGCACGGGGCCCAGGTCAGCGGCCCGTGCTCCGTATGCCTCCCTCGGCTCTTGCTTTACAAACTTCACGGGCAGAGTACCGACAGCGCTCGCTGCGTCCCAATATTGCACGCGGTACAACACCTTCTCCTGCCAAGTGCAGATGGTGGCGCCGGCCCGGTAAAGCAAGTCCATGCCAACTAGCGCGTCGTAATCTTCGGACTCCGAGACGCCGCAGGTCACGCGAATGCAGCATTCTTTGTTAGTTCCCGGGAACAGTACAATCTCCACAGGCCGTACCGTCCGCGGCATCCATTTTGGCTCCCCCCCTTCGGCGGTCATGAATAAAATGCCTCGCTGCACAAGCCTCCCTGGTAGATCCAGCTTCAGTTGCCGAGCCAGCCCCTTCCCGATCAGTACGTGGTGAGCCCCGGTGTCAATAATAGCCTGGCCCACAGGCAACCCTCCCACCGTCAGGCTCCCCTTCTCGGCTATCAAGACCGTCGCCTGGCACACGAGCCTCTCATTAGGATGACGCCTCGGTTCGGAAGTACTACTCCCTTCGTGCACGTTGCCCCTCGGTTCCCGCACTCGGCTCGTGCGACTTTCAGACGACTGGCTCCCTCGGAGCCGTAGGTCCAGATCCTCTCGTTCCCGTGGGAGCGCCATAAAGCCACTGGCCCGCAGATACTCTCCCTCGTCTTCCTCCTCCCCTTCGACTTCTTCGTATGCCAACATCGCTCGGGCCTTAGGCTCCACCTTGGGCTTCGCCTCTAATTTCAGCTGCAGCCGTTTAATTTCCGCCTGTAACTCTTCGGTCCGGGGGTCTCTTCAGAGCGGCGCCGGCTATAACACACTTCTTCCTTGTGCCCCCTTTTGCCGCAGTTCCCGCACATTGGCAGCTTCGGGCAGTCGCGCTTTAGATGGCCCGTCTCCCCGCATTCGTGACACCGCCGCGCGTCCGCTCGTGGTGGTCCCCCTTGAGACACCTCCACCAGGGCAGCAGCTGCCCACGACGACTTCGTTTTGGGACGGGCTTCACCGTCTTCCAGATCCAGCATCCTCTGCGCGTGTTCCGTCCTCTTCGCTAAGCCGTATACTTCCTTCAGCGTAATATCAGCCCCCACTCCGTACACAGTGCTACGCACCACCGCCCGTAGATCTTCCTCCAAGCCTCGGACGAACTTGCGCACCAGTAGCCGTTCATCCCGGCTCTCCAAGTCGTCCGCGAGCTCCCTCAGTCGGCAGTAGCAAGCGAGCAGGGATTCGTCCTTCCCTCGGCGAAACTCGCGGAACTCCTCCACCCTCGCTTTAGTTTGCCCCAGGAATTCCTTTTTCAGCAGTTCGATAAACCGCGCCGTCGGATTCTCGATTTCTCCACTAGCCAGTTCTTCGAGCACCTCGTTCCTCGTCAGGCGGTAAAAGGTCTCCGCCTCGCCAGCTAGCGTCACCACCATCCGCCGAAAGAACTCCGCCGGGTCCAGTCCGTCCCGCTCCCAACAGTACTGCACCGTCTCCAGCTGCATCAGGTAATTCTTCAGAGTGGGACCCACGCCAGGGATTCTGGTAAATCGCTCGGCTACTTCCAGCTTCGGAAGGGACCCCGTCTGCCATCTCTTGTCGGCCGGATGGTCGGAGGGGCCTCCGGCTGAAGGTATCTCCGCTATCTGACTCGCGATAATCTCTCGCTGACTCGGCGTCCTGAACTCTCCTTCCGGCTGGCGCCGCAGCCAAGTCGTCGGGGTAGGCGCTCGGTCGGATTCCATCCCTGGCATTAGACCCGGGGAGGTAGTAGCCGGGCGGCCCTCCCACCGGGCTCTCGCCTCCCGAGCCCATCGTAGATCGTGGGGTGTCTCTCCTGGATCTGACGCGACAACTCTAGACTGCTCCATGTCTTCTCGCCGCTCCCGTTCTCGTTGATGCGGAGTCCGATACACTGCTGAATTCGAGGCTGGCGAACGCACCGCTTCAGCCGCTGTCACTCTGTCCGCAACGATTGTCCCAGCTGCGCGCCAACTTGGTTCCGCCGAAATATCTTCTCTTCTATAGCTCTGACCAGATCGTAATCTAAATCTATCGTTCATTCTAACTCGAACCAGCGACAGGTCACGGTTCTTGCTTGTATGTTGAGAGATACTAGCACCACGTCCACCCCTGGCCCACCTAACTCGGCTGACTGACAGTTGATACCAGGTGAAAACCCTCGAATAGCTTGCTGTGATTGGTTCCTCGACTCGGTGCAGTAAGAGTAATGACCAGAAGATCTCTTTGCTTATGGAGGAAACATACAAGCAAGCAAATGCTACTTCGCGTGTTGCTTGCCTAAGTACTACACCTGGTTACCGTTGCACTGCAACGGTTGTTTCTGTTTCGCCCGTGCGGCATAGTTCCCGCGTCGGCGCTATTCGCCTCGGTAGTACTGCCCTGTAATCCTACTCGATACAGTTCCCTGTCATGCTTTTATATTGCTATTACCTACGCACTACCTACGCACTATTATTCAATTAAATGCATGACAGTCTCCCCTGTCGCACGTATCTCGTGTGTTTTCGCACATGTTGATGACTTTCGCACATGTTTATCCTATGCCGCCTTGTACTCGTTATAACAAAATTGTTACCGCCATGGGTGACCGGACCCGATGAGGGAGCGGGAAGCATCGTCGTGGTGGGATTGGCGGCAGCAGGGGGGGCGAGCGGAAGGCTACGCATGAAATGGTTCCCTCTTTCCCCCCTGCAGTTGCGAAAGCCGCTGCTTGTCGCCTACAATCCAGACGCAACAGAAGATAACGCCGCTACTGCTGGCGCCGCCGTTAATAATGGCGCTACCGCTACTGGCGCTGGCGCTACCAGCTCTGCCGCTGCTGGCGCTGCCGCTGGTGCCACCGCCATTCCTGTTGCTTCCAGCGTTTCGGATGGCTGCGTAGCGCAGCCCGAACAACGGCGAGTGTGCTGGACGTCGCCAGGAGGTGAGATTCTAGATAGTATGGGCAATTTGAGTTGTGTAATTTCTACTAGGCGCACGGCCTGAAATTATGTGAACCCACGTTTCAATTGCATGTGAGATTTGAGTTGCGAGATGCCTCGAAGATCGACAGCAAAGATCACGCCCGTGTAGTGCAACTCAACGTCCTGTTTCCGCTCATTGCATCGCATTCCCCCACTGCCCTTCCCGCTTGTCATGATCATATCACCTCCTCTTTCGGCAAATTTCACGGCGCCCAGAAAACTACTCTCATGCCGTTTTTTTAATCAGATTCCTTATGCAACCCCGTTTTCGCCCTCCTTCCCTTCATATGTGCACCTGTCTCCGCAGACTATGCCTCCCCTCCTTGTCCACCGCGCAAGTGGTGATCTACGGCTCAGGCTGCGTCGCTATTCAGTTGAACTCCTCTCTCATACGACATCGCTCTCACTTCCTCCCTTACTTTTCGTACCCATATGTCTCCTCAGACTATGCGTCCCCGTCCCCCGCGGGAGTGGTCATCCACGGCTCAGGTTGCGCCACGTGTCAGCGCGCGCAGCGCTGCTCCTTCCGCCTCTCCGTGCGCGCGCCCGCGCGATGGGCGCAGGCGCTGGGCGATGGGCGATGGGCGCAGGTTCTGGGGAAGGCGGGCAAGCTGCAGTGAGGAGCGCCGAACCTCCATCTTCCGCGTCTCTGTTTTCGTGCCCGCGCGATGGGCGCAGGTGCTGGGGAAGGCAAGGAGAGCTGGTGGAAGCGCGACTTGGCTCTGGATTTACGAGGCGCCGCGTTAGCTCACGGGGAAATTAGGTGTCTAGTCTAGGCCCCCCGCACTGCACGGAGTTTAGAGTGTCGTATCGCGTGGGACCTCGGCGATCACTGGTGAGTTTAAGTTCAAGGCTCCATAATGTGAGGTGGTTGATCAATTTACTCCTCGCCATTCTGCTCTTCTGTCTCCTCCTTTGCTCCTCCTGCACTGCAAAAGAGATGGGTAGGAGTTGTAGGTTTCCCATCACAAGTTGCTCTGGCGAAAGTTGCTTTTCCCAATGGGCGCCTTGAGATTTTTCGGAAAGTACATGGTTTCAGTTAACATGTAATTTCGGATGGGGGCGATTGATTGGTGCGTTTCATTCTACAGAGAAGCGCTGCTGTTCGCGAAAACGGGTCAACCCTATCCTAGCCCTAACGTGACCCAAGGTCACCTTTGGGACACGTAGGGTGCGCCAACCTCTGTTCCCTTCTCCTCCGCCTTCGTTCTAGCCGCTCCCTCCTTTCACTTACCATGCCGTCTCATAACCTATGCCTTTGGGGCCCCCATGCCCCTCCATGCTCCTGCAAACAGGGCAACGCTGCACGTGGGGTGCGCACCAACTTGCTCCCTCCCTCGCTCTGACTCTCGCGTTCCCCATGCCACCCTCCCCCCTGCTGCTCCTCCTTGCAGGGCGACGCTGCTCGTGGGGTGCGCGAATCTCAACTTCTCCTCCTCCTTTGCGCATCACTTCAACCGCACGCACCAGCACAGCCTCGCCTCCTGGCCAATCACATTCACGCCACGTGGCAAAGCTTTGGCCAGAACCAGCAGTCCCAGCATCAGAAGCAGCATTGGCGGCGGCAGCGGCGGCAGCAGCGGCAGCAGCAGCAAGGGTGACGGCAGTAGCACCACCACAGCCACCACTCATTCAAAAGCAGCAGGCGAGAGGCAGCAGGCGAAGGAAGGAGGAGGAGGAGGAGGAGGAGGAGGAGGAGGAGGAGGAGGAGGAGGAGGAGGAGGAGGAGGAGGAGGAGGAGGAGGAGGAGGAGGAGGAGGAGGAGCAGGAGCAGGAGGAGGAGGAGGAGGAGGAGGAGGAGGAGGAGGAGGAGGAGGAGGAGGAGGAGGAGGAGGAGGAGGAGGAGGAGGAGGAGGAGGAGGAGGAGGAGGAGGAGCAGGAGGAGGAGGAGGAGGAGGAGGAGAAGGAGGAGGAGGAGGAGGAGGAGGAGGAGGAGGAGGAGGAGGAGGAGGAGGAGGAGGAGGAGGAGGAGGAGGAGGAGGAGGAGGAGGAGGAGGAGGAGGAGGAGGAGGACGAGCAGGAGGCGGCACAAGATTGGCCGGACTCCCGTGTGAGGGGACGTCAGTGCCGGGGCGATGGGTGGTGAAGGCAGATGGGTCACTCAGGTATGTGCCGCTGGATGGGTGTACATCAATGAAGCTGGGTCTAGATGGGTGCCGATGGGTGCCGATGGCTGCAGGTGAGTTTGTCGATGGGCTTGAATTGGCTTGAATGGTGTTGAATGGGGCTGTACGGGAATGATTGCGCTTGAATGCGGTTGAACGGGGTTGATTGGGCTTGATTAGGGTTGAATGGGCTGGAATGGGATTGAACGGAGTTGAATGGGCTTGATAGGGGTTGAATGGGGTTGGACATTCAGAGGTATTTCCCTAGTAGGGGCACTCCTTGCTCACGGTTTGGGTGGACAGGAGTGTGCGTGATCAATTCACCACCTTCCCCTGTCGTTCATTTCCTCTATCCTTCGCCTCTCCCCTCTCTCCTCCCTCCACCTCCCACTCAATCCCCTCAGCTCCCCACCCCTGCAACTTCCCTCCCAATCCTCCCCCTTCCTCCCCCTTCCCCTAACCAGCCATCGCGGCAGCACTACCAGTCGATTGGAGGCCTTCCCCGAATTCTCCCCCACTGCTGACGTCACGCTCTTTGAAGGAGGCTACTGGACAGCTTCCTTCTGTCGCCAGCCCCTCCAGGCCCTCCGACTGCAGTGCACCTCCAGGAGTTTGCTCGTTGGGCGATTGCTGCTGCTCGATTCCCCCCCTCCCTCCCTCCCCTCGCCTCCCCTCTCCTTCTGCCGCCAGCCCCTCAAGGCCCTCCGACTGCACCTCCAGGAATTTGCTCATTGGGCAATTACCGCCGCGCCTGCAAAAGGGAGGGTTATTTTCCGAACTATCCTGTCTTTTCCGGTGGCGGGGGACCGATGTAAGTTGTGGTACCCTGGGCCAAGATTCAAGAGGGTTGTCATGGCAATTAATGCTCTGCTGAAGCGTTTAGTGCAGGGGGGACGAGCGGAGGGGGAGGGAAGAGGAGGAGGTAGCGAGAGGAGAGGCGTGGGAGGAGAGGGGAGAGGAGTCAAGAGATCAGAGGCAGGGAAACTAGGAGGCATGCAAGAGGGGGGTGTTGATGGGGAAGGAAGGAGAAGCAGAGGAGGGGTAGAGAAGTTGGCGTATCTTGACTCGAGCTTGCAGGTACGGGGTTCTCCCACCCTGCGCTGCTCTGCTCTGCACCTACGGGGTTCTCCCACCCTGCGCTGCTCTGCTCTGCACCTACGGGGTTCTCCCACTCTGCGCTGCTCTGCTCTGCTTGGCTCTACTATGACGAATCAGTGGGCACTGCAAAAAAAAAAAAAAAAAAAAAAAAAAAAGGTTTTAAAACAGCAGTGTACACGCCTGAAAGAAGAGGCTGATAATTCAGCGTTCAATAGAACAAAATGCTGGAAACCATCATTTGTGTATGTGAGAAGTAGGAAATATCAGCACTGAAAACATTTCGTTGTCCCTGGGTCCCTGTTCCTCTCACTTTCCCTCACGGCCAGCCCAAATCGCAACCACTTCTTCTCCAATTCACACAAGCTCAACTCTGGCTGAGGAAAGAATTATCTAGGGGCATTTAGTATTACACCCCCTCCCCCTCTTTCCCCTTCCCTCTTCTCCCTTCCCACGCCATCCCCTTTCCCCATCCCCTTTCCCCCTTCCCACACCATACCCTTTCCACTTTCCCCCTTCCCACACCATACCCTTTCCACTTTCCCCCTTCCCCACCATATCCTTTCCACTTTCCCCCTTTCCACACCATACCCTTTCCCCTTTCCCCCTTCCCCCACCGTGCTTCTCGTGTCTCACAGGACTGCCCGCACAGCCAGCAAGCGGCGAGGCTTGCGCTTATGCTCCTGAACGGGTAAAATTTGAATTCAGTTATGCTGCCGCGAGGCTCCAAGGGGTGGAGAGTGGTGTAGACGGGTGGTGAGTGGTATGGTGTATGCCCTGTTCGTGCACCGTAAACCCTCTTTCCTCTGCACCTGCTTGCTTCCCTCTCTCCCTTCATCCTCTCAACACCACGTTCCCCATCTCACCCTCTCCTCCTCCCTCCCACTGCTCGCAGCTTGATACAACGGTACCAGCATGATGCCAACGGTACCACCATGATGCCAACGGTACCGGGCACGTATGCAGGCAAGTTCAACCTGTGTGTGCATTCCATGCACTTCTTCCTCTGTTTCACCTCTTCACGTCTCTCCCTTCATTCTCCCCCCCCAAGGTGATTGTGTGACAGTTTTTTCAGGTGTGCATGCTGCATTCCTTACCCAGCATGTTTGATTTTCTTGTGGCTGTCTTGCGTGAAGGAGTTTCTAAAAGAAGGAAAGAATCTATTCACATACATGGATTGATAAACCGTACTGTGTGTGTCATTTGCAGGTGGGGTTTCGAGAAAAGAAAAGCTCCTTTTGTGGTGACAACCGAAGCCATTCTAGCCCCGAATAAGCTGCCATTCTCACCCTGTCAACCAGGCAACCATTCTTGCCAACGTTGGGTGTGATGAGATATGCCACGCTGTTGAACTTGTCATTCGTTCTTGCAATATTGAAAAATATCATATCTACCGTATGCTGGGGTTCTTTTCTCTTTTCATTTTGATCTTGGTGTGGTGGTTGAGCTTGCTGGTGTTTCCATTCTGATTCTTTTAGGTTCTTCGGGCAGGAAATATCACCTTCAGGGTTCTGAGATTCCTGCTTGGTAAAGCTATCTTGACCTGGTCAGATTTGCCTGTGCATTGCTCACTAAGCACAGCATAGGTCATTGACTGATTCACAGCTGAGATGGCTTGTGTTTCAAACTGTGGTGAATGATTGTTCTCTGTCGCCCACCCCGTTCTCGATTGTTATTCCGCAATCGAAGCAGCGCGTGAACGGGTCCATTTCAGCACCTATTTCGATATAACGCGGATCGATACTATCTAGGGCATTGAGCCTGTTCGATCGCGGTCAATTCGGTCAACTTTACGTTGTCACCGCTTCAGACCATTGCGCACCAGGATGAACCTATCAAACTGAACCCAGAATAGATAAGTATGAACCCCTCGGTCCTATCATCCCGTGTACGTATATGTGACGTCACTTTCTGCACTTGCATTTTCGCGACGCTTAGGAACAGGCGGCTCTTCTTGAGTTAGCTTCAGGTGCAGCTTTACAACTGACAGGCGGCTCTTGGCGCCTCGCCAAGTGTTAGTTAGAAGATTGTCTGACCATACAACTGACACGGTGTCAGACAACTTTAGTGTCCCAATACAGTTCCGACGCTCTTCAAAAGAAGCTGTTATGACTTTCAGATAGTCATACAAACGGCAATCTACCATCCTCGTCATTTGCCATGGTTCCCCCGCACAGATTGTTCAGCAGTCTCGGGCTCGCGCGCTTCTATTCGACTGGGTCGCAAAGAGCAATTTCTGTCGTCGCAGCCGTCGCTGTCGTCGCGTCGGTTTCCGCTGTGACATTTCTCCTTCTATCCTCAGGATTCGCGCGGCCATTCTGGCCGTCGTTCCTCCCCAGGGGTCCTACGTCACCTCCCTCCGCTTTCCCGCAGAGTGGTTGCGAAGTTGCGAGGAACTGTCGCGAGAAGCGACTGGATAGATACATTTATGTCGATCAGGATCCGTCGGAATTCTGGTGAGCTTAACCAGAATAGTGTGCCGAGTAGAGGTGAATTTAAACTCCCGAAACGGTTATAAGTGGACCTGTTGCTTCGCTAGCCAAGGAAGTTAAGCAATCCTCCGCGAACGCAATTCACTTTCTGCATTTCATAAGCGTTTACCTGCGGCGGCGTCAATGAGATGCTGTTAACGCGGATGGATTTGGACGTTGGTTGGAGCAGGTGGGAGGACTCTGGCATTCGCATGCGAGACAAGGCAACCAATGGGTCGTGGACGGGTTACTACCTGCGGGTTACCACACATCGTTGGTTTAACAGGACCTTTACGGACCGTAATCACTGGTGGCATTGGCTGACCGTGATTGTAAGACATGGTAACATGGTTACCGGTTGACAACGTGGAAGGTGATTGTACTATTTTCCCCAAAATCACTCTCTCATTACCCATGACCACTCTTTGCTATCCGCGAACCAATGCCTGGTGCTGTTCATCACCGAAGTGGACTCAACTTAACTCACCAGTCCTTCTTGCACCCCCTTTCTCCATATTTGACTCACCAGTCCCTTCTGCACCCCCCTCTCAACGCACCCCCCTCTCAACGCACCCCTCCACACAGGCGCCGGACGACATGCACAGCGCGCACAAGGGGCTCGTGCTGTTTGTGATCGGGTCGGGGTGGTCGCGGCGGCACTACCATGACGTGCCTGACAAGGACGAGATGTTCACTCTTGCCTTTGCGCCGTACGTGCCGCCTTCGTCCTGTACGCCTCGAAATCTCCCAATCGCGAATTCGCAAGGCAGCTTTTGGCGCCAGTCGTGAAATCCCATGCTGCCCTGCACCCGGGCCAGGCAGAATTCGGCCCGGTTCGGGCCCTTCATGGCCCGGCCCGGCCGGGTCCTTCTCGCTCGAACACCCCCTGGGCGAACCCGGGTCGAAGTGTTGCTCCTTCGGCCCGGGGCTTGCCAGGCAGGGTTTGGCCTGCTTCCTGAGGCAGGCCGCCCTGGCCCAACCCTTGTTGAACCCTGCCCGGCCTGTGCTCAACCGTAGTGTGAGACAGACAGCTGGCCAGACATCGTTTCATGTCATGTGATGTGATTATGTTACAATGACTCTGTTCTTCATAACAACCTCTCAGTCTCATGATCTCACCTGTTAGTCAGCTCAGCACCACACGGCAGCATGGCAATGAAGTTGGTGAATCCAGAATACCTTCGAAGCCCGTTGGAAGAAGCATCACCGCGTCATGTCACCCACCAGCACCACCTAACCCATCCCCCTTCATCTGCTGCTTTTGTGCGTTGCCCATCCATGGTATGCGACGTGGCAGGCAGCTTGGTAGTGGAGCTGGGGATTCTCGGAGCAGTGCTGCATGAGCAGCCAATGGAGCCAATCTCTTTCTTTGTGGGGCCTAGCGGGCCGGGCAAGTTCGGTCCGCTGATAGAAGATGAGCTCATGGCGTGTGAGTGAGTGAGTGAGTCAGCGAGTGAGTGAGTGAGTGAGTGAGTGAGTGAGTGAGGTAATGTCGAGTGACAGAGTGAGACGATGGGCTGTGAACGGGTGAGTGAGGTGATGGGTTGTGAGTGAGTGAGGTGATGGGTTGTGAGTGAGTGAGGTGATGGCGTGGCGCTAAGTGAATGAGCTGATGGCATGCGGGTGAGGTGTTGGCGGGTGAGGTGATGGCGGGTGGGTGAGGTGATGGCGGGTGGGTGAGGTGATGGCGGGTGGGTGAGGTGATGGCGGGTGGGTGAGGTCATGGTGGGTGGGTGAGGTGAGGTTATGGTGGGCGGGTGAGGTGAGGTTATGGTGGGCGGGTGAGGTTATGGTGGGCGGGTGGGAGGTCATCATCATGGCGATGTGTGTTTATGTGTTGAATTGAGTGCGTTAATGTGAATGCATGTTGACCTGCTGTTGCACACACATATATACATCAACAACGTCGCTGGAATGAACACATTCTGATGTACTTAAGGTAATTTCTTGTTCTCTTTATTATGCATGAACGTGTAGGATTGAACAGCAATTCATGACATTCCCATGCCCATGCCCATCCATCCATCCATCCATGCGTGCTCCTGTATCCCACCCAGTCTGCTTTGCCATGGCATTGGCGCATCCGGAGCAGCTACAGTGGCACCTCCCAGTGCCCATGGCCAAGTCCATCGTCAGGGGAATGGACGCGCTGCAGCTCGCCTCCAGGGAGATTCTCCCCCACCTGCCGGTCAGTGCTGCTCTGCTTGCTCACTGCCGGTCAGTGCTGCTCCGCTTGCTCACTGCTGGTCAGTGCTGCTCTGCTTGCTCACTGCCGGTCAGTGCTGCTCTGCTTGCTCACTGCTGGTCAGTGCTGCTCCGCTTGCTCACTGCTGGTGAGTGTGTTGGTGTTAGCCCTCAATCTCACATTTTGTACTTGTACTTTTATATCCTAGTTTAGTGTAGTTTGCACTTTGTGTTTGGTTGGGTGTACACCCACATCCCAACCAAACCCAAATGTAATCTCCAAGCAATCTCCAACCCACCAATTGGAGCTTGCCTTGGGATTACCCTTGATTCCCTAGGATTGCCCCCTGATTCCCTCCTCATCCATACCTTGCTCATTTCTGATGTACTTAAAGAGCTTTGAGCTCACTACTAATGTATCAGTTCTAAGCCTAAGTTCTGACATGGTATCAGAGCCCTTCAACCGCATACGCGGATCGTGATCCTCTTATCTTTGCGGATGCTCGTCCTGCAAAACTCGGCGTAGCCATCTTCAATCTCGTCGTCGGTGATTCGCGACATCCGTAGGCGGAAATTCTCTCGCACCACCTTCCCGTCACTTTTCAAACGACGTCTACAATTTCTCTGGTAAGCGCATCGTCGGCGCTATAACCTATTACTCGTTTTCGTCGAACGTCATCACGTCACTTCTTTTCCTCGTCGGGCCGTCGCCCTGCAGCATCTCGTCGGGCCGCCTCCCGTCGCCCCGCAGCTACTCGTCGGGCCGCGGCCCGTCGCCCCGCAGCGTCATCTTCGGGCTGCCGCCCGTCGCCCCGCATCTGCACTCCTACCCCCATCCCCCTTTCCCGCAGCTGAACAGGTGCAGCAGCGCAGCCGAGCAGCAGCGTAGCCGAGCAGCCGCGAAGCCAAGCAGCAGCGTAGCCGCGAAGCCGAGGGTGGTGTGTGGGAGGGTGTGTGGGAATAGGGCTAGCAGACACTAAATCAGCGCTTCCGTCAAATTCTCATTCGGAAACCCAAAACCTCAAAATTCTCTTTCATAAACCCAAAACCTCAAGTTCTTCAAATTCTCCTCCGTAAACCCTAAACCTCAAGTTCCTATCGGTGACTTAAGAGCGACGCTTCGCACGAGACACTGATTGATCTTCATCATGGCCTTCACCTCGTCCACCATGGCCAACCCCATCACCCCTCTCCTCCTTGAAGCCGATGGCTCTAGCTCCAACTTCAAGGCATGGAGCCATGGGGTTGACAAGCACCTCCTGAGTCGTGATGTGCAGGGATTGGACCTGAAGGACGTCCTCGTCAACCGTGGCAAGGAGAAACAGCCTCTTCTCCCCCGTGAGCCGACCGAATCCGCTAGTGATGCTGACATGAAGGCGTACGAGGAAGCTGTTGAGAAGTACCGGAAATGGGAGAAGGCCGATGCTGCCATCATCAGCGTCTTCATCGCCTCCACCCCTCCCGAACTTGTCAACACGTTCCACAACTACCCTACCTCCAACGCCATCTGGAAGTATCTCCAGGATCGGTTCATGAACAAGACGGCAGTCGAAGTTGCCATCCTCATCCCCAGCATGTTCCAGGTCCGCCTTGAGGATTGCTCGGGAATGGCTGACTACATCGCCAAGGTGCAGACCATTCACGGCGAACTCAAGGAGTTGGGTATAGTCTTTCCCGAACAAGCCCCTGCAGCCGCCCTTCTTGTTGGTCTCACCTCGGCATATGAAGTCACGAGGAAGATGCTTCTTACGCTCTCAGCGGAAGACCTCACTTTTGCTAAGGTCTCCACCGCACTCCTCTCTGCCGAGAAAGACTCCACGGCTCAGGCCAAGGCGTACGCCATCCGCGCTCCCATGCCCCAAGCAAGTGTCGCAGCGGCTCTCGCCTCGGCGCCCTTCCAGCGCAACCGCTTTCCTCCGTGCCCCTACGTCGTCAAGTATGGCAACCGCAAGGGACAAGTGTGTGGTGGCACTAACCACCCCCTTGCTACGTGCTTCAAGAAGAAAGACGACGAATGGTATGCCATCCACGGGGTAGACAAGAAGCCGCCAAACTGGATGCGCCCTCGTAAGGCCAACCTAGTTGAGGTCCAGGACCCCGCTTCGGCTAGTGCTAGTGATAGTGCTCCTGCTGATGTGCGTATCAACCTGTTGTTCCCTGGCACTGCCATGATTAATGAAGCTACCTCCCAGTACATCGGCTCATCACAGGCACCACAATACATAGAGTTCACACTCGACAGCGGGGCCACTCACACTGTGCTCAAGGAGACACTCTCCTTCAAACTAGAGATGAGCATTTGCCCCGCGCGGGTCGGGCCGGCCCGACCCGACCCGTGGTTTAGCCCGGGTCGGGTCAGTAGTTTCAATAACCTGCCCCGTGCGGGCCGACCCGACCCGACCCGGGCTAAAACCCGACCCGAGCATGGGACTCGGGCCGAGTCGGGTCGGGTCTCGGGTCAGCTTTGACCCGACCCGATTTCGGGTCAGAATTTGGGAAATCGGGTCGGGTCAGATCTCGACACAGGGGGGACCCGAAACCCTAACACATTTTATGTCAAGGGTATTTCTTTCCCCGTACACATCATTTCATTACCGCACACCTAATATCCTTCCTCAAGCGACCAACGTCGTCTAGGAACCATAACTACTTAGTTTGCAACCAAAGAATGATGCTGCTAAGTTAAAGTCGACTTTGTGGAGAGGCTCAATGTCGAGGGATCTGTAAAGAGTGGGGGGGAGGGGGGGGGGGGGGGGGGGGGGGGGAATGGTAGATTTAGTGCGGTAAGGAGTGGTGAGAGGTGGCGAATTGGTTGGAATTATTTGTTCCAACACATTCGTCAGAAACGAGTGCCACGGCGAAACTCCCAATCTCCACCAGATTTTCAGCGAATTTGACGATTTGCAGAGTTGCGCCAACGAACTCACCGATCTGCGCAGATCGGCGGACGAAATCGCCGATCTGCGCAGATCGGCGGGAGAAATCGCCGATCTGCGCAGATCGGCGGGCGAAATCGCCGATCTGCGCAGATCGGCGGGCGAAATCGCCGATCTGCGCAGATCGGCGGGCGAAAGCGCCGATCTGCGCAGAGCGCGGGTGAAATCGGGTTTCCTGGCCCGACCCGACCCGGCCCGAGCCGAACTCGGGCCAGGGTCGGCCCGGCCCTGTACCCCCGGGTCGGGCCAGATGTTTCGGGAATCTGGCCCGAGGTCGACCCGACCCGACCCGACCCGAGGGCCCGTATGGCCCGGCCAAATCGGGTCAGGTCGGGTCGGGTCGGGTCAAATGCTCAACTCTACTTCAAACCCTACCCAACACCCATCCCTCTCTTGGGAGCTGACTCAAGCTTCACCACCCTCGCCAAGGGTACCTCCACAGTCCCATGCCCCGCCTTCCCATCCGGCACTGTCACTGGCATGTGCGTGCCTTCACTGCGTCACAATCTAGTGGCTCAAACGGAAATTCAGGATGCGGGGCTACGCACCATCTTCTCGGAGAATGAGGACTATTGCGACATCATCGATCCACTCACCAGCAAGGTCTTGGCCCGCTTCACCCTCAATAGCAGCGGCCTCTACACGCTACGCGTACCTCTCCCACAGGTTTCAACCACCCAAGCACAGGCGACCATCACACCATGCTCATGTCGCAGCCTCTCCAACCCGACCATCCTTTACCACCATCGGCTAGGGCACCCAAACTTCCGCACACTTGCTGACATGGCCTCCAAGAAACTTCTTCTTGGCCTGCCAGCCACACTTCCTCCACCGCCTGACTCACCCGCTCCCACGTGCCTTGATTGCACCAAGAGCAAACTGCGCCAACAGCCCCATCCTGCCTCACCCACAGTCGCAGCAGCACCACTGGACCTAGTGCACATGGACGTCTGGGGCCCTGCCCCTGTTCTCGCACGAGGTGGCTATCGCTACTTCCTTGTTATCGTGGATGACCACTCCCGCTACGTCTCTGTTCACCTCCTCCACACTAAGGCTGAGGCTCCAGAGGTCATCATGGCGTGGGTCAAGCAGGCACAGACCACCTTTGACCGCAAGGTCAAGCGCCTTCACTCGGATGGGGGGGGTGAATTTTGCAACGACAAGCTCCTCAAAAGGCATCCAGCAAAACTTCACCCTTCCCGACAGCCCGCAGCAGAACGGCATAGCAGAAAGCCGCAACCACACCCTGGTGCAAATCACTCGGTGCCTCCTCAGCCACTCCAATGCTCCACTCTCTCTTTCGGGATACGCCCTCTACCATGCTGCCCTCCTCTACAATCTTTACCCCCACCCGCATCTTCTCGACACCATTCCAACCATACCTTGGCTCGGGAAAACACCCACTGCTCGCTCCCTTCGCGTCTGGGGGTGCATTGCCTATGTCCTCCTCGACCCTCAGGCTAGGCAGCAGCACGGTGGCAAACTCGGCCCCAAGACTCAAACGTGCCCCAAGACTCAAACGGCCCCAAGACTCATTACCTTGGGCACAATGCCGACTCCCCTGACTACCTCTTCCTCAACCCCTCCACTCAACAGCTAGTCCGGAGCCGCGTCTTTGATGAGACCCGCCCATTCTACTCCACCTCGGGTCGGGATCCTCCCTCTGATCCGCCCTCTCTCGTCTGGGCAGACTTTGACGCACCTCCTGAACTCCTGCCTGTACTGACCCCCTCACCCCCTACCTCTCCTTCCATCGCACCCTCCCCTCCTGAGGTCTCTGACCCGACCTCACCGGTGTCTTCGGCAGCTGCTCCTCCCTCCCCCTCACCTCCCCCTCTGCTGGCTGCGCCGCCCCCTCCGAGTGCACCAATCACATACCATCAGCGGTCAAACCCTCCGGCCCCACCTCCTCCACCAGTCCCCTCTTCCACCCAGGCACCCGCTCCACCACAGTCGCCCGAACTGATCACGTACCAGCGGCGACCACTTCCCCCGCCTAAGTCTCCTAAATCAACCCCTCCGACACCGCCTGCTCCACCCTCCTCTCCGGTGGCTCATGGCACTCGCTCGCATGGCCTGCTCTTCCACTGGCCCTGGTTTTTCGCTGCACAGCGATCACTTCGACTCCTCTTGCTGGGGGTCATGCCTTCTACGCTTCTGGAAGACAGTGGCTGTTTCGAGTGAAACAGCTTCCGGACGAGGCCCCGGTGTTCAAAGCGCGTTACGAGGCCAAAGGGTTCACTCAGCAGCAATACCTGGATTTCTTCAAAACCTTCTCCCCCACATCCAAACCACCCACTGTTCGCACGCTCTTGGATGTAGCAGCACGAGAAGACTTTGAGATCAAATCCATGGACGCATCTTCGGCCTTCCTGCAAGGACGCCTCAAGGAAACCGTATTCATGGATCGACCAGAAAGCTTTCAAGGAGAGTTCCCTCCCAACACTGTCTGGAAGCTGAATCGCCCTGTCTACGGCCTCAAGCAAGCCCCTCGGGAATGGCACAACAAAGTGAAGGAAGTCCTTCTCTCACTGGACTTTCACCCATCCTCTGCCAACCCGACCCTCTTCATTTGTCGCCATTCTGAACCATTCTACATCCTTGTCTACGTCGATGACTTCATCCTCGTTGCCAAGGACTCGGCCCAGATGGCCTCTGTTCAGGAGGCCCTGAATAAGGCCCTTTTGATGAAAGACCTCGGTGATCTCAAACACTACCTGGGGATGGAGATCACTCGTGATCGCAAGGCTCGCACCATCTCTCTTTCCCAGGAGTTCTACATCAACAATGTGCTCAAGCGGTTTGAGATGGAGCTGTGCACACCCATCGCCACCCCACTGCCGCTACAACACCTCCTCACCGCCCCAGCTGTACCCACACCAGAGGCATGCACTGAGCCATACCCAGAGCTTGTTGGGTCCCTCATGTACGCCATGATGTGCACCCGGCCTGACTTGGCATACCCTGTCAGTGTCCTCTCTCGATATGTGGCTCCTGGACGCTTCACAGACCTTCATTGGAAAGCGGCAAAGCGGGTACTGCGCTATTTGCAGGGCACCAAGTCCCATGTCCTCACCCTTGGTGGGCTTTCCCCTCCTCGACTGGAAGGTTACACAGACTCCTCCTGGGCAGATGACCAGACCGACCGACGCTCCTCCCAAGGCTACTGCTTCACCCTTGGGAGCGGGATTGTCAGCTGGCGCTCCACCCGGTCGTCTGCAGTCTCCCTCTCCTCCTGTGAAGCCAAGCTCTATGCCGGCACTATGGCGGCTCAGGAGGCCCGCTGGCTCACCTTCCTACTCCAGGAGCTTGGCTTTCCTCAGTCCACTCCCACCCTCTGGTGTGACAACCAGAGCACCTGTCACCTCTCCCAGGATCCCGTGTACCACACTCGCACCAAGCACATCGAACTTCGACACTTCTTCATCCGTGACCTTGTCCAGCGAGAGCAGCTCAATGTGGAGTATGTGGCTTCTGACTGCAACTTGGCTGATCTGTTCACCAAGCCCCTTGGGAAGGTCCCTCACCATCGCCTTGTAGGCGCCATGGGGCTCTGCGCTCCTCCTCCGCCATGAGTTCAATTGACGCCTATGGGGGGGTGTTGGTGTTAGCCCTCAATCTCACATTTTGTACTTGTACTTTTATATCCTAGTTTAGTGTAGTTTGCACTTTGTGTTTGGTTGGGTGTACACCCACATCCCAACCAAACCCAAATGTAATCTCCAAGCAATCTCCAACCCACCAATTGGAGCTTGCCTTGGGATTACCCTTGATTCCCTAGGATTGCCCCCTGATTCCATTCTCATCCACCTTGCTCATTTCTGATGTACTTAAAGAGCTTTGAGCTCACTACTAATGTATCAGTTCTAAGCCTAGATTCTGACACAGTGCTGCTCTGCTTGCTCACTGCCGGTCAGTGCTGCTCTGCTTGCTCACTGCCGGTCAGTGCTGCTCCGCTTGCTCACTGCCGGTCAGTGCTGCTCCGCGTGCTCACTGCCGGTCAGTGCTGCTCCGCGTGCTCACCTATGATGGATTATACGCGTATAGCATATGTACGCGTGTCGTATATACGCTAGTGTTTGTACGCTATACGCTGGAGGGGCCTGATCGAGGATACGCTTTTCCGGGCAGTAAAAAAAGTTTCGCGGGCAGGGCAAAACAAAACCCGGTGAGCATTTTCGGCTACTCGTCGACCATGCGGGAATCTTGTCCCATAACCCTACCAGAGAAATTGCGGGAAATGGTTGGGTTCAGATCTGAGAACACATTTGTACCCAACCACCACAATTTCCACAGTTCGCGAAATTGGCGAGCGGGTGAAATTTGTCGTGCCTTGCTGGCGATTCACCTACGATCAAGTCAAAATATTGGCGAATTGTTTTCGCGACACAGCTAGACGCAACTCACAACTACTACTCCTCTCAATCAACCCCTCCACATCTCGATTTCTTACCTAGCCTAGGCAAATGCGACACCAGGACATAAATCCACTTTCCCGCCAGCACAGACCGCGAACGTCCGATCTGACTTCGCAGAATTGCTCGTCGTGCAATTCCGCTGCTCTTGAGTTATTAAAAAAAAATTGGGTCGGCGGGCTGCCCAGAAAAAACTTTGGGCAGCGTATAGCGTTTTCGCTAGCGTTTCGCGTATAGCGTGTACACGCTAGCGTACAAACGCTAAACGCTTAACGTCCAAAGCGTATAATCCAACATAGGTGCTCACTGCCGGTCAGTGCTGCTCTGCTTGCTCACTGCTGGTCAGTGCTGCTCTGCTTGCTGCCGGTCAGTGCTGCTCTGCTTTCTGCCGGTCAGTGCTGCTCTGCTTGCTCACTGCCGGTCGGTGCTGCTCCGCTTGCTCACTGCCAGTCAGTGCTGCTCCGCTTGCTCACTGCCAGTCAGTGCTGCTCCGCTTGCTCACTGCCGGTCAGTGCTGCTCTAATTGCTGCCTCTGCGTGCCACTGACACGTCCCACATCTCGCCACCTGCCATGCACGAACCTGCCACTGCCTGCACCTGCCCTGTCCCCACCTGCCCTGTCCCCACCTGCCCTGTCCCCACCTGCCCTGTCCCCACCTGCCCTGCCCAGACCTGCTCTCTCCCCATCTGCCCCTTCCCGAACCTGCCAGTCACTGCCTTTCTGATTGCTGTCGGTTCAGTCGATGGTGCCCCCACTGGCCTTTCAGTCTGCTCTGGTTATGTTGCATGCTAGCTTGTTCTGTTTACTTGGGTTGTCGTCACAATTCTCGTACAATGGGATGTGGCATGGGATGTGTGGAATGGGATGTGTGGCATGGGATGTGTGGAATGAGATGTGTGGCATGGGATGTGTGGCATGGGATGTGGGGCATGGGATGTGGGGCATGGGATGTGTGGCATGGGATGTGGGGCATGGGATGTGTGGCATGGGATGTGTGGCATGGGATGTGTGGCATGGGATGTGTGGCATGGGATGTGTGGCTCTGCATGGGACAGGTGGAAAGCTTTGTGCTGCTGGGAATGAGCAAGAGGGGAATGATGGCGTGGCTGACAGCAGCTATGGATAAGGTGAGAAGGACCCTTGAGTCGACTCAGAAGCCACCTCATTACAATGGCACCACCTACCATTGCATGTCACCACCTACCATTGCATTGCACCTGTTACCATTGCAAGCCATCAATGACCAGGGTTCCAATGCCATTGCACCCTCTGCGTGTTCCAATGCACTATCCATTCGTGTATGAAATGCACTGTACATAGCTAGAAATTCTATTGCTATTACTCCCTCGACGCAGACAGGAGAACTGTTCATTGTTTGTGTGCAGGAGACTTGGAATTGGCAGCAGCGGTGTCACGGTGTGCAGCAGCGGTGTCACGGTGTGCAGCAGCGGAGTGCAGCAAGCAAGGAATCGTCAAAAGGGATGGGGATGATGCTAGATCTGCAGCAGCGCACCCTTGCTGGTGCCTTAAAGACCAGCGTGCATGACGGGTTCCTCACTGTGTACCCTTTTTTTTCTTCTTCGTCTTCTTCAATTCTTTTCTTTCTCTCTCCATGGCATGGCAGAGGGTGGTGGGCATAGTGGCGTACGGCTTTGACCTGCTGGACTTTGGCCGCAACTTCCAGCATCTGCACGACTCGCTAAAGTTCTACGCCATCTTCAACGTCACCTCGAAGCTGCAGTCACCTCAATTCCAAAGGCTCACTGTAAGCACAACCTAAGATGGAAGATAAGGTCGGCCTGCCTGGCCGTGAACGTAACGGGCTTTTTGGCTCACCGAAGAAAAGCACTACCTTAGTGGCAGGCGTATTTTCAACGTATCCCAAACCACTCTGCCAGTGGATCCTGTATTATTCGCCAGCTCGCTAGCGTATAATACACCAGCCGGTCACATCTTTTCCAACACAGAGCACATGGAGAGAAGCGAGCCTGAGATGGAGAATGGTGTAACCGTGTAACGAGTGAGTAGTCGTGTGGCCCACCATTCTTGCGCTCTGTGGCTGTTTCAACACCACATCCTGGGCTTGGCTCGTTGCAAGCTGAGGGTGACGGAGTGTTTGAGAGAAAGAATGGTTGGACTTGGATTTGACCTGTGCTGGTCTGGCTTTGCCAAGCTGCTTCTCCTCCTCTCATGCCCGTATTTCCACGCGGCTCTTGCTGCCAACCAACTCACCTTCCGGCTCTTTTCCTGCTCCACTCCGCTCATGCTCTTTCTCACTACATGAGGACACAAACCTTCTCACATCATCCCATGCCTGGCTGGCTGACTGCAGGAGGACACGGACCCATTCTACTACAGGGAGCGCCTCACCATGCCCAAGCTGCTCCTCTGTGCATCTAACGACGAAGTGCTGGCACTGGATGACACGTGAGTGGGACTTGGGGTAGGGTTTATAGACATCAGGTGGTGACACGTGAGTGGCGCTTAGGGTTATGGTTGATGACAGTGGAGTGCGGTGGTGGCACGTGAGTGGGGTGGTGGCACGTGAGTGGGGTGGTGGCACGTGAGTGGGGTGGTGGCATGGCACGTGACCTGTGATTGTGAGAATGACGACGATTTGTGATGGCACCAATCTCCCCTGGCCCCCTTTCTCTCTCATCCTTACTTCCCCCTCCCCTCCGACAGGTACATCTGGTGCCCTTATGCCCTGTTCTCTTCTCTTGGCCTACCTTCCCTGGTTCCCCTCCCTCCTGGCAGGTACATCTGGTGGAACGACATGCCCGAGCCAAAGCTGCTCAAGATAATGGCCAACTCGGAGCACATGCATCTTCACATCAACCTATGGGTGGGTGGGTAGGGTTGTGTTGGTCTGGGTGCTCTGAGAATTATGTGAAAGGGAATGAAGCTACCGCAACCAATGCGAGAGGTGTTTCCTCAGCGTTTAGCCGAAGTTGGCTCTGCCGCTTCGCTCAATTCGAGCTCGTCTAAGTCAGCTGTGCCTGAAGTCGGCCTCACAATGCCGGCTTCGCCCAAAGTCAGCTTCGCCAAGTTGACTTCGCCAAAGACCGAAGTCGGCCAACCAAGTCAACTTGCTCCTCCAAGTCGGCCAACCAAGTCAACTTGCTCCTCCAAGTCGGCCAACCAAGTCAACTTGCTCCTCCAAGTCGACGTCGACCACAGAGTGTAGCCAGCTGCATACCTTGCACTCTGGACAAGGAAGCGGGCTATGCACAAGCCATTACAGGGCATTTTCTTGTCAACAAACCCTTCTCTCTAACCTCACTCTTCAACCCCTCTCTACAACCCCCTCTTTCCAACCCCTCTCTCCCACCCCCCCACACCCTTCTACAGGCTAACCAAGCAACCCTCTCCTTCCTCGCCTCTCTCCTCCACGTCAACTCCTCCTGTGCCTCTCTCCTCGCCTCCTCCCGCCCCTCCCTCACCTGGAATCGGTCCCCCAACGCCCGCAGCTACTCCCCCCTGGCCCCAAGCACTCTGACACATCAGAGGGCACGGGCTTGTTTGCACAGGAAGAACAGAAGACGGTAGAGGCTAAGGCAGGAGGGGGGATGGAGGGTATAGACGGAAGCGCGCTGACCAATCAGGAGCAGCCGGCACATCCCTGGGACTGTGTTCCTGAGCTGCCAGCTGTTGACTGGCCTAAGCTGATGTGGCGGTTCGATTTTTCCACGTTCACCATTGTTGCCACGTCAGACAGGAAGCCATTGGCGGTTAGAGCATGGTGAGAGATGGGGAGGGGAGGGGTGTTTAAAGAGGTGGAGGAGGGAACAGGGGAGGGCGATGGGGAGGAAGGGGGGAGAGGGAGGGAGGGGAAGGGGAATGGGGAGAGGGGGGGTGAGGGAAAAGGGGAGGTGGGGGGAGAGGGAGGGAGGGGAGGAGGTAGGAGGGGAGAGAAGGGATAGGGAGAATGGGTGTGTGTATGGCTGCTGAGGGAGCAAGCTCTTGTTCAGTTCTCTGTATGTTTCATGAGAGCCCATGCTTCTCAACTGCTTTCTCAATTTTGTTGTTTCCCTATGGCTTCTAAGTCACCTGTTGCTTTATTTCTCTCCATTCAACTCCTCTTCCTTCTCAAACCCAAAACACGCGCACCTCCCCACCCAAACCCCACAACCCCTCTCCCCCCACCCAGAATCCCCCATTCCCCCTTCTCCCCGTCCCCGTTTCCCCCTTCTCCCACCGTGCTTCTCGTGTCTCACAGGACTGGCCGAACTGCCAGCGCACGGCGGGACTTCCGCTTCGTGGTACGGCGAGGCTCCAAGGGGTGGTGAGTGGTGGAAAGGGGTGGTGAGTGGTGCAAGGGGTGGTGAGGTGAGTGGTGCAAGGGGCGGTGAGTGGTGAAAGAGGTGGTGAGTGGTGCAAAGGGGTGGTGAGTGGTGCAAGGTGTGGTGAGTGGTGCAAGGGGTGGTGAGTGGTGCAAGGGATGGTGAGTGATGCAAGGGGTGGTGGTGAGTGGTGTAAAGGGTGGCGAGTTGCCATGGCATAAGCCCTGTTCGTGCAGCTCATCCCATGCGTCCTGCTACCCTCTCTCCCTGCGTCCCCATGCCCTGTCATATATTAAGTGAGTGACTTGGGTTCTTAAGTAGGCTTGGAGGCTAGGTTGAGAGTAAGGAGAAGATTTGACAAGAAGGGTTCGATGCGAGATGGGGATACAAGATATAGGCAAGGCAAGGCAAGGGTGCATGGTGCACCACCAACAGTTATCGTGCAATCCACACAATTCTACACAACAGGCAGCTGTAGAACACACACACGGGCGCGCGCACGCGCGCGCACGCACACACACACACACACACACACACACACACACACAGAGAGACACACACACACACAGACACACACACACACACACACACACACACACAGACACACACACACACAGACACACACACACACACACACACACACACACACACACACACACACACATCCCTCACCCTCCATGCCCTTCCCTTGAGCGGTGCCGGGCACGTATGTGGGCAAGTTCTGCCTGTTCCATTCTTCCTCTGCTGCACCTGCTCACCTTCTCCACCCTCTCAGCACGGCGCCAATGCCAACAGTTCCAGGGTTGTGTGCGGGCAAGCTTCACCTGTGCATGCAGGCCACGCCCGTCGTTCTCCGCTTCTCATTTCATTTATCCCACCCTCCCACCCCTCCCCCCCCCCCCCCTCTCTTCTGCTGAGGCAGCACGGCGCCGATACCGAAAATTCCGGGCACGTATGAGGGCAAGTTTGAGCTGTGTGTGCAGGCCATCCCTTTCTTCCTGCACACCATCTCGCCGCCCACGCACCACCCTGAGGATGGCTTGTGGCACTTCAGCTCCACCGTCACCGACGTTCCCAAGGTGACTATAGTGAAAATGCTTTTGTTTTAGCTTCTGAAATATCGCTTCACAATGTGACTGTAGCGAGGGGTCAAAAGGTGGCTGACTGGGCGACTCCCCCAAGGTGACTACTTTGATGGTTATACAGGTACCGTGCAACATTTATTGGCATGTTGATGCTCTTGTGGTCATTCTTTGTGTGAAGGAGATTGTTTAGGAGTTAAACTGCTTCCAAAACATACGAGTTAATACAGTTCTTGTGCCATTTGCAGGTGGGGTTTCGAGCACTGTGGATTGAAGTTGATTTTGCGATTCCGCAAAGAAAACTGCCTTTTGTGTTGACTACTGAAGCCCTTCTAGCCCCAAACAAGCTGCCGTTCTCACCCTGTCAACCAGACAACTATTCTTGCCAACAAAGTTGGATATGATGGGGATGGGATGTGCAAGCAACACAAAGTCAGCATGTGGAAAAAGCCTCCCAAAAATATTACGGTATATTTATTTATGTACATTCATACTCTATCTTGCTGTTTGGGCGCGGTGTGATATTTGCTGGAGTTTCCATTCGGATTTTTTTCCAAATTCTCTGACGGGAATCGTGTCTGAAGGGATCTGAGATTCTTAGCGAGTCAAACCATTTGTATCTGGTATATTTTGCCACTGCATCGCTCGAACAGCATCAACTTTCTTTTATCCAAAGTTCAGATAGCTGAAGCTGGTGTTGTAGACAGGAGGAGCTGTCGCGCATCCCCTGCTTCCTCGTTATTCCGCAATCGAAGCAGCTTTTGGAAGGGTCAGATTCAGCACCCATTTTGAACTCCACAACCAGAAACCACCACTCTCGATCCGCTGAACAGAACGTCGTGGCGTGGCTTTCGTGTTGCATCCGAGCAATGGAGCTGGAGATCGACAATCAACAATGCATCATGGCCGTTAGCAAGAACGGCGTACTGAGTTTCTTACTGTGAGCCAGCGGACTGAAGCAGTTCTAGCGATCACGATCCCGTTAGCGAAGCTCATTATGTCGCGTACGCACGCGTCAAACCCTGGTGTCGTCGTCAGGCGACTCCAGGCGGCTCTCACTCGCCGCATTCTGCCTGTCGCCGTCGCGCTGACCGTCGCATACTTGGCGATCTTCGAGCTGCGACCCAGCCTGCTCTCTGCTGATAAAGCACAGTTGTCGAGGTCGACGCTTTTCCCGCAAAGCGGCTGCGAGACGGCGAGAAATTGTCACGGTACACTGCTGGACAGATATGTTTATACAGCGGATGCGGAATTCGGGTGGGTTTTTCTAAGTGGCTCGATTTTTTCTCTGGCAGAGTGGGGGACAAGTGGAGGGGAAAAGAAGTCGGACAAGTGGGGGAAATGCTGGTGGTGGAAGCACACACACAGCAGTCTCGCATGCGGGCCAAGGAGGTCAAACCGAAAACGTTTTTTTGCAGGAATTCTCAAAACGTTTTTTTTCCTGTGCCTGACTGCTCCTGCCCTCAGGTGGAAGGACACGGGCAACCGCATGCGAGCCAAGGAGCCTGGGGGGTGGTGGACGGGGTATGTGCTGCTGGTGAACACGCAGCGCTGGCTCAACCAATCCGTTACCAACCGATTCCATTGGTGGCACCACGTCACTCTCATTGTCAGCTGAGCCCTAGCATTTGGATATCAAACTCACTACATTGTGTGTGCTCAATGGCTTTGGGTGGTGGACGGGGTATGTGCTGCTCGTGAGAACCCAACGCTGGCTCAACCAATCCGTTGCCAACCGATTCTACTGGTGGCACCACGTGACGCTTATTGTGAGCGAACCCTGGGCTTTTCGTTTCAAGCTGCAATATATGCCTTGAGGCTGGCGGGGAATGAGGAGGGTGCAGTATATGCCTTCACATGGTTGTGGGAAAAAGCACTGTCGTTCGTTCCCAATCGACCAACATGTGGAGCAGCGGTCTCGTGCACTTGAATACTGCAGTGAAGGTGTACTTGGTGTGGGTTTGGTGCTGCTGCTGCTGTTTGGTGCTGTTAAGTGTGGTGCCATGGGGTACTGTGCCATGGGGTACTGTGCCATGGGGTACTGTGCCATGGGGTACTGTGCCATGGGGTACTGTGCCATGGGGTACTGTGCCATGGGGTACTGTGCCGTGAGGTACTGTGCCGTGAGGTGCCAAATGGGTGTTTATGTATGCCATGTGTTGGCAAGGCAAGGCATGAAGCCTAACCTTCAACAGTTTCCTCCAAGCTGTCCTTGTCTTGCTACCCCCGTCTCCTAATGGCATGCCAAACTTGAGCAGTGTTCGGTGTGAACTTCCTCACTTCGGTGCTTGGTGCGGTGCAGAGGGGTGGGGTGAGGTGCCGAGCGTCAACAAGGTGTTGGTGCTGTTCTTTATGGTCTGGGGCTTTTTAATCAAAGGCATCTCTTGTGCCTCTCCATCCATCCTCTCGCCCTCCCAGGCGCCAGACAACATGGCGAGCGCCAGCAAGGGGCTCGTGCTGTTCTTTATGGTCTGGGGCTTTTGTATCTAAAGCATCTCTTGTGCATCTTCAATGCATCTCTCGTGTTTCTCCATCCTCTCGTTCTCGCTCTCCCAGGAGCCAGACAACATGGCGACTGCTAGCAAGGGGCTGGTGCTCTTCTTCGTAGGGGCGGGGTGGACTCAACTCGACAGTCCCGTTTGCACCCCTCTCAACCGCAATGCACCCCTCTATGCAGGCGCCTGACGACATGCACAACGCGCACAAGGGGCTCGTGCTGTTCTTTGTGGGGGCAGGGTTGAACGACCATGGGGGGGAAGACTGGAGCTACCACATCCCCAAAGACACGGATGTCTTCATCCGCGTCGCTGCCCCGTGAGTGCGTGAGTGGCAAGGAGGGGCGTGCAGTGCAGTGCAGTGTGGCGCAGTGCAGTGCAGTGCGGTGCAGGTGGGCGTGAGTGGGTGGGAGACCCGTGTGCCAAGGGGTGGAATGACCATGGGCGGGATGACCGGCGCTACCACATCCCCAAAGACACCGACGTCTTCATCCGCGTCGCTGCCCCGTGAGTGGCAGTCAGTGGCAGGGATGGACGTGCAGTGCAGTGTGGCGCGGTGCAGTGCAGTGCAGTGCGGTGCAGGTGGGCGTGAGTGGGTAAGAGCACCGTGTGCCAAGGGGTGGAATGACCATGGCAGGGACGACTGGCGCTACCACATCCCCAAACAGACTGACGTCTTCATCCGCGTCGCTGCCCCGTCAGTGGCGTGAGTGGCAGACAGTGGTGTGAGTGGCAGACAGTGGCGTGAGTGGCAGACAGTGGCGTGAGTGGCAGACAGTGGCGTGAGTGGCAGCGAGTGGCGTGGTTGCAGTGACGGCTCTCACCCACAGTGCAGGTGTGAGTGAGTGGGAGTGGGAGCACCATGGGAGTGGGAGCACCATGGGAGTGGGAGCACCATGGGAGTGGGAGCACCATGGGAGTGGGAGCACCTTGTGGCTCTACCACATTCCCATGCCATGCAGGCAGACCTCTTCATCGGTGTTGCTTTGCTGGTTTGTGAGCGGCGTGAGTGGCGTGAGTGAGAGGGACTTGAGTGAGTGGGAGGGGCGTGTTAGGTCAACTCAAAAGGTGTGTTTAAGTGGGAAGGAGGGGCATGAGTGTTGGATATAGGCTGCAGTTTGTTTCTTCGCTGTACCCTTTTTTGGATTTTCAACTGTTAGTAAGTTTGTTTTTGGTTGGGTTGGGTGTAGACTTTTTATCCGCGACCTATCCAACCCTATGTAAACCCATCCATCCAAAATCTTCTTGATTTGGATGGATCCAATTGCAACTTATCCACCCAACCCCTCCTAGTTTGTGGTAGTTAAGGCCATGTATATTGCTCTTTAATCAATCGATTCAACTCTCATTTCTGACAACAAGTGCAGTGCGTTGCGTGTTTCTGCCCACGTTGCAGGTGTGCATGAGTAGGTGGGGCGTGAGTGGGAGGGGCGTGAGCCGTATGCCTGTTGCATCCTCCTCCTTCCAGTCCCCCCCATTTCTTCCACACAACCCCTCCCACCCCCTCCACTCGTTTTTTTTTTTTCCCCTTTCACCATCTTGCCTCACATTCAGGCTGGTGGTGGATATGGGCGTGCTGGATGTCATGCTGCATCAGCAGCCCATGTATGATGCTGCATGACCAACCTCCTCCTCTCTCCCCTCCACTCTGCTATGACACCCACTCTGCTGTACCCCCGTGCAGGCTGGTGGTGGATTTGGGCATGCTGGGCGTGATGCTACACGAGCAGCCCATGATGCCCATCACCTTTTATTCCTCACCGCCTGGCGTCAGCAAGAGCATGAGCCAAGAGCTTATGGAGGAGGAGATCACAGCCTGTAAGCGAGGCAGCTTATACCGGGTCCGTATCCCTCCTGATGTCAGCCGCAGCAGATTATACCAAGATTTGCACGCCTAGGAGATTGCAGTCTGTAAACGAGGCAGGTCATAGCGTGTCAGGTACAGCAGCAGCAGCAGCTGCAGCAACGTAAGCCAGGATGTGCTAGAGGAAGATTCAGTAAGCCTATAGTGTGCCTTACTCCTGCTGATGTCAGCAGCAGTAGCGATACCCCACCTAATAGCTGGTAGTGCAGGAAATGAGTGCATGTGAGGAAATGAGTGCATGTGAGGAAATGAGTGCATGTGAGGAGATGAGTGCATGTGAGGTGATGAGTGCATGTGAGGAGATGAGTGCATGTGAGGAGATGCGTGCAGAATTTTACTCTCCTTCCCTCACCCATTCCTTGTCCTCTCCCCTCCCCTCACCTGCCCCTCCTGTCTCACCTGTCTCACCTGTCTCACTTGCCCCACCTGCCCCCTCCACACACCTCGTCCGCCAGTCACGCTGGGCATGGCACTGCACGACCCCAGCACGCCCGAGTGGACCATCTACATGCCCATGGCCAAGTCCCTCGTCCGCGCCCTGGATGCCACGCAGCTTGCCGCTAGAGAGCTACTTCCCCACGTGCCGGTGAGGTCTGCTGGTTGTAGGGGTACTCGTACTTCGAGGGCCACTCACCCATCTACATGCCCATGGCCAAGTCCCTCATCCGCGCCCTCGATACCACGCAGCTCACCACCAGGGAGGTGTGGTCCGTGTGCCAGTGCGATAGTGTGCAATAGGGCTGTTACTTTTGAGAATTCTCATGAGGTCAGGTAAGGATGGCGTGCTCAGTGCTTCTGTGCTGCTGCTGCTGCTCCGTGTGCTGGTGAGTGCTGCTGCTGCGGCACTGAATGTATGCTTGGATGATGTACAGTACAGGTTATGGCTCAGTCATGTCATGCCATGGATGGCTCAGTCATGTCATGCCATGGATGGCTCAGCCATGTCATGTCATGCCATGGATGGCTGTCATGCCATAGATGGCTCACGCCTTCCATTGCCTGCCTGAAACTTTCCACCGCCATCTCTCTCCTCATCCACCTAACCGCCACTCTCACCCCGCCCCCCCCTCTTTCCTATCGCTCATGCCTTGCGTGCCCCGTCCCGCCCACCACCCCCCCTTCCCACCAACCCGGGCAGGTGGAGGGCTTCGTGAGTGTGGGAGTGAGCAAGCGCGCGTGCATGGCTTGGCTCTCGGCCGCTCTAGATAAGGCGCGTGCATATGTGACTCTCAATCCTGCGACCGTGTGTGTGCGACCACCACGTTCTGGAAAACCAACTGAACTCGAACGTGCCTGTGTGCATTGGCTTTCACATTGCACCTCGTCCTTTTATTCCACATTTCTTTCTGCTCTTCTCAGCACATACCCTTTTTCTCGCTGCTCCTCTTCTTACTCTCCTGACCTAAGTTACCCAGCCAATATGCGCCCCTTCCGTTCCTCCCCTACTCTTCCCCTTTCATATCGTACGGTTACGATCTCATCAGCATCCAGCCCAACATGCAGCACCTGGTGGACTTGTCTTGACTTGACCACCCAAGCTTAACGCACTCCTTACCACCCAAGCTTAACGCACTCCTTACCACCCAAGCTTAACGCACTCCTTACCACCCAAGCTTAACGCACTCCTTACCACCCAAGCTTAACGCACTCCTTACCACCCAAGCTTAACGCACTCCTTACCACCCTCCCTCACTTTCCTTCTCACCCATCAGCGAGTGGTGGCCTTCATATCGTACGGCTATGATCTCATCAACTTTCAGCCCAACATGCAGCACCTGCTCGACTCGCTGGGTGCTGTGCCCATCCTGGGGCGGTTCTACGTGGATTACAACCTCACTCGCTTCCTGCACACCCCACAGCTGCGCCACATCCTGGTGAGAAGGGAGGAATTGAGTGATAGAGAGGGTTAGAGATGGATGGAGGGGGAAGGATGGCAGCGTCTGCACCCGGGGGGGGTGCTGCCTGCAGTGGCGCCGAGAGGGCGAGGAACTCATCCGCCGTGCCCAAACATTTTGCAAATCCGCCGGTTTCTCCGCAAATGTGCTCGGGTGGGAGATCGGCATTGACGCACGAGTCGGCTGGAGAACACGCGCCAGTGCCTTTAGGCATTCCGACAGAATCCACAGCTGATGCAGGGTCGTTGTGGAACATGGATTCTTTCCGCCTCCTTGAGGCGAGGACGGGGAAGGTACGGATCACGATACGGACCCCTTGCGGGGCCACCCCGGACGCCAACAAACCCCGAAAGCCCAGGCGGCTGCTGAACAGAGTGCTGCAGGGACGCCGCACGGTCGGCCACTTCAACAATGGCAGGAAGATCACAAGGAGCAAGAGGAGCAGCCGGCGGAACTGCTTGGCTGGTCGTCGCTGCCTGCGACTTGTGGAGAGCATTCGCGAGCGCGTGTAGAAACTGCTCCACGGCGCGTGCAACGTCGGACGTTGACTGGCGACCTCCGCCCGCGCGACCCTGACCTCCCCAATGGTCACACCGTGTGGCCAGCACTGTTTGACTGCGCAGGAGATTGGGGCAGGGAAGTACTGCACGGGCGGCGCGCAGGGGACCTCCCACGGCGCGACGGGGAATGACGCCGCTGGCGCTTCTCCGGCGACTCACGCGGAGAGCGGCAAGCAGGAGAGCGACGCCCCGAGGAATGGTGCACGGGTGAACAACGGCGAGGCGACTGGCGAGAAGAGGAATGGTGACATGGCGAGGCGACTGGCGAGCGACGCCGAGGAGGTCGGCTGTGGGAGGCCAGTCGACGAGGGGACCTGTGCTCACGGCGATCTTCCTCACGCCTTTCACGGCTTTTGTCGCGAGCCTCGGGCAAACGGCGACGGGGAGAGCGTGGCTCCGCCAGGGCGCCAGAATGAACACCAGACTCAGCTCGGGCTGGCTCTTTCGGACAAACCTGCGCCGCGTCGCTCAGGTGCATGCCGCTGGTCCTCAAATCAGCGCCGAGTCTGGTCAGCGACAGTGGGAGAGCGAGCAGGGACGCTCACAGCCGAGCGCGACGGATGAGCAGGCACGCTCTCCGCGGTAGACCGCGCTCGTGGGCAGGCGGAAGCTCCCCTTCAGCACGCACAGGGCGCAACACCAACACGAGGGGAGCCTACCTTCCCTACACAACAGGCGGCGCTAGCTGCAGTAACCCCGCGGAGTGGACGGGGAAGCACGCGGGAGAGCGGATCGCGCAGAGGACAGAGGAGAGCGCGGAGGACAGATGTCATCGTGCGCGACCCTGACAGCGGGGAAAGGTGGATCACCAATACCAGGATTACTGACCTCGTTCTGCAGAACCGAGACCCCACAGCCCCCGGGGTGGGCAGCAAGAGAAGCACAAAGCCTACTACCCTGCCTCAATCAATACAAAGGACCGCTAGAGAGAGGGAGAGAGAGGGAGAGAGAGGGAGAGAGGCAGGGGGTGGTGATTCCTTCCCTAGGTGCTGTGCCCATCCCGGGGTGGTTCTATGTGGATTGCAACCTCACCCGCGTCCTGCACACACAACAGCTGCACCACATCCTGCTGTGAGGTCGGGATTTGGGGTTCAGGTCAATGGAAAGAAGTGTAGGGTTCAGGGAGGGAGGTAGGCAGGGGCGGAGTGGGGGGTGTTCTTGCGGAGTTCTAGTCAACAGCCCAGCCTGAAAGTTCTCCAACCATGCATCTGGGAACGCTAAAAAAATCTAAAAACCTCTTTCTTTCACTCCACGATTGACAGACAATAAATGCCATTCTCACAAGCACCTCCCTCCGTCCTCCCCCCCCTCCCTTCCCTCTTTCCCTCCCACTCCCATAAAATCCCCAAACCCTCTCACCCCACCACCCCTTCTCTCCCCCCCTCACCTTCCCCCCCCACCCCCACAGAGCTACACGGATCCGTACTTTTTCCGGGAGCGCCTCACCATGCCCAAGCTGCTCATCGCTGCCTCCAACGACGAGTTCTTCTTGATGGATGACTCGTGAGTGCATGTCCCCTTTTGATGCCTGTCCGCATAGCCTTGAAGGAGGACTTGTGAGTATTGACAGCAGTAGAGCCGCTTTTGCTTGGGCGAAGCCGACTTCGTGGTTGGGTATGACCATCGCAGTGGTCGACGCCAGCTAAGGCGAGCAGGTCGACGAGGTTGGTCGACCTGCGGGGGGCCAATGTGAAGCCGCCGACGACTGGAAGTCGGCGGCTAACTTCGACTGATATGGCCGACGAGGGGGTTCGTCAGCCTACAGATTATCCGAATTCCGTGAAGCTGGCTTTTGCGACGCCGACTTCGTTGGAACGACGGAGTCGGCTCCGTGGTCGGCCAAGTAGACTTGGTTACCCGACTTGGGGGATCAATTCGGCCAGGTTGGCCGACTTCGACAGCTAGCCGACTAGGAGGAAGCCGGCTACAGTGGAGCCGACTTTGGCGAAGCCGGCCAAGTTGATGGTCGACGAGGTGAAGTTGGTGCCGACGAAGGTGTTCGTCGCCGTGACGCCTACTTGGGAGCGCCGACTTGACGGAATCGGCGGACAGTTTCAGGGTGGTCGACGAAGGGTTTGTCGACCTATGGAGTAACCGACTTGGTGAATCGGCGGGTGGCGTCGACCTGGGTTCGACAAATACGTATAGCAATTGGCGGGCTCCTACCGCCCAAGTCGACGCCGACTTGGTGGTTTCCCCGTCGACCAAGTAATCAAGGCGACGAAATTCAACGGAGTGTGCGATCATCGCTCAAGAGGTTCTGGCGACGCCGACCTCGGGCTGGTATTCCGAGGTCGATGTGGCTCATCAGGCATAATCGACTGCGCGTGGCCGACTTGGTACCTGTGCGACGGTGCACAACGATCTCAACAGTCGCCGCGCACCTATGAAGTAGGTGCGCACCTGCGCTATTATCACCTGCGGTTGCAACGTTCGCAGACCGCTTTGTTGCGACGTTCGCAGACCGCTCTGTTGCGGCGTTGGCAGTCCGCTCTGCTGCGACGTTGGCAAGCCCCCTTGGTGCAGCGCAGGCAAGCTTCCGACTTGCTACGTTGGCAAGCCGCTGCACTGCAGCGTTGGAGCTGTGCGGACTAGCCGTGATGGAGGTCGACTTGCCTGTGTGCTAGTCAGATTTGCTTATGATGTAGTCATCCTTGCCTATCATTGTTCACCATTGTTCTCAACTTTTGCTAATGAAAGTTTTGCCAACTTTCACCGTGAATGCACAAGTGGAGAGAAAACAAGGAAATGTTGTGACCACACGTGCCACCCGTACTCTCCTATTGTCTAGCTCCCACTGGTGTAGAGTGCCTATCCGCAGTGAGTGCCCCATGCCCCGCTAAGCCTCCTTCATTGCTGCTGAATAGACGACTCGTAAGTGTTGCCTGGATTGCCCTTTAAGTGTCTGTTTGTTTTTATTTTGTGCACGTCACAAATCATTTGCAGGGAAAATTGTTCACGTATTTAGACGTGGATTTTAATTGCATGTTGTTTTGCTTCTTCTTGAGTGCGCATCCTATGTCACAGCACTTGAGCACGTGCCAAGACATGTGTGTTACTGCTATCTGATTTAGGTATTCTATTTCTCTTCAAACACAATCCCTTTTAGCCACCCTTGCTGGCTCCATGTGTATGCACGTGTCCATTCCTCACACTCACACGGTGCGCTTGGCAGGTACTTCTATTACAACGACCTGCCACCCCCCACTCTGTTCAAGATGGTGGCCAATGTGGACCACATGGTCATTCAGAAGTCCTACTGGGTACGCCCAAACCCTCCAACCCTCTTCTGTCTCAGTGGGTACGCCCTTACCCTCCAATCCTCTTTTCGTGTTTTGAGACTTCTTGGAGCACTCATTCAGATGTCACAGTGGGTAATGTCCTCTTGCCCCTTCTCCCCCCCCCCCACACTTCTGACATCTCCCTCCGCTTCTCACCCCTATTTCATGTCGCTTTTATTGCGTCACCCTCCCCCCTCCCTGGTTCTCTTCTTCTCTCCCACCCATTCTTTCAGGCCTATGATGCGGTCATCTCCTTCCTCTCCTCTCTCCTACACGTCAACTCCTCCTGCGCCTCTCTCCCCGCCTCCTCCCGCCCCTCCCTCACCTGGACTCGCCCCACCACCCCCACACCACTCTCCCTCCTCATTCCCCGCACCACCTCCACCTCGACAGACCCAAATCCCTCTCACAACCCTCACAGCCCTCAGCCTTCCAGTCTCGCAGACGCAGAGGCAGCAGCAGTGGGGGCAGCAGTGGCAGCGGCACAAAACCCCCCCTGGGAGTGCATTCCCAAGCTGCCAGCGGTTGATTGGCCGCGGCTGAGGTGGCGGTTTGATTGGACCACGTTCGCTATCCATGCCACGTCAGACAGGAAGCCATTGGCGGTTAGAGCGTGGTGAGAGATGGGAGGGGAATGGGTAGGGTGATCGAGGATGGGGATGGGTACGGGGGATGAAGGGGAAATGGATATGTGGAGGGGAGTGAAGAAGGCCTAGTGGGAATGGAAGGTGCAGGACTCTCAGAAAGCAAGGGATGTTGGCTCAATTCGATTTTTTTCCATTATACGAGCCAGCGAAGCACTCCCCAGCAGCGGGTGGAAAGGTAGGGAATGTTGGCCTGGCTGAAAGGCCCCTCCCATCTCTGGTCTGGCTGAAAGGCCCCTCCCATCTCTGGACTGCTGGCCGATGCTTCAGGCAGGCAGTCAGGGAAGGGGCTGCTGGTGGACCATGGGGCTGCTGGCTTGGCGTGCACGCTGCAAGGCACTGCCTCTGTTCTGGAACTTGTGAAGCACGCGGCTGTGAATCATCTGGCTGTGAGTTTCTGTGAGTCACATCATTCCCATGCCCCCCTCTTCGTCACTGCAATGCAGGACTGGGCGCACGAGGCCGGGCAGCAAGCGCCGGGACTTCCGGTTCATCGTAAAGCAAGGGCTCACCGGGTGGTGAGTGCAGGGCTCACGGGGTGGTGAGTGCAGGGCTCACCAGGTGGTGAGTGCAGGGCTCACCAGGTGGTGAGTGCTGTGCTGGGTGAGGAAATGGGTTACGCGGCTCTGAGATGACTGGTGGGTGAGCATGCTGGTCGGGTCCTCTCATCTCGACTTCTGGTTCGTTGTCAAGCAGGGCCTCACCGTGTGGTGAGTGCGGTGCAGCGGAGGAAATGAATCCCGAGGCGTTTGATGACTGATGGATGAATGTGCTATGCTGGCTCAAAACAAGCGTTTGATTCTGCTTCCTATTCATGCTTAAGCAGGGCTCTCCAGCTTGTGAGTGCAAGGAACATGGGGAGTGAATAGCTTTGTGGGAATGACTCGCGTTTGTTATTCATATTTTGTCTAAACTCCACTGTCGTTATTCTGGCAGGTGGTCTGTGTCCAATTGGTGTTACACCTGGTAACGAATCTGCCCGTGTGTGTTTACTGCTGCGCGAGTGAGCAAATGGTTCTCTCCTCTACCCTTGCCTCTCCACTCATCTCCACCCCCTTCTCCCCTCCTCCTTGCCAGCACGGTGCCCTTCAAGAGTGCGCCGGGCAGCTACATTGCCAAGTTCGGCGTGCTCTGTGTGCAGCCAATCCCCTTCTTCCTGCATGCCGTCTCGCCGCCCGTGCTACAGCCGGATGGGCTCTGGTACTTCAATTCCTCCATCAGAGACATTCCCAAGGTGAGTGTGATCAAGTGGCGATTGAGCATGGTGAAGGGAAATTCTTGTAATGAAGTGTAATTTCCTTCAATGAAGTGCTAAAGGTTCAGTAAAGTATGGAGATGAGGTAGTCGTCTTGAGGGGAATCGCTTCCAAGAAACTGTGATTTGATAAGGCAAGGGATGCTTTCATGAGGAGGGAGGAGCAGCATGTGACGTCTATTCATACTTCTGCCGTCTGTTCCAGCTGTGTTTTCGGACCAACCTGGTTCTCCTCCCCCCAAATGATGCTATATCGAGCTCGTTATAATCTGAAAGATGTTCACACTCCAATCCCCACTTTCTCTGCTTATTCTATTGAGTTTTCCTCATATGCCTTGACCAACTTCTACAATGGTCATCATAACCTTGTTTCATCATGAAGGTGACTTTCCCACGTTTAACTCTGTTCTCTCCACTGTGCACAGGTGGGCTACCGAGCACTGTTTATTGAAGTTGATTTCAAGCACGGACCTTACCATAAGCCCTTTGTTCTCACCACCGAATCCATGATAGCACCAAACACATTTCCATTTGCCCCATGCAATAGCACTGCTTGCTTGACTGAATTTGCTTGACTTTGTTATCAGTTTTTTCAAGGCGTTGTGACATAGGTAAATCTAAGCAAACAAAATGCATTCACAGATTCGGCCCCATGCACTCTGAAATCATCGAGCAGGCCCTCCCTTTCCGCCTCATTGTTGTACAAATATTATCTGAATTTCCTAGATACCGTAGGTGATGATTCATCAGGGCGTCAGATTCACTTTTAGGGATGTTTAACGCCAGCAGCTAAAATAGTGAACCCCCCCCCCTTCTAGTGGGTCCACTTGAAATCATGATACTAACTTTGTAATGCTTCTGAAATTCGAAGTGTTGTTCTGTTGTGTTTTTCACACACGTTCGACTTCACAAAAAAAAACTACAAAATTCGTCGCAAGCATGTGCAAGTTTGCGACGTGGCGAATCCCAATCACACGGTGTGCCAATTTCAACAAGTGATGCATGAGCAATTCACGCATGACAAACACCTTGGACATGGACCTGCTGGAGCGGCAAATACAGCATAGGAAAACCAGAATGCGGGAAAAAAGAGAGTTTCAAGTTAGAGATTAAAAAGGGATAGGGAGATGGAAACGAGAACGCACGGAGAGAGCAGAGTGAACGAGAATAGCGGACTGGTAGGGTGCTAGGAGGGGAGAAACGAGGGGCGACGGGCATGCATTTCGGGGCGAGCGCACAGGCGACGAGGTGGGTGATGGAAGGGGAGAGAGGAAGGGCGACGGGCAGGCAGTTCGGGGCGACGGGAGGGCGCCGAGGTGGGTGATGGGAGGGGAGTGAGGAAGGGCGACGGGCAGACATTTCGGTGCGAGCACGAAGGCGCCGAGGTGGGTAGTGGGAGGGGAGAGAGGAAGGGTGACGGGCAGGCATTTCGGGGCGAGCGCGAAGGCGCCGAGGTGGGTGATGGGACGGGAGAGATGAAGGGCGACGAGAGATAGGAAGAGCGACGGGAGAGATGAAGGGCGACGTGAGAGAAAGGGCGACGGGAGAGAGAAAGGGCGACGGGAGAGAGAAAGGGCGACGGGAGGGAAAGATAGGCGACGGGAGAGAAGGGGAGAGAAGGAAGGGTTTAGGGAGATGAAAGGCGACGGGAGAAGAAAGGCGACGGGAGAAGAAAGGCGACGGGAGAAGAAAGGCGACGGGAAGGAAAGGCGACGGGAGAGGAAAGGCGACGGGAGAGGGAAGCAACGGGAGGGAAAGGCGAAGGGAGAGGAAAGGCGACGAGAGAGGAAAGGCGACGGGAGAGGAAAGCAACGGGAGGGAAAGGCGACGGGAGGGGAGGGGCGACGGGGGAGAAGACGAGAGACGGGAGAGAAAGGCGTGCGGGATGGGAGGGGAGAGATAACGAGGCGACGGGATGGGGGGAAAGAGATAGCGAGGCGACGCGAACTGAGGGGAGGGCCGCGATGAGAGATAGCGAGGGCGACGTCGGGACGGAGGCAGCGAGAGGGCGATAGGAGGCCGTTAGAGGGCGATCGAAACGGCACAATTACTGCGCAATCATGCCATATAATGACTACGCGTCTAAGTTGCGGTAACAATAGCCAAAGTTGAGGGCTATGTGGCTAGAAAAGCAACTGATAACTAAGAAGCTACGAAAAATGAACGGAAGAACTAGTAGTACTTCACCTATGCCCAACTTGAACCCCAAGCTGGGCGGAAAATCGCAGGGACGTGACAAACGATCGCAGTGCTTCTGTTCTGCGGCTCCCCAAACAGAGATGCGACGTTTGACGTGCCCTGTTTCTTTCTTCGATTTTGGCGGCAACCAATCAGATTTGTTCGAACTGTTCGAACGCTCTCGATAAAACAGTGCAAAGTTGTCGGTTTGGTTTGAAAATTGTTTCGCTCAACAAGCTCTCTTTCAAGCTGGAGACGGGTTCACTATTTTGCATTTCGGTTTTTAAGCATCAGGGTCCCTGTGTGAAAAAGGCTGAAAGTCAACGTGCCACTTGAAAAAAAGTCCGAATTTCCAGGGTGTCCTCAAAAAAAGGCCTGATTTTCACCCTCATGATGTATCACGTAACATATCTGCCATGAGAATCGAACAAGAGATCTTAACCTTCAAGGGCAAATTCACTATCTACTGAGTCAGTTCACCTTGGCGACTGTCGGAATTCAAATCAACTCAAGCGAATGTTCAGGAAATGGTTCACAACCAGTTATTTTGGGTGGAAAAAGGGATGGAAGATCAGTCTGTCAAAAAATGTTTACATATTTTATATAATAGTTTGCAGTTGTAGTGTAGATATTGCACCATGTTTGGTGGTGCACCTCCTTGTGTTGCTATTTGCATATTTGTACGCTCAATTTTCATTAGTGAAGCCCTCTTTTGGCTTGCACTTTCCTCTCGTCACTCTCGCCTAGGTCAAACCCTAGGCTCCTTAACTATTAGGTTTGATATGGTACAGAGCATGTAACATCCTGGCCTGTTGTTCTTAACTACCCCATGGGCCCACAGCGTATTTCTCGTTTCGTGGTGCCCGTCGCGCCCTTAGTTGCGACTGGCGTGACGGGCGCGACGGCGAGCTGTCTGCTGCTACCCGTAGCCTGCCGGTTTCCTGCCCCGTCGCCTATCGTGGCGCACCCAAGGACCCGAGCGTTCCCCCCCCCCCCCCCCCCCCGTCATTCGTCGCGACGCCCCCGGGGACCCGCCCGTCGCCCCCCGTCACCCGTCGTGGCGCCCCCTGGGACCCGCGCGCCCCCCCTGTCGTGCGTCGCGACGCCCCCGGGGACCCACGCGTCGCCCCCCGTCGCCCGTGGTGGCGCCCTCAAGGACCCCCCCCCCCCTCCCCCTCTCCGTCGTTCGTCGCGGCGCCCTGGGGGCCCGCGCTCTGCCCCGCACCTGCTGCTTGTACACCAGTGAAAAGGGAGGGGGAGGGTGTGGGGTTGGCGCTGTCGAAAAAAATGGCCCCACCTTTGCTTGAGCGTAGCCGATCTCGCTGTCGACGGGAAGTTCGCGACGGATTGGTCGACGAAAAGGGCTTCTGCAGTTCGGCGGAAGTTTTGGTCGAGCAGGCTCTGCTCGACAAAATCTGGTCGACGAGCTCTGCGCGATGAGCTCTGGTCGACCATCTCCGCGCGACGGTCTCCTGTCGAAGAGCGCTGGTCGAAGAACTCTGGTCGAAGAGTTCTGGTCGAGAGGCTCTGTGCAGAGTCGAGCTGATCGACCGAAGTTGCAGAGTTGTGCGAAACTCTGCGAAGGCGTGCGAACTTTCGCCCAGGAGATTTTGGCGAAGTTCTACCTGCGGAACGGCATCACGTGGTCGACGGTGCGCACCTGGCGAAACCGACGACACGTTTTCTACCTGGCACCTGCGCAATGTGCCTGACGGTGAAACCGCCAACCTGCACCTACTTGGTAGGTGCGCACATCTGTGCAGATAGATAACTTGCGACCGTAGAAAGTTACCTGCGATTGCAGATAGTCACCTGCGACTGCAGTGCTGGCAGACCGCGCGCAGTGCAACGCTGGCAGACCACTCTGCTGCAGCGTTGGCAAGCCGCTCTTCTGCTGCGCTGGCAGATTTCGCCCTTGCTAGGAGTTCCTTGCCATTCTAGTCATTTGTTCTACATGCCTCAGTTGTACTCTACTCTTTTCCTATCAACTTTGTTATTGCAAGTTGTTCTTTCCTTAGTGGAATTCTTGCCAAACTTCTCAGTGAACATAGCAAGCAGTAAGAACGCTAGCAGAGCGCTACGATCACTCGCACAACCCCGTGCCCTCCTCCGTAGTCCACTCCCGTTGTGTAGTGACTCTCTGCATGGTGCGGTGAGCGTGGACGGCCCCGCGTTAGAACCTTCAGATTAGCCGACTCTTGCGTTAATTACCTAAGTTGTCTGTAGGCCGGCAACCGTCTAGACCGCCATGGTCGACCAGGAGGAGGTCGCTGCAGGCGTAGAGGATACCCTGCAGGCGCGGTTAGAAGACGTTCGGGCACGCCACATAGCTGGCGAGTACGGCGGAGCAACCTTGGAGGTTATGCTCTTTGGAACCCGCGTGCAGTGGGCGCGCGAGCATCCAACGACCCGTACTGAGGCGGATGGACTGCCCGCCACTCCCCGACCGGCACGCAACGAAGGCGGCGTCGACGACCAGGTCGACGGCGGTGACCAAGTCGGCAGTGAAGGAGGCAGCACGAGGCTTCGTGGAGTGATTCGGGCCGCCGACGTCGGTGTCGGCGGAGTGCAGGCGCGAGTTCAGCGCTCGGCGGCAGCGGGAAGTTCGAACGGCAACGCCAATGGCCGAAGTCAATCTCCCCTGCGGAGTGGAGTCAGACTGACTTCGGCAACTCATGCGTCGGCCGGTCGGGACGGAGGCATCGCGCCGGCGTACGGATATTTCAAGTTTTCGCCGGACAAGATTGCTGTGCCAAAGCTGCTCGAAAGTCGTCACGACTTGATCACATGGATTGCGTCCATCGAGCCGCAGCTGGAGATCGCCGGATTGAAGAAGTTCGTCGACGGCAATGTTGCGACGCCGGACGCAGACGACTCTGAACTCTGGGCGGAATTTCGCGCTGCTCATCTACTAACCTTCATGGTCATTTCGAGGTGTTGTTCGCCTCTGGTGCAGGTCGCATTGACGTCGTGCAGACAACAGGTGGATGCTGGCTACCAAGCGTGGCAGTACATTATGCGCACCTACAAAGCGACCGACGACCTCTACATCAGCCGGCTGGAGGAAATTGGCCAACCTTCGGATGGGCGAGCAGGAATCGGCGACCGAGTACTGCAATCGAGCGCGATGAATTTTGGCCGACATGCGAATGGCTGGCTTCGAGTACTCGGTGGCGTCGTATGTCACGCATGTCATCAATGGCCTCCCCTCGGGCTACAATCTGATGCGTCGGATGCTGGCGATGCCTGGCGCGCGTGAGTCGCTCAACGAGGACACGCTGTCGAGCCAGATCATCAACGACGAATTCATGCAAGAGTCTGAGCAGTCTTCCGAGCTCCTTCCGCAGGCCAACTACGTTGCTCCGACGAAGCAGGGACGTCAGACGGGGCAGCGTGGAAAGCCGGGCGGAGGTGGAGGCAGTGGCGGGAAGTCGTCGAACGCGAAATCGTCAGAGGGCGCCGACCGCGGAAAATCGGCGAAAGGAGGAGATCGCGGCAGCAGTGGCTCGCGTCGAGAAGGACGGCGTTGCTACATCTGCGATGCTCCCGACCACCTCTCGTACTGTCAAACATTATATATGTTGTGTTTGTTTAGGCTACAGTGGGTTAGCCTATAGGGGGTACACAATTCTAGGGTTAGGTACTTGTACTGATTTCACTGCTAGTTCAATCATTCCTGTCTGTTCATTCTGACATGGTATCAGAGCAGGTCCTTTGCTAGGACCGCTCCTAGGGCCCACCGCTACCTACCTACCTACCTACCTATCGTGCGCCCTCGTGCGCCCTCGTGCGCCCTCGTGCGCCTCTCACTACCGAGCGCCCTCGTGCGCCTTAGCGCCCTTGTGCGCCTCTACCTACCGCACGCCCTCGTGCGCCTCTACCTACCGCGCGCCCTCGTGCGCCTCTACCTACCGCGCGCACGCAGCCCGCTAGCCACCCGCGCGCGGCTCGTTTTTTAACGCGCGCGACTCGCTAGCCGCCCGTGCGCGGCCGATTTTTCGCGCGCGCGCCTCGCTAGCCGCCCGCGCGCGGCCGATTCTTCGTGCGCGCGACCAGCTAGCCGCCCGCGCGCGGCTTAGGGTTTGTCACGCGACCCGTCGCAGCCTTGTGCGGCTCCGCGCACTGCCCGCGAGCTGCCCGCCGCTGCAGGCTCTCGCCGCCCGCCGCGTCGCCTTTCCCGTGGCGTCGTCACCTCCCTACCCGCTCGTGGCGGCCCTTTCAGCCGCCGTCGCGGCTCCTTACCCACGCATCGCGGCCCCTTAGCCGCCCGTCGCAATCCCTCAGCCGCCCCTTCGCGGCTTCGACTTCGTCTGCAGCAGCTGCCGCTACCGAACCTGCAGCAGCAGCCGCCGCCGACCTGCAGCAGCTGCCGCCGCCGACCCTGCATCAGCTGCCGCCGCCGAGCCTGCAGCAGCAGCCGCCGCTCGACCTGCAGCAGCTGCCGCCGCCGAGCTTGCAGCAGCAGCCGCCGCTCGACCTGCAGCAGCTGCCGCCGCCGCGCCTGCAGCTGCAGCCGCCACCGACCCTGCAGCAGCAGCCGCCGCCGAGCCTACAGCAGCGGCCGCCGCCGACCCTGCAGCAGCAGCCGCCGCTCGACCTGCAGCAGCTGCCGCCGCCGAGCCTACAGCAGCGGCCGCCGCCGACCCTGCAGCAGCTGCCGCGGAGCTCCCTGCTACGACCTGGCCCCGCCCCGCTGTTGCAGCGGCCACGCTGTCGCCACTGTCTTGCGCCCGCCGCACCAACCACTGGTGAGCTTTGCCGTGCTAGCACTGCTACCGTTACTGCTGCTGCTACTGCCTTTACTGCTCCTGCTGTTGCTGCCGCTACTGCTGCTGCTCCTGACGTGGCCAGATGCAGCTCCAGCAGGCTCGTGAGTGGTACGCCGGCTTGGGCAGTCGGGGTGGCCGTAGTGGTAGTCGCTCTGGAGTGCGTCGTTCGGGAGCCTCTGGTAGTAGACCGGTGCAGCAGACGTGCCCTCTTCTGCTCCAGCAGGCTCGTGAGTGGTACGCCGGTTTGGGCAGTCGGGGTGGCCGGCGTGGTAGTCGCTCTGGCGTGCGTCGTTCGGGAGCCCCTGGTAGTGGACAGGTGCAGCAGCCGTGCCCTCTTCTGGTCCAGCAGGCTCGTGAGTGGTACGCCGGTTTGAGCAGTCGGGGTGGCCGTAGTGGTAGTCGCTCTGGCGTCCGTCGTTCGGGAGCCTCAGGTAGTGGACAGGTGCAGCAGCCGTGCCCTCTTCTGCTCCAGCAGGCTCGTGAGTGGTACGCCGGTTTGAGCAGTCGGGGTGGCCGTAGTGGTAGTCGCTCTGTGAGTGAGGCAGCCGCTCTCGGTGCCAGTACGTCTGTTGCCCTCGGTGCAGGTGAGGCTACCACTCCCGGTACTCGCGTGTCTGCTACTCCAGGTGCTGGTGAGCCTACTGCTCTAGGTGCTAGTGCGTCTGCTGCTCCAGGTGCTCGCGTGTCTGCTACCCCAGGTGATGGTGAGGCTGCTGCCCTAGGTGCTCGTGCGTCTGTGCCCCCTGGTACTGAGTCGACTGCAGCACTGCACACCTTCACCCTGGACTCAGGTGCTTCTCGCTCTTTCTTTCGTGACCGCACTGTCCTTGAGCCACTCGCTCGGCCAGTTGCTGTCTCCCTTGCTGACCCCTCTGGGGGTCCGGTCATTGCGACCTCCTCCACTGTCCTTCCTTGTCCTGCGGTCCCGTCCGGCACGCTGTCAGGTCTCTACCTCCCCTCGTTCTCTACGAACTTGGTGGCGGGTTGTGCGCTCCAGGACTCGGGTGTTCACCAGTTCACCCCTGCCTACGAGTGCGTGACACACTGCACGTGTGCTCGGACGGGTCGCCACCTGGCTACTTTCACTCGAGAGCCGGGGTCGGACCTGTACACACTGACCACTGAGTCCCCTCATGTAGCTGCGTCTGCGTCTGCGTCTGCGTCAGCGTCAGGTCAGCTGTCCGCCCCCTGCTCGTGTCGCTCTCTGGCGCATGAGACTGTCCTTTGGCACCACCGCCTTGGTCACCCGTCTGTGCAGCGCCTTCGGGCCATGCACAAATGGGACCTTGTTGCTGGTCTTCCCAGGGTGCTCCCTCCCCTTCCCGACTCACCTGCTCCTCCCTGTCTTCCCTGTGTCGAGGGGCGGCAGCGCGCCGCTCCTCACTCCTCCTCCTTTCCCCCGACGACTGCTCCTTTGCAGACACTCCACATGGACGTGTGGGGCCCAGCCCGCGTCCGTGGTCAGGGTCAGGAGAGGTACTTCCTGATTGTTGTTGACGACTTCTCGCGCTACACCACGGTCTTCCCCTTGCGCACCAAGGGTGACGTCCCTGATGTCTTGATCCCTTGGATCCGCAGATCTCGTCTCCAGCTTAGTGAGCGTTTCCGCTCCGACTTCCCTGTCCTGCGTCTGCACTCTGACAGAGGTGGAGAGTTTTCCTCTGGCCTCTTGGAGGCCTTCTGTCAGCAGGAGGGCATTGAGCAGTCGTTCACGCTTCCGGCCTCTCCACAGCAGAATGGGGTTGCTGAGCGCCGCATTGGCTTGGTCATGGAGGTCGCTCGTACCTCCTTGGTTCATGCGGCTGCCCCCCACTTTCTGTGGCCGTTTGCAGTCCGATACGCTGCGCATCAGCTCAACCTCTGGCCCCGTGTCTCCTTGCCCGAGACTTCTCCGACACTGCGTTGGACGGGAGAGGCTGGCGATGCGTCGCGTTTTCGGGTCTGGGGATCCCGAGCTTTTGTCCGCGACACGTCCGCGGACAAGCTCTCCCGTCGCGCTGTCCCCTGCGTCTTCCTTGGCTTTGTCCCGGACGCCCCTGGTTGGCAGTTCTACCACCCCACCTCGCGGCGTGTCCTGGCCTCTCAGGACGTCACTTTTGACGAGTCCGTCCCCTACTACCGCCTCTTCCCCTACCGCACTGCCCCGCTCCCCCCCCCGCCTCTCTTCCTCGCTCCAGGTGCAGAGGTACCAGACCCCCTCCCCCCTCAGGGTGCCGCTCCCTCAGGTGTGTCCCAGGTAGACCCGGGTGAGCCTGTCGAGGTAGCTGTTGACTCTCGTCCTGCGTCTAGGGGTGCTGAGCCTGGGGGTGCTGAGTCTGGGGGTGCTGAGCCTGGGGGTGTTGAGCCTGGAGGTGCGGAGCCTGGGGGTGTTGAGCCTGGAGGTGCGGACCCTGGAGGTGTGGAGCCTGGAGGTGCTGAGCCTGGGGGTGCGGAGTCTGGGGGTACTGAGACTGAGCGTGCTACACCTGGAGGAGCCCTCTCCTCCCAGCAGCTGCAGGAGAGGTACCTCGAGTACTGCCGCCTCCGGAGAGGTGCTGCTGGAGCTCGTCCCGGTACTTCCCCTCCTACCCAGGAGCTCCCCCCCATTCAGCAGATCCGAGAGTGGTACACGCGACGCTGCAGTCTTCGGAGTGGTGCTCCGGGTGCTGCGGACCCTGGGGGTGGCACTGCTGCTGGTGCTGAGGACCCGGGCGTTGGAGCTGCTGCTGGTGCTGAGGACCCGAGCGGTGGCGCTGCTGCTGGTGCTGAGGACCCGAGTGGTGGAGCTGCTGCTGGTGCTGAGGACCCGAGCGGTGGCGCTGCTGCTGGTGCTGAGGACCCGAGCGGTGGCGCTGCTGCTGGTGCTGAGGACCCGGGCGTTGGGGCTGCTGCTGGTGCTGAGGACCCGGGCGTTGGAGCTACTGCTGGAGCTGAGGACCCGGACGGTGGAGCTGCTGCTGGTGCTGCGGAGCCGAGCGGTGGCGCTGCTGCTGGTACTGAGGACCCGGGCGTTGGAGCTACTGCTGGAGCTGAGGACCCGGGAGTTGGAGCTGCTGCTGGTACTGAGGACCCTGCCGCTGGTGTCTCTGCTGGTTCTGGAGACGCTGCGCGGCCGCGACCGTACTTCGTACCACTTCTTCAGCAGGTTCTTGGTCAGGCTCCTCCTCCTTGTCCTCCTCCCTCCGTAGAGTGTCCTCCGCCTGTCCAGTCGCAGTCACAGTTCCCGCCTGCCTCGCCTCTCCCTGCTCCCTCTCCTTACGCTGGTCCCACAGGAGGTCTTACAGAGCGTCGTGAGCCTGAGTCTCGTCCTGCGTCGCCTGTTCGTACTGCTCGCACTGGTCGTCGTGTCCCACGTGAGCGTCCTCCTCCTGTCCCTGGCACTCACTACATGACTCTGCGTCCCTCCACTGCTCCTCAGCGTGTCCCGCTACCGTCTCCTCCTGCTTCCTCTCTGCCTACTCTTCCTGACCCGGAGTCTGACTCCCGTCGTGCTGCCAGTCCCACTGTCACCCGTCTCCTCGCTACTGTTGTCACTGACCCTACCTTTGAGTCCTCTGCTACGTCTGCTCTGGTCGCTGAGTTGATAGACTTTGCTGCCCGCTGTCGTCTAGACTACGCCACTAGCCTTGTTGCTGAGTCTGAGTCTGTCTGTCCTCCGTCCGTCGGGGGTGAGTGTGCTCTTGGCACGGACGTCCTTGAGGACAGACAGGAGGAGTTCCAGTGCTTTGCTGCTGCTTTACCCCACCTCGTGTCCATGCTAGTTGCCCCTGAGGGAGACCCGGATGCACCAGACATCCCGACCCCGCGCACTTACGCTGAGGCGATGGCGGGTCCCTACTCCTCTCAGTGGCAGACAGCCATGGACGCAGAGATGGCTTCCTGGAAGTCCACACGCACCTACGTCGACGAGGTTCCCCCACCTGGGGCGAACATCGTCAGTGGCATGTGGATTTTCAGGGTGAAGCGGCCACCGGGTTCTCCTCCTGTCTTCAAGGCGCGCTACGTGGCTCGAGGCTTCAGTCAGCGAGAGGGAGTTGACTTCTTTCAGACCTTCTCCCCCACCCCGAAGATGACCACTCTTCGGGTGCTGCTGCACATAGCCGCTCAGCGCGACTATGAGCTTCACTCACTTGACTTCAGCACTGCTTTCTTGCAGGGCAGCCTGCACGAGGAGATCTGGCTGCGCCGCCCTCCTGGCTTCACCGGGTCGGTTCCTCCTGGTACCCAGTGGAGGCTTCAGCGGCCGGTCTACGGTCTCCGCCAGGCACCGCGTGAGTGGCACGACACACTGAGGACGACACTTGCGGCTCTTGGGTTCGCTCCCTCTACTGCTGACCCGTCACTGTTTCTACGCACAGACACCTCACTGCCGCCCTTCTACATCCTCGTGTACGTCGACGACTTGGTCTTTGCCACTGCTGACACCGCGGCACTCGCCCACGTGAAGTCGGAGCTGCAGAGGAGACACACGTGCACAGACCTGGGTGAACTGACAAGCTATCTTGGCTTGCGGATCACCCGGGACAGAGCACGGCGCACCATCACCTTGACTCAGTCACACATGGTGCAGCAGATCCTTCAGCGCTTCCGCTTCACGTACTCCTCGCCTCAGTCCACTCCTCTGCCTACCGGTCACTCGCTCTCAGCTCTGCCTTCGGATGAGTCCGTAGAGCCGAGTGGCCCGTATCCAGAGCTTGTGGGCTGCCTCATGTACCTGATGACCTGCACTCGACCTGACCTTGCATACCCTCTTAGCATCCTTGCACGCTATGTCGCTCCTGGCCGTCACAGGAAGGAGCACATGGATGCCGCTAAGAGGGTGTTGCGCTACTTGTGCAGTACGTCGGGCATGGGGCTAGTGCTTGGAGGGCGAGACCGAGTTGTACTTACTGGACACTCAGACGCTTCTTGGGCGGACGACCAGGCTACTCAGCGGTCGTCTCAGGGTTACACCTTCAGCCTTGGCTCCGGCTCAGTTTCTTGGCGTTCTACACGCTCTTCTTCTGTTCTCAGCTCCAGTTGTGAGGCTGAGATCTACGCCACAGCCATGGCTGCCCAGGAGCTACGCTGGCTGACTTACCTGCTGACCGACTTGGGTGAGCAGCCTCGTTCTCCTCCAGTGCTGTACGTCGACAACCAGGCTGCCATTGCCTTGTGTGAGGAGCACAGACTGGAGCACAGAACGAAGCACATCGCCCTGCGGTACTTCCTTGCTCGAGAGCTGCAGCAGCGTGGTCAGCTTCGTCTGCGTTACGTGGCCACTGAGGCCAACCTTGCTGATGTGTTCACCAAGGCGCTTCAGCCTTGTGACCATCAGCGTTTCTGTACTCTTCTAGGCCTTGTGCCTGCTGGACCTCACTTACTTACCTCTTGACTCTGCTTGTACTGTGATCTTTATATATATGCCTGCATGTTTACACTTGCTAGGTTGTGATCACTGTATCTCTTGTTATATTATCAACCTGCATGTGAACTGGTCTTGTGACCACTTGCTTGTGCTCGGAATTTGTGTGGTATCCTTGAGATCCACCCTGAGCTTGTTTTGCTTTGCTTTGACTGGTCTTGTGACCCCTTGCTCTCCCCCACTTTGCCTATGGGGGTTTGTCAAACATTATATATGTTGTGTTTGTTTAGGCTACAGTGGGTTAGCCTATAGGGGGTACACAATTCTAGGGTTAGGTACTTGTACTGATTTCACTGCTAGTTCAATCATTCCTGCCTGTTCATTCTGACACGTACGACTGCCCCGATCGAAACGAGTCTGACGACGACCGGGACGCCAACCGCAAGAAGGGCGAAGGTGGCCCATCGTCGGGACAACCAGTCGCGCAAGGAGAAGCAGGCGTCGAAGACGGCTTCGACGAATGATGCTGACTCCTCTGGCGGCAATGTTCGTGGCGAGGAGGCTTCGTGCTCGATGGTCGGCGCGGTGGAGCCGACGATCTCGCTGGCGCTGGAGGCTGGCGAGGACTTCAAGGCGGTCGCTGCTGCTGTGGAGGCGAATCCGACGATCGTGCTCCTAGACAACGGCTGTTCCCACCATCTCTGATGGGGATGAAGGAGGCGTTCGTCGAAATGAAGCCTCGAGGCCATGTCAAGCATGTGCGTGGCTTCAATGGGGCGCTGCAGAACGTCGAAGGCCGTGGCACCGTCGCTCTGCAAGGGGAGACGGGGAAGCAGGTCCTCGTCCCTGATGTACTCTACATTCCGGGTGTGCACGCGAACCTGCTGTCTGCTGGCCAGCTCAAGGAGAACGGCGTGAAGTTCCAGGACGATGGCGCGGAGACGCTGCAGGTGTCTTCGGCCGGCGATGTCCTCGGTCGCGCACGCTACTCTGGCAGAGTGCTCTGCACGGACCTGCGCCCCTGCTCGCCGAAGCAGTCGGCGACTTCGACGAAGGTTGTGGCTCTGCGGACGATCGCGTCAACGACGAAGTCTACCCCGGGCCAGCTGCATGCTCGCCTTGCGCACGTCGGCATCGACACGATCAAGAGCTCGGCGAAACATGAGATCGCCACCGGTCTGTGTTAAATTGTAATGTGTTATATGTTGGTAGGCTGTAGTGGGGTAGCCAATATGGGGTACAACCCCAACTAGGGTTTGCTACTTGTACCCAACTGTTCCATTCAATGCACTCATTCTTGCCTAGTTCTTCTAACATGGTATCAGAGCAGGAGGTCCCTAGGACCTACCGACCGTTTTTTTTAAGGGCCCACCACCGCTCGCATGCGGTTACCACGCTACCCCGTGCCCTAGCCTCGTAGCGCCCTCGTGCGCCCTCGTTAGCGCCCTCGTGCGTCCTCGTTAGCGCCCTCGCGCGCCCTCGCGCACCCTCGTTAGCGCCCTCGCGCGCCTCTCGTTAGCGCCCTCGCGCGCCCTCGCTAGCGCCCTCGTGCGCCTCTCGTTAGCGCCCTCGCGCGCCCCTCGCAGCGTCGCCCGCCCGCCGAGCCGCCCGCTCGCAGCGTCGCCCGCCTGCTGCGCTGCCCGTTTCGCAGCCCGCCCACCGAGCCGCCTGCTCACAGCGTCGCCCGCCCGCCCGCTGCCCGCTTGCAGCGTCGCCCGCCCGCCCGCTGCCCGCTTCGCAGCGTCGCCCGCCCGCCGCGCTGCCCGCTCGCAGCGTCGCCCGCCCGCCTCGCTGCCCGCTTGCAGCGTCGCCCGCCCGCCCGCTGCCCGCTTCGCGGCCCGCCCGCCTCGCAGCCCGCTCGCAGCGTCGCCCGCCCGCCCGCTGCCCGCTTGCAGCGTCGCCCGCCCGCCCGCTGCCCGCTCGCAGCGTCGCCCGCCCGCCTCGCTGCCCGCTTGCAGCGTCGCCCGCCCGCTGCTCGCTTGCGACGTCGCCCGCCCGCCCGCTGCCCGCTTCGCAGCCCGCCCGCCGCGCTGCCCGCTCGCCGCGTCGCCCGCCCGCCCCGCTGCCCGCTTCGCAGCCCGCCCGCCGCACTTCCCGCCTGCAGCGCCGCCTGCCCACCGCGCTGCCCGCTTCGTAGCCCGCCCCCCCCCCCCCCCGCACTGCCCGCTCGCCGCGTCGCCCGCCCGCCGCGCTTCCCGCCGAGCTACCTACCTGCAGCGCTGTGGCAGCTTCCTTTGCTCAGTCGCGCTGTCGCTATGGCTTCCATCCGCGTGCTGTCGTTCGATGCTGAGGGCCGCCCTGTGAAGTTCGCCACTTGGCTGGATGACCTGCAGCTGTTCCTTCTGAGCGATAGCAAGGAGCATGTGTCGCTCTATGATTACGCGTCTGGTGCTGCACCTGCCCCCCCTGCCACAGCTGAGCTTAGTGTTCGTTCCCACTGGCAGACTCGTGACGCAGCTGCTCGCCTAGCCATTCGCAGTCACCTACCGCTAGCTGAGCTCGAGCATTTTGGCGACTGCAAATCCGCTAAGGCCCTGTACGATGCTGTCGTTGCTCGCTACTCCTCGCCTGCCACAGCCGAGCTTAGCCGCCTCATGCTGCCGTACCTGTTCCCTGAGCTGTCCACCTTTGCTACAGTCGCCGATCTTATCACCCACCTTCGCACTAGTGATGCCCGCCTGCGTGCCGCCCTTCCCACTGAGTTCTGCGCTAAGAATCCCCCTCCACTGTACTGGACACTCCACTTCATAGTCACCCGTCTCCCTGACACCCTCAGCTCAGTTCGAGACCACTTCCTTGCTCGCTGTCCCACTGAGCTCACAGTCGCCCTCCTAGAGGAGCAGCTGCTAGCGGCCGAAAAGAGCATTGTAGCTGTCGGTGCTGCTCGTGGCGCTCCTCGCACCCCCATCTTTGAGGGGTGTTCTCCCTCTCCCCTCGCTCCCTCCTACGCTACTGCTGCTGCTGTTGACTTCCTTGGTGCTGAGTCTGCTGGCGCTGCTTCTGCTCCTGGTGGGAGGCGCCGCACCGGCAAGGGCAAAGGGGGCAAGGGTGGCGGGGGTGGCGCTGGGGGGGGAGGAGGTGGGGGAGGTGGGGGGGGAGGCGGTGCTGGAGGGAGCGGTGGCGGGAGCGCTGGTGGGAGTGGGGTCGGCGGTGGAGGCGGGGGCGGCGGAGGGAGCGGTGGCGGTGGTGGCGGCGGCGGCGGCGGCGGCGGCGGCGGTGGTGGTGGTGGCGGCGGCGGCGGTGGCGGTGGCGGCGGTGGCGGTCGGAGCGGTGGTAGTGGTGGCGGCGGAGGTCGGAGTGGAGGCACTGGCTCGGGCCAGAGCTCCCACCAGCAGCAGCGTCCCCAGACGACCCAGCAGCTTCATGAGTGGCTTGCTCAGCGTGGGACGTCGGGGGGCAGTGGCCGCTGTTCCTATGTCATTCGCACAGGTGACCGCAAGGGACAGACGTGTGGGAGGTTCCACACCCCGTACCGCTGCTTCTCCCGCCTTGACGACGCTTGGCGTGAGGAGATGGGCGAGGATGTTGAGCGCCCCCGCTGGGCTGAGCTGATGAGGGCTGGTGTTGATATCTTTGCTCTTGACTATGATGCTATTATTGCTGCCATGTATGCATTGACTGTTAGTGCCGAGGGAGACTGTTACTTGTGTGTGCCGCCTGACCCAGGTATAGAGCCAGCTGCCCTGGGTACTAGTGAGTCTGCTCTCTCTGGTATGGTGCCCCCTGTACTTGCTCCCTCCAGTGCTGTCCCCGCTGTTTGCGAGTCTGCTCTCTCAGGTACAGCACCCACAGAGACTGCTCTCTCAGGTACCGCACCGGCTGAGGCCTGTCACACCTTCACCCTTGACTCAGGTGCTTCCCGCTGTTTCTTTCGTGACAGTACTGAGCTCACACCGCTTCCTGCACCGGTCCCAGTCTCCTTGGCTGACCCCTCTGGGGGCCCAGTCCTTGCCCAGTCCACCACTGTGCTCCCTTGTCCGGCGGTTCCGTCTGGCTCGTTGTCGGGTTTCCACCTCCCCTCGTTCTCGACGAACCTGGTGAGCAACGCTGTCATCCAGGATCAGTGGGTTGACACCTTTACCCCTGGAGGACAGCGTGTGGCGATCTGCACGTGCTCCAGGACCGGCCGTCACCTGGCTACGTTTACCCGTCGGCCGGGGTCGAGTCTCTACACACTGACCACTGCGTCTCCTCAGGTTGCTGCTGTCGGTCAGGTGTCCGCGTCAGGTCTGGTGGCCCACGCCTGTGAGTGTCGTTCCCTGTCGCACCAGACTCTTCTCTGGCACCACCGCCTGGGTCACCCCTCCTTGCCACGCCTCCGTGGCATGCACCGTCGCTGCCTTGTGTCTGGTCTTCCCAGGTCTCTCCCTCCCCTCCCTGCCTCGCCTGCGCCGCCTTGCCTTCCTTGCGTCGAGGGGCGGCAGCGCGCCGCTCCTCACTCCTCCTCGTTCCCCCCGACAGAGGCTCCTCTGCAGACCCTCCACCTGGACGTGTGGGGCCCAGCCCGCGTTCGTGGCCAGGGCGGTGAGCGGTACTTTTTGCTGGTTGTCGACGACTACTCGCGTTACACCACGGTCTTCCCCTTGCGCACCAAGGGTGAGGTCCCTGCTGTTCTGATCCCTTGGATCCGCACAGTTCGTCTCCAGCTCCGCCGCCGTTTCCGGACGGATCTTCCTGTCCTGCGTCTGCACTCTGACAGAGGTGGTGAGTTTTCCTCCGATCTCTTGAGGACCTTCTGTCAGGCGGAGGGCATCGAGCAGACCTTCACGCTTCCGGACTCCCCACAGCAGAATGGGGTTGCTGAGCGCCGCATTGGCCTGGTCATGGAGGTCGCTCGTACCTCCTTGGTTCACGCGGCGGCTCCCCATTTTCTGTGGCCGTTTGCTGTCCGGTACGCCGCGCATCAGCTCAACCTCTGGCCCCGTGTCTCCTTGCCGGAGACCTCGCCCATACTGCGTTGGACGGGGGAGGTTGGCGATGCGTCGCGCTTCCGGGTGTGGGGTGCTCGTGCCCTTGTCCGCGATACGTCCGCGGACAAGCTCTCCTCCCGCACACTTCCCTGTGTCTTCCTTGGCTTTGTCCCTGACGCGCCGGGCTGGCAGTTTTACCACCCCACCTCGCGCCGGGTCTTCGCCTCTCAGGACGTCACCTTTGACGAGTTGGTCCCTTTTTACCGTCTCTTCCCCTACCGCACTGCCCCCCTCCCTCCCCCGCCGCTTTTCCTTGCTCCTAATCCCCCTCCGGTAGACCCCCTTCCCCCTCAGGGTCCTGCTCCTTCAGGTGTTTCTCAGGTAGACCCTCCTCCCGTCGCTGAGCCTGTCGAGGTCACAGGTGACTCAGGTGCTGCTGCAGGTGGTGCTGCTGGGAGTGCTGAGCCTGGGGGTGCTGAGCCTGCGGGTGCTGGGCCTGGGAGTGCTGGGACTGCGGGTGCTGGAGCTGAGGGTACTGTGCCTGAGAGTTCGGCGCCTGGGGGTGCTGAGCCTGGGGGTGCTGCGACTGGGGGTGCTGAGCCTGCGTGTGCGGAGTCTGGGGGTGCTGAGTCTGGGGGTGCTGCGCCTGCGGGTACTGAGCCTGGGGGTGCTGCTACTGAGCCTACGGAGCCTCGGGTTGCTGCGTCTGGGGGTGCTCCGGTTCGGGGTGCTGAGCAGTCTCTCACACCGCAGCAGCTTCGTGACTGGTACGTCCGGCGCTTTCGCCGTCCTAGTGGCTCGGCTGGAGTTGGGGGTGCTGGAGCTGCTCGTCCTGGGGGTGCTCGTACTGGGGGTACTGGAGCTGCCGGGACTGGTTGTTCTGGGAGCAGGACGACTGGAGCTGCTGGAGCTGGGGACTCTGGAGCTGGCGGTACTAGCGGAGTTGGAGCTGCCGACTCTGGGGGTGCTCTTCCTAGCGGTGCTGCGGACCCTGGGGGTGGCGCTGCTGCTGGTGCTGCGGACCCACCTGGTGGAGCTGCTGCTGGAGCTGAGGACCCGAGCGGTGGCGCTGCTGCTGGTGCTGAGGACCCGGGCGTTGGAGCTCCTGCTGGTGCTGAGGACCCGGCCGCTGGAGTCTCTTCTGCTTCTGGAGACGCTGCGCGGCCGCGGCCGTACTTCGTACCGCTCCTTCAGCAGGTTCTTGGGCAGGCTCCTCCTCCTTGTCCTCCTCCCTCCGTAGGGTGTCCCCCGCCTGTCCAGCCGCAGTCACAGTTACTGCCTACCTCGCCTCTCCCTGCTCCCTCTCCTTACACTGGTCCCACAGGAGGTCTTACCGAGCGTCGTGAGCCTGAGTCCCGTCCTGCGTCGCCTGTTCGTACTGCTCGTACTGGTCGTCGTGTCCGTCGTGAGCGTCCTCCTCCTGTCCCAGGCACTCACTACATGACTCTGCGTCCCTCTACTGCTCCTCAGCGTGTCCCTCTCCCGTCTCCTCCTGCGTCCTCTTTGCCTGCCGTTCCGGACCCTGAGTCTGACCGGTACCGTGCTGAGCACCCTACTGTCACGCGTCTCCTAGCTACTGTTGTCATAGACCCTACCTTTGCGTCCTCGGCTGCGTCTGCTCTGGTCGCTGAGTTGGTTGACTTTGCTGCTGCCTGTCGTCTCGACTACGCTGCTCGCCTTGTTGCTGAGTCTGAGTCTGCGTCTGTCTGTCCTCCGTCCGTCGGGGGTGAGTGTGCTCTTGGCACGGACGTCCTTGAGGACAGGCAGGAGGACTTTGACTCTCTCGCGGCTGCTGTACCTCATCTCGTGGCCTCGTTGCTTGCCCCTGAGGGAGACCCGGATGCACTAGACATCCCTACTCCGCGCACTTACGCAGAGGCGATCTCGGGTCCCTACTCCTCTCAGTGGCAGACAGCCATGGACGCAGAGATGGCATCCTGGAAGTCCACAGGCACCTACGTCGACGAGGTTCCCCCTCCTGGGGCGAACATCGTCGATGGCATGTGGATTTTCAGGGTGAAGCGGCCGCCAGGTTCTCCGCCTGTCTTCAAGGCTCGTTACGTTGCTAGAGGCTTCAGTCAGCGTCAGGGGGTCGACTTCTTCCAGACCTTCTCCCCCACCCCGAAGATGACCACTCTTCGGGTTCTGTTGCACGTTGCTGCTCAGCGTGACTACGAGCTTCACTCTCTTGACTTCAGCACAGCGTTCCTGCAGGGCAGCCTGCACGAGGAGATCTGGCTGCGCCGTCCACCTGGCTTTACTGGGTCGTTTCCTCCTGGTACCCAGTGGAGCCTCCGCCGGCCAGTCTACGGTCTCCGCCAGGCGCCACGTGAGTGGCACGACACACTGAGGACTACACTTGCGGCTCTTGGGTTCGCGCCGTCTACTGCTGACCCGTCGCTGTTTCTGCGCACAGACACGTCGCTGCCGCCGTTCTACATTCTCGTGTACGTCGACGACTTGGTCTTTGCTACTGCTGACACTGAGGCACTCGCTCGTGTGAAGTCGGAGCTGCAGAAGAGACACACCTGCACTGACCTGGGTGAACTGCGTAGCTACCTTGGTTTGCAGATCACCCGGGACAGAGCTCGCCGCACCATCACCCTGAGTCAGTCACACATGGTGCAGCAGGTCCTTCAGCGCTTCGGCTTCCAGTTCTCCTCACCACAGGCCACACCTCTGGCTACCAGCCACTCGCTCTCAGCTCCACCTCCGGACGAGTCCGTAGAGCCGAGTGGCCCGTACCCAGAGCTTGTAGGCTGCCTCATGTACCTGATGACTTGCACGCGACCTGACCTCGCGTACCCACTTAGCATCCTTGCTCGCTACGTTGCGCCTGGGAGACACAGGCGAGAGCACTGGGAGGCTGCTAAGAGGGTGCTGCGTTACTTGTGCAGTACATCAGGCATGGGGTTGGTGCTTGGAGGACACGACAGAGTTGTCCTCACTGGTCACTCGGACGCTTCTTGGGTGGACGACCTGGCTACGCAGCGGTCGTCACAGGGTTACACCTTCAGCCTTGGCTCTGGTTCTGTCTCGTGGCGGTCCACCCGCTCTTCTTCTGTTCTCGGCTCTAGTTGTGAGGCTGAGATCTACGCCACAGCCATGGCTGCACAGGAGTTACGCTGGCTCACCTATCTGCTGACTGACCTGGGAGAGCGGCCTAGTTCTCCTCCAGTTCTGTACGGTGACAACAAGGCAGCTCTTGCCTTGTGTCAGGAGCACAGACTGGAGCACAGGACGAAGCACATTGCTCTTCGCTACTTTCTTGCTCGAGAGCTTCAGCAGCGCGGTCAGCTTCGGCTTGTGTACGTGGACTCGAAGGCCAACACTGCTGATATCTTCACCAAGGCACTCCCGCCTAGTGATCATCAGCGACACTGTACTTCTTTAGGCCTTGTGTCCACATTCCCTCATTTGCTTACTGCTTGACTTTCTTTGTACTGTACTTTATATATATCTTGTTGCTTGCTTGCTAGATTTTGATCACTGTGTTGTTTGTCTTGTACTATATCTAGCACTGCATGTGAACTGGCCTTGTGGCCTTTGCTTGTGCTCGGAGTGTGGTGACGTTGTGATCCACCCTGGGCTTGCGTTGCCTTGCTGGACTGGTCTTGTGACCCTTTGTTCTCCCCCACTTTGCCTATGGGGGTGTGTTAAATTGTAATGTGTTATATGTTGGTAGGCTGTAGTGGGGTAGCCAATATGGGGTACAACCCCAACTAGGGTTTGCTACTTGTACCCAACTGTTCCATTCAATGCACTCATTCTTGCCTAGTTCTTCTAACAGTCTGGACATCAAGAAGTCGACCGCAGCCGATCTACCGTGTACCTCCTGCGTCGACGGCAAGCTTGCGCGGCACACCTTCCCCGACCAAGGCTCCGACGCCGAGAACGCGCTTGATGTGGTGCACATCGACCTCTGCGGACCGTTTCGAGTGGCCGCCAACGATGGCAGCCTCTACTTTCTTCTGCTGAAAGATAGGAAGACTCGCTACGTGTGCGTGCGGCCGATTGCAAAAAAGAGCGATGTGCTGGTAGTCTTCGACAAGTGGCTGAAGGAGGTGGAGCGGCAGACGTCGAAGACGGTGAAGAAGTTGCGCTCGGACCGCGGAGGGGAGTTCCTCGGTCGCGCCTTCACCGACCTCGTCGAGGACAAGGGAATCCTCCACAATCTGACGTGCCCCTACACTCCGCAGCAGAATGGAATGGTAGAGCGGGGATGCGCACAGTGGTAAAGGCCGTGCGAACGATGCTTCTGCACATGGGCGTGAAGCATCATTGGTGGCACCTCGCTCTGCGACAGGCCGTGTGGGTGCGCAACTGCCTCGAGCGGGCCTCTCTTCCGAAGGGGACGACGCCGCACGAGCTGCTGTTCGTAACGAAGCCGGATTTGACGCTGGCGCGCATCTGGGGCTGCATGGTGCAATTCATGGTCCCCGAGCAGCAGCGTGGTGGGAAGCTTGCGCGAAAGGCTCGTTGGGGTCTCCACCTCGGCGTGTCGCCAGAGAGCAAGGGGTGGGAGGTGCTCGATCTGACTGCCAACAGGGTCGTCACCACGGTCGAAGCGATCTTCTATACAAGCCTGTCGCTGGAGAAGTGGAAGGCCGAGTACGGGCCGGCGTCGCAGAGAACGCCGTCTGCCCTGCCACTAGATTCCTCCACGGAGGTACCCCCATTGCTCACCGACGGTGACGAGCATGATGACGAGGACGTCGAAGAAGTCCCTCTCCCCCTGTTTCCCCGTCGACGACTCCGTCGACCTCCCCTCCCCCGCCCGTCGTCGACACCCTTGTGCAGGGATCCTCGTCGGCCGCCGGCGATGAGGGGAGACTCGGTGCGTTGCCTGCTGCGCCGACCGGTTGCATCGTCGGTGGCCGTGACGCAGAGAAGGTCGTAGACGGGCAGCGGCAGACGACAGGGGAGCAGCTGACACGGAAGCTGTCTGTGTCGAAGCCGACGTCCGAGAAGCTAGCGGCAGAGGCGCCAGATTCAGGGGAGCCGTCGGCAGAGAAGCCGATCGTGGGGGAGCAGTCGGCAGACGAGCTGCCGACAGGGGAGCAGATCGACAACTACTCGTCAAGCGACGACGTGGTAGAAGTCCCCGGTGTAGTCCATCTTTTGAGGTGATTCGAATTGAGAATTGTAGCCACGGTTTAGAGCTACAACATACTCGAGTTTGACGGAATTCTAACGGTTAGTTTTTCGTCGACGGCGTTTCTTGTGAAATCGCGGTTTCTGTCCAGAATTCTAAGCCAACGATTTTGAGTTATTTGGGCACCTAATCTTCGTAGACTCGATCCTTAATCTCTAACACTCCTCCTTTCCCCCGACGACTGCTCCCTTGCAGACGCTCCACCTGGACGTGTGGGGCCCAGCCCGCGTCCGTGGACAGGGTCAGGAGAGGTACTTCCTGATTGTTGTTGACGACTACTCGCGCTACACCACGGTCTTCCCCTTGCGCACCAAGGGTGAGGTCCCTGATGTCTTGATCCCTTGGATCCGCAGAGCTCGTCTCCAGCTCAGCGAGCGTTTCCGCTCGGACTTTCCTGTCCTGCGTTTGCACTCTGACAGAGGTGGTGAGTTCTCCTCCGACCTCCTGGCAGCCTACTGTGCGGAGCACGGCATTGAGCAGTCGTTCACGCTTCCGGCCTCTCCACAGCAGAATGGGGTTGCTGAGCGCCGCATTGGCTTGGTCATGGAGGTCGCTCGTACCTCCTTGATCCATGCGGCTGCCCCCCACTTTCTGTGGCCGTTTGCTGTCCGATACGCTGCGCATCAGCTCAACCTCTGGCCCCGTGTCTCCTTACCGGAGACTTCCCCGACACTGCGTTGGACGGGAGAGGTTGGCGATGCGTCGCGTTTTCGGGTCTGGGGATCCCGAGCTTTTGTTCGCGATACGTCCGCGGACAAGCTCTCCTCTCGCGCTGTTCCTTGTGTCTTCCTTGGCTTTGTCCCGGACGCGCCTGGTTGGCAGTTTTACCACGTCACCTCGCCGCGGTTCTGCCTTCTCAGGACGTCACTTTTGATGAGTCCGTCCCCTACTACCGCCTCTTCCCCTACCGCACTGCCCCGCTCCCCCCCCGCCTCTCTTCCTCGCGCCAGGTGCTGCTGTGGTAGACCCCCTCCCCCCTCAGGGTGCCGCTCCCTCAGGTGTGTCCCAGGTAGACCCGGTTGAGCCTGTCGAGGTAGCTGTCGACTCTCGTCCTGCTGGTGGTGCTAAGCCTGCGCGTGAGGAGCCTGGCGGTGCTGAGTCTGGGGGTGCGGAGCCTGGGGGTGCTGAGCCTGGAGGTGCGGAGCCTGGGGGTGCTGAGCCTGGAGGTGCTGAGTCTGGGGGTGCGGAGCCTGGGGGTGCTGAGTCTGGGGGTACTGAGCCTGGGAGTGCTACACCTGGAGGAGCCCTCTCCTCACAGCAGCTGCAGGAGAGGTACCTACAGTACTGCAGCCTCAGGAGAGGTGCTGCTGGAGCTGGTACCAGTGCTTCCCCTCCTACCCGGGAGCTCCCCTCCCTTCAGCAGATCCGAGAGTGGTACACGCGACGCTGCAGTCTTCGGAGTGGCGCTCCTGGTGTTGCGGACCCTGGTACTGCAGGGGCTACTGGTGCTGAGGAGCCGGGCGCTGGAGCTGCTGCTGGTGCTGAGGACCCGGACGCTGGAGCTCCTGCTGGTGCTGGGGACCCGGACGGTGGAGCTGCTGCTGGTGCTGAGGACCCGGGCGGTGGAGCTGCTGCTGGTGCTGAGGACCCTGACGTTGGAGCTGCTGCTGGTGCTGAGGACCCTGACGCTGGTGTCTCTGCTGGTTCTGGAGACGCTGCGCGGCCGCGACCTTACTTCGTGCCGCTCCTTCAGCAGGTTCTTGGTCAGACTCCTCCTCCTTGTCCTCCTTCCTCCTTAGAGTGTCCTCCGTCTGTCCAGTCGCAGTCACAGTTACCGCCTGCCTCGCCTCTCCCTGGTCCCTCCCCTTACACTGGTCCGACAGGAGGTCTTACGGAGCGTCGTGAGCCTGAGTCTCGTCCTGCGTCGCCTGTTCGTACTGCTCGCACTGGTCGTCGTGTCCCACGTGAGCGTCCTCCTCCTGTCCCTGGCACTCACTACATGACTCTGCGTCCCTCCACTGCTCCTCAGCGTGTCCCTCTGCCGTCTCCTCCTGCGTCCTCTCTACCTACTCTTCCTGACCCGGAGTCTGACTCCCGTCGTGCTGCCAATCCCACTGTCACGCGTCTCCTCGCCACTGTTGTCACTGACCCTACCTTTGAGTCCACCGCTGCGTCTGCTCTGGTCGCTGAGTTGGTTGACTTTGCTGCCCGGTGTCGTCTAGACTACGCCGCTAGCCTTGTTGCTGAGTCTGAGCCTGTCTGTCCTCCGTCCGTCGGGGGTGAGTGTGCTCTTGGCACGGACGTCCTTGAGGACAGACAGGAGGAGTTCCAGTGCTTTGCTGCTGCTTTGCCCCATCTCGTGTCCATGCTAGTTGCCCCTGAGGGAGACCCGGATGCACCAGACATCCCGACCCCGCGCTCTTACGCAGAGGCGATAGCGGGTCCCTACTCCTCTCAGTGGCAGACAGCCATGGACGCAGAGATGGCTTCCTGGAAGTCCACAGGCACCTACGTCGACGAGGTTCCCCCACCTGGGGCGAACATCGTCAGTGGCATGTGGATTTTCAGGGTGAAGCGGCCGCCGGGTTCTCCTCCTGTCTTCAAGGCGCGCTACGTTGCTCGAGGCTTCAGTCAGCGAGAGGGAGTTGACTTCTTCCAGACCTTCTCCCCCACCCCGAAGATGACCACTCTTCGGGTGCTGCTGCACATAGCCGCTCAGCGCGACTACGAGCTTCACTCACTTGACTTCAGCACTACTTTCTTGCAGGGCAGCCTGCACGAGGAGATCTGGCTGCGTCGCCCTCCTGGCTTCACTGGGTCGGTTCCTCCTGGTACCCAGTGGAGGCTTCAGCGGCCGGTCTACGGTCTCCGCCAGGCGCCGCGTGAGTGGCACGACACACTGAGGACTACACTTGCGGCTCTTGGGTTCACTCCTTCTACTGCTGACCCGTCGCTGTTTCTACGCACCGACACCTCGCTGCCGCCGTTCTACATCCTCGTGTACGTCGACGACTTGGTCTTTGCCACTGCTGACACTGCGGCACTCGCCCACGTGAAGTCGGAGCTGCAGAAGAGACACACGTGCACAGACCTGGGTGAACTGACAAGCTATCTTGGCTTGCGGATCACTCGGGACAGAGCACGGCGCACCATCACCTTGACCCAGTCACACATGGTGCAGCAGATCCTTCAGCGCTTCCGCTTCACGTACTCCTCGCCTCAGTCCACTCCTCTGCGTACCGGTCACTCGCTCTCAGCTCTGCCTTCGGATGAGTCCGTAGAGCCGAGTGGCCCGTATCCAGAGCTTGTGGGCTGTCTCATGTACCTGATGATCTGCACTCGACCTGACCTTGCATACCCTCTTAGCATCCTTGCACACTATGTCGCTCCTGGCCGTCACAGGAAGGAGCACATGGATGCCGCTAAGAGGGTGTTGCGCTACTTGTGCAGTACGTCGGGCATGGGGCTAGTGCTTGGAGGGCGATGTCAGAATGAACAGGCAGGAATGATGGACTAGCAAGGATTGTGAGTACAAATATGAAACCCTAATGTTGTGACCCCCCTATAGGCTAACCCACTACAGCCTACACAAATACAACAAGTATAATGTTTGACACACCCCCATAGGCAAAGTGGGGGAGACCTAGGGGTCACAAGACCAGTCAAGGCAAAGCAAGGCAACAACAAGCTCAGGGTGGATCTCAAGGATTCCACACAAATTCCGAGCGCAAGCTAGTGGTCACAAGACCAGTTCACATGCAGGTTTATAACAGAGCAAGAGATACAGTGATCACAACCTAGCAAGAGTAAACATGCAGGTATATATATATATATAGTGATCACAGTACAAGCAAAGTCAAGAGGTAAGCAAGTGAGGTCCAGTAGGCACAAGGCCTAGTAGAGTGCAGAAGCGCTGATGGTCACGAGGCTGAAGCGCCTTGGTGAACACATCAGCAGTGTTGGCCTCAGTGGCCACGTAGCGAATACAAAGCTGACCGCGCTGCTGCAGCTCTCGAGCAAGGAAGTACCGCAGGGCGATGTGCTTCGTTCTGTGCTCCAGTCTGTGCTCCTCACACAAGGCAATGGCAGCCTTGTTGTCGACGTACAGTACTGGAGGAGAACGAGGCCGCTCTCCGAGGTCGGTCAGCAGGTAGGTCAGCCAGCGTAGCTCCTGGGCAGCCATGGCTGTAGCGTAGATCTCAGCCTCGCAACTGGAGCCGAGAACAGAAGAAGAGCGTGTAGAGCGCCAAGAAACTGAGCCAGAGCCAAGGCTGAAGGTGTAACCCTGAGACGACCGCTGAGTGGCCTGGTCGTCTGCCCAAGAAGCGTCTGAGTGCCCTGTGAGAACAACTCGGTCTCGCCCTCCAAGCACAAGCCCCATGCCCGACGTACTGCACAAGTAGCGCAACACCCTCTTAGCGGCATCCATGTGCTCCTTCCTGTGACGGCCAGGAGCGACATAGCGTGCAAGGATGCTAAGAGGGTATGCAAGGTCAGGTCGAGTGCAGGTCATCAGGTACATGAGGCAGCCCACAAGCTCTGGATACGGGCCACTCGGCTCTACAGACTCATCCGAAGGCAGAGCTGAGAGCGAGTGACCGGTAGGCAGAGGAGTGGACTGAGGCGAGGAGTACGTGAAGCGGAAGCGCTGGAGAACCTGCTGCACCATGTGTGACTGGGTCAAGGTGATGGTGCGCCGTGCTCTGTCCCGAGTGATCCGCAAGCCAAGATAGCTTGTCAGCTCACCCAGGTCTGTGCACGTGTGTCTCCTCTGCAGCTCGGACTTCACGTAGGCGAGCCCTGCAGTGTCAGCAGTGGCAAAGACCAAGTCGTCGACGTACACGAGGATGTAGAACGGCGGCAGCGAAGTGTCGGTACGCAGAAACAGCGACGGGTCAGCTGTAGAAGGCGCGAACCCAAGAGCCGCAAGTGTAGTCCTCAGTGTGTCGTGCCACTCACGCGGAGCCTGGCGGAGACCGTAGACCGGCCGCTGAAGCCTCCACTGGGTACCAGGAGGAAACGACCCAGTGAAGCCAGGTGGGCGGCGCAGCCAGATCTCCTCGTGCAGGCTGCCCTGCAGGAAGGCTGTGCTGAAGTCAAGTGAGTGAAGCTCGTAGTCGCGGTGAGCGGCTATGTGCAGCAGCACCCGAAGAGTAGTCATCTTCGGGGTGGGGGAGAAGGTCTGGAAGAAGTCAACTCCCTCTCGCTGACTGAAGCCTCGAGCCACGTAACGCGCCTTGAAGACAGGCGGAGAACCCGGCGGCCGCTTCACCCTGAAAATCCACATGCCATTGACGATGTTCGCCCCAGGAGGGGGAACCTCGTCGACGTAGGTGCGTGTGGACTTCCAGGAAGCCATCTCGGCGTCCATGGCTGTCTGCCACTGAGAGGAGTAGGGACCCGCCATCGCCTCAGCGTAAGTGCGCGAGGTCGGGATGTCTGGTGCATCCGGGTCTCCCTCAGGGGCAACTAGCAAGGACACGAGACGGGGCAAAGCAGCAGCAAGACACTGGAACTCCTCCTGTCTGTCCTCAAGGACGTCCGTGCCAAGAGCACACTCACCCCCGACGGACGGAAGACAGACAGACTCAGACTCAGACTCAGCAACAAGGCTAGCAGCGTAGTCTAGACGACAGGCAGCAGCAAAGTCAACCAACTCAGCGACCAGAGCAGACGCAGCCGAGGACTCAAAGGTAGGGTCAGTGACAACAGTAGCGAGGAGATGCGTGACAGTAGGGTGCTCAGCACGATACCGGTCAGACTCAGGGTCCGGAACGTCAGGCAAAGAGGACGCAGGAGGAGACGGTAGAGGGACACGCTGAGGAGCAGTAGAGGGACGCAGAGTCATGTAGTGAGTGCCTGGGACAGGAGGAGGACGCTCACGACAGACACGACTACCAGTGCGAGCAGGACGAACAGGCGACGCAGGACGAGACTCAGGCTCACGACGCTCTGTAAGACCTCCTGTGGGACCAGTGTAAGGAGAGGGAGCAGGGAGAGGCGAGGTAGGCGGTAACTGTGACTGCGGCTGGACAGGCGGAGGACACTCTACGGAGGGAGGAGGACAAGGAGGAGGAGCCTGCCCAAGAACCTGCTGAAGGAGTGGTACGAAGTACGGTCGCGGCCGCGCAGCGTCTCCAGAAGCAGAAGAGACTCCAGCGGCCGGGTCCTCAGTACCAGTAGGAGCTCCAGCGTCCGGGTCCACAGCACCAGCAGCAGCTCCACCGGCCGGGTCCTCAGCACCAGTAGTAGCTCCAACGCCCGGGTCCTCAGCAGCAGCAGCAGCGCCACCGCTCGGGTCCTCAGCTCCAGCAGCAGCTCCACCGTCCGACTCCTCAGCACCAGCAGCAGCTCCACCGCCCGGGTCCTCAGCACCAGTAGCAGCTCCAACGTCCGGGTCCTCAGCACCAGCAGCAGCGCCACCGCCCGGGTCCTCAGCTCCAGCAGCAGCTCCAACGTCCGAGTCCTCAGCACCAGCAGCAGCTCCACCAGGCGGGTCCGCAGCACCAGCAGCAGCGCCACCCCCAGGGTCCGCAGCACCAGGAGCACCACTCCGAAGACTGCAGCGCCGTGTGTACCACTCGCGGATCTGCTGAATGGGGGGGAGCTCCTGGGTAGGAGGGGAAGTACCGGGACGAGCTCCAGCAGCACCTCTCCGGAGGCGGCAGTACTCGAGGTACCTCTCCTGCAGCTGCTGGGAGGAGAGGGCTCCTCCAGGTGTAGCACGCTCAGGCTCAGCACCCCCAGACTCAGCACCCCCAGGCTCCGCACCCCCAGACCCAGCACTCCCAGGCTCAGCACCCCCAGACGCAGCACCCCCAGGCTCAGCACCCCCAGACGCAGCACCCCCAGGCTCAGCACCCCTAGCAGGACGAGAGTCAACAGCTACCTCGACAGGCTCACCCGGGTCTACCTGGGACACACCTGAGGGAGCGGCACCCTGAGGGGGGAGGGGGTCTGGTACCTCTGCACCTGGAGCGAGGAAGAGAGGCGGGGGGGGAGCGGGGCAGTGCGGTAGGGGAAGAGGCGGTAGTAGGGGACGGACTCGTCAAAAGTGACGTCCTGAGAGGCCAGGACACGCCGCGAGGTGGGGTGGTAGAACTGCCAACCAGGGGCATCCGGGACAAAGCCAAGGAAGACGCAGGGGACAGCGCGACGGGAGAGCTTGTCCGCGGACGTGTCGCGGACAAAAGCTCGGGATCCCCAGACCCGAAAACGCGACGCATCGCCAGCCTCTCCCGTCCAACGCAGTGTCGGAGAAGTCTCGGGCAAGGAGACACGGGGCCAGAGGTTGAGCTGATGCGCAGCGTATCGGACTGCAAACGGCCACAGAAAGTGGGGGGCAGCCGCATGAACCAAGGAGGTACGAGCGACCTCCATGACCAAGCCAATGCGGCGCTCAGCAACCCCATTCTGCTGTGGAGAGGCCGGAAGCGTGAACAACTGCTCAATGCCCTCCTGCTGACAGAAGGCCTCCAAGAGGCCAGAGGAAAACTCTCCACCTCTGTCAGAGTGCAGACGCAGGACAGGGAAGTCGGAGCGGAAACGCTCACTAAGCTGGAGACGAGATCTGCGGATCCAAGGGATCAAGACATCAGGGACGTCACCCTTGGTGCGCAAGGGGAAGACCGTGGTGTAGCGCGAGAAGTCGTCAACAACAATCAGGAAGTATCTCTCCTGACCCTGACCACGGACGCGGGCTGGGCCCCACACGTCCATGTGGAGCGTCTGCAAAGGAGCAGTCGTCGGGGGAAAGGAGGAGGAGTGAGGAGCGGCGCGCTGCCGCCCCTCGACACAGGGAAGACAGGGAGGAGCAGGCGAGTCGGGAAGGGGAGGGAGCACCCTGGGAAGACCAGCAACAAGGTCCTGTTTGTGCATGGCCCGAAGGCGCTGCACAGACGGGTGACCAAGGCGGTGGTGCCAAAGGACAGTCTCATGCGCCAGAGAGCGACACGAGCAGGGGGCGGACAGCTGACCTGACGCTGACGCAGACGTAGACGCAGACGCAGCTACCTGAGGGGACTCAGTGGTCAGTGTGTACAGGTCCGACCCCGGCTCTCGAGTGAAAGTAGCCAGGTGGCGACCCGTCCGAGCACACGTGCAGTGTGTCACGCGCTCGTAGGCAGGGGTGAACTGGTGAACACCTGAGTCCTGGAGCGCACAACCTGCCACCAAGTTCGTAGAGAACGAGGGGAGGTAGAGACCTGACAGCGTGCCGGACGGGACCGCAGGACAAGGAAGGACAGTGGAGGAGGTCGCAATGACCGGACCCCCAGAGGGGTCAGCAAGGGAGACAGCAACTGGCCGAGCGAGTGGCTCAAGGACAGTGCGGTCACGAAAGAAAGAGCGAGAAGCACCTGAGTCCAGGGTGAAGGTGTGCAGTGCTGCAGTCGACTCAGTACCAGGGGGCACAGACGCACTAGCACCTAGGGCAGCAGCCTCACCATCACCTGGGGTAGCAGACACGCGAGCACCTGGAGCGGCAGACGCACTAGCACCTAGAGCAGTAGGCTCACCAGCACCTGGAGTAGCAGACACGCGAGTACCGGGAGTGGTAGCCTCACCTGCACCGAGGGCAACAGACGTACTGGCACCGAGAGCGGCTGCCTCACTCACAGAGCGACTACCACTACGGCCACCCCGACTGCTCAAACCGGCGTACCACTCACGAGCCTGCTGGAGCAGAAGAGGGCACGGCTGCTGCACCTGTCCACTACCGGAGCCTCCCGAACGACGGACGCCAGAGCGACTACCACTACGGTCACCCCGACTGCTCAAACCGGCGTACCACTCACGAGCCTGCTGGACCAGAAGAGGGCACGGCTGCTGCACCTGTCCACTACCAGGGGCTCCCGAACGACGCACGCCAGAGCGACTACCACGCCGGCCACCCCGACTGCCCAAACCGGCGTACCACTCACGAGCCTGCTGGAGCAGAAGAGGGCACGGCTGCTGCACCGGTCTACTACCAGAGGCTCCCGAACGACGCACTCCAGAGCGACTACCACTACGGCCACCCTGACTGCCTAAGCCGGCGTACCACTCACGAGCCTGCTGGAGCTGCATCTGGCCACGTCAGGAGCAGCAGTAGTAGCGGCAGCAACAGCAGGAGCAGTAAAGGCAGTAGCAGCAGCAGTAACGGTAGCAGTGCTAGCAGGGCAAAGCTCACCAGTGGTTGGTGCGGCGGGCGCAAGACAGTGGCGACAGCGTGGCCGCTGCAACAGCGGGGCGGGGCCAGGTCGTAGCAGGGAGCTCCGCGGCAGCTGCTGCAGGGTCGGCGGCGGCCGCTGCTGTAGGCTCGGCGGCGGCAGCTGCTGCAGGTCGAGCGGCGGCTGCTGCTGCAGGGTCGGCGGCGGCCGCTGCTGTAGGCTCGGCGGCGGCTGCTGCTGCAGGGTCGGCGGCGGCTGCTGCTGCAGGCTCGGCGGCGGCAGCTGCTGCAGGTCGAGCGGCGGCTGCTGCTGCAAGCTCGGCGGCGGCAGCTGCTGCAGGTCGAGCGGCGGCTGCTGCTGCAGGCTCGGCGGCGGCAGCTGCTGCAGGTCGGCGGCGGCTGCTGCTGCAGGCTCGGCGGCGGCAGCTGCTGCAGGTCGGCGGCGGCTGCTGCTGCAGGTTCGGTGGCGGCAGCTGCTGCAGACGAAGTCGAAGCCGCGAAGGGGCGGCTGAGGGATTGCGACGGGCGGCTAAGGGGCCGCGACGCGTGGGTAAGGAGCCGCTACGGCGGCTGAGAGGGCCGCCACGAGCGGGTAGGGAGGTGACGACGCCACGGGAAAGGCGACGCGGCGGGCGGCGAGAGCCTGCAGCGGCGGGCAGCTCGCGGGCAGTGCGCGGGGCCGCACAAGGCTGCGACGGGTCGCGTGACAAACCCTAAGCGGTTAGCGGGTTGCGTGCGCGCGGTAGGTAGAGGCGCACGAGGGCGCTAAGGCGCACGAGGGCGTGCGGTAGGTAGAGGCGCACAAGGGCGCTAAGGCGCACGAGGGCGCGCGGTAGGTAGAGGCGCACGAGGGCGCACGATAGGTAGGTAGGTAGGTAGCGGTGGGCCCTAGGAGCGGTCCTAGCAAAGGACCTGCTCTGATACCATGTCAGAATGAACAGGCAGGAATGATGGACTAGCAAGGATTGTGAGTACAAATATGAAACCCTAATGTTGTGACCCCCCTATAGGCTAACCCACTACAGCCTACACAAATACAACAAGTATAATGTTTGACAGGCGAGACCGAGTTGTACTTACCGGACACTCAGACGCTTCTTGGGCGGACGACCAGGCTACTCAGCGGTCGTCTCAGGGTTACACCTTCAGCCTTGGCTCTGGCTCAGTTTCTTGGCGTTCTACACGCTCTTCCTCTGTTCTCAGCTCCAGTTGTGAGGCTGAGATCTACGCCACAGCCATGGCGGCCCAGGAGGTACGCTGGCTGACCTACCTGCTGACCGACTTGGGAGAGCGGCCTCGTTCTCCTCCAGTGCTGTACGTCGACAACAAGGCTGCCATTGCCTTGTGTGAGGAGCACAGACTGGAGCACAGAACGAAGCACATCGCCCTGCGGTACTTCCTTGCTCGAGAGCTGCAGCAGCGCGGTCAGCTTCGTCTGCGTTACGTGGCCACTGAGGCCAACACTGCTGATGTGTTCACCAAGGCGCTTCAGCCTTGTGACCATCAGCGCTTCTGTACTCTTCTAGGCCTTGTGCCTGCTGGTCCTCACTTGCTTACTTCTTGACTCTGTTTGTACTGTGATCTCTATATATATACCTGCATGTTTACACTTGCTAGGTTGTGATAAGTGTATCTCTTGCTATATTATAAAACTGCATGTGAACTGGTCTTGTGACCACTTGCTTGTGCTCAGAATTTGTGTGGTATCCTTGAGATCCACCCTGAGCTTGCTTTGCTTTGCTTTGACTGGTCTCATGACCCTGTGGTTGTCTCCCACTGCGCCTATGGGGGTGTGTCAAACATTGTATGTTTATATTGTGTAGGCTGTAGTGGGTTACACCTTAGGGGGTACACAAAGTTAGGGTTTCCTACTTGTACCAAACTCTGTGCTAGTTCGTTCATTCCTGCTCAGTTATTCTCACAGTTGGGTCGTGCAAAAATGTCGCAGGACTGTACACTGGCAGCCCTGCGACGTGTTGTAGGGGCTTTCGTGTTGCAAGCACATGGTCCCAACGTGTGAGGCGTCCGGATTTGGGGTGTCCTTGACACCCCAGGAACGCGATCTCATTCTCTGAACGTGCGGTGTGTTTACTGTACGTGCGACACTGCTGCACGACAAATTCCACTTGACGCCACCGTCATCCCTCGGCTCTTACGAAAATACACATAAGCAAACAATTTTGATTGGATTCGTTGGACGGCGGCGACGCGTAATTCAATCGTCCCACCTGGCCGCTGATATGGTCGCATCGCTCGCAACCGTTTGAATGATCGAGTGAACTCGGTCAGGGCGAATCTAGAATTTTGCGATAGGTTCACGCCTGCCCAACGTTTCAGTGCTTGACGAGTCCACGTGGCGCTAACGATGGCACAGTCTCTGCAACACGTATAAAACTGCTGCATTTTGATAAAGAGAAGAAATGAAATGCACTCTTTTGAATGGAAAAATGATAAATATACAACGATAAAATAAAAAACGGAAAGATACAACGGAATGCTAACTACAAAAGAAAAACCATCCTAACTGTAGTCACAAAACGTGTTTTACATATGATTATATGCAAGAACGTTGTATTAAACAATTTAAATTTGTTAGTGAGCGATGAGTTTCCTATCAATGCGACATGCAAATGTAAATGCATAATTTAGTTACGGACTGTAAATCGGTGCGCGTAGTCGTTTTAAGGACTGTATTAGTAGCGCATCGCTCTTTAAAGCGGCGGTATACATTTGAAAGTACTGTTTGTTTTGGAACAGTACCCAAAAAGCAAACCCAAACGAAAAGCGAATGGGCTTGGCGAGAGAATCGGCGAAAATTTGGATGGCTGATTGTTGCGAACACGAGAAAGTCTCCCGTCAACCCAAGCCCTGGAGTGACACGAACAGACCAACGGAGCGACTAATTTTTAGGAAAGGCCTTCGATACAACTATACAATAGGCAACTAGGGCGGCGAGGAACAGCGCTGGCGCTAAAGAAAAACGCTGGTGTCGAGGCGACAAGTGTCACAAGGCTGGCTCGCGAGATTACTTAGAAACCATTTCTACAAACACCTCACTCTCTCATGAATAGACTCGTTCAAAGGCCTCGCAATAGATGTAGGACTAGCCTTCGTCCTAAGCGCCGCATTCCATGCGTTCCCGTCGCCGGCGACGTTCTCGCCGAACCCGCACCTCGATCGCCGAACCCGCAGCTCGATCGCCGAACCCGCAGCTCGATCGCCGAACCGGCAGCTCGCAACACCCTCTTAGCGCGTCACCCGCGTCTCTCCTACCCCGCTGCGCGCCTCACCGCTTAGCGCCTCACCGCTTAGTGCCTCACCGCTTAACGCCTCACCTTCCCCTTATTTCCCCCTCTACTCCCCCTCGTTCCAGCCTCTCCTTCCCCTTATTTCTTCCTCTGCTTCCCCTCGTTCCCCCCTCTCCTTCCCCTTATTTCCAACTCTACTCCCCCCTCGTTCCCCCCTCTCCTTCCCCTTGTTTCCCCCTCTGCTCCCCCTCGTTCCCCCTCTCCTTCCCCTTGTTTCCCCCTCTGCTTCCCCTCGTTCCCCCCTCTCCTTCCCCTTGTTTCCCCCTCTGCTCCCCCTCGTTCCCCCCTCTCCTTCCCCTTGTTTCCCCCTCTGCTCCCCCTCGTTCCCCCCTTTCCTTCCCCTTATTTCCCCCTCTGCTCCCCCTCGTTCCGCCCTCTCCTTCCCTTATTTCCCCCTCTGCTCCCCCTCGTTCCCACCTCTCCTTCCCCTTGTTTCCCCCTCTGCTTCCCCTCGTTTCCCCCTCTCCTTCCCCTTCTTTCCCCCTCTGCTCCCCCTCGTTCCCCCCTCTCCTTCCCCTTGTTTCCCCCTCTGCTCCCCCTCGTTCCCCCCTTTCCTTCCCCTTATTTCCCCCTCTGCTCCCCCTTGTTCCGCCCTCTCCTTCCCTTATTTCCCCCTCTGCTCCCCCTCGTTCCCACCTCTCCTTCCCCTTGTTTCCCCCTCTGCTTCCCCTCGTTTCCCCCTCTCCTTCCCCTTCTTTCCCCCTCTGCTCCCCCTCGTTCCCCCCTCTCCTTCCCCTTGTTTCCCCCTCTGCTCCCCCTCGTTCCCCCTCTCCTTCCCCTTGTTTCCCCCTCTGCTCCCCCTCGTTCCCCCCTCTCCTTCCCCTTGTTTCCCCCTCTGCTTCCCCTCGTTTCCCCCTCTCCTTCCCCTTCTTTCCCCCTCTGCTCCCCCTCGTTCCCCCCTCTCCTTCCCCTTATTTCCCCCTCTGCTCCCCCTCGTTACCCCCTCTGCTTCCCCTTATTTCCCCCTCTTCTTCCCCTCCTTTCCCCTTATGCTTCACCTCCTTCCCCCCCCTGCATGCCCTCCTTTCTCCACCTGCTTCCCCTCCTTGCCCCCCATGCTTCTCTTCGCTTCCCCCCACATCCCCTGTTTTCCCCTGCTTTCCCCCCCTTGCTTGCTCTCCTTCACCCCCATGCTTCACCTCCTTACCGCCCCTCCTTCACCTCCTTTCCCTCCCTGCTTCCCCCCTTTTCCCCCACGGCTTCCCTTCCTTTCCCCCCCTGCCTCCTCTCCTTTCCCCCCATGCTTATCCTCCCTTCCCCACCTGCTTCCCCTATTTCTCACCCTCCTTTCGCTCATTTTCCCCCTCTGCTTGCCGCAATGCCTCTCCACCCCCTTACAATCCAATCAGCTCCTTCGAGTTTGCTTATTCTCTGTCCTCCCTTTTTACCCTGCTTATGCTCCCTCCTCCCTTTGCTTACCCTCTCTCTTCCCCTTTACCCTCACCACCAGTACCGTGTTTACCGCCTTCCCTTTCCATACTGAGGGATCTCAAGTGCAGCATGGAACAAGATGGACCAGTCCTCTTCAGTCTAGGCTTGCATGTGCTCCCACTGTGTGTTGAAAGTAGTTGAATGTTACATCACAGTTCTATTGCAAATGATGTTCACATGCATCTGATATGTACCACGTGATCTGTCTTTCAGGTGTCTGTCCCCTTTCTATAAGCCATCTCTACAGCTGAAAATGAGCACAGCAATGATGTCCAAAAGGAACATTGAGTTGTATCGTATGTACACATACAATCATCTCTAAGTATACTAAACAGCACTATACTCTTCGTGTCATGTTCATGCCACGACACACTCCTGCAACATAATGCCCCTCCACACTGCCAAGCTCGCTTGGCCCAGGCGTTGTCGTGCTTGTCGCTGGAGCAGAGGGAATTGGCACACTTATATGGTGCTGACTTGGACGCAAAACCGGCAGCTTTGCATATGCATACCCGCCTGGTACGGGTTGAATGACACCTGGTGTCACAGCGGTAAGTAATGGGGCCCTATACCCATGGGAGGCAAGGCAGGGAGGTGTGATGGAAAGGCAGGGACTGTGATGGAAAGGATGGGAGGTGTGATGGAAAGGCAGGGAGGTGTGATGGAAAGGCAGGGAGGTGTGATGGAAAGGCAGGGAGGTGTGATGGAAAGGCAGGGAGGTGTGATGGAAAGGCAGGGAGGTGTGATGGAAAGGCAGGGAGGTGTGATGGAAAGGCAGGGAGGTGTGATGGAAAGGCAGGGAGGTGTGATGGAAAGGCAGGGAGGTGTGATGGAAAGGCAGGGAGGTGTGATGGAAAGGCAGGGAGGTGTGATGGAAAGGCAGGGAGGTGTGATGGAAAGGCAGGGAGGTGTGATGGAAAGGCAGGGAGGTGTGATGGAAAGGCAGGGAGGTGTGATGGAAAGGCAGGGAGGTGTGATGGAAAGGCAGGGAGGTGTGATGGAAAGGCAGGGAGGTGTGATGGAAAGGCAGGGAGGTGTGATGGAAAGGCAGGGAGGTGTGATGGAAAGGCAGGGAGGTGTGATGGAAAGGCAGGGAGGTGTGATGGAAAGGCAGGGAGGTGTGATGGAAAGGCAGGGAGGTGTGATGGAAAGGCAGGGAGGTGTGATGGAAAGGCAGGGAGGTGTGATGGAAAGGCAGGGAGGTGTGATGGAAAGGCAGGGAGGTGTGATGGAAAGGCAGGGAGGTGTGATGGAAAGGCAGGGAGGTGTGATGGAAAGGCAGGGAGGTGTGATGGAAAGGCAGGGAGGTGTGATGGAAAGGCAGGGAGGTGTGATGGAAAGGCAGGGAGGTGTGATGGAAAGGCAGGGAGGTGTGATGGAAAGGCAGGGAGGTGTGATGGAAAGGCAGGGAGGTGTGATGGAAAGGCAGGGAGGTGTGATGGAAAGGCAGGGAGGTGTGATGGAAAGGCAGGGAGGTGTGATGGAAAGGCAGGGAGGTGTGATGGAAAGGCAGGGAGGTGTGATGGAAAGGCAGGGAGGTGTGATGGAAAGGCAGGGAGGTGTGATGGAAAGGCAGGGAGGTGTGATGGAAAGGCAGGGAGGTGTGATGGAAAGGCAGGGAGGTGTGATGGAAAGGCAGGGAGGTGTGATGGAAAGGCAGGGAGGTGTGATGGAAAGGCAGGGAGGTGTGATGGCGGTGAGAATTGCAGGTTGAGTCAGAATGGCAGGACGAGTGCATGGCGACGCATGGCGAGTGTGAGAGGGCAGACGGGCCTCGTCCCAAACCCGTGGGCGGTGGGAAGGAAAATAACATGGGGAGACATGGAGGAAAAATTGGGAGCGAGAGAGAGGGATGGGGCGATCTGGAGGAAGGAGGAAAAGGGGATGTGAAGAGCAAGAAGCACGACAAAGCGTGGACCAGTGACAAAGGAGGGAAGAGGCACAGAGAGCGGGAGGTAGAGTGGTGGTGCTGATGAGGACAGCGCTTGAGGAGCAGTTTGAAGAGGGCGGGTTGCGGATAACAGGCCCTGGAAAAGAGAAGAGATGGGAAGGCAGGGAGAGGTGGTGGGATGAGGAGATGGGGAGGGGAGATGGGGAAAAGAGGGAAATGAGGGCGTGCAGGGGGGGGAATGAAGGCGTGCAAGGGGGAAATGAGGGCGCGCAAGGGGTAAATGAAGGCGTGCAAGGGGGAAATGAAGGCGTGCAAGGGGGAAATGAGGGCGGGCAAGGGGAAAATGAGGGCGTGCAAGGGGAAAATAAGGGCGTTCGAGGGGGAGAAACGAGGGCGTGCAGGGGGGGGAAACGAGGGCGTGCAGGGGGGGGAAACGAGGGCGTGCAAGGGGGGAAATGAAGGCGTGAAAGGGGGGGATGAGGCGTGCAAGGGGGAAATGAGGGCGTTCGAGGGGGAGAAACGAGGGCGTGCAGGGGGGGAAATAAGGGCGTGCAGGGGGGGAAATAAGGGCGTGCAGGGGAAATGAGGGCGTGCTCGGAAGGGGAGTAGGCGTGGCGGGAAGGGGAGATGGCGTGGCGGGAAGGGGGGATGACGTGGCGAGAAGGGGGGATGGAGTGGCGGGAAGGGGAGATGACGTGGCGGGAAGGGGAGTTTTCGTGGCGGGAAGGGGAGATGGCGTGGCGAGAAGGGGGGATGACGTGGCGAGAAGGGGGGATGGAGTGGCGGGAAGGGGAGATGACGTGGCGGGAAGAGGAGTTTTCGTGGCGGGAAGGGGAGATGGCGTGGCGGTGGTCGCGATGGGGCCGCGTGAGGAGACGTAGAGCCCAGTCCGATGAACCCAGCTGGTAAAGAAGCATTCGTGCAGCCGCGAATGGGTATAAACCAGAACGAGGCAGCGTGGTTCGGCGAGAGGAGTCTCAATCCGGACGTCGTCCGGCGAAAGGCGAACAACGGACGGCGAACGTGAAAGGGAGGGCACGCGAGCGGCGAGCGGGAAGCAGCGGCTCACCGCGCGCGGCGAACGGCGGACGGCGAGCTAGGAGTGGAGGAAGGGATAGGATGCAGATGCTAGCGCGTCGAGGCTAAACGGGACGTTGTGGGGAGGGGAGGCGCTGTCGCTAATGGCCTCGCGGTGAGGCAGCGAGAGGAGGCGTGGGGCGGCCTTGTCTAAGGTGGCGTGGCCTAAGCGAGTGCGTAGGCGTGGCGATTTGTCCGCGCATGCGAGGAAACATCGTTACGTGGTTCAGTAACAGATGTTGTCCCTAATTCTAGCTGTTAGGTTAGAATGCTGCCTAGTCTACGCGGAATGACATACTGAAGTAGGAGTGTGTGGGCTATTCTCTCACTACCGCAGTTTCAGTTTCCTTTTGCAATTCCTAAGGTTTTGAACTGTGAGTGCGGGGAGCTGGACGTGGGGCGTTTGGGAACTCCTTCGCCTCTCAACAAGGGGGGGTTGGGGTTGTAATCGCGTAACCAGTTTTTCAAGTTCCTAAGGTTTTTGAAACCCCCGCTTGCAAAAGTATACTGTTGCTTTAAGGCGCTTCGCCCACTTTTTTTTCTCCGAAGCGCACCCCACACAAATTTTTTTGTGCGTTGATTTTGTTATCCTTTGTGGTGATGTTGAGTGTTTTGGTTGTGTACGCATCATTCCCTTGCAACTTTCCGTTTGTAAACGTTGCGTCGATTTGTGCTTCTTTATGTTTCATCCTGCCCGACATGTTACTTTCCATTTTGTGGGCGGTTGGGGTGCCTTTCATCCACGTCTGCTGCGCGTCGCTTTTTCATCGCATCCTTCCTGCGGTCCGTCGCTCCCAACCAACTCCCCTCCCCTGCGCGCTAATCTCCCTCCCAAACCAACATCTCTCCTCTCCTCACTTTATCCTGACCTAACACACCACCGTCTCTCAACACATTCGATTCCACGCCTCTTCCGTCATGTCACTTACCAGTGCCCCGTTCCCCATGCCCTTGTCCCCGTGCGGCAGCGGCAAGGAGTGGCAGGGTCGCCATCATATCAGCGCCATGATCTAAACTTTTCTTCAGACATCTAGATCGTTACGTTGCAATTATCTCAGATCCATACTCTCAGCTCCATAAACTCTCAGCGCCATAATCTCAGCGCCATCATCCCGGCGCCATAATCTCAGCGACGTTTCAGACATTAAAATGTCGCTGCGACAGACGAGGCTCGTGACGTCGCCACAGACGAGAAGATGTCGCGCAGATCTATTATCTGTGCGACGCTTCAGCCGCGCTTGCTGAAACTTATTTACCTGTCCCACTGTAAGGCGCCAGCATCCTTAGGAACCATTTGTTTCGCTATTTCTAACACGTCGGCTCAGCTTCCCCTGCCTGTCGGTGTGTATAGTAGCGCGGCCTGCTTTTGTATTCAGGTTTGCGTCAAATAATTTATTATTCTTGTTAACAATGTAAATGTTTCCTCTCTTTTCTCTTTGGCAGCGACGCGACACGACTAATGCTGACCTGACAGCAAATGTTACAACGATGAGGGACCGTCCGCCCTCACCTACCTCTCCCGCCAGCACCGCCGCGCGCCGGATCGCGCGGATCGCCGCATCACCAGGCGGATCGCGCCGGATCGCGCCGGATCGCCGCATCACCAGGCGGCGGATCGCGCGCCATGAGAGGCTCGCCACAGCCAGGTGAGGCCCGGCGAAGTGCCTTTTTTCGCGCTGCAGGCCCGGCGAAGTGCCTTTTTTCGCGCTGCAGGCACGGCGAAGTGCCTTTTTTCGCGCTGCAGGCGCGGCGAAGTGCCTTTTTTCGCGCTGCAGGCGCGGCGAAGTGCCTTTTTTCGCGCTGCAGGCGCGGCGAAGTGCCTTTTTTCGCGCTGCAGGCGCGGCGAAGTGCCTTTTTTCGCGCTGCAGGCGCGGCGAAGTGCCTTTTTTCGCGCTGCAGGCGCGGCGAAGTGCCTTTTTTCGCGCTGCAGGCGCGGCGAAGTGCCTTTTTTCGCGCTGCAGGCGCGGCGAAGTGCTTTTTTTTCGCGCTGCAGGCGCGGCGAATTGCCTTTTTTCGCGCTGCAGGCGCGGCGAATTGCCTTTTTTCGCGCTGCAGGCGCGGCGAATTGCCCTTTTCCGCGATGTTTCCCGCCGTTTACCGCCATTTCCCGCTCTCCAGCTGATTCCCGCTGTTTCCCGCCATATCCCGCGGTTTCCCGCGGCCCCCCTGCGGTTTCCAGCGATGACGTGGCGCCACCGGCGATAACGTGGCGCCGCCGGCGATGACGTGGCGCCGCCGGCGATGACGTGGCGCCGCCGGCGATGACGTGGAGCCGCTGGCGTTGACGTAGCTCTGCTGGCGACGCCGTGGCTCTGCTGGCATTGACGTGGCGCTGCTGGCATTGACGTGGCGCTGCCGGCATTGACGTGGCGCTGCCGGCGTTGACGTGGCGCCCTTCAACGTTCCGCCCTTCAACGTACCGTTCCGCCCTCCCTCAATCCGCCCTCCCTCAATCCGCCCTCCCTCAATCCGCCCTCCCTCAATCATGCGAGGAGCGTGATGTGCGCTGAGGCTTCACACGTGATGTGCTCGTTCCGGAAACTCGTTAAGAAAATTGCTTCGTCATTCCGCCCTTGCTCGTTCCGCTTACGTCGTTCCGCCCTTGCTCTTCCGCTTCCGTAGTTCCACCCTTGCTTGTTCCGCTTTGGTCGCTCCGCCCTTCCTCCCATTCCCCCCTCCCTGGTTCCGCCCTTGCTCATCATTGCCCCTCTGTTTTCTTGGTTCATTCCTTACTTACACCTGCCATCCGCTCACACTTGCCATCCCTGCAGCCCCTCGCTCACACTTGAGTAGGCAACATTCTCTCACCCCGCCAAGCCAAGCCAGGCGAAGCCAAGCCAAGCCAAGCCAAGCCGTGTGAGGAGGGGCTGTGTGAAGGGGGGAGGGGGTGCGAGTGAGGAGGGGCTTTGGGGGGTAGGGGGGCCTTAAGGGGCCCTTGGGGGGGGGGCGTGGGGAGGGGGGTCCCTCCATTCTCGTTATTGTCACTCCTCTTATTGTCCTCTTCGCTGTATTATAAGCATGTATTCGCACTTGTACACTTGTTTTCATATACTATTCCAGGGTTCTTGGCACTGGCTTGATTGGCATTGTTAAAAAACAGCAACCGCAATGCTGCTTGTCATTCTTGCTTGCGAATCAGCAACACCAATCAATAGAAAAACACCACAAGGATTCATCTTTCCCAATAGAGGCACTCAAGCAGGCACCCAATCAACAATGGGAACAGTAAATAAAGATAGTAGTAACACAACATGGCAAGGCTGTTGTACCTATGTACTTGCCCTTATTGCAATCTACCCAACAGGCCCCCACATAAATCAAACAAAAGCACATGACATGGGGAGCGAACGAACACACACACACACACACACACACACACACACACACACACACACACACACACACACACACACACACGCACGCACACACTCTAAAAGCAAACAGAAAACAAGAGAAGAAACGCCATCTGTGCTCCGGTGACTGCAGCTGGAGCCTCGTACGCTAGTGCATGCAGCTCTTGTGCCCTTGTAAGGAGAACAAGCCTTTCTCTCCTCCCTTTCTTCGACAGGCACTCAAGCAGGGACGGTCATGATGCACGCAATCCATGCCTTCAGCCACTTGGCCTGCTGCGGCCTATAGTGGGACCAGGGTGGGTGGATGTGGAAAGGTGCCTGCGTATTGCAGAACAGCTGATGGCGATATGGTGTGGTGTGAGGAAGAGGATGGCATAAGGTGTGGACGGGACAAATTTAGCATTGATTTGTCTTAGCACTGTTGAAGGCGAAGACAAATATGGCGAGGGAGAGACGGGGAAAGAGAGAGAGAGGGAGGGGGGAGGGGGGAGGGAGAGAAAGAGAGAGAGGGAGTGAGCGAGAGTGAGTGAGTGAGAGAGAGAGAGCGAGAGAGAGAGAGAGAGAGAGAGAGATGTCAAAACATATGCATGTTAGTATCTAGGCTATATTGGGGCTAGCCTTAAGGGGTACAGAAACTCACTCGACACTCTAGTCTTGTACCCCAACCTCCACCTAATCACACATACTCTTCTCATTCTAACATGGCATCAGAAGCCTAGGTTAGGAACCTAGGACCACCTTGTACTAAGGGCCCGCCCTTCCGCTAGCGCCCTCGAGCGCCTTCTTCCTTTCGTGCGCCCTCGCGCGCCTCGTTTCCTGGTCGCGTAGCCCGCTAGACGACCGCGCGCGGCCCCCTTTTTGCCCGCGCGCGGCCTCGTTTTTTGCCCGCTAGCAGCCTGCGCGCGGCCCGAATCGCGTGCGCGACGACCATAGGCCGCTCGCGCGGCTCGATCCGCCCACGAGCAGGTCGCTAGCCGCCCGTCGGCCCGCCCGTAGGGCTTCGCGTCGCCCGTAGGCCGCCGCCCCTGCTTTCGTAGCCGCTGCCTGCGCGCGAGTGCAGCCCACGCCCGACCGCTCGCCCCTAGGACGGCGCTCGTAACGCCGCCGCCCGCCCGCAGGTCGCAGCCCGCGCGCAGTGGCGATCGCGCGTCGGCTGCTGCAGCTCGCGCTTAGCTGCAGCTCGCGCTTAGCTGCAGCTCGTGCTTAGCTGCAGCAGGACCCCAGCCGCGGCCTGCACGCAACTGCAACCCTAGGCGCCGCCGCGCACCGTGCATAGGCCCGCCGTTGCGCTGCCCTACCTGCCCGAGCCGCGCCGCCCTGACTGAGCCTACTGTTTAGGGTTTAGGGTTTTGCAGCACCTACTGTCCCTGTTCCTGCTGTTACAGCTGTTCTTCTCACTACAGTTGTTCCTACTACTGCTCTTACTGCCGCTACTGCCACTATGGCTACACCCACAGTTCTCTCTTTCGATGCTGAGGGCCGTCCGCTCCAGTTTGATGCTTGGCTTGACGATCTCCACCTTTTCCTCCAGATCACCGCTAAGGATGACGTCTCGCTGTATGACCACGCGTCCGGAACCGCTCTCGCACCTGCTGACACTGCTGACAGTACAGCTCGCTCCCAGTGGCAGACTCGTGACGCCCACGCTCGCCTAGCCATTCGCAGCCACCTGCCGTTAGATGAGCGCGCGCACTTTGGCCAGCACAAGACTGCTAAGGAGCTGTACGATGCAGTAGTCGCCCGCTACTCCTCACCTGCCTCCGCTACGATAGGCCGTCTCTCTCTGCCCTATCTTTTCCCCGATCTCGCCGCCTTTCCCACAGTCGCTGACCTCATTACACACCTCCGCACCAGTGACACTCGCTTCCGAGCCGCCCTCCCTGCTGAGTTTCTCGCCAAGAACCCCCCACCGATGTACCTCGTTCTCTACCACCTAGTCACCCGTCTCCCTGACTCTCTTCGCGCAGTCAGGGACCACTTTCTCGCCCTCTGCCCTACCGAGCTCACCATTGACCTGCTCGAGAAGCATCTGCTTGCAGCTGAGGCTAGTATAGTTGCTGTAGGTGCCTCTCGTGGCGACCCCCGCACGCCCTTCTTCGACGGGTGTTCCCCTTCCCCCCTTCTCCCCTCGGTTGCCTCTGCTGCCGCTGTCGACTTCCTCGGTGCTGAGGACGTCGGGGCTGCGTCTGCTCCTAGCTGGAGGCGCAAGAGCGGCAAGGGCAAGGGGGGCAAGGGTGGCGGCGGTATCAGTGGGGGAGGTGGGGGTGGCGGTGGAGGTGGAGGCGGTGGGGGTGGTGGCGGTGGTGGGGGTGGTGGCGGGGCTGGGGGGGTCAGTGGCAGCGGCGGAGGTGGCAGCGGCGGGGGTGGCAGCGGCGGGGGTGGTGGCGGCAGTGGTGGTGGGGGAGGCCGGGGTGGAGGTGGTGGTGGTGGCGGCAGTGGGCGTGGTGGCGGCGGCTCGGGTGGTGGTCGGGGTGGACCAGCGCAGCGTGGAGGCTCGGGTGGTGCCCAGCGCCAGCAGCAGCGTCTTGGAGAGACCCCGTCGTCCCAGCAGCTTCGTGAGTGGTACTCTCAGCATGGGGGGTCTGGGGGTGGAGGCACCTGCACGTATGTCATCCGCACCGGTGACCGCGCTGGTCAGACGTGTGGGCGTTTCCACACGCCGCACCGCTGCTTCTTTCGTCTAGACGATGCCTGGCGTGCACAGTTCCCGGAGGCCTCTGAGCTGCCCCGCTGGGCTGATCTGCTTAAAAAGAACATTGATGTATTTGCACTTGACTTTGATGTTATTCTTGGAGCCATGTATGCATTGACTATTAGTGTTGAGGGTGACTGTTACTTGTGTGTGCCACCAGACCCAGGCATTGCGACCAGTGAGGCTGCCGCTCTAGGTGCTAGTGCGTCCGCTGCCCCAGGTCCTGGTGAGACAACTGCTCTAGGTGCAGGTGTGTCTGCTGCCCCAGGTGCTTGTGAGACTGCGCCTTCAGGTACAGCGTCTACTGCGGCACTGCACACCTTCACCCTGGACTCAGGTGCTTCCCGCTGTTTCTTTCGCGACCGCACTGCCCTCGAGCAGCTTCCTAGACCGGTTGCTGTCTCCCTGGCTGACCCCTCCGGGGGTCCGGTTCTTGCGACCTCCTCCACTGTCCTCCCGTGTCCTGCGGTCCCGTCTGGCACCCTGTCAGGTCTTTACCTCCCCTCGTTCTCTACGAACTTGGTGGCGGGCTCTGCTCTACAGGACGGGGGTGTTCACCAGTTCACCCCTGCCTATGAGCGTGTGACCCACTGTACGTGTGCCCGGACGGGTCGCCACCTTGCTACCTTCACTAGGGAGCCGGGGTCGGACTTGTACACACTGACCACTGAGTCCCCTCAGGTCGCTGCGTCTGCGTCTGCGTCAGGTCAGCTGTCGGCCCCCTGCTTGTGTCGCTCCCTGTCCCACCAGACTGTCCTCTGGCACCACCGCCTTGGTCACCCGTCAGTGCAGCGCCTTCGCGGCATGCACCGTCGCCTCCTTGTCTCTGGTCTTCCCCGGGTTCTCCCTCCCCTCCCACCCTCGCCTGCGCCTCCCTGTCTTCCCTGTGTCGAGGGGCGGCAGCGCGCCGCTCCTCACTCCTCCGAGTTTCCCCCGACAGAGGCTCCTCTGCAGACACTCCACATGGACGTGTGGGGCCCCGCCCGCGTCCGTGGACAGGGCGGGGAGCGCTACTTTCTGCTGGTAGTTGACGACTACACGCGTTACACCACGGTCTTCCCCTTGCGCACCAAGGGTGAGGTCCCTGATGTCTTGATCCCTTGGATCCGCACTACCCGTCTCCAGCTGGAGAGGCGCTTTCGCTCGGACCTTCCAGTCCTGCGACTGCACTCTGATAGAGGTGGTGAGTTTTCCTCCGACCTCTTGAGAGCCTTCTGTCAGGGGGAGGGCATTGAGCAGACGTTCACGCTTCCGGCCTCTCCGCAGCAGAATGGGGTTGCTGAGCGCCGCATTGGCCTGGTCATGGAGGTCGCTCGTACCTCCTTGGTCCATGCGGCTGCCCCCCACTTTCTGTGGCCGTTTGCGGTACGGTACGCCGCGCATCAGCTCAACCTCTGGCCCCGTGTCTCTGACCCGGACACCTCGCCGACACTGCGTTGGACGGGAGAGGTTGGCGATGCGTCGGTGTTTCGAGTCTGGGGATCTCGTGCCTTTGTCCGCGATGCGTCCGCGGACAAGCTCTCCTCCCGTACCCTCCCCTGTGTCTTCCTTGGCTTTGTCCCTGACGCGTCTGGCTGGCAGTTTTACCACCCTGCCTCGCGCCGTGTCTTCCCTTCTCAGGACGTCACGTTTGACGAGTCGGTCCCCTTCTACCGTCTCTTCCCCTACCGCACTGCCCCGCTCCCCCCTCCGCCGCTCTTCCTCACTCCAGGTGCTGCTGTGGTAGACCCCCTGCCTCCCCAGGGTCCTGCAACCTCAGGTGTTTCCCAGGTAGACCCGGTCGAGCCTGTCGAGGTAGCTGTCGACTCTGGTCCTGCGCGAGGTACTGAGCCTGAGCGTGCCGAGCCTGGTGGTGCTGGGTCTGGTGGTACCGAGACTGGGGGTGCTGAGCCTGGGGGTGTGGAGACTGGGGGTGCTGAGCCTGGGGGTGCTGACACTGGGGGTGCTGCGCCTGGGGGTGCTGACACTGGGGGTACTGAGCCTGGGGGTGCTGTGCCTGGGGTTACTGAGCCTGGGGGTGCTGCGCCTAGAGGCACTCTTTCTTCCTTGGAGCTGCGTGAGTGGTACTCTCGGTACTGCCGCCGCCACAGTGGTACTGTGGGAGCTGGGAGTACTGTTGACACTGGAGCTGAGGGCGCTGGAGCTCCTGGTGCTGGTGTGGCTGCCGACCCTGGGGTTGGCGCTGGAGGTGCTGGAGCTGCTGGGCCTGGAGGTGCTGCTGGAGCTACTGGAGGAGCGAGTGCTGCTGGAGCTGGAGGTGCAGGTGCTGACGGTGCTGCTAGAGCTGGTGCTGAGTCTGGGGGTGTTGCTGCTGGGGACACTTCGACAGGAGACCCTGGGACTACAGGTGCCGGCTCTGGGGGTGCTCCTGCTAGTGACGCTGGTCCTGGAGGTGCTGGAGCTGCTGGAGGTGGTGGAGCTGCTGGTGCTGGGGGCACTGCGCAGCCACGACTGTTCTTTGCTCCGCCGTCTCCATCGTCTCTGCCACCGCCTGACGCTGCTCTTCGTCAGGTTCTTACCCTCCCGTCGTCTACTGGTCTTCCGTTACAGCCTGGCTCACCACTGCCTGCCCCTTCTCCTTACACTGAGCAGACAGGAGGTCTTGCTGAGCGTCGTGAGCCTGCGTCTCGTCCTGCGTCGCCCGTTCGCACTGCTCGCACTAGTCCTCGTGTCCCACGTCCGCGTCCTCCTCCTGTCCCTGGCACGCACCAGATGACACTTCGTCCGTCCACTGCTCCACTGCGTGTTCCACTGCCGTCCCCCCCTGCGTCTTCTCTGCCTGACGTTCCAGACCCTGAGTCTGACCGTGTACGTGCTGCTCACCCTACTGTCACGCGTCTCCTGGCCACTGTTGTCACTGACCCTTCCTTTGAGTCCGCTGCTGCGTCTGCCTTAGTTGCTGAGCTTGTCGACTTTGCTGCTCACTGTCGTCTAGACTACGCCGCGAGTCTAGTTGCTGAGTCTGAGTCTGTCTGTCCTCCGTCCGTCGGGGGTGAGTGTGCTCTTGGCACGGACGTCCTTGAGGACAGGCAGGAGGAGTTTGAGTGCTTTGCCGCTGCTGTACCTCATCTCGTGTCCATGCTGATTGCACCTGAGGGAGACCCGGATGCACCAGACATCCCGACCCCGTGCTCTTACGCTGAGGCGATCGCGGGTGAGTACTCCTCTCAGTGGCAGACAGCCATGGACGCAGAGATGGCATCCTGGAAGTCCACTGGCACTTACGTCGACGAGGTTCCCCCTCCTGGGGCGAACATCGTCAGTGGCATGTGGATTTTCAGGGTGAAGCGGCCGCCAGGTTCTCCGCCTGTCTTCAAGGCTCGTTACGTTGCTCGAGGCTTCAGTCAGCGAGAGGGAGTAGACTTCTTCCAGACCTTCTCCCCCACCCCGAAGATGACCACTCTTCGGGTGCTGCTGCACGTTGCCGCTCACCGTGACTACGAGCTTCACTCTCTTGACTTCAGCACAGCTTTCTTGCAGGGCAGCCTGCACGAGGAGATCTGGCTGCGCCGCCCCCTGGGCTTCACTGGGTCGTTCCCTCCTGGTACCCAGTGGAGCCTCCGGCGGCCAGTCTACGGTCTCCGCCAGGCGCCTCGTGAGTGGCACGACACACTGAGGACTACACTTGCGGCACTTGGTGTCAGAATGTTATTTGTCTAGCCTGCAGTGGGGTGCTCAATAGTGAGTACAACCCCTTAGGGTTTGCTATTTGTGTGTCCTGCTGCTTGCTAGTCATCATCATTCTTCATTCCAATTCTCCTTCGTAAACCCTAACTCCTAGTTCTAGAGCGCACCCACCTACCTCCTAGTGTGGGCCTAGGCTACTAAGCCTAGGCCCCACATCTACTATTCTAACATGGTATCTAGAGCCGGCGAGATCCTGCCGCCTAGTTCATCGGGCCCACCAACTCCTTCCGCTGTCGTACTATCCGCCGCGCGCCCCGTGGTGCGCGGCATTGCATTTTCTTCCCGCCACGCGCTCCGAACACGTGGCGGCTTCTTCTGCCCGCCGCGCGCTCGGGGCGCGCGGCGGTTATCCCGTCCGTCGAAGCGTCCTTGGGGGGGCCTGCGCGCTGCCCTCCCTGCTGCTCGTCGCGACGCCCGTGCGGGACCCGCGGGGCGTCGCCCTTACTCGTCGCGGCGCCCCCTGGGTGCTGCCCCTTCTCGTCGCGACGCCCGTACGGGACCCGCGCAGCGTCGCCCTGCTCGTCGCGACGTCCGTGCGGGACCCGCGGGGCGTCGCCCCTGCTCGTCGCGACGCCCGTGCGGGACCCGCGGGGCGTCGCCCCTGCTCGTCGCGACGCCCCCTGCGGGACCCGCGGGGCGCCGTCAGAGCCTGCAGCAGCAGCCGCCGCCAGAGCCTGCAGCAGCAGCCGCCGCTCTACCAGCAGCAGCAGCCGCCGCCGCTCTGCAGCAGCAGCCGCCGCCGCCCTGCAGCAGCAGCCGCCGCCAGGCCTGCAGCAGCAGCCGCCGCCAGAGCCTGCAGCAGCAGCCGCCGCCAGAGCCTGCAGCAGCAGCTGCCACCAGAGCCTGCAGCAGCAGCCGCCGCTCTACCAGCAGCAGCAGCCGCCGCCGCTCTGCAGCAGCAGCCGCCGCCGCCCTGCAGCAGCAGCCGCCGCCAGGCCTGCAGCAGCAGCCGCCGCCAGAGCCTGCAGCAGCAGCCGCCGCCAGAGCCTGCAGCAGCAGCTGCCACCAGAGTCTGCAGCAGCAGCCGCCGCTCTACCAGCAGCAGCAGCCGCCGCCGCTCTGCAGCAGCAGCCGCCGCCGCCCTGCAGCAGCAGCCGCCGCCAGGCCTGCAGCAGCAGCTGCCGCCACCGAGCCTGCAGCAGCAGCCGCCGCCAGAGCCTGCAGCAGCAGCCGCCGCCAGAGCCTACAGCAGCAGCCGCCGCTCTACCTGCAGCAGTTGCCGCTGCCGAGCCTGCAGCAGCAGCCCCTGGAGCAGCCAGTCACTGCAGCAACCGCCCCTGGAGCAGCCCGCCACTGCAGCAGCCGCCCCTGGAGCAGCCCGCCACTGCAGCAGCCGCCCCTGGAGCCGCCCGCCACTGCAGCAGCAGCCCCTGGAGCAGCCGCCACTGCAGCAGCCGCCCCTGGAGCAGCCCGCCACTGCAGCAGCCGCCCCTGGAGCCGCCCGCCACTGCAGCAGCCGCCCCTGGAGCAGCCCGCCACTGCAGCAGCCGCCCCTGGAGTTTGCCCGCCTTTGTTCGTACGTCCCCTTGCTACTCGTGTCCGTTCGTGTCTCGTGTTGTGTCCCGTGCCGAGCCATACCGTGCAGTGCCATGCCGTGCCATACCGTGTCGTGCCGTGCTGTGCTGTGCCGTGCCTGTGTTCGTTTTACCTACCTACCTACCTACCTACGCCCTGTGCCTTGTGCCTTGTGCCTTGTGCTTCGTGCCTCGTGCCTCGTGCCTTGTGCCTCGTGCGCCCTGCTGCTGCCCCGCGCCTTCGTGCGCCCTGCTGCAGCCCGCGCCTTGTGCGCTTTACCTACCTACGCCCTGTGCCTTGTGCCTTGTGCCTTGTGCTTCGTGCCTCGTGCCTCGTGCCTCGTGCCTTGTGCGCTTTACCTACCTACGCTCTGTGCCTTGTGCCTTGTGCCTTGTGCTTCGTGCCTCGTGCCTCGTGCCTTGTGCCTCGTGCGCCCTGCTGCTGCCCGCGCCCTCGTGCGCCCTGCTGCAGCCCGCGCCCTCGTGCGCTCTACCTACCTACGCCCTGTGCCTTGTGCCTTGTGCCTTGTGCTTCGTGCCTCGTGCCTCGTGCCTCGTGCCTTGTGCGCTTTACCTACCTACGCCCTGTGCCTTGTGCCTTGTGCCTTGTGCTTCGTGCCTCGTGCCTCGTGCCTCGTGCCTTGTGCGCTTTACCTACCTACGCCCTGTGCCTTGTGCCTTGTGCCTTGTGCTTCGTGCCTCGTGCCTCGTGCCTCGTGCCTTGTGCGCTTTACCTACCTACGCCTCGTGCCTTGTGCCTCGTGCGCCCTGCTGCTGCCCGCGCCCTCGTGCGCCCTGCTGCAGCCCGCGCCCTCGTGCGCTCTACTCTGCCCGAGCTCTCGTGCGCCCTGTTCGGTTCCGCCGCCCCTTCCCCCCCCCCCCCCCCCCCCCCCCCCCCCCGTCCCCTGGACAGGAGAGTGTGGGGGTGACGGGTATGGGGGTGCTCCGTGTGCGTCGTCCCTTCCTCCTCCTTCGTCTCCCACTGCTGCAGCTGCCGCTGAGGGGGGTGGATGTGTGGGAGCCGAGGGGACTGGCGCTAGGGGGGTAATGTGGGAGTGGAGCTAAGGGTGGACCAAGGGGTGTGTGTCGAAGGGTGTGGGACTGTTGGGGGCGGTTGAGCGGAGGCCGCCGTCGTGTCGTCTGCAGCGCCTGTATTCCGGGGGTTCTGATAGCCACCGGTAGCTCAGAGAGCCGGTTGCACCTGTCGCCTGTGGGTCCGTTGCTCCTGCCGCTGCTGATCAGCCGCCGAGCCTGTTACTCCTGTATTCCGGGGCCTCTGGCTCCCGGTAGCCACTAGAGTTGCACTAGTGCCGTCTGTTGCCCGTGTGTCTGCAGCTTCAGCCGTCGCCTCCACTCTTCTCTCCTCTCGCCAGCCCTCCTCCTCCTCACCTACCCTCTGTGACTGCCTCTAGCTTTGCTCATAAATTATAAACTATTGCTTCTTGAACTTGTGCTCAGAATGTGTGGTGACATCGTGATCCACCCTGAGCTTGTACTGCTTTGCTTGCTCTGCTGATTACACCCCACTTTGGCTATGGGGGTGTGTCAGAACGTTATTTGTCTAGCCTGCAGTGAGGTGCTCAATAGTGAGTACAACCCCTTAGGGTTTGCTATTTGTGTGTCCTGCTGCTTGCTAGTCATCATCATTCTTCATTCCAATTCTCCTTCGTAAACCCTAACTCCTAGTTCTAGAGCGCACCCACCTACCTCCTAGTGTGGGCCTAGGCTACTAAGCCTAGGCCCCACATCTACTATTCTAACACTTGGGTTTGCTCCCTCCACAGCTGACCCGTCGCTGTTTCTGCGCACCGACACTTCACTGCCGCCGTTCTACATCCTCGTGTACGTCGACGACTTGGTGTTTGCCACTGCGGACACTGAGGCTCTCGCCCACGTGAAGTCGGAGCTGCAGAAGAGACACACGTGCACAGACTTGGGTGAGCTGCGCAGCTACCTTGGCTTGCAGATCACTCGGGACAGAGCACGCCGCACCATCACCCTGACTCAGTCACACATGGTGCAGCAGGTCCTTCAGCGCTTCGGCTTCACCTGGTCCTCAGCACAGGCCACTCCTCTGGCTACAGGTCATTCGCTCTCAGCTCCACCTTCGGACGAGTCCGTAGAGCCGAGTGGTCCTTACCCAGAGCTAGTTGGCTGCCTCATGTACCTGATGACTTGCACTCGTCCTGACCTCGCGTACCCTCTTGGTCTTCTGGCTCGCTACGTGGCTCCTGGTCGGCACCGACCTGAGCACATGGCTGCTGCTAAGAGGGTACTGCGCTACTTGTGCAGCACATCAGGCATGGGGCTAGTGCTTGGAGGGACGAGCCCAGTTGTTCTCACTGGGCACTCAGACGCTTCTTGGGTTGACGACCAGGCTACTCAGCGGTCGTCACAGGGTTACACCTTCAGCCTTGGCTCTGGTTCAGTTTCGTGGCGTTCTACACGCTCGTCTTCAGTTCTCAGCTCCAGTTGTGAGGCTGAGATCTACGCCACAGCCATGGCTGCACAGGAGTTGCGCTGGCTCACCTACCTGCTGACTGACTTGGGAGAGCAGCCTCGTTCTCCTCCAGTGCTGTACGTCGACAACAAGGCCGCCATTGCCTTGTGTGAGGAGCACAGACTGGAGCACAGAACAAAGCACATCGCTCTGCGTTACTTCCTGGCTCGAGAGCTGCAGCAGCGTGGTCAGCTTCGTCTGCGTCACGTGGCCACTCGGGCCAACACTGCTGATATATTCACTAAGGCGCTTCCGTCTGGTGATCATCAGCGTTTCTGCACTTTGCTAGGGCTTGTGCCCACATTTCCTCACTTGCTGTAGGCCTTGCTTGTACTGTGATCTATATATATATATATACGTGCATGTTTGCATTGCTAGGTAGAGATCACTGTGCTGTTCTTGCTGCTTATATACCTCTGCATGTGGACTGGCCTTGTGGCCGTTTGTTTGTGCTCAGTGTGTGTGGTGACGTTGTGATCCACCCTGAGCCGTGTTTTGTTTCTTCTCTTGACTGGTCTTGTGACCATTGCTTGCTCTGGCTATCCCCCATTTCGCCTATGGGGGTGTGTCAAAACATATGCATGTTAGTATCTAGGCTATATTGGGGCTAGCCTTAAGGGGTACAGAAACTCACTCGACACTCTAGTCTTGTACCCCAACCTCCACCTAATCACACATACTCTTCTCATTCTAACAGAGAGAGAGAGAGAGAGAGAGAGAGAGAGAGAGAGAGAGAGAGAGAGAGAGAGAGAGAGAGAGAGAGAGAGAGAGAGAGAGAGAGAGAGAGAGAGAGAGAGAGAGAGAGAGAGAGACCATTAGGGTCGGACGGAAAGGGGGCGGGAGTGTGTAGAGGATAGGTATTCGATAGGAAGCTTGTTTGTTATGCATGTGTTTGCATCGCCCCGTGTACCACCCATCAATCAATACAACGACCATTCGAGAGAGAGAAGAGGTGGGTGGATGTAGAAAGGTACATACGTATTGTGGAACAGCTGATGGCGATATGGTGTGAGAAAGAGGATGGCGTAAGATGTGAAGGGGATAAAATTAGCGTTGATTCCTCAACACGCAAACCTCTACCAACACGTGTGAAACTTACACAAAGCTCTACCATCCGAAGAAGTTGAAGTCCATCATGCCGCACCAGTAGCAGTCGTCTGGAAAGGAGTTGGGGTGAAAGAGCGTGGCAGATGGAGACACGAATAGTGGGACCAAGGGTGGGTGAACGTAGAAAGAAACATGTTGTGTGACAGCTGAGTGACCATGACACTGTAGCACATTAAACCGAAATAGAATTGATACGAGGCTCGGGCAGGAAGGGCAGGGGAAGGATTCAACAAGGAGGCATGAAAAACCTATGCAGGAGCTACCGTCACACACTAGAGGCAGCACAACAGCACAGCAGCACAACAGCACAGCAGCACAATAGCACAGCAGCACAACAGCACAGCAGCACAACAGCACAGCAGCACAACAGCACGGCAGCACAACAGCACGGCAGCACAACAGCACGGCAGCACAACAGCACGGCAGCACAACAGCACGGCAGCACAACAGCACAGCAGCACGCACTAGATAACAGCTGCACGCACTAGAGGCGGCGCAGAGGGGAGATGGGCTGAAGGGACGTGAAATGAGGGATGTTGGGTTCAAGAGTGAAGACGGCAAGAGATGTTGGGACCGCATGAAATGAGAGCAGGAAAGCCATGGCACTGGAGGCAGCACAGCAGCACTTGAAGCTAGCATCACCCACCAGCTGGAGGGGGGTTGTAGACGCACTGCCCATTCTGCATCTCGTAACCGTAGGCACAATCACAGAAAGACCTGTCAGGATAATCTAAGCATGAACTGTTCGGACCACAGTCCATGGAGGAACAGCGCACTGCGTGGGGAGAGAGGGAGAAAAGAGGGGAGAGAGGCGGAGGGGATGTGATATGAGGGGTACTGGGGTTTAGGATTGAAGACGAAAAGACATATCGAGCGAGATGCTCGAAACGCATGAGTACTGAAAGCATGGCACTGGAGGCAGCACAGCAGCACGTCAAGTCAAGCTAGCATCACCCACCGATTGCAGCTGGAGGTGGGATGGAGACGCACGCCCCATTCTGCATCTCGTAACCATCGACACACACACAGGTGGCCGCATTACCATCACGTTTACATTGGCTGTTATCACCACAGTTGAGGGTGTTACAGGGATCTGTGTGGGGGGAGAGGCAGTGAGGACGACAAGACATGTTAAGCGAGACGTGGGAACGCATGAGAGCAGTGAAGGCATGGCACTGGAGGCAGCACAGCAGCACGTCAAGCTTGCATCACGCACTGGCATCAAGTGGACCTTGGCTGTTCTGCAGCACGCACTCCCCATTCTGCATCTCATAACCCGAGATACACTGACAGTAAGCCGCGGTAAGACTAGATTGAATACACTCGCCAAAAGAACCACAGTTCAGGTTGTTACAGGGATCTGCGTGGGGGGAGAGTCAGACAAGAGGGAAGAGGGGGGGAGGGGACGTGATATGAGGGGTGGTGGGGTTCAGGATTGAAGAAGGCAAGACATGTTAAGCGAGATGTTGGGAAGGAACGAGAGTAGTGAAACCAATGGCATTGGAGGCAGCACAGCAGCACTTGAGGCTAGCAGCACCCACTGTAGTAGATGTCGTCAGGTGGAGGTTGGTAGAAGACGCACGACCCATCCCACTGCATCTCGAAACCATCGTCACACACGCATATCTGATATTCGTCACAGTGCTGGTTCGGACCATTGCAAGTCATGGAGCAGGTCACTGGGTGGGGGTAGAGGTGGCGCAGAGGGAAAAGGGGTGGTGGGGACGTGAAATGAGGGGTGGTGGGATTCAAGGTGAAGACGACAAGATACTTCAAACGAGATGATGGGATCGCATGAGAGTAGTAAAGCCAACGGCACTGGGGGCAGCACATCCGCATGTCAAGTCAAGCTAGCATCACCCACCAATTTCTCCAGGTGGAGGTTGCGTCAAGACACACATATCATTCTGCAGCTCCCAACCTGGGGGACACTCGGTCACAGGCCGGAAGCACGACCCATCCGACTGCAGCTGGTAACCCGGAGCACACTCGATGAGCGCAGGTGCGGGGCGCAGGCACGTCGTGGAATCTGAGTGCAACTGGAAGCCGTCGTCACACAGGCAGTAAGCCCCGTTCAGCATGGGCACACACTGGCTGTTGGCACCACAGTTCTGGGTCACACAGGCATCTGCCCGGCGGGGGAGGCAGAAAAGAGGGGAGAGGAGATAAGAATTTCGGGGCAATCGCAGCAGCACACCGAGTAGCGCACAGCAGCACAGAGCAGAGCACAGAATGACAAAGAGTAGCACACAGCAGTTTCATCACGTACCAGTGCACGTTTTGCCATCGTCCTGCAGCACAAAGCCCTTGTCACAAACGCAGACAGCCCCGTCACCGGAAGGAAAGCAATGGCAGTTGGCACCACAGTTCTGAATCTCACAGACATCTGCGTGCCGGGGGGTGGAGGGCGAGGCAGAAAAGAAGGGAGACGGGGTGGAGGGCACATGAATCTACGAGGAAACACAGCAGTACACAGAGAAGAGCGAAAAAGGAGAAAAGAGAGTAGCACACAACAGGACATAATCTCAAAGAGCCCAGCAAGATCCGGAGCAGTGCAAAGCCGGAAGGTTGAGCACGTACCAGTGCACGTCCTGCCATCCGCCTGCAGCACAAAGCCGGATTCACACACACACGACGCCGCTCCAGAGTCGTCCTTGATGCACCGGCCGTTCACACCACATTCCTGAGCCACGCAGGTGTCTGGTGGGCAGAGGGATGGGGGAGTGGAGTGATGAGTGGAGTGGAGGAATCGGCGAGGATGGTGTAGAGGGGACTGTGTTGCTCACAGTGCTTGTTCACACCATAGCTCTTCAGACAGTGCTGTCTGAAGTGGAGAGGGTTAGAGGAGGCGCAGAGGGGAGAGGGGTGGAGTGGACGGGACGTGAAATGAGGGGCAGTGGGGTTAAGGATTGAAGACGCCAAGATACTTTACATGAGATGATGGGAACTCGTGATATCAGTGAAACCATTGGCGTAATAGGCAGCACAGAAGCACTTGAAGGTAGCATCACCCACCGGGTGCAGGTGGGGCGCTGATGCACGTCCTGTTATCCGGCTGCAGCACAAAACCCGGAGCACACACACAGTAAGCGCCGTCGCTGCCACGAAAGCATTGGCTGTTGGCACCACATTTCTGGATCTCACAAACATCTGCGTGGGGGGTGAGGCAGAAAAGAGGGGAGCGGGGACATGAAGTTAGAAGCAACCACAGCAGCACACAGAGAAGCGCACAGAAGCACACAGAGTCAGATAGAGCAGCCCACTGCACACAGAATCACATAGAGTAGCACAAATCAGAAAGAAGCACATAGAGCAGCACACAGCAGTTTCATCACGTACCCTTGCACGTCCTGCCATCCTCCTGCAGCAAAAAGCCAGGGTCACACAAACAGGTAGCCGTGTTACCAGCAGGAACACAATGACCGTTGACACCACAGTTCTGGATCACACAAACATCTGCGAGGCGGGGGGGGGGGGGGGGGGGGGGGGGAGGGGGGAGGTGGTGGACAGATAAAAAGGCAGAGCAGGGATCGGGAGAACTTAAATTTACGAGGAACCTCAGCAGCACACACACAGAGTAGCGCAAAAAAGAAAGCAGAGTAGCACGCAACAGCACAGAGCAGCAGCGCACAGGAGGTTCAACACGTACGAATGCACGTCCTGCCATCCGCCTGCAGCGCAAAGCCATCTTGACACACGCAGGACGCCACTCCAAGTCCGTCCTTCATGCACCCACCATACACACAGTCCTTGATGTCACAGGTGTCTGAGTGATGGGAGAGGGGATGAGGGATGAGAGAGTGGAGGGGTGAGGAGTGGAGGAAATGGGCGAGGATGGTGTAGAAGGGACATGAAATTAGGAGGAACCACATCAGCATACAGAGTAGCGCACAGAATCACATGGAGTAGCACACAGCAGTTTCACAACATACCTTTGCACGTCCTGTTATCCGCCTGCAGCACATAGCCAATGCTACATTCACAAGACGCCGCTCCAAATTGGTCCTTGATGCACCGGCCGCGCACACAGTTCTGGATCTCACAGGTGTCTGGGTGGGGAAGGGATGGGGAAGGGGAAGAGTGAGGGATAGAGGAAATGGGCGAGAATGGTGTGGGAGGGACGTGAACAAGGAGAGAGCAATAAAGAGGAGTGTGAGAAGAGACGTGCAGACGAGTGTGAGTACAGACGTGAGATCAATAAAGGGGGGAGTGGTGGAGGGAAGGAGAGAGGGAAGGAGGAGCGGAGGAGTGAGGAGTGGGAGAGGGAATTGAGAACAGTTATTTGGCTAGTCGGAAAGATGATGCGTACCAACGCAAAGGCCTTAGACCATCTGGAAGCCCGTGTTGCAAACACAGGATGCACCGCCTTCACCATCCTTCACACAAGCAGCATTGGCACCACAGTTCTTGATGACGCACGTATCTGAAAGGAGGCACGAACAAAACGGATGAGAATGGGCGGCGGGAGGAGGGAGAGTGAGAGAATGGAGGGTGGGAAGGAGAGAAGGCAGTGAGGAAATGCAAGAGGGAAGTGAAAGAGAGAGTAGAGGGAAGGAGAGAGGGACATGCAATGCTAATAGAGAGCTAGTGAGACTAATGATACAGCAAACCTGAAAGGTTCAACACACACACCCTTGCACAGGTTGTGTTGCACTGCACAGCACGCACCAGTGCATGTGGTACCGTCGAGCTGCAGAGCAAAGCCAACGTTGCAAACGCAGGACGCCACTCCAGCACTGTCCTTGATGCACTTGCCGTTGACGCCGCACTTCTTGAGCACACATGTGTCTGGGCGAGCGTACAGCAGGGGGGAACGCGTGGGGTGAGAGGGAAAAGAATAAGAGAGAGGCACATGATTCACAACAGCCCCTCACTTGATAAGACTGATGCAAGACTGGTGTGCCTCTGTTATCAAGTACTGGCGCGCATCAGCATGGCACTTGCAGTACTTAGCACGTTGAAGCACAAAACGGCATCTCATAAGGCATGGCACATGGCACATGGCAATTCCCATGGCATCTCTCAAAGCATGGCACTCACCAGTGCATGTGACGCCATCAGCATGCAGCACAAAGCCAGTGTCACACACACAAGACGCCGCTCCAGTCATTTTGTCCTTGTTGCACGTGCCGTTCACACCACAGTTCTGAATCTTGCAGGTGTCTGGGTGGGGAGAGAGGCAGAAAAAAAGGGAAGAGGGGGCATGAAATTAGGAGGAATCACAGCAACAGCCAGAGTAGCGTAGAGAATTACATGGAGTAATACACGGCATCTCACAAGGCATGGCACATGACATCTCACACTGCATGGCACATGGCATACCGGTGCATGTGACGCCATCAGCCTGCAGCACGAAGCCAGTGCCACACACGCAGGACGCCACTCCTGCACTGTGTTTGATGCACTTGCCGTTGACGCCACACGCCTTGAGTGCGCATGTGTCTGGGGAAAGGGGGCGACATGGGAGGGATTTTAGGCGAGTGAGGTTGGTTGAGCCTATTGAGGGGCGACTATGAATGGCTAGTCATGAGAAAGGACTGCCCAGACGACAAGCCTTGAAACCCTCTGACAAGGCTACTGGACTGCATAGTCCATGGCATGGCACAGGGCATCACAGCACAAGGCATCGCCTGCAGGGAAGAGGGTATGGCATATGGCATGGCACATACCGGTGCATGTGACGCCATCAGGCTATAGCACGAAGCCAGTGTCAAACACGCAGGACGCCACTCCTGCAGCGCTCTTCACACACTTGGAGTTACTCCCACACTTCTTGAGCACACACGTGTCTGCCAAAGAAGAGAAGGGTAAAAGACAGAGTTGGTGGTACGGTACGGACAAGCCTTGCTTACGAGGTGCCATGTGCGTGAAGGAACCAAGGATGGAGACTTTGCACGCATGTGTGTCAAAAACATGCGGGGATGAAGGGCATGCCATGCCATTCCTGAGTCTTGAGCCAGCTACAAGGATCACGAGTGAGGAGGTCTGGAACGGCATGGAACCGCTTTATACTCATACAACAGCACAACGAACGCACCAGTGCATGTAGTCTTGTCGGCCTGCAGCACAAAGCCAGGGTCACAAATACAGGACGCCGCTCCAGCACTGTCCTTGATGCACTTGCCGTTGACGCCACACGCCTTGAGCGTGCATGTGTCTGGGAAAAGGGCGCAAAGGGGAGGGAGTTGGGTTGGGCGGGTGAGGGGGGTTAGAGCGAATGAGGTTAGAGTAAGAATGAGCAGAGATGGGAACACAACGAACTGCCCGAATGACAAGCCTTGACACGCTCTGACAGATCTCCTGACAATGCATGAGCATGACACTTGAATCCATGGTCCACGGCATATCAAAAGCCATGGTACAAGGCATGGCACATGGCACAGGACAAGGGATCACCTATACGGGAGAGGATAAGGCATATGGCATGACACATAACACATACCAGTGCACGTGACGCCATCAGGCTGCAGCACGAAGCCAGTGTCACACACACAGGACGCCACTCCTGCAGCGCTCTTCACGCACTTGGAAATACCCCCAGACTTCTTGAGCACACACGTGTCTGCCAAGGGAAGAGTAGAAGGCACAGTGAGTGGGGAGGAAAGGAACGAGGCAGGAAGAAAGGTGGAAGAGTTGTGAGTAAGAAGGGCATGCTGTACTATCGAGTTATGAACGGTGAAAGAGGTTAGGAAGCAGATAACGTCGAGATAGAGCGGGGGGGCGATATCATCTGTTGCTGTGCAATCACCAGCACATCCACCACACCAATCACTGCGTGGCTTCTCGCAGTCACACATCAGCACATACGCACCAGTGCATGTAACCTTGTCAGCCTGCAGCACGAAGCCAGTGTTGCACACGCAGGATGCCACTCCAGCACTGTCCTTGATGCACTTGCCGTTGCTGCCACACGCCTTGAGCGCGCATGTGTCTGGAGAAGGGGGGGAGAGGGGAAGGAGTTGGGCGAGAGGAGAGATTAAGAACAACAAATGAAGGAAAGTACTGCCAACGTGACAAGCCTCTGTCTAAAATCATGACGCTCTAACAGGGCCGTGGTGATGAGCAGCACTCACCAGCAGCGGCACTGACTCACTAACACAGCCGGTGGGGGTCATGGAAAATCCAACGTTGCACACGCAGGTGGCGCTGCCCCTGTCCTTCACGCACACCGCATTGGCGCCGCAGTTTCGCTGCACACACGAGTCTGGGGGACATTTCACAGAGCGACCAGAGCGAAAGAGAGGATCCAGGAGAAAAGGAACAGAGAGGAAGGTGATGAGGAGAGGAAAAACGAGATGATGAACAGGCGAGACGGAGCGTGCACACGTGGAGAGCAACGAGAGGTGAGAGTGATCCGCCTGACAACAAATGATCTTTCAAGACAAGACTGGAGTGGCCGAGAGATTGGAATATGGGAGTGGTCGAAAGATTGGAATATGGGATGGAATATGGAATAAAAAGAGTGGCGAGAGCAGGAGCAGAAAGGAGTCAGCGTCCGTCATACCCATTGAGGGGTTGAGGGCAAGAAGACGGGCAAGGGGTGCGTTGAGGCGGTGGTGAAGTTAGGCGGGTGACTTACGGTCGGCGGCGTTGCTTGAAGCAGCTGTCAGCAGGCCGTGCGAATGGCGAATGGCGGCAGCCCTGGGCGCACAGGCTGAGCGCGCATGGGGGAGAGGGGGAAAGGGGAAGAGCGGAAGGAGAATGGAATGAGAAGGGAAGGAGGCTTAAGGGGAGGAGATGAATGGGGAAACGCGAATGTGGGGAAGAGGGGGGGAGGGGGGAACAGGAGGAGGGAGAACCTGATAGCAGACTCAAGAGCACGAGGGCACACCTGAGAGCATGACAGCAGCCAGTGCAGCGAGCACGAGGCCCAAGCTCCGCGTCACAGGCACGCTGTGCGAAGCCATGATGCTGATGAGCCGGAAGCACCAGCAGCAGCAGAGCTGCCAGAGGTGATGCGCCGATGAGAGACGATGAGCCTCCGAGGGCTCAGCCGTGGCGAGTCACGAGAGGAGTGGAAGGAGCGGCGATGCGTGGAAAGGAAAAGCCGAACGGCTTATGTACCGTATGAAGGATGGATGATACTGACCGTCTTCTTCCCCTTCCCCTTCCCCTTCCCCTTCCCCTTCCGAGAGGGCGACGGGAAGGGAGAAGCCTTTTTTCCCTGAGGGGGAGGGACTGCCCCCTTGATGGCGGGATATCGCGCCGGTGTATCATGGTGAGGCGAATGATGCGGTGCTTCAATCGCAGAAGGTCGTGAAGAGTTGAGTCGAGAGAAGGGGAGGGCCCCCGCGGATGGGAGTGGGGGGAATGGAGGTGGGGAGGGGGGGAAAAGGGAGCTGCGACCCCGCGGATGGGAGGATATGGGAGCTGCGCACGCGGATCGGAGGATTGGGGCTGTGTCGCATGTGGGCCGCACGGAGGGAGCGACAAGGCCTCTATCCTGCGGAGCCGAATCCATGCGCCGCAAAATTGCTCATGAGACCTACATGTGTTGTCGTACGTACGCGAGTTTGCCCGCAGAGTCAAGATCAACCTGACTAGAGACGAGAGGAATGCGCGGAAGGGTGGCGCGACTTTCCGCACCGCCTGCTTTGCCACGCCGGGCAGTACACGACATGCTCTAGCGACGCCCCCCACTTCTGTCACCTTACTAACGTGACAGCTGTGTATACGCGGATGACCAGGTACATGCGATGCTGTCATTGGCTGCGTGGATTACCCTATCACGGTCTTGATTGCACGAGCCACCCAATCCGATTTTGCATCAAAACGACTGGCTGAAAGGCCTACTAGGACCTATGATGGAACAAGCTAGACGGCTTCTAGGCTTGTTCTAATGTTTCTGGCTGAGAATCCTTCCCAAGGAATTTCCTTAGAAGCAAAGAGAACAAACAGAAAAGAAAACAAGGAACAACTACTCTAACTCCTACGAATGCATTTTTATATGTACACTATTTACATTTCAGAAATGCGGCTCGGAATGTCGATTCGGGTGGCCAGCCCCGACATCGAGTCGCATCACCCTTTTACACATTGTAACTCACTGCTTGCACACACGTGTCCCATTTCTAACCTTCCGATACTGTACCCTCGCCACCTGTCCCACGCGGAAGTCTACCCAAGTCATTCAAGGCACGAAACCTCAATTTCGCCCTTCTCGTGTGAGTTCCCCACGTCCTGCACACTTCCGCACCTGCGCTGCCCACATTCGCAGCTGCACACTGCTGTTGCATGCCCTCGCCACCTGCGCGCTTCGTGTTAGCTCCCGCGCAGGTGCCACGTGTTACATTACCTCCCCTCCCTGAAGGAACCGTCCTCGGTGCCAACGAAGCAAGATACACTCCAATGGCACGAGGAGCATGGCTGAGATTGGAGAAAGGCTCCCATGAGTCCTCAGATGCAGGTGTGTTGCGCCAGTGAATAAGGTAGTCACGGCCAACAGGGGTGTCACGGTATGAGAGGATAGATTCAACCTCATGCAGATCGGGATGGGCAAAGAACATGGGTGGACGGGGCTGGAATGGATGAGAGGGAGTTCGGTAGGGACGGAGAAGATGAATGTGGAAAACAGGATGTATGGTCATGTGGGGTGGGAGTTGAAGGCGGTAGCTGACCGGTGAGAGAACCTTGATGATGGGGAATGGTCCAACGAATCTAGGTGCGAGCTTGCGAGAGGTTCCAGCATTCAGCAGGGGCAGGTTAGCCGTTGAAAGCAGCACCAAATCACCGACTTTGAAAGTGGTGTGACGCCTATGCTGGTTAGCATAGCGAACTTGGCGCTCTTGTGCAAGCTGAAGCTTCCTTCGGGCAAGTTGGAGAATGCGGTGATGAGAAGAGATGAAATCTGCTGCCGTGGGGTTAGGGGAATGATGAGGGTGAGGGAGGGATGAAACAGAGCGTGGTAGCTGTCCAGTGGCTAGGAGGAACGGTGGCTCTCCTGTGGCAATGTTCGGGCTGCTGTTGTAGGCAAACTCCACTGCTGCCAAATGCTGATCCCAATCCGTCTGCATGGCATTCACAGAAGAGCGTAGCGCATCCTCCAGAGTTCTGTTCATGCGCTCTGTCTGGCCATCAGTTTCAGGATGATAGGCTGTTGATAGGCGTATCTGTGTGCCGAGCAGCTGAAACAGTGCGGTCCAGAAGTTGCTGAGGAACCGTGTGTCTCTGTCACTGACTATAGCTGATGGCAGTCCGTGCAGTCTTACTACCTGTGTGAAAAACAGCTTGGCAGTCTCAGCAGCAGTCACTGTGCCAGTTGTGGGGATGAAATGAGCCTTCTTGGACAGCTTGTCAATCACCACCAGAATGCTGTCAAAGCCTGTTGAGGTACGGGGTAGGTCTGTGATAAAATCCAGAGAAACACAAGTCCAGGGGGCTGTGGGTATCTCCAATGGTTGCAGCAGACCAGTCGGTGCAGTGGTGCGAGCCTTGTTGACCTGACAGGTAGGACATGAAGAAACATACTCCGCTACACTCCGGGACAGTCCAGGCCAGTAGTAGTCACGAGAAATGGCAGCATACGTCTTGTCACTGCCGAAGTGTGAACGGTTGTCATGGTATTCGTGTAGTAGCAGCTGGCGGAGCCTGGAGTCATCAGGTACACAAACAGCACCAGAATCTGCACGGGTCCAAAAAGGGTTGCTGAAAAGAAAGGATGGGTCATGAGGGACTTTCTGTTGGTACAGCTGATCACGGTTATAACCCCGGCTGAAACGAGTGATGAAGTTGCGGTCCCATGTAACCACACCCATGACATTCAGCTCCTCTGCTGCTGGCCGTGAGAGAACATCTGCCGGGTTGAACCGCCCTGGCTTGTACACAATCTGCAGGTTTGGGACTGTACTGCTCCAGAAACTGAACCCACCGCGCCTGCCGTGGAGTGATCCGTGACTGTGTTTTCAGGTACTCCAGTGTTCTGTGATCGGTGAAGACCGTGACAGGCTGCATCTCTACGTAACAGCGCCACTTCTTCAGTGCATGTACCACAGCTAGCGCCTCTCTCTCATGAATGGGGTATGCGCGCTCCGCAGCAGTCAGCTTCCTTGACTCAAATGCTATTGGCTGCAGCCCCGCTTCCTGCTCCTGACAGAGAATGGCTCCAAGGGCAACGTCAGATGCATCACACCAAATGAAGTACGGGAGCTCTGGATTCGGTACTGCTAGGGCAGGGGGTGAAGTAAGGCAAGTCTTTAGCTGCTCAAAAGCTTGCTGCTGCAAAGGTCCCCAAGAAAATGATGAATCCTTCCGCAAGAGATCGGTCAGAGGTCCTGCCACTGCTGCAAAGCCCTTCACAAACCGCCGGTAGTAGTTAGCTAACCCCAAAAATGCCTGCACCTCTTTCACTGTACTAGGCTGCTTCCACTGCTTCAGCACTGCTACCTTGGTATTGTCCACCTCCATCTTCCCATGAGAAATGACATGACCCAGAAATGACAGCTTGGTTTTGGCAAACTCACACTTTGAACGCTTGGCATACAATCTGTGCTCACTCAACCGTGCAAGGACCAGCTCAAGGTGCTTTAGGTGTTCCTCACGAGTGCGACTGTATACCAGCAAGTCATCAATGAAAACCACCAGAAACTTGTCAATGAAATCACTAAAAATGCTCTGCATCATGCCTTGGAAGGTGGCTGGAGCGTTGGTGAGACCAAATGGCAAGACCCGAAACTCATAGTGACCGTACCGTGTTCGAAAAGCTGTTTTTGGGATGTCCTCACTTTGAATCCGCACCTGATGATACCCCGAACGCAGATCCAGCTTCGAGAAGTACCGTGCCTCACCAATTTGCTCGAACAGCTCATCTATCCGTGGCAGTGGGTAGCGGTTCTTGACTGTTATCTTGTTGAGCCCGCGGTAATCTACACACATCCGCAGAGAACCGTCCTTCTTCCGCACGAACAGCACTGGGGAAGCGTATGGAGAAGAACTAGGCTGAATGAACTCCTTAGCTAGCAGGTCCTCTAACTGCTCCTTCAGCTCCTTCAGCTCCACTGCACTCATCTTGTAAGTAGGTCTAACAGTTGGGGTAGATCCTGGAATCAGCTCTATCCTATGATCAGCAGCTCGCCTAGGAGGAAGTCCAGCCGGTAAGTCCTCAGGAAACACCCCTGAAAATTTTTCTAGCAGCTTCTCCACACCCCGTGTCAGCTCCTCATCCTCATGTGATGCTAAAACCGTTGGTACTGCTGCCTCAGATGATGTGGGCTGAACCTCTGTGATAAGACCTAGAAAAGCTGCTTCCTCCCCCCAAATGGCCTTACCAAACTGCTTCGCAGAAATCAGCTGCAAGGTCAACTCCTCCTGCTGCTGTACCACTGGTAGGCGAACAAACCTTCCCCCAAACAGCACCTTTACCTCCCTGGTTTTCCAATCCACCTGTGGGTTTACTGCTGCCAACCAGTTCCTGCCCAAGATTATGTCATGACCGACAAGCCAGATTTGTTGAAAAGGAATTTTCCCATGAAACTCCGCTATGTTGCAGCTGACCGGGTACAACTCAGGTCCACAGCTTCGCACTACACCATCCGCCATGCGCACTGTACTCTCCGCTGTACTGCTCTGCACAGGTAACTTCAGCTCATGCACCAACCGCGAAGAGATGAAATTGGATGAAGCACCACTATCCAGCAACATCTTTACCTCCTTACCACGAATCTGCCCCCGAAGTACTATGGCTCCTTCCGACTCCTGCTGCAGCGGCGTAGAGGATGGAGTCAGCAAGGTGGGGCACTCCTCACCACCAGTAACTCGCCCCGAAGCTACTGGTGAAGCTTGTTTCCCGGCTGCCTGGGCTTGGTAGGGCAGTTGAGAGCTTTGTGACCGCGCTTCCCACACTTGAAGCAATTTCCAGCAAAGCCCTTCCGCTTCTCCTTGTTCCTATCGATCGTATCCAGTTCCATCGGCGTCGGTCCTGCTCCACCACGCTGCTCCCCCTGGATAGGCTGGAACATGTTCGGACTGAACCGCATCCCACGGTTGAAACGGTTGCGACGGCTGCCGAAGTGGATCTCATCATAGCGCTCAGCGACACGTGCCATCTCCTCCAGCGTACTGCAGCCCTGCACCTCCACTTCCATCCTAATGTCGTCCTTCAAGCCACGCTTGAACTTGTCCAGCGCCTCAGCCGTTGAAAGGTCTGAGATCTCGGTGGAGATGTCACGAAAATCAGCGATGTAATCTGCTACCGAAGTACGCTGCCGCAGATTTGCAAGTCGATCGCGCGCCTTTGCCATTGCGTTGATAGGTTCATAAGAAGCAACGAGAGCTTCCTTGAATTGCTGCCAGGTTTGGATAGCGGGTCGCACTGACTGCCACCATGCCACCGCAGAGCCTCTGAGTAGGGTTCCGGCGAACGGCGCCCACTCATCACCAGCTACATGGCTCAAGCGTAGATATTCTTCCACTAGAAAGAGCCATCGTCGAACCACCGGTTGTCCTTTCCCTGGAAAAAACGTGTCCGGCAGCGACGCTCTCACATGGGAAGTGGATCCCACTACGCTACCCGGAGCTACGGCTATTCCCTGCTGTGCAGCTGCTTTCTGCAGGGCAGCCTGCACTTCCTTAGCCACTAGCTCTTGAACCGCGGCATCACGCTCTGATTTGGCCATGGCGCAAAATTAACCCGGCAGCAACTCAAAAGAAAAACGCAGGCTCGGATACCAAGTGGAACAAGCTAGACGGCTTCTAGGCTTGTTCTAATGTTTCTGGCTGAGAATCCTTCCCAAGGAATTTCCTTAGAAGCAAAGAGAACAAACAGAAAAGAAAACAAGGAACAACTACTCTAACTCCTACGAATGCATTTTTATATGTACACTATTTACATTTCAGAAATGCGGCTCGGAATGTCGATTCGGGTGGCCAGCCCCGACATCGAGTCGCATCACCCTTTTACACATTTGTAACTCACTGCTTGCACACACGTGTCCCATTTCTAACCTTCCGATACTGTACCCTCGCCACCTGTCCCACGCGGAAGTCTACCCAAGTCATTCAAGGCACGAAACCTCAATTTCGCCCTTCTCATGTGAGTTCCCCACGTCCTGCACACTTCTTCACCTGCGCTGCCCACATTCGCAGCTGCACGCTGCTGCTGCATGCCCTCGCCACCTGCGCGCTTCGTGTTAGCTCCCGCGCAGGTGCCACGTGTTACATATGAGCGGCTGAAGAACCCTAACCGAGCATCATCCGTCAACCACAACCGAAAGAGACTTCTCACGGGAAACGACAATGTTGCAACGTGACGTTGTTGTTAGCCCGAGAATGTAGTCGTTCAAGAACAATGAATTCAAGGGCGTGTAGTGAAAGGAAGACCTGAGGTTCAAATCTCTCGCCTTTCACGCGATATTTAAAACGGGAAACGACAGTTTTCAAATAGTGAATGTTGTCGTTTGCCTGGGAAACAAGGCATTCCACCCATGAATGAGTGGCAATGGCAGTGGCAGTGGCAGTGGGTGTACAATGCTCGTTAGAGTCTCCCAAGGTTGTACCAGCGGGAAAATTAAAGCGTCTCGTCTCTCACGTGCGGCGAGTGAGAAAACCTCCGGCCGAGAAAAACTTGTGCGGTGCAAGAAAAAGCGTCAGCTCAGCGGATATTGCCGGCCGCACGGCAATACCGTACCTACTGCAGGCCATTGAAGGGACCTGCAGTCGTAGGCAAGTCGACATACGTGCTAAGGAGTCTACCGTGCGGACGATGAGGCAATGCAATGAAGGATTTCGAAGGTCAAGGTTCTACACCTAGTGCAAGTGAAATGAGAGAGTGGGCCTCCAAGGGGGAAATGCTAGTCAAGTTTCTACACCCAGTCCCTTCACTCACCCTAACTTTTTGAATGAACTGAACTGAAACCCAATCAATTTTTCGCCTTCCTCTGCCAAACTCGCCACGGGCAGTATGGGACCGTGGTTCGGCAAACATGAGCATTGTCGTTATGTTTCTTTTATTCTCTGGTCATTCGGTGATATCGTGAAGCTTGTTTGGACAACTGCACTCGTGGTTATTGCGAGGATACACTTTTTTCATGTTCAGATTGGTGAAACTAAGGGAGGGGGCAGTTCGTCAAGGACTCCAGTCACCACTATCAGTAATATGCGACTCAATGCACAATCCAGTGTAAAGACCACTTTTACCTCACGACTCCTTATGAGGGCGTTTCCTAGGTGTTTTTTGCTTGTAAATTGTATAAGCATATAGCACCTAGGAAAAGGCCAAAAAGAAAGAAGAGTACAAATTAGTATACGGGAAACTGTAACTTATGTTTCACATTCCTTACTACGAGCGTGGTCTCATAGCATACAGCATTGTTTGCAGGCTAGACCGTTTTCCGCCTGTTAGCGGTTAACAGTGAACCTGTTATTCGTTACTCTCGGCCGATTTTCGCATGTCGAGTGTGATTTGCCTTTCTGCCATGTGACTGTTCTGATAGATGGAGCAACGTGGCTAAAAGTGATTGTAAGCAAAACAACAATCATTTATGTTACAATCTTAAGTGGGACTTAGCGAAGGATCGCTCAGGGTTGATCGCAGAACGTACTGCATTGAAAATGTTGAACTCCGGTCAGAGTGAATGTAAATGACTGAGATGATAATAGCATGCATACATAGATCGTGTTTATATAGGAGATACAAGGACTGCAAAACGACCTAGACTAGCCATGTACTCTAAGGGGTACATTCCCTTATTGCGCGGGAACCAGTTTCCCGGCTTCTTCGCGATCTTGATGGCGCTCTGGTTGTCGCAGTGGAGGCGAAAGGTGGGCGAAGTTGGAATTTTCGCCTCTTGCAGTAGCTCCTGCAGGTACAGCCCTTCGCGAACTTCTGCTGTCGTGGTGATGTATTCAGGTTCGGCCGATGACAGGGCAACCAGTTCCTGCTTCTGTGAGTTTCAGGAGATCGGTCCGGTTGGTTCCAGGCGGAAGACGAAGCCGGTTCGGGACTGTCAATTTGCGGGGTCAGCGGCATGATCTGCGTCCACGTAGCCGTTGAGGTTGAAGGAGGTTGTTGCCAGCGTGGAGTAGGAGAGCCCGATGTCAGGTGTGGAGATGAAGTACTGCAGGGCGCGCTCCAGGTCCAGCTGGTTCTCAACTACTTGCTTGCGAGAGTACTGCGCTAGTTGGCTGGCGATGTACGAAAGGTCGGGTCGGCATGTGACAAAGTCGAATAGCACACATTCCAGTTGCTGCTGGTACAGGTGGAGTCGGGCGAGTGACAGAGGTTTGTTGTCCGGTTTACAGTTGGCGCTGGGGTTGCGGTAAGTAGTTGAGAGTGGTGCGAGCGAGATGTTGAAGCGTTCTCCAGCTGTTCTGCATATTTGGAGGCTGACAGGTGAATTGCTTCTGGCGCGTAGGTGATGTTCAGGCCCAGAAACTGAGTGACGTTGTGGTTGATGGTAATTTTCGCTGTAGCGAGTTCTGGAGTTCGACGGCACGGTTGCTTCGCCAGGTTCTCCTCGAACAGGTTAAGAAGCTTGTTGCAGGTGCCAGTGTACAGTAGGTCGTCGACGTAGACGGTAAGGAGGATGTGATCGCCGCTAAAGTGAAGGTGGTACATTCTTGGGTCGTACGGCAGCTGCCTAAAGCCGATCTCCAGAAGTATCTTGTCCAGGTTCCGTTGCCAGAGCCACGGCACCTGCTTTATCCCGTAGAGGGATTTTTTCAGCTAATAGACCCTGGGGTCTCCTTCCCCGTAGGTGTTGCAAAGAGTCACTGCACAATGGGAGTGGACTACGAAGGAGGGCACGGTGTTGTGGGAGTGATCGTAGCGCTCTGCTAGCGTTCTTACTGCTTGCTATGTTCACTGAGAAGTTTGGCAAGAATTCCACTAAGGAAAGAAACAACTTGCAATAATAAAGTTGATAGGAAAAGAATAGAGTACAATTGAGGCATGCAGAACAAAAGACTAGAATGGCATGGAACTCCTACCATGGGCGAACTCTGCCAGTGCAGCAGAAGAGCGGCTTGCCAACGCTGCAGCAGAGTAGTCTGCCAGCGTTGCACTGCGCGCGGTCTGCCAGCACTGCAGTCGCAGGTGACTATCTGCAATCGCAGGTAACTTTCTACGGTCGCAGGTTGTCTATCTGCGCAGATGTGCGCACCTACCAAGTAGGTGCAGGTTGGCGGTTTCACCGTCAGGCACATTGCGCAGGTGCCAGGTAGAAAACGTGTCGTCGGTTTCGCCAGGTGCGCACCGTCGACCACGTGATGCCGTTCCGCAGGTAGAACTTTCGCCAAAATCTCCTGGGCGAATGTTCGCACGCCTTCGCAGAGTTTCGCGCAACTCTGCAACTTCGGTCGATCAGCTCGACTCTGCACGGACAAACAGCATTCGCCTCGCAAAGCTTCTCGTTGTCTTCCAGAACAAATGTCTAACCCATCTCTTCATTAGATAATGGAGCAGCAAAACTGCCCAATGGAGTGCCAACACAACATCCAAAATGATGTGAGGGCGATTTCGTAAGGTAGTCTGTGTTGCCATATGGAATTGTTGAATAACATTCCTACAGTAACGAACTCTCAATGGAAAGATAGCTGCAGCGAGGACGAAGACTCAGCGACACAAACCGCTATTGAAGACGGTTGAAAGCAGGAAGAATTTGAGGTGCAAGCGCGGGAAACGATTCAATCAGTTGTCATGGTGTGTACCATTGCCAATGCACACGGTTGGTTTCCCAGGTCCAGGTTAGCCCTAAGGAGAATGTATCCCCTCAGAGTACATGGCTAGCGAGGACCTTTCGTATTCCATTGTATTCCTATATAAACCCTTGTACCGCATTCTACTAGTCACTTGTGTCGAGATTCAAATATTCATCTGACTGGGTCCGTACCCGGCATCACTAGCAAACCTCCCGCTGCTACACTACGTGCGATGAACCAGAGTCGATCCTAAAAATCCATTTCAGATTGTAACATGGTATTGTCAAGCTATATTTGTTATACTTTCTATTTGTTGAGGTTAGGGTTAGGTTTCATATATACTTGTTGTATTTTCCCCTTCTCGTAATTCATTCTCATATCCGAACATGGTATAGGGTAGGTTTCCCTAGCGAGGGTTTTCCCTACATTTTCACTCTTGATAGAGGGCCCAAAAACGCTAGTGCGCGCCCCGTTATAACGCGTGCCTCGTAGCTTGTCGCCCGTTGCCCGTAGCGCGCCCGTTGTCAGTACTCACCCTGTCGCCCATCAAATTTCCCCCTCCCGTTGCCCGTCCATTTCCCGTGCGTGCCCCTCTTTTCACCCGTTGAACGATTGTAGGAAGCGGACCTCGCGGCCCTTTTTCGTTAGCAGGTCCTGCGGCCTGTCGGTAGCGAGCCACATGGCCCGTGATCGACGGCCCCGTGGCCGGCGCTAGCTGGCCCCGTTGCCACCATGCGTTTCTCTTTGTTTCCGCCCGTACCCCGCCACTTTCCCGCCGGTACCCTGTCAGCCTCAGCTCCCTACCGCCTTATCCCTCTAGCTCAGTTCGCGGCAGTAAACATTAACGGCCGCCACAACCGCTCTCCACCCCTTTCAACCTCACTGAATCGCATTCAATTGCACCAGATCGCCTCTCACCCGCACTAGACTACTTCCAGCCGCGAGAAACCGCCCTTCACCGCACTAGACCACTCCTAATCGTGAAAACCGACGGCCCACCACACTCAACTTGTCCCAACCGCTGCCCACCACTCTAGACCTCTCTCAACCACACCAGAACCGCGCTCCACCATGTCAGGCTGCTCTCAGCCGCACTAGACTGCTCCCCACCGCACTAGACCACTCCCCACCGCACTCGTTGACACTAACCATTAGTACTGCCGCCTCGACTGGCCCCTACCCCCGTACTAGCGTGCCATTTTGATGTTGCGACAGCGACAGCGGCAGTAGCAGCAGAAGCAACAGCAGCAGTGGCCGCAACAGTAGCAGTGGCAGCAGCACCGGTGGCTGCCGCTGTCAACGAGAGTAGTGTTTGGCCCCGTCCTCGCTTGGGCGGAGCCGACCTCTGGGGCCGTGGGACCGCGGGACCGCGGGAGAACCGCGGGAGACCCGCGGGGCCGCGGGAGAATCGTGGTACCGCGGGAGGGCCGAGGGACCGCGGGAGAACCGCGGGAGACTCGTGGGGCCGCGGGAGAACCGCGGGACCGCGGGGCCGCGGGAGGACCGCGGGAGAACCACGGGGACCGCGGTGGCCGCGGGTGGACGACCGGGGGCCGTTGGGGCCGCGGGATACCCGGTCGACCAGGATACCCGGGCGACGTGTGCGAAGGTCGCCGGGGGTGGTTTCTGCGAGGACGACCTCGGGGATGGTATCCCGAGGTCGACGTGGCTGGTGGGCGCCATCACGGATGGAGTGTCTGCGCTGGGCATGTGACGGGGAGTTGGGCGCCAACCAGCTGCACGCACCTGCGAAGCAGGTGCACCGTTGTCCCGCGGATGCAACGCTGTGCAGCCGACTTACTGCAGCGTTGGCACACCGCGGACTGGCAACGTTGGCAAGCCGCGACTCTGCTCTGCTGGAGCGCGGTCGACCGTGCTGCGCTGGCAGTCGACCAGCAGCCTTGCTAGGTCTGATGTAGTCTGTGTTGCCAATGTTGATTCAATCATTCTGAACTTCTGTTCTCATGTTTTCCTAGTGAAACTCTTGCCAATTTTCCCCGTGAATTAGCAAGCAATGTTAGTACGTGGAAACGACTAAGGAACGAACGAACGCTACGATCACTCTTGCCCCGTGCCTAGCCCGTAGTCTAGCTCCCGTTGCACGAGTTATCTCCTCACGGTGCGGTGAGCGTGGACGACACCGCGACGCAATTTAGTCTAGCGGACATTGCACTTCCCTATCGTGTTCGTAGACCGGCAGCTGTGCGGTAGTCACTATGGTAGGAGCCGTAGGTGACGCGGGGGTGGTGGATTCCCTGGAGGCACGGCTGGAAAACGCGAGGAGAAAGCACGAGGCCAACGAGTATGGCGACATCCCCTGGGCGGTTGTCGAGGCTGGCATCCACGCCTTGTGGGCGACGGAGCATCCCCCTTCTCGGCTTGCGTCTCCTCGACCGGAGAAGAACGAGGGCGTCAACACGGACGCCAACGCGGGTGGTGGCCAAGTCGATAGCAGCGCGGGAGGCACGTCGAGGCAGCGAGGTGTGATTCACGCCGATGAAGTCGGCGGCATTCAGGCGCGAGGGATGCAGTCGTTTGCGGCTGCAGGGGCCTCGCACGGCTACGTCGGAGGCAGACGAAGTGAATTGGCGCCGATGTCGGCGACGCACGTGACCGCGGGAGGAATTGCGCCGAGCTACGGCTACTTCAAGTTTACGCCGGACAGGATCTTGGTCTCTCCTCCGCTGGTCGGTCGTCCCGACATCCTCACGTGGAAGGAAGCCATTGAGCCCCAGCTGGAGATGGCCGGGCTGATGGGCTTCGCCCGCGGGACTGTGGCGACGCCCGAGGAGCACTACCCCGACCTGCGAGCAGAATTTCGCGCCGTGCAGTTGATGACCTTCACGGTCATCTCGCGGTGCTGCTCGCCGGGCGTACAGATCGCCCTGAAGTGGTGCAGGGAGTACCTCGACGCCGGCCACCGGGCGTGGCATTTCATCGAGTCAACTTACCAGGTCACCGACGACTTGTTCATCGCCCAGCTTGAGGGGCAGCTGACGCACCTGCGTATGGGCGACCAGGAGACCGCGACGGACTACTGCAACCGAGCTCGGCGAATTCTCGCCACCATTCGGATGGCAGGCGCTGAATACTCAACAGCGTCGTATGTCACGCACGTCATGCATGGACTCTCAAGCAGCTACAATCTGCTGAAGCGGCTGTCGATGGCGCCGAGCACGCGGGCGACGCTCAACGAGGACACATTGACCTCGTACATCCTGCAGGACGAGGCGATGCAGGAGGCTGAGCGGTCCCAGGAGCTCCTGGCGCAGGTGAACTACGTCGCCCCGGCGAAGCAAGGCGGTCAACCGGGACAGCGCGGGCAGTCTGGTGGCAGTCACCGCGGTGGCGCGAAGCCGGCAAAGGACGCCGACAAGAAGAAGTCGGATAAGGAGAACGGTCGTGGAGGAGGTCGACGTCGGGAATGCTGGCTGTGCGGCGACCCCGATCACCTCTCCTTCGAGTGCCCCGACCGCAGCGAATCCGACGACGACGACGCCAAGGGAGGCCGCGGGAGGTCTGGCAGCCGTCGTCTGCGTCGAGGAAACCATCCGCCGAAGGAGAAGCAGTCGACGAAGTCGACCTCGGCGAAGGACGGCGACTCCTCCGTGGGTGGGAAAGGGCGCGGCGAAAAGGAGGTGTCGTGCTCGCTGGTCGGCGTCGTGGAGCCGACCGTCTCGCTGGCGCCGGAGGCTGGCGAGGATTTCCAGGCGGTGGCGGCAGCTGTGCAAGCAAACCCCGCGGTGGTCCTCCTCGATAGCGGCTGCTCGCACCATCTGATGGGGACGAAGGATGCCTTCGTCGACTTGGGGCCGAGCGGCGACGGCCTTTCGCTCCTCAGATTTGCCGCCTTTCTCCTCATCTTTATCCTCTCCACTAGCTCCCATGACTCCCCCACTCCTCTTGCCACCATGCTCGTTGCTCGATGAAGACGGGGTCCAATCCTTGGGTCGTTGGTAGCACTTCCGCCAACGATGTCCGCGCTTCTTGCAGTAGAAGCACACCTCCCCTTGACCCCCGCCGCCATCCTCCTTAGGGTTGTCTTTGTTCTTGCCCTTCCACTTCTTCTTGAAGCCACTCTTTCCACCTCCAACTCCATAGCCAGCCCCCTCCTCCGAGCGCTCCACACTCCGGCGCCGCAAGTCCTCCTCAAGAATGCGCGCCCGGATGTAATCCACGCTCCATTGGGGTTGACTGTTGAGAGTTGAGGTTGATTGCAAGGGCAGACCACGACTCCGGCAGCCGTATCACGATCTCCACGCATTGCAAGAGCTCTGGGTACACCACACCGCCGCCTTGGAGCTTCGTGAAGATGTCGCGCATCTCGTCCAACACCGGTTGCATCGGCTCTCCATCAACGAACTTGATGTCGCGCAGCCGCCGCGCGAGTAGCACGATGCCGGTAGCGTGTGTCGGTGAGTGCACATCCAGAAGCTTCCTCCAAGCCTTGGGGCCACACTCTGGATCACCCAAGAGGTCCTTGATGTGGTCAAGTTGTCGTCCGCCAACCGCTTGCACCATGAGCATGTACGCGTCGAACGATCGCTTCATCCACGCTCCTTTCAGCTCCGCGGCCTCCGGCATCTTCTCCTTCCCCTCCACCAGGTCCAATAGCTTGTATTGGGTGTACATCAGCCTCATGCGGAAGCTCCAGTGCTCGTAGTCCTCCCCCATGAATTTCTCAATAGAGAACGCCTTCACGGGATCCACGGTTGTTGGAGATGTTGTAGAAGTCGAGGGTAGCGTAGGGTTGGCTGGTTGGTGAGTCCCCACTCCACCACTACCAGTAACTCCTCCCTGCTCTCCAGCCTCTCTAGCTCCAGCCATCTCGCCATTAGCACCTCTGGAGTCCGTTCCAGTCATATTGAGGCCTTATGAACGGTGGAAACTTGAGAAATCGTTTGGAGAGAATTCTGCCAGAAATTTCGACTTTACGAAAAACGCCGTCGCGGACTAGATACTTCGAATAAGAATGCAATTTGACCACCAATCGAAATTTCGCGAGCCGAGCTAGTAGAAAATGGTCTCACTCGTCAACATTGGTTGAGAATTCACGACGATTCGTCGTCTCAAAGTCGACTACCCGCTCTGATACCACTTGTTGTTCAGGATCCGTCACTTCGAGAAGCTACGACGAACTCATTACTCAACTAAACGCAAATCCGCTCGGTAGGATGTTGCGCCTTAGGCTTAGCTACCATCTCCAATTTGAATCACTTAGAAAGATGGTCTAGAGAGTGAGAACCATTCGAAAACGTCCAGCAGCTGCATGACTAGAGTGGTGGAGGAAGTACAAGCATTAAGGCATAGGGAAGTTGGAGTTGGGGACTCCAAGAGAACCATGAGAGGGAAGGGGTTCTCCAAGAGCTAGGGAAGGATAGTAGGAACCTTCCTAGCAGCAAGGATGCAACCCTCATCATGAGGTCCTTGAGGTGTCACATGCAAAATCCAATCTAGTTGGATTTTGCCTAGGTGTTGCAACATTTGCAACCCATGCTAGAAACTTCTAGCCACCCCAATCCAAAAGTCAAAGTTGCCTTCCTAACCACCCAACCAAAGATCCCTTTATAGTCATGTCCTAAAAATCGCCCAAATTAGATATAACCCCAAAAGGTAATAAGAAATCCAAATCTTGGAAATCTTGTAACTTGGGCGATCTTGGTCGGAATAAGGCGATCTTGGTATCGTTGGAAAGCTCTGAATTTCTTCTGCACGTTCAAGCATGTAGACTTGGAGAAAAACACAGAGATGATAAAATCCAACAGCCATGCGTAATGACATATGCTCATGCAAATAACGCAAGCACACATAGCACGAGCACTCGGCAGGACGTTTGGATGGCATGCACTCAGAATGATGTGCATCCAACAGCCTTGCCTTTGCCTTACCTACCTCGCCGACACCCTTCGATATTGCCCTGGAGTTCGGCGGTGGACCAGAGTCGCTGGAGCTGATCGGCTACGTGGATGCCGACGATGCGGGTGACAAGCTGAACCGGACGAGCACGGGCGGCTACGTGTTCGTCTACGGAGGGGCCGCTGTCTCCTGGTCGAGTTCACGCATCAAGTGCGCGACTCTCTCCTCGACCGAATCGGAGTACGTGGCGGCCACGGACGCTTACGGCAAAGAGGGACGCCGACTCCACTTCCTCCTTGCAGAATTCAAGTAGCTCGATGTTAGAAAGCCGACTGTCCTCCGCGTGGACAACAAGTCGGCGATCACGGTCGCTGAGGGCATGGGGTTGACAGGCAACCTCAAGCACATGGAGCGACGCTACGCCTGGCTGCAGCACATGGTGAGGCGCGGGAAGTTCGTGCTGAAGTACATCCCGACCACCGAGCAGCCGGCTGACTTCCTGACAAAGGCGCTGCATTTTCCGGCTTTCAACCGGTGCTCTGTCGCCATCGGCCAAGTTCGCCTGGCCGACGTCGGCGGCGGCGACGATGATATACAGCAGTAGGTGCCGTGCCCTTCTGCACGGCTGGTGCGGTGACGGCGTGCTGTGTGTGGGGTGCACGCCGAGGACGAGTTTTCTCCGTGGAGTACTGCCGCGTGGGATGGAGGCAAAAGCGTGAGCTAACGGGAATGGGATGTTGGCCCCGCCCTCGCTTGGGCAACGCCGACAACTTGGTCGGATGTACGCCCGGCAGCCGACCGTTCGCAGTGAGGGAGCTGCTCGACGGGCTTCGTCGAGCTGCAGGGCGTCACTATGGGGTTTTCGTTGACCAAGGGTGCTCGATGGGCGCAGCTGACAGGGCTGGGCGACGGGTGGGCCATCGACCAGGAGTGCCAGTTCGACGGGGAGGTCGACGGAGCAGTCCGTCGACCACGGAGATGCTCGACTGGAGCTGTGGTTGTCTAGAGTACTTGGTTGGACCAGAGGCACCTGGTGGTCGACCGGGGGACCTGATGGTTGACCGGAGCACCTGGTGGTGTCCAATTCGACCAGCTAACTTGCTCGACGAATTCTGCGGAGGCACGCGAACGTCGTCGAGGTTGCAATGACGAAGGCGACTTCGGGCTGGTATCCCGAAGTTGATGTGGCTCGTCAGGCGCAGACAACAACCGACGGATGCACAACAACGCATCGGGCCAATCGTCTGCGCGCACCTCCGAGGGTGCGCACTGCTGACTTCTACGGGGCAATGCTGGACAGCCGCACTGCTGCAGCGTTGGCACGCCGTCGACCTGCAGTGTTGGCAGGTCGCCTTTCTGCAATGGCATGGCTCCTCTACGCAATGCTGGCAGGCGGTCGACCATGCAGTGCTGGCGGTCGACCAGGCTAGCTGCAGAGTTGCTAGGTGCCTAATGTAGTCATTCTGTCATTGCTTGTTCAATTACTGTGTAATTCCAATTTTGCTAGTAGAAACTCTTCCCTAATACTCCCGTGAATGTGCAAGCACTAAGGAACTAAGCAAAGCTACGATCACTCCTAAGAGTTTGTGCCAGCCCCCTTAGTCTACCTCACTCTTGTTGTGGAGTGACTCTCTTCAGCAACAACCTAGCTGGCCATTGGCGTTTCGATTTTATGGCTTGGCACACCCTGTATGAGGACTCCTAATGCTGCACAGGCCAACAGTTTTGGCGGTAAGCAGGAACCCAAATCTGGCCAGTTTCGGTTTTTAAATAATAATTCTCCTTTTGCGTTGTTGTGAAGAACGGGCCCGTGGAGTAGCAGTAGGTGAATAGTCTCGTAAGTAGCGAGTTCAAGTGGGTGATGAGTACCACAATGAATTGAATTGCCGATCGGGTCAGGGCATCGGCGATGTTATTCGCCCCCTTCCTGTGCGTGATGCGGTAGGTGAAATAGCTCTCCATGTAATCTAGCCACCGAATTTGTCGCGGGTTGAGGTTGGTTTAGGCTCGCAGGTACCGTATGGACTTGTGGTCCATTCGAACAGTGACGTTGACGCCCATTAGGTTGCAACGCCACAGTTTGAATGCGTGTATTATGGCGAGCATCTCCTTGTCATGTATCAGGTAGTTTTGCTCGGTTGACTTCAGCTTGCGTAACTTGTAAGCTATCGGCTGCAGCCCGTTTACGAAGTCTTGGAAAAGCACAGCTCTTATGGCAAAATCCTAGCGTCGGTGACGAGTTCGAACAGCTTCGATGGGGCGGTGATGCACAAAACCGAAGGGGAAACAGGAGATTTTTTCAACTCTCAAAAAGCCGCCTCAGCTTCCTTCTTCGGTACAAACTCCCTGTCATTGTGCAGCTGGTCGGTCAGCGGGCCGGTTATCCCTTCCATATTCGGGATAAAGCGCCAAACATAATTCATAATTGGCCCGACTTGCACTGTTGTGCATCCGTCAGCTGTTGTCAGCGCCTGACGAGCCACAACCACTTCGGGATACCAGCCCGATGTCGCCTTCATCATCGCGACCTCGACGACGTTCGCGTGCCTCCGCAGAACTCGCCGAGCAGGTTACCTGGTCGACCTGGACACCACCATTTGCTCCGGTCGACCACCAGGTCCCCCGGTCGACCACAAGATGCCTCTGGTCGACCACCAGTTGTTCTGGTTGACCACCAGGTGTCTCTGGTCGAGCACCAAGTACTGCGGTCGACCTCAGCTCCCAACGAGCATCTCCTTGGTCGACGGACCCCTTCCGTCGACCAGAAGTGTCAGCTGTTGTCGCGGAGCTCCTCTCGTCGACCGTTGCTCACATGTTAGGTCGACGGACTGCTCCGTCAACCTCCTTGCGGAGAATTCTATTCTACGGGAGAGCTGATCTGCGCGGGACGTGTCAGAATATTATGCTCTAGCCTGCAGTGGGGTACTCTATAGCGAGTACAACCCAATTAGGGTTTCCTATATGTATGCCAACTGCTGCTAGTGCAAACTCTCCTTTCTTCATTCTTACTTTCTACAGCTAGTTCTGACATGCTATCAGAGCAGGTCGACCCTCCTGGGTCGATCCTGTGGGTGGGCCCACCACCTAAGCCTTCCGCTGCTACTGCTACTCTGTGTGTCGCACGCCTCGTGGCGTGCGACGGATTTTTCATCCCGCCGTGCGCCCCGAGGTGTGCGGCGGTTTTCTGCCCGCCGTGCGCCCCGAGGCGCGCGGCGGTTCTCTGCCCGCCGTGCGCCCCGAGGCGCGCGGCGGTTTTCTCCCCCCGTCGCCCGCCGAAGCGCCCCCGGGGACCCGCGCGTCGCCCCCGTCGCCCGTGCGCGGCCCGTACTGCACGAGCGCGGCCCGTACAGGCTGCGCCAGGCCCGCGCGCGGCCTGTCCTGCACGCGCGCGGCCCGTACGGGCTGCGCCAGGCCCGCGCGCGGCCCGTACAACCCGCGCGCTGCTCGTACGGGCTGCGCCAGGCCCGCGCGCGGCCCGTACGGCCTGCGCCAGGCCCGCGCGCGGCCCGTACGGGCTGCGCCTGGCCCGCGCGCGCCTCGGGCCGCCTGCGCGCGGTTCGACCCGCGGGCGCCCGGTCTCCTCTCCCACTGAGCTGCACGCCGTCCCTCGCGCTTCTGACGGCGCCCCACCCCTGCTGCTGCCCGTACTCCTGAATTAGGGTTTGGGGGTGGAGCGTATGGGGGTGCCGTCTCTGTCAGCCGTCCCCTGCTCCTCCTCCTCCTCCGTCTCCCACTGCTGCAGCTGCTGCTCAGGGGGGTGGGTGTGTGGGAGCCGAGGGTTTAGGGTTTAAGGGGGGTGCCATGGGAGTGGAGCTAGGGTTTCAGCAGGGGGTGTGTGTTGGGGGGTGTGGGACAGTTGGAGGAGGTTGGGTGGAGGCAGCCGTCGTGTCGTCTGCAGCGCCTGTATTCCGGGGTTCTGATAGCCACCGGTAGCTCAGAGAGCCGGTTGCACCTGTCGCCCGTGGGTCCGTTGCTCCTGTCGCTGCTGATCAGACGCAGAGCCTGTTACTCCTGTATTCCGGGGCCCTTGCTCCCGGTAGCCACTAGAGTTGCACCAGAGCCGTCTGTTGCCCGTGTGTCTGCAGCTTCAGTCGTCGCCTCCACTCTTCTCTCCTCTCGCCAGCCCTCCTCCTCCTCACTTGCCCTCTGTAACTGCCTCTAGCTTTGCTCATAATTGTGCACTTTAAACTATTGCTTCTTAAACTTGTGCTCAGAATGTGTGGTGACATTGTGATCCACCCTGAGCTTGTACTGCTTTGCTTTCTCTGCTGATTACACCCCACTTTGGCTATGGGGGTGTGTCAGAATATTATGCTCTAGCCTGCAGTGGGGTACTCTATAGCGAGTACAACCCAATTAGGGTTTCCTATATGTATGCCAACTGCTGCTAGTGCAAACTCTCCTTTCTTCATTCTTACTTTCTACAGCTAGTTCTGACAGGACGCACGGTCAAAGTTATGGCTGTGATTTTTGATAGAGAGTGTTGGAATGCCTTGATAAAATTCAAGCATTGATTCACTAAGAAAAGTTGATAGAACAAGATTATGGTACAAGCAAGGAGATCCAACATAGCAAGCACAATGAACCATGGAGAAACGTTCTTCGACAATCATACACATTTGCCGAGTCAGCAACGGCAGGTGAAACGACAAACACTTGTGTATTTCTCCTGGATTGGCAGTTTCTCAGGTTTACAATTTTCAGAGTTGTTTACGTTTTTACTGTTAGTAAGAACGTGCTTCAGGTTCAGTTTTCTTACTGATTCGAAATCTCCTAAGAAGTACAATTTCATGCTCTGATTGGTCGCAATTTTCTGTTTCGCGATTGGTCGAAATTCGCGCACATTGCGAATTTTGGAGACAAGTAATTTAGTCGACCAGAAAAGCTGCGCTCGACGGTGCCTGTTTCGAGCTTAATTCTGTCGACCAGCGTTTCGTCGAAACGCTGTTTTCTACCATTTCGTCGACCAGAAATGCTCGATTTTGACGCCGTTTTGCTCCCGTCGACAAGTGCCTCGTCAACGGACAGTTGCGTAGAGCAGAAACAACACTTCAATTTCGACGAATTAATCTCGTCGAAAATCGACCCGTCGTTCAGAGATAAAAGTCCCTGAAGTCGCCGATGACCACGAAACGAACATCGTTGTCCTCCGAAATGCATGGCCGGCTCCGTCCAAGCGAGGGCGGGACCTTTTCTCCTCAACACTCCCCTGCCCAGCTCAAGATTGGACCCTCACACACAATGTCGACCCAGAACCTACTTAATAGAATACAAGGTGATATTTCACAGGCGTGCACACCAGCACCAGCCATGTTAAGGACATGGCACTTAATGCTGCACGTTGTCATCGTCGTCGCCGATTCGGGCAAGCGAACCTGGCCGACCGCGACAAAGCACCAGTTGAAGGCTGAAAAATGCAGCGCCTTAGTGAGGAAGTCCACCGGCTGCTCGGATGTTGGGATGTATTCCAGTGCGATCTTCTTGCGCTTCACCATCTGCTGCAGCCAAGTGTAATGTCGCTCCATGTGCTTGAGGTTGCCCTTCAGCTCCAAGATCTCAGCGACCGACATGGCAGACTGATTGTCCACGTTCAGAGCAGTTGGCGTCCTAGCGTCGGGGAGCTGGAACTCGGCGAGGAGGAATCGAAGTCAACGAGCCTCCTTGTCACTCGGTGGCTGCAATGTACTCCGGCTCTGAAGAGGACGGAGTCACGTACTTGATGCGTTGGCTCGCCCAGGAGACAGCTGCTCTGCCGAGAGTGAAAACGTAGCCATTTGTTGCCGGCGTCGTCCGCATCCGCGTAGCCGACCAGTTTCAGAGTCTCTGGCCCACCGCCGAACTCCAGAGCAACATCACGCGTGTCGACGAGATACGTGAGGCAGCGATCGACCTCATGCCAGTGCTGGTCGCTCCTCACCGTCAGACCAGACCCCAGCTTGCTGCACGCAAAAGCGATGTCGGGCCGAGTTGTCGTGGCGGCGATCTGCAGCGAACCGACCTTCTGATGGTACTCCTCTTCTTCGCGCGACTGGAAGTCCTCATCGTCGAAAGTCAGCTCCGCGTAAGCGTCGACGGGAACAGGTATCTTCGAAAGCCGACCAGTCTGCTCCTCGTCGATGAAGCACCTACGCAGCTTGTCGACATAGGACTGCTGGTGCAGCCACAGCTTCCGCGCCGGACGGTCGCACAATATTTCGAGCCCCAAGTACTTCTCGACCGGGCTAATCTCGCGCAGCTCCAAGGCCGCCTCCAGTAGCTCCTTCAGCTCCTTCAGCATCGCAGTGCTGCTGCTTGCAGCGAGCAGGTCGTCGACATAGACGAGAACCCAGCACGCCACTCCGTCGTTGCAAACTCTAAAATAGAGAGCCTCGTCGACCTGGCTCTTGATCCAGCCGGCGCCAGTCAGCACTGCGTCAAGCGCCAAGTACCACAGCAGAGGGCTCTGCTTCAGCCCGTACAGGCTCTTCAGCAGCTGCATGCACGGCCGGTGCCATCATTGTAGTAAGCCGGCTGGTCCATGTAGAGCACGCGATCGAGCTTGCTCTGTAGAAACGCATTCTTCATGTCTAACTGCATGAGGTGCAGGTCGAGGACGGCGACGATACTGAGGAAAATCCGCAGCGTGACGTAGCTTCCGACCGGTGCGTACGTCTCGTCGTAGTCAGCTCCGTAGACCTGCGTGAAGCCCTTCACCACCAGGCGGGCTTTTTCGCGTGCGACCGTATCGTCAACATGGTACTTCGTCGGCAGAACCTGGCAGTTCTTTATGACATTAACGCCGCACGGAACTCCACCAGCTCCCATGTGACGTTAGTGATGAGACTTCGAATCTCCTTGTCCATCGCCACTTTCACCGCCTTGCCCTTCCAGCTCGCTAACGCCTCATTTACTGTCATGTTAGCGATGTCCCAGCGATGCTCCGGGTCAGCTTGCATATCGGGGTCGAGCTCGGGCACGTCGACGTTGAACTGCGCATCGTCGAGCAGAGCGGTGTAGGAGGTTGGCGCCAAGCAAGCATGGTAGCTCAGCTTCTCGCGAGGCTTGCCAAAGTTGGAGCGGGTGGAACGTCGAACTGCAGGCTTGTCGGCCGAGACTTCCACCACGTCGCTGTTGCTAGACTGCTCCCCATTCAACAGCTCCCCGTCATCGCCGCCGATTACTTCAACAACGTCGCTCGATGTGCCATCGTCGAACTGCTCCCCTGTCATCCGCTCCTGTGAAGCAAACTTCTCGTTCGACGGTTCCTCTATCAATGGCTCCTCTGAAATGCGCTCCCTTTCGACGGCTTCCCTGTCGTTGGCTCCTCTGAAACGCGCTTCCCTTTCGACGTCTCCCCTTGTCGGCGACTTTTCTAAAACGCGCTTCCTGTTCGACGGCTCCCCTGTCGGCGGAGACTTCACTCCGACGCCGACTTGCTCGCTGACCAGATCGCGTTGACCGCCAGAGATGCCGATGGGCGGAGTCGATGGCGACGCACCAATGTTCCCCTCATCGCTGGCGACCGACGTGGATGCTGACTTAGGCAGGCCGGGAGCGAGCGATGGGAGGGAGGTAGGAAGAGGAGGAGGAGGTTTTGACAAGGGCGGAATGGAGGGAGAGGGATCGTCAGAAGATCATTGTCCTTAGCTTCGAGCAATGAAATCGCCGCCGACGATGGACTCGTCGGCGGAGAAATCTTCGTCCGCTCCTCCAGAGACATCGTTGTGTAGAATTTTTTTTCCACGGTTGTGACAATGCGGTTGTCCGTGAGGTCCAGCACCTCCCTGCCCTTGCTCTCCGGCGAAACACCCAAGTGAATTCCCCAGCGTGCCTTCGGTGCCAACTTTCCGCCGCGCTGCTGCTCCGGGACCATGAACTGCACCATGCAGCCCCACACGCGCGCCAGCGTGAGATCCGGCTTCTTCTCGAACAGCAGCTCGTACGGCGTCGTCCTCGGAGGAAGGGAGACCCGTTCGAGGTAGTTGCACACCCAGACGGCGTGGCGAAGAGAGAGGTGCCACCAGTGATGCTTTACCCCCATGTGAAGCAGCATTGTCCGCACAGCTTCGACGACCGTGCGCATCTCCCGCTCCGCCATGCCATTCTGTTGCGGAGTGTAGGGGCATGTGAGATTGTAGAGGATACCCTTGTCCTCGACGAGAGCAGTGAAGGGCCGACCAAGGAACTCCCCTCCTCGGTCAGAGCGCAGCCTTTTCACCGACTTCGACCTCCTCCTTCTTCAACCACCTCTCGAACACTCCTAGCACGTCGCACTTCTCGAGCACTCCATGAACCCTCGTGCTTCCGCCGCCGACAATATTGCCGCTGTCGCCTTCGTCGTTCCTGGGTCGGGGAGAGGCGGACGCACCGTCCGCTTCAGCACGGGGAGGGGGATGCTCACGTGCCACTGCGCACGAGATCCTAGGAGCAAAATCTCCAAGTCCGCATTACCGTACCCGTCAGCCTCGTGGCGAGCCCGAACATCATCCAACCGCGCCTGCAGAATATCCTCTACTATTGCATCGACTGTCAAACATTATATATGTTGTGTTTGTGTAGGCTGTAGTGGGTTAGCCTATAGGGGGGTCACAACATTAGGGTTTCATATTTGTACTCACCATCCTTTCTAGTTCCTCATTCCTGCCTGTTCATTCTGACATGGTATCAGAGCAGGTCCTTTGCTAGGACCGCTCCTAGGGCCCACCGCTACCTACCTACCTACCTACCTACCTATCGTGCGCCCTCGTGCGCCCTCGTGCGCCCTCGTGCGCCTCTCACTACCGAGCGCCCTTGTGCGCCTTAGCGCCCTTGTGCGCCTCTACCTACCGCACGCCCTCGTGCGCCTTAGCGCCCTCGTGCGCCTCTACCTACCGCGCGCACGCAGCCCGCTAGCCACCCGCGCGCGGCTCGTTTTTAACGCGCGCGACTCGCTAGCCGCCCGTGCGCGGCCGATTTTTCGCGCGCGCGCCTCGCTAGCCGCCCGCGCGCGGCCGATTCTTCGTGCGCGCGACCAGCTAGCCGCCCGCGCGCGGCTTAGGGTTTGTCACGCGACCCGTCGCAGCCTTGTGCGGCTCCGCGCACTGCCCGCGAGCTGCCCGCCGCTGCAGGCTCTCGCCGCCCGCCGCGTCGCCTTTCCCGTGGCGTCGTCACCTCCCTACCCGCTCGTGGCGGCCCTTTCAGCCGCCGTCGCGGCTCCTTACCCACGCATCGCGGCCCCTTAGCCGCCCGTCGCAATCCCTCAGCCGCCCCTTCGCGGCTTCGACTTCGTCTGCAGCAGCTGCCGCTACCGAACCTGCAGCAGCAGCCGCCGCCGACCTGCAGCAGCTGCCGCCGCCGAGCCTGCAGCAGCAGCCGCCGCCGACCTGCAGCAGCTGCCGCCGCCGAGCCTGCAGCAGCAGCCGCCGCTCGACCTGCAGCAGCTGCCGCCGCCGAGCTTGCAGCAGCAGCCGCCGCTCGACCTGCAGCAGCTGCCGCCGCCGCGCCTGCAGCTGCAGCCGCCACCGACCCTGCAGCAGCAGCCGCCGCCGAGCCTACAGCAGCGGCCGCCGCCGACCCTGCAGCAGCTGCCGCGGAGCTCCCTGCTACGACCTGGCCCCGCCCCGCTGTTGCAGCGGCCACGCTGTCGCCACTGTCTTGCGCCCGCCGCACCAACCACTGGTGAGCTTTGCCGTGCTAGCACTGCTACCGTTACTGCTGCTGCTACTGCCTTTACTGCTCCTGCTGTTGCTGCCGCTACTACTGCTGCTCCTGACGTGGCCAGATGCAGCTCCAGCAGGCTCGTGAGTGGTACGCCGGCTTGGGCAGTCGGGGTGGCCGTAGTGGTAGTCGCTCTGGAGTGCGTCGTTCGGGAGCCTCTGGTAGTAGACCGGTGCAGCAGACGTGCCCTCTTCTGCTCCAGCAGGCTCGTGAGTGGTACGCCGGTTTGGGCAGTCGGGGTGGCCGGCGTGGTAGTCGCTCTAGCGTGTGTCGTTCGGGAGCCCCTGGTAGTGGACAGGTGCAGCAGCCGTGCCCTCTTCTGGTCCAGCAGGCTCGTGAGTGGTACGCCGGTTTGAGCAGTCGGGGTGGCCGTAGTGGTAGTCGCTCTGGCGTCCGTCGTTCGGGAGCCTCAGGTAGTGGACAGGTGCAGCAGCCGTGCCCTCTTCTGCTCCAGCAGGCTCGTGAGTGGTACGCAGGTTTGAGCAGTCGGGGTGGCCGTAGTGGTAGTCGCTCTGTGAGTGAGGCAGCCGCTCTCGGTGCCAGTACGTCTGTTGCCCTCGGTGCAGGTGAGGCTACCACTCCCGGTACTCGCGTGTCTGCTACTCCAGGTGCTGGTGAGCCTACTGCTCTAGGTGCTAGTGCGTCTGCTGCTCCAGGTGCTCGCGTGTCTGCTACCCCAGGTGATGGTGAGGCTGCTGCCCTAGGTGCTAGTGCGTCTGTGCCCCCTGGTACTGAGTCGACTGCAGCACTGCACACCTTCACCCTGGACTCAGGTGCTTCTCGCTCTTTCTTTCGTGACCGCACTGTCCTTGAGCCACTCGCTCGGCCAGTTGCTGTCTCCCTTGCTGACCCCTCTGGGGGTCCGGTCATTGCGACCTCCTCCACTGTCCTTCCTTGTCCTGCAGTCCCGTCAGGCACGCTGTCAGGTCTCTACCTCCCCTCGTTCTCTACGAACTTGGTGGCGGGTTGTGCGCTCCAGGACTCGGGTGTTCACCAGTTCACCCCTGCCTACGAGCGCGTGACACACTGCACATGTGCTCGGACGGGTCGCCACCTGGCTACTTTCACTCGAGAGCCGGGGTCGGACCTGTACACACTGACCACTGAGTCCCCTCAGGTAGCTGCGTCTGCGTCTACGTCTGCGTCTGCGTCAGGTCAGCTGTCCGCCCCCTGCTCGTGTCGCTCTCTGGCGCATGAGACTGTCCTTTGGCACCACCGCCTTGGTCACCCGTCTGTGCAGCGCCTTCGGGCCATGCACAAACGGGACCTTGTTGCTGGTCTTCCCAGGGTGCTCCCTCCCCTTCCCGACTCACCTGCTCCTCCCTGTCTTCCCTGTGTCGAGGGGCGGCAGCGCGCCGCTCCTCACTCCTCCTCCTTTCCCCCGACGACTGCTCCTTTGCAGACACTCCACATGGACGTGTGGGGCCCAGCCCGCGTCCGTGGTCAGGGTCAGGAGAGGTACTTCCTGATTGTTGTTGACGACTTCTCGCGCTACACCACGGTCTTCCCCTTGCGCACCAAGGGTGACGTCCCTGATGTCTTGATCCCTTGGATCCGCAGATCTCGTCTCCAGCTTAGTGAGCGTTTCCGCTCCGACTTCCCTGTCTTGCGTCTGCACTCTGACAGAGGTGGAGAGTTTTCCTCTGGCCTCTTGGAGGCCTTCTGTCAGCAGGAGGGCATTGAGCAGTCGTTCACGCTTCCGGCCTCTCTACAGCAGAATGGGGTTGCTGAGCGCCGCATTGGCTTGGTCATGGAGGTCGCTCGTACCTCCTTGGTTCATGCGGCTGCCCCCCACTTTTTGTGGCCGTTTGCAGTCCGATACGCTGCGCATCAGCTCAACCTCTGGCCCCGTGTCTCCTTGCCCGAGACTTCTCCGACACTGCGTTGGACGGGAGAGGCTGGCGATGCGTCGCGTTTTCGGGTCTGGGGATCCCGAGCTTTTGTCCGCGACACGTCCGCGGACAAGCTCTCCCGTCGCGCTGTCCCCTGCGTCTTCCTTGGCTTTGTCCCGGACGCCCCTGGTTGGCAGTTCTACCACCCCACCTCGCGGCGTGTCCTGGCCTCTCAGGACGTCACTTTTGACGAGTCCGTCCCCTACTACCGCCTCTTCCCCTACCGCACTGCCCCGCTCCCCCCCCCGCCTCTCTTCCTCGCTCCAGGTGCTGAGGTACCAGACCCCCTCCCCCCTCAGGGTGCCGCTCCCTCAGGTGTGTCCCAGGTAGACCCGGTTGAGCCTGTCGAGGTAGCTGTTGACTCTCGTCCTGCGTCTAGGGGTGCTGAGCCTGGGGGTGCTGAGTCTGGGGGTGCTGAGCCTGGGGGTGTTGAGCCTGGAGGTGCGGAGCCTGGGGGTGTTGAGCCTGGAGGTGCGGACCCTGGAGGTGTGGAGCCTGGAGGTGCTGAGCCTGGGGGTGCGGAGTCTGGGGGTACTGAGACTGAGCGTGCTACACCTGGAGGAGCCCTCTCCTCCCAGCAGCTGCAGGAGAGGTACCTCGAGTACTGCCGCCTCCGGAGAGGTGCTGCTGGAGCTCGTCCCGGTACTTCCCCTCCTACCCAGGAGCTCCCCCCCATTCAGCAGATCCGAGAGTGGTACACGCGACGCTGCAGTCTTCGGAGTGGTGCTCCGGGTGCTGAGGACCCGAGCGGTGGCGCTGCTGCTGGTGCTGAGGACCCGAGTGGTGGAGCTGCTGCTGGTGCTGAGGACCCGAGCGGTGGCGCTGCTGCTGGTGCTGAGGACCCGAGCGGTGGCGCTGCTGCTGGTGCTGAGGACCCGGGCGTTGGGGCTGCTGCTGGTGCTGAGGACCCGGGCGTTGGAGCTACTGCTGGAGCTGAGGACCCGGACGGTGGAGCTGCTGCTGGTGCTGCGGAGCCGAGCGGTGGCGCTGCTGCTGGTGCTGAGGACCCGGGCGTTGGAGCTACTGCTGGAGCTGAGGACCCGGGAGTTGGAGCTGCTGCTGGTACTGAGGACCCTGCCGCTGGTGTCTCTGCTGGTTCTGGAGACGCTGCGCGGCCGCGACCGTACTTCGTACCACTTCTTCAGCAGGTTCTTGGTCAGGCTCCTCCTCCTTGTCCTCCTCCCTCCGTAGAGTGTCCTCCACCTGTCCAGTCGCAGTCACAGTTCCCGCCTGCCTCGCCTCTCCCTGCTCCCTCTCCTTACGCTGGTCCCACAGGAGGTCTTACAGAGCGTCGTGAGCCTGAGTCTCGTCCTGCGTCGCCTGTTCGTACTGCTCGCACTGGTCGTCGTGTCCCACGTGAGCGTCCTCCTCCTGTCCCTGGCACTCACTACATGACTATGCGTCCCTCCACTGCTCCTCAGCGTGTCCCGCTACCGTCTCCTCCTGCTTCCTCTCTGCCTACTCTTCCTGACCCGGAGTCTGACTCCTGTCGTGCTGCCAGTCCCATTGGCACCCGTCTCCTCGCTACTGTTGTCACTGACCCTACCTTTGAGTCCTCTGCTGCGTCTGCTCTAGTCGCTGAGTTGATAGACTTTGCTGCCCGCTGTCGTCTAGACTACGCCGCTAGCCTTGTTGCTGAGTCTGAGTCTGAGTCTGTCTGTCCTCCGTCCGTCGGGGGTGAGTGTGCTCTTGGCACGGACGTCCTTGAGGACAGACAGGAGGAGTTCCAGTGCTTTGCTGCTGCTTTGCCCCACCTCGTGTCCATGCTAGTTGCCCCTGAGGGAGACCCGGATGCACCAGACATCCCGACCCCGCGCACTTACGCTGAGGCGATGGCGGGTCCCTACTCCTCTCAGTGGCAGACAGCCATGGACGCAGAGATGGCTTCCTGGAAGTCCACACGCACCTACGTCGACGAGGTTCCCCCACCTGGGGCGAACATCGTCAGTGGCATGTGGATTTTCAGGGTGAAGCGGCCACCGGGTTCTCCTCCTGTCTTCAAGGCGCGCTACGTGGCTCGAGGCTTCAGTCAGCGAGAGGGAGTTGACTTCTTTCAGACCTTCTCCCCCACCCCGAAGATGACCACTCTTCGGGTGCTGCTGCACATAGCCGCTCAGCGCGACTACGAGCTTCACTCACTTGACTTCAGCACTGCTTTCTTGCAGGGCAGCCTGCACGAGGAGATCTGGCTGCGCCGCCCTCCTGGCTTCACCGGGTCGGTTCCTCCTGGTACCCAGTGGAGGCTTCAGCGGCCGGTCTACGGTCTCCGCCAGGCACCGCGTGAGTGGCACGACACACTGAGGACGACACTTGCGGCTCTTGGGTTCGCTCCCTCTACTGCTGACCCGTCACTGTTTCTACGCACAGACACCTCACTGCCGCCCTTCTACATCCTCGTGTACGTCGACGACTTGGTCTTTGCCACTGCTGACACCGCGGCACTCGCCCACGTGAAGTCGGAGCTGCAGAGGAGACACACGTGCACAGACCTGGGTGAGCTGACAAGCTATCTTGGCTTGCGGATCACCCGGGACAGAGCACGGCGCACCATCACCTTGACTCAGTCACACATGGTGCAGCAGATCCTTCAGCGCTTCCGCTTCACGTACTCCTCGCCTCAGTCCACTCCTCTGCCTACCGGTCACTCGCTCTCAGCTCTGCCTTCGGATGAGTCCGTAGAGCCGAGTGGCCCGTATCCAGAGCTTGTGGGCTGCCTCATGTACCTGATGACCTGCACTCGACCTGACCTTGCATACCCTCTTAGCATCCTTGCACGCTATGTCACTCCTGGCCGTCACAGGAAGGAGCACATGGATGCCGCTAAGAGGGTGTTGCGCTACTTGTGCAGTACGTCGGGCATGGGGCTAGTGCTTGGAGGGCGAGACCGAGTTGTACTTACTGGACACTCAGACGCTTCTTGGGCGGACGACCAGGCTACTCAGCGGTCGTCTCAGGGTTACACCTTCAGCCTTGGCTCCGGCTCAGTTTCTTGGCGTTCTACACGCTCTTCTTCTGTTCTCAGCTCCAGTTGTGAGGCTGAGATCTACGCCACAGCCATGGCTGCCCAGGAGCTACGCTGGCTGACTTACCTGCTGACCGACTTGGGTGAGCAGCCTCGTTCTCCTCCAGTGCTGTACGTCGACAACCAGGCTGCCATTGCCTTGTGTGAGGAGCACAGACTGGAGCACAGAACGAAGCACATCGCCCTGCGGTACTTCCTTGCTCGAGAGCTGCAGCAGCGCGGTCAGCTTTGTCTGCGTTACGTGGCCACTGAGGCCAACCTTGCTGATGTGTTCACCAAGGCGCTTCTGCCTTGTGACCATCAGCGCTTCTGCACTCTGCTAGGCCTTGTGCCTACTGGACCTCACTTACTTACCTCTTGACCTTGCTTGTACTGTGATCACTATATATATATATCTACCTGCATGTTTACTGTTGCTAGGTTGTGATCACTGTATCTCATGCTCTGTTATAAACTTGCATGTGAACTGGTCTTGTGACCACTAGCTTGTGCTCGGAATTTGTGTGGTATCCTTGAGATCCACCCTGAGCTTGTTGTTGCCTTGCTTTGCCTTGACTGGTCTTGTGACCCCTAGGTCTCCCCCACTTTGCCTATGGGGGTGTGTCAAACATTATATATGTTGTGTTTGTGTAGGCTGTAGTGGGTTAGCCTATAGGGGGGTCACAACATTAGGGTTTCATATTTGTACTCACCATCCTTTCTAGTTCCTCATTCCTGCCTGTTCATTCTGACATCGACTCCTTGGTCGTCCATGGCGGTCTAGACTTGCCGGCCTACAACGATTTAGGTATATGGTGCAAAAATCAGCTAATCTGAACGTTCTAACACGGGGTCGTTCCATGCTCACCGCACCATTCGGGGAATTCTATTCTACGGGAGAGCTGAACTGCGTCGGACGCACCGGTCGGATTTCTGGCAGGGATTCTCGATAGAGAGTGTTGGATTGCCCTGATGGAATTCAAGTATAAATTCACTAAGAAAAGTTGATAGAACAAGATTATGGTACAAGCAAGGAGATCCAAAATAGCAAGCACAATGAACCATGGAGAACGTTCTTTTTCAATCATACACCTTTGTCGAGTCAGCAATGGCAGGTGAAACAACAAACACATGTGTCTTTCTCCTAGATTGGCAGTTTCTCGGGTTTACAACTTTCAGAGTTGTTTACGTTTTTACTGTTAGTAAACACGTGCTTCAGGTTCAGTTTTCTTACGGATTCAAAATCCCTTGAGGAGTAAAATTTCCGAAATGCTCTGATTGGTCGAAGTTTGTTGTCTCGCGACTGGTCGAAAGTCAAGCCAATTGCGAATTTTGGAGACATGTATATTTGTCAAGCTCTGCTCGACGGTACCTGTCTCGAGCTTAATTCCATCGACCAGCGTTTCGTCGAAATACTGTTTTCTACCATTTCGTCCACCCGCAAGGCTCGATTTCGACGCCGTTTTGCTCCCCTCGACAAGTGCCTCGTTAACGGGAAGTTGCGTAGAGCAGAAACAACACCTTAATTTTGACGAATTAATCTCGTCGAAAATCGACCTGTCGTTCAGAGATTAAAGTCCCTGAAGTCGCCGATGACCACGAAACGAACACCGCATGGCCGACTTCGCCCAAGCAAGGGCAGGGCCTATTCTCCTTGACACTCCCCGTCAAACTGGCACTCCTGGTCGACAGCCCACCCATCGCCCAGCCCAGTCAGATGCGCCCGTCGAGCACCCCTGGTCGACGGAAACCCCACAGTGACACCCTTCAGGTTGACGAAGCACGTCAAGCAGCTCCCTCACTCTGAGCGGTCAGCTACTTCTCCCACACAGCCGACCAAGTCGTCGGTGTTGCCCAAGCGAGGGCGGGGCCAACACTCACTCCCGTTAACATATTCTAGCTAGGAGGGAACATCGAAAAAACAAGCTTGGGTGCAGGTTTGGCGATCTGAAAGACAACAGCGACTGGGCAGCCTTGGCATCAGAATTGTAGGCCGACCGTGCGAAGTCCTAAATGTCGGGGTTGTGCACATAGGAGTCAACCCTGGTAAAAAATAAGGAAAACTCATTTTAAGTATGGCAGATGTAACACACTCTTAGATTAGTTTGGTTAACGGTTTTGTGTAGGGTACATGGATTCATTTGGTATGAAGCGGTGGTCTGTTACTTGTTACAAAGTGTAAGGAATTTTCTCACCATTCCTTATGGAGACCGGCTACACCGCGTACAGCAACATCCATTGTTCGCCCGTTACTGCTCACGGGGCTTCGCCAACTTCGCGCGCACTGTTTTGCCAAACCACGCACTGCTGGCCCGGCCGTGTCAGCCTACGCTTCGGGACTAGCCCGAACCTCGCTGCCAGCATAGCACTAGGTAGCTTGCACGCACCGCGTTAATCGAGTTATGCTTTTCGGCGCACTAGGGGGTATGCTGCCACAGAAACTTAACTCAATCACAAGAGTCTCACAAGTTCACAAGAGTTACAAACAAGAACATTAGAGTGGGACTAAACCAGGTGGGAGGGAAGAGGAGGACGAGAGGGAAGGTCCCAAGGAGTCCCCAACCAAAGGAAACCCCATGCCACACAATTCCCCTCTCCATAGGCAACCCCACTTTCACATTTGTCACTTTCCCAACTCATGCCATCCACCTCAACCCACTTGGCCACACTTGCCAACCTGATTTGGCTTCTCCCAACCACATGGCAGCAATCTACAGTGATGGGTTCGAATTTCCCAACCCCAAAAGTCTATACCCCATATTGAGTCAACTCCACAACTTCCCAAAGTCGCCGCAACCAAAGTACAGAAAGCATACGAACTCCAACGTTCGTAACTTTCTTGATATTGCTCCGATCGCGACGATTCTTGGTTCGTCGGGAAGCTCTTGAGCAGAGAAATCACTTCAGATATCTGCTCAAGCCAAATGACATTCACACACACTCAGAAAATCCAAACCGCGCAATCACAAATTCTTGCACACGCCCACACCACGCATGCAACGCACAAACATTTGATGGGAGGCAGACAGACGTGAATGCGAATGGTAGCATCACACAACAAACTCCCCCTCTGGCTGCCAACCATCATCCCACATTCCATAGCTCAAGCATGCACCCTCAATGCACACTCATTCCAGCAAGCTTCATCCATTTCCCAATCAAGGGACATTTGCAGATCTCCTTCTAACATCCCACTCCCAACATCTCCATTTTGTTCAAGTCTGCAGCACCCCTCTTCAGCCTTTGTCGCAGAGCACTATCCCCAAGAGCATTTGAATATAGCCCCACATCAATAGGCTATCTCATCCTCATTTATTCGCTCAGCCACACTCCCAGCAGGTACCACACTTGGATTTCCAAAGCTGGGATAGGTCAGCCTATTAGGAGGGCGCACATCCCTCCTGGGACGGTCAGCTGTACGTGCGGCACCTTGTGGAGCACCTTGCTGCTGCTGCTGCTGCTGCTGCTCCTCCACCTCAGGTTCTCCCCCATCCTCAGTCACTCCAGAGATCTCCTCCTCTGAGACAGTAACCTCCACCTGCCTCGAAGGCCGCTGCACCTCATCGGCCTCAATGATCAGTGGAGTCGTGGGAAGCTTCTGCTGCTGCTGCTTCCACTCCTTGTAGTACAAGGACTCAAGGAACTTCACATCCCTTGACACAGTCAGCTGCTGGCTGGTCAAGTCCCATATCAGCCAGCCCTTATGATTCTTAGCAAGTCCCAAATGCACACCCCATCTCCCAGAAGCTTCCAACTTTCCCCTCTTCTCCTTCGGCACATGAAACACCACCATGCACCCGTAGGCTCTCAGCATGTTGACTGCTGGTGCACTCCCATACCACTTGGTGTAGGGGATCCACTGCTTGTCCCCCACAGTCGCGAGCACCCTGTTCTTCACAACGACGACCTGCCTTAGTGCAGTCACCCAAAACGGATCCGGCAGCCCTGCACGCCCAAGTAGAGTGCGAGCACCTTCCTGCAGGGTCCGGTTGAACCGCTCAGCCACGCCATTCTGCTGAGGGTTGTAGGGCACTGTGAGCTGATGCTGAATCCCCTTCTTCTTCAGCACCGCCTCAAAATCAGCGCCAATGAACTCTCCCCCGTTGTCGGTGCGGATCACCTTCACTTTGTGTCCGCTCTCCCTTTGGGTTCTCGGCATCCACTCCTTGAGAATAGCCGCTGCCACCTCCCCCTTAGTCTTGAGAGGGTAGACCCACACCGCACGCGTGTGGTCGTCCACAATGGTCAGGAAATAGCGGCCCTTGTGGGGCCCACCACATCCATGTGCACAAGTGCAAGTGGAGCCTTGGCTGGTCCCGTGCTGCTGTTGAACGGGAACTTGGTGAATTTTGTCTCAAGGCACGTAGGGCAGCTCCCAATCTCCTTTGCTGCCCCTTTCACCTCCAGCCCCTTCAAACTCCCATCCTTCACTAGCTTCTGCAGCATCGGTATGTTGATGTGGCACAGCCTCTCATGCCACGTCTCCCAATCGGCCTCACCACTCCCAGATGAAGCCTTCGCCCACGCAGCTGTTGCATCCACATTAGCAAGCACCTCACCATGAGGCTGCTGTGGCTGCTGCACCTTCTTGACTGCATCCAGGGCCCTAGCAGTTGGTGCAGTCTCCACTCCTCCCGCAGTTGCCTTAGCCGCTGCCGCTGCCTTTGCCGTTGCTGGTGGTTTCCCATTCCAAGGGATGATGGGCAGCTGCCACAGGTCCTTGATGCAACTGCTCTTCTCCTCCAAATCCCACAGCAGCAACTTCCCAAGCTTCGCACGGCAGCTCGTTGGGCCAAATGTGACCTTTGCCTTGCTTTTCTGCAGCCGGCGCACAGAGAGGAGGTTAGCGGACAATCCTTCAACAAGTAGGACATTCCCAAGCCCCACAAGTCCCCCATTGGCTCCCATCACCTTGGCATTCCCAACGCCAATCACAGGGAGCAAAGCACCTGAAGCGGCAGCCACAAATTTGATCTTCCCAGGGGGCTTTACCTCATCGAGCAAATCTGCCCGCGGAGTCATGTGACTCGTGCAACCTGAGTCTATCACCCAGTGAGTGAGGGGGTGCATCACAACCTTCCCAACTGAACCCACATCATCCTCACTCCCTTTCACTTCCTCAACCATGAGGAACAGCCCAGGGTCAGCTTTACCTTGTGCACCATCACCTTGTGCACCTGAACCTTGCACAGCACCACCTCGTGCGCGTTCACCACTTGGCGGCTTCATGCCTGGAGGCGCCCATCCTTCAGGCCGGCTGAAACACTTGAACCACGGGTGTCCAGCCTTCTTGCAGTACCAGCACGCACCCTCCATTCGGGTGCTCCCCCTGCCACCAGAGCTCCCATGCCCTTCGTTGTAGTCACCTCGGCCTCTTCCTCTGCCAAAGCCTCTCCCGCGGCCTCGGCCTCTCCCTCCCCCTCTTCCTCTGCTGCCTCCTGCAGCTCCATACCCCTCAGCAGTCTTGTTGGCAGCACCACCTCCCGTGTGGCGCCTGCGGAAGTCCTCCTGCAGGATCTGCTGCCGTAGCCACTCAGGCGTCCACTTGTCCTGCTGAACGTTGAGGGTGGGGATGAGGTTGTCCCACGAGTTGTCGAGCACCGAGATGATCTTGGTGCACTGCTGCATCTCCGACACCTTGCTGCCCGCCGCTGCCATCCTCGCATAGGTGTCCTTGATCTTGTCAAGGACCGGCTTCACGTCGTCTCCCGGCTTCATGGAGAGGGCAGCCAGCTCCTTCTCCAACACAATCACCATCGGCAGCGTGTTGGGCTGAACCACATCGCGCAGCAGTTTCCACGCCTTCGGTCCGGAGTCGTCCAGCTCCACCAAATCCTTGATGTGCTGGAACATGTCGTTGTTGACCGATTGAAGGATAAGGTCGTATAGCACCGCGCTCCGCTCAATCCACCGGTCGCGGGCATCTCCTTCCTCCGGCATCTTCTCTTCTCCCATAGCCAATTTCAGCAGCTTGTAGCGCTTGAACGCGCTCCGCATTCGCCCGCTCCATTCCTCATAATTGGAGCCGTCCAATGCCTCAATCTTGGACGGTGGCGGTTCACTCTTCTTCTCAGCTGCTTCTCCACTCATCTCCTCTGCTCCCAATCAGAGGTTTCAGCTCCCCCTTTGCTGTCCACACCGACGTCCCACACAATTTCCACAAGTGTCGGCGCCAACGAAATTTCGGCAGAGTTTCCCCTTAGCGGAAGTCACATGCAACCTCTAGAACACCACTTAGGCACGCCCACAGGCCATGGTGGGTCTAAGAGGGTCTTCACACCTCAGTAGACTCTTCACAACGTCCTCAATCAGCTCTGATACCACTTGTTAGAGATTAAGGATCGAGTCTACGAAGATATGGTGCCCAAATAACTCAAAATCGTTGGCTTAGAATTCTGGACAGAAACCGCGATTTCACAAGAAACGCCGTCGACAAAAAAATAACCGTTAGAATTTCATCAAACTCGAGTATGTTGTAGCCCTAAACCGTGGCTACAATTCCCAATTTTAATCACCTCAAAAGATGGAGTATATCTCGAGTTATGCTTTTCGGCGCACTAGGGGGTATGCTGCCACAGAAACTTAACTCAATCACAAGAGTCTCACAAGTTCACAAGAGTTACACATAAGAACATTAGAGTGGGACTAAACCAGGTGGGAGGGAAGAGGAGGACGAGAGGGAAGGTCCCAAGGAGTCCCCAACCAAAGGAAACCCCATGCCACACAATTCCCCTCTCCATAGGCAACCCCACTTTCACATTTGTCACTTTCCCAACTCATGCTTCTCAGCTCCACTCATTTCCCGTTGTTGTAGATGCACACCTTCCTGTTGACCAAATCGATCTCAGGGTTGAACCGCTTCAGAAAATCTCGCCCCAAGATGAAATCTAAACCCTTGATGTTCGTGATCGGCAACGTCGGCTTCCACCTCAGAGCGCCTATGTGCAGCTGCAGTGATGCTTCGCCGTGGATGGGAAGCTTCGTATCGTCCACCATCGTTGCTGAAAACCGGGTCTCTTCCGCCTTCTCTTCAATTTTCTCCAACGTCCCTCGGTCACACACCGAGTGGGACGCACCGCTGTCCACCAGTGCCTGGAGGCATCGCCCGTTGCAGATCACCTCGAGGAGTAGTGGCTGCTGCTGCTCCGAGTAACCGTAGATGGTCTCGCTTACAGGATCATAGGGTACGTCGAATAGGTCACCCCTAGGTCCTGCGCTCGAAGCTGCTGACTCAATATCAGTCTTCAATTGAGAAGGGTTGGAAGGATTTATCCGAGGCCGATTCAGCTTCGTCTTGGCCTGGAACCTTCCCCTAAGCCGTTGCAGCTGTGTAGGCTTCTCCTGTGGGCAATGGGGAGCCTTAACACTGTGCTGCGGGGAGAGAATATTAACTCCTTGGAACGCACGACCCTTTTCAACGCTCCGGAGTGGTTTGCCCAACTTCTCAGGTACCTGAATAATCTCTGACGGCTTTTTCGTAGCCTCAAAATCTCCCTTGAAGGCTTGAAAATCACGAGAAGTAATATTCTTAGTTAAAGTATCTTTATAGGATAACTTTAACGAATTCTTACTTTCGTGGGTGTTCGGCTGGAGTTTCCCGGTTGGTGCAGAGTCTTGTTTCGCGGAGCCTCCATTTGTCTCGGCGATTTCCCCTGGTGCCGGCCGGTCGTGACGTTTTAAATTCGCGCCATCATGTCCTCCTTTTTTCGCCCGCTCCGAAGTCGCCCGCAGTGTTGTTGCACTGCAGCTCTGCTCGTGCCTTCTTCATTTTCCAACACGCCAAGAGTCGATGTCCCGCTGCGCCGCAAAATTCACACTTCACGTATTTTGTCGGCCGCTGCTTCGCGTCGATCTTGTCGATATCCATCGGGTCGGCGGTCGTGGGTGGTGCCGATCGCTTCGTGTCGAATGATCTGTTCGGCACGTGGCGTTGCGTCTCGGGTTGACCTCGCGTCAGCGCATCGAATCTCTCTGCTGCACACACCATGTCGCGGTAGTTGCTGTAGTTCGCGGCAATCATCTGTCGGTGGACTTCCATTTTTAGCCCCTCAGTATACGCTTGGATTTTTTCCCCTTCGGTCAGGTCGGTGATTCGTTTGAAGAGGCTCTCCATCTGCTGTGTGTACTGTGTTACACTGTCAAACTGCTTATGCCGATGAATCTGCTGCCGCGCCATGTAGCTGGAATTGATCGGTTCGAAACGTTGAATTAAAGCTGCCCGAAACTGCGTCCATGACCCCTCGCCTCGGATCTCCTTACTATTGTAGCGCCGGGCCTCGCAACAGTGTTGCTGCGAGCCGAATCCTCATTGCATCGTGTGTCGGGGTCGTACAGCCAACGGCCTCGAAGTAAATTTCGAGGGTCGCAATGAATCGACGGACGTCGGTGTCTCTCGCATTCGGATTGAACGTCTCCGGTAGCCTCGGACGTGCCGCCTCAAGATTCACTGTGGCTGCTGCTGCTGCTGGGTGAAGTGTCGGTGTCGCCGCTGCTGCTGCTGCTGTCGCTGCTGCATTCGCTGCTGCGTTCGCTGCTGCCGTGGCGGCTGCCGACTGGTTCGCGAGAAGCTCCTCTACTCGCTGGAGTGCCGCTCGCATCTGGTCCAGGTCGGTGCGTAACTCCGTAATTTTTCGTACGAAATAATCACCATTTTCCTCCATTTGACGATTTACAGGAAGATTTGCGACAGAAATAATGTGTTGAAATCTAGGCGCTGGTCGACTTACTGCGAATCGAATCGACTGTAGAAATGTCGAGCGCTGTTTCTGCTAGTCGCGTAATTCTCCCTTAGCCAAAACTCGCGTCAGATCTCGGACGTTGAGCTGAAATTCGATCCGACGCCCCAAATTTCAACCTTTTTGGTCAAAATTCTCAAGGCCATTGATGTTCGAATCGATCTGACGGTCGAAATTCCAACTTTTTCAGCAATGTTCCTGAGGAGTATTCGAAAACCGATTCGAGGGGGACGTTAAGAAATAGCGCAGAACTGGTTTACGCACCCGAAATCGGCGCCTTTCGTCGTCGCCCCCGCGGTTGTAAAAGGTAGGTTTAAGCGGTCGAAAAACTCGTGTGTAAACGGGCTCCGATTACCAAAGGTGAGAATCTAGGATCGAGCTCAGAAAAGAGAGTTTGAATTGAATGATCCACCTGGGTACAAGGCGAGGCTATATATAGGCTCGACACAAGGGCCAGTAACCAGGTGTTACGCGAAGGTTCCGAGGGTTGCGAAGCGCCCCGAACAGTCCCTTCCCGAATTCTGTAGAAGACAATTCGGTGGCAACCGAAAAGCCTAGAATTCGGTGTACGCAATTTAGTTCGGTGCCTATAACTATAATAACTATAGTAAAAGCAACGAACCTAGGAAATCAAGCAAAAGCAAGCAAATCAAGATAATTCTAAGCTAGATAATGCATAATAAAGTCCAGGCAAGCTAGCAAAGCCAGCATAAGCCGTCGTACTCTCACAACTGGGCCGAATGAAACCCTTATCCAACAGTGCGTCAATTTGTCGTCGCAGCTCTTCGAGTTCCGGCTGGGTCAACCACCACTGTGTCCGAATAGTCGGCTGCGTGCCAAGTTCCAGCTTGATTTTGTGGTCCGCAGGTCTCTCCTGTAGCAGTCCAGGTGGCAGATCGTCGGGGAAGATGTCGAGGTACTGTCGAATAAGCTCCGCTAAATCCGGTAACACAGCTGCACACAGTTTCTCGATGTCTTTTCCGTCAGTGTCCACTGCCAACTCTCGTAAACAAACGACGAACAGCTGCGCGCCTCGGTTGAAGTGGCGAGCAATAGTGATGGCTTTGACGCACGGGGCTTGGATGTAGTCACGCGTCCATGCAGGCAACTTAATTAGCCCCTCGTGCTTGCTGATGCTACATGATCCCATCATCCAGTCGATGATGGGGTTGTGCCATCACAGCCAATCGCGTCCCAGCAGCACGTCGCAGCCGTCCAATGTCGTCGCGAGAAACTTCGTGCTGAAGCCGAAATCGTCGCCGCATTCGATCCGCACCGTCCGTGTTTCTTCCAAAAACGCTAGACGCGTCCCATCCACAAGGCGAGCGTCGATTTCGGACAGGCACCTGTCAAGTTGCAGATTGCATTTTTTTGCTGTCGCCAAGTTGAAGAGGCTATGGCTGGCCCCTCCATCGACGAACATTTTCAAATTATTTTTCAATACTTTGCCAGCGACCAGCACAAGTTGATCCACATGATTATCCCCGTTATTCGCCCGAGCGTGATCGATTGCATGAAGCGGAACCACGACTCTTCCCATTTCCCGGCCCTTTCCCGTCGTTCTTCTTCGCCGGCGTTCTCTCGGGGCAGTCTGCATATTTGTGACCCGGCTTCCCGCACTTATAACACAACCCTGAATAGGGGTGGTCTGGCCGCGAAAACAATTTCCCTCCCGAGAAGCTGTTCTCGCGTACTGCATCGATGCATCCGTGAATTCTGCCAACCGTACTGCTTCCAGGAACGATGTCAGGCGGCCTCGGCGCACCTTGTGCTGTATCTCATACTTGAGGCTGCTGACGTACTTATCTAACCGCTCTGCTTCCGACACGTCGTCCACTTGGTCGGCGAGGCCCATGAATGACGCTGTGTAGTCTTGGACAGATGCCAACTGCGACCAGGCACGCAGCTTCATGCGAGCTTGCTCCGAGGCGGATATGTGCTCGAAGCGATCCCGTAAGGCTGCGCCCCACTCCTTCCACGTGCGTATCTTGGTCACACCGAATATCAGTGCTGCCACTTGCTAGACCGACGTTGAAGTCCCGTCTGCCGCATGTGTCACACCTGTCGGGGTCCCCGTGTCCAAGGTACGTCGCCACCACTCCAGCGCTGCTCCTCGGAGAAGTGAGACCGCGTAATTAATACGCGTAGCGTCATCGTCAACGCGCGCTGCAGTGAAGAAGACCTCCACGCTGAACAACCACTCCTTCACTATAGTTGTCTTGTCACTCAGGTTGAACGGGGGCGGGCTCGCGGGCTTAATCTTGATCGTAGTAGCTGCAAGTGTCGCTGGCATTGACGCTGCCGGCCGTTCGTTCTCGTCGTTGCCTCATGCGAGCTTGCCACTTGTGACAGCTCCACTTGCTCCGTGGCTGGCAGTGTCACCTTCTTCATCGGGCGACTCCTGACGCGCTTCACCTCGCGTCTGGCGTAGCTCGGCGTTTTCTGCACGTAGTGTTGTGACCTCCGTCGATAGTGTCTTTACTGTAGCCTTCAGCTCTGCCATTTGCGCTAGCATTTCGTTCAACTTCTCCTGGTCCATGAGTCGCACGCTTCGTCTGGAGGGCAGAGGGGTATCTGTGGCCTATCAGGCAAGAAGAAAGCAAAAACTATCGGAGTCGGGCAGGTTAAAATTAACGAACCTTGCAGCCAACCGTTTTGCAGTCTCCTTTACCAGCCACACCTGTGCCTTCAAACTACCCTTGAAAAGCGGGGTGAACTAGGAAAGTAGCTCTGATACCAGGTATTACGAGTTGTCAACGAGAGTGCGCGGAATAACGAATAACGAAGATGTGACTCAATGAACTGACGATACAATGAAAGGCACACGATAATATAGTGGGTCAACCTAACTAGGCGGGAACCTCGGGAACACGAGGTTGGGTGCAGGTTGGGCAAAGGAATGCTGAAGGCGACGCGAGGTTGCTTCGGCAGCAAGCAAAGTGGCCGAACGTGCACTTCCGAAAGTTGGGGTTGTACGCGGTTGAGTAAACCCCAGTAAGGAAAATGGGTTCTCCTTACATTCGCCCAAAAGTCCAAGAAAATAAGCGCGACTCATCTACGGGTATGTACCTATTAGCCCGGAAGGTCATGAAAAGAAAAACAGTTATGACCTTTAAGAAAATAGACGCTTCACATTTACAAGTTCCAGTTTATCTTCAATCTTCGTCTTAGTTTAAAGCAAGCAGCTAAAATAGTGACCCCCCCCCTTCTAGTTGGGTCCACTAGAAAGCTCATGAAAGTTTCTAGAAAGTTTGGTGTCAAATTTTTCTGAACTTGGCAAGTCCCCAAGTACCGTCAAGACCAATATGGAGTTGTTTTCAATTCATGATACAATCAGTCGCAAAATGCACAAAACTGTCATACGCTTGCTAACGACATTTTCACCACTCCCACCCATCCAAATTCGCATCGAGCATACCGTAAAGTTCCGGCTAGAAGACCCGATGGTAAGAAGGTCCCCTGGGACTCTTCAACGGGTAGGGGGACTCTTATTGTGGCAGATATTGTGAGGACCCCCCCCCTTGGGCTCTAATCATTATAAGACCCCCCCTTTCATGTCTAGTGAAGTTGTTATTGCTATTGTGAGTCAGATTTTACTGGCAAATTTTTGAATTCTGACATGCATTTTGTGTCAGACTCGAAATCTGACACTTTTGATTATGTCAGACTCAAATTCTGACAAAAATCTGACGCGCCGCTCGCGTGAAATTTGCACGCGAAGGCTGTTTTTCGTTACGAATATAAGACCCCCCCTCCCCAAATTGAACTGTACACCCTAAATAACAGATTGATATATGATAAATGAGTGTACCCCGGGTCTTACAAATTTGCAACCGCCATGATGTCCACCCTAGCAATTTTTCAAGCAATTCTAGAGAGTCCCCCGGGTCTTCTAGCCGGAACTATACGGTAACACATGACGAATACTCACAAAGGAACCTGCCACGACACACGCATCATACACACAAATGTTGAGCTAACGAGTAACACACAGTGATGCACTAGAGTAGGGTCAGGACATATTGTATATATATTTCTGTAAAAGTGCATGTAGTTTTAGCTGTAGTGTAGTTACATAGCTGTCCTGTTTGGTGGCACACCACTCCTTGCATGTTTCTCTTCTATTTGTACTTGCTATTCCATAGTGAAGCCCTCTTTTGCTTGGACTATTCTGTCAACACCCCTTTGCCTAGCTTAAACCCTAGGCTCCTAGTCCTAGGTTCTGCTCCTTTTTTAACATGTAGGAAACAAAAGAACGACGAGATGACGCGAGAGTAGAGAGAGGGGGGCCGACGGAAACTGTGACGCTAGGGGTGGGAGAGAGGGTGACAGGGACAAGTATGGTAATGATGGCGTTAAAAAGGAAGTGTGTTCAGATTGACCCGATGCGAGGGCGTGAGAGTGACAAACAGAGTGACAGAAGGGAGAGGGAGGTCGAAGGCGACGGAAAGATGAGAGGCGCAGATGGAGAGGAAAGCGATGGCGGCGGGAAATGGGGGATCGCTACGAGATCGCGAGGGAGATACGAGCACGGCGGGAGAGTGGGGGAGATAGTGAGCACGGCGGGGAGAGCGGGGGAGATAGTGACGGTGGTTGATGCTCCGTTAAAGACGCTTAGAAAAAGCCATCGGCTACATACCCCCACGTGCACCTTGCGCAATTGGTCGCCGTTCTGATTCCATATGCGCCACCCGAACCTCCCTATCCGTATGCTATTAGCGTCCGGTACCCGAAGGCTATGGTTCTCTGTGCCAAAAGTCGCCGGGTGTCATCTCAGCAGCACATTGCTTTCTGCTCAGAAGTAACCGTGGAGATAGCGAGCGCGACGGGGAAAGGAGGGGCGATAGCGAGCGCGATGGGGAAACGGGGGGAGATAGCGAGCGCGATGAAGAAAGGGGGGAGATAGCAGGCGCGACGAGATGAGAGATCATATCGTGAAGGCAATCTGAACGGAGGGCGACGGAAAACGGGATGGAGACGGGATGAAATGGAGAGTGACGAGGTGGGCGATGCGAAGGGAGAGAGGAAGGTTGCGAAGGGAGAGAGGAAGGTACGGAATGAGTGGGTACGAAGGCGACGAGAAGGGACGGGATGGGCGAGTATGAAGGTGCGGGAGCGGGAGGGAAGGGGCAAGGGCGACGAGACGGGAGGGAAGAGCGCGGAGGCGACGGAAAGGGATGGAAGAAACAGAGTGGGCGACGCGAAGGCGTTTCGGGGCAAGCGCGAGAGCGGAGAGCGAGAGAGGCCGACAGTGACAGGAAACGTAACGATTGCGTGAAAACTCTAGAGCACTTCGCCACTAGGCCAGCATAGATTACGCAGTCAAATTTGTCGGTACCTGCCTAGTCAAAATCGTTCGTTCGAGCTATTCTAAGTTAGGAAAAATAGGAGACTTCTACAATGGAAAGGAGTCATGAACCCAGGCCCAACTTGAAGTTGAAGTTGGGCCAACGATCCAAACGATCGCCATGCAGCTGTCGTGCAGGTGCACGGCGTTGAAGGCGACTCCTCGCATGAGATGCAATTTTTTTCGTTTTTGGCGGGAGCCAATTACGGAAGTTCGATCTGCACACTCAGACGGTGAAACAGTGTTTCTAACAGCCCGGGCTCATTTGTGTTTCGCTTCGTTTTTCAAGTTGTGACAGGTTTCATTATTCTATATTTCGATTTTAAGGTATATTTTTCTCAAGCCTGCAACAATGGAAGTTCTTACCATGTGTTACAAATGCAATTGAGCGAGCGAGCGAGAATTGCACTATCGAAGCAAAACTGTTATTGAGCGAAGGCATGAGCGAAGGATTATATAGCGAAGCTAGCGTGCTAACGGTAATGCGTGGAATTGAGGTGCATACGGGCCTAGCGCCGAGGTTGAGAGTGTTGGAGGGGGAGGCCCGGAGTGCGGATTACCAACCGAGCCATGAGGTTGGGTCGCGTCGTGAACAGTGGCAGGAATAATGGTCGAGGTGAGTGTCGCGAGTAATAATAATGTACTGTTGGGAGCTGTTGGCGGGAATTGTAGTGTACGCGCTAAGCAAGGGTGAGAAGTAAGGAAAATGATTTTTCCTTCTATTACCCCCCCCCTCCCGCTCCCCCTCCCCCCCACACCCCCCCTAAGGAGGTCCTCCTTATGAGGGTTCGTTTACATCCCGGAAATTACGGCTACGCAGATACTCGGTGAGGACGTGGTGGTTTTCAATTCTGTAAGGGGCACCCAGTTGTCCTCGGTGGGCGTGCGGTCCTTCCAGCGGATCAGGAACTCGATCCGGCGAGCTCCACGTGGATCATGGTGGCTCAAGATTTCCTCGGGTATGATGGTCGGCTCCGTGGGCGGTCGTGTCATGCTGGCTGGGCAATTGGGCAACCGTCTATTGGAAGTTGGACTCGAGGAAGTCGAGCAAACGAACCTGTCGTCGGTTGAGGCGAGGCTGTGTGCAAAGGTACTACTGTGATTAGTGGTGCATCCGTACTGTCACGTCGGCGCCGGTCAAGTAATAACACCAGACTTTGAATGCCTGCACGATCGCAAGAATTTCGTGGTCGTGTATTGGACAATTCTTCTCAGGTGGATGCAGCTTTCGAGACTCGTATGCGATGGGCTGTAATCAGTTGCCGAAGTGCAGCTTAAACGCCAATGTCGCTGCATATGTAACCCTTCGAATGGGCAGTGTGGGTCGGCAATGTGCAGTACGGGCGGTGAACAAAGGACCGTTTTTAGGGCAGAGAAGGCAGCATGCTCTTTCTCCCCCCACGTAAAGGCGAACCCCTTCCGTAGCAGATCCGTCAGTGGGGCAGTTAACCGTGCCATGTCGGGGACGAACCGACGTACATGGGTTGATTTCTACTCCAAGGTTTAGGGTTCAGTGCAACAGAAATTCTAGCTGGTCCTGAAAAAACTCACAGTTCGAACCCTTGGTCAGTAGGCAGTTTCCGTCTAAAATCTTAAATACAACTTCCACATCGGCTAAGTGCTGCTGATAGTCGCGACTGCAGACGATGTTGTGGTCGAGGTAAACTATCACACACTCATCCAAGAGTGGTCTAAACGCCTCGTTCATGGTCGTCTGACAAGTCGCCGGCGTAATGGTCAGCCTGAATGGCATTACTGTATAATCGAATGATCCGTACCTTGTCTCAAACGCTGTCTTGGGCAGTCCGATGGTTCGTCCTTATTCTGATGGTAACCCCCCAGCATGTCGATTTTCGAATAAAAACCCGTGCCGTTCGCAGTTGGTCTATCAGTTCGTCGGAGCGGGGGATCGCATATCGCGATTTGACTGTTACCATATTCAGTGCGCGGTAGTCGATACACATGCGAAATCCTTCGTCTTTTTTCGGTGTGAACAGTATCGGTGCGGCGAATGGTGACGAACTCGGTCGAATGAACTTTTTCTCCGGGAGGTAATCTAGCTGCTTCCTCAATTCGTCTAGTTCCGGCTGTGTCAGTCTAAACTATAGCCGTAAGGTTGGTTGTGCCCCCGGTTCTCACTCTATGCATTGGTCGTGTGCTCGTTGAGGTGGCAGTCCTTCCGGTAAGTCGTCTGAAGAGATTCCCAAGTACCGTTTCAGTAGTTTCTGTAGCTCGGGTGGTACGGCTACCAGCATTTTCTGGATTTCACTCGACTCTTTTGCTCCCTCTACTATTGCAATATCCACTGCGTACACATCAGTTCCAGCGGCGACAGCCCGTTTCATCGTGATGGCGTTGACGTGGACCGTTGAAGACTCAGGCGACTGTCAACGAGGTAGTTCGACCTAGTTACCACTGCTTCGCACGGTGCAGCTACATGTCGTCCAGTCTATTCGTGGGTTGTAACATCGCAGCCAATCACGTCCTAGCAAAATGTCGTGCCCATCCAATGTCCTCGCGAGCATTTCCTGTGTAAACCCGAAGTTCCCCCCGCAGCAAACCTTCACTCTCTCCAGTTTTTCCCGTAAGGCCAGCAGTGTGCCACCAATTAAGCGTGCGTCGATCTCCAGTAAGAAGTGACTAAGTGGCAGTTGTAGTTTTCGTGCCGTTGCGGTGTTAACTGAGTTGAAACTTGCTCCTCCATCAATAAATATATTTACTGCTACCCCCTGTATTTTCCCGTGAATCAGTACTGGGCAATCCGTCGTTGTACCCTCCTTATTCAGCCGAGCCCGATCGATTGCGTGAATCGGTACTGTAACTCGGTGAGGTCAGTGAGATCGGGCGAGCAGTGAGTCTCGGCAGTAGTGGGCCCGATCTCTACTGACTGTTGGCGTTTCCTTGCCTCCCAGACTCCCTCCCCTGCTCGGCTCCGTGGCGCCTCAGCTCATCTGGGCATTCGCTCTTGCGATGGCCCGGCTTGTTGAAAGCGAAGCAGCGCCCCTTGAACGGCGCAGCAGTTGCGTTCGCCGCGACGGCATGTACATTGGCGTGCTCTATCGGTCCGTAGTAGGGCCCCGGTCCGTAGTAGAACCCCGGTCTCGGATGGCGTAGGATATCAATTTTCTCGGCGAGCGCTAGGATTTTGTTGAAGTTAGAGAGCCAGCGAAGCATAATTTCGTGTGAGATGTCTGGCTTCAGCTTGCCAACGTAACGATCCACTCGCTCCGCCTCGTGCATGTAGCCGACTTGCTTAGACAACGCGAGAAAACCGTTGGTGTAGTCTAAAACCGACCCAAGCTGCCGCCAAGTACGCAGCTTCTGACGCGCCGAAATCAAAGCCGCGATCGGCTCGAAGCTTCCGAAGCCCTGCGCACCACGCATCCCACGTGCTGTATTTGGCGGTCTCGCAGAACGAACTCCAAGTGACGGCTGGGCCCATGGGCCTTTCCTCTTGCGACAGTGGCTCGTAGGCGCTCGGCGACGTCGCAATAACTCGCCACCAGTCCATGGCGGGGCCCCGCAGCAGCGACGAAGTACCGGATCTTCGCTGCATCCGACGTGACGTAGTTCGCGTCAAAAAGCACGTTCATCGTGAAAAATCCACAAATGAACCGTCGGGCCTCCACGCTGGCTAGGACCGAAGCAGGGCGAGCACTGTGGCTTGAGTGGCATCGGCTCACCAATGTCGTCTTTGCCAACTGATGCTGCAAATCCGACGTGGTGACGAGCCTCACGAGGTACGTTTACGCCCAGTGTGGTCCTGGTTCTCTCCATGCCAGGCATCGAATCGGCGGCGCCATCGCTGATTGTGCATGAGCGCTATCACACGCTGTTGTGTTGTGACGATATTCTTGATGAGATGATAATTTGCTCATCCGATTGTGCAGGTGCGTTTGCGGGTGTGCTGGTGCATTTGCCGTAGATTGCTTTCGTGCAGAGTCGCGTTCTGCAGTGAGCGTCGCAATTTCGAGCGTCGATTCCTCAAGCTGACGCGTAAGTTCGTCGAGACGCTCCTGCGTCAACATCGCAAGTTGGACATAGTCGAATGCATTCATGGCTGGGGTGTCGAGCTAGCACAGCTAGAGCCTTAGTCGTGTCTGAGTGTGCTTACGAGAGAGCATACGAGTAGCGGTGCTTGGTCGCTGAGGGACGTATACCCCCTCCAAAAATTGAGATAATGTGGAAGCGAATGTGTGGCCGCGGTCCGAAAAGAGTCGTGGCGCTAATACTAATTGTTATGAGTGCAATTGAGCGAGCGAGCGAGAATTGCACTATCGAAGCAAAACAGTACATTGAGCGAAGGCATGAGCGAAGATAGCGAAGCTAGCGTGGTAAGGGTAACGCTGGAAATTGTGGTGCACTAAGGGCCTACCGTCGAGTATGGGAATTGTTGAGGCGGAGGTCCGGAGTGCGGGTTACCAACCGAACCGTGAGGTTGGGTCGCGTCGTGAACAGTGGCGGGAACTGTGGTCGAGGCGAGTGCCGCGAGTGGTAACGGTGCACTACTGGGTACTGTTGGCGGGAACTATCGCGTTCGCGGTAAGCAGGGGCGCGGAGTAAGGAATATGAATTTTCCTTACACCTTGTTAGACAGCAAGGGGAACTCGACAACGTAAACAGAGGTTTGGTGGGAAACGAGGCTCGGAAAGTGAAAAACGCAGAGAGACATCCTTGCGATCGAGCCCGAACCACCTTGAGTTGCTCGGATTTTCGAGCTGGTTTCCCCCAATTTCTCACCCGTAGAACGGTGCGCCGTCAAACCATTGTAGAGTGAATCACATGCATGTCAAACATTGTATGTTTATATTGTGTAGGCTATAGTGGGTCTAGCCTTAGAGGGTACACAAACTTAGGGTTTCATACTTGTACCCACCTTCCTGCTAGTTCATCCATTCCTCGTTCAGTTATTCTGACATGGTTTCAGAGCAGGTCCTTCGCTAGGACCTAAGTTTTTTTTTCGGGCCCACCTCTACTAACTACTTCCTAGCGCCTTAGTGCGCCCTACTGTCGGAGTGCTGCGTTAGCGCCTCCCCCTCTGCGCCCTTGTGCGCTCTACCTTACGTGCGCCCTCGTGCGCCCTCGTGCGCCCTCGTGCGCCTTTCTCTGCTAGTGCGCCTTCGTGCGCCCTCGTGCGCCCTCGTGCGCCCTCGTACGCCCTCGTGCGCCCTCGTGCACTCTCGAGCTGCCCCTGCAGGTCCGTCAGGCCAGTGCGCAGCCTCTGCACGACCGCACGCCGCCCCTGCAGGCTCTCGCCGCCCGCCGCGTCGCCCTGCCCGTGGCGTCACCGCCTCCCCGCGGCGTCGTCGCCTGCCCGCGACGTAGCCCCTGTCCGCGGCGTCGTCGCCTGCCCGCGGCGCCGTCGCCTGCCCGCGGCGTCGTCGCCTGCCCGCGACGTCGTCGCCTGCCCGCGGCGTCGTCGCCTGCCCGCGACATCGGCGCCTGCCCGCGGCGTCGTCGCCTGCTCGCGGCGTCGTCGCCTGCTCGCGGCGTCGTCGCCTGCTCGCGGCGTCGTCGCCTGCCTGCGGCGTCGTCGCCTGCCCGCGGCGTCGTCCCCTGCCCGCGGCGTCGGCGCCTGCCCGCGGCGTCGTCGCCTGCCCGCGGCGTCGCCGCCTGCCCGCGGCGTCGCCACCTGCCCGCCGCGTCGACCTGCCCGCGGCGTCGCCACCTACCCGCCGCGTCGCCCTGCCCGCGGCGTCGCCACCTGCCCGCCGCGTCGCCACCTGCCCGCCGCGTCGCCACCTGCCCGCCGCGTCGCCCTTCTCGCCGCGTCGCCCTGACATAAACCGCCTCTCGCCCCTGGAGCAGCCGCCACTGCAGCAGCAGCCCCTGGAGCAGCCGCCACTGCAGCAGCAGCCCCTGGAGCCGCCCGCCACTGCAGTAGCAGCCCCTGGAGCCGCCCGCCACTGCAGCAGCAGCCCCTGGAGCCGCTCGCCACTGCAGCAGCCGCCCCTGGAGCCGCCTGCCACTGCAGCGGCCCCCTCTGGAGCAGCACGTACCTGCAGCAGCCGCCCCTGGAGCAGCCCGCACCTGCAGCAGCTGCCCCTGGCCCCTGGAGCAACCACAGCTGCAGCAGCCGCCCCTGGCCCCTGGAGCCGCCGCCACTGCAGCAGCTACCCCTGGCACCTGGAGCAGCTGCCGTCGCGGCCCGGCCTCGCCCTGCAGCAGCTGCCGCGGAGCTCCCTGCTACGGCCCGGCCCAGCCCTGCAGTTGTAGCGGCCCCGCTGTCGCCACCGTCTTGCGCCTGCCGCGCCGACCACTGGTGAGCATTGCCCAGCACTGCTACCGCTGCTACTGCTGCTACTGCCTTTTCTACTCCCACTGCTGCCGCTACTGCTACTACTGCTGCTCCTGGCGTGGCCAGATGCAGCTCCAGGGCCGTGCGCGTGAGTCCCTCACGCCCCAGCAGCTTCGTGCGCGTGAGTGGTACACTAGTCGGGGCTGTCGGGGTGGCCGTAGTGGTGGTCGCTCTGGAGTGGGTCGGTCGGGAGCTTCTGGTAGTGGACAGGTGCAGCTGCCGTGTCCTCCTTCGCCCCAGGTGCTTCGTGCGCGTGAGTGGTACGCTAGTTGGGGCTGTCGGGGTGGCCGTAGTGGTAGTCGCTCTGGAGTGGATCGGTCGGGAGCTTCTGGTAGTGGACAGGTGCAGCTGCCGTGTCCTCCTTCGCCCCAGGTGCTTCGTGCGCGTGAGTGGTACGCTAGTTGGGGCTGTCGGGGTGGCCGTAGTGGTAGTCGCTCTGGAGTGGATCGGTCGGGAGCTTCTGGTAGTGGACAGGTGCAGCTGCCGTGTCCTCCTTCGCCCCAGGTGCTTCGTGCGCGTGAGTGGTACGCTAGTTGGGGTTGTCGGGGTGGCCGTAGTGGTAGTCGCTCTGGAGTGCATCGTTCGGGAGCTTCTGTCAGTGAGGCTGCCGCTCTAGGTGCTAGTACGTCTGTTGCCCTAGGTGCTGGTGAGGCTCCCACTCCCGGTACTCGCGTGTCTGCCACCTCAGGTGATGGTGAGGCTGTCGCTTTAGGTGCTAGTGAGTCTGTCTCCCCTGGTACTGAGTCGACTGAGGCACTGCACACCTTCACCCTGGACTCAGGTGCTTCTCGCTGTTTCTTTCGTGACCGCACTGCCCTTGAGCCGCTTGCTCGGCCAGTTGCTGTCTCCCTCGCTGACCCCTCTGGGGGTCCGGTCATTGCGACCTCCTCCACTGTTCTTCCCTGTCCTGCGGTCCCGTCGGGCACACTGTCAGGTCTCTACCTCCCCTCGTTCTCTACGAACTTGGTGGCAGGTTGTGCGCTCCAGGACGGGGGTGTTCACCAGTTCACCCCTGCCTACGAGCGCGTGACACACTGCACGTGTGCTCGGACGGGCCGTCACCTGGCTACCTTCACTCGGCAGCCGGGGTCGGACCTGTACACACTGACCACTGAGTCCCCTCAGGTAGTTGCGTCCGCGTCCGCGTCTGCGCCAGGCCAGCTGTCGGCCCCCTGCTCGTGCCGCTCTTTGGCGCATGAGACTGTCCTCTGGCACCACCGCCTTGGTCACCCGTCTGTGCAGCGCCTTCGGGCCATGCACAAACGGGACCTTGTTGCTGGTCTTCCCAGGGTTCTCCCTCCCCTCCCACCCTCGCCTGCTCCTCCCTGTCTTCCCTGTGTCGAGGGGCAGCAGCGCGCCGCTCCTCACTCCTCCTCCTTTCCCCCGACGACTGCTCCTTTGCAGACGCTCCACATGGACGTGTGGGGCCCAGCCCGCGTCCGTGGTCAGGGTCAGGAGAGGTACTTCCTGATTGTTGTTGACGACTTCTCGCGCTACACCACGGTCTTCCCCTTGCGCACCAAGGGTGACGTCCCTGATGTCTTGATCCCTTGGATCCGCAGATCTCGTCTCCAGCTCAGTGAGCGTTTCCGCTCCGACTTCCCTGTCCTGCGTCTGCACTCTGACTGAGGTGGGGAGTTTTCCTCTGGCCTCTTGGAGACCTTCTGTCAGCAGGAGGGCATTGAGCAGTCGTTCACGCTTCCGGCCTCTCCACAGCAGAACGGGGTTGCTGAGCGCCGCATTGGCTTGGTCATGGAGGTCGCTCGTACCTCCTTAGTTCATGCGGCTGCCCCCCACTTTCTGTGGCCGTTTGCAGTCCGATACGCTGCGCATCAGCTCAACCTCTGGCCCCGTGTCTCCTTACCGGAGACTTCTCCGACACTGCGTTGGACGGGAGAGGCCGGCGATGCGTCGCGTTTTCGGGTCTGGGGATCTCGAGCTTTTGTTCGCGATACGTCCGCGGACAAGCTCTCCCGTCGAGCTGTCCCCTGTGTCTTCCTTGGCTTTGTCCCGGACGCGCCTGGTTGGCAGTTCTACCACGCCACCTCGCGTCGTGTCCTGGCCTCTCAGGACGTCACTTTTGACGAGTCCGTCCCCTACTACCGCCTCTTCCCCTACCGCACTGCCCCGCTCCCCCCCCCGCCTCTCTTCCTCGCTCCAGGTGCTGAGGTACCAGACCCCCTCCCCCCTCAGGGTGCCGCTCCCTCAGGTGTGTCCCAGGTAGACCCGGTTGAGCCTGTCGAGGTAGCTGTTGACTCTCGTCCTGCTGGGGGTGCTGAGCCTGACCGTGAGGAGTCTGAGGGAGGTGAGCCTGGGGGTGCGGAGCCTGGGGGTGCGGACCCTGGGGGTGCGGAGCATGGAGGTGCTGAGCCTGGGGGTGCGGAGTCTGGAGGTGCTGAGCCTGGAGGTGCTGCGTCTGGCGGTGCTGCGTCTGGGGGTGCTGAGCCTGGGGGTGCTGAGCCTGACCGTGCTGAGTCTGGGGGTGCTGAGCCTGGGGGTGCGGAGTCTGGGGGTGCTGAGCCTGGGGGTGCTGTGTCTGGAAGTGCTGAGCCTGAGCGTGCTCCACCTGGGGGAGCCCTCTCCTCCCAGCAGCTGCAGGAGAGGTACCTACAGTACTGCCGCCTCCGGAGAGGTGCTGCTGGAGCTCGTACCAGTACTTCCCCTCCTACCCAGGAGCTCCCCCCCATTCAGCAGATCTGAGAGTGGTACGCGCGGCGCTGCAGTCTTCGGAGTGGTGCTCCTGGTGCTGCAGACCCTGGGGGTGGCGCTGCTGCTGGTACTGAGGACCCGGGCGTTGGAGCTACTGCTGGTGCTGAGGACCTGGGCGGTGGCGCTGCTGCTGGTGCTGAGGACCCGGGCGTTGGAGCTGCTGCTGGTGCTGAGGACCCGGGCGGTGGCGCTGCTGCTGGTGCTGAGGACCCGGGCGTTGGAGCTGCTGCTGGTGCTGAGGACCCGGACGTTGGAGCTACTGCGGGTACTGAGGACCCTGCTGCTGGTGTCTCTGCTCGTTCTGGAGACGCTGCGCGGCCGCGACCGTACTTCGTACCGCTCCTTCAGCAGGTTCTTGGTCAGACTCCTCCTCCTTGTCCTCCTCCCTCCGTAGAGTGTCCCGCCGCAGTCACAGTTACCGCCTGCCTCGCCTCTCCCTGCTCCCTCTCCTTACGCTGGTCCCACGGGAGGTCTTACAGAGCGTCGTGAGCCTGAGTCTTGTCCTGCGTCGCCTGTTCGTACTGCTCGCACTGGCCGTCGTGTCCCACGTGAGCGTCCTCCTCCTGTCCCTGGCACTCACTACATGACTCTGCGTCCCTCCACTGCTCCTCAGCGTGTCCCGCTGCCGTCTCCTCCTGCGTCATCTCTTCCTACTCTTCCTGACCCGGAGTCTGACTCCTGTCGTGCTGCCAGTCCCACTGTCACGCGTCTTCTCGCTACTGTTGTCACTGACCCTACCTTTGAGTCCTCTGCTGCGTCTGCTCTGGTCGCTGAGTTGGTAGACTTTGCTGCCCGGTGTCGTCTAGACTACGCCACTAGCCTTGTTGCTGAGTCCGAGTCTGAGTCTGTCTGTCCTCCGTCCGTCGGGGGTGTGTGTGCTCTTGGCACGGACGTCCTTGAGGACAGACAGGAGGAGTTCCAGTGCTTTGCTGCTGCTTTGCCCCATCTCGTGTCCATGCTAGTTGCCCCTGAGGGAGACCCGGATGCACCAGACATCCCGACCCCGCGCACCTACGCTGAGGCGATGGCGGGTCCCTACTCCTCTCAGTGGCAGACAGCCATGGACGCAGAGATGGCTTCCTGGAAGTCCACACGCACCTACGTCGACGAGGTTCCCCCACCTGGGGCGAACATCGTCAGTGGCATGTGGATTTTCAGGGTGAAGCGGCCACCGGGTTCTCCTCCTGTCTTCAAGGCGCGCTATGTGGCTCGAGGCTTCAGTCAGCGAGAGGGAGTTGACTTCTTCCAGACCTTCTCCCCCACCCCGAAGATGACCACTCTTCGGGTGCTGCTGCACATAGCCGCTCAACGCGACTACGAGCTTCACTCACTTGACTTCAGCACTGCTTTCTTGCAGGGCAGCCTGCACGAGGAGATCTGGCTACGCCGCCCTCCTGGCTTCACTGGGTCGGTTCCTCCTGGTACCCAGTGGAGGCTCCAGCGGCCGGTCTACGGTCTCCGCCAGGCACCGCGTGAGTGGCACGACACACTGAGGACGACACTTGCGGCTCTTGGGTTCGCTCCCTCTACTGCTGACCCGTCACTGTTTCTACGCACAGACACCTCGCTGCCGCCGTTCTACATCCTCGTGTACGTCGACGACTTGGTCTTTGCCACTGCTGACACCGCGGCACTCGCTCACGTGAAGTCGGAGCTGCAGAGGAGACACACGTGCACAGACCTGGGTGAGCTGACGAGCTATCTTGGCTTGCGGATCACCCGGGACAGAGCACGGCGCACCATCACCCTGACTCAGTCACACATGGTGCAGCAGGTTCTCCAGCGCTTCCGCTTCACGTACTCCTCGCCTCAGTCCACTCCTCTGCCTACCGGTCACTCGCTCTCAGCTCTGCCTTCGGATGAGTCCTTAGAGCCGAGTGGCCCGTATCCAGAGCTTGTGGGCTGCCTCATGTACCTGATGACCTGCACTCGACCTGACCTTGCATACCCTCTTAGCATCCTTGCACGCTATGTCGCTCCTGGCCGTCACAGGAAGGAGCACATGGATGCCGCTAAGAGGGTGTTGCGCTACTTGTGCAGTACGTCGGGCATGGGGCTAGTGCTTGGAGGGCGAGACCGAGTTGTACTTACTGGACACTCAGACGCTTCTTGGGCGGACGACCAGGCTACTCAGCGGTCGTCTCAGGGTTACACCTTCAGCCTTGGCTCCGGCTCAGTTTCTTGGCGTTCTACACGCTCTTCTTCTGTTCTCAGCTCCAGTTGTGAGGCTGAGATCTACGCCACAGCCATGGCTGCCCAGGAGCTACGCTGGCTGACCTACCTGCTGACCGACCTGGGAGAGCGGCCTCGTTCTCCTCCAGTGCTGTACGTCGACAACCAGGCTGCCATTGCCTTTTGTGAGGAGCACAGACTGGAGCACAGAACGAAGCACATTGCCCTGCGGTACTTCCTTGCTCGAGAGCTGCAGCAGCGTGGTCAGCTACGTCTGCGTTACGTGGCCACTGAGGCCAACCTTGCTGATGTGTTCACCAAGGCGCTTCAGCCTTGTGACCATCAGCGTTTCTGTACTCTTCTAGGCCTTGTGCCTGCTGGACCTCACTTGCTTACTTCTTGACTCTGTTTGTACTGTGATCTCTATATATATATACCTGCATGTTTACACTTGCTAGGTTGTGATCACTGTATGTCTTGCTACATTATCAAACTGCATGTGAACTGGTCTTGTGACCGCTTGCTTGTGCTCGGAATTTGTGTGGTATCCTTGAGATCCACCCTGAGCTTGTTTTGCTTTGCTTTGCTTTGACTGGTCTTGTGACCCTCTGGTTGTCTCCCACTTCGCCTATGGGGGTGTGTCAAACATTGTATGTTTATATTGTGTAGGCTATAGTGGGTCTAGCCTTAGAGGGTACACAAACTTAGGGTTTCATACTTGTACCCACCTTCCTGCTAGTTCATCCATTCCTCGTTCAGTTATTCTGACAATGCAAAGGGGTAGAACTTCGGGAGTGGATAAGGTTTAAACTTCTCTCGGTTGGGTTGGGTATCAGGTTTGGGGCAGACTAGGAATAAAACTTTGCATGGTCTCTCGCTAGGAGGGTTTTATCAGGGGTTTCAGCTTGCAAGCTGAATAATTAGGGCGCATTCCTGTGTGGCCATTTGTGTCTCATCGCTTTGTGACACCCAAAAACAACATATATTGTATTGTATCCCACATACAAGTCGCATTTCAGCGACAGTACTGCATTTTTAATTGGTCGACGTGAAACGCGCCGATGTCACTGACGAATTGTATATTGACCCATCACTATTAAAAATTCGCACGCGGCTCGAAATGCTCGACATAACCACATGCACTTGGGCTCAGTTCGGCAGCCAGGGAAAAGCAATTTTTCTGGAAGGTTATCGGAAGGTGAGGCTTGCGTCAACCCAGGGTCAACGAATTTTGACCCTGGATTGACTGCTCCGCGGTAAACCTGCGCCATTGGGGAGCTGGCGCAGATTGGAGGGGGGGGATACGAAAAAAACGCCGCAGGAGAGATGCACATTGGCCTCGAATTCGCTAGTTCCTGGGCACTGCTGCGGGAACAGAAACACACGCCAAGAAAAAAAAAATAGACTTCGCGCCCTACGTTGTTGGGGAAACCCTATCTGAAGAAACAGAACATCTACCTCCTCTCGTAGTATTCCGTGCTACTCCGTCGACTCCAGCTAGTCCTCCAGAACATCTACTAAATTAGATAGCGCTGCGCATCTCACGCAATGGAGAACTCCACCACTCCTACTCCTTTCAACCCCCCTAACCTACATATAAGCCACTTAGAGAGTAGTATTGAAGATGTTATTTAGAAGCAATATTAAAATTGATAGCCACAGCATGGTGGGAATTCCTCTACGCCGCCACTACCGTGACTCATGTACGTTATTTCCCCGTGCCTAAGAACACGTCACAGTTGCAAGGCCTCGCCTATATGCAAGAGCTTACTCACGGCCATCCGTCTCGCATTCATGACATACTCCGAATAGAAGCATATTTACTGGACATTTTAGTAGCTCGTTTAGAACAAGCTGGACGGTTACCAGGGAACGCATGAGCAGGTCATGACTTGCAACTAATAGGGCAGACCGCCACTAATCGGGTTCTGCAAGATAGGTGGCAGCATTCCGGTTCTACTATAAGCCTTATTGTGGAACGCGTCACGAAAGCAGTGTGTGCATTGAAGCCAGAGTTGATTAAGATGCCGAATGCAGTTGACAGGAACCAATTGCAAGCCGGTCGGATCATGCACTTTTCCGAGACGCGGTAGGAGCGATTGACGGTACATTAATACCGGCATGCATAGCCGCTGACCGCCAACAGGCATTTAGGGATCGGCATGGCAACGTCTCGCAAAATGTGCTAGCTGCTTGCACGTTCGATGACATTTTCATCTACGTTGTGGCAGGATGGGAAGGTTCTGTTCACGATTATGCCGTTTTCCGGGATTGTCTTGTACGGGGCCTAGCTTTGCCCGCTGGATCGTACTTGCTCGCTGACTCGGGGTTCAGGAATGACGCTCATTGTCTCGCCCCTTACAGATCAGTGATGTACCATCAGCAGCATTGGCAAGACGCCGGCTTTCTACCCAGACGCAAAGAAGAACTCTTCAATCGGACGCACTCGACATTGCGCTCCCACATTGAACGTGCTTTTGAGAAGGTGGGGAAATAAGAGGGAGATGGGGGGGGAAAGCATGGGGAAAAAGGGGAAATTGTGAGGGAAAAGATGGACGACTCAAATGGAGAAGGGGGGGAACTGCGTGTGAGCAGCGGCGTAAATGGAAGCAAGAAAGCGGGGGGGCTGCACTCAATCCAGGCTCGCGTGCGAGCCTCTGCCATGCGCGAAATCCGGGATGGCCCGCCTGCGGAGAGTCACTACACAACGGGAGTGGACTACGGAGGAGGGCACGGGGTTGTGCGAGTGATCGTAGCGCTCTGCTAGCGTTCTTACTGCGTGCTAGGTTCACTGAGAAGTTTGGCGAGAATTCCACTAAGGAAAGAACAACTTGCAATAACAAAGTTGATAGGAAAAGACTAGAATGGCATGGAACTCCTAGCAAGGGCGAAACCTGCCAGCGCAGCAGAAGAGCGGCTTGCCAACACTGGAGCAGAGTGGTCTGCCAGCGTTGCACTGCGCGCGGTCTGCCAGCACTGCAGTCGCAGGTGACTATCTGCAATCGCAGGTAACTTTCTACGGTCGCAGGTTGTCTATCTGTACAAATGTGCACACCTACCGAGTAGGTGCAGGTTGGCGGTGATAAAGATTAAGGACCGAGTCTATGAAGATTAGGTGCCGAAATAACACAAAATCGTTGGTCTTAGTTTCTGGACAGAAACCGCGACTTCACAAGAAACGTCGTCGACGAAAATTGCACTGTTGGAATCTTGCGAAAACCGAGTACGTTGTAGCTGTAGACCGTGACTACAAGTCCCAATTTGAATCACATGAAAAGGTGGAGTATTTCGCGAGATACTAGTTTCGGCGCACTAGGGGGTAGGCTGCCACAAGCTTAACTCAATCACAATTAACTCACAAGTTCCAAGATTTCCACACAACAGAGTTAGAGTACCAATAAACCAAATAGGAGGGCAGAGGAGGACGAGAGGGAAGGTCCCAAGGGAGTCCCCAACCAAGGAAACCCCATGCCACACAATTCCCTTCTCCATAGGCAACCCAACTTTCACCTTTGTCACTTTCCCAACCTCCACAATCCACCTCAACCCAACTTGGCCACACTTGCCAACCTGGTTTGGCTTCACCCAACCACTTGGCAGCATCTACAGTGATGGGTTCGAAATTCCCAACCCCAAAAGTCTGTACCCCATATTGAGTCACTTCACAACTTCCCAAAGTCGTCGCACTCCAATCAAAACTTCGAACGATTATAACTTCGTCGTTCTTGCTCCGATCGCGACGATTCTCGATTCGTTGGAAAGCACTTGAGCAGGGGAGTCATTTCAGATATCTGCTCAATCCAAATAAAATTCACACACACTCATAAAATCCAAACCACACAAAACACAAATTTCTTGCACACGCTCACACCACGCATGCAACGTACGAACACATGATGGGAGGCAGACAGATGTGAATGCATATGATTGCATCACACAACAAAATCCCTCTCTGGCTGCCAACCATCATCCCACATGTCATAGCTCAAGCATGCACTCTCAATGCACACTCATTCCAGCAAGTTTCATGCCCTTCCAATGCTCAGGTTCTGCCAGGCGCTTGGTGAGAATGTCAGCTGCCTGCTGCTGGGTATTCACAAGCTCCAGTCGCACCTCCTTATCCAGGAGCCTTCTTGTCAAATGCCACTTGGGCCTGATGTGATTTGTCAGGCCATGAAGACAAGCATTTTTGGTCAATTTTACTGTTGACTCGTTGTCACAAAATATCACAGTCGACTCTCTCTGGCACACTCCGATCTCCTCTAACAAACGCCTCAGCCACACCACCTCCTTTGCCCCATGATGAAGGGCCATGTACTCGGTCTCACACGAGGACAGCCCCACCTCGTTCTGCTTCTTGCTGCGCCAGCTCACTGCACCACCTCCAAACAGGCACACATAGCCTCCAATGCTGGTGCCATCCGCCTTCACAGAGTTGAAGCTGGCGTCGGTGTAGCAAGTCAAGCGCATCTCCCCCTTGCTCAAATCAGCTGCACCCCTCTGCAGCCTCTGTCGCACAGCACTATCCTCCAAACCTTCTCAGTGTAGCCCCACAGCAATAGGCGATCTCATCCTCATTCATTCGCTCAGCCACACTCCCAGCTGGCACCACACTTGGCTTGCCAAAACTCGGATAGGTCAGCCGGTTAGGAGGGCGCACATCCCTCCTAGGACGGTCAGCCGTACGTGTGACACCTTGAGGAGCGCCTTGCTGCTGCTGCTGCTACGGCTGCTGCTGCTGCTGCTGCTGCTCCACCTCAGGTTCTCCCCCATCCTCAGTCACCCCAGAGATCTCCTCCTCTGAGACAGTAACCTCCACCTGCCTCGAAGGCCGTTGCACCTCATCGGCCTCAATGATCAGCGGTGTAGTGGGAAGCTTCTGCTGCTGCTGCTTCCACTCCTTGTAGTACAAGGACTCGAGGAACTTCACATCCCTCGACACAGTCAGCTGCTGGCTGGTCAAGTCCCATATCAGCCAGCCCTTGTGATCCTTAGCAAGCCCCAAATGCACACCCCATCTCCCAGAAGCTTCCAGCTTTCCCCTCTTCTCCTTCGGCACATGAAACACCACCATGCAGCCGTAGGCTCTCAGCATGTTGACTGCTGGTGCACTCCCATACCACTTGGTGTAGGGGACCCACTGCTTGTCCCCCACAGTCGCCAGCACCCTGTTCTTCACAACGACGACCTGCCGTAGTGCTGTCACCCAAAACGGATCCGGCAGCCCTGCGCGCCCAAGTAGAGTGCGGGCACCTTCCTGCAGGGTCCGATTGAACCGCTCAGCCACGCCATTCTGCTGAGGGTTGTAGGGCACTGTGAGCTGATGCTGAATGCCCTTCTTCTTCAGCACCTCCTCGAAATCAGCACCAATGAACTCTCCCCCGTTGTCGGTGCGGATCACTTTAACCTTGTGTCCGCTCTCCCTTTGTGCTCTCGGCATCCACTCCTTAAGAACAGCCGCTGCCACCTCCCCCTTAGTCTTGAGAGGGTAGACCCACACCGCACGCGCGTACTCGTCCACAATGGTCAGGAAATAGCGGCTGCCCGAGAGCGAAGTGGCCCTCGTGGGGCCCACCACATCCATGTGCACAAGTGCAAGTGGAGCCTTGGCTGGTCCCGTGCTGCTGCTGAAGGGAAACTTCGTGAATTTGGTCTCAAGGCATGTAGGGCAGCTCCCAATCTCCTTTGCTGTCCCATTCACCTCCAACCCCTTCAGGCTCCCATCCTTCACTAACTTTTGCAGCATCGGAATGTTGATGTGGCACAACCTCTCGTGCCACGTCTCCCAATCGGCCTCACCACTTCCAGATGAAGCCTTTGCCCATGCAGCCGTTGCATCCACACCAGCAAGCACCTCACCATGTGACTGCTGTGGCTGCTGCACCTTCTTGACTGCATCCAGGGCCCTAGCAGTTGGTGCAGTCTCCTCTCCTCCCGCAGTTGCTTTAGCCGCTGCCGCTGCCTTTGCCGTTGCTGGTGGTTTCCCGTTCCAAGGGATGATGGGCAGCTGCCACAGCAGCAACTTCCCAAGCTTTGCACGGCAGCTGGTTGGGCCGAACGTAACCTTTGCCTTGCTAATTCTGCAGCCGGCGCACAGAGAGGAGGTTAGCGGACAAGCCTTCAACAAGTAGGACATTCCCAAGTCCCACAAGTCCCCCATTAGCTCCCATCACCTTGGCATTCCCAACACCAATCACAGGGAGCAAAGCACCTGAAGCGGCAGCCACAAACTTGATCTTCCCAGGGGGTTTCACCTCATCAAGCAAATCTGCCCGCGGAGTCATGTGACTCGTGCAACCTGAATCGATCACCCAGTGAGTGAGGGGGTGCATCACAACCTTCCCAACTGAACCCACATCATCCTCACTCTCTTTCACATCCTCAACCATGAGGAACATCCCAGGGTCGGCTTTACCTTGTGCACCATCACCTTGTGCACCTGAACCTTGCACAGCGCCACCTCGTGCACGTTCACCACTTGGCGGCTTCATGCCTGGAGGCGACCATCTCTCAGGCCGGCTGAAACACTTGAACCACGGGTGTCCAGCCTTCTTGCAGTACCAGCATGCACCCTCCATTCGGGTGCTCCCCCTGCCACCAGAGCTCCCATGCCCCTCGTTGTAGTCACCTCGGCCTCTTCCTCTGCCAAAGCCTCTCCCACAACCTCGGCCTCTCCCTCCCCCTCTTCCTCTGCTGCCTCCTGCAGCTCCATATCCCTCAGCAGTTTTGTTGGCAGCACCGCCTCCCGTGTGGCGCCTGCGGAAGTCCTCTTGCAGGATCTGCTGCCGTAGCCACTCAGGCGTCCACTTGTCCTGCTGAACGTTGAGGGTGGGGATGAGGTTGTCCCACGAATTGTCAAGCACCGAGATGATCTTGGTGCACTGCTGCATCTCCGACACCTTGCTGCCCGCCGCCGTCATCCTCGCGTAAAGTGTCCTTGATCTTGTCAAGGACCGGCTTCACATCGTCTCCCGGTCGCATGGAGAGGGCAGCCAACTCCTTCTCCAACACAATCACCATCGGCAGCGTGTTGGGCTGAACCACGTCGCGTAGCAATTTCCACGCCTTCAGTCCCGAGTCGTCCAGCTCCACTAAGTCCTTGATGTGCTGGAACATGTCGTTGTTGACGGACTGTAGAATCAGGTCGTACAGCACCGCGCTCCGCTCAATCCATCGATCCCGAGCATCTCCTTCCTCGGGCATCTTCTCCTCTCCCATCGCAAGTTTGAGCAGCTTGTAGCGCTTGAAGGCTCTCTGCATCCGCCTGCTCCATTCCTCATAGTTGGAGCCATCCAATGCCTCAATCTTGGATGGTGGCGGCTCACTCTTCTTCTCAGCTGCTTCTCCACTCTCTAGACTCATCTCCTTAGCTCTCAATCACAGGTTTCAGCTCCTCCCTTTGCTAGTCACAATGTAGATCCACAAGATCTTCACAAGTGTCGGCGCCAACGAAATTTCGGCAGAGTTTCCCCTTAGCGGAAGTCACTCCCAACCTCCAGAGCTCCACTTAGGCACGCCCACAGGCCATGGTGGGTCTAAGAGGGTCTTCACACTTCAGTAGACTCCCCACAAAGTCCTCAATCAGCTCTGATACTACTTGATAAAGATTAAGGACGGAGTCTATGAAGATTAGGTGCCGAAATAACACAAAATCGTTGGTCTTAGTTTCTGGACAGAAACCGCGACTTCACAAGAAACGTCGTCGACAAAACTTTCATTGTGCAGAGTATGTTGTAGCTCTAGACTGTGGCTACAAGTCCCAATTTGAATCACATGAAAAGGTGGAGTATTTCGCGAGATATTAATTTCGGCGCACTAGGGGGTATGCTGCCACAAGCTTAACTCAATCACAATAGTTTAACTCACAAGTTCCAAGATTTCCACACAAGAGAGTTAGAGTACCAATAAACCAAATAAGAGGGCAGAGGAGGACGAGAGGGAAGGTCTCAAGGGAGTCCCCAACCAACTAAACCCCATGCCACACAATTCCCTTCTCCATAGGCAACCCAACTTTCACCTTTGTCACTTTCCCAACCTCCACAATCCACCTCAACCCAACTTGGCCACACTTGCCAACCTGGTTTGGCTTCACCCAACCACTTGGCAGCATCTACAGTGATGGGTTCGAAATTCCCAACCCCAAAAGTCTGTACCCCATATTGAGTCACTTCACAACTTCCCAAAGTCGTCGCATCCCAATCAAAACTTCGAACGATCATAACTTCGTCGTTCTTGCTCCGATCGCGACGATTCTCGATTCGTTGGAAAGCTCTTGAGAAGGGGAGTCATTTCAGATATCTGCTCAAGCAAAACATCATTCACACACACTCAGAAAATCCAAACCACACAAAACACAAATTTCTTGCACACGCTCACACCACGCATGCAACGTACGAACACATGATGGGAGGCAGACAGACGTGAATGCATATGATTGCATCACACAACAGGCGGTTTCACCGTCAGGCACATTGCGCAGGTGCCAGGTAGAAAACGTGTTATCGTCTTCGCCAGGTGCACACCGTCGACCACGTGATGCCGTTCCGCAGGTAGAACTTCGCCAAAATCTCCTGGGCGAAAGTTCGCACGCCTTCGCAGAGTTTCGCATGACTCTGCAACTTCGGTCGATCAGCTCGACTCTGCACGGTCGAACAGCGCTAATTCGCTGTGCAGAGCTTCTCGACGAGAACTCTTCGACCAGCGCTCTTCGACGGAAGCTCGCCGCGTAGAGGTCGTCGACCAGAGCTGATCGCGTAGAGTTCGTCGACCAGATTCCGTCGAGCAGAACCTGCTCGACCGCAACGATCGCCGAACTGCAGAAGCCCCTTTCGTCGACCGCTCCGTCGCAAACTACAGCGAGATCCGCTACGCTCAAGCGAGGGTGGGGCCATTTCCTTCGACACTCCCCTGCCGCGCTCACGCTTGGGCACCCCACACAGAAGGTCCACCCAGAACCCAGAGGGATAGAATACAAGGAGAAATGTCCGCTACGTGCACCCAACTTATAGCACGTAGTTCACCGCACCAGTCGTGCACAAGGGCACGGCACCTACTGCTGCACCTCGTCATCCCCGTCGCCGACGTCGGCCAGACGCACCTGGTCGATCGCAGCGGAGCACCAGTTGAAAGCCGAAAAATGCAGTGCCTTCGTCAGAAAATCCGCCGACTGCTCGGAGGTCGGGATGTACTGCAGAGCAATTTTCCCGCGCTTCACCATCTGCTGCAGCCATGCGTAGCGTCGCTCCATGTGCTTGAGGTTGCCCTTGAGCCCCAAGCCCTCTGCGACTTTGATTGCCGACTGGTTGTCCACGTGCAGAACAGTCGGCTTCCTTGGGTCGAGCAGGCGGAATTCTGCAAGGAGGAAGCGCAGACGGCGAGCCTCCTTGCCGGCTTCGGTGGCCGCGACGTACTCTGATTCGGTCGATGAGAGCGTCGTGCACTTGATGCGCTGGCTCGACCACGAAACTGCGGCTCCTCCGAAGATGAAAATGTATCCGCTCGTGCTCGTACGATTTTGCTAATCGCCCGCGTCATCGGCATCTGCATAGCCGACCAGACACAGCGACTCTGGTCCGCCGCCAAACTCCAGAGCGGCGTCGCGAGTTTCAGCGAGGTGGTGCAGACAGCGATCGACCTCCCGCCAGTGATTGTCGCTCCGCACAGTCAGGCCGGATCCGAGCTTGCTGCAAGCGAAGGCAATGTCGGGCCTCGTCGTGGTGGCCGCGAACTGCAGCGAGCCAACCTTCTGCCGGTACTCTGCTTCCTCGCGCGACTGAAACTCCTCGTCGTCGAACACCAGCTCTGCGTAGGCGTCGACGGAGACCGGCGTCTTCGGCACTCGCCCAGTCTGCTCCTCGTCGATGAAACGCCGACGCAGCTTGTCGACGTACGACTGCTGGTGCAGCCACAGCTTCCTTGCAGAACGGTCGTGCACGATTTCCAGCCTGAGATACTTCTCGACCGGGCTGATTTCGCGCAGCTCGAAAGCGGCCTCCAGCAGCTCCTTCAGCATCACAGTGCTGCTGCTTGCGGCGAGCAGATCGTCGACGTAGACGAGCACCCAGCACGCCACTCCACCGTCGCCGATCTTGTAGTAGAGAGCCTCGTCGACCTGACTCTTCTGCCAGCCAGCGCCAGTCAGCACCGCGTCAAGTGCCGAGTACCACAGCAGCGGACTCTGCTTCAGCCCGTACAAGCTCTTCAGCAGCTTGCAGACGCGACCGGTTCCGTCGTTGTAGTAGTCGGGCTGATACATGTAGAGGACGCGATCCAGCTTGCTCTGCAGAAACGCGTTTTTCATGTCCAGCTGCATCAGGTGCAGGTCGAGGACTGCTACAATGCTGAGGAAGATCCGCAGAGTTACGTAGCTCCCCACCGGCGCGTACGTCTCCTTGTAATCTGCGCCGTAGACCTGCGTGAAACCTTTCACCACCAGACGAGCCTTCTCGCGAGCGACCGTGTCGTCGACGTGGTACTTCGTCGTGAGCACCCAGCGGTTCTTCATGATGTTGACACCGCGCGGACGCTCGACCAGCTCCCACGTCCCGTTAGAGATGAGACTCTTGATTTCCTCGTCCATGGCCGCTTTCACCGCATTGCCCTTCCAGCTCGCCAACGCCTCCTTCACCGTCATGTTGGCGATGTCCCAGCGATGGTCCGGATCGGCGTGCATGTCGGGGTCGAGCTTGGGCAGAACAATGTCGTCCTGCGCGTCGTCGAGCAGAGTGCTGTAGGAGGTTGGTGGCAGACAAGCGTGGTAGCTCAACTTTTCCGGCGGCTTGCCGATGTTGGAGCGGGCAGACCGTCGCGGTTTCGCCTCTTCGACCGCGACCTCTACCACGTCGCTGCCATCGGACTACTCCCCTGTCGACAGCTCCCCTTCACCGCCGACGTTCGCCCCGACGACTAGCACGACCGTCGGGTTCGCCTCCAAAGCAGCAGCGACCGCCTTAAAGTCCTCGCCAGCCTACAGCGCCAGCGAAATCGTCGGCTCCATGATGCTGACCATCGAGCACGAAGTCTCCTTGCCACGAGCATCGCCGCCAGAGGAGTCAGCATCCTTCGTCGAAGACGTCTTTGACGGTTGTTTCTCCTTGCGCGGCTGGTTGTCCCGACGACGACGGCCACCTTCTCCCTTTCTGCGGTTGGCGTCCCGGTCGTCGTCAGACTCGTCTCTGTCGGGGCAGTCGTACAACAGGTGGTCGGGAGCATCGCAAATGTAGCAACTCCGTCTTTCTCGACGCGAGCCACTGCTGCCGCGATCTCCTCCTTTCGCCGATTTTCCGCGGTCGACGCCCTCTGACAATTTAGCGTTCGACGACTTCCCACCACTGACTCCACCTCCGCCCGACTTTCCACGCTGCCCCGTCTGACGTCCCTGCTTCGTCGGAGCAACGTAGTTGGCCTGCGGAAGGAGCTCCGAAGACCGCTCAAACTCCTACATGAATTCGTCGTTGATGATCTGGCTCAACAGTGTGTCCTCGTTAAACGACTCACGCGCGCCAGGCATCGCCAGCATCCGACGCATCAGATTGTAGCCCGAGGGGAGGCCATTGAGGACATGTGTGATGTACGACGCCACCGAGTACTCGAAGCCAGCCATCCGCATGTCGGCCAAAATTCGCCGCGCTCGATTGCAGTACTCGGTCGCCGATTCCTGCTCGCCCATCTGAAGGTTGGCCAATTTCCTCTCCAGTTGGCTGATGTAGAGGTCGTCGGTCGCTTTGTAGGTGCGCATAATGTACTGCCACGCTTGGTAGCCAGCATCCACCTGTTGTCTGCACGACGTCAATGCGACCTGCACCAGAGGCGAACAACACCTCGAAATGACCATGAAGGTTAGTAGATGAGCAGCGCGAAATTCCGCCCAGAGTTCAGAGTCGTCTGCGTCCGGCGTCGCAACATTGCCGTCGACGAACTTCTTCAATCCGGCGATCTCCAGCTGCGGCTCGATGGACTCAATCCATGTGATCAAGTCGTGGCGACCTTCGAGCAGCTTCGGCACGGCAATCTTGTCCGGCGAAAACTTGAAATATCCGTACGCCGGCGCGATGCCTCCGTCCCGACCGGCCGACGCATGAGTTGCCGACGTCGGTCTGACTCCACTCCGCAGGGGAGATTGACTTCGGCCATTGGCGTTGCCGTTCGAGCTTTCCGCTGCCGCCGAGCACTAAACTCGCGCCTGCATTCCGCCGACACTGACGTCGGCGGCCCGAATCACTCCACGAAGCCTCGTGCTGCCTCCTTCACTGCCGACTTGGTCACCGCCGTCGACCTGGTCGTCGACGCCACCTTCGTTGCGTGCCGGTCGTTGGGTGCTCGCGCGCCCACTGCACGCGGGTTCCAAAGAGCATAACCTCCAAGGTTGCTCCGCCGTACTCGCCAGCTGCGTGGCGTGCCCGAACGTCTTCTAACGGGGCCTGTAGGGTATCCTCTACGCCTGCAGCGACCTCCTCCTGGTCGACCATGGCGGTCTAGACAGTTGCCGGCCTACAACAACTTAACGCAAGAGTCGGCTAATCTGAAGGTTCTAACGCGGGGCCGTCCACGCTCACCGCACCATGCGGAGAGTCACTACACAACGGGAGTGGACTACGGAGGAGGGCACGGGGTTGTGTGAGTGATCGCAGCGCTCTGCTAGCGTTCTTACTGCTTGCTAGGTTCACTGAGAAGTTTGGCAAGAATTCCACTAAGGAAAGAACAACTTGCAATAACAAAGTTGATAGGAAAGAATAGAGTACAATTGAGGCATGCAGAACAAAAGACTAGAATGGCATGGAACTCCTAGCAAGGGCGAAACCTGCCAGCGCAGCAGAAGAGCGGCTTGCCAACGCTGCAGCAGAGTGGTCTGCCAGCGTTGCACTGCGCGCGGTCTGCCAGCACCGCAATCGCAGGTGACTATCTGCACTCGCTGGTAACTTTGTGCGGTCGCAGGTTGTCTATCTGCGCAGATGTGCGCACCTACCAAGTAGGTGCAGGTTGGCGGTTTCACCGTCAGGCACATTGCGCAGGTGCCAGGTAGAAAACGTGTCGTCGGTTTCGCCAGGTGCGCACCGTCGACCACGTGATGCCGTTCCGCAGGTAGAACTTCGCCAAAATCTCCTGGGCGAAAGTTCGCACGACTCCACAGAGTTTCGCACGCCTCCGCAGAGTTTCGCACAACTCTGCAACTTCGGTCGATCAGCTCGACTCTGCACGGTCGAACAGCGTTCGTTGTGCAGAGCTTCTCGACCAGAACTCTTCGACCAGAGCTCTTCAATCAGCGCTCTTCGACGGAAGCTCGCCGCGCAGAGATCGTCGACCAGAGCTCATCGCGCAGAGTTCGTCGACCAGATTCCGTCGAGCAGAACCTGCTCGACCGCAACTTCCGCCGAACTGCAGAAGCCCATTTCGTCGACCGCTCCGTCGCGAACTTCCCGTCTACAGCGAGATCAGCTACGCTCAAGCGAGGGCGGGGCCATTTCCTTTGACATCGCCTCATAACGGTGCGGACACCAGGCTCGCGCATGGGGAAAAAGAGCGTACGAAGGTGGGGAGATGAGAGGGAGAAAGGGGGGGGGGGGGGTATGGGAATCAAGGCTTGCACGCAAACAGGGCTCGCGCGCGAGGATGCGGATACATGCGCGCATACTTGAGGCTCACGCGCAGGCCATGTTTGCGCGGCAACGAGGCGCGCGCGCAAGCATCAAGCATGGCGCAACTGAGGCTCGCACGCGTATGCGAGCTAACGAGGCTCGCGCGTGAGCCCCATGCGCGGAACCTGGGATGGCGCGCCTCCATCCCATACATACGCGAATTCCGGGCTCACCTATCTCTCTATACGTGTGCGCAAACCCACCTCATGCGCGAAAAGGACGGACAAATGGCATGCAGGCCGATTGTGGTGCTAGTGGGCTAAACGTGTACATGATTAGAGCTGACTTTTAAGAACTGGCCGGACGACATACACCCCAGGCACGAGATAGGCCCTTTGCGTGCCTACTGTACGACCTGTATGAAGGACTCACACGAAGGGGCTGTCGTTGTACTGCGTGTCAGGAGGTATGTTTGGCGTTGTCATGGAATCTTGAGCCATAATATGGACGCAATGCTTACTAGTTAAGAGGTTGAAGATAGTGATAACAGGAGTTCCGATAAGGTTTAAAAGAGGGATAACCTATGTGGACGGTAGACTAATAACAGCTTGAAGTTCGCAGCCACTAATGAGTAGAATTCCTGAGATAGGTGGCTTGGGGGAGAGGTAGTGTCGAGTGACTTAGTCTTTTCGGCGAATTTGAAGTGGGCTCTACCTTGTTCACAAGGCTTGTTTTGTGCACTCACCCTTTCCTTTGTAGGGTGCAATGTTGGCCCGTGAACAGTGAACTCAGGTGGAAGAAGAAAAGTGATTCCTCTGTTTTCAAAGAATCACTTTCTTCTTCCGTCTCGCTAGGGCGCAAGCTTTCCGCCAAGGGGGGAGAAGAAGGACGGAAGACGACGCGGAAGCAATGTTTGGTGGTGTTCGACTCGCTGCTGCTAAACACCTGCGCTTCGATTTCCGGAAAGTTTACCCTACAGAGCGCACTGTTTTGCCCTCGATAATGCGAGTAGAAGCTTCGAAGAAGGCAGACAATTTTTTCTTCCGTCCTTCTTCCGTGGCTGCCGAACTGGGCCTTGGACACCCCACAATGCCAAATTTGCGAGGGGAAATTATGCGCATCAATTTTTCTCCCCTGGTCGCCTGGTCACTCCTGTCATCGAATTCGCCCAACTGTGCACCTCACCTGGTCGCCTAGTGTCGCGATACATTCATTTTTAAAGACGCGAGGTTGACAATATGTGTAACCGCGATTCGAGAAAAAAGGGCATTGAGAAATTTGTGGCCACACGAGAATGCGCCCTTCGGGCGCGTCAGATCGGGTGGTAACAGGTTGTTTGAACGCTCAAGTTATGGGGGTTGAGTTTGGTACAGTACGTTCGAAAAGTAAGTTCGGTTCAGTACGGTGCCTGTTCGAATGGCCCGTTCGAACGTCCGAGGTGTGGAGTTTCGTTTTTTAGGGCTTACCACGCCCTACAGTACTCAGGTCAGGTTCGGGATGACCACCCCCTCCCTCCCGTACCCGTTCCCGTTGACTATCAAACAGGGCCTCTACCTGGTGGTGAAAGGTCACTTAGGGTTATGCACGACTAGGTGTAGGACGACTATTTCTTGAGATGTGCTGGCTTCGATATACCTTTCGTTTGTTGCACCATAGCTTTTCCTTAGATGGACGCAAGGCTGAAACCTTTCGTTCGTTGCACGATATCCTCCGCGGTACAGTTCCTTTCCTCGCAGATCGCGCTACGATAGAGCTGCACGTCAGTGCCCACGACTGCGCTAGGCCCCCACGCGAATCTGCTCTGCAGTCTGCAGTCTACTGTAGTCTCGTCTGACTGTTTGCAATATCCGATATTGATGGACCACAGTCATCCACGATTATGCAATTCCCATTCTCTGTCGATTGTTTGGTTGATGATGGATCGCGCCGCACGGTCTTAGGGCATTTTAGCCAGACTAGCTATTGCGACGGATCGTCTCGTGATCTGCAGCTAATGACAAATCGCATGTACACGGTTTAGGGTGAGGAGATACAGTATCGTGACAGCTGTCGCGCCAAGACCCGACACCTTGAAGATGGAGCGGGTGTCGCTAGTGCCTTGTCGTGTACCTGCAGCAAATAACTCTTCGTTCGAAGTGCGGAAAGGCGCGCCACGTTCACGCCTTCCCGTTGTCAGGGTGGCGAATCGCAAACGCGCAAACTCGAACAGGCGGTTTGTGGATCAAAGCACGGTCGTGGGGTAATCGACGCAGCCAATGATGGCATCGCCTGTTATCCGCGGAAATATTATCACGGCTGGTACTACCCGACACCTTGAACGGGTTGTGGGTATGTCGCCACTCGTCAGTGCCTTTTCGTGCGCTGCACGGCGCGCATTCGAAGCAGCCGAAGCAAGCATACCTCTTGTCTTTAGTCAGGCTTGATACAACTGTATTGACTTCACTTTCAAACTTGTGTGGTCCATCCTACCACCAATGGCGAACACATGACTTTTGTCTTGTAGGACTCCGTGAACTCACGACATCGTGAACTTCACGAAAACTCACGTTTTGCTTTGGACCTATTCGAGATTTCGTGAACTTCACAAAAATGTGGGATTTTGTTTAGATTGTGCGGTTGATGGACGAGCACGGTCATTGGGCAGGCTAATGCGAAATCGGTTCGGGTGGCTTTGTGGATCAACCGTCATGGGGTAATCCACGCGGCAGCCAATAACGCATCGCATAACTGGTTATCCGCAGAAAATATCACAGCTGTTACCCGAGTCCCGACACCTTGAACGACTGGGTGCGTCGCCAGTGCCCTTTTTCGTCTACGGTGGGTGCGTCGCCAGTGCCCACTTTTGTCCTAAGATGGCCCACAGTCCAGCGCGCGTTCAAGACCAGCGCGACGCATTCAAGGGTGGAGTTCCCCCCTCTCCCCCTCATTGGCGGCGTCATTGCCGCGGGAGGGGGGTGAGGGTGCGGGCGGGGGGGAGTGGAAGGTATCCCCTCGGCTCAAGCAGAGGGGAGTGAAGGGAGGGGGACGGTCAGTGTCCGTCAGATCGTACATAAGCCGCTCGCTTTTCATTCCAACATATCGCCTCTCCTTCCACTCCTCTCGTGCCACGGCTGAGCCCTCGGAGGCTCATCATCTCTCACAACTGCTGCCGCTGGTTTTTCCGCCAGCTCATCTCGCCCCACCTGTTGGCTGCGGGAATCACCATCATGGCTTCGCACGCCGTGTTTGTCACGCGGAGCCTCCTGCTCGCTGCACTGGCTGCTCTCATGCTCTCAGGTATGCTCTCATGCTCTCAGGTATGCTCTCATGCTCTTGGATCTGCTCTCATGTTTTTTTCCCCTTTTCCGCCAGCTGATGCCATCCTTCTTCTCCGCTCCCCTCCTTCCCTTCTCACCCCATTCTCGTCCCGTTCTCCCCCTTTCTCCCCGTTTCCCCCATCCGCTCTCAGCCTGTGCACTCAGGGCTGCCTCCGTCCACCTGCCACCTCCAAGCAACGCCGCCGACCGTAAGTCACCCGCCTATCTTTCCACAGCACCACAGGTTCAGGCGGATCACTCCCACCGGTCTGTACCTCGTATGCACTCTACCCTCTCACCTTCATTTTTGTCTCGTTTTTCCTCTATCCCCTCCTTTCCTGGCTCATCCCCGTTTTTCCTCGCTCGTCTCCCTCCTGTATGCTCTCTTTCTCACTGGTCACTTTGGAAATAAATACCGACAGATTCGTGTGCGCAGATTCGTGTGTGCGGCGGAACTGCGGCGCCAACGGCCAGTGCGTGAAGAACGCTGGAACGGCGACCTGTGTGTGTGACACCGGCTTCGCTCTGCAGGCGGATGGCAGGACGTGCACTGGTACATGCCGAACCCGTGCTGCTATGCTGAGGAGCTTCTGTATGCTGCTATGCTGCTTTATTGAATCAACCGCCAGTAGTTCTTTTCTCGAGGACCTATGTTGACATCTCGTTTCTCCTTCGATCCGGTCCGTCTTCATGTGTCAGATGTGTGCATCGTTAAGAACTTCCAAGGCTCTGATGCCAATTCCACTTGTGTGAAGAATGGCAACCTTGCGACCTGCGTGTGCAAGACTGGATTCGCCAAGGCAGCAACCGGCAAATGCACTGGTGCGTTCGCCGGTTGCACTGTTCTCTCATAGGACGCACTTCATTTTGTGTGTGTGTGTGTGTGTGCGCGCGCGCGCGCGCGTGTGTGTGTGTGTGTGTGTGTGCGTGCGTGCGTGTGTGTGTGTGTGTGTGTGTGTGTCTGTGACTGCGTAAGCGTGTCTTTATTCTCCTGATTGCTCTCTTAAGCTACCTCTTGGTGACATCTCTCCACACTTCCTCTCCTCCCTCTCCCCCACCTTCCCCCCACCCAGACACCTGCGAGATTCGGAACTGTGGCGTCAACGGCAAGTGCATCAAGGACAGTGCTGGAGCGGCGTCCTGTGTGTGTGACACTGGCTTCGTGCTGCAGCCTGATAACATGACGTGCACTGGTGCGTATGTGCTGGTGTGTGATTACAAGCGACAGTCGTATCTGCTTCGGACGCTATCTTTCACGGAATGCATACATTTCCTGCCCTCTTTCACGCTTTTACAGAACATGCTCTTCTGCTCTTGCACTTTCCACCTTCTACACACATACAAGAAAAACTCCCTGCTTCTTTCCTTCCTGCACAGGTTCTAAGTCATGCCCTCCCACTTGGCCTTCTACCCCTCCCTTGCCAGACACATGTGTGCTCAAGAAGTGTGGCATCAATGGCAAGTGCACTAAGGACAGTGTAGGAGTGGCGTCCTGTGTGTGCAACACTGGCTTCGTGCTGCAGGCTGACAACGTTACATGCACTGGTAAGTGCCACGCCAAGTTCGATGCTCCGTGCTATTGGCTGTGCCGTCTTGTGCTTCAACGTTTAGTATTGAGTGCCATGCTGATGCGTGTCAGTACTCGATGACAGAGGCACACCAGTCTTGCACTGCTTCCGCTTATCAAATCAAGTGAGTCCTGCTGTGAGTCATGCGCCTCTCCTTTTGTCTTTTCCCTCTGACCCAACACGTCCCCCCTGCTTCTAATCGCCCAGACACATGCGCGCTCAAGGCGTGTGGCAGCAACGGCAAGTGCACCAAGGACAGTGCTGGGGTGGCGTCCTGCGTGTGTGACACTGGCTTTGTGCTGCAGACTGATAACGTCACATGCACCGGTAAGTGTCATGCCATATGCTTGTCCTATGCCATGTGCCATGCCTGGTACTATGCAATGTGACATGCCATGTACGCGGTGCCTTGTGATATATCATGTGCCACTCCTTGTGATATGCTTATGTGCCACACTTTGTGATATATGATGTGCCACGCCTTGTGCTATGCTTATGTTCCATGCCATGTTCTCCTGTCAGAGCGTGTCGAGGCTTGTCATTTAGGCAGTCCTTTCTCTTATCGACCCATTCTCGGTCTCCCTTGCATTCGCTCAACCCCCGTCACCCGCCCAACTCTCTCCCCTCTCCCCCACCCTTCCCCAGACACGTGCGCGCTCAAGGCGTGTGGCGTCAACGGCAAGTGCACCAAGGACAGTGCTGGAGTGGCGTCCTGCGTGTGTGACACTGGCTTCGTGCTGCAGAGTGATAACGTCACATGCACCGGTAAGTGCCATGCCATGTTCCATGGGCTATGCCATTTTGTGCTTCAATGTGCCAGTACTTGATGATAGCTGCGCACCAGTCTTGCACTTCTTTTGCTTACCAAGTGAGCGCTGCTTTGAATCACGTCTTTTCTCACACTCTTCGTCACTCTTCACGTCCCTTTCTACACCATCCCCGCCCATTTCCTCCACTCCTAACTCGCTTTCCCTATCGCTCCCCTCACGCAGACACCTGCGAGATTCAGTAGTGTGGTCCGAAGAACGGCCAGTGCAGCAAGGACAGTACTGGAGTGGCGTCCTGTGTGTGTGACCCTGGCTACGTGCTGCTGGCGGATAACAGGACGTGCACTGGTACGTGCTGCAACTTCTGTGCTCTGCTTTATGTGATTCTGTGCGCTACTCTGTGTGCTAATGTGATTGCTCCTAAGTTCACATCCCCTCTCCCGTCTTTTCTGCCTGTCCCCCCACGCAGATGCCTGTGAGATCCAGAACTGTGGTGGCAACAGCAAGTGTACTCTTGTTGCTAACAAGGCTACCTGCGTGTGTGACTTGGGTTTCGAGTTGCAGCCGGATGGCAAGACATGTAACCCCATTCCACCTCCGGACCGTCCCTCGGGCTACCAGCGCCAGCCGGATGGTTCCTGTGCCCCCACGCTGTCCGATTGTCCCACGGGTTACCAGCGGCAGTCGAATGGCTTGTGTGTCCCCACGTGTGCCCCGGGTTACGAGCTGCAGGACAGCGCGTGTACCCCCATATGCCCCGCGGGCTACCAGTGGCAATCGGATGGCTCGTGCATCTCCATATGCCCCCCGGGTTTTGAGCTGCAGGCTTCTGGATGCGTCGAATATGTACCTGATGCACCGCCCGAAGTTGAAAGTGGTGTCAGAAGAACTGAACGAGGAATGGTGAACTAGAAAGGATTGTGAGTACAAATATGAAACCCTAATGTTGTGACCCCCCTATAGGCTAACCCACTACAGCCTACACAAACACAACATATATAATGTTTGACACACCCCCATAGGCAAAGTGGGGGAGACCTAGGGGTCACAAGACCAGTCAAGGCAAAGCAAGGCAACAACAAGCTCAGGGTGGATCTCAAGGATACCACACAAATTCCGAGCACAAGCTAGTGGTCACAAGACCAGTTCACATGCAGGTTTATAACAGAGCATGAGATACAGTGATCACAACCTAGCAACAGTAAACATGCAGGTAGATATATATATAGTGATCACAGTACAAGCAAGGTCAAGAGGTAAGTAAGTGAGGTCCAGTAGGCACAAGGCCTAGCAGAGTGCAGAAGCGCTGATGGTCACAAGGCGGAAGCGCCTTGGTGAACACATCAGCAAGGTTGGCCTCAGTGGCCACGTAACGCAGACAAAGCTGACCGCGCTGCTGCAGCTCTCGAGCAAGGAAGTACCGCAGGGCGATGTGCTTCGTTCTGTGCTCCAGTCTGTGCTCCTCACACAAGGCAATGGCAGCCTGGTTGTCGACGTACAGCACTGGAGGAGAACGAGGCCGCTCACCCAAGTCGGTCAGCAGGTAGGTCAGCCAGCGTAGCTCCTGGGCAGCCATGGCTGTGGCGTAGATCTCAGCCTCACAACTGGAGCTGAGAACAGAAGAAGAGCGTGTAGAACGCCAAGAAACTGAGCCGGAGCCAAGGCTGAAGGTGTAACCCTGAGACGACCGCTGAGTAGCCTGGTCGTCCGCCCAAGAAGCGTCTGAGTGTCCAGTAAGTACAACTCGGTCTCGCCCTCCAAGCACTAGCCCCATGCCCGACGTACTGCACAAGTAGCGCAACACCCTCTTAGCGGCATCCATGTGCTCCTTCCTGTGACGGCCAGGAGCGACATAGCGTGCAAGGATGCTAAGAGGGTATGCAAGGTCAGGTCGAGTGCAGGTCATCAGGTACATAAGGCAGCCCACAAGCTCTGGATACGGGCCACTCGGCTCTACGGACTCATCCGAAGGCAGAGCTGAGAGCGAGTGACCGGTAGGCAGAGGAGTGGACTGAGGCGAGGAGTACGTGAAGCGGAAGCGCTGAAGGATCTGCTGCACCATGTGTGACTGAGTCAAGGTGATGGTGCGCCGTGCTCTGTCCCGGGTGATCCGCAAGCCAAGATAGCTTGTCAGTTCACCCAGGTCTGTGCACGTGTGTCTCCTCTGCAGCTCCGACTTCACGTGGGCAAGTGCCGCGGTGTCAGCAGTGGCAAAGACCAAGTCGTCGACGTACACGAGGATGTAGAACGGCGGCAGTGAGGTGTCTGTGCGTAGAAACAGTGACGGGTCAGCAGTAGAGGGAGCGAACCCAAGAGCCGCAAGTGTCGTCCTCAGTGTGTCGTGCCACTCACGCGGTGCCTGGCGGAGACCGTAGACCGGCCGCTGAAGCCTCCACTGGGTACCAGGAGGAACCGACCCGGTGAAGCCAGGAGGGCGGCGCAGCCAGATCTCCTCGTGCAGGCTGCCCTGCAAGAAAGCAGTGCTGAAGTCAAGTGAGTGAAGCTCGTAGTCGCGCTGAGCGGCTATGTGCAGCAGCACCCGAAGAGTGGTCATCTTCGGGGTGGGGGAGAAGGTCTGAAAGAAGTCTACTCCCTCTCGCTGACTGAAGCCTCGAGCCACGTAGCGCGCCTTGAAGACAGGAGGAGAACCCGACGGCCGCTTCACCCTGAAAATCCACATGCCACTGACGATGTTCGCCCCAGGTGGGGGAACCTCGTCGACATAGGTGCGTGTGGACTTCCAGGAAGCCATCTCTGCGTCCATGGCTGTCTGCCACTGAGAGGAGTAGGGACCCGCCATCGCCTCAGCGTAAGTGCGCGGGGTCGGGATGTCTGGTGCATCCGGGTCTCCCTCAGGGGCAACTAGCATGGACACGAGGTGGGGCAAAGCAGCAGCAAAGCACTGGAACTCCTCCTGTCTGTCCTCAAGGACGTCCGTGCCAAGAGCACACTCACCCCCGACGGACGGAGGACAGACAGACTCAGACTCAGACTCGGCAACAAGGCTAGTGGCGTAGTCTAGACGACACCGGGCAGCAAAGTCTATCAACTCAGCGACCAGAGCAGACGCAGCAGAGGACTCAAAGGTAGGGTCAGTGACAACAGTAGCGAGGAGACGGGTGACAGTGGGACTGGCAGCACGACGGGAGTTAGACTCCGGATCAGGAAGAGTAGGCAGAGAGGAAGCAGGAGGAGACGGTAGCGGGACACGCTGAGGAGCAGTGGAGGGACGCAGAGTCATGTAGTGAGTGCCAGGGACAGGAGGAGGACGCTCACGTGGGACACGACGACCAGTGCGAGCAGGACGAACAGGCGACGCAGGACGAGACTCAGGCTCACGACGCTCTGTAAGACCTCCTGTGGGACCAGTGTAAGGAGAGGGAGCAGGGAGAGGCGAGGCAGGCGGGAACTGTGACTGCGACTGGACAGGCGGAGGACACTCGACGGAGGGAGGAGGACCAGGAGGAGGAGCCTGACCAAGAACCTGCTGAAGAAGTGGTACGAAGTACGGTCGCGGCCTCGTAGCGTCTCCAGAACCAGCAGAGACACCAGCGGCAGGGTCCTCAGCACCAGCAGCAGCTCCAACGTCCGGGTCTCCAGCACCAGCAGCAGCTCCACCGTCCGGGTCCTCAGCTCCAGCAGTAGCTCCAACGCCCGGGTCCGCAGCACCAGCAGCAGCGCCACCGCTCGGGTCCGCAGCACCAGCAGCAACTCCACCAGCCGGGTCCTCAGCTCCAGCAGTAGCTCCAACGTCCGAGTCCTCAGCACCAGCAGCAGCTCCACCGCCCGGGTCCTCAGCACCAGCAGTAGCGCCACCGCTCGGGTCCTCAGCACCAGCAGCAGCTCCAGCGCCCGGGTCCTCAGCACCAGCAGAAGCTCCAACGCCCGGGTCCTCAGCACCAGCAGCAGCGCCACCCCCAGGGTCCGCAGCACCCGGAGGACCACTCCGAAGACTGCAGCGGCGTGTGTACCACTCTCGGATCTGCTGAATGGGGGGGAGCTCCTGGGTAGGAGGGGAAGTACCGGGACGAGCTCCAGCAGCACCTCTCCGGAGGCGGCAGTACTCGAGGTACCTCTCCTGCAGCTGCTGGGAGGAGAGGGCTCCTCCAGGTGTAGCACGCTCAGTCTCAGCACCCCCAGACTCAGCACCCCCAGACTCCGCACCCCCAGGCTCAGCACCTCCAGGCTCCGCACCGCCAGGCTCCGCACCTCCAGGCTCAACACCCCCAGGCTCCGCACCCCCAGACTCAGCACCCCCAGGCTCAGCACCCCCAGACGCAGGACGAGAGTCAACAGCTACCTCGACAGGCTCACCCGGGTCTACCTGGGACACACCTGAGGGGGGAGGGGGTCTGGTACCTCAGCACCTGGAGCGAGGAAGAGAGGCGGGGGGGGGAGCGGGGCAGTGCGGTAGGGGAAGAGACGGTAGTAGGGGACGGACTCGTCAAAAGTGACGTCCTGAGAGGCCAGGACACGACGCGAGGTGGGGTGGTAGAACTGCCAACCAGGGGCGTCCGGGACAAAGCCAAGGAAGACGCAGGGGACAGCGCGACGGGAGAGCTTGTCCGCGGACGTGTCGCGGACAAAAGCTCGGGATCCCCAGACCCGAAAACGCGACGCATCGCCAGCCTCTCCCGTCCAACGTAGTGTCGGAGAAGTCTCGGGCAAGGAGACACGAGGCCAGAGGTTGAGCTGATGCGCAGCGTATCGGACCGCAAACGGCCACAGAAAATGGGGGGCAGCCGCATGACTCAAGGAGGTACGAGCGACCTCCATGACTAGACCAATGCGGCGCTCAGCAACCCCATTCTGCTGTGGAGAGTCCGGAAGCGTGAACGACTGCTCAATGCCCTCCTGCTGACAGAAGGCCTCCAGGAGGCCAGAGGAAAACTCCCCACCTCTGTCAGAGTGCAGACGTAGGACAGGAAAGTCGGAGCGGAAACGCCTGGTGAGCTGGAGACGAGATCTGCGGATCCAAGGGATCAAGACATCAGGGACGTCACCCTTGGCTCGCAAGGGGAAGACCGTGGTGTAGCGCGAGAAGTCGTCAACAACGAGCAGGAAGTACCGCTCCTGACCCTGTCCACGGACGCGGGCTGGGCCCCACACGTCCAAGTGGAGCGTCTGCAAGGGAGCAGTCGTCGGGGGAAAGGAGGAGGAGTGAGGAGCGGCGCGCTGCCGCCCCTCGACACAGGGAATACAGGGAGGAGCAGGCGAGTCGGGAAGGGGAGGGAGCACCCTGGGAAGACCAGCAACAAGGTACCGTTTGTGCATGGCCCGAAGGCGCTGCACAGACGGGTGACCAAGGCGGTGGTGCCAAAGGACAGTCTCATGCGCCAGAGAGCGACACGAGCAGGGGGCGGACAGCTGACCTGACGCAGACGCAGACGCAGCTACCTGAGGGGACTCAGTGGTCAGTGTGTACAGGTCCGACCCCGGCTCTCGAGTGAAAGTAGCCAGGTGGCGACCCGTCCGAGCACACGTGCAGTGTGTCACGCGCTCGTAGGCAGGGGTGAACTGGTGAACACCCGAGTCCTGGAGCGCACAACCCGCCACCAAGTTCGTAGAGAACGAGGGGAGGTAGAGACCTGAAAGCGTGCCGGACGGGACCGCAGGACAAGGAAGAACAGTGGAGGAGGTCGCAATGACCGGACCCCTAGAGGGGTCAGCAAGGGAGACAGCAACTGGCCGAGCGAGTGGCTCAAGGACAGTGCGGTCACGAAAGAAAGAGCGAGAGGCACCTGAGTCCAGTGTGAAGGTGTGCAATGCTGCAGTCGACTCAGTACCAGGGGGCACGGACGCACTAGCACCTAGGGCAGCAGCCTCACCAGGACCTGTGGGAGCAGACGCACTAGCACCTAGAGCGGCAGCCGGACTAGTCTGAATGCCCGGGTCGGGCGGAACACGCAAGTACTGAGCACCCTCTCCACTAATAGACATGGCATACATGGCAGTGAGAATAGCATCAAAGTCTAGAGCCCAAATATCGACACCCCTCTTTTCCAGATCAGCCCAGCGCGGCAGCTCAGCGGCATCAGGAAACTGGGTGCGCCACGCGTCGTTAAGGCGCGCGAAGCAGCGCTGCGTGGGGTGCGGCCTCCCACACTGCTGGCCGCTGCGGTCACCTGTGCGAATGACGTACGTGCAGGTAAAGCCACGCTGCGCATACCACTCACGGGCGGCCTGAAGCGTCGGGGCGGGCTGCTGACTCGGGCCTCCGCCAGTGCCTCCACGACCACCACCGCCACCACCACCGCCTCGGCCACCTCCACCCCTGCCGCCGCCACGACCACCTCCACCTCCGCTGCCGCCTCCACCCCTGCCACCGCTCCCGCCGCTGCTGTCTCCTCCCCCACTGCCGCCACTAGCCTCCCCAGTCGCGCCTCCACTCCCACCGCCTCCACCCCCACCTCCTCCGCCACCACCCCCACCCCTGCCTCCCTTGCTCCTGCGGCGCCCGCTCGAAGCAGACGCGGTCCCGACCTTCTCAGCACCAAGGAGGTCGACAGCAGCAGCAGAGGCGACAGAGGGGAGGAGGGGGGAAGGGGAACACCCCTCGAAGAACGGGGTGCGGGGGTCGCCACGAGAGGTGCCTACAGCGACGATGCTCGCCTCAGCTGCAAGCAGTTCCTTCTCGAGGAGGGCAACAGTGAGCTCAGTGGGGGAGCGAGAGAGGAAGTGGTCCCTGACTGCGCGCAGAGAGTCAGGGAGGCGGGTGACGATGTGGTAGAGAGTGATCCAGAGCGGGGGGGGGTTGCTAGTGAGAAACTCGGCAGGCATAGCAGCGCGAAAGCGGGCCTCACTAGTCTTAAGGTGGGTGATGAGGTCTGCGACAGTGTGAAAGGAGGCTAGGTCGGGGAACAGGTAGGGGAGAGTGAGGCGGCCTAGCGTAGCAGAAGCGGGTGAGGAGTAACGGGCAACTACAGCGGTGTAGAGGTCCTTAGCAGTCTTGCACTGGCCAAAGTGCTCGCGCTCATCTAACGGCAGGGAGTTGCGGATGGCAAAGCGAGCGTGGGCGTCACGAGTCTGCCACTGTGAGCAGGTAGTTCTGTCAGCATCAGTAGCAGGGGCAGGAGCATGGCCGAGGGCGTGGTCATACAGTGAGATGTCCTCCTTGGCAGTGAGCTGTAGGAAGAGGTGCAGGTCATCAAGCCAGGTGTCAAACTTCACCGGGCGGCCCTCAGCATCGAAAGCTAGTACAGGCGGGGTAGCCATAGTAGCAGTAGGAGTAGCAGTAGCAGTAGTAGTAAGTGAGTCCTAAAAGCAGTGGGCAGCGCGACGCAGGTAGGGCGGCTCGGTCCAGAGAAGTTGCTCAGTGCGGGCGGCGCGGCTCGGTTCTGGCTGCTCGGCTCGGCTCGGACTGGGCGGCTCGGTACGGGTGGCTCTGTTCGGGCGGCCTGTTGCTGGCGGGGCCGCGGCTGTCGCGTGCGGTGCGGGTAGGAGCCGCGGGTGGGGTCGACGGAGCCGCTTTGGGGCGGCGGATAGGGTCGACGGGGCCTCTAAGCGGGGCGCGCGCGGGGTCGACGGGGCCAGCGGGGCCTCTAAGCGGGGCGCGCGCGGGGTCGACGGGGCCAAACGGGGCCGTAAGCGGGGCGCGCGCGGGTCGACGGGGCCAAACGGGGCCACTAATCGGGGCGCGAAGGGGTCGACGGGGCCAAACGGGGCCGTAAGCGGGGCGCGCGCGGGTCGACGGGGCCAAACGGGGCCACTAATCGGGGCGCGAAGGGGTCGACGGGGCCAAACGGGGCCGTAAGTGGGGCACGCGTAGGGTCGACGGGGCCAATCGGGGCCTCTAAGCGGGGCGCGCGCGGGGTCGACGGGGCCAAACGGGGCCGTAAGCGGGGCGCGCGCGGGTCGACGGGGCTAAACGGGGCCACTAAGCGGGCCGCGGGCGGGTCGACGGGGCCAAACGGGGCCGTAAGCGGGGCGCGCGCGGGTCGACGGGGCCTCTAAGGAGCGACGCGCGGGTCACTAAGGGGCGGCGCGCGGGGTCGACGGGGCCTTAAGGGGCCGTACACGAGGGCGCACGAGGGCGCTGAGGGGGAGGCGCTAACGCGACGCTCCGACAGTAGGGCGCACTGAGGCGCTAGAAGACAGTCAGTAGAGGTGGGCCCGAAAAAAAAACTTAGGTCCTAGCGAAGGACCTGCTCTGAAACCATGTCAGAAGAACTGAACGAGGAATGGTGAACTAGAAAGGATTGTGAGTACAAATATGAAACCCTAATGTTGTGACCCCCCTATAGGCTAACCCACTACAGCCTACACAAACACAACATATATAATGTTTGACAAGTGGGTGATGCTGGCTTGATGTGCTGCTGTTCAATCCTTTCCCTGCCCCTCCTGCCTGAATCTCATTTCTTGTTCAAAAGTCTCTCCGTTTCGTTTGTTACAGTGGCATTGTCCTACTCAGCTGTTACACGATATGTTTCTACCCACTCACCCCTGGTCCCACTATTTGTCCCTCGGTCTGCCATGTTCTTTCTCCTCGGCCTTCCCAGATCCATGCAAGGGAAACCGTGTATCGGGAGAGTCGCACTGCGTCATGTACGACTTTGGCTCAGTTTGTATCTGCGATAATATAGCTTATGTGGAGTCTAGAGGATGTTTTCCTGGTAAGTTCCACGCATTGAGGTTTGCCTGTTGAGAAATCGATGCAAATCAATTTAGGTTGCTAATACTGCCATCTCTCTCTCTCTCTCACTGCCATCTCTCTCTCTCTCTCTCTCTCTCTCTCTCTCTCTCTCTCTCTCTCTCTCTCTCTCTCTCTCTCTCTCTCTCTCTCTCTCTCTCTCTCTCTAATGGTCCGTGTATTGATAGATCAAGAAGGTACACACATGCAGAGTATGGAGCAAGCAACAAACAACACAAAGTACCAATGCTAAAGCACCCCTGCTATCACCCTACCGCCCCTCTCTAAAGCTCTAAGAGGGGCTCTACTACTGCGAAACAATCCCCCAGGTGCAGCTCATGCCCAATCCCCCCCACCGGGGGGTTTTCTGCTGCTGCTGCCTCGCCCAACTTCATGAGAAGTCCCACTGACTGGGCCCTTTGGAGGGCTACCGACCAACGCTGCCGGAATTGGTGCAAGAACTTGGCGGCATAGAAAGATTTTGAGTCGGCGTTGAAGTGGCGCCGAGCCGCTGAGTCCGCGAGAAGCTTAAGGAATACCGGAACCTCCGCGCATGGGCAGCCATAGGTGTCTACTGCGAGGGGGAAAAAGCCAACCGTCTCCGGGCGGTTGGCATAGTGCTTAATCTTCTTGTCGGCCTGCTCCCGGGCCGCCCACCCTCTGCCTTTCTGAGCCTCTGGGTCCCTGGTGCTGATGGGATCAGTGACGGTGACGTCGCAGATGTAGACGGCTCCGGTGCTTCTGTCTGTCATGGTGAAATCCGCCGTCTGTTCCTCGATGGGGCAGTAGGCGGTGGACTCCCGATGGACTATAAAGCCCGCATCTTGCGCCATGCTGACGCAAGCGTCCCGCAGCTCGTTGTGGGTGTTCGTGCGGTGCTTGCCTGTGGCGCACCGAAGCAGATGGTTCGGAAGGCGGGGGTCGGGGATGGCCGTGTGCTCAGGGCAGTCACAGTTCTTAGGGGTTGAGAATGGCAGGGCGAGACGGAAGCGCACCGCGTTCGCAAAGTGCACTGGCCCTATCCGCCGCGTCGCTGCCACTGGGACCGCCGTGATCCAATCGCCTGTGCCATAGCCAGTCAGAGAATACATCCGCTGCGTATGACCCGCGAGCGGATTCAGCCGCATGCGCCTCGTCGCTTGCACCTGTACGGCATATCTGCTGCCGTGCACCTGCAGCCCGAGGACATGCTGCAGCCGTAGGTCAGATCGCTCGAGCCGCTCCTTCTCTAATATCTCGCGGGCGTCCGTCGGTAGCGCCTCCTCACACCCCGTCAGCCAAACGTGCAGAGGCGTGCTGCTGTCCCGCGGCAGGAGCATGTGGTCCCGCGCCTGCGCGAGCGCATTCACGTCACCCAGCGCGAGGTTGTTGAGAAACAGCGCCGCCTGGGTGAAGCTTGCTGCGAAGCCGTAGATCCCCTCGACTAGGGGATTTGTGATGCCGAGACCCCCCAAAGACGGTGGTAGCGACGCCTGCTCCCAAACCCTCGTCTGCTCGGCTTGGCAGGTCGGCATGCGGAGGTCGCAGGCGGTAAGGAGGGTGGTGAGGAGGTCCATGCCCCACTGGCTCCACTTGTCGTGGGGAAGGAGGCTCAGGGGCGTTGTCCGTGTCATGTACGCGACGCGCCTCGAAATGCAGCGCGTGATTAGCAGTGCCGCTACCTGGGGATCCGTCCGTTCAATCAGCGGCAACGGCTTCGCCATTTCGGCCAGCTGTTCTGCCAGGAAGGTAGCCGCGCCGTCGTCAGGCCCGATGAAGCTGCCTAATAGCTGCACGCCGTCTTTTGAGAACGGCACTCCTGGAGGTAGGTGGGGCGCTTGTACTGTACTCGAGCTCCATGCGGCACATTTCTGGGGGTTGTGTTTGAGCCCCAGAGGTGACAATTTGCTGGTGAAGTGGTTGAAAGCTGCTACAGTGTCTTCTGCTTCCCCGATGAACGTCACGTCGTCCGCATACGCCAAACAAAGCACACCAGGGTGTGTGTCTGCAGTGTCGCGGAGTGTTGCGTGCATCCCTGCCGCGAACAGTAGCGGGCCGAGTGGGTCCCCCTGGCGAACACCACGTTCACTTCGGAGTGGTTCAGACGCGAAATTTGCATCCAGGAGCAGCTGCGACGGGTTACCGTATGTTAATTTGACGAGCGGCAGGAGTGGCGAGAGGGCGGGGGTCTGTAACGCGGTGGCGATGGCTTTTCGCGAGATGGTGTTGAACGCGTTCCTGATGTCGGCTTGCAGCACGAGGCTAGCGGGGCGGGCGTCCAGGAAAGCCCTGGCCGCGTGGATTATTGTCTCGGCGCCACCTGGCACTGCCACGCCGTACTGTAGTGGGAGAAAGAAGTCGCGGGCAGCGTCGCCCATAGCTGACAGTGCTGCATTGGATGCCAGCCTCGTCAAACATTCACCGATCGCGATTGGCCGAGCCCCGCCTCCAGGTTTGGCCAAGGCGATGAGGCGCGACGCGGTCAACAAATTTGCCACCGAGTCGGGCAAATTTCCGCCCAAGATGGTGTTAACGAGGGCGTGCAGATGGGTGCTGACCAGTGCATTTGTGACCGCCGAGTCGCGCAAATGTTCAAATGTCATCCCCGACGGCCCTTCCCCCACTCCATTGTCACATCTGCCCAACATCTTAGCGAAATCCGCGTGGGCGATTGAAAGCTTTGACCCCTCCGGAGGCGTCGGCCAGATCACCTCCTCATCAGCAGCATGTGGGTGCTTCTGGCGCAGCTCCTCCAGAATTTCGGGGCAGGGCGTGCAGACTGGCGTTGACTCCAGGGCAAGGACGGCTCGTCGTAGACTGCCACGTTTCGCCAGGCCCTCGGCTCGTTTGATTACCCCGGTCGCGTCAGGCCTGTGCCGAGGCGGAGGTGGCGTGTTGACTGCCGCTACCGTGTCCCGGTACAGTTGATCCCATTCGCCACGCTGGAAAGCTCGGAGCCGGGCTTTGATTTTTGGCCAGTCCGGTCGTTGCGGCGAGGTTTGGCGAAGAGTCAGGCGCGGGAGAAACAACAGCAGCCGCCAACCTGTCTCTGACTCTGGGTTTCGTGAGAGGTGCAGTAACGGCGTCAGTAACACCAGCGAGAACAGCTGACATAGATTTGGCGGTAAACGCCGTGACAGCGAAGGCTGACGACTGTCGCACAAAGCCGCGATGTCCCAATTTCCGATTGCAACGAACAGGTCTGTTCGCTTCGCCAGTTCTTCTGGTGAGAAATAGCGGGGAGTCGGAGCGGCCGGTCGCGTCGCAGCACCCCTACTCGCGGCCCGATTTCGTCGAGCACGGCCCAGTCCCGCAGGCGAGGCAGATGTTGGGATCTCCACCGTCCGATCGGCATCGTACGGCGTGCGTGCCTCCTGGGGCGTTTGCACTCGTGCTTCCCCATCCCTTGCTTTTCGTCTCCCAGAGCTCTCTCTCACCCCGCCTCCCTCCTCCTCTCCTTCATTCTCGCTATCTGGCGTGGGCTCCTCCCTATAAGAGGGGTCAGTTCCCTCTTTCGTCATCTTCATTAGCTGCTTCTAAATTAGTTAAAGCCACCCGAGCCGCCTCCTGATATCCGTTCTCCGGTCCTCCGCCAACTCCGCTTCCTGCTACGTGGACCGTCCCGCGACTTCCTCGCGTCAGAGATGGTGATTGCTGGAGCGCCTGAGCCGTCGCCAGAGCGCGCTGCCGCCTGGTCGGCAGTCGTCGCCAGGCCTCAGTCGGCACCCGAAAAGGGGACCACGGCGTCGAAGCCTCCTGTACCGCCGGCTCTGAAACCCTCGACAGCAGACGCTGGCCCGCGGATCCCCTTGGCGTGCGTGACCCTGGCCCGTCTGCCCCAGTTGTCGCTCCGCCCGCTCCGCTTGCTGCTCCCGCCCTCCTTGCTCCTGTTGGTGCGCCGACGGCACCTGCTCCTGCTGGGGGCGCTGCTGACCTCCCTGTTCCTGCCCCTGGCGCGCTTGCTGTGCCGGCTGCTTCTGTCCCCGACGTGCCTGCGCCGGCGTCTGCTTCTTCCCCGAATGCAGCGTCCGCCACCACTGTCGGGCCGGCTCCGATGGTAACGCCTCCCGGCGCGGACCCGACGGCTACCTAACAATGACTAGCACGGCCTTAGGGAGGCCTTATGTAGGACCGGGAGGCAAGGGCAGAGGCTAAGGGCAGAGGGCAGAGGCTATTCCTCTCTCTCTCTCTCTCTCTCTCTCTCTCTCTCTCTCTCTCTCTCTCTCTCTCTCTCTCTCTCTCTCTCTCTCTCTCTCTGCTCTCGGCGCGAGCGAAAAATTTCTGGCCGCCACCTAACAATGACTAGCACGGCCTTAGGGAGGCCTTAAGTAGGACCGGGAGGCAAGGGCAGAGGCTAAGGGCAGAGGGCAGAGGCTCTCCTCTCTCTCTCTCTCTCTCTCTCTCTCTCTCTCTCTCTCTCTCTCTCTCTCTCTCTCTCTCTCTCTCTCTCTCTCTCTCTCTCTCTCTCTCTAATGGTCCGTATATTGATAAGGCCAAAAGGTACACACATACAGGTCAATAGGCATGCAACTCCAAATCTATCCCTTCTAGAGTTCTACCAGTGGTTCCAACACAGCAAAGCAATCCCCTAGGTGTAGCTCATGACCTATACCCCCCACTTGGGGGTTCTCAGCTGCCGCCGCCTCGCCCAACTTCATGAGCAGGCCCACCGACTGTGCTCTCTGAAGAGCAACCGACCACCGCTGCCTGAACTGATGCAGAAACTTGGCGACATGATAGGAGTTAGAGTCGGCGTTGAAGTATCGCCGAGCCGCCGTGTCTGCCAGGAGTTTCAGGAAGACGGGGACCTCTGCACAAGGGCAGCCATAGGTCTCCACTGCCAACGGAAAGAAGCCGACTGTCTCAGGTCTGTTCGCATAGTGCTAAATCTTCTTATCTGCCTGCTCCCTGGCCGCCCATCCCCTGCCTTTCTGTGCCTCCGGGTCCCTTGTGCTGATGGGTCCGTCACAGTCACATCGCACACCCACACCGCCCCACTGCTCCTGTCGGTCATGGTGAAATCTGCCGTCTGCTCCTCAATGGGACAGTGGGCAGCCGACTCGCTGTGAACTATGAACCCTGCATCCTGCGCCATACTAATGCAGGCGTCCCGGAGCTCGTTGTGAGTGTTGATGCGGTGTTTGCCGGTGCCGCAGCGAAGGAGGTGGTTCGGGAGGCGGGGATCCGTGATTGCTGTGTGTTCCGCGCAGTCACATTTCTTGGGGGTGGAGAAGGGCAAGCCAAGCCGGAATCTGACGGCGTTGGCGAAATGAACCGGTCCAATGCGTCGGGTCGGGGCTATTGGTATCGCCGTCAACCAATCCCCAGTGCCATAACCTGTTAACGAAAACATCCGCTGCGTGTGGCCTGCAAGCGGATTCAGCTCCATCCTCCTCGTCTCCTGAACTTGCACCGCGTAGCGGCTGCCGTGAACTTGGAGGGCGAGGGCGTGCTGCAGCTTCACATCCGTCCGTTCCAGTCGCTCTCGTTCCAGCAGCTCACGCGCGTCAGTAGGCAGGGCGGTCTCGCACTCACTCAACCAGGAGTGGAGTGGCGTCCGCTCGTCTCTCGGCAAGAGCATATGGCCGCGGGCGCGCGACAGGGCAGAGTCCGGGGCAAGAGCGAGCGAGGAGAAGAAAAGCGCCGCCTGTGTAAAGCTAGCGACGAAACCGTAGACACCCTCAATGAGAGGGTCTGTGATCCCTACTCCCCCGATAGAAGGGGGAAGGATGCCTGGGCCCACACACGTGAGTGCTCTGCTCTACCCGCCGAAGCTCGGATGTTGCACAAGGTAAGCAACGTCGTCAAGAGGTCATGGCCCCACTGCGTCCATGTATCCCGGGAAACGAGATTGAGTGGGGTCGTGCGAGTGAGGTACGCCACGCGCCGGGAGATGCAGCGCGTGATCAACAACGAGGCGACCTGCGGATCGGCCCGTTCTATGAGTGGCAGGGGCTGCGCCATCTCCCCCAGTTGCCCGGCCATGAAAGCAGCTGCCCCGTCTGCCGCACCAATAAAGCTTCCCAACAGCCGAACCCCGTCTTTACAAAACGGTACCCCTGGCGGCAGCTCGGCTGAATCGCACGTGCGGGTGCTCCAAGCCGTGCATTTCTGCGGGTTGTGTTTCAGGCCCAGTGACTCCAGCTTTGAGGTGAAGTAGTTGAAAGCAACTACAGTTGCACGTTGTTCCCCCACAAAAGTCACGTCATCCACATACGCCAAACAAAGCACATCAGGGTGTGCTGCTGCAGTGTCGCAAAGTGTGGGGTGAATCCCCACCGCGAAAAGGAGTGGGCCCAGCGGATCTCCCTGGCGAACACCCCGTTCACTACGCAGAGGTCCGCTCGCAATGTTTGTATCTAGGTGCAGCTGCGACGGGTTACCGTAGGTCTGTCGAACCAGCGGTAGCAGTGGCAACAGGCTGGGTTCCTGTAACGCAGCGGCGATAGCTTGTCGCGAAATGCTGTTGAAGGCATTCGCGATGTCGGCTTGCAATACCAAGCTGTTCGGGTGGCCATCCACGTACGTTCGGGCGGCATGTATTATCGCTTCTGCCCCACCTGGCACTGCCACCCCGTACTGTAGGGGGAGGAAGTATTCGCGTGCAGCATCGCCCATGACCGAGAGCGCTGCCTTGGCTGCCAGCCGTGTCAGGCATTCGCCGATTGCGATTGGCCGGGCCCCTCCCCCAGGCTTGGCCAGGGCTATGAGTTGAGATGCTGTGAGCAGGTCCGCCACCGAGGCTGGGAGATTTCCCCCCAAGATTGTGTTAACCAAGGCGTGCAGATGGGTGCTGACGGTTGCATTGGTTACTGCCGCGTCGCGCAGGTGCTCAAATGTTGTACCCGAGGGTCCGGCGCCGACACCATTCTCGCAACGCCCAAGAAGCTTCGCGAATTCTGCGTGGGAAATTACCAGGGGTCGGGTGTCAGCTGCTTCCCAAGTCAGCGGCCCATCCTCCGCCGGAGGGTGCTTCTGGCGTAATTCGTCCAAGATTCATGGGCTCGGCGTGCAGACGGGTGTTGACTCGATCGCCAGCACGGCTCGGCGCAAGCTGCCACGTTTCGCCAGTCCCTCGGCTCGACTCAGTACACCTGTCACATCTGGTCGGTGGCGTGGGGGCGGAGGGGTGTTGACCGCGTTTAATGCCTCCTAGTAGAGCTGTGACCACTCGCCACGCTGGAAAGCCCGAAGACGGGCCTTGATTTGTGGCCAATTTGGTTGCCTCGGCGAAGACTGGCGAAGAGTCAAACGCGGTAGAAAAAGAAGCAGACGCCAACCCGCTTCGGAGTCAGGGTTTCACGAGAGGTGGTGAAGCGGGGTCAGGAGTGCCAGCGAAAATAACTGGCACAGATTTGGCGGCAGTCGTCTTGACAGGGGCGGTTGGCGACTGTCGCAGAGGCCGGAAATATCCCAATTTGCGATGTTAGCGAACTTGTCACTCATCCCTGCCAGCTCCTCTGGCGAAAAATAGCGGGGGATATGTGGGGTCGCTCCTGACACAGGGTGGAGTTGTGCGGTCCGATGTCGTCGAGCGCGGCTCGGTCTCGCAGATTGCTGCCCGGTTGGATTTCCAACCGTTCGATCAGCATCCAATGGCCCTGCATGCCTCCCCGATTCTGCTGTGGGTAGGTTGGATGCACCAGGTCCTCTCCTCTCTGTTCCTCCCCTCGTCGCCTCTGCTCCACCCCCTTCGTCATTTTCGCTCTCTGTCTCCTCCTCCGCGATATAAGAGGGGTCGTTTCTCTCCCCTACTTCATTAGCAGCAACTAGAGCTATTAATGCCCTTCGTCCCGCAGCCTGATACCCATTCTCCGGCCCTCCGCCAGCCCCGCTAACCGTCTGTCTCCTCTCTCCCCGTACTCCACGGTCCCGCGATGGTGATTGCTGGCGCTTCCGAGCCGTCACCAGAGCGCGTTGCCGCCTGGTTGGCAGTGGTCGCCAAGCCTCCGTCTGAGCCCGAAAAGAAGACCACGGCGACGAAGCCCCCTCTGCCGCCTGCTCCGAAGCCCTCGACAACATCCTCTGAAAACCTCTTCCCCTCGCACCCGCGGCTCCCCTTGTCGCGGATGGGCATGTTGTTGCTCAGGCTGCTGCAACTGCTGCTACACTGTCCGCTCCGGCCGTCCCGGCTGCTCCCCAGGTCTCCCCTGCTGCTCCGCCGACGTCCGCCGCTGATCCCCCTGTTCCCGGCCCTGCTGCACCTGCCGCCCTGCCCGAGCTGCCGACCTCGGCTTCTGCCTCGTCCCCGCCGGCGGCGTCCGCCACCACTGGCGGCCCGGCCCCGATGGTTGGCTGCGCCGATGGGTGTGGTTCCAGTTGCCCCTATTGTGCCGCCGACTGCTCCAGTGGCGCAGCCGTCCCGCCCACCGTCGCCAGACCGTCGCCTGGCTCGCCCCCATTCCCCCGCACCCCACCAGGATCGAGAGTCCTCACGGCGCCGGCGTAATTCGCCTCGGCGCTACAATCAGCAGGCCCAGTGGAATGCGAACCGCGGTGGCCGCGGTGGCTGGTGGGGTCCCCGTGGTCGCGGAGGTGGTGGGTCATTCGATCCGCCCGTGAGGATGGCGGATCTGCAGCGCGCGGTAACGACCGCGATGCGTGAGGAGAGGGCCGCTCTGTCCCAAGGCAGCTCGCACGTCGCCGCCGCCTATCCTGCTCGTCATCAGGCGGCGCTTCCAGAGAATCCGCCTCCTGCTGCACCAAACCCTGCACATGTTCCGGCCCCGTCTGCTCCCGCTGTCGCTGCAACCGCTCCTGTTCCTGGATCTCGGCTGCATCTGCCGCCTGTCCCGCCTTTGGCAGGAGTCGAATTTGTGGCCGCGGGAGGTGGAGCGGCGAGGGCTGGTGGCTCGACTCCTCCTGCAGCTGGGGAGCCATTCCAGTTTCTCGCTCATGCGCTGCAACCCCCTCAGACTCGTGTTCCAGAGGCGACTCTCGCCCAGCTCTTCCGCCTCGCGGAGAGCTTTCACGCACTGCTGCTGATACAGGTTCTTGCTCATTCATCGCTCCCTGCGGCTCCCCCGGAGACGTTCCTGGATCGTCATCGCGAGACTTCCCTCGATGCAGCCGATCAGCTCGCAGTGCTGCTGGCGCCCGTGCTGGCTGCGCCCACCGAGGGAGGCGTTGCGGCTGCGGGGCAGCTTGACGAAGCGATTCGCGGCCTGCGGCGCCATTTGCGTGCAGGTTCTGGAGCCGCCGCGATCGGCGCAAGCACGCTTGTGGTCCGGGAGCTTTGGCGGACTCTGACGGGCGTTCTTCACGCCCTTGGAGCTCACCGCATGTAGACGCGGGCTCCTCTCTCTCTCTCTCTCTCTCTCTCTCTCTCTCTCTCTCTCTCTCTCTCTCTCTCCTCTCTCTCTCTCTCTCTCTCTCTCTCTCTCTCTCTCTCTCTCTCTCTCTCGCAGCGGTCCTTGTACTGAATAAAGAGCGAGTACAAACAAGCAAGGCAGAGACTACAAACAACCTAGAAGCAAACAAAGCCAAGAACAACCTATAGCCCCAACCCAACCCCCCCCCCCCCCCCCCCCCCCAAGGCTCCTAAGGGAGCTCGACAGTGGGCTCAAGCACGGCAAAACAGTCCCCCAGGGACATTTCCTCACCAGGGGCCCCGACCAGGGGGTTCTGGGCCTCGGCTGCCAGGTTGCACTTGGCCATGTAGCTTATGGCTTGCCCCCGCTGAAGAGCGACCGACCAACGCTGGCGGAACTGGTTGAGTAGCTTTGCCGCTTGGTAGGTTGAAGGGTCGGCGTTAAAAAGCTTGCGTGCACCTGTGTGGGCCAATAGCTTTAGGAAAGCGGGGACCTCAGCGCATGGGCAGCCATAGGTCTCGACTGCAAGGGGTACGAATTCTACGTAGGCTGCCGGGGAGCCCCTGTAATCTGATTTTTTTTTGTCCGCGGCTTCCCTGGCAGCCCACCCCCTCCCTTTCACCGCGTTGGGGTCGCGCGTGCTGATGGGGTCAGTGATGGTGACGTCCCCTATCCATACTGCCCCTGAGGACCGATCTCGGATAGCTAGGTCCGCTGTCTTCCTAGTGACCGGGCAGAACTCCGACGTTTCCTTGTGCACCATGAACCCAGCGTACTGTGCCATCCTGACACACTCATCCCTCAGCTCGTTATGAGTGTTTGTCCGTCCCCCTCCTGTGGCGCAGCGTAGCAGATGGTTTGGTAACCGTTTGTCAGGGATGGGGACCTGTTTGGTGCAGTCGCAGGCCCCTGGGGCTGAAAATGGAAGTCCCAACCTCAGCTGGAGGGCTGTGGCAAAGTGGGGACCGTCAAGCCTCAGGGAGGGCATGAGCGGAACTGCGTGGAGCCAATCCCCAGCTCCGTACCCTGACAGGGAGAGAAGGCGCTGCGTGTGGCCACAGTTGGGGTTTGGGGTCATGCTGCGTGTGTTCTCCACTTGGTTTGCATACCTCCTGCCCTGAACCGCCAACGCTAGTCCCTGCTGCAGCTTCACACCCGTGGGAGCAGCCCTGTCAGTTTGAAGCAGCTCCCGTGCATCACCTGGTAAGTCTGCCTCGCAGCGAGCTAGCCAGCCGTAGAGGGCGCAGGAGTCTGTGTACGGCCCCGTCATCTGCACTCGTGTCTCCGCCAGGGGCCCTAACTGGCTATCTTTGAGAGTTGAGAGCAGCTGCTGTGCCTGGTTAAAGCTTGCTAGGTAGCTGTAGCTGCCCTCTACCGCAGGGTCCGTGATTCCGAGGCCTCCGAGTGATACCGGCAGCGAAGCTTGGGACCATGTACGGGAGATTTCAGCGTCTCCCCGCGGATGCCTGATGCCACATGCCGTTAAAAGAGTCTCAAACAGCTGCCTTCCCCAACCGGACCACAATGGCAACTACTACGGCCTAGCAAGCAGTGAAAACACAAATGGAGCAGGACGAGGAGAGAGCTAAAACTGGTCTGCTTTGCAGTCATTGAGCCCCTTGTGGAGTTGTAGATCCGTGGTGTTTGTGCATTGCATGTGCGTTGCTTTTGGCTATATGACTTGCATGCTTGTACTTGCCGGCTATATCAATACATCATCCGCCGCCGCTGCTTTCCTCTCCGCGCAGCTAGAGTCCATGTCCAAGCCGCTACCATTACTCGAACGGATGGACCCACAGGTGACAGCCCTCCTCCTAACACGGTGCATTTCACGCAGAGCAGCGTATCTCACACGAACTACCCCACTGCATCTCCTAGATCACGACATATGGTCACAATGGGGTCAGGACTTGCTGGTTACCCTTCTCACAGCATGTGGCATACGTCCGCCAACGGATAGAGCAGAGCATAGCCGTGTCTGGGAGCAATCATCACTACCGCCGTCCCTGGGCGGCATTGGACTAGCAGACCCAACAGTAGAGGGCGCCTGCGGCTTCCTGGCCAGCTTTACGCAGGCCGCCCTCCTCCTGAGCCAACTGCCACTGGAGCCGGGTGGGGCCTTGACAGCCACACGGGACCATATGCTGCTGCCAGGAGATTCCAGCACGCCCCTACACCAGTGGCTGACACTCTGTGAAGCGGAGCTGCCGGGGGAAGCGAGGGAGATCCTAGACAAAGAAAGGCTAGAGCCTGCTGGTCTTAGGCTACAGCACGAGCTGGGGGTGAGGGTGCAGGGGAGAAGGTACGCGCAAAACAAGTGCAAGCAACTCGGCATATGGCCCTCAACCCCTGTCAGGCCACACACAGCGATTTTCTCTCCTGACTGGCTACGGTACAGGGAACTGGTTGACAGCCATCCCAATAGACACTAGCCGCCGTATAGGACCAGAGCACTTCTCCAACGCCGTCCGCTTCAGGCTCGGCCTGCACTTCTCCACACCCAGGAAGTGTGACTGCTCAAAACATGTCGAGATCAAGGATCCACGGCTGCCAAACCATCTCTTTCCGCTTCCGGGCAACCCGCAAGCAAGGACCAACACCCACACGAGCTGCGGGATGCATGCATCAAGATGGCCGAGGATGCTGGTTTTCATAGTCTACAGAGAGTCAGCGGCCTATTGCCCCATAGAGGAGCAGACCGCGGATTTCACCATGCAGGACAGGAGTTCGGGAGCGGTCTATGTGTGTGATGTCACCATCACGGACCCCATTAGCACCAGGGATCCCGAACGCTACCAAGGGGAGGGGATGGGCAGCAAGGGAGCAGGCCGACAAAAAGATTAGCCACTACGCCAACCTGCCTGACACGGTCGGTTTCTTCTTCCCCCTGGCGGTCGAGACATATGGCGCCCCTGTGCCGAAGTCCCCAAGTTCCTGAAGTTACTGGCGGACACAGCTGCTAGGCGTCATTTCAACGCCTTACCTACCTCCTAGCAGCTAGGTTCCTCCACTCTTCAGGCAGCGCTGGTCGGTGGCGTTGCAACGGGCACAGTCCGTCGGATACATAATCAAGACCTGCCAGGCGGCCGTAGCAGAGAACCCCCCGGCGGGAGGGTCCGGTCCGAGCTTCACCTTGGGGATAGTTGTGTGGTATGGAGCCTCTGATGGAGGTGTAGTGAGGCACGAGGTGTAGTGAGGCTCTGGTTGCTTGTTTATTCTTAGACATGTTTTCCCATACTTTGCATGCTTGTACCTTCCGCCACATCAATACACGGACCATTAGAGAGAGAGAGAGAGAGAGAGAGAGAGAGAGAGAGAGAGAGAGAGAAGAGAGAGAGGAGAGAGAGAGAGAGAGAGAGAGAGAGAGAGAGAGAGAGAGACTAGTGACTTAGGAGCCTCTCAAGCCTCCCCTCAGCCTCCCTAGCCTCTCTAGCCCTAGTATAAAGGCCCTAGATGCCTGGTTTCATC